>CAXAJV010000005.1:14080320-15470316 GCA_963969225.1 Xylocopa violacea | reverse complement strand
ACGTTATCCGTTTCACGCGTTTCTAAGATCATTGTTGCGCGATGCGCGGCGGGTAATGACCGAAGTTCGTTCGGCGGCACCCGCCGGCGGCACTAACGTTATCCGTTTCACGCGTTTCTAAGATCATTGTTGCGCGATGCGCGGCGGGTAATGACCGAAGTTCGTTCGGCGGCACCAGTCGGCGGCACTAACGTTATCCGTTTCACGCGTTTCTAAGATCATTGTTGCGCGATGCGCGGCGGGTAATGACCGAAGTTCGTTCGGCGGCACCAGTCGGCGGCACTAACGTTATCCGTTTCACGCGTTTCTAAGATCATTGTTGCGCGATGTGCGGCGGGTAATGACCGAAGTTCGTTCGGCGGCACCCGACGGCGGCATTAACGTTGTTCGTTTCAGGCGTTTCTAAGATCATTGTTGCGCGATGCGCTGTTGGTAATGACCGAAGTTCGTTCGGCGGCACCCGACGGCGGCATTAACGTTGTTCGTTTCAGGCGTTTCTAAGATCATTGTTGCGCGATGCGCTGTTGGTAATGACCGAAGTTCGTTCGGCGGCACCAGTCGGCGGCATTAACGTTATCCGTTTCACGCGTTTCTAAGATCATTGTTGCGCGATGCGCGGCGGGTAATGACCGAAGTTCGTTCGGCGGCACCCGACGGCGGCACCCGCCGGCGGCATTAACGTTGTTCGTTTCAGGCGTTTTTAGCATCATTGTTGCGCGATGCGCGGCGGGTAATGACCGAAGTTCGTTCGGCGGCACCAGTCGGCGGCACTAACGTTATCCGTTTCACGCGTTTCTAAGATCATTGTTGCGCGATGCGCTGTTGGTAGTGACCGAAGTTCGTTTGGCGGCACCCGACGGCGGCATTAACGTTGTTCGTTTCAGGCGTTTCTAGCATCATTGTTGCGCGATGCGCGGCGGGTAATGACCGAAGTTCGTTCGGCGGCACCCGCCGGCGGCATTAACGTTGTTCGTTTCAGGCGTTTTTAGCATCATTGTTGTGCGATGCGCGGCGGGTAATGACCGAAGTTCGTTCGGCGGCACCAGTCGGCGGCACTAACGTTATCCGTTTCACGCGTTTCTAAGATCATTGTTGCGCGATGCGCGGTGGGTAATGACCGAAGTTCGTTCGGCGGCACCCGACGGCGGCATTAACGTTGTTCGTTTCAGGCATTTCTAGCATCATTGTTGCGCGATGCGCGGCGCGTAATGACCGAAGTTCGTTCGGCGGCACCCGACGGCGGCATTAACGTTATCCGTTTCACGCGTTTCTAAGATCATTGTTGCGCGATGCGCGGCGGGTAATGACCGAAGTTCGTTCGGCGGCACCCGCCGGCGGCATTAACGTTGTTCGTTTCAGGCGTTTTTAGCATCATTGTTGCGCGATGCGCGGCGGGTAATGACCGAAGTTCGTTCGTCGGCACCCGCCGGCGGCATTAACGTTATCCGTTTCAGGCGTTTCTAAGATCATTGTTGCGCGATGCGCTGTTGGTAATGACCGAAGTTCGTTCGGCGGCACCCGCAGACGGCATTAACGTTATCCGTTTCACGCGTTTCTAAGATCATTGTTGCGCGATGCGCGGTGGGTAATGACCGAAGTTCGTTCGGCGGCACCCGACGGCGGCATTAACGTTGTTCGTTTCAGGCATTTCTAGCATCATTGTTGCGCGATGCGCGGCGCGTAATGACCGAAGTTCGTTCGGCGGCACCCGACGGCGGCATTAACGTTATCCGTTTCACGCGTTTCTAAGATCATTGTTGCGCGATGCGCGGCGGGTAATGACCGAAGTTCGTTCGGCGGCACCCGCCGGCGGCATTAACGTTGTTCGTTTCAGGCGTTTTTAGCATCATTGTTGCGCGATGCGCGGCGGGTAATGACCGAAGTTCGTTCGTCGGCACCCGCCGGCGGCATTAACGTTATCCGTTTCAGGCGTTTCTAAGATCATTGTTGCGCGATGCGCTGTTGGTAATGACCGAAGTTCGTTCGGCGGCACCCGCAGACGGCATTAACGTTATCCGTTTCACGCGTTTCTGAGATCATTGTTGCGCGATGCGCGGCGGGTAATGACCGAAGTTCGTTCGGCGGCACCAGTCGGCGGCACTAACGTTATCCGTTTCACGCGTTTCTAAGATCATTGTTGCGCGATGCGCGGCGGGTAATGACCGAAGTTCGTTCGGCGGCACCAGTCGGCGGCACTAACGTTATCCGTTTCACGCGTTTCTAAGATCATTGTTGCGCGATGTGCGGCGGGTAATGACCGAAGTTCGTTCGGCGGCACCAGTCGGCGGCATTAACGTTATCCGTTTCACGCGTTTCTAAGATCATTGTTGCGCGATGCGCGGCGGGTAATGACCGAAGTTCGTTCGGCGGCACCCGACGGCGGCACCCGACGGCGGCATTAACGTTGTTCGTTTCAGGCGTTTCTAGCATCATTGTTGCGCGATGCGCGGCGCGTAATGACCGAAGTTCGTTCGGCGGCACCCGACGGCGGCATTAACGTTATCCGTTTCACGCGTTTCTAAGATCATTGTTGCGCGATGCGCGGCGGGTAATGACCGAAGTTCGTTTGGCGGCACCAGCCGGCGGCATTAACGTTATCCGTTTCACGCGTTTCTAAGATCATTGTTGCGCGATGCGCGGCGGGTAATGACCGAAGTTCGTTCGGCGGCACCCGACGGCGGCATTAACGTTGTTCGTTTCAGGCGTTTCTAGCATCATTGTTGCGCGATGCGCGGCGGGTAATGACCGAAGTTCGTTCGGCGGCACCCGCCGGCGGCATTAACGTTGTTCGTTTCAGGCGTTTTTAGCATCATTGTTGCGCGATGCGCGGCGGGTAATGACCGAAGTTCGTTCGGCGGCACCAGTCGGCGGCACTAACGTTATCCGTTTCACGCGTTTCTAAGATCATTGTTGCGCGATGCGCGGTGGGTAATGACCGAAGTTCGTTCGGCGGCACCCGACGGCGGCATTAACGTTGTTCGTTTCAGGCGTTTCTAGCATCATTGTTGCGCGATGCGCGGCGCGTAATGACCGAAGTTCGTTCGGCGGCACCCGACGGCGGCATTAACGTTGTTCGTTTCAGGCGTTTCTAGCATCATTGTTGCGCGATGCGCTGTTGGTAGTGACCGAAGTTCGTTTGGCGGCACCCGACGGCGGCATTAACGTTGTTCGTTTCAGGCGTTTCTAGCATCATTGTTGCGCGATGCGCGGCGGGTAATGACCGAAGTTCGTTCGGCGGCACCCGCCGGCGGCATTAACGTTGTTCGTTTCAGGCGTTTTTAGCATCATTGTTGCGCGATGCGCGGCGGGTAATGACCGAAGTTCGTTCGGCGGCACCAGTCGGCGGCACTAACGTTATCCGTTTCACGCGTTTCTAAGATCATTGTTGCGCGATGCGCGGTGGGTAATGACCGAAGTTCGTTCGGCGGCACCCGACGGCGGCATTAACGTTGTTCGTTTCAGGCGTTTCTAGCATCATTGTTGCGCGATGCGCGGCGGGTAATGACCGAAGTTCGTTCGGCGGCACCCGCCGGCGGCATTAACGTTGTTCGTTTCACCCGTTTCTAGCATCATTGTTGCGCGATGCGCGGCGGGTAATGACCGAAGTTCGTTTGGCGGCACCCGCCGGCGGCATTAACGTTATCCGTTTCAGGCGTTTCTAAGGTCATTGTTGCGCGATGCGCTGTTGGTAATGACCGAAGTTCGTTCGGCGGCACCCGCCGGCGGCATTAACGTTATCCGTTTCAGTCGTTTCTAAGGTCATTGTTGCGCGATGCGCGGCGGGTAATGACCGAAGTTCGTTCGGCGGCACCCACCGGCGGCATTAACGTTGTTCGTTTCAAGCGTTTCTAGTATCATTGTTGCGCGATGCGCGGCGGGTAATGACCGAAGTTCGTTCGGCGGCACCCGCCGGCGGCATTAACGTTATCCGTTTCACGCGTTTCTAAGATCATTGTTGCGCGATGCGCGGTGGGTAATGACCGAAGTTCGTTCGGCGGCACCCGACGGCGGCATTAACGTTGTTCGTTTCAGGCGTTTCTAGCATCATTGTTGCGCGATGCGCGGCGCGTAATGACCGAAGTTCGTTCGGCGGCACCCGACGGCGGCATTAACGTTATCCGTTTCACGCGTTTCTAAGATCATTGTTGCGCGATGCGCTGTTGGTAATGACCGAAGTTCGTTTGGCGGCACCCGACGGCGGCATTAACGTTATCCGTTTCACGCGTTTCTAAGATCATTGTTGCGCGATGCGCGGTGGGTAATGACCGAAGTTCGTTCGGCGGCACCCGACGGCGGCATTAACGTTGTTCGTTTCAGGCGTTTCTAGCATCATTGTTGCGCGATGCGCGGCGCGTAATGACCGAAGTTCGTTCGGCGGCACCCGCAGACGGCATTAACGTTATCCGTTTCACGCGTTTCTAAGATCATTGTTGCGCGATGCGCGGCGGGTAATGACCGAAGTTCGTTCGGCGGCACCAGTCGGCGGCACTAACGTTATCCGTTTCACGCGTTTCTAAGATCATTGTTGCGCGATGTGCGGCGGGTAATGACCGAAGTTCGTTCGGCGGCACCCGACGGCGGCATTAACGTTGTTCGTTTCAGGCGTTTCTAAGATCATTGTTGCGCGATGCGCTGTTGGTAATGACCGAAGTTCGTTCGGCGGCACCCGACGGCGGCATTAACGTTGTTCGTTTCAGGCGTTTCTAAGATCATTGTTGCGCGATGCGCTGTTGGTAATGACCGAAGTTCGTTCGGCGGCACCAGTCGGCGGCATTAACGTTATCCGTTTCACGCGTTTCTAAGATCATTGTTGCGCGATGCGCGGCGGGTAATGACCGAAGTTCGTTCGGCGGCACCCGACGGCGGCACCCGACGGCGGCATTAACGTTGTTCGTTTCAGGCGTTTTTAGCATCATTGTTGCGCGATGCGCGGCGGGTAATGACCGAAGTTTGTTCGGCGGCACCAGTCGGCGGCACTAACGTTATCCGTTTCACGCGTTTCTAAGATCATTGTTGCGCGATGCGCGGCGGGTAATGACCGAAGTTCGTTCGGCTGCACCCGACGGCGGCATTAACGTTGTTCGTTTCAGGCGTTTCTAGCATCATTGTTGCGCGATGCGCGGCGCGTAATGACCGAAGTTCGTTCGGCGGCACCCGCAGGCCGCATTAACGTTGTTCGTTTCAAGCGTTTCTAGTATCATTGTTGCGCGATGCGCGGCGGGTAATGACCGAAGTTCGTTCGGCGGCACCCGACGGCGGCATTAACGTTGTTCGTTTCAGGCGTTTCTAGCATCATTGTTGCGCGATGCGCGGCGCGTAATGACCGAAGTTCGTTCGGCGGCACCCGACGGCGGCATTAACGTTGTTCGTTTCAGGCGTTTCTAGCATCATTGTTGCGCGATGCGCGGCGCGTAATGACCGAAGTTCGTTCGGCGGCACCCGCAGGCCGCATTAACGTTGTTCGTTTCAAGCGTTTCTAGTATCATTGTTGTGCGATGCGCGGCGGGTAATGACCGAAGTTCGTTCGGCGGCACCCGACGGCGGCATTAACGTTGTTCGTTTCAGGCGTTTCTAGCATCATTGTTGCGCGATGCGCGGCGCGTAATGACCGAAGTTCGTTCGGCGGCACCCGACGGCGGCATTAACGTTATCCGTTTCACGCGTTTCTAAGATCATTGTTGCGCGATGCGCGGCGGGTAATGACCGACGTTCGTTCGGCGGCACCCGACGGCGGCATTAACGTTGTTCGTTTCAGGCGTTTCTAAGATCATTGTTGCGCGATGCGCGGCGGGTAATGACCGAAGTTCGTTCGGCGGCACCCGACGGCGGCATTAACGTTGTTCGTTTCAGGCGTTTCTAGCATCATTGTTGCGCGATGCGCGGCGGGTAATGACCGAAGTTCGTTCGGCGGCACCAGTCGGCGGCACTAACGTTATCCGTTTCACGCGTTTCTAAGATCATTGTTGCGCGATGTGCGGCGGGTAATGACCGAAGTTCGTTCGGCGGCACCCGACGGCGGCATTAACGTTGTTCGTTTCAGGCGTTTCTAAGATCATTGTTGCGCGATGCGCTGTTGGTAATGACCGAAGTTCGTTCGGCGGCACCCGACGGCGGCATTAACGTTGTTCGTTTCAGGCGTTTCTAAGATCATTGTTGCGCGATGCGCTGTTGGTAATGACCGAAGTTCGTTCGGCGGCACCAGTCGGCGGCATTAACGTTATCCGTTTCACGCGTTTCTAAGATCATTGTTGCGCGATGCGCGGCGGGTAATGACCGAAGTTCGTTCGGCGGCACCCGACGGCGGCACCCGACGGCGGCATTAACGTTGTTCGTTTCAGGCGTTTCTAGCATCATTGTTGCGCGATGCGCTGTTGGTAGTGACCGAAGTTCGTTTGGCGGCACCCGACGGCGGCATTAACGTTGTTCGTTTCAGACGTTTCTAGCATCATTGTTGCGCGATGCGCGGCGGGTAATGACCGAAGTTCGTTCGGCGGCACCCGCCGGCGGCATTAACGTTGTTCGTTTCAGGCGTTTTTAGCATCATTGTTGCGCGATGCGCGGCGGGTAATGACCGAAGTTCGTTCGGCGGCACCAGTCGGCGGCACTAACGTTATCCGTTTCACGCGTTTCTAAGATCATTGTTGCGCGATGCGCGGTGGGTAATGACCGAAGTTCGTTCGGCGGCACCCGACGGCGGCATTAACGTTGTTCGTTTCAGGCGTTTCTAGCATCATTGTTGCGCGATGCGCGGCGCGTAATGACCGAAGTTCGTTCGGCGGCACCCGACGGCGGCATTAACGTTATCCGTTTCACGCGTTTCTAAGATCATTGTTGCGCGATGCGCGGCGGGTAATGACCGAAGTTCGTTCGGCGGCACCCACCGGCGGCATTAACGTTGTTCGTTTCAGGCGTTTCTAGCATCATTGTTGCGCGATGCGCGGCGGGTAATGACCGAAGTTCGTTCGGCGGCACCCGCCGGCGGCATTAACGTTATCCGTTTCAGTCGTTTCTAAGGTCATTGTTGCGCGATGCGCGGCGGGTAATGACCGAAGTTCGTTCGGCGGCACCCGCCGGCGGCATTAACGTTATCCGTTTCAGGCGTTTCTAAGATCATTGTTGCGCGATGCGCTGTTGGTAATGACCGAAGTTCGTTCGGCGACACCAGTCGGCGGCATTAACGTTATCCGTTTCACGCGTTTCTAAGATCATTGTTGCGCGATGCGCGGCGGGTAATGACCGAAGTTCGTTCGGCGGCACCCGACGGCGGCATTAACGTTGTTCGTTTCAGGCGTTTCTAGCATCATTGTTGCGCGATGCGCGGCGGGTAATGACCGAAGTTCGTTCGGCGGCACCCGACGGCGGCATTAACGTTGTTCGTTTCAGGCGTTTCTAGCATCATTGTTGCGCGATGCGCGGCGGGTAATGGCCGAAGTTCGTGCGGCGGCACCCGACGGCGGCATTAACGTTGTTCGTTTCAGGCGTTTCTAGCATCATTGTTGCGCGATGCGCGGCGCGTAATGACCGAAGTTCGTTCGGCGGCACCCGCCGGCGGCATTAACGTTATCCGTTTCACGCGTTTCTAAGATCATTGTTGCGCGTTGCGCTGCTGGTAATGACCGAAGTTCGTTCGGCGGCACCAGCCGGCGGCATTAACGTTATCCGTTTCACGCGTTTCTAAGATCATTGTTGCGCGATGCGCGGCGGGTAATGACCGAAGTTCGTTCGGCGGCACCCGACGGCGGCATTAACGTTGTTCGTTTCAGGCGTTTCTAGCATCATTGTTGCGCGATGCGCGGCGGGTAATGACCGAAGTTCGTTCGGCGGCACCAGTCGGCGGCACTAACGTTATCCGTTTCACGCGTTTCTAAGATCATTGTTGCGCGATGTGCGGCGGGTAATGACCGAAGTTCGTTCGGCGGCACCCGACGGCGGCATTAACGTTGTTCGTTTCAGGCGTTTCTAAGATCATTGTTGCGCGATGCGCTGTTGGTAATGACCGAAGTTCGTTCGGCGGCACCCGACGGCGGCATTAACGTTGTTCGTTTCAGGCGTTTCTAAGATCATTGTTGCGCGATGCGCTGTTGGTAATGACCGAAGTTCGTTCGGCGGCACCCGCCGGCGGCATTAACGTTATCCGTTTCAGGCGTTTCTAAGATCATTGTTGCGCGATGCGCTGTTGGTAATGACCGAAGTTCGTTCGGCGGCACCAGTCGGCGGCATTAACGTTATCCGTTTCACGCGTTTCTAAGATCATTGTTGCGCGATGCGCGGCGGGTAATGACCGAAGTTCGTTCGGCGGCACCCGACGGCGGCATTAACGTTGTTCGTTTCAGGCGTTTTTAGCATCATTGTTGCGCGATGCGCGGCGCGTAATGACCGAAGTTCGTTCGGCGGCACCCGCAGGCCGCATTAACGTTGTTCGTTTCAAGCGTTTCTAGTATCATTGTTGCGCGATGCGCGGCGGGTAATGACCGAAGTTCGTTCGGCGGCACCCGACGGCGGCATTAACGTTGTTCGTTTCAGGCGTTTCTAGCATCATTGTTGCGCGATGCGCGGCGCGTAATGACCGAAGTTCGTTCGGCGGCACCCGACGGCGGCATTAACGTTATCCGTTTCACGCGTTTCTAAGATCATTGTTGCGCGATGCGCGGCGGGTAATGACCGAAGTTCGTTCGGCGGCACCCGACGGCGGCATTAACGTTGTTCGTTTCAGGCGTTTCTAAGATCATTGTTGCGCGATGCGCTGTTGGTAATGACCGAAGTTCGTTCGGCGGCACCCGACGGCGGCATTAACGTTGTTCGTTTCAGGCGTTTCTAAGATCATTGTTGCGCGATGCGCTGTTGGTAATGACCGAAGTTCGTTCGGCGGCACCCGCCGGCGGCATTAACGTTATCCGTTTCAGGCGTTTCTAAGATCATTGTTGCGCGATGCGCTGTTGGTAATGACCGAAGTTCGTTCGGCGGCACCAGTCGGCGGCATTAACGTTATCCGTTTCACGCGTTTCTAAGATCATTGTTGCGCGATGCGCGGCGGGTAATGACCGAAGTTCGTTCGGCGGCACCCGACGGCGGCATTAACGTTGTTCGTTTCAGGCGTTTTTAGCATCATTGTTGCGCGATGCGCGGCGCGTAATGACCGAAGTTCGTTCGGCGGCACCCGCAGGCCGCATTAACGTTGTTCGTTTCAAGCGTTTCTAGTATCATTGTTGCGCGATGCGCGGCGGGTAATGACCGAAGTTCGTTCGGCGGCACCCGACGGCGGCATTAACGTTGTTCGTTTCAGGCGTTTCTAGCATCATTGTTGCGCGATGCGCGGCGCGTAATGACCGAAGTTCGTTCGGCGGCACCCGACGGCGGCATTAACGTTATCCGTTTCACGCGTTTCTAAGATCATTGTTGCGCGATGCGCGGCGGGTAATGACCGAAGTTCGTTCGGCGGCACCCGACGGCGGCATTAACGTTGTTCGTTTCAGGCGTTTCTAGCATCATTGTTGCGCGATGCGCGGCGCGTAATGACCGAAGTTCGTTCGGCGGCACCCGCAGGCCGCATTAACGTTGTTCGTTTCAAGCGTTTCTAGTATCATTGTTGTGCGATGCGCGGCGGGTAATGACCGAAGTTCGTTCGGCGGCACCCGACGGCGGCATTAACGTTGTTCGTTTCAGGCGTTTCTAGCATCATTGTTGCGCGATGCGCGGCGCGTAATGACCGAAGTTCGTTCGGCGGCACCCGACGGCGGCATTAACGTTATCCGTTTCACGCGTTTCTAAGATCATTGTTGCGCGATGCGCGGCGGGTAATGACCGACGTTCGTTCGGCGGCACCCGACGGCGGCATTAACGTTGTTCGTTTCAGGCGTTTCTAAGATCATTGTTGCGCGATGCGCGGCGGGTAATGACCGAAGTTCGTTCGGCGGCACCCGACGGCGGCATTAACGTTGTTCGTTTCAGGCGTTTCTAGCATCATTGTTGCGCGATGCGCGGCGGGTAATGACCGAAGTTCGTTCGGCGGCACCAGTCGGCGGCACTAACGTTATCCGTTTCACGCGTTTCTAAGATCATTGTTGCGCGATGTGCGGCGGGTAATGACCGAAGTTCGTTCGGCGGCACCCGACGGCGGCATTAACGTTGTTCGTTTCAGGCGTTTCTAAGATCATTGTTGCGCGATGCGCTGTTGGTAATGACCGAAGTTCGTTCGGCGGCACCCGACGGCGGCATTAACGTTGTTCGTTTCAGGCGTTTCTAAGATCATTGTTGCGCGATGCGCTGTTGGTAATGACCGAAGTTCGTTCGGCGGCACCAGTCGGCGGCATTAACGTTATCCGTTTCACGCGTTTCTAAGATCATTGTTGCGCGATGCGCGGCGGGTAATGACCGAAGTTCGTTCGGCGGCACCCGACGGCGGCACCCGACGGCGGCATTAACGTTGTTCGTTTCAGGCGTTTCTAGCATCATTGTTGCGCGATGCGCTGTTGGTAGTGACCGAAGTTCGTTTGGCGGCACCCGACGGCGGCATTAACGTTGTTCGTTTCAGACGTTTCTAGCATCATTGTTGCGCGATGCGCGGCGGGTAATGACCGAAGTTCGTTCGGCGGCACCCGCCGGCGGCATTAACGTTGTTCGTTTCAGGCGTTTTTAGCATCATTGTTGCGCGATGCGCGGCGGGTAATGACCGAAGTTCGTTCGGCGGCACCAGTCGGCGGCACTAACGTTATCCGTTTCACGCGTTTCTAAGATCATTGTTGCGCGATGCGCGGTGGGTAATGACCGAAGTTCGTTCGGCGGCACCCGACGGCGGCATTAACGTTGTTCGTTTCAGGCGTTTCTAGCATCATTGTTGCGCGATGCGCGGCGCGTAATGACCGAAGTTCGTTCGGCGGCACCCGACGGCGGCATTAACGTTATCCGTTTCACGCGTTTCTAAGATCATTGTTGCGCGATGCGCGGCGGGTAATGACCGAAGTTCGTTCGGCGGCACCCACCGGCGGCATTAACGTTGTTCGTTTCAGGCGTTTCTAGCATCATTGTTGCGCGATGCGCGGCGGGTAATGACCGAAGTTCGTTCGGCGGCACCCGCCGGCGGCATTAACGTTATCCGTTTCAGTCGTTTCTAAGGTCATTGTTGCGCGATGCGCGGCGGGTAATGACCGAAGTTCGTTCGGCGGCACCCGCCGGCGGCATTAACGTTATCCGTTTCAGGCGTTTCTAAGATCATTGTTGCGCGATGCGCTGTTGGTAATGACCGAAGTTCGTTCGGCGACACCAGTCGGCGGCATTAACGTTATCCGTTTCACGCGTTTCTAAGATCATTGTTGCGCGATGCGCGGCGGGTAATGACCGAAGTTCGTTCGGCGGCACCCGACGGCGGCATTAACGTTGTTCGTTTCAGGCGTTTCTAGCATCATTGTTGCGCGATGCGCGGCGGGTAATGACCGAAGTTCGTTCGGCGGCACCCGACGGCGGCATTAACGTTGTTCGTTTCAGGCGTTTCTAGCATCATTGTTGCGCGATGCGCGGCGGGTAATGGCCGAAGTTCGTGCGGCGGCACCCGACGGCGGCATTAACGTTGTTCGTTTCAGGCGTTTCTAGCATCATTGTTGCGCGATGCGCGGCGCGTAATGACCGAAGTTCGTTCGGCGGCACCCGCCGGCGGCATTAACGTTATCCGTTTCACGCGTTTCTAAGATCATTGTTGCGCGTTGCGCTGCTGGTAATGACCGAAGTTCGTTCGGCGGCACCAGCCGGCGGCATTAACGTTATCCGTTTCACGCGTTTCTAAGATCATTGTTGCGCGATGCGCGGCGGGTAATGACCGAAGTTCGTTCGGCGGCACCCGACGGCGGCATTAACGTTGTTCGTTTCAGGCGTTTCTAGCATCATTGTTGCGCGATGCGCGGCGGGTAATGACCGAAGTTCGTTCGGCGGCACCAGTCGGCGGCACTAACGTTATCCGTTTCACGCGTTTCTAAGATCATTGTTGCGCGATGTGCGGCGGGTAATGACCGAAGTTCGTTCGGCGGCACCCGACGGCGGCATTAACGTTGTTCGTTTCAGGCGTTTCTAAGATCATTGTTGCGCGATGCGCTGTTGGTAATGACCGAAGTTCGTTCGGCGGCACCCGACGGCGGCATTAACGTTGTTCGTTTCAGGCGTTTCTAAGATCATTGTTGCGCGATGCGCTGTTGGTAATGACCGAAGTTCGTTCGGCGGCACCCGCCGGCGGCATTAACGTTATCCGTTTCAGGCGTTTCTAAGATCATTGTTGCGCGATGCGCTGTTGGTAATGACCGAAGTTCGTTCGGCGGCACCAGTCGGCGGCATTAACGTTATCCGTTTCACGCGTTTCTAAGATCATTGTTGCGCGATGCGCGGCGGGTAATGACCGAAGTTCGTTCGGCGGCACCCGACGGCGGCATTAACGTTGTTCGTTTCAGGCGTTTTTAGCATCATTGTTGCGCGATGCGCGGCGCGTAATGACCGAAGTTCGTTCGGCGGCACCCGCAGGCCGCATTAACGTTGTTCGTTTCAAGCGTTTCTAGTATCATTGTTGCGCGATGCGCGGCGGGTAATGACCGAAGTTCGTTCGGCGGCACCCGACGGCGGCATTAACGTTGTTCGTTTCAGGCGTTTCTAGCATCATTGTTGCGCGATGCGCGGCGCGTAATGACCGAAGTTCGTTCGGCGGCACCCGACGGCGGCATTAACGTTATCCGTTTCACGCGTTTCTAAGATCATTGTTGCGCGATGCGCGGCGGGTAATGACCGAAGTTCGTTCGGCGGCACCCGACGGCGGCATTAACGTTGTTCGTTTCAGGCGTTTCTAGCATCATTGTTGCGCGATGCGCGGCGCGTAATGACCGAAGTTCGTTCGGCGGCACCCGACGGCGGCATTAACGTTGTTCGTTTCAGGCGTTTCTAGCATCATTGTTGCGCGATGCGCTGTTGGTAGTGACCGAAGTTCGTTTGGCGGCACCCGACGGCGGCATTAACGTTGTTCGTTTCAGGCGTTTCTAGCATCATTGTTGCGCGATGCGCGGCGGGTAATGACCGAAGTTCGTGCGGCGGCACCCGACGGCGGCATTAACGTTGTTCGTTTCAGGCGTTTCTAGCATCATTGTTGCGCGATGCGCGGCGCGTAATGACCGAAGTTCGTTCGGCGGCACCCGCCGGCGGCATTAACGTTATCCGTTTCAGGCGTTTCTAAGATCATTGTTGCGCGATGCGCGGCGGGTAATGACCGAAGTTCGTTCGGCGGCACCCGCCGGCGGCATTAACGTTATCCGTTTCACGCGTTTCTAAGATTATTGTTGCGCGATGCGCTGTTGGTAATGACCGAAGTTCGTTCGGCGGCACCAGTCGGCGGCATTAACGTTATCCGTTTCACGCGTTTCTAAGATCATTGTTGCGCGATGCGCGGCGCGTAATGACCGAAGTTCGTTCGGCGGCACCCGACGGCGGCATTAACGTTGTTCGTTTCAGGCGTTTCTAGCATCATTGTTGCGCGATGCGCGGCGCGTAATGACCGAAGTTCGTTCGGCGGCACCCGCAGGCCGCATTAACGTTGTTCGTTTCAAGCGTTTCTAGTATCATTGTTGTGCGATGCGCGGCGGGTAATGACCGAAGTTCGTTCGGCGGCACCCGACGGCGGCATTAACGTTGTTCGTTTCAGGCGTTTCTAGCATCATTGTTGCGCGATGCGCGGCGCGTAATGACCGAAGTTCGTTCGGCGGCACCCGACGGCGGCATTAACGTTATCCGTTTCACGCGTTTCTAAGATCATTGTTGCGCGATGCGCGGCGGGTAATGACCGAAGTTCGTTCGGCGGCACCCGACGGCGGCATTAACGTTATCCGTTTCACGCGTTTCTAAGATCATTGTTGCGCGATGCGCGGCGGGTAATGACCGAAGTTCGTTCGGCGGCACCCGACGGCGGCATTAACGTTGTTCGTTTCAGGCGTTTCTAGCATCATTGTTGCGCGATGCGCGGCGGGTAATGACCGAAGTTCGTTCGGCGGCACCCGCCGGCGGCATTAACGTTGTTCGTTTCAGGCGTTTTTAGCATCATTGTTGCGCGATGCGCGGCGGGTAATGACCGAAGTTCGTTCGGCGGCACCAGTCGGCGGCACTAACGTTATCCGTTTCACGCGTTTCTAAGATCATTGTTGCGCGATGCGCGGTGGGTAATGACCGAAGTTCGTTCGGCGGCACCCGACGGCGTCATTAACGTTGTTCGTTTCAGGCGTTTCTAGCATCATTGTTGCGCGATGCGCGGCGCGTAATGACCGAAGTTCGTTCGGCGGCACCCGACGGCGGCATTAACGTTGTTCGTTTCAGGCGTTTCTAGCATCATTGTTGCGCGATGCGCTGTTGGTAGTGACCGAAGTTCGTTTGGCGGCACCCGACGGCGGCATTAACGTTGTTCGTTTCAGACGTTTCTAGCATCATTGTTGCGCGATGCGCGGCGGGTAATGACCGAAGTTCGTTCGGCGGCACCCGCCGGCGGCATTAACGTTGTTCGTTTCAGGCGTTTTTAGCATCATTGTTGCGCGATGCGCGGCGGGTAATGACCGAAGTTCGTTCGGCGGCACCCACCGGCGGCATTAACGTTGTTCGTTTCAGGCGTTTCTAGCATCATTGTTGCGCGATGCGCGGCGGGTAATGACCGAAGTTCGTTCGGCGGCACCCGCCGGCGGCATTAACGTTATCCGTTTCAGTCGTTTCTAAGGTCATTGTTGCGCGATGCGCGGCGGGTAATGACCGAAGTTCGTTCGGCGGCACCCGCCGGCGGCATTAACGTTATCCGTTTCAGGCGTTTCTAAGATCATTGTTGCGCGATGCGCTGTTGGTAATGACCGAAGTTCGTTCGGCGACACCAGTCGGCGGCATTAACGTTATCCGTTTCACGCGTTTCTAAGATCATTGTTGCGCGATGCGCGGCGGGTAATGACCGAAGTTCGTTCGGCGGCACCCGACGGCGGCATTAACGTTGTTCGTTTCAGGCGTTTCTAGCATCATTGTTGCGCGATGCGCGGCGGGTAATGACCGAAGTTCGTTCGGCGGCACCCGACGGCGGCATTAACGTTGTTCGTTTCAGGCGTTTCTAGCATCATTGTTGCGCGATGCGCGGCGGGTAATGGCCGAAGTTCGTGCGGCGGCACCCGACGGCGGCATTAACGTTGTTCGTTTCAGGCGTTTCTAGCATCATTGTTGCGCGATGCGCGGCGCGTAATGACCGAAGTTCGTTCGGCGGCACCCGCCGGCGGCATTAACGTTATCCGTTTCACGCGTTTCTAAGATCATTGTTGCGCGTTGCGCTGCTGGTAATGACCGAAGTTCGTTCGGCGGCACCAGCCGGCGGCATTAACGTTATCCGTTTCACGCGTTTCTAAGATCATTGTTGCGCGATGCGCGGCGGGTAATGACCGAAGTTCGTTCGGCGGCACCCGACGGCGGCATTAACGTTGTTCGTTTCAGGCGCTTCTAGCATCATTGTTGCGCGATGCGCGGCGGGTAATGACCGAAGTTCGTTCGGCGGCACCAGTCGGCGGCACTAACGTTATCCGTTTCACGCGTTTCTAAGATCATTGTTGCGCGATGTGCGGCGGGTAATGACCGAAGTTCGTTCGGCGGCACCCGACGGCGGCATTAACGTTGTTCGTTTCAGGCGTTTCTAAGATCATTGTTGCGCGATGCGCTGTTGGTAATGACCGAAGTTCGTTCGGCGGCACCCGACGGCGGCATTAACGTTGTTCGTTTCAGGCGTTTCTAAGATCATTGTTGCGCGATGCGCTGTTGGTAATGACCGAAGTTCGTTCGGCGGCACCCGCCGGCGGCATTAACGTTATCCGTTTCAGGCGTTT
Source organism: Xylocopa violacea (assembly GCA_963969225.1). Classification (NCBI taxonomy): domain Eukaryota; kingdom Metazoa; phylum Arthropoda; class Insecta; order Hymenoptera; family Apidae; genus Xylocopa; species Xylocopa violacea. Next base: position 15,454,459 of record CAXAJV010000005.1, on the reverse strand, counting down.
CTAAGATCATTGTTGCGCGATGCGCTGTTGGTAATGACCGAAGTTCGTTCGGCGGCACCAGTCGGCGGCATTAACGTTATCCGTTTCACGCGTTTCTAAGATCATTGTTGCGCGATGCGCGGCGGGTAATGACCGAAGTTCGTTCGGCGGCACCCGACGGCGGCATTAACGTTGTTCGTTTCAGGCGTTTTTAGCATCATTGTTGCGCGATGCGCGGCGCGTAATGACCGAAGTTCGTTCGGCGGCACCCGCAGGCCGCATTAACGTTGTTCGTTTCAAGCGTTTCTAGTATCATTGTTGCGCGATGCGCGGCGGGTAATGACCGAAGTTCGTTCGGCGGCACCCGACGGCGGCATTAACGTTGTTCGTTTCAGGCGTTTCTAGCATCATTGTTGCGCGATGCGCGGCGCGTAATGACCGAAGTTCGTTCGGCGGCACCCGACGGCGGCATTAACGTTATCCGTTTCACGCGTTTCTAAGATCATTGTTGCGCGATGCGCGGCGGGTAATGACCGAAGTTCGTTCGGCGGCACCCGACGGCGGCATTAACTTTGTTCGTTTCAGGCGTTTCTAGCATCATTGTTGCGCGATGCGCGGCGCGTAATGACCGAAGTTCGTTCGGCGGCACCCGACGGCGGCATTAACGTTGTTCGTTTCAGGCGTTTCTAGCATCATTGTTGCGCGATGCGCTGTTGGTAGTGACCGAAGTTCGTTTGGCGGCACCCGACGGCGGCATTAACGTTGTTCGTTTCAGGCGTTTCTAGCATCATTGTTGCGCGATGCGCGGCGGGTAATGACCGAAGTTCGTTCGGCGGCACCCGCCGGCGGCATTAACGTTGTTCGTTTCAGGCGTTTTTAGCATCATTGTTGCGCGATGCGCGGCGGGTAATGACCGAAGTTCGTTCGGCGGCACCAGTCGGCGGCACTAACGTTATCCGTTTCACGCGTTTCTAAGATCATTGTTGCGCGATGCGCGGCGGGTAATGACCGAAGTTCGTTCGGCGGCACCCGCCGGCGGCATTAACGTTGTTCGTTTCAGGCGTTTTTAGCATCATTGTTGCGCGATGCGCGGCGGGTAATGACCGAAGTTCGTTCGTCGGCACCCGCCGGCGGCATTAACGTTATCCGTTTCAGGCGTTTCTAAGATCATTGTTGCGCGATGCGCTGTTGGTAATGACCGAAGTCCGTTTGGCGGCACCCGACGGCGGCATTAACGTTATCCGTTTCAGGCGTTTCTAAGATCATTGTTGCGCGATGCGCTGTTGGTAATGACCGAAGTTCGTTCGGCGACACCAGTCGGCGGCATTAACGTTATCCGTTTCACGCGTTTCTAAGATCATTGTTGCGCGATGCGCGGCGGGTAATGACCGAAGTTCGTTCGGCGGCACCCGACGGCGGCATTAACGTTGTTCGTTTCAGGCGTTTCTAGCATCATTGTTGCGCGATGCGCGGCGCGTAATGACCGAAGTTCGTTCGGCGGCACCCGACGGCGGCATTAACGTTGTTCGTTTCAGGCGTTTCTAGCATCATTGTTGCGCGATGCGCTGTTGGTAGTGACCGAAGTTCGTTTGGCGGCACCCGACGGCGGCATTAACGTTGTTCGTTTCAGACGTTTCTAGCATCATTGTTGCGCGATGCGCGGCGGGTAATGACCGAAGTTCGTTCGGCGGCACCCGCCGGCGGCATTAACGTTGTTCGTTTCAGGCGTTTTTAGCATCATTGTTGCGCGATGCGCGGCGGGTAATGACCGAAGTTCGTTCGGCGGCACCCACCGGCGGCATTAACGTTGTTCGTTTCAGGCGTTTCTAGCATCATTGTTGCGCGATGCGCGGCGGGTAATGACCGAAGTTCGTTCGGCGGCACCCGCCGGCGGCATTAACGTTATCCGTTTCAGTCGTTTCTAAGGTCATTGTTGCGCGATGCGCGGCGGGTAATGACCGAAGTTCGTTCGGCGGCACCCGCCGGCGGCATTAACGTTATCCGTTTCAGGCGTTTCTAAGATCATTGTTGCGCGATGCGCTGTTGGTAATGACCGAAGTTCGTTCGGCGACACCAGTCGGCGGCATTAACGTTATCCGTTTCACGCGTTTCTAAGATCATTGTTGCGCGATGCGCGGCGGGTAATGACCGAAGTTCGTTCGGCGGCACCCGACGGCGGCATTAACGTTGTTCGTTTCAGGCGTTTCTAGCATCATTGTTGCGCGATGCGCGGCGGGTAATGACCGAAGTTCGTTCGGCGGCACCCGACGGCGGCATTAACGTTGTTCGTTTCAGGCGTTTCTAGCATCATTGTTGCGCGATGCGCGGCGGGTAATGGCCGAAGTTCGTGCGGCGGCACCCGACGGCGGCATTAACGTTGTTCGTTTCAGGCGTTTCTAGCATCATTGTTGCGCGATGCGCGGCGCGTAATGACCGAAGTTCGTTCGGCGGCACCCGCCGGCGGCATTAACGTTATCCGTTTCACGCGTTTCTAAGATCATTGTTGCGCGTTGCGCTGCTGGTAATGACCGAAGTTCGTTCGGCGGCACCAGCCGGCGGCATTAACGTTATCCGTTTCACGCGTTTCTAAGATCATTGTTGCGCGATGCGCGGCGGGTAATGACCGAAGTTCGTTCGGCGGCACCCGACGGCGGCATTAACGTTGTTCGTTTCAGGCGTTTCTAGCATCATTGTTGCGCGATGCGCGGCGGGTAATGACCGAAGTTCGTTCGGCGGCACCAGTCGGCGGCACTAACGTTATGCGTTTCACGCGTTTCTAAGATCATTGTTGCGCGATGTGCGGCGGGTAATGACCGAAGTTCGTTCGGCGGCACCCGACGGCGGCATTAACGTTGTTCGTTTCAGGCGTTTCTAGCATCATTGTTGCGCGATGCGCGGCGGGTAATGACCGAAGTTCGTTTGGCGGCACCCGACGGCGGCATTAACGTTGTTCGTTTCAGGCGTTTCTAGCATCATTGTTGCGCGATGCGCTGTTGGTAATGACCGAAGTTCGTTCGGCGGCACCAGTCGGCGGCATTAACGTTATCCGTTTCACGCGTTTCTAGTATCATTGTTGCGCGATGCGCGGCGGGTAATGACCGAAGTTCGTTCGGCGGCACCCGACGGCGGCATTAACGTTGTTCGTTTCAGGCGTTTCTAGCATCATTGTTGCGCGATGCGCGGCGCGTAATGACCGAAGTTCGTTCGGCGGCACCCGACGGCGGCATTAACGTTGTTCGTTTCAGGCGTTTCTAGCATCATTGTTGCGCGATGCGCGGCGCGTAATGACCGAAGTTCGTTCGGCGGCACCCGCAGGCCGCATTAACGTTGTTCGTTTCAAGCGTTTCTAGTATCATTGTTGCGCGATGCGCGGCGGGTAATGACCGAAGTTCGTTCGGCGGCACCCGACGGCGGCATTAACGTTGTTCGTTTCAGGCGTTTCTAGCATCATTGTTGCGCGATGCGCGGCGCGTAATGACCGAAGTTCGTTCGGCGGCACCCGACGGCGGCATTAACGTTATCCGTTTCTCGCGTTTCTAAGATCATTGTTGCGCGATGCGCGGCGGGTAATGACCGAAGTTCGTTCGGCGGCACCCGACGGCGGCATTAACGTTGTTCGTTTCAGGCGTTTCTAGCATCATTGTTGCGCGATGCGCGGCGCGTAATGACCGAAGTTCGTTCGGCGGCACCCGACGGCGGCATTAACGTTGTTCGTTTCAGGCGTTTCTAGCATCATTGTTGCGCGATGCGCTGTTGGTAATGACCGAAGTTCGTTTGGCGGCACCCGACGGCGGCATTAACGTTATCCGTTTCAGGCGTTTCTAAGATCATTGTTGCGCGATGCGCTGTTGGTAATGACCGAAGTTCGTTCGGCGACACCAGTCGGCGGCATTAACGTTATCCGTTTCACGCGTTTCTAAGATCATTGTTGCGCGATGCGCGGCGGGTAATGACCGAAGTTCGTTCGGCGGCACCCGACGGCGGCATTAACGTTGTTCGTTTCAGGCGTTTCTAGCATCATTGTTGCGCGATGCGCGGCGGGTAATGACCGAAGTTCGTTCGGCGGCACCCGACGGCGGCATTAACGTTGTTCGTTTCAGGCGTTTCTAGCATCATTGTTGCGCGATGCGCGGCGGGTAATGACCGAAGTTCGTTTGGCGGCACCCGACGGCGGCATTAACGTTGTTCGTTTCAGGCGTTTCTAGCATCATTGTTGCGCGATGCGCGGCGGGTAATGACCGAAGTTCGTTCGGCGGCACCCGCCGGCGGCATTAACGTTATCCGTTTCAGTCGTTTCTAAGGTCATTGTTGCGCGATGCGCGGCGGGTAATGACCGAAGTTCGTTCGGCGGCACCCGACGGCGGCATTAACGTTGCTCGTTTCAGGCGTTTCTAAGATCATTGTTGCGCGATGCGCTGTTGGTAATGACCGAAGTTCGTTCGGCGGCACCCGCCGGCGGCATTAACCTTATCCGTTTCAGGCGTTTCTAAGATCATTGTTGCGCGATGCGCTGTTGGTAATGACCGAAGTTCGTTCGGCGGCACCCGACGGCGGCATTAACGTTATCCGTTTCACGCGTTTCTAAGATCATTGTTGCGCGATGCGCGGCGGGTAATGACCGAAGTTCGTTCGGCGGCACCCGCCGGCGGCATTAACGTTATCCGTTTCACGCGTTTCTAAGATCATTGTTGCGCGATGCGCGGCGCGTAATGACCGAAGTTCGTTCGGCGGCACCCGCAGGCCGCATTAACGTTGTTCGTTTCAAGCGTTTCTAGTATCATTGTTGCGCGATGCGCGGCGGGTAATGACCGAAGTTCGTTCGGCGGCACCCGACGGCGGCATTAACGTTGTTCGTTTCAGGCGTTTCTAGCATCATTGTTGCGCGATGCGCGGCGCGTAATGACCGAAGTTCGTTCGGCGGCACCCGACGGCGGCATTAACGTTATCCGTTTCTCGCGTTTCTAAGATCATTGTTGCGCGATGCGCGGCGGGTAATGACCGAAGTTCGTTCGGCGGCACCCGACGGCGGCATTAACGTTGTTCGTTTCAGGCGTTTCTAGCATCATTGTTGCGCGATGCGCGGCGCGTAATGACCGAAGTTCGTTCGGCGGCACCCGACGGCGGCATTAACGTTGTTCGTTTCAGGCGTTTCTAGCATCATTGTTGCGCGATGCGCTGTTGGTAATGACCGAAGTTCGTTTGGCGGCACCCGACGGCGGCATTAACGTTATCCGTTTCAGGCGTTTCTAAGATCATTGTTGCGCGATGCGCTGTTGGTAATGACCGAAGTTCGTTCGGCGACACCAGTCGGCGGCATTAACGTTATCCGTTTCACGCGTTTCTAAGATCATTGTTGCGCGATGCGCGGCGGGTAATGACCGAAGTTCGTTCGGCGGCACCCGACGGCGGCATTAACGTTGTTCGTTTCAGGCGTTTCTAGCATCATTGTTGCGCGATGCGCGGCGGGTAATGACCGAAGTTCGTTCGGCGGCACCCGACGGCGGCATTAACGTTGTTCGTTTCAGGCGTTTCTAGCATCATTGTTGCGCGATGCGCGGCGGGTAATGACCGAAGTTCGTTTGGCGGCACCCGACGGCGGCATTAACGTTGTTCGTTTCAGGCGTTTCTAGCATCATTGTTGCGCGATGCGCGGCGGGTAATGACCGAAGTTCGTTCGGCGGCACCCGCCGGCGGCATTAACGTTATCCGTTTCAGTCGTTTCTAAGGTCATTGTTGCGCGATGCGCGGCGGGTAATGACCGAAGTTCGTTCGGCGGCACCCGACGGCGGCATTAACGTTGCTCGTTTCAGGCGTTTCTAAGATCATTGTTGCGCGATGCGCTGTTGGTAATGACCGAAGTTCGTTCGGCGGCACCCGCCGGCGGCATTAACCTTATCCGTTTCAGGCGTTTCTAAGATCATTGTTGCGCGATGCGCTGTTGGTAATGACCGAAGTTCGTTCGGCGGCACCCGACGGCGGCATTAACGTTATCCGTTTCACGCGTTTCTAAGATCATTGTTGCGCGATGCGCGGCGGGTAATGACCGAAGTTCGTTCGGCGGCACCCGCCGGCGGCATTAACGTTATCCGTTTCACGCGTTTCTAAGATCATTGTTGCGCGATGCGCGGCGCGTAATGACCGAAGTTCGTTCGGCGGCACCCGGCGGCGGCATTAACGTTATCCGTTTCACGCGTTTCTAAGATCATTGCTGCGCGATGCGCGGCGGGTAATGACCGAAGTTCGTTCGGCGGCACCCGACGGCGGCATTAACGTTGTTCGTTTCAGGCGTTTCTAGCATCATTGTTGCGCGATGCGCGGCGGGTAATGACCGAAGTTCGTTCGGCGGCACCCGCCGGCGGCATTAACGTTGTTCGTTTCTGGCGTTTCTAGCATCATTGTTGCGCGATGCGCGGCGGGTAATGACCGAAGTTCGTTCGGCGGCACCCGCCGGCGGCATTAACGTTATCCGTTTCAGGCGTTTCTAAGGTCATTGTTGCGCGATGCGCGGCGGGTAATGACCGAAGTTCGTTCGGCGGCACCCGACGGCGGCATTAACGTTGTTCGTTTCAGGCGTTTCTAAGATCATTGTTGCGCGATGCGCTGTTGGTAATGACCGAAGTTCGTTCGGCGGCACCCGCCGGCGGCATTAACGTTATCCGTTTCAGGCGTTTCTAAGATCATTGTTGCGCGATGCGCTGTTGGTAATGACCGAAGTTCGTTCGGCGGCACCAGTCGGCGGCATTAACGTTATCCGTTTCACGCGTTTCTAAGGTCATTGTTGCGCGATGCGCTGTTGGTAATGACCGAAGTTCGTTCGGCGGCACCCGCCGGCGGCATTAACGTTATCCGTTTCAGTCGTTTCTAAGGTCATTGTTGCGCGATGCGCGGCGGGTAATGACCGAAGTTCGTTCGGCGGCACCCGACGGCGGCATTAACGTTGTTCGTTTCAGGCGTTTCTAAGGTCATTGTTGCGCGATGCGCGGCGGGTAATGACCGAAGTTCGTTCGGCGGCACCCGACGGCGGCATTAACGTTGTTCGTTTCAGGCGTTTCTAGCATCATTGTTGCGCGATGCGCGGCGGGTAATGACCGAAGTTCGTTCGGCGGCACCCGCCGGCGGCATTAACGTTGTTCGTTTCAGGCGTTTCTAGCATCATTGTTGCGCGATGCGCGGCGGGTAATGACCGAAGTTCGTTCGGCGGCACCCGCCGGCGGCATTAACGTTATCCGTTTCAGGCGTTTCTAAGGTCATTGTTGCGCGATGCGCGGCGGGTAATGACCGAAGTTCGTTCGGCGGCACCCGACGGCGGCATTAACGTTGTTCGTTTCAGGCGTTTCTAAGATCATTGTTGCGCGATGCGCTGTTGGTAATGACCGAAGTTCGTTCGGCGGCACCCGCCGGCGGCATTAACGTTATCCGTTTCAGGCGTTTCTAAGATCATTGTTGCGCGATGCGCTGTTGGTAATGACCGAAGTTCGTTCGGCGGCACCAGTCGGCGGCATTAACGTTACCCGTTTCACGCGTTTCTAAGATCATTGTTGCGCGATGCGCGGCGGGTAATGACCGAAGTTCGTTCGGAGGCACCCGCCGGCGGCATTAACGTTATCCGTTTCAGGCGTTTCTAAGATCATTGTTGCGCGATGCGCGGCGGGTAATGACCGAAGTTCGTTCGGCGGCACCCGCCGGCGGCATTAACGTTATCCGTTTCAGGCGTTTCTAAGGTCATTGTTGCGCGATGCGCGGCGGGTAATGACCGAAGTTCGTTCGGCGGTACCCGCCGGCGGCATTAACGTTATCCGTTTCAGGCGTTTCTAGCATCATTGTTGAGCGATGCGCTGTTGGTAATGACCGAAGTTCGTTTGGCGGCACCCGACGGCGGCATTAACGTTATCCGTTTCACGCGTTTCTAAGATCATTGTTGCGCGATGCGCGGCGGGTAATGACCGAAGTTCGTTCGGCGGCACCCGCCGGCGGCATTAACGTTATCCGTTTCACGCGTTTCTAAGATCATTGTTGCGCGATGCGCGGCGGGTAATGACCGAAGTTCGTTCGGCGGCACCAGTCGGCGGCATTAACGTTATCCGTTTCAGGCGTTTCTAAGATCATTGTTGCGCGATGCGCGGCGGGTAGTGACCGAAGTTCGTTCGGCGGCACCAGTCGGCGGCATTAACGTTGTTCGTTTCAGGCGTTTATAGCATCATTGTTGAGCGATGCGCGGCGGGTAATGACCGAAGTTCGTTCGGCGGCACCCGCCGGCGGCATTAACGTTATCCGTTTCAGGCGTTTCTAAGGTATTGTTGCGCGATGCGCGGCGGGTAATGACCGAAGTTCGTTTGGCGACACCAGCCGGCGGCATTAACGTTGTTCGTTTCTGGCGTTTATAGTATCATTGTTGAGCGATGCGCGGCGGGTAATGACCGAAGTTCGTTCGGCGGCACCCGCCGGCGGCATTAGCGTTATCCGTTTCAGGCGTTTCTAGCATCATTGTTGCGCGATGCGCGGCGGGTAATGACCGAAGTTCGTTCGGCGGCACCCGCCGGCGGCATTAACGTTATCCGTTTCACGCGTTTCTAAGATCATTGTTGCGCGATGCGCGGCGGGTAATGACCGAAGTTCGTTTGGCGGCACCCGACGGCGGCATTAACGTTATCCGTTTCACGCGTTTCTAAGATCATTGTTGCGCGATGCGCGGCGGGTAATGACCGAAGTTCGTTCGGCGGTACCCGCCGGCGGCATTAACGTTATCCGTTTCAGGCGTTTCTAGCATCATTGTTGCGCGATGCGCGGCGGGTAATGACCGAAGTTCGTTCGGCGGCATCCGCCGGCGGCATTAACGTTATCCGTTTCAGGCGTTTCTAAGATCATTGTTGCGCGATGCGCTGTTGGTAATGACCGAAGTTCGTTTGGCGGCACCCGACGGCGGCATTAACGTTATCCGTTTCACGCGTTTCTAAGATCATTGTTGCGCGATGCGCGGCGGGTAATGACCGAAGTTCGTTCGGCGGCACCCGACGGCGGCATTAACGTTGTTCGTTTCAGGCGTTTCTAGCATCATTGTTGCGCGATGCGCGGCGGGTAATGACAGAAGTTCGTTCGTCGGCACCCGCCGGCGGCATTAACGTTATCCGTTTCAGGCGTTTCTAAGATCATTGTTGCGCGATGCGCTGTTGGTAATGACCGAAGTTCGTTTGGCGGCACCCGACGGCGGCATTAACGTTATCCGTTTCACGCGTTTCTAAGATCATTGTTGCGCGATGCGCGGCGGGTAATGACCGAAGTTCGTTCGGCGGCACCCGACGGCGGCATTAACGTTGTTCGTTTCAGGCGTTTCTAGCATCATTGTTGCGCGATGCGCGGCGGGTAATGACCGAAGTTCGTTCGGCGACACCCGCCGGCGGCATTAACGTTATCCGTTTCAGGCGTTTCTAAGATCATTGTTGCGCGATGCGCGGCGGGTAATGACCGAAGTTCGTTCGGCGGCACCCGACGGCGGCATTAACGTTGTTCGTTTCACGCGTTTCTAGCATCATTGTTGCGCGATGCGCGGCGGGTAATGACCGAAGTTCGTTCGGCGGCACGCGACGGCGGCATTAACGTTGTTCGTTTCAGGCGTTTCTAGCATCATTGTTGCGCGATGCGCGGCGCGTAATGACCGAAGTTCGTTCGGCGGCACCCGACGGCGGCATTAACGTTATCCGTTTCACGCGTTTCTAAGATCATTGTTGCGCGATGCGCGGCGGGTAATGACCGAAGTTCGTTCGGCGGTACCCGCCGGCGGCATTAACGTTATCCGTTTCAGGCGTTTCTAGCATCATTGTTGAGCGATGCGCTGTTGGTAATGACCGAAGTTCGTTTGGCGGCACCCGACGGCGGCATTAACGTTATCCGTTTCACGCGTTTCTAAGATCATTGTTGCGCGATGCGCGGCGGGTAATGACCGAAGTTCGTTCGGCGGCACCCGCCGGCGGCATTAACGTTATCCGTTTCACGCGTTTCTAAGATCATTGTTGCGCGATGCGCGGCGGGTAATGACCGAAGTTCGTTCGGCGGCACCAGTCGGCGGCATTAACGTTGTTCGTTTCAGGCGTTTATAGCATCATTGTTGAGCGATGCGCGGCGGGTAATGACCGAAGTTCGTTCGGCGGCACCCGCCGGCGGCATTAACGTTATCCGCTTCAGGCGTTTCTAAGGTCATTGTTGCGCGATGCGCGGCGGGTAATGACCGAAGTTCGTTCGGCGGCACCAGTCGGCGGCATTAACGTTGTTCGTTTCAGGCGTTTCTAAGATCATTGTTGCGCGATGCGCGGCGGGTAATGACCGAAGTTCGTTCGGCGGTACCCGCCGGCGGCATTAACGTTATCCGTTTCAGGCGTTTCTAGCATCATTGTTGCGCGATGCGCGGCGGGTAATGACCGAAGTTCGTTCGGCGGCATCCGCCGGCGGCATTAACGTTATCCGTTTCAGGCGTTTCTAAGATCATTGTTGCGCGATGCGCTGTTGGTAATGACCGAAGTTCGTTTGGCGGCACCCGACGGCGGCATTAACGTTATCCGTTTCACGCGTTTCTAAGATCATTGTTGCGCGATGCGCGGCGGGTAATGACCGAAGTTCGTTCGGCGGCACCCGACGGCGGCATTAACGTTGTTCGATTCAGGCGTTTCTAGCATCATTGTTGCGCGATGCGCGGTGGGTAATGACAGAAGTTCGTTCGTCGGCACCCGCCGGCGGCATTAACGTTATCCGTTTCAGGCGTTTCTAAGATCATTGTTGCGCGATGCGCTGTTGGTAATGACCGAAGTTCGTTTGGCGGCACCCGACGGCGGCATTAACGTTATCCGTTTCACGCGTTTCTAAGATCATTGTTGCGCGATGCGCGGCGGGTAATGACCGAAGTTCGTTCGGCGGCACCCGACGGCGGCATTAACGTTGTTCGTTTCAGGCGTTTCTAGCATCATTGTTGCGCGATGCGCGGCGGGTAATGACCGAAGTTCGTTCGGCGGCACCCGCCGGCGGCATTAACGTTATCCGTTTCAGGCGTTTCTAAGATCAATGTTGCGCGATGCGCGGCGGGTAATGACCGAAGTTCGTTCGGCGGCACCCGACGGCGGCATTAACGTTGTTCGTTTCAGGCGTTTCTAGCATCATTGTTGCGCGATGCGCGGCGGGTAATGACCGAAGTTCGTTCGGCGGCACGCGACGGCGGCATTAACGTTGTTCGTTTCAGGCGTTTCTAGCATCATTGTTGCGCGATGCGCGGCGCGTAATGACCGAAGTTCGTTCGGCGGCACCCGACGGCGGCATTAACGTTATCCGTTTCACGCGTTTCTAAGATCATTGTTGCGCGATGCGCGGCGGGTAATGACCGAAGTTCGTTCGGCGGCACCCGCCGGCGGCATTAACGTTATCCGTTTCACGCGTTTCTAAGATCATTGTTGCGCGATGCGCGGCGCGTAATGACCGAAGTTCGTTCGGCGGCACCCGACGGCGGCATTAACGTTATCCGTTTCACGCGTTTCTAAGATCATTGCTGCGCGATGCGCGGCGGGTAATGACCGAAGTTCGTTCGGCGGCACCCGACGGCGGCATTAACGTTGTTCGTTTCAGGCGTTTCTAGCATCATTGTTGCGCGATGCGCTGTTGGTAATGACCGAAGTTCGTTTGGCGGCACCCGACGGCGGCATTAACGTTGTTCGTTTCAGGCGTTTCTAGCATCATTGTTGCGCGATGCGCGGCGGGTAATGACCGAAGTTCGTTCGGCGGTACCCGCCGGCGGCATTAACGTTATCCGTTTCAGGCGTTTCTAGCATCATTGTTGAGCGATGCGCTGTTGGTAATGACCGAAGTTCGTTTGGCGGCACCCGACGGCGGCATTAACGTTATCCGTTTCACGCGTTTCTAAGATCATTGTTGCGCGATGCGCGGCGGGTAATGACCGAAGTTCGTTCGGCGGCACCCGCCGGCGGCATTAACGTTATCCGTTTCACGCGTTTCTAAGATCATTGTTGCGCGATGCGCGGCGGGTAATGACCGAAGTTCGTTCGGCGGCACCAGTCGGCGGCATTAACGTTATCCGTTTCAGGCGTTTCTAAGATCATTGTTGCGCGATGCGCGGCGGGTAGTGACCGAAGTTCGTTCGGCGGCACCAGTCGGCGGCATTAACGTTGTTCGTTTCAGGCGTTTATAGCATCATTGTTGAGCGATGCGCGGCGGGTAATGACCGAAGTTCGTTCGGCGGCACCCGCCGGCGGCATTAACGTTATCCGTTTCAGGCGTTTCTAAGGTATTGTTGCGCGATGCGCGGCGGGTAATGACCGAAGTTCGTTTGGCGACACCAGCCGGCGGCATTAACGTTGTTCGTTTCTGGCGTTTATAGTATCATTGTTGAGCGATGCGCGGCGGGTAATGACCGAAGTTCGTTCGGCGGCACCCGCCGGCGGCATTAGCGTTATCCGTTTCAGGCGTTTCTAGCATCATTGTTGCGCGATGCGCGGCGGGTAATGACCGAAGTTCGTTCGGCGGCACCCGCCGGCGGCATTAACGTTATCCGTTTCACGCGTTTCTAAGATCATTGTTGCGCGATGCGCGGCGGGTAATGACCGAAGTTCGTTTGGCGGCACCCGACGGCGGCATTAACGTTATCCGTTTCACGCGTTTCTAAGATCATTGTTGCGCGATGCGCGGCGGGTAATGACCGAAGTTCGTTCGGCGGCACCCGCCGGCGGCATTAACGTTATCCGTTTCACGCGTTTCTAAGATCATTGTTGCGCGATGCGCGGCGGGTAATGACCGAAGTTCGTTCGGCGGCACCAGTCGGCGGCATTAACGTTATCCGTTTCAGGCGTTTCTAAGATCATTGTTGCGCGATGCGCGGCGGGTAGTGACCGAAGTTCGTTCGGCGGCACCAGTCGGCGGCATTAACGTTGTTCGTTTCAGGCGTTTATAGCATCATTGTTGAGCGATGCGCGGCGGGTAATGACCGAAGTTCGTTCGGCGGCACCCGCCGGCGGCATTAACGTTATCCGCTTCAGGCGTTTCTAAGGTCATTGTTGCGCGATGCGCGGCGGGTAATGACCGAAGTTCGTTCGGCGGCACCAGTCGGCGGCATTAACGTTGTTCGTTTCAGGCGTTTCTAAGATCATTGTTGCGCGATGCGCGGCGGGTAATGACCGAAGTTCGTTCGGCGGTACCCGCCGGCGGCATTAACGTTGTTCGTTTCAGGCGTTTCTAGCATCATTGTTGCGCGATGCGCGGCGGGTAATGACCGAAGTTCGTTCGGCGGCATCCGCCGGCGGCATTAACGTTATCCGTTTCAGGCGTTTCTAAGATCATTGTTGCGCGATGCGCGGCGGGTAATGACCGAAGTTCGTTCGGCGGCACCCGACGGCGGCATTAACGTTGTTCGTTTCAGGCGTTTCTAGCATCATTGTTGCGCGATGCGCGGCGGGTAATGACCGAAGTTCGTTCGGCGGCACCCGCCGGCGGCATTAACGTTATCCGTTTCAGGCGTTTCTAAGATCATTGTTGCGCGATGCGCGGCGGGTAATGACCGAAGTTCGTTCGGCGGCACCCGACGGCGGCATTAACGTTGTTCGTTTCAGGCGTTTCTAGCATCATTGTTGCGCGATGCGCGGCGGGTAATGACCGAAGTTCGTTCGGCGGCACCCGCCGGCGGCATTAACGTTATCCGTTTCAGGCGTTTCTAGCATCATTGTTGCGCGATGCGCGGCGCGTAATGACCGAAGTTCGTTCGGCGGCACCCGACGGCGGCATTAACGTTATCCGTTTCACGCGTTTCTAAGATCATTGTTGCGCGATGCGCGGCGGGTAATGACCGAAGTTCGTTCGGCGGCACCCGCCGGCGGCATTAACGTTATCCGTTTCACGCGTTTCTAAGATCATTGTTGCGCGATGCGCGGCGGGTAATGACCGAAGTTCGTTCGGCGGCACCCGACGGCGGCATTAACGTTGTTCGTTTCAGGCGTTTCTAGCATCATTGTTGCGCGATGCGCGGCGGGTAATGACAGAAGTTCGTTCGTCGGCACCCGCCGGCGGCATTAACGTTATCCGTTTCAGGCGTTTCTAAGATCATTGTTGCGCGATGCGCTGTTGGTAATGACCGAAGTTCGTTTGGCGGCACCCGACGGCGGCATTAACGTTATCCGTTTCACGCGTTTCTAAGATCATTGTTGCGCGATGCGCGGCGGGTAATGACCGAAGTTCGTTCGGCGGCACCCGACGGCGGCATTAACGTTGTTCGTTTCAGGCGTTTCTAGCATCATTGTTGCGCGATGCGCGGCGGGTAATGACCGAAGTTCGTTCGGCGGCACCCGCCGGCGGCATTAACGTTATCCGTTTCAGGCGTTTCTAAGATCATTGTTGCGCGATGCGCTGTTGGTAATGACCGAAGTTCGTTCGGCGGCACCAGTCGGCGGCATTAACGTTATCCGTTTCACGCGTTTCTAAGATCATTGTTGCGCGATGCGCGGCGGGTAATGACCGAAGTTCGTTCGGCGGCACCCGACGGCGGCATTTACGTTGTTCGTTTCAGGCGTTTCTAGCATCATTGTTGCGCGATGCGCGGCGGGTAATGACCGAAGTTCGTTCGGCGGCACGCGACGGCGGCATTAAAGTTGTTCGTTTCAGGCGTTTCTAGCATCATTGTTGCGCGATGCGCGGCGCGTAATGACCGAAGTTCGTTCGGCGGCACCCGACGGCGGCATTAACGTTATCCGTTTCACGCGTTTCTAAGATCATTGTTGCGCGATGCGCGGCGGGTAATGACCGAAGTTCGTTCGGCGGCACCCGCCGGCGGCATTAACGTTATCCGTTTCACGCGTTTCTAAGATCATTGTTGCGCGATGCGCGGCGCGTAATGACCGAAGTTCGTTCGGCGGCACCCGACGGCGGCATTAACGTTATCCGTTTCACGCGTTTCTAAGATCATTGCTGCGCGATGCGCGGCGGGTAGTGACCGAAGTTCGTTCGGCGGCACCCGACGGCGGCATTAACGTTGTTCGTTTCAGGCGTTTCTAGCATCATTGTTGCGCGATGCGCTGTTGGTAATGACCGAAGTTCGTTTGGCGGCACCCGACGGCGGCATTAACGTTGTTCGTTTCAGGCGTTTCTAGCATCATTGTTGCGCGATGCGCGGCGGGTAATGACCGAAGTTCGTTCGTCGGCACCCGCCGGCGGCATTAACGTTATCCGTTTCAGGCGTTTCTAAGATCATTGTTGCGCGATGCGCTGTTGGTAATGACCGAAGTTCGTTTGGCGGCACCCGACGGTGGCATTAACGTTATCCGTTTCACGCGTTTCTAAGATCATTGTTGCGCGATGCGCGGCGGGTAATGACCGAAGTTCGTTCGGCGGCACCCGACGGCGGCATTAACGTTGTTCGTTTCAGGCGTTTCTAGCATCATTGTTGCGCGATGCGCGGCGGGTAATGACCGAAGTTCGTTCGGCGGCACCCGCCGGCGGCATTAACGTTGTTCGTTTCTGGCGTTTCTAGCATCATTGTTGCGCGATGCGCGGCGGGTAATGACCGAAGTTCGTTCGGCGGCACCCGACGGCGGCATTAACGTTGTTCGTTTCAGGCGTTTCTAGCATCATTGTTGCGCGATGCGCTGTTGGTAATGACCGAAGTTCGTTCGGCGGCACCCGCCGGCGGCATTAACGTTATCCGTTTCAGTCGTTTCTAAGGTCATTGTTGCGCGATGCGCGGCGGGTAATGACCGAAGTTCGTTCGGCGGCACCCTACGGCGGCATTAACGTTATCCGTTTCACGCGTTTCTAAGGTCATTGTTGCGCGATGCGCGGCGGGTAATGACCGAAGTTCGTTCGGCGGCACCCGCCGGCGGCATTAACGTTATCCGTTTCACGCGTTTCTAAGATCATTGTTGCGTGATGCGCGGCGGGTAATGACCGAAGTTCGTTTGGCGGCACCCGACGGCGGCATTAACGTTATCCGTTTCACGCGTTTCTAAGATCATTGTTGCGCGATGCGCGGCGGGTAATGACCGAAGTTCGTTCGGCGGTACCCGCCGGCGGCATTAACGTTATCCGTTTCAGGCGTTTCTAGCATCATTGTTGAGCGATGCGCTGTTGGTAATGACCGAAGTTCGTTTGGCGGCACCCGACGGCGGCATTAACGTTATCCGTTTCACGCGTTTCTAAGATCATTGTTGCGCGATGCGCTGTTGGTAATGACCGAAGTTCGTTCGGCGGCACCAGTCGGCGGCATTAACGTTATCCGTTTCACGCGTTTCTAAGATCATTGTTGCGCGATGCGCGGCGGGTAATGACCGAAGTTCGTTCGGCGGCACCCGCCGGCGGCATTAGCGTTATCCGTTTCAGGCGTTTCTAGCATCATTGTTGCGCGATGCGCGGCGGGTAATGACCGAAGTTCGTTCGGCGGCACCCGCCGGCGGCATTAACGTTGTTCGTTTCTGGCGTTTATAGCATCATTGTTGAGCGATGCGCGGCGGGTAATGACCGAAGTTCGTTCGGCGGCACCCGCCGGCGGCATTAGCGTTATCCGTTTCAGGCGTTTCTAGCATCATTGTTGCGCGATGCGCTGCGGGTAATGACCGAAGTTCGTTCGGCGGCACCCGCCGGCGGCATTAACGTTATCTGTTTCACGCGTTTCTAAGATCATTGTTGCGCGATGCGCTGTTGGTAATGACCGAATTTCGTTCGGCGGCACCCGCCGGCGGCATTAACGTTGTTCGTTTCTGGCGTTTATAGCATCATTGTTGAGCGATGCGCGGCGGGTAATGACCGAAGTTCGTTTGGCGGCACCCGACGGCGGCATTAACGTTATCCATTTCACGCGTTTCTAAGATCATTGTTGCGCGATGCGCTGTTGGTAATGACCGAATTTCGTTCGGCGGCACCCGCCGGCGGCATTAACGTTATCCGTTTCAGTCGTTTCTAAGGTCATTGTTGCGCGATGCGCGGCGGGTAATGACCGAAGTTCGTTCGGCGGCACCCTACGGCGGCATTAACGTTATCCGTTTCACGCGTTTCTAAGGTCATTGTTGCGCGATGCGCGGCGGGTAATGACCGAAGTTCGTTCGGCGGCACCCGCCGGCGGCATTAACGTTATCCGTTTCACGCGTTTCTAAGATCATTGTTGCGTGATGCGCGGCGGGTAATGACCGAAGTTCGTTTGGCGGCACCCGACGGCGGCATTAACGTTATCCGTTTCACGCGTTTCTAAGATCATTGTTGCGCGATGCGCGGCGGGTAATGACCGAAGTTCGTTCGGCGGTACCCGCCGGCGGCATTAACGTTATCCGTTTCAGGCGTTTCTAGCATCATTGTTGAGCGATGCGCTGTTGGTAATGACCGAAGTTCTTTTGGCGGCACCCGACGGCGGCATTAACGTTATCCGTTTCACGCGTTTCTAAGATCATTGTTGCGCGATGCGCGGCGGGTAATGACCGAAGTTCGTTCGGCGGCACCCGCCGGCGGCATTAGCGTTATCCGTTTCAGGCGTTTCTAGCATCATTCTTGCGCGATGCGCGGCGGGTAATGACCGAAGTTCGTTCGGCGGCACCCGCCGGCGGCATTAACGTTGTTCGTTTCTGGCGTTTATAGCATCATTGTTGAGCGATGCGCGGCGGGTAATGACCGAAGTTCGTTCGGCGGCACCCGCCGGCGGCATTAGCGTTATCCGTTTCAGGCGTTTCTAGCATCATTGTTGCGCGATGCGCGGCGGGTAATGACCGAAGTTCGTTCGGCGGCACCCGCCGGCGGCATTAACGTTATCCGTTTCAGGCGTTTCTAGCATCATTGTTGCGCGATGCGCGGCGGGTAATGACCGAAGTTCGTCCGGCGGCACCAGTCGGCGGCATTAACGCTGTTCGTTTCTGGCGTTTATAGCATCATTGTTGAGCGATGCGCGGCGGGTAATGACCGAAGTTCGTTCGGCGGAACCCGCCGGCGGCATTAGCGTTATCCGTTTCAGGCGTTTCTAGCATCATTGTTGCGCGATGCGCGGCGGGTAATGACCGAAGTTCGTTCGGCGGCACCCGCCGGCGGCATTAACGTTATCCGTTTCAGGCGTTTCTAGCATCATTGTTGCGCGATGCGCGGCGGGTAATGACCGAAGTTCGTTCGGCGGTACCCGCCGGCGGCATTAACGTTATCCGTTTCAGGCGTTTCTAGCATCATTGTTGAGCGATGCGCTGTTGGTAATGACCGAAGTTCGTTTGGCGGCACCCGACGGCGGCATTAACGTTATCCGTTTCACGCGTTTCTAAGATCATTGTTGCGCGATGCGCGGCGGGTAATGACCGAAGTTCGTTCGGCGGCACCCGCCGGCGGCATTAACGTTATCCGTTTCAGGCGTTTCTAGCATCATTGTTGCGCGATGCGCGGCGGGTAATGACCGAAGTTCGTTCGGCGGCACCCGCCGGCGGCATTAACGTTGTTCGTTTCTGGCGTTTATAGCATCATTGTTGAGCGATGCGCGGCGGGTAATGACCGAAGTTCGTTCGGCGGCACCCGCCGGCGGCATTAGCGTTATCCGTTTCAGGCGTTTCTAGCATCATTGTTGCGCGATGCGCGGCGGGTAATGACCGAAGTTCGTTCTGCGGCACCCGCCGGCGGCATTAACGTTATCCGTTTCAGGCGTTTCTAGCATCATTGTTGCGCGATGCGCGGCGGGTAATGACCGAAGTTCGTTCGGCGGCACCCGCCGGCGGCATTAACGTTGTTCGTTTCTGGCGTTTATAGCATCATTGTTGAGCGATGCGCGGCGGGTAATGACCGAAGTTCGTTCGGCGGCACCCGCCGGCGGCATTAACGTTATCCGTTTCAGGCGTTTCTAGCATCATTGTTGCGCGATGCGCGGCGGGTAATGACCGAAGTTCGTTTGGCGCCACCCGACGGCGGCATTAACGTTATCCGTTTCACGCGTTTCTAAGATCATTGTTGCGCGATGCGCGGCGGGTAATGACCGAAGTTCGTTTGGCGGCACCCGACGGCGGCATTAACGTTATCCGTTTCACGCGTTCCTAAGATCATTGTTGCGCGATGCGCGGCGGGTAATGACCGAAGTTCGTTCGGCGGCACCCGCCGGCGGCATTAGCGTTATCCGTTTCAGGCGTTTCTAGCATCATTGTTGCGCGATGCGCGGCGGGTAATGACCGAAGTTCGTTCGGCGGCACCCGCCGGCGGCATTAACGTTGTTCGTTTCTGGCGTTTATAGCATCATTGTTGAGCGATGCGCGGCGGGTAATGACCGAAGTTCGTTCGGCGGCACCCGCCGGCGGCATTAACGTTATCCGTTTCACGCGTTTCTAAGATCATTGTTGCGCGATGCGCGGCGGGTAATGACTGAAGTTCGTTCGGCGGTACCCGCCGGCGGCATTAACGTTATCCGTTTCACGCGTTTCTAAGATCATTGATGCGCGATGCGCTGTTGGTAATGACCGAAGTTCGTTTGGCGGCACCCGACGGCGGCATTAATGTTATCCGTTTCACGCATTTCTAAGATCATTGTTGCGCGATGCGCGGCGGGTAATGACCGAAGTTCGTTGGGCGGCACCCGACGGCGGCATTAACGTTATCCGTTTCACGCGTTTCTAAGATCATTGTTGCGCGATGCGCGGCGGGTAATGACCGAAGTTCGTTCGGCGGCACCCGCCGGCGGCATTAACGTTATCCGTTTCACGCGTTTCTAAGATCATTGTTGCGCGATGCGCTGTTGGTAATGACCGAAGTTCGTTCGGCGGCACCCGCAGGCCGCACTAACGTTATCCGTTTCACGCGTTTCTAAGATCATTGTTGCGCGATGCGCGGCGGGTAATGACCGAAGTTCGTTCGGCGGCACCCACCGGCGGCATTAACGTTGTTCGTTTCAGGCGTTTCTAAGATCATTGTTGCGCGATGCGCGGCGTGTAATGACCGAAGTTCGTTTGGCGGCGCCCGACGGCGGCATTAACGTTGTTCGTTTCAGGCGTTTCTAGCATCATTGTTGCGCGATGCGCGGCGGGTAATGACCGAAGTTCGTTCGGCGGCACCAGTCGCCGGCATTAACGTTATCCGTTTCACGCGCTTCTAAGATCATTGTTGCGCGATGCGCGGCGGGTAATGACCGAAGTTCGTTCGGCGGCACCCGACGGCGGCATTAACGTTGTTCGTTTCAGGCGTTTCTAGCATCATTGTTGCGCGATGCGCGGCGGGTAATGACCGAAGTTCGTTCGGCGGCACCCGCCGGCGGCATTAACGTTATCCGTTTCACGCGTTTCTAAGATCATTGTTGCGCGTTGCGCTGCTGGTAATGACCGAAGTTCGTTCGGGGGCACCCGACGGCGGCATTAACGTTGTTCGTTTCAGGCGTTTCTAAGATCATTGTTGCGCGATGCGCGGCGGGTAATGACCGAAGTTCGTTCGGCGGCACCCGCCGGCGGCATTAGCGTTATCCGTTTCAGGCGTTTCTAGCATCGTTGTTGCGCGATGCGCGGCGGGTAATGACCGAAGTTCGTTCGGCGGTACCCGCCGGCGGCATTAACGTTATCCGTTTCAGGCGTTTCTAGCATCATTGTTGCGCGATGCGCTGTTGGTAATGACCGAAGTTCGTTTGGCGGCACCCGACGGCGGCATTAACGTTATCCGTTTCACGCGTTTCTAAGATCATTGTTGCGCGATGCGCGGCGGGTAATGACCGAAGTTCGTTCGGCGGCACCCGCCGGCGGCATTAACGTTGTTCGTTTCTGGCGTTTATAGCATCATTGTTGAGCGATGCGCGGCGGGTAATGACCGAAGTTCGTTTGGCGGCACCCGACGGCGGCATTAACGTTATCCATTTCACGCGTTTCTAAGATCATTGTTGCGCGATGCGCTGTTGGTAATGACCGAATTTCGTTCGGCGGCACCCGCCGGCGGCATTAACGTTATCCGTTTCAGTCGTTTCTAAGGTCATTGTTGCGCGATGCGCGGCGGGTAATGACCGAAGTTCGTTCGGCGGCACCCTACGGCGGCATTAACGTTATCCGTTTCACGCGTTTCTAAGGTCATTGTTGCGCGATGCGCGGCGGGTAATGACCGAAGTTCGTTCGGCGGCACCCGCCGGCGGCATTAACGTTATCCGTTTCACGCGTTTCTAAGATCATTGTTGCGTGATGCGCGGCGGGTAATGACCGAAGTTCGTTTGGCGGCACCCGACGGCGGCATTAACGTTATCCGTTTCACGCGTTTCTAAGATCATTGTTGCGCGATGCGCGGCGGGTAATGACCGAAGTTCGTTCGGCGGCACCCGCCGGCGGCATTAGCGTTATCCGTTTCAGGCGTTTCTAGCATCATTGTTGCGCGATGCGCGGCGGGTAATGACCGAAGTTCGTTCGGCGGCACCCGCCGGCGGCATTAACGTTGTTCGTTTCTGGCGTTTATAGCATCATTGTTGAGCGATGCGCGGCGGGTAATGACCGAAGTTCGTTCGGCGGCACCCGCCGGCGGCATTAGCGTTATCCGTTTCAGTCGTTTCTAGCATCATTGTTGCGCGATGCGCGGCGGGTAATGACCGAAGTTCGTTCTGCGGCACCCGCCGGCGGCATTAACGTTATCCGTTTCAGGCGTTTCTAGCATCATTGTTGCGCGATGCGCGGCGGGTAATGACCGAAGTTCGTTCGGCGGCACCAGTCGGCGGCATTAACGTTGTTCGTTTCTGGCGTTTATAGCATCATTGTTGAGCGATGCGCGGCGGGTAATGACCGAAGTTCGTTCGGCGGCACCCGCCGGCGGCATTAGCGTTATCCGTTTCAGGCGTTTCTAGCATCATTGTTGCGCGATGCGCGGCGGGTAATGACCGAAGTTCGTTCGGCGGCACCCGCCGGCGGCATTAACGCTGTTCGTTTCTGGCGTTTATAGCATCATTGTTGAGCGATGCGCGGCGGGTAATGACCGAAGTTCGTTCGGCGGAACCCGCCGGCGGCATTAGCGTTATCCGTTTCAGGCGTTTCTAGCATCATTGTTGCGCGATGCGCGGCGGGTAATGACCGAAGTTCGTTCGGCGGCACCCGCCGGCGGCATTAACGTTATCCGTTTCAGGCGTTTCTAGCATCATTGTTGCGCGATGCGCGGCGGGTAATGACCGAAGTTCGTTCGGCGGCACCCGCCGGCGGCATTAGCGTTATCCGTTTCAGGCGTTTCTAGCATCATTGTTGCGCGATGCGCGGCGGGTAATGACCGAAGTTCGTTCGGCGGCACCCGCCGGCGGCATTAACGTTGTTCGTTTCTGGCGTTTATAGCATCATTGTTGAGCGATGCGCGGCGGGTAATGACCGAAGTTCGTTCGGCGGCACCCGCCGGCGGCATTAGCGTTATCCGTTTCAGGCGTTTCTAGCATCATTGTTGCGCGATGCGCGGCGGGTAATGACCGAAGTTCGTTCTGCGGCACCCGCCGGCGGCATTAACGTTATCCGTTTCAGGCGTTTCTAGCATCATTGTTGCGCGATGCGCGGCGGGTAATGACCGAAGTTCGTTCGGCGGCACCCGCCGGCGGCATTAACGTTGTTCGTTTCTGGCGTTTATAGCATCATTGTTGAGCGATGCGCGGCGGGTAATGACCGAAGTTCGTTCGGCGGCACCCGCCGGCGGCATTAGCGTTATCCGTTTCAGGCGTTTCTAGCATCATTGTTGCGCGATGCGCGGCGGGTAATGACCGAAGTTCGTTCGGCGGCACCCGCCGGCGGCATTAACGTTGTTCGTTTCTGGCGTTTATAGCATCATTGTTGAGCGATGCGCGGCGGGTAATGACCGAAGTTCGTTCGGCGGCACCCGCCGGCGGCATTAGCGTTATCCGTTTCAGGCGTTTCTAGCATCATTGTTGCGCGATGCGCTGCGGGTAATGACCGAAGTTCGTTCGGCGGCACCCGCCGGCGGCATTAACGTTATCCGTTTCAGGCGTTTCTAGCATCATTGTTGCGCGATGCGCGGCGGGTAATGACCGAAGTTCGTTTGGCGCCACCCGACGGCGGCATTAACGTTATCCGTTTCACGCGTTTCTAAGATCATTGTTGCGCGATGCGCGGCGGGTAATGACCGAAGTTCGTTTGGCGGCACCCGACGGCGGCATTAACGTTATCCGTTTCACGCGTTCCTAAGATCATTGTTGCGCGATGCGCGGCGGGTAATGACCGAAGTTCGTTCGGCGGCACCCGCCGGCGGCATTAGCGTTATCCGTTTCAGGCGTTTCTAGCATCATTGTTGCGCGATGCGCGGCGGGTAATGACCGAAGTTCGTTCGGCGGCACCCGCCGGCGGCATTAACGTTGTTCGTTTCTGGCGTTTATAGCATCATTGTTGAGCGATGCGCGGCGGGTAATGACCGAAGTTCGTTCGGCGGCACCCGCCGGCGGCATTAACGTTATCCGTTTCACGCGTTTCTAAGATCATTGTTGCGCGATGCGCGGCGGGTAATGACCGAAGTTCGTTCGGCGGTACCCGCCGGCGGCATTAACGTTATCCGTTTCACGCGTTTCTAAGATCATTGATGCGCGATGCGCTGTTGGTAATGACCGAAGTTCGTTTGGCGGCACCCGACGGCGGCATTAATGTTATCCGTTTCACGCATTTCTAAGATCATTGTTGCGCGATGCGCGGCGGGTAATGACCGAAGTTCGTTGGGCGGCACCCGACGGCGGCATTAACGTTATCCGTTTCACGCGTTTCTAAGATCATTGTTGCGCGATGCGCGGCGGGTAATGACCGAAGTTCGTTCGGCGGCACCCGCCGGCGGCACCCGCCGGCGGCATTAACGTTATCCGTTTCACGCGTTTCTAAGATCATTGTTGCGCGATGCGCTGTTGGTAATGACCGAAGTTCGTTCGGCGGCACCCGCAGGCCGCACTAACGTTATCCGTTTCACGCGTTTCTAAGATCATTGTTGCGCGATGCGCGGCGGGTAATGACCGAAGTTCGTTCGGCGGCACCCACCGGCGGCATTAACGTTGTTCGTTTCAGGCGTTTCTAAGATCATTGTTGCGCGATGCGCGGCGGGTAATGACCGAAGTTCGTTTGGCGGCGCCCGACGGCGGCATTAACGTTGTTCGTTTCAGGCGTTTCTAGCATCATTGTTGCGCGATGCGCGGCGGGTAATGACCGAAGTTCGTTCGGCGGCACCAGTCGCCGGCATTAACGTTATCCGTTTCACGCGCTTCTAAGATCATTGTTGCGCGATGCGCGGCGGGTAATGACCGAAGTTCGTTCGGCGGCACCCGACGGCGGCATTAACGTTGTTCGTTTCAGGCGTTTCTAGCATCATTGTTGCGCGATGCGCGGCGGGTAATGACCGAAGTTCGTTCGGCGGCACCCGCCGGCGGCATTAACGTTATCCGTTTCACGCGTTTCTAAGATCATTGTTGCGCGTTGCGCTGCTGGTAATGACCGAAGTTCGTTCGGGGGCACCCGACGGCGGCATTAACGTTGTTCGTTTCAGGCGTTTCTAAGATCATTGTTGCGCGATGCGCGGCGGGTAATGACCGAAGTTCGTTCCGCGGCACCCGCCGGCGGCATTAGCGTTATCCGTTTCAGGCGTTTCTAGCATCGTTGTTGCGCGATGCGCGGCGGGTAATGACCGAAGTTCGTTCGGCGGCACCCGCCGGCGGCATTAACGTTATCCGTTTCACGCGTTTCTAAGATCATTGTTGCGCGATGCGCGGCGGGTAATGACCGAAGTTCGTTCGGCGGCACCCGCCGGCGGCATTAACGTTGTTCGTTTCTGGCGTTTATACCATCATTGTTGAGCGATGCGCGGCGGGTAATGACCGAAGTTCGTTCGGCGGCACCCGCCGGCGGCATTAGCGTTATCCGTTTCAGGCGTTTCTAGCATCATTGTTGCGCGATGCGCGGCGGGTAATGACCGAAGTTCGTTCGGCGGCACCCGCCGGCGGCATTAACGTTGTTCGTTTCTGGCGTTTATAGCATCATTGTTGAGCGATGCGCGGCGGGTAATGACCGAAGTTCGTTCGGCGGCACCCGCCGGCGGCATTAGCGTTATCCGTTTCAGGCGTTTCTAGCATCATTGTTGCCCGATGCGCGGCGGGTAATGACCGAAGTTCGTTCGGCGGCACCCGCCGGCGGCATTAACGTTGTTCGTTTCTGTCGTTTATAGCATCATTGTTGAGCGATGCGCGGCGGGTAATGACCGAAGTTCGTTCGGCGGCACCCGCCGGCGGCATTAGCGTTATCCGTTTCAGGCGTTTCTAGCATCATTGTTGCGCGATGCGCGGCGGGTAATGACCGAAGTTCGTTCGGCGGTACCCGCCGGCGGCATTAACGTTATCCGTTTCAGGCGTTTCTAGCATCATTGTTGCGCGATGCGCTGTTGGTAATGACCGAAGTTCGTTTGGCGGCACCCGACGGCGGCATTAACGTTATCCGTTTCACGCGTTTCTAAGATCATTGTTGCGCGATGCGCGGCGGGTAATGACCGACGTTCGTTCGGCGGCACCCGCCGGCGGCATTAACGTTATCCGTTTCACGCGTTTCTAAGATCATTGTTGCGCGATGCGCGGCGGGTAATGACCGAAGTTCGTTCGGCGGTACCCGCCGGCGGCATTAACGTTATCCGTTTCAGGCGTTTCTAGCATCATTGTTGCGCGATGCGCTGTTGGTAATGACCGAAGTTCGTTTGGCGGCACCCGACGGCGGCATTAACGTTATCCGTTTCACGCGTTTCTAAGATCATTGTTGCGCGATGCACGGCGGGTAATGACCGAAGTTCGTTCGGCGGCACCCGCCGGCGGCATTAACGTTATCCGTTTCACGCGTTTCTAAGATCATTGTTGCGCGATGCGCGGCGGGTAATGACCGAAGTTCGTTCGGCGGCACCCGCCGGCGGCATTAACGTTGTTCGTTTCTGGCGTTTATAGCATCATTGTTGAGCGATGCGCGGCGGGTAATGACCGAAGTTCGTTTGGCGGCACCCGACGGCGGCATTAACGTTATCCATTTCACGCGTTTCTAAGATCATTGTTGCGCGATGCGCTGTTGGTAATGACCGAATTTCGTTCGGCGGCACCAGTCGGCGGCATTAACGTTATCCGTTTCAGGCGTTTCTAAGATCATTGTTGCGCGATGCGCGGCGGGTAGTGACCGAAGTTCGTTCGGCGGCACCAGTCGGCGGCATTAACGTTATCCGTTTCAGGCGTTTCTAAGATCATTGTTGCGCGATGCGCGGCGGGTAGTGACCGAAGTTCGTTCGGCGGCACCAGTCGGCGGCATTAACGTTATCCGTTTCACGCGTTTCTAAGATCATTGTTGCGTGATGCGCGGCGGGTAATGACCGAAGTTCGTTTGGCGGCACCCGACGGCGGCATTAACGTTATCCGTTTCACGCGTTTCTAAGATCATTGTTGCGCGATGCGCGGCGGGTAATGACCGAAGTTCGTTCGGCGGCACCCGCCGGCGGCATTAGCGTTATCCGTTTCAGGCGTTTCTAGCATCATTGTTGCGCGATGCGCGGCGGGTAATGACCGAAGTTCGTTCGGCGGCACCCGCCGGCGGCATTAACGTTGTTCGTTTCTGGCGTTTATAGCATCATTGTTGAGCGATGCGCGGCGGGTAATGACCGAAGTTCGTTCGGCGGCACCCGCCGGCGGCATTAGCGTTATCCGTTTCAGGCGTTTCTAGCATCATTGTTGCGCGATGCGCGGCGGGTAATGACCGAAGTTCGTTCTGCGGCACCCGCCGGCGGCATTAACGTTATCCGTTTCAGGCGTTTCTAGCATCATTGTTGCGCGATGCGCGGCGGGTAGTGACCGAAGTTCGTTCGGCGGCACCAGTCGGCGGCATTAACGTTGTTCGTTTCTGGCGTTTATAGCATCATTGTTGAGCGATGCGCGGCGGGTAATGACCGAAGTTCGTTCGGCGGCACCCGCCGGCGGCATTAGCGTTATCCGTTTCAGGCGTTTCTAGCATCATTGTTGCGCGATGCGCGGCGGGTAATGACCGAAGTTCGTTCGGCGGCACCCGCCGGCGGCATTAACGTTATCCGTTTCAGGCGTTTCTAGCATCATTGTTGCGCCATGCGCGGCGGGTAATGACCGAACTTCGTTTGGCGGCACCCGACGGCGGCATTAACGTTAACCGTTTCACGCGTTTCTAAGATCATTGTTGCGCGATGCGCGGCGGGTAATGACCGAAGTTCGTTCGGCGGCACCCGCCGGCGGCATTAACGTTATCCGTTTCACGCGTTTCTAAGATCATTGTTGCGCGATGCGCGGCGGGTAATGACCGAAGTTCGTTCGGCGGCACCAGTCGGCGGCATTAACGTTATCCGTTTCAGGCGTTTCTAAGATCATTGTTGCGCGATGCGCGGCGGGTAGTGACCGAAGTTCGTTCGGCGGCACCAGTCGGCGGCATTAACGTTGTTCGTTTCAGGCGTTTATAGCATCATTGTTGAGCGATGCGCGGCGGGTAATGACCGAAGTTCGTTCGGCGGCACCCGCCGGCGGCATTAACGTTATCCGTTTCAGGCGTTTCTAAGGTCATTGTTGCGCGATGCGCGGCGGGTAATGACCGAAGTTCGTTTGGCGGCACCCGACGGCGGCATTAACGTTATCCGTTTCACGCGTTTCTAAGATCATTGTTGCGCGATGCGCGGCGGGTAATGACCGAAGTTCGTTCGGCGGCACCCGCCGGCGGCATTAGCGTTATCCGTTTCAGGCGTTTCTAGCATCATTGTTGCGCGATGCGCGGCGGGTAATGACCGAAGTTCGTTCGGCGGCACCCGCCGGCGGCATTAACGTTGTTCGTTTCTGGCGTTTATAGCATCATTGTTGAGCGATGCGCGGCGGGTAATGACCGAAGTTCGTTCGGCGGCACCCGCCGGCGGCATTAGCGTTATCCGTTTCAGGCGTTTCTAGCATCATTGTTGCGCGATGCGCGGCGGGTAATGACCGAAGTTCGTTCGGCGGCACCCGCCGGCGGCATTAACGTTATCCGTTTCAGGCGTTTCTAGCATCATTGTTGCGCGATGCGCGGCGGGTAATGACCGAAGTTCGTTTGGCGGCACCCGACGGCGGCATTAATGTTATCCGTTTCACGCATTTCTAAGATCATTGTTGCGCGATGCGCGGCGGGTAATGACCGAAGTTCGTTCGGCGGCACCCGCCGGCGGCATTAACGTTATCCGTTTCACGCGTTTCTAAGATCATTGTTGCGCGATGCGCTGTTGGTAATGACCGAAGTTCGTTCGGCGGCACCAGTCGGCGGCATTAACGTTATCCGTTTCACGCGTTTCTAAGATCATTGTTGCGCGATGCGCGGCGGGTAATGACCGAAGTTCGTTCGGCGGCACCCGCCGGCGGCATTAGCGTTATCCGTTTCAGGCGTTTCTAGCATCATTGTTGCGCGATGCGCGGCGGGTAATGACCGAAGTTCGTTCGGCGGCACCCGCCGGCGGCATTAACGTTGTTCGTTTCTGGCGTTTATAGCATCATTGTTGAGCGACGCGCGGCGGGTAATGAACGAAGTTCGTTCGGCGGCACCCGCCGGCGGCATTAGCGTTATCCGTTTCAGGCGTTTCTAGCATCATTGTTGCGCGATGCGCGGCGGGTAATGACCGAAGTTCGTTCGGCGGCACCCGCCGGCGGCATTAACGTTATCCGTTTCACGCGTTTCTAAGATCATTGTTGCGCGTTGCGCTGCTGGTAATGACCGAAGTTCGTTCGGGCGCACCCGACGGCGGCATTAACGTTGTTCGTTTCAGGCGTTTCTAAGATCATTGTTGCGCGATGCGCGGCGGGTAATGACCGAAGTTCGTTCGGCGGCACCCGCCGGCGGCATTAACGTTATCCGTTTCACGCGTTTCTAAGATCATTGATGCGCGATGCGCTGTTGGTAATGACCGAAGTTCGTTTGGCGGCACCCGACGGCGGCATTAATGTTATCCGTTTCACGCATTTCTAAGATCATTGTTGCGCGATGCGCGGCGGGTAATGACCGAAGTTCGTTGGGCGGCACCCGACGGCGGCATTAACGTTATCCGTTTCACGCGTTTCTAAGATCATTGTTGCGCGATGCGCGGCGGGTAATGACCGAAGTTCGTTCGGCGGCACCCGCCGGCGGCATTA
The DNA here is from genome assembly GCA_963969225.1 of Xylocopa violacea. Classification (NCBI taxonomy): domain Eukaryota; kingdom Metazoa; phylum Arthropoda; class Insecta; order Hymenoptera; family Apidae; genus Xylocopa; species Xylocopa violacea. The sequence goes on along the minus strand of CAXAJV010000005.1, from coordinate 15,425,400 downwards.
ACGTTATCCGTTTCACGCGTTTCTAAGATCATTGTTGCACGATGCGCTGTTGCTAATGACCGAAGTTCGTTCGGCGGCACCAGTCGGCGGCATTAACGTTATCCGTTTCACGCGTTTCTAAGATCATTGTTGCGCGATGCGCGGCGGGTAATGACCGAAGTTCGTTCGGCGGCACCCGACGGCGGCATTAACGTTGTTCGTTTCAGGCGTTTCTAGCATCATTGTTGCGCGATGCGCGGCGGGTAATGACCGAAGTTCGTTCGGCGGCACCCGCCGGCGGCATTAACGTTATCCGTTTCACGCGTTTCTAAGATCATTGTTGCGCGTTGCGCTGCTGGTAATGACCGAAGTTCGTTCGGGCGCACCCGACGGCGGCATTAACGTTGTTCGTTTCAGGCGTTTCTAAGATCATTGTTGCGCGATGCGCGGCGGGTAATGACCGAAGTTCGTTCGGCGGCACCCGCCGGCGGCATTAACGTTACCCGTTTCACGCGTTTCTAAGATCATTGTTGCGCGATGCGCGGCGGGTAATGACCGAAGTTCGTTTGGCGGCACCCGACGGCGGCATTAACGTTATCCGTTTCACGCGTTTCTAAGATCATTGTTGCGCGATGCGCGGCGGGTAATGACCGAAGTTCGTTCGGCGGTACCCGCCGGCGGCATTAACGTTATCCGTTTCACGCATTTCTAAGATCATTGTTGCGCGATGCGCAGCGGGTAATGACCGAAGTTCGTTCGGCGGCACCCGCCGGCGGCATTAACGTTATCCGTTTCACGCGTTTCTAAGATCATTGTTGCGCGTTGCGCTGCTGGTAATGACCGAAGTTCGTTCGGGCGCACCCGACGGCGGCATTAACGTTGTTCGTTTCAGGCGTTTCTAAGATCATTGTTGCGCGATGCGCGGCGGGTAATGACCGAAGTTCGTTCGGCGGCACCCGCCGGCGGCATTAACGTTATCCGTTTCACGCGTTTCTAAGATCATTGATGCGCGATGCGCTGTTGGTAATGACCGAAGTTCGTTTGGCGGCACCCGACGGCGGCATTAATGTTATCCGTTTCACGCATTTCTAAGATCATTGTTGCGCGATGCGCGGCGGGTAATGACCGAAGTTCGTTGGGCGGCACCCGACGGCGGCATTAACGTTATCCGTTTCACGCGTTTCTAAGATCATTGTTGCGCGATGCGCGGCGGGTAATGACCGAAGTTCGTTCGGCGGCACCCGCCGGCGGCATTAACGTTATCCGTTTCACGCGTTTCTAAGATCATTGTTGCACGATGCGCTGTTGCTAATGACCGAAGTTCGTTCGGCGGCACCAGTCGGCGGCATTAACGTTATCCGTTTCACGCGTTTCTAAGATCATTGTTGCGCGATGCGCGGCGGGTAATGACCGAAGTTCGTTCGGCGGCACCCGACGGCGGCATTAACGTTGTTCGTTTCAGGCGTTTCTAGCATCATTGTTGCGCGATGCGCGGCGGGTAATGACCGAAGTTCGTTCGGCGGCACCCGCCGGCGGCATTAACGTTATCCGTTTCACGCGTTTCTAAGATCATTGTTGCGCGTTGCGCTGCTGGTAATGACCGAAGTTCGTTCGGGCGCACCCGACGGCGGCATTAACGTTGTTCGTTTCAGGCGTTTCTAAGATCATTGTTGCGCGATGCGCGGCGGGTAATGACCGAAGTTCGTTCGGCGGCACCCGCCGGCGGCATTAACGTTACCCGTTTCACGCGTTTCTAAGATCATTGTTGCGCGATGCGCGGCGGGTAATGACCGAAGTTCGTTTGGCGGCACCCGACGGCGGCATTAACGTTATCCGTTTCACGCGTTTCTAAGATCATTGTTGCGCGATGCGCGGCGGGTAATGACCGAAGTTCGTTCGGCGGTACCCGCCGGCGGCATTAACGTTATCCGTTTCACGCATTTCTAAGATCATTGTTGCGCGATGCGCAGCGGGTAATGACCGAAGTTCGTTCGGCGGCACCCACCGGCGGCATTAACGTTATCCGTTTCAGGCGTTTCTAGCATCATTGTTGCGCGATGCGCGGCGGGTAATGACCGAAGTTCGTTCGGCGGCACCCACCGGCGGCATTAACGTTATCCGTTTCACGCGTTTCTAAGATCATTGTTGCGCGATGCGCGGCGGGTAATGACCGAAGTTCGTTCGGCGGCACCCGCCGGCGGCATTAACGTTATCCGTTTCACGCGTTTCTAAGATCATTGTTGCGCGATGCGCGGCGGGTAATGACCGAAGTTCGTTCGGCGGAACCCGCCGGCGGCATTAACGTTGTTCGTTTCTGGCGTTTATAGCATCATTGTTGAGCGATGCGCGGCGGGTAATGACCGAAGTTCGTTCGGCGGCACCCGCCGGCGGCATTAGCGTTATCCGTTTCAGGCGTTTCTAGCATCATTGTTGCGCGATGCGCGGCGGGTAATGACCGAAGTTCGTTCGGCGGCACCCGCCGGCGGCATTAACGTTGTTCGTTTCTGGCGTTTATAGCATCATTGTTGAGCGATGCGCGGCGGGTAATGACCGAAGTTCGTTCGGCGGCACCCGCCGGCGGCATTAGCGTTATCCGTTTCAGGCGTTTCTAGCATCATTGTTGCGCGATGCGCGGCGGGTAATGACCGAAGTTCGTTCGGCGGCACCCGCCGGCGGCATTAACGTTGTTCGTTTCTGGCGTTTATAGCATCATTGTTGAGCGATGCGCGGCGGGTAATGACCGAAGTTCGTTCGGCGGCACCCGCCGGCGGCATTAGCGTTATCCGTTTCAGGCGTTTCTAGCATCATTGTTGCGCGATGCGCGGCGGGTAATGACCGAAGTTCGTTCGGCGGCACCCGCCGGCGGCATTAACGTTATCCGTTTCAGGCGTTTCTAGCATCATTGTTGCGCGATGCGCGGCGGGTAATGACCGAAGTTCGTTCGGCGGTACCCGCCGGCGGCATTAACGTTATCCGTTTCAGGCGTTTCTAGCATCATTGTTGCGCGATGCGCTGTTGGTAATGACCGAAGTTCGTTTGGCGGCACCCGACGGCGGCATTAACGTTATCCGTTTCACGCTTTTCTAAGATCATTGTTGCGCGATGCGCGGCGGGTAATGACCGAAGTTCGTTCGGCGGCACCCGCCGGCGGCATTAACGTTATCCGTTTCACGCGTTTCTAAGATCATTGTTGCGCGATGCGCGGCGGGTAATGACCGAAGTTCGTTCGGCGGCACCCGCCGGCGGCATTAACGTTGTTCGTTTCTGGCGTTTATAGCATCATTGTTGAGCGATGCGCGGCGGGTAATGACCGAAGTTCGTTCGGCGGCACCCGCCGGCGGCATTAGCGTTATCCGTTTCAGCCGTATCTAGCATCATTGTTGCGCGATGCGCGGCGGGTAATGACCGAAGTTCGTTCGGCGGCACCCGCCGGCGGCATTAACGTTGTTCGTTTCTGGCGTTTATAGCATCATTGTTGAGCGATGCGCGGCGGGTAATGACCGAAGTTCGTTCGGCGGCACCCGCCGGCGGCATTAGCGTTATCCGTTTCAGGCGTTTCTAGCATCATTGTTGCGCGATGCGCGGCGCGTAATGACCGAAGTTCGTTCGGCGGCACCCGCCGGCGGCATTAGCGTTATCCGTTTCAGGCGTTTCTAGCATCGTTGTTGCGCGATGCGCGGCGGGTAATGACCGAAGTTCGTTCGGCGGCACCCGCCGGCGGCATTAACGTTATCCGTTTCACGCGTTTCTAAGATCATTGTTGCGCGATGCGCGGCGGGTAATGACCGAAGTTCGTTCGGCGGAACCCGCCGGCGGCATTAACGTTGTTCGTTTCTGGCGTTTATAGCATCATTGTTGAGCGATGCGCGGCGGGTAATGACCGAAGTTCGTTCGGCGGCACCCGCCGGCGGCATTAGCGTTATCCGTTTCAGGCGTTTCTAGCATCATTGTTGCGCGATGCGCGGCGGGTAATGACCGAAGTTCGTTCGGCGGCACCCGCCGGCGGCATTAACGTTGTTCGTTTCTGGCGTTTATAGCATCATTGTTGAGCGATGCGCGGCGGGTAATGACCGAAGTTCGTTCGGCGGCACCCGCCGGCGGCATTAGCGTTATCCGTTTCAGGCGTTTCTAGCATCATTGTTGCGCGATGCGCGGCGGGTAATGACCGAAGTTCGTTCGGCGGCACCCGCCGGCGGCATTAACGTTGTTCGTTTCAGGCGTTTCTAGCATCATTGTTGCGCGATGCGCGGCGGGTAATGACCGAAGTTCGTTCGGCGGAACCCGCCGGCGGCATTAACGTTGTTCGTTTCTGGCGTTTATAGCATCATTGTTGAGCGATGCGCGGCGGGTAATGACCGAAGTTCGTTCGGCGGCACCCGCCGGCGGCATTAGCGTTATCCGTTTCAGGCGTTTCTAGCATCATTGTTGCGCGATGCGCGGCGGGTAATGACCGAAGTTCGTTCGGCGGCACCCGCCGGCGGCATTAACGTTGTTCGTTTCTGGCGTTTATAGCATCATTGTTGAGCGATGCGCGGCGGGTAATGACCGAAGTTCGTTCGGCGGCACCCGCCGGCGGCATTAGCGTTATCCGTTTCAGGCGTTTCTAGCATCATTGTTGCGCGATGCGCGGCGGGTAATGACCGAAGTTCGTTTGGCGGCACCCGACGGCGGCATTAACGTTATCCGTTTCACGCGTTTCTAAGATCATTGTTGCGCGATGCGCGGCAGGTAATGACCGAAGTTCGTTCGGCGGTACCCGCCGGCGGCATTAACGTTAGCCGTTTCAGGCGTTTCTAGCATCATTGTTGCGCGATGCGCTGTTGGTAATGACCGAAGTTCGTTTGGCGGCACCCGACGGCGGCATTAACGTTATCCGTTTCACGCGATTCTAAGATCATTGTTGCGCGATGCGCGGCGGGTAATGACCGAAGTTCGTTCGGCGGCACCCGCCGGCGGCATTAACGTTATCTGTTTCAGGCGTTTCTAAGATCATTGTTGCGCGATGCGCGGCGGGTAATGACCGAAGTTCGTTCGGCGGCACCCGCCGGCGGCATTAACGTTATCCGTTTCAGGCGTTTCTAGCATCATTGTTGCGCGATGCGCGGCGGGTAATGACCGAAGTTCGTTTGGCGGCACCCGACGGCGGCATTAACGTTATCCGTTTCACGCGTTTCTAAGATCATTGTTGCGCGATGCGCGGCGGGTAATGACCGAAGTTCGTTCGGCGGCACCCGCCGGCGGCATTAACGTTATCCGTTTCACGCGTTTCTAAGATCATTGTTGCGCGATGCGCGGCGGGTAATGACCGAAGTTCGTTCGGCGGTACCCGCCGGCGGCATTAACGTTATCCGTTTCAGGCGTTTCTAGCATCATTGTTGCGCGATGCGCTGTTGGTAATGACCGAAGTTCGTTTGGCGGCACCCGACGGCGGCATTAACGTTATCCGTTTACGCGTTTCTAAGATCATTGTTGCGCGATGCGCGGCGGGTAATGACCGAAGTTCGTTCGGCGGCACCCGCCGGCGGCATTAACGTTATCCGTTTCACGCGTTTCTAAGTTCATTGTTGCGCGATGCGCGGCGGGTAATGACCGAAGTTCGTTCGGCGGCACCCGCCGGCGGCATTAACGTTATCCGTTTCACGCGTTTCTAAGATCATTGTTGCGCGATGCGCTGCTGGTAATGACCGAATTTCGTTCGGCGGCACCCGCCGGCGGCATTAACGTTATCCGTTTCACGCGATTCTAAGATCATTGTTGCGCGATGCGCGGCGGGTAATGACCGAAGTTCGTTCGGCGGCACCCGCCGGCGGCATTAACGTTATCTGTTTCAGGCGTTTCTAAGATCATTGTTGCGCGATGCGCGGCGGGTAATGACCGAAGTTCGTTCGGCGGCACCCGCCGGCGGCATTAACGTTATCCGTTTCAGGCGTTTCTAGCATCATTGTTGCGCGATGCGCGGCGGGTAATGACCGAAGTTCGTTCGGCGGCACCAGTCGCCGGCATTAACGTTATCCGTTTCATGCGTTTCTAAGATCATTGTTGCGCGATGCGCGGCGGGTAATGACCGAAGTTCGTTCGGTGGCACCCGACGGCGGCATTAACGTTGTTCGTTTCAGGCGTTTCTAGCATCATTGTTGCGCGATGCGCTGCGGGTAATGACCGAAGTTCGTTCGGCGGCACCCGCCGGCGGCATTAACGTTATCCGTTTCACGCGTTTCTAAGATCATTGTTGCGCGTTGCGCTGCTGGTAATGACCGAAGTTCGTTCGGGGGCACCCGACGGCGGCATTAACGTTGTTCGTTTCAGGCGTTTCTAAGATCATTGTTGCGCGATGCGCGGCGGGTAATGACCGAAGTTCGTTCGGCGGCACCAGTCGGCGGCATTAACGTTATCCGTTTCACGCGTTTCTAAGATCATTGTTGCGCGATGCGCGACGGGTAATGACCGAAGTTCGTTCGGCGGTACCCGCCGGCGGCATTAACGTTATCCGTTTCACGCATTTGTAAGATCATTGTTGCGCGATGCGCAGCGGGTAATGACCGAAGTTCGTTCGGCGGCACCCGACGGCGGCATTAACGTTGTTCGTTTCAGGCGTTTCTAGCATCATTGTTGCGCGATGCGCTGTTGGTAATGACCGAAGTTCGTTTGGCGGCACCCGACGGCGGCATTAACGTTATCCGTTTACGCGTTTCTAAGATCATTGTTGCGCGATGCGCGGCGGGTAATGACCGAAGTTCGTTCGGCGGCACCCGCCGGCGGCATTAACGTTATCCGTTTCACGCGTTTCTAAGTTCATTGTTGCGCGATGCGCGGCGGGTAATGACCGAAGTTCGTTCGGCGGCACCCGCCGGCGGCATTAACGTTATCCGTTTCACGCGTTTCTAAGATCATTGTTGCGCGATGCGCTGCTGGTAATGACCGAATTTCGTTCGGCGGCACCCGCCGGCGGCATTAACGTTATCCGTTTCACGCGATTCTAAGATCATTGTTGCGCGATGCGCGGCGGGTAATGACCGAAGTTCGTTCGGCGGCACCCGCCGGCGGCATTAACGTTATCCGTTTCAGGCGTTTCTAGCATCATTGTTGCGCGATGCGCGGCGGGTAATGACCGAAGTTCGTTCGGCGGCACCCGCCGGCGGCATTAACGTTATCCGTTTCAGGCGTTTCTAGCATCATTGTTGCGCGATGCGCGGCGGGTAATGACCGAAGTTCGTTCGGCGGCACCAGTCGCCGGCATTAACGTTATCCGTTTCATGCGTTTCTAAGATCATTGTTGCGCGATGCGCGGCGGGTAATGACCGAAGTTCGTTCGGTGGCACCCGACGGCGGCATTAACGTTGTTCGTTTCAGGCGTTTCTAGCATCATTGTTGCGCGATGCGCTGCGGGTAATGACCGAAGTTCGTTCGGCGGCACCCGACGGCGGCATTAACGTTGTTCGTTTCAGGCGTTTCTAGCATCATTGTTGCGCGATGCGCGGCGGGTAATGACCGAAGTTCGTTCGGCGGCACCCGCCGGCGGCATTAACGTTATCCGTTTCAGGCGTTTCTAGCATCATTGTTGCGCGATGCGCGGCGGGTAATGACCGAAGTTCGTTCGGCGGCACCAGTCGGCGGCATTAACGTTATCCGTTTCACGCGTTTCTAAGATCATTGTTGCGCGATGCGCGACGGGTAATGACCGAAGTTCGTTCGGCGGTACCCGCCGGCGGCATTAACGTTATCCGTTTCACGCATTTGTAAGATCATTGTTGCGCGATGCGCAGCGGGTAATGACCGAAGTTCGTTCGGCGGCACCCGACGGCGGCATTAACGTTGTTCGTTTCAGGCGTTTCTAGCATCATTGTTGCGCGATGCGCGGCGGGTAATGACCGAAGTTCGTTCGGTGGCACCCGCCGGCGGCATTAACGTTGTTCGTTTCAGGCGTTTATAGCATCATTGTTGAGCGATGCGCGGCGGGTAATGACCGAAGTTCGTTCGGCGGCAGCCGCCGGCAGCATTAACGTTATCCGTTTCAGGCGTTTCTAAGGTCATTGTTGCGCGATGCGCGGCGGGTAATGACCGAAGTTCGTTTGGCGACACCAGCCGGCGGCATTAACGTTGTTCGTTTCTGGCGTTTATAGTATCATTGTTGAGCGATGCGCGGCGGGTAATGACCGAAGTTCGTTCGGCGGGATCCGCCGGCGGCATTAGCGTTATCCGTTTCAGGCGTTTCTAGCATCATTGTTGCGCGATGCGCGGTGGGTAATGACCGAAGTTCGTTCGGCGGCACCCGCCGGCGGCATTAACGTTATCCGTTTCAGGCGTTTCTAAGATCATTGTTGCGCGATGCGCTGTTGGTAATGACCGAAGTTCGTTTGGCGGCACCCGACGGCGGCATTAACGTTATCCGTTTCACGCGTTTCTCAGATCATTGTTGCGCGATGCGCGGCGGGTAATGACCGAAGTTCGTTCGGCGGCACCAGTCGGCGGCATTAACGTTGTTCGTTTCAGGCGTTTATAGCATCATTGTTGAGCGATGCGCGACGGGTAATGACCGAAGTTCGTTCGGCGGCACCCGCCGGCGGCATTAACGTTATCCGTTTCAGGCGTTTCTAAGGTCATTGTTGCGCGATGCGCGGCGGGTAATGACCGAAGTTCGTTCGGCGGTACCCGCCGGCGGCATTAACGTTATCCGTTTCAGGCGTTTCTAGCATCATTGTTGCGCGATGCGCTGTTGGTAATGACCGAAGTTCGTTTGGCGGCACCCGACGGCGGCATTAACGTTATCCGTTTCACGCGTTTCTAAGATCATTGTTGCGCGATGCGCGGCGGGTAATGACCGAAGTTCGTTTGGCGGCACCCTACGGCGGCATTAACGTTATCCGTTTCACGCGTTTCTAAGGTCATTGTTGCGCGATGCGCGGCGGGTAATGACCGAAGTTCGTTCGGCGGCACCAGTCGGCGGCATTAACGTTATCCGTTTCACGCGTTTCTAAGATCATTGTTGCGCGATGCGCGGCGGGTAATGACCGAAGTTCGTTTGGCGGCACCCGACGGCGGCATTAACGTTATCCGTTTCACGCGTTTCTAAGATCATTGTTGCGCGATGCGCGGCGGGTAATGACCGAAGTTCGTTCGGCGGCACCCGCCGGCGGCATTAACGTTATCCGTTTCACGCGTTTCTAAGATCATTGTTGCGCGATGCGCGGCGGGTAATGACCGAAGTTCGTTCGGCGGCACCCGCCGGCGGCATTAACGTTGTTCGTTTCTGGCGTTTATAGCATCATTGTTGAGCGATGCGCGGCGGGTAATGACCGAAGTTCGTTTGGTGGCACCCGACGGCGGCATTAACGTTATCCGTTTCACGCGTTTCTAAGATCATTGTTGCGCGATGCGCTGTTGGTAATGACCGAATTTCGTTCGGCGGCACCCGCCGGCGGCATTAACGTTATCCGTTTCACGCGTTTCTAAGATCATTGTTGCGCGATGCGCGGCGGGTAATGACCGAAGTTCGTTCGGCGGCACCCGCCGGCGGCATTAACGTTATCCGTTTCACGCGTTTCTAAGATCATTGTTGCGCGATGCGCGGCGGGTAATGACCGAAGTTCGTTCGGCGGCACCCGCCGGCGGCATTAACGTTGTTCGTTTCTGGCGTTTATAGCATCATTGTTGAGCGATGCGCGGCGGGTAATGACCGAAGTTCGTTCGGCGGCACCCGACGGCGGCATTAACGTTATCCGTTTCACGCGTTTCTAAGATCATTGTTGCGCGATGCGCTGTTGGTAATGACCGAATTTCGTTCGGCGGCACCCGCCGGCGGCATTAACGTTATCCGTTTCAGGCGTTTCTAGCATCATTGTTGCGCGATGCGTTGCGGGTAATGACCGAAGTTCGTTCGGCGGCACCCGCCGGCGGCATTAACGTTGTTCGTTTCTGGCGTTTATAGCATCATTGTTGAGCGATGCGCGGCGGGTAATGACCGAAGTTCGTTCGGCGGTACCCGCCGGCGGCATTAACGTTATCCGTTTCAGGCGTTTCTAGCATCATTGTTGCGCGATGCGCTGTTGGTAATGACCGAAGTTCGTTTGGCGGCACCCGACGGCGGCATTAACGTTATCCGTTTCACGCGTTTCTAAGATCATTGTTGCGCGATGCGCGGCGGGTAATGACAGAAGTTCGTTCGGCGGCACCCGCCGGCGGCATTAACGTTATCCGTTTCACGCGTTTCTAAGATCATTGTTGCGCGATGCGCTGTTGGTAATGACCGAAGTTCGTTCGGCGGCACCCGACGGCGGCATTAACGTTATCCGTTTCACGCGTTTCTGAGATCATTGTTGCGCGATGCGCGGCGGGTAATGACCGAAGTTCGTTTGGCGGCGCCCGACGGCGGCATTAACGTTGTTCGTCTCAGGCGTTTCTAGCATCATTGTTGCGCGATGCGCGGCGGGTAATGACCGAAGTTCGTTCGGCGGCACCAGTCGCCGGCATTAACGTTATCCGTTTCATGCGTTTCTAAGATCATTGTTGCGCGATGCGCGGCGGGTAATGACCGAAGTTCGTTCGGTGGCACCCGACGGCGGCATTAACGTTGTTCGTTTCAGGCGTTTCTAGCATCATTGTTGCGCGATGCGCTGCGGGTAATGACCGAAGTTCGTTCGGCGGCACCTGCCGGCGGCATTAACGTTATCCGTTTCACGCGTTTCTAAGATCATTGTTGCGCGTTGCGCTGCTGGTAATGACCGAAGTTCGTTCGGGGGCACCCGACGGCGGCATTAACGTTGTTCGTTTCAGGCGTTTCTAAGATCATTGTTGCGCGATGCGCGGCGGGTAATGACCGAAGTTCGTTCGGCGGCACCAGTCGGCGGCATTAACGTTATCCGTTTCACGCGTTTCTAAGATCATTGTTGCGCGATGCGCGACGGGTAATGACCGAAGTTCGTTCGGCGGTACCCGCCGGCGGCATTAACGTTATCCGTTTCACGCATTTGTAAGATCATTGTTGCGCGATGCGCAGCGGGTAATGACCGAAGTTCGTTCGGCGGCACCCGACGGCGGCATTAACGTTGTTCGTTTCAGGCGTTTCTAGCATCATTGTTGCGCGATGAGCGGCGGGTAATGACCGAAGTTCGTTCGGTGGCACCCGCCGGCGGCATTAACGTTGTTCGTTTCAGGCGTTTATAGCATCATTGTTGAGCGATGCGCGGCGGGTAATGACCGAAGTTCGTTCGGCGGCACCCGCCGGCAGCATTAACGTTATCCGTTTCAGGCGTTTCTAAGGTCATTGTTGCGCGATGCGCGGCGGGTAATGACCGAAGTTCGTTTGGCGACACCAGCCGGCGGCATTAACGTTGTTCGTTTCTGGCGTTTATAGTATCATTGTTGAGCGATGCGCGGCGGGTAATGACCGAAGTTCGTTCGGCGGGATCCGCCGGCGGCATTAGCGTTATCCGTTTCAGGCGTTTCTAGCATCATTGTTGCGCGATGCGCGGTGGGTAATGACCGAAGTTCGTTCGGCGGCACCCGCCGGCGGCATTAACGTTATCCGTTTCAGGCGTTTCTAAGATCATTGTTGCGCGATGCGCTGTTGGTAATGACCGAAGTTCGTTTGGCGGCACCCGACGGCGGCATTAACGTTATCCGTTTCACGCGTTTCTCAGATCATTGTTGCGCGATGCGCGGCGGGTAATGACCGAAGTTCGTTCGGCGGCACCAGTCGGCGGCATTAACGTTATCCGTTTCAGGCGTTTCTAAGGTCATTGTTGCGCGATGCGCGGCGGGTAATGACCGAAGTTCGTTCGGCGGTACCCGCCGGCGGCATTAACGTTATCCGTTTCAGGCGTTTCTAGCATCATTGTTGCGCGATGCGCTGTTGGTAATGACCGAAGTTCGTTTGGCGGCACCCGACGGCGGCATTAACGTTATCCGTTTCACGCGTTTCTAAGATCATTGTTGCGCGATGCGCGGCGGGTAATGACCGAAGTTCGTTTGGCGGCACCCTACGGCGGCATTAACGTTATCCGTTTCACGCGTTTCTAAGGTCATTGTTGCGCGATGCGCGGCGGGTAATGACCGAAGTTCGTTCGGCGGCACCAGTCGGCGGCATTAACGTTATCCGTTTCACGCGTTTCTAAGATCATTGTTGCGCGATGCGCGGCGGGTAATGACCGAAGTTCGTTTGGCGGCACCCGACGGCGGCATTAACGTTATCCGTTTCACGCGTTTCTAAGATCATTGTTGCGCGGTGCGCGGCGGGTAATGACCGAAGTTCGTTTGGCCTCACCCGACGGCGGCATTAACGTTATCCGTTTCACGCATTTCTAAGATCATTGTTGCGCGATGCGCAGCGGGTAATGACCGAAGTTCGTTTGGCGGCACCAGCCGGCGGCATTAACGTCGTTCGTTTCTGGCGTTTATAGCATCATTGTTGAGCGATGCGCAGCGGGTAATGACCGAAGTTCGTTCGGCGGCACCCGCCGGCGGCATTACCGTTATCCGTTTCAGGCGTTTCTAGCATCATTGTTGCGCGATGCGCGGCGGGTAATGACCGAAGTTCGTTCGGCGGCACCCGCCGGCGGCATTAACGTTGTTCGTTTCTGGCGTTTATAGCATCATTGTTGAGCGATGCGCGGCGGGTAATGACCGAAGTTCGTTCGGCGGCACCCGCCGGCGGCATTAGCGTTATCCGTTTCAGGCGTTTCTAGTATCAGTGTTGCGCGATGCGCGGCGGGTAATGACCGAAGTTCGTTCGGCGGCACCCGCCGGCGGCATTAACGTTATCCGTTTCACGCGTTTCTAAGATCATTGTTGCGCGATGCGCGGCGGGTAATGACCGAAGTTCGTTTGGCGGCACCCGACGGCGGCATTAACGTTATCCGTTTCACGCGCTTCTAAGATCATTGTTGCGCGATGCGCGGCGGGTAATGACCGAAGTTCGTTCGGCGGTACCCGCCGGCGGCATTAACGTTGTTCGTTTCAGGCGTTTCTAGCATCATTGTTGCGCGATGCGCGGCGGGTAATGACCGAAGTTCGTTCGGCGGCACCCGCCGGCGGCATTAACGTTATCCGTTTCACGCGTTTCTAAGATCATTGTTGCGCGTTGCGCTGCTGGTAATGACCGAAGTTCGTTCGGCGGCACCCACCGGCGGCATTAACGTTGTTCGCTTCAGGCGTTTCTAGCATCATTGTTGCGCGATGCGCGGCGGGTAATGACCGAAGTTCGTTCGGCGGCACCCGCCGGCGGCATTAACGTTATCCGTTTCACGCGTTTCTAAGATCATTGTTGCGCGATGCGCTGTTGGTAATGACCGAAGTTCGTTCGGCGGCCCCAGTCGGCGGCATTAACGTTATCCGTTTCAGGCGTTTCTAAGATCATTGTTGCGCGATGCGCGGCGGGTAATGACCGAAGTTCGTTTGGCGGCACCCGACGGCGGCATTAACGTTATCCGTTTCACGCGTTTCTAAGATCATTGTTGCGCGATGCGCGGCGGGTAATGACCGAAGTTCGTTCGGCGGTACCCGCCGGCGGCATTAACGTTGTTCGTTTCAGGCGTTTCTAGCATCATTGTTGCGCGATGCGCGGCGGGTAATGACCGAAGTTCGTTCGGCGGCACCCGCCGGCGGCATTAACGTTATCTGTTTCACGCGTTTCTAAGATCATTGTTGCGCGATGCGCGGCGGGTAATGACCGAAGTTCGTTCGGCGGCACCAGTCGGCGGCATTAACGTTATCCGTTTCACGCGTTTCTAAGATCATTGTTGCGCGATGCGCTGTTGGTAATGACCGAAGTTCGTTTGGCGGCACCCGACGGCGGCATTAACGTTATCCGTTTCACGCGTTTCTAAGATCATTGTTGCGCGATGCGCGGCGGGTAATGACCGAAGTTCGTTTGGCGGCACCCGACGGCGGCATTAACGTTATCCGTTTCACGCGTTTCTAAGATCATTGTTGCGCGATGCGCGGCGGGTAATGACCGAAGTTCGTTCGGCGGTACCCGCCGGCGGCATTAACGTTGTTCGTTTCAGGCGTTTCTAGCATCATTGTTGCGCGATGCGCGGCGGGTAATGACCGAAGTTCGTTCGGCGGCACCCGCCGGCGGCATTAACGTTGTTCGTTTCTGGCGTTTATAGCATCATTGTTGAGCGATGCGCGGCGGGTAATGACCGAAGTTTGTTCGGCGGCACCCGCCGGCGGCATTAACGTTATCCGTTTCACGCGTTTCTAAGATCATTGTTGCGCGGTGCGCGGCGGGTAATGACCGAAGTTCGTTTGGCCTCACCCGACGGCGGCATTAACGTTATCCGTTTCACGCATTTCTAAGATCATTGTTGCGCGATGCGCTGTTGGTAATGGCCGAAGTTCGTTTGGCGGCACCCGACGGCGGCATTAACGTTATCCGTTTCACGCGTTTCTAAGATCATTGTTGCGCGATGCGCGGCGGGTAATGACCGAAGTTCGTTCGGCGGCACCAGTCGGCGGCATTAACGTTATCCGTTTCACGCGTTTCTAAGATCATTGTTGCGCGATGCGCGGCGGGTAATGACCGAAGTTCGTTTGGCGGCACCCGACGGCGGCATTAACGTTATCCGTTTCACGCGTTTCTAAGATCATTGTTGCGCGGTGCGCGGCGGGTAATGACCGAAGTTCGTTTGGCCTCACCCGACGGCGGCATTAACGTTATCCGTTTCACGCATTTCTAAGATCATTGTTGCGCGATGCGCAGCGGGTAATGACCGAAGTTCGTTTGGCGGCACCAGCCGGCGGCATTAACGTCGTTCGTTTCTGGCGTTTATAGCATCATTGTTGAGCGATGCGCAGCGGGTAATGACCGAAGTTCGTTCGGCGGCACCCGCCGGCGGCATTACCGTTATCCGTTTCAGGCGTTTCTAGCATCATTGTTGCGCGATGCGCGGCGGGTAATGACCGAAGTTCGTTCGGCGGCACCCGCCGGCGGCATTAACGTTGTTCGTTTCTGGCGTTTATAGCATCATTGTTGAGCGATGCGCGGCGGGTAATGACCGAAGTTCGTTCGGCGGCACCCGCCGGCGGCATTAGCGTTATCCGTTTCAGGCGTTTCTAGTATCAGTGTTGCGCGATGCGCGGCGGGTAATGACCGAAGTTCGTTCGGCGGCACCCGCCGGCGGCATTAACGTTATCCGTTTCACGCGTTTCTAAGATCATTGTTGCGCGATGCGCGGCGGGTAATGACCGAAGTTCGTTTGGCGGCACCCGACGGCGGCATTAACGTTATCCGTTTCACGCGCTTCTAAGATCATTGTTGCGCGATGCGCGGCGGGTAATGACCGAAGTTCGTTCGGCGGTACCCGCCGGCGGCATTAACGTTGTTCGTTTCAGGCGTTTCTAGCATCATTGTTGCGCGATGCGCGGCGGGTAATGACCGAAGTTCGTTCGGCGGCACCCGCCGGCGGCATTAACGTTATCCGTTTCACGCGTTTCTAAGATCATTGTTGCGCGTTGCGCTGCTGGTAATGACCGAAGTTCGTTCGGCGGCACCCACCGGCGGCATTAACGTTGTTCGTTTCAGGCGTTTCTAGCATCATTGTTGCGCGATGCGCGGCGGGTAATGACCGAAGTTCGTTCGGCGGCACCCGCCGGCGGCATTAACGTTATCCGTTTCACGCGTTTCTAAGATCATTGTTGCGCGATGCGCTGTTGGTAATGACCGAAGTTCGTTCGGCGGCCCCAGTCGGCGGCATTAACGTTATCCGTTTCAGGCGTTTCTAAGATCATTGTTGCGCGATGCGCGGCGGGTAATGACCGAAGTTCGTTTGGCGGCACCCGACGGCGGCATTAACGTTATCCGTTTCACGCGTTTCTAAGATCATTGTTGCGCGATGCGCGGCGGGTAATGACCGAAGTTCGTTCGGCGGTACCCGCCGGCGGCATTAACGTTGTTCGTTTCAGGCGTTTCTAGCATCATTGTTGCGCGATGCGCGGCGGGTAATGACCGAAGTTCGTTCGGCGGCACCCGCCGGCGGCATTAACGTTATCTGTTTCACGCGTTTCTAAGATCATTGTTGCGCGATGCGCGGCGGGTAATGACCGAAGTTCGTTCGGCGGCACCAGTCGGCGGCATTAACGTTATCCGTTTCACGCGTTTCTAAGATCATTGTTGCGCGATGCGCTGTTGGTAATGACCGAAGTTCGTTTGGCGGCACCCGACGGCGGCATTAACGTTATCCGTTTCACGCGTTTCTAAGATCATTGTTGCGCGATGCGCGGCGGGTAATGACCGAAGTTCGTTTGGCGGCACCCGACGGCGGCATTAACGTTATCCGTTTCACGCGTTTCTAAGATCATTGTTGCGCGATGCGCGGCGGGTAATGACCGAAGTTCGTTCGGCGGTACCCGCCGGCGGCATTAACGTTGTTCGTTTCAGGCGTTTCTAGCATCATTGTTGCGCGATGCGCGGCGGGTAATGACCGAAGTTCGTTCGGCGGCACCCGCCGGCGGCATTAACGTTGTTCGTTTCTGGCGTTTATAGCATCATTGTTGAGCGATGCGCGGCGGGTAATGACCGAAGTTTGTTCGGCGGCACCCGCCGGCGGCATTAACGTTATCCGTTTCACGCGTTTCTAAGATCATTGTTGCGCGATGCGCGGCGGGTAATGACCGAAGTTCGTTCGGCGGTACCCGCCGGCGGCATTAACGTTATCCGTTTCAGGCGTTTCTAGCATCATTGTTGCGCGATGCGCTGTTGGTAATGACCGAAGTTCGTTTGGCGGCACCCGACGGCGGCATTAACGTTATCCGTTTCAGGCGTTTCTAGCATCATTGTTGCGCGATGCGCGGCGGGTAATGACCGAAGTTCGTTCGGCGGCACCCGCCGGCGGCATTAACGTTACCCGTTTCACGCGTTTCTAAGATCATTGTTGCGCGATGCGCGGCGGGTAATGACCGAAGTTCGTTCGGCGGCACCAGTCGGCGGCATTAACGTTATCCGTTTCACGCGTTTCTAAGATCATTGTTGCGCGATGCGCTGTTGGTAATGACCGAAGTTCGTTTGGCGGCACCCGACGGCGGCATTAACGTTATCCGTTTCACGCGTTTCTCAGATCATTGTTGCGCGATGCGCGGCGGGTAATGACCGAAGTTCGTTCGGCGGCACCCGACGGCGGCATTAACGTTGTTCGTTTCAGGCGTTTCTAGCATCATTGTTGCGCGATGCGCGGCGGGTAATGACCGAAGTTCGTTCGGCGGCACCCGCCGGCGGCATTAACGTTGTTCGTTTCTGGCGTTTATAGCATCATTGTTGAGCGATGCGCGGCGGGTAATGACCGAAGTTCGTTCGGCGGCACCCGCCGGCGGCATTAGCGTTATCCGTTTCAGGCGTTTCTAGCATCATTGTTGCGCGATGCGCGGCGGGTAATGACCGAAGTTCGTTCGGCGGCACCCGCCGGCGGCATTAACGTTATCCGTTTCACGCGTTTCTAAGATCATTGTTGCGCGATGCGCGGCGGGTAATGACCGAAGTTCGTTTGGCGGCACCCGACGGCGGCATTAACGTTATCCGTTTCACGCGCTTCTAAGATCATTGTTGCGCGATGCGCGGCGGGGAATGACCGAAGTTCGTTCGGCGGTACCCGCCGGCGGCATTAACGTTGTTCGTTTCAGGCGTCTCTAGCATCATTGTTGCGCGATGCGCGGCGGGTAATGACCGAAGTTCGTTCGGCGGCACCCGCCGGCGGCATTAACGTTATCCGTTTCACGCGTTTCTAAGATCATTGTTGCGCGTTGCGCTGCTGGTAATGACCGAAGTTCGTTCGGCGGCACCCGCCGGCGGCATTAACGTTGTTCGTTTCAGGCGTTTCTAGCATCATTGTTGCGCGATGCGCGGCGGGTAATGACCGAAGTTCGTTCGGCGGCACCCGCCGGCGGCATTAACGTTATCCGTTTCACGCGTTTCTAAGATCATTGTTGCGCGATGCGCGGCGGGTAATGACCGAAGTTCGTTCGGCGGCACCCGCCGGCGGCATTAACGTTGTTCGTTTCTGGCGTTTATAGCATCATTGTTGAGCGATGCTCGGCGGGTAATGACCGAAGTTCGTTGGGCGGCACCCGCCGGCGGCATTAGCGTTATCCGTTTCAGGCGTTTCTAGCATCATTGTTGCGCGATGCGCGGCGGGTAATGACCGAAGTTCGTTCGGCGGCACCCGCCGGCGGCATTAACGTTATCCGTTTCACGCGTTTCTAAGATCATTGTTGCGCGATGCGCTGTTGGTAATGGCCGAAGTTCGTTTGGCGGCACCCGACGGCGGCATTAACGTTATCCGTTTCACGCGTTTCTAAGATCATTGTTGCGCGATGCGCGGCGGGTAATGACCGAAGTTCGTTCGGCGGCACCCGACGGCGGCATTAACGTTATCTGTTTCTCGCGTTTCTGAGATCATTGTTGCGCGATGCGCGGCGGGTAATGACCGAAGTTCGTTTGGCGGCGCCCGACGGCGGCATTAACGTTGTTCGTCTCAGGCGTTTCTAGCATCATTGTTGCGCGATGCGCGGCGGGTAATGACCGAAGTTCGTTCGGCGGCACCAGTCGCCGGCATTAACGTTATCCGTTTCACGCGTTTCTAAGATCATTGTTGCGCGATGCGCGGCGGGTAATGACCGAAGTTCGTTCGGCTGCACCCGCCGGCGACATTAACGTTATCCGTTTCACGCGTTTCTAAGATCATTGTTGCGCGTTGCGCTGCTGGTAATGACCGAAGTTCGTTCGGCGGCACCCGCCGGCGGCATTAACGTTGTTCGTTTCAGGCGTTTCTAGCATCATTGTTGCGCGATGCGCGGCGGGTAATGACCGAAGTTCGTTCGGCGGCACCCGCCGGCGGCATTAACGTTATCCGTTTCACGCGTTTCTAAGATCATTGTTGCGCGATGCGCGGCGGGTAATGACCGAAGTTCGTTCGGCGGCACCCGACGGCGGCATTAACGTTATCTGTTTCTCGCGTTTCTGAGATCATTGTTGCGCGATGCGCGGCGGGTAATGACCGAAGTTCGTTTGGCGGCGCCCGACGGCGGCATTAACGTTGTTCGTCTCAGGCGTTTCTAGCATCATTGTTGCGCGATGCGCGGCGGGTAATGACCGAAGTTCGTTCGGCGGCACCAGTCGCCGGCATTAACGTTATCCGTTTCACGCGTTTCTAAGATCATTGTTGCGCGATGCGCGGCGGGTAATGACCGAAGTTCGTTCGGCGGCACCCGCCGGCGGCATTAACGTTGTTCGTTTCTGGCGTTTATAGCATCATTGTTGAGCGATGCGCGGCGGGTAATGACCGAAGTTCGTTCGGCGGCACCCGCCGGCGGCATTAGCGTTATCCGTTTCAGGCGTTTCTAGCATCATTGTTGCGCGATGCGCGGCGGGTAATGACCGAAGTTCGTTCGGCGGCACCCGCCGGCGGCATTAACGTTATCCGTTTCACGCGTTTCTAAGATCATTGTTGCGCGATGCGCGGCGGGTAATGACCGAAGTTCGTTTGGCGGCACCCGACGGCGGCATTAACGTTATCCGTTTCACGCGCTTCTAAGATCATTGTTGCGCGATGCGCGGCGGGGAATGACCGAAGTTCGTTCGGCGGTACCCGCCGGCGGCATTAACGTTGTTCGTTTCAGGCGTCTCTAGCATCATTGTTGCGCGATGCGCGGCGGGTAATGACCGAAGTTCGTTCGGCGGCACCCGCCGGCGGCATTAACGTTATCCGTTTCACGCGTTTCTAAGATCATTGTTGCGCGTTGCGCTGCTGGTAATGACCGAAGTTCGTTCGGCGGCACCCGCCGGCGGCATTAACGTTGTTCGTTTCAGGCGTTTCTAGCATCATTGTTGCGCGATGCGCGGCGGGTAATGACCGAAGTTCGTTCGGCGGCACCCGACGGCGGCATTAACGTTATCTGTTTCTCGCGTTTCTGAGATCATTGTTGCGCGATGCGCGGCGGGTAATGACCGAAGTTCGTTTGGCGGCGCCCGACGGCGGCATTAACGTTGTTCGTCTCAGGCGTTTCTAGCATCATTGTTGCGCGATGCGCGGCGGGTAATGACCGAAGTTCGTTCGGCGGCACCAGTCGCCGGCATTAACGTTATCCGTTTCACGCGTTTCTAAGATCATTGTTGCGCGATGCGCGGCGGGTAATGACCGAAGTTCGTTCGGCGGCACCCGCCGGCGACATTAACGTTATCCGTTTCACGCGTTTCTAAGATCATTGTTGCGCGTTGCGCTGCTGGTAATGACCGAAGTTCGTTCGGCGGCACCCGCCGGCGGCATTAACGTTGTTCGTTTCAGGCGTTTCTAGCATCATTGTTGCGCGATGCGCGGCGGGTAATGACCGAAGTTCGTTCGGCGGCACCCGCCGGCGGCATTAACGTTATCCGTTTCACGCGTTTCTAAGATCATTGTTGCGCGATGCGCGGCGGGTAATGACCGAAGTTCGTTCGGCGGCACCCGACGGCGGCATTAACGTTATCTGTTTCTCGCGTTTCTGAGATCATTGTTGCGCGATGCGCGGCGGGTAATGACCGAAGTTCGTTTGGCGGCGCCCGACGGCGGCATTAACGTTGTTCGTCTCAGGCGTTTCTAGCATCATTGTTGCGCGATGCGCGGCGGGTAATGACCGAAGTTCGTTCGGCGGCACCAGTCGCCGGCATTAACGTTATCCGTTTCACGCGTTTCTAAGATCATTGTTGCGCGATGCGCGGCGGGTAATGACCGAAGTTCGTTCGGCGGCACCCGCCGGCGGCATTAACGTTGTTCGTTTCTGGCGTTTATAGCATCATTGTTGAGCGGTGCGCGGCGGGTAATGACCGAAGTTCGTTCGGCGGCACCCGCCGGCGGCATTAGCGTTATCCGTTTCAGGCGTTTCTAGCATCATTGTTGCGCGATGCGCGGCGGGTAATGACCGAAGTTCGTTCGGCGGCACCCGCCGGCGGCATTAACGTTATCCGTTTCACGCGTTTCTAAGATCATTGTTGCGCGATGCGCGGCGGGTAATGACCGAAGTTCGTTTGGCGGCACCCGACGGCGGCATTAACGTTATCCGTTTCACGCGCTTCTAAGAACATTGTTGCGCGATGCGCGGCGGGTAATGACCGAAGTTCGTTCGGCGGTACCCGCCGGCGGCATTAACGTTGTTCGTTTCAGGCGTTTCTAGCATCATTGTTGCGCGATGCGCGGCGGGTAATGACCGAAGTTCGTTCGGCGGCACCCGCCGGCGGCATTAACGTTATCCGTTTCACGCGTTTCTAAGATCATTGTTGCGCGTTGCGCTGCTGGTAATGACCGAAGTTCGTTCGGCGGCACCAGTCGGCGGCATTAACGTTGTTCGTTTCAGGCGTTTCTAAGATCATTGTTGCGCGATGCGCGGCGGGTAATGACCGAAGTTCGTTCGGCGGCACCAGTCGGCGGCATTAACGTTGTTCGTTTCAGGCGTTTCTAAGATCATTGTTGCGCGATGCGCGGCGGGTAATGACCGAAGTTCGTTCGGCGGCACCCACCGGCGGCATTAACGTTATCCGTTTCACGTATTTCTAAGATCATTGTTGCGCGATGCGCAGCGGGTAATGACCGAAGTTCGTTCGGCGGCACACGACGGCGGCATTAACGTTGTTCGTTTCAGGCGTTTCTAGCATCATTGTTGCGCGATGCGCGGCGGGTAATGACCGAAGATCGTTCGGCGGCACCCGCCGGCGGCATTAACGTTATCCGTTTCAGGCGTTTCTAGCATCATTGTTGCGCGATGCGCGGCGGGTAATGACCGAAGTTCGTTCGGCGGCACCAGCCGGCGGCATTAACGTTACCCGTTTCACGCGTTTCTAAGATCATTGTTGCGCGATGCGCGGCGGGTAATGACCGAAGTTCGTTTGGCGGCACCCGACGGCGGCATTAACGTTATCCGTTTCAGGCGTTTCTAGCATCATTGTTGCGCGATGCGCGGCGGGTAATGGCCGAAGTTCGTTCGGCGGTACCCGCCGGCGGCATTAACGTTATCCGTTTCACGCGTTTCTAAGATCATTGTTGCGCGATGCGCGGCGGGTAATGACCGAAGTTCGTTCGGCGGCACCCGCCGGCGGCATTAACGTTGTTCGTTTCTGGCGTTTATAGCATCATTGTTGAGCGATGCGCGGCGGGTAATGACCGAAGTTCGTTCGGCGGCACCCGCCGGCGGCATTAGCGTTATCCGTTTCAGGCGTTTCTAGCATCATTGTTGCGCGATGCGCGGCGGGTAATGACCGAAGTTCGTTCGGCGGCACCCGACGGCGGCATTAACGTTATCTGTTTCTCGCGTTTCTGAGATCATTGTTGCGCGATGCGCGGCGGGTAATGACCGAAGTTCGTTTGGCGGCGCCCGACGGCGGCATTAACGTTGTTCGTCTCAGGCGTTTCTAGCATCATTGTTGCGCGATGCGCGGCGGGTAATGACCGAAGTTCGTTCGGCGGCACCCGCCGGCGGCATTAACGTTACCCGTTTCACGCGTTTCTAAGATCATTGTTGCGCGATGCGCGGCGGGTAATGACCGAAGTTCGTTCGGCGGCACCCGACGGCGGCATTAACGTTATCCGTTTCAGGCGTTTCTAGCATCATTGTTGCGCGATGCGCGGCGGGTAATGACCGAAGTTCGTTCGGCGGTACCCGACGGCGGCATTAACGTTATCTGTTTCTCGCGTTTCTGAGATCATTGTTGCGCGATGCGCGGCGGGTAATGACCGAAGTTCGTTTGGCGGCGCCCGACGGCGGCATTAACGTTGTTCGTCTCAGGCGTTTCTAGCATCATTGTTGCGCGATGCGCGGCGGGTAATGACCGAAGTTCGTTCGGCGGCACCCGCCGGCGGCATTAACGTTACCCGTTTCACGCGTTTCTAGCATCATTGTTGCGCGATGCGCGGCGGGTAATGACCGAAGTTCGTTCGGCGGCACCCGCCGGCGGCATTAACGTTACCCGTTTCACGCGTTTCTAAGATCATTGTTGCGCGATGCGCGGCGGGTAATGACCGAAGTTCGTTCGGCGGCACCAGTCGGCGGCATTAACGTTATCTGTTTCTCGCGTTTCTGAGATCATTGTTGCGCGATGCGCGGCGGGTAATGACCGAAGTTCGTTTGGCGGCGCCCGACGGCGGCATTAACGTTGTTCGTCTCAGGCGTTTCTAGCATCATTGTTGCGCGATGCGCGGCGGGTAATGACCGAAGTTCGTTCGGCGGCACCCGCCGGCGGCATTAACGTTACCCGTTTCACGCCTTTCTAAGATCATTGTTGCGCGATGCGCGGCGGGTAATGACCGAAGTTCGTTTGGCGGCACCCGACGGCGGCATTAACGTTATCCGTTTCAGGCGTTTCTAGCATCATTGTTGCGCGATGCGCGGCGGGTAATGACCGAAGTTCGTTCGGCGGTACCCGACGGCGGCATTAACGTTATCTGTTTCTCGCGTTTCTGAGATCATTGTTGCGCGATGCGCGGCGGATAATGACCGAAGTTCGTTTGGCGGCGCCCGACGGCGGCATTAACGTTGTTCGTCTCAGGCGTTTCTAGCATCATTGTTGCGCGATGCGCGGCGGGTAATGACCGAAGTTCGTTCGGCGGCACCCGCCGGCGGCATTAACGTTATCCGTTTCACGCGTTTCTAAGATCATTGTTGCGCGATGCGCGGCGGGTAATGACCGAAGTTCGTTCGGCGGCACCCGACGGCGGCATTAACGTTATCTGTTTCTCGCGTTTCTGAGATCATTGTTGCGCGATGCGCGGCGGGTAATGACCGAAGTTCGTTTGGCGGCGCCCGACGGCGGCATTAACGTTGTTCGTCTCAGGCGTTTCTAGCATCATTGTTGCGCGATGCGCGGCGGGTAATGACCGAAGTTCGTTCGGCGGCACCAGTCGCCGGCATTAACGTTATCCGTTTCACGCGTTTCTAAGATCATTGTTGCGCGATGCGCGGCGGGTAATGACCGAAGTTCGTTCGGCGGCACCCGCCGGCGGCATTAACGTTGTTCGTTTCTGGCGTTTATAGCATCATTGTTGAGCGGTGCGCGGCGGGTAATGACCGAAGTTCGTTCGGCGGCACCCGCCGGCGGCATTAGCGTTATCCGTTTCAGGCGTTTCTAGCATCATTGTTGCGCGATGCGCGGCGGGTAATGACCGAAGTTCGTTCGGCGGCACCCGCCGGCGGCATTAACGTTATCCGTTTCACGCGTTTCTAAGATCATTGTTGCGCGATGCGCGGCGGGTAATGACCGAAGTTCGTTTGGCGGCACCCGACGGCGGCATTAACGTTATCCGTTTCACGCGCTTCTAAGAACATTGTTGCGCGATGCGCGGCGGGTAATGACCGAAGTTCGTTCGGCGGTACCCGCCGGCGGCATTAACGTTGTTCGTTTCAGGCGTTTCTAGCATCATTGTTGCGCGATGCGCGGCGGGTAATGACCGAAGTTCGTTCGGCGGCACCCGCCGGCGGCATTAACGTTATCCGTTTCACGCGTTTCTAAGATCATTGTTGCGCGTTGCGCTGCTGGTAATGACCGAAGTTCGTTCGGGGGCACCCGACGGCGGCATTAACGTTGTTCGTTTCAGGCGTTTCTAAGATCATTGTTGCGCGATGCGCGGCGGGTAATGACCGAAGTTCGTTCGGCGGCACCAGTCGGCGGCATTAACGTTGTTCGTTTCAGGCGTTTCTAAGATCATTGTTGCGCGATGCGCGGCGGGTAATGACCGAAGTTCGTTCGGCGGCACCCACCGGCGGCATTAACGTTATCCGTTTCACGTATTTCTAAGATCATTGTTGCGCGATGCGCAGCGGGTAATGACCGAAGTTCGTTCGGCGGCACACGACGGCGGCATTAACGTTGTTCGTTTCAGGCGTTTCTAGCATCATTGTTGCGCGATGCGCGGCGGGTAATGACCGAAGATCGTTCGGCGGCACCCGCCGGCGGCATTAACGTTATCCGTTTCAGGCGTTTCTAGCATCATTGTTGCGCGATGCGCGGCGGGTAATGACCGAAGTTCGTTCGGCGGCACCAGCCGGCGGCATTAACGTTACCCGTTTCACGCGTTTCTAAGATCATTGTTGCGCGATGCGCGGCGGGTAATGACCGAAGTTCGTTTGGCGGCACCCGACGGCGGCATTAACGTTATCCGTTTCAGGCGTTTCTAGCATCATTGTTGCGCGATGCGCGGCGGGTAATGGCCGAAGTTCGTTCGGCGGTACCCGCCGGCGGCATTAACGTTATCCGTTTCACGCGTTTCTAAGATCATTGTTGCGCGATGCGCGGCGGGTAATGACCGAAGTTCGTTCGGCGGCACCCGCCGGCGGCATTAACGTTGTTCGTTTCTGGCGTTTATAGCATCATTGTTGAGCGATGCGCGGCGGGTAATGACCGAAGTTCGTTCGGCGGCACCCGCCGGCGGCATTAGCGTTATCCGTTTCAGGCGTTTCTAGCATCATTGTTGCGCGATGCGCGGCGGGTAATGACCGAAGTTCGTTCGGCGGCACCCGACGGCGGCATTAACGTTATCTGTTTCTCGCGTTTCTGAGATCATTGTTGCGCGATGCGCGGCGGGTAATGACCGAAGTTCGTTCGGCGGTACCCTCCGGCGGCATTAACGTTATCCGTTTCACGCGTTTCTAAGATCATTGTTGCGCGATGCGCGGCGGGTAATGACCGAAGTTCGTTCGGCGGCACCCGCCGGCGGCATTAACGTTATCCGTTTCTCGCGTTTCTGAGATCATTGTTGCGCGATGCGCGGCGGGTAATGACCGAAGTTCGTTTGGCGGCGCCCGACGGCGGCATTAACGTTGTTCGTCTCAGGCGTTTCTAGCATCATTGTTGCGCGATGCGCGGCGGGTAATGACCGAAGTTCGTTCGGCGGCACCCGCCGGCGGCATTAACGTTACCCGTTTCACGCGTTTCTAGCATCATTGTTGCGCGATGCGCGGCGGGTAATGACCGAAGTTCGTTCGGCGGCACCCGCCGGCGGCATTAACGTTACCCGTTTCACGCGTTTCTAGCATCATTGTTGCGCGATGCGCGGCGGGTAATGACCGAAGTTCGTTCGGCGGCACCCGCCGGCGGCATTAACGTTACCCGTTTCACGCGTTTCTAAGATCATTGTTGCGCGATGCGCGGCGGGTAATGACCGAAGTTCGTTCGGCGGCACCAGTCGGCGGCATTAACGTTATCTGTTTCTCGCGTTTCTGAGATCATTGTTGCGCGATGCGCGGCGGGTAATGACCGAAGTTCGTTTGGCGGCGCCCGACGGCGGCATTAACGTTGTTCGTCTCAGGCGTTTCTAGCATCATTGTTGCGCGATGCGCGGCGGGTAATGACCGAAGTTCGTTCGGCGGCACCCGCCGGCGGCATTAACGTTACCCGTTTCACGCCTTTCTAAGATCATTGTTGCGCGATGCGCGGCGGGTAATGACCGAAGTTCGTTTGGCGGCACCCGACGGCGGCATTAACGTTATCCGTTTCAGGCGTTTCTAGCATCATTGTTGCGCGATGCGCGGCGGGTAATGACCGAAGTTCGTTCGGCGGTACCCGACGGCGGCATTAACGTTATCTGTTTCTCGCGTTTCTGAGATCATTGTTGCGCGATGCGCGGCGGATAATGACCGAAGTTCGTTTGGCGGCGCCCGACGGCGGCATTAACGTTGTTCGTCTCAGGCGTTTCTAGCATCATTGTTGCGCGATGCGCGGCGGGTAATGACCGAAGTTCGTTCGGCGGCACCCGCCGGCGGCATTAACGTTACCCGTTTCACGCGTTTCTAAGATCATTGTTGCGCGATGCGCGGCGGGTAATGACCGAAGTTCGTTTGGCGGCACCCGACGGCGGCATTAACGTTATCCGTTTCAGGCGTTTCTAGCATCATTGTTGCGCGATGCGCGGCGGGTAATGACCGAAGTTCGTTCGGCGGTACCCTCCGGCGGCATTAACGTTATCCGTTTCACGCGTTTCTAAGATCATTGTTGCGCGATGCGCGGCGGGTAATGACCGAAGTTCGTTCGGCGGCACCCGCCGGCGGCATTAACGTTATCCGTTTCTCGCGTTTCTGAGATCATTGTTGCGCGATGCGCGGCGGGTAATGACCGAAGTTCGTTTGGCGGCGCCCGACGGCGGCATTAACGTTGTTCGTCTCAGGCGTTTCTAGCATCATTGTTGCGCGATGCGCGGCGGGTAATGACCGAAGTTCGTTCGGCGGCACCCGCCGGCGGCATTAACGTTACCCGTTTCACGCGTTTCTAGCATCATTGTTGCGCGATGCGCGGCGGGTAATGACCGAAGTTCGTTCGGCGGCACCCGCCGGCGGCATTAACGTTACCCGTTTCACGCGTTTCTAAGATCATTGTTGCGCGATGCGCGGCGGGTAATGACCGAAGTTCGTTCGGCGGCACCAGTCGGCGGCATTAACGTTATCTGTTTCTCGCGTTTCTGAGATCATTGTTGCGCGATGCGCGGCGGGTAATGACCGAAGTTCGTTTGGCGGCGCCCGACGGCGGCATTAACGTTGTTCGTCTCAGGCGTTTCTAGCATCATTGTTGCGCGATGCGCGGCGGGTAATGACCGAAGTTCGTTCGGCGGCACCCGCCGGCGGCATTAACGTTACCCGTTTCACGCCTTTCTAAGATCATTGTTGCGCGATGCGCGGCGGGTAATGACCGAAGTTCGTTTGGCGGCACCCGACGGCGGCATTAACGTTATCCGTTTCAGGCGTTTCTAGCATCATTGTTGCGCGATGCGCGGCGGGTAATGACCGAAGTTCGTTCGGCGGTACCCGACGGCGGCATTAACGTTATCTGTTTCTCGCGTTTCTGAGATCATTGTTGCGCGATGCGCGGCGGATAATGACCGAAGTTCGTTTGGCGGCGCCCGACGGCGGCATTAACGTTGTTCGTCTCAGGCGTTTCTAGCATCATTGTTGCGCGATGCGCGGC
Source organism: Xylocopa violacea (assembly GCA_963969225.1). NCBI lineage: Eukaryota > Metazoa > Arthropoda > Insecta > Hymenoptera > Apidae > Xylocopa > Xylocopa violacea. The sequence continues at coordinate 15,397,517 of CAXAJV010000005.1, read as the reverse complement.
GGGTAATGACCGAAGTTCGTTCGGCGGCACCCGCCGGCGGCATTAACGTTACCCGTTTCACGCGTTTCTAAGATCATTGTTGCGCGATGCGCGGCGGGTAATGACCGAAGTTCGTTTGGCGGCACCCGACGGCGGCATTAACGTTATCCGTTTCAGGCGTTTCTAGCATCATTGTTGCGCGATGCGCGGCGGGTAATGACCGAAGTTCGTTCGGCGGTACCCTCCGGCGGCATTAACGTTATCCGTTTCACGCGTTTCTAAGATCATTGTTGCGCGATGCGCGGCGGGTAATGACCGAAGTTCGTTCGGCGGCACCCGCCGGCGGCATTAACGTTATCCGTTTCACGCGTTTCTAAGATCATTGTTGCGCGATGCGCGGCGGGTAATGACCGAAGTTCGTTCGGCGGCACCCGCCGGCGGCATTAACGTTGTTCGTTTCTGGCGTTTATAGCATCATTGTTGAGCGATGCGCGGCGGGTAATGACCGAAGTTCGTTTGGCGGCACCCGACGGCGGCATTAACGTTATCCGCTTCAGGCGTTTCTAGCATCATTGTTGCGCGATGCGCGGCGGGTAATGACCGAAGTTCGTTCGGCGGTACCCTCCGGCGGCATTAACGTTATCCGTTTCACGCGTTTCTAAGATCATTGTTGCGCGATGCGCGGCGGGTAATGACCGAAGTTCGTTCGGCGGCACCCGACGGCGGCATTAACGTTGATCGTTTCAGGCGTTTCTAGCATCATTGTTGCGCGATGCGCGGCGGGTAATGACCGAAGATCGTTCGGCGGCACCCGCCGGCGGCATTAACGTTATACGTTTCAGGCGTTTCTAGCATCATTGTTGCGCGATGCGCGGCGGGTAATGACCGAAGTTCGTTCGGCGGCACCCGACGGCGGCATTAACGTTATCCGTTTCAGGCGTTTCTAGCATCATTGTTGCGCGATGCGCGGCGGGTAATGACCGAAGTTCGTTCGGCGGTACCCGCCGGCGGCATTAACGTTATCCGTTTCACGCGTTTCTAAGATCATTGTTGCGCGATGCGCGGCGGGTAATGACCGAAGTTCGTTCGGCGGCACCCGCCGGCGGCATTAACGTTGTTCGTTTCTGGCGTTTATAGCATCATTGTTGAGCGATGCGCGGCGGGTAATGACCGAAGTTCGTTCGGCGGCACCCGCCGGCGGCATTAGCGTTATCCGTTTCAGGCGTTTCTAGCATCATTGTTGCGCGATGCGCTGTTGGTAATGACCGAAGTTCGTTCGGCGGCACCAGTCGGCGGCATTAACGTTATCCGTTTCACGCGTTTCTAAGATCATTGTTGCGCGATGCGCGGCGGGTAATGACCGAAGTTCGGTCGGCGGCACCCGCCGGCGGCATTAACGTTATTCGTTTCACGCGTTTCTAAGATCATTGTTGCGCAATGCGCGGCGGGTAATGACCGAAGTTCATTCGGCGGCACCCACCGGCGGCATTAACGTTATCCGTTTCACGCGTTTCTAAGATCATTGTTGCGCGATGCGCGGCGGGTAATGACCGAAGTTCGTTCGGCGGCACCCGACGGCGGCATTAACGTTATCTGTTTCTCGCGTTTCTGAGATCATTGTTGCGCGATGCGCGGCGGGTAATGACCGAAGTTCGTTTGGCGGCGCCCGACGGCGGCATTAACGTTGTTCGTCTCAGGCGTTTCTAGCATCATTGTTGCGCGATGCGCGGCGGGTAATGACCGAAGTTCGTTCGGCGGCACCCGCCGGCGGCATTAACGTTACCCGTTTCACGCGTTTCTAAGATCATTGTTGCGCGATGCGCGGCGGGTAATGACCGAAGTTCGTTTGGCGGCACCCGACGGCGGCATTAACGTTATCCGTTTCAGGCGTTTCTAGCATCATTGTTGCGCGATGCGCGGCGGGTAATGACCGAAGTTCGTTCGGCGGTACCCGACGGCGGCATTAACGTTATCTGTTTCTCGCGTTTCTGAGATCATTGTTGCGCGATGCGCGGCGGGTAATGACCGAAGTTCGTTTGGCGGCGCCCGACGGCGGCATTAACGTTGTTCGTCTCAGGCGTTTCTAGCATCATTGTTGCGCGATGCGCGGCGGGTAATGACCGAAGTTCGTTTGGCGGCACCCGACGGCGGCATTAACGTTATCCGTTTCAGGCGTTTCTAGCATCATTGTTGCGCGATGCGCGGCGGGTAATGACCGAAGTTAGTTCGGCGGTACCCTCCGGCGGCATTAACGTTATCCGTTTCACGCGTTTCTAAGATCATTGTTGCGCGATGCGCGGCGGGTAATGACCGAAGTTCGTTCGGCGGCACCCGACGGCGGCATTAACGTTATCTGTTTCTCGCGTTTCTGAGATCATTGTTGCGCGATGCGCGGCGGGTAATGACCGAAGTTCGTTTGGCGGCGCCCGACGGCGGCATTAACGTTGTTCGTCTCAGGCGTTTCTAGCATCATTGTTGCGCGATGCGCGGCGGGTAATGACCGACGTTCGTTCGGCGGCACCCGCCGGCGGCATTAGCGTTATCCGTTTCAGGCGTTTCTAGCATCATTGTTGCGCGATGCGCGGCGGGTAATGACCGAAGTTCGTTCGGCGGCACCCGCCGACGGCATTAACGTTATCCGTTTCAGGCGTTTCTAGCATCATTGTTGCGCGATGCGCGGCGGGTAATGACCGAAGTTCGTTCGGCGGCACCCGCCGGCGGCATTAGCGTTATCCGTTTCAGGCGTTTCTAGCATCATTGTTGCGCGATGCGCGGCGGGTAATGACCGAAGTTCGTTTGGCGGCACCCGACGGCGGCATTAACGTTATCCGTTTCACGCGTTTCTAAGATCATTGTTGCGCGATGCGCGGCGGGTAATGACCGAAGTTCGTTTGGCGGCACCCTACGGCGGCATTAACGTTATCCGTTTCACGCGTTTCTAAGGTCATTGTTGCGCGATGCGCGGCGGGTAATGACCGAAGTTCGTTCGGCGGCACCAGTCGGCGGCATTAACGTTATCCGTTTCACGCGTTTCTAAGATCATTGTTGCGCGATGCGCGGCGGGTAATGACCGAAGTTCGTTTGGCGGCACCCGACGGCGGCATTAACGTTATCCGTTTCACGCGTTTCTAAGATCATTGTTGCGCGATGCGCGGCGGGTAATGACCGAAGTTCGATCGGCGGTACCCGCCGGCGGCATTAACGTTATCCGTTTCAGGCGTTTCTAGCATCATTGTTGCGCGATGCGCTGTTGGTAATGACCCAAGTTCGTTTGGCGGCACCCGACGGCGGCATTAACGTTATCCGTTTCACGCGTTTCTAAGATCATTGTTGCGCGGTGCGCGGCGGGTAATGACCGAAGTTCGTTTGGCCTCACCCGACGGCGGCATTAACGTTATCCGTTTCACGCATTTCTAAGATCATTGTTGCGCGATGCGCAGCGGGTAATGACCGAAGTTCGTTTGGCGGCACCAGCCGGCGGCATTAACGTCGTTCGTTTCTGGCGTTTATAGCATCATTGTTGAGCGATGCGCGGCGGGTAATGACCGAAGTTCGTTCGGCGGCACCCGCCGGCGGCATTAGCGTTATCCGTTTCAGGCGTTTCTAGCATCATTGTTGCGCGATGCGCGGCGGGTAATGACCGAAGTTCGTTCGGCGGTACCGGCCGGCGGCATTAACGTTGTTCGTTTCAGGCGTTTCTAGCATCATTGTTGCGCGATGCGCGGCGGGTAATGACCGAAGTTCGTTCGGCGGCACCCGCCGGCGGCATTAACGTTATCCGTTTCACGCGTTTCTATGATCATTGTTGCGCGATGCGCTGTTGGTAATGACCGAAGTTCGTTTGGCGGCACCCGACGGCGGCATAAACGTTATCCGTTTCACGCGTTTCTCAGATCATTGTTGCGCGATGCGCGGCGGGTAATGACCGAAGTTCGTTCGGCGGCACCCGACGGCGGCATTAACGTTGTTCGTTTCAGGCGTTTCTAGCATCATTGTTGCGCGATGCGCGGCGGGTAATGACCGAAGTTCGTTCGGCGGCACCCGCAGGCGGCATTAACGTTATCCGTTTCAAGCGTTTCTGAGATCATTGTTGCGCGATGCGCGGCGGGTAATGACCGAAGTTCGTTCGGCGGCACCCGCAGGCGGCATTAACGTTGTTCGTTTCTGGCGTTTCTAGCATCATTGTTGCGCGATGCGCGGCGGGTAATGACCGAAGTTCGTTCGGCGGCACCCGACGGCGGCATTAACGTCGTTCGTTTCTGGCGTTTATAGCATCATTGTTGCGCGATGCGCGGCGGGTAATGACCGAAGTTCGTTCGGCGGCACCCGCAGGCGGCATTAACGTTGTTCGTTTCTGGCGTTTCTAGCATCATTGTTGCGCGATGCGCGGCGGGTAATGACCGAAGTTCGTTCGGCGGCACCCGCCGGCGGCATTAACGTTATCCGTTTCACGCGTTTCTAAGATCATTGTTGCGCGATGCGCTGTTGGTAATGACCGAAGTTCGTTTGGCGGCACCCGACGGCGGCATTAACGTTATCCGTTTCACGCGTTTCTAAGATCATTGTTGCGCGATGCGCGGCAGGTAATGACCGAAGTTCGTTCGGCGGCACCCGACGGCGGCATTAACGTTGTTCGTTTCAGGCGTTTCTAGCATCATTGTTGCGCGATGCGCGGCGGGTAATGACCGAAGTTCGTTTGGCGGCACCCGACGGCGGCATTAACGTTATCAGTTTCTCGCGTTTCTGAGATCATTGTTGCGCGATGCGCGGCGGGTAATGACCGAAGTTCGTTCGGCGGCACCCGCAAGCGGCATTAACGTTGGTCGTTTCAAGCGTTTCTAGTATCATTGTTGCGCGATGCGCGGCGGGTAATGACCGAAGTTCGTTCGGCGGCACCCGCCGGCGGCATTAACGTTATTCGTTTCACGCTTTTCTAAGATCATTGTTGCGCGATGCGCTGTTGGTAATGACCGAAGTTCGTTCGGCGGCACCAGTCGGCGGCATTAACGTTATCCGTTTCACGCGTTTCTAAGATCATTGTTGCGCGATGCGCGGCGGGTAATGACCGAAGTTCGTTCGGCGGCACCCGACGGCGGCATTAACGTTATCTGTTTCTCGCGTTTCTGAGATCATTGTTGCGCGATGCGCGGCGGGTAATGACCGAAGTTCGTTTGGCGGCGCCCGACGGCGGCATTAACGTTGTTCGTCTCAGGCGTTTCTAGCATCATTGTTGCGCGATGCGCGGCGGGTAATGACCGAAGTTCGTTCGGCGGCACCAGTCGCCGGCGGCATTAACGTTATCCGTTTCACGCGATTCTAAGATCATTGTTGCGCGATGCGCGGCGGGTAATGACCGAAGTTCGTTTGGCGGCACCCGACGGCGGCATTAACGTTATCCGTTTCAGGCGTTTCTAGCATCATTGTTGCGCGATGCGCGGCGGGTAATGACCGAAGTTCGTTCGGCGGTACCCGCCGGCGGCATTAACGTTATCCGTTTCACGCGTTTCTAAGATCATTGTTGCGCGATGCGTGGCGGGTAATGACCGAAGTTCGTTCGGCGGCACCCGCCGGCGGCATTAACGTTGTGGGTTTCTGGCGTTTATAGCATCATTGTTGAGCGATGCGCGGCGGGTAATGACCGAAGTTCGTTCGGCGGCACCCGCCGGCGGCATTAGCGTTATCCGTTTCAGGCATTTCTAGCATCATTGTTGCGCGATGCGCGGCGGGTAATGACCGAAGTTCGTTCGGCGGCACCCGCCGGCGGCATTAACGTTGTTCGTTTCTGGCGTTTATAGCATCATTGTTGAGCGATGCGCGGCGGGTAATGACCGAAGTTCGTTCGGCGGCACCCGCCGGCGGCATTAACGTTATTCGTTTCATGCGTTTCTAAGATCATTGTTGCGCAATGCGCGGCGGATAATGACCGAAGTTCGTTCGGCGGCACCCACCGGCGGCATTAACGTTATCCGATTCACGCGTTTCTAAGATCATTGTTGCGCGATGCGCGGCGGGTAATGACCGAAGTTCGTTCGGCGGCACCCGACGGCGGCATTAACGTTATCTGTTTCTCGCGTTTCTGAGATCATTGTTGCGCGATGCGCGGCGGGTAATGACCGAAGTTCGTTTGGCGGCGCCCGACGGCGGCATTAACGTTGTTCGTCTCAGGCGTTTCTAGCATCATTGTTGCGCGATGCGCGGCGGGTAATGACCGAAGTTCGTTCGGCGGCACCCGCCGGCGGCATTAACGTTATCCGTTTCACGCGTTTCTAAGATCATTGTTGCGCGATGCGCGGCGGGTAATGACCGAAGTTCGTTTGGCGGCACCCGACGGCGGCATTAACGTTATCCGTTTCAGGCGTTTCTAGCATCATTGTTGCGCGATGCGCGGCGGGTAATGACCGAAGTTCGTTCGGCGGTACCCGACGGCGGCATTAACGTTGTTCGTTTCAGGCGTGTCTAGCATCATTGTTGCGCGATGCGCGGCGGGTAATGACCGAAGTTCGTTCGGCGGCACCCGACGGCGGCATTAACGTTATCTGTTTCTCGCGTTTCTGAGATCATTGTTGCGCGATGCGCGGCGGGTAATGACCGAAGTTCGTTTGGCGGCGCCCGACGGCGGCATTAACGTTGTTCGTCTCAGGCGTTTCTAGCATCATTGTTGCGCGATGCGCGGCGGGTAATGACCGAAGTTCGTTCGGCGGCACCCGCCGGCGGCATTATCGTTATCCGTTTCAGGCGTTTCTAAGATCATTGTTGCGCGATGCGCGGCGGGTAATGACCGAAGTTCGTTCGGCGGCCCCAGTCGGCGGCATTAACGTTATCCGTTTCAGGCGTTTCTATGATCATTGTTGCGCGATGCGCTGTTGGTAATGACCGAAGTTCGTTTGGCGGCACCCGACGGCGGCATAAACGTTATCCGTTTCACGCGTTTCTCAGATCATTGTTGCGCGATGCGCGGCGGGTAATGACCGAAGTTCGTTCGGCGGCACCCGACGGCGGCATTAACGTTGTTCGTTTCAGGCGTTTCTAGCATCATTGTTGCGCGATGCGCGGCGGGTAATGACCGAAGTTCGTTCGGCGGCACCCGCAGGCGGCATTAACGTTATCCGTTTCAAGCGTTTCTGAGATCGTTGTTGCGCGATGCGCGGCGGGTAATGACCGAAGTTCGTTCGGCGGCACCCGCAGGCGGCATTAACGTTGTTCGTTTCTGGCGTTTCTGAGATCATTGTTGCGCGATGCGCGGCGGGTAATGACCGAAGTTCGTTCGGCGGCACCAGCAGGCGGCATTAACGTTATCCGTTTCAAGCGTTTCAAAGATCATTGTTGCGCGATGCGCGGCGGGTAATGACCGAAGTTCGTTCGGCGGCACCCGCCGGCGGCATTAACGTTATTCGTTTCACGCGTTTCTAAGATCATTGTTGCGCGATGCGCTGTTGGTAATGACCGAAGTTCGTTCGGCGGCACCAGTCGGCGGCATTAACGTTATCCGTTTCACGCGTTTCTAAGATCATTGTTGCGCGATGCGCGGCGGGTAATGACCGAAGTTCGTTCGGCGGCACCCGACGGCGGCATTAACGTTATCTGTTCCTCGCGTTTCTGAGATCATTGTTGCGCGATGCGCGGCGGGTAATGACCGAAGTTCGTTTGGCGGCGCCCGACGGCGGCATTAACGTTGTTCGTCTCAGGCGTTTCTAGCATCATTGTTGCGCGATGCGCGGCGGGTAATGACCGAAGTTCGTTCGGCGGCACCAGTCGCCGGCGGCATTAACGTTATCCGTTTCACGCGATTCTAAGATCATTGTTGCGCGATGCGCGGCGGGTAATGACCGAAGTTCGTTCGGCGGCACCCGACGGCGGCATTAACGTTGTTCGTTTCAGGCGTTTCTAGCATCATTGTTGCGCGATGCGCGGCGGGTAATGACCGAAGTTCGTTCAGCGGCACCAGTCGGCGGCATTAACGTTGTTCGTTTCAGGCGTTTCTAAGATCATTGTTGCGCGATGCGCGGCGGGTAATGACCGAAGTTCGTTCGGCGGCACCAGTCGGCGGCATTAACGTTGTTCGTTTCAGGCGTTTCTAAGATCATTGTTGCGCGATGCGCGGCGGGTAATGACCGAAGTTCGTTCGGCGGCACCCACCGGCGGCATTAACGTTATCTGTTTCTCGCGTTTCTGAGATCATTGTTGCGCGATGCGCTGTTGGCAATGACCGAAGTTCGTTTGGCGGCACCCGACGGCGGCATTAACGTTATCCGTTTCACGCGTTTCTAAGATCATTGTTGCGCGATGCGCTGTTGGTAATGACCGAAGTTCGTTCGGCGGCACCCGCCGGCGGCATTAACGTTGTTCGTTTCAAGCGTTTCTAGTATCATTGTTGCGCGATGCGCGCGGGTAATGACCGAAGTTCGTTCGGCGGCACCCGACGGCGGCCTTAACGTTATCCGTTTCACGCGTTTCTAAGATCATTGTTGCGCGATGCGCTGTTGGTAATGACCGAAGTTCGTTCGGCGGCACCCGACGGCGGCATTAACGTTGTTCGTTTCAGGCGTTTCTAGCATCATTCTTGCGCGATGCGCGGTGGGTAATAACCGATGTTCGTTCGGCGGCACCGGCCGGCGGCATTAACGTTATCCGTTTCAGGCGTTTCTAAGATCATTGTTGCGCGATGCGCTGTTGGTAATGACCGAAGTTCGTTTGGCGGCACCCGACGGCGGCATTAACGTTATCCGTTTCACGCGTTTCTAAGATCATTGTTGCGCGATGCGCTGTTGGTAATGACCGAATTTCGTTCGGCGGCACCCGCCGGCGGCATTAACGTTATCCGTTTCACGCGTTTCTAAGATCATTGTTGCGCGATGCGCGGCGGGTAATGACCGAAGTTCGTTCGGCGGCACCCGACGGCGGCATTAACGTTGTTCGTTTCAAGCGTTTCTAGTATCATTGTTGCGCGATGCGCGGCGGGTAATGACCAAAGTTCGTTCGGCGGCACCCACCGGCGGCATTAACGTTGTTCGTTTCAGGCGTTTCTAGCATCATTCTTGCGCGATGCGCGGCGGGTAATAACCGATGTTCGTTCGGCGGCACCCGCCGGCGGCATTAACGTTATCCGTTTCAGGCGTTTTTAAGATCATTGTTGCGCGATGCGCTGTTGGTAATGACCGAAGTTCGTTTGGCGGCACCCGACGGCGGCATTAACGTTATCCGTTTCACGCGTTTCTAAGATCATTGTTGCGCGATGCGCTGTTGGTAATGACCGAATTTCGTTCGGCGGGACCCGCCGGCGGCATTAATGTTATCCGTTTCACGCGATTCTAAGATCATTGTTGCGCGATGCGCGGCGGGTAATGACCGAAGTTCGTTCGGCGGCACCCGACGGCGGCATTAACGTTGTTCGTTTCAGGCGTTTCTAGCATCATTGTTGCGCGATGCGCGGCGGGTAATGACCGAAGTTCGTTCGGCGGCACCCGACGGCGGTATTAACGTTGTTCGTTTCAGGCGTTTCTAGCATCATTGTTGCGCGATGCGCTGTTGGTAATGACCGAAGTTCGTTCGGCGGCACCCGACGGCGGCATTAACGTTGTTCGTTTCAGGCGTTTCTAGCATCATTCTTGTGCGATGCGCGGCGGGTAATAACCGATGTTCGTTCGGCGGCACCGGCCGGCGGCATTAACGTTATCCGTTTCAGGCGTTTCTAAGATCATTGTTGCGCGATGCGCTGTTGGTAATGACCGAAGTTCGTTTGGCGGCACCCGACGGCGGCATTAACGTTATCCGTTTCACGCGTTTCTAAGATCATTGTTGCGCGATGCGCTGTTGGTAATGACCGAATTTCGTTCGGCGGCACCCGCCGGCGGCATTAACGTTATCCGTTTCACGCGATTCTAAGATCATTGTTGCGCGATGCGCGGCGGGTAATGACCGAAGTTCGTTCGGCGGCACCCGACGGCGGCATTAACGTTGTTCGTTTCAGGCGTTTCTAGCATCATTGTTGCGCGATGCGCGGCGGGTAATAACCGAAGTTCGTTCGGCTTCACCCGCCGGCGGCATTAACGTTATCCGTTTCACTCGTTTCTAAGATCATTATTGCGCGATGCGCGGCGGGTAATGACCGAAGTTCGTTCGGCGGCACCCGCCGGCGGCATTAACGTTATCCGTTTCAGGCGTTTCTAAGATCATTGTTGCGCGATGCGATGTTGGTAATGACCGAAGTTCGTTCGGCGGCACCCGCCGGCTGCATTAACGTTATCCGTTTCACGCGTTTCTAAGATCATTGTTGCGCGATGCGTGGCGGGTAATGACCGAAGTTCGTTCGGCGGCACCCGACGGCGGCATTAACGTTGTTCGTTTCAGGCGTTTCTAGCATCATTGTTGCGCGATGCGCGGCGGGTAATGACCGAAGTTCGTTCGGCGGCACCCGCCGGCGGCATTAACGTTATTCGTTTCACGCGTTTCTAAGATCATTGTTGCGCAATGCGCGGCGGATAATGACCGAAGTTCGTTCGGCGGCACCCACCGGCGGCATTAACGTTATCCGATTCACGCGTTTCTAAGATCATTGTTGCGCGATGCGCGGCGGGTAATGACCGAAGTTCGTTCGGCGGCACCCGACGGCGGCATTAACGTTATCTGTTTCTCGCGTTTCTGAGATCATTGTTGCGCGATGCGCGGCGGGTAATGACCGAAGTTCGTTTGGCGGCGCCCGACGGCGGCATTAACGTTGTTCGTCTCAGGCGTTTCTAGCATCATTGTTGCGCGATGCGCGGCGGGTAATGACCGAAGTTCGTTCGGCGGCACCCGCCGGCGGCATTAACGTTATCCGTTTCACGCGTTTCTAAGATCATTGTTGCGCGATGCGCGGCGGGTAATGACCGAAGTTCGTTTGGCGGCACCCGACGGCGGCATTAACGTTATCCGTTTCAGGCGTTTCTAGCATCATTGTTGCGCGATGCGCGGCGGGTAATGACCGAAGTTCGTTCGGCGGTACCCGACGGCGGCATTAACGTTGTTCGTTTCAGGCGTGTCTAGCATCATTGTTGCGCGATGCGCGGCGGGTAATGACCGAAGTTCGTTCGGCGGCACCCGACGGCGGCATTAACGTTATCTGTTTCTCGCGTTTCTGAGATCATTGTTGCGCGATGCGCGGCGGGTAATGACCGAAGTTCGTTTGGCGGCGCCCGACGGCGGCATTAACGTTGTTCGTCTCAGGCGTTTCTAGCATCATTGTTGCGCGATGCGCGGCGGGTAATGACCGAAGTTCGTTCGGCGGCACCCGCCGGCGGCATTAACGTTATCCGTTTCAGGCGTTTCTAAGATCATTGTTGCGCGATGCGCGGCGGGTAATGACCGAAGTTCGTTCGGCGGCCCCAGTCGGCGGCATTAACGTTATCCGTTTCAGGCGTTTCTATGATCATTGTTGCGCGATGCGCTGTTGGTAATGACCGAAGTTCGTTTGGCGGCACCCGACGGCGGCATAAACGTTATCCGTTTCACGCGTTTCTCAGATCATTGTTGCGCGATGCGCGGCGGGTAATGACCGAAGTTCGTTCGGCGGCACCCGACGGCGGCATTAACGTTGTTCGTTTCAGGCGTTTCTAGCATCATTGTTGCGCGATGCGCGGCGGGTAATGACCGAAGTTCGTTCGGCGGCACCCGCAGGCGGCATTAACGTTATCCGTTTCAAGCGTTTCTGAGATCGTTGTTGCGCGATGCGCGGCGGGTAATGACCGAAGTTCGTTCGGCGGCACCCGCAGGCGGCATTAACGTTGTTCGTTTCTGGCGTTTCTGAGATCATTGTTGCGCGATGCGCGGCGGGTAATGACCGAAGTTCGTTCGGCGGCACCAGCAGGCGGCATTAACGTTATCCGTTTCAAGCGTTTCAAAGATCATTGTTGCGCGATGCGCGGCGGGTAATGACCGAAGTTCGTTCGGCGGCACCCGCCGGCGGCATTAACGTTATTCGTTTCACGCGTTTCTAAGATCATTGTTGCGCGATGCGCTGTTGGTAATGACCGAAGTTCGTTCGGCGGCACCAGTCGGCGGCATTAACGTTATCCGTTTCACGCGTTTCTAAGATCATTGTTGCGCGATGCGCGGCGGGTAATGACCGAAGTTCGTTCGGCGGCACCCGACGGCGGCATTAACGTTATCTGTTCCTCGCGTTTCTGAGATCATTGTTGCGCGATGCGCGGCGGGTAATGACCGAAGTTCGTTTGGCGGCGCCCGACGGCGGCATTAACGTTGTTCGTCTCAGGCGTTTCTAGCATCATTGTTGCGCGATGCGCGGCGGGTAATGACCGAAGTTCGTTCGGCGGCACCAGTCGCCGGCGGCATTAACGTTATCCGTTTCACGCGATTCTAAGATCATTGTTGCGCGATGCGCGGCGGGTAATGACCGAAGTTCGTTCGGCGGCACCCGACGGCGGCATTAACGTTGTTCGTTTCAGGCGTTTCTAGCATCATTGTTGCGCGATGCGCGGCGGGTAATGACCGAAGTTCGTTCAGCGGCACCAGTCGGCGGCATTAACGTTGTTCGTTTCAGGCGTTTCTAAGATCATTGTTGCGCGATGCGCGGCGGGTAATGACCGAAGTTCGTTCGGCGGCACCAGTCGGCGGCATTAACGTTGTTCGTTTCAGGCGTTTCTAAGATCATTGTTGCGCGATGCGCGGCGGGTAATGACCGAAGTTCGTTCGGCGGCACCCACCGGCGGCATTAACGTTATCTGTTTCTCGCGTTTCTGAGATCATTGTTGCGCGATGCGCTGTTGGCAATGACCGAAGTTCGTTTGGCGGCACCCGACGGCGGCATTAACGTTATCCGTTTCACGCGTTTCTAAGATCATTGTTGCGCGATGCGCTGTTGGTAATGACCGAAGTTCGTTCGGCGGCACCCGCCGGCGGCATTAACGTTGTTCGTTTCAAGCGTTTCTAGTATCATTGCTGCGCGATGCGCGCGGGTAATGACCGAAGTTCGTTCGGCGGCACCCGACGGCGGCCTTAACGTTATCCGTTTCACGCGTTTCTAAGATCATTGTTGCGCGATGCGCTGTTGGTAATGACCGAAGTTCGTTCGGCGGCACCCGACGGCGGCATTAACGTTGTTCGTTTCAGGCGTTTCTAGCATCATTCTTGCGCGATGCGCGGTGGGTAATAACCGATGTTCGTTCGGCGGCACCGGCCGGCGGCATTAACGTTATCCGTTTCAGGCGTTTCTAAGATCATTGTTGCGCGATGCGCTGTTGGTAATGACCGAAGTTCGTTTGGCGGCACCCGACGGCGGCATTAACGTTATCCGTTTCACGCGTTTCTAAGATCATTGTTGCGCGATGCGCTGTTGGTAATGACCGAATTTCGTTCGGCGGCACCCGCCGGCGGCATTAACGTTATCCGTTTCACGCGTTTCTAAGATCATTGTTGCGCGATGCGCGGCGGGTAATGACCGAAGTTCGTTCGGCGGCACCCGACGGCGGCATTAACGTTGTTCGTTTCAAGCGTTTCTAGTATCATTGTTGCGCGATGCGCGGCGGGTAATGACCAAAGTTCGTTCGGCGGCACCCACCGGCGGCATTAACGTTGTTCGTTTCAGGCGTTTCTAGCATCATTCTTGCGCGATGCGCGGCGGGTAATAACCGATGTTCGTTCGGCGGCACCCGCCGGCGGCATTAACGTTATCCGTTTCAGGCGTTTTTAAGATCATTGTTGCGCGATGCGCTGTTGGTAATGACCGAAGTTCGTTTGGCGGCACCCGACGGCGGCATTAACGTTATCCGTTTCACGCGTTTCTAAGATCATTGTTGCGCGATGCGCTGTTGGTAATGACCGAATTTCGTTCGGCGGCACCCGACGGCGGCCTTAACGTTATCCGTTTCACGCGTTTCTAAGATCATTGTTGCGCGATGCGCTGTTGGTAATGACCGAAGTTCGTTCGGCGGCACCCGACGGCGGCATTAACGTTATCCGTTTCAGGCGTTTCTAAGATCATTGTTGCGCGATGCGCGGCGGGTAATGAAAGAAGTTCGTTCGGCAGCACCCAACGGCGGCATTAACGTTATCCGTTTCACGCGTTTCTAAGATCATTGTTGCGCGATGCGCTGTTGGTAATGACCGAAGTTCGTTCGGCGGCACCCGACGGCGGCATTAACGTTGTTCGTTTCAGGCGTTTCTAGCATCATTCTTGCGCGATGCGCGGCGGGTAATAACCGATGTTCGTTCGGCGGCACCGGCCGGCGGCATTAACGTTATCCGTTTCAGGCGTTTCTAAGATCATTGTTGCGCGATGCGCTGTTGGTAATGATCGAAGTTCGTTTGGCGGCACCCGACGGCGGCATTAACGTTATCCGTTTCACGCGTTTCTAAGATCATTGTTGCGCGATGCGCTGTTGGTAATGACCGAATTTCGTTCGGCGGCACCCGCCGGCGGCATTAATGTTATCCGTTTCACGCGATTCTAAGATCATTGTTGCGCGATGCGCGGCGGGTAATGACCGAAGTTCGTTCGGCGGCACCCGACGGCGGCATTAACGTTGTTCGTTTCAGGCGTTTCTAGCATCATTGTTGCGCGATGCGCGGCGGGTAATGACCGAAGTTCGTTCGGCGGCACCCGACGGCGGTATTAACGTTGTTCGTTTCAGGCGTTTCTAGCATCATTGTTGCGCGATGCGCTGTTGGTAATGACCGAAGTTCGTTCGGCGGCACCCGACGGCGGCATTAACGTTGTTCGTTTCAGGCGTTTCTAGCATCATTCTTGTGCGATGCGCGGCGGGTAATAACCGATGTTCGTTCGGCGGCACCGGCCGGCGGCATTAACGTTATCCGTTTCAGGCGTTTCTAAGATCATTGTTGCGCGATGCGCTGTTGGTAATGACCGAAGTTCGTTTGGCGGCACCCGACGGCGGCATTAACGTTATCCGTTTCACGCGTTTCTAAGATCATTGTTGCGCGATGCGCTGTTGGTAATGACCGAATTTCGTTCGGCGGCACCCGCCGGCGGCATTAACGTTATCCGTTTCACGCGATTCTAAGATCATTGTTGCGCGATGCGCGGCGGGTAATGACCGAAGTTCGTTCGGCGGCACCCGACGGCGGCATTAACGTTGTTCGTTTCAGGCGTTTCTAGCATCATTGTTGCGCGATGCGCGGCGGGTAATAACCGAAGTTCGTTCGGCTTCACCCGCCGGCGGCATTAACGTTATCCGTTTCACTCGTTTCTAAGATCATTATTGCGCGATGCGCGGCGGGTAATGACCGAAGTTCGTTCGGCGGCACCCGCCGGCGGCATTAACGTTATCCGTTTCAGGCGTTTCTAAGATCATTGTTGCGCGATGCGATGTTGGTAATGACCGAAGTTCGTTCGGCGGCACCCGCCGGCTGCATTAACGTTATCCGTTTCACGCGTTTCTAAGATCATTGTTGCGCGATGCGTGGCGGGTAATGACCGAAGTTCGTTCGGCGGCACCCGACGGCGGCATTAACGTTGTTCGTTTCAGGCGTTTCTAGCATCATTGTTGCGCGATGCGCGGCGGGTAATAACCGAAGTTCGTTCGGCTTCACCCGCCGGCGGCATTAACGTTATCCGTTTCACTCGTTTCTAAGATCATTATTGCGCGATGCGCGGCGGGTAATGACCGAAGTTCGTTCGGCGGCACCCGCCGGCTGCATTAACGTTATCCGTTTCACGCGTTTCTAAGATCATTGTTGCGCGATGCGCGGCGGGTAATGACCGAAGTTCGTTCGGCGGCACCCGCCGGCGGCATTAACGTTATCCGTTTCACGCGTTTCTAAGGTCATTGTTGCGCGATGCGCTGTTGGTAATGACCGAAGTTCGTTCGGCGGCACCCGCCCGCTGCATTAACGTTATCCGTTTCACGCGTTTCTAAGATCATTGTTGCGCGATGCGCTGTTGGTAATGACCGAAGTTCGTTCGGCGGCACCCGCCGGCGGCATTAACGTTGTTCGTTTCAAGCGTTTCTAGTATCATTGTTGCGCGATGCGCGCGGGTAATGACCGAAGTTCGTTCGGCGGCACCCGACGGCGGCCTTAACGTTATCCGTTTCACGCGTTTCTAAGATCATTGTTGCGCGATGCGCTGTTGGTAATGACCGAATTTCGTTCGGCGGCACCCGCCGGCGGCATTAACGTTATCCGTTTCACGCGATTCTAAGATCATTGTTGCGCGATGCGCGGCGGGTAATGACCGAAGTTCGTTCGGCGGCACCCGCCGGCGGCATTAACGTTGTTCGTTTCAAGCGTTTCTAGTATCATTGTTGCGCGATGCGCGGCGGGTAATGACCGAAGTTCGTTTGGCGGCACCCGACGGCGGCATTAACGTTATCCGTTTCACGCGTTTCTAAGATCATTGTTGCGCGATGCGCTGTTGGTAATGACCGAATTTCGTTCGGCGGCACCCGCCGGCGGCATTAACGTTATCCGTTTCACGCGATTCTAAGATCATTGTTGCGCGATGCGCGGACGGTAATGACCGAAGTTCGTTCGGCGGCACCCGACGGCGGCATTAACGTTGTCCGTTTCAAGCGTTTCTAGCATCATTGTTGCGCGATGCGCGGCGGGTAGTGACCGAAGTTTGTTCGGCGGCACCCGACGGTAGCATTAACGTTGTTCGTTTGCAGCGTTTCTATGACCATTGTTGCGCGATGCGCGGCGGGTAAAGACCGAAGTTCGTTCGGCGGCACCCGACGGCGGCATTAACGTTATCCGTTTAACGCGTTTCTAAGATCATTGTTGCGCGATGCGCGGCGGGTAATGACCGAAGTTCGTTCGGCGGGACCCGACGGCGGCCTTAACGTTATCCGTTTCAGGCGTTTCTAAGATCATTGTTGCGCGATGCGCGGCGGGTAATGACCGAAGTTCGTTCGGCGGCACCCGACGGCAGCATTAACGTTGTCCGTTTCAGGCGTTTCTAGCATCATTGTTGCGCGATGCGTGGCGGGTAATGACCGAAGTTCGTTCGGCGGCACCCGACGGCGGCATTAACGTTGTCCATTTCAGGCGTTTCTAGCATCATTGTTGCGCGATGCGCGGCGGGTAATGACCGAAGTTCGTTCGGCGGCACCCGACGGCGGCATTACCGTTATTCGTATGCAGCGTTTATATGATCATTGTTGCGCGATGCGCGGCGGGTAATGACCGAAGTTCGTTCGGCGGCACCCGACGGCGGCATTAACGTTGTCAGTTTCAGGCGTTTCTAGCATCATTGTAGCGCGATGCGCGGCGAGTAATGACCGAAGTTCGTTCGGCGGCACCCGACGGCGGCATTAACGTTGTTCGTTTGCAGCGTTTCTATGATCATTGTTGCGCGATGCGCGGCGGGTAATGACCGAAGTTCGTTCGGCGGCAACCGACGGCGGCCTTAACGTTGTCCGTTTCATGCGCTTCTATGATCATTGTTGCGCGATGCGCGGCGGGTGTAACGTCCGGCGTTCCGCCTACCACTCGCCAGCGCAACTCACAACGGCCAGCATCAGCGACCACACAGCCAGCTGCAGCCGAGTACGTGGAGCAAGCGCCCCTGCACGCGGGCAACCCGCCCGACCGCCGCGCTAAGGCAGCCAGCATACCCAGGAGTTGGACCAGCAGACCGCGCGCCAGAGCTCCAGTCAATCAATACAAAGAGGAATATACCTCCCAGCCGCACGACCAAAATACTATCCAACCAAACGCTGTAAATTTCCATTATTCATACTTCGCTAGTATTTATTCATAGATATATCCTAATTCTAAGTACGCAACATATGCATTGTACATGCACAAACAACAAACACATAGTCTAAGATGCGTAACGATAATTGTAATACTCCGATACGCTCGAAACTAGCGTCCGACGCGCGCGGCTCACGCGTAACGCGAGCCGCGGCCCACTCCGACCGGCCGCCCCACCACGAGGGCCGAGCGGCCGCCCCACTCCGGCCGTCCGCGCGCCCCACTACCGGGCCCAGCGACTCGCGCGCCACGCGACCCGAGCATGTCGCGGACCCACGAGCTGATCGACAGATTCGTCCGAGCGCTCAAGCTGAGCAGTCGAGTTCCAATGCCTTCGGGCCCTTCCAACCCTCACTTGGAGGTGTTCTTATTCTTGTTCCTAATTGAATTCTAATTCAAACTCAAGTCAATTCTAATTCTAATTTAGTCTACTTTTAACTTAGTCTAGGGAAAGTAATTGTGTAAGCTTAGGTTAATTCTAGAATATATTTTATTTTACCTAACATCACAAGTTCGTTATTTCAACATTCAATCCTTTTCCAATTATCTTAGTATACGAATTCTTCCACGGGTTCCGCGTGGACTTACGTACATCCAAATCAAAGCGCAAGTGACTTTTGGTAACCGACTGGTTAGAGCGGACCGCCGCTTAGCTTCGTCGACCCGAACAGTTAACTCCGTGGAGAAGAGTCAACGTTTCGCCCTTCTGGACCGATAGGCTAGAGCGGACCGCCGCTTACCCGATTCGTATCCAGACCGTCGAAATTAGACTTGGATGTGCCGACAGTCAATCCGGAAAACCCGACGTGCGGGTAGGAAGAACTTCTTACGCCAATTAGTACGCGAATACATGGGCCTTGCGCCAATCTCGTCGTCAACTTCGTTCAGCACCGTACTCGTGGCTCCTCATCCAGCCGCATCATCCACAGCAGGCCTGGAGAAGCCGTCCAGCCGTACCGAGCCGAGCCGTTGGAAGCTCGTCCGGATAACGATCCAGCCTCGCAGCACCTACGCCGCGACGATTCCTGAAGGAGATCCTCGCCGCCAGCGATACCTAGAACGGAAATATTGAGAGTCAACGGTGATCAAGCCAGCAAAGGTAGGACATTTACTCTTTACCGCGTGCGCGTTCGTAGAAAATCAGTGTTCGTGTCCCATTGAAAGGAACCCGGTGCCCGCCGCAGTTACGCGATCCATCCGGTTTTCGAGAGATACGGTTCCTTTCCGCGCCCGCGACGTGACACGAAATTTGGTGACAGCGGTGGGATATTGTTCGCGTTAGTTTAGAAATTCCGCTATTAACGAACGCGCTCAGCCATGGCGACACGGACGCCTACGAAAACGCGCCATCAACCGTCGCGACCCGCCGCCGCAGGTGCGGACGCCGACCGTGACAAACGAGCCGCCAGGGCTATCGATTATCAGGACGCCCTTGCTGATCCGGTACCGCGAACCGTCGATACCGCTGAAGGTAGTCGACCCGCCGATAATACAATTACGCTCATGCAACAAGTGGAACAAATGCGCCGCGAACTCGAGGCCTTACGCCGTTCGCAAGCCGTCACACGCGACGATACAGAACCGCTCGTGTTCCCTCAGGTCAATCCATCTTTACCGCGTATGGAGAATATAGAATCGGCAAATTCGCAGCACGACGAGCTTTCGCTCAAACAGACATTAGAGACCGTGCCTCATTGCGATGGGCAGAATATGCCAGTCCTTCAATTCACACGAGCGTGCAACCGCGCTTACGAGCTAATCCCCAACGGTTGCGAAAGGACCTTCACTCGCTTAATTAAAAGTAAACTAAAAGGCCGCGCTTACCTCGCGTTGGAAGACGAACCGTGCCAAACGATTTTAGAGTTAACAGACATCCTCCGCAACTCCTTCGGCGCGATTAGATCCGCGGATCATTACCGCGGGGAACTCACAAATATCTATATGAAACTGGGAGAGCATATTCTTGACTATATCAGCCGTGTTAAAGATTTACGCACCGCGATCATCGACTGCGAGCGACTTTCGCCGTACGCAACGCATAACGGTACATCCAACGTAGACGAATTAACGCTACGGTGTTTCGCCGATGGGCTTATCCCAGAATTACGGGTCCAAATCCCTATACATACGGTGCATACTCATCAAGAAGCATTCGCCCGCGTTCGCGAACTGTACAAACGGTACGAATTGGATCGCGAGAGATTGTTAAATTCACGGTCGCAAACAGAAAGTCGCCCGAAAAGAAACGAGACGATATGTTCGATATGCAATAATCCGGGACATTACGCTAGGGACTGCCGGGCCAGGTCAATTCCGCCACGACAATTGCCTAATCCGTACACTCCAGGTACCTCGCGCGATAACCATGCTCCCCGACCCGCGTACGAGCAGCCGCGACCGACCGCGCCCCGCGAAAAATTCTGCCGGTATTGTAAGACGCCGGGTCATGAGATCGAAGAGTGCCGAAAAAGGCAATATTATAACAATGCCAGGTCGTCGGGAAACGGGAACGGCCTCCCTCCGTGCCGCGAGACAGGACGCGAGGCCAGCCGCCCGATCAGAACTCTCGCGATGAACGACCGGCCAACGGAAATCGAAGCTACCGAGCCGCAATAAATATCACCGGAAAGACGAACAATCCCAGCGTCGTGTTAAATTCCAAAGAGCTAATTAAGCCCACGGAATTCATGATCGACACCGGCGCTGAAATTAGCGTCATCAAACAATCCGCATTAGCACCGACAGCTCGCGTCGACACCACGGAAACGGTGGTAATCACGGGCGTCACGAACGGGTAGTCCTTTACTCTAGGCACCGTGAACATAGTTTTGTTCAACCGCGTCGTCCCATTCAATGTTGTCAGCGACGATTTTCCCCTCAGCCCAGATGGGATCCTAGGATCTGGATTCTGCGCTGATGCGGAAATATCTTTCCCGAAGCGTCAACTAAAATGGTATGGAAAAACTATTCCATTTCATCGCGAAATCGCGAACATCGAGCATGAAGTCCCTCCTATTCAACAAAAGACCTCCGCGCAGGTCATTCCGTCGAGAAACAATCAGCCTCGAGTTAAGCCGCAGGTAACGCGCGCGAAACCCGGCACCGCGAAAAGGGTCAAGGTACCTGCTCGCGAGCAAGCCGAGACTTCCGAAAGGGTATCTATTCCGCCGCGTATGAATATCGGTGTGAAAGTCAGAATAATTAATTCCGACATTCACGAGGGTATTATTCCCCGATTAAATATCGCGCTGGGTATCTATTTCGGCAACGCGCTGGTGACGGTTCACGAGGGTCAGGCGATCACTCGGGTAATTAACTCGACCGACAAGACGGTTAAAATCGCCCTGCCCTCAGTGAAACTCGAGCCAGTGACATCGATCCTAAATAATTCCGAGGAAGACAGCCTCGCGCTCTTCCCGTTATTCTCGAAGACCGAGTCGTCTCATATTACGAAAACACATCGCGCTCAAGTTCCAGGCGTTTCGACCGGCTCGCCCCACAAAGGGAAATCAAGCAAATCCATTTCGCATTTGAATTCTGGTAAAGTGTACGAAACTCCTCTTCGTCCCGCTACGAAACCGTCGTACGCGCAAATTACAAAATCCACTGCTAATGTCGCGCCGTGTAAACAGATTGTAAATCCACCGAAACCTCGGCTAGAACGAATCATAGAATCTCTCCGACTAGATCACCTCAATAGAGAGGAAAAACAACACGTTGTCGATCTCATAGATAAAACACAAGACCTGTTCTACTTAGAAGACCACTAGTTAGGATGCACGACCGCGGCAACACATAAGATTCCCAGGGTCGATGACAGGCCGATAAATGTAAAACAATATAGGTTCCCCCCGGCGCACAAAGAGGAGATTCGGGACCAGGTAGAAAAATTATTAGAAAACGGCATTATACGAAATTCCAAGTCCCCGTATAACTCTCCGCTATGGGTAGTCCCAAAGAAGTCAGATTCACAGGGGAAAAAGCGCTGGCGAGTTGTCATAGATTACCGCGCATTAAATGAAAAATCAATCGCCGACGCATATCCGTTGCCGTGTATTACAGAAATTCTGGACCAACTTGGAAGCGCCAAGTATTTTAGCACCTTTGATTTAGCAAGCGGTTTCCATCAAATCCCGATGGAACCCGCCGACGCACACAAAACCGCTTTTTCCACGCCAAACGGGCACTTTGAATTTACCCGAATGCCGTTCGGTTTAAAAAACGCGCCCGCTACGTTCCAACGATTAATGGACAACGTGCTCGCGGGACTGCAAGGGAATGAACTTTTCGTCTATTTAGATGATATTGTAATCTACGCTAGCTCTCTTCAAGAGCACGCCGTAAAATACGAGAAACTGACACGCCGTCTGAGAGAGGCCAATTTAGCTCTCCAGCCGGACAAATGTGAGTTTTTACGACGAGAAGTAAGTTACCTCGGACATATTATAAGCGAGAGCGGGGTGAAACCCGACCCGTCCAAAGTAAGCGCCGTAAGAAACTTTCCGACACCGACAAACGCGAAACAAATAAAACAGTTCTTAGGACTCGCCGGATACTATAGAAGGTTCATCTCAAATTTTTCGAAGGTCGCTAAACCTCTCACCATACTGAAGGATAATAATCTTAGATATCCTTGTTTGTTAATCAATAATTTATATTAATCAATAATTTAAGAGTTTCAATTTTTATGTTATGGAATATTCTAGAATGTGAGCGAGAGCGAATGTGCATGTGAATGAGTCTTTCAAGTGAATGTTTTCAAACAAATCGAGTCAGTTGTTCATCGTGCGTTATTGAGTAAACATATAGTTATAAAGACGTTCTTAATCTCCTTGTATCTAATTTTAAAATAATAAATATCCTACAATTTTGGGGGCTCAGCCGGGATAGAGCGAACAAGGAGAACAAGTTGTGTGATAATAAAAGTGAATTGTGTAGACTGTTTAAATTGTGAAGACGATTAAATCGTAATATCGTGTGTATCGTGTAGAAGACGTGTAATGAATACAAATAGGAATCCGTGTGAATTCACAGTAGCGCAGTTAAAAGACATTTTAAAAGCTAAAGGTTTAAGTGCAGTTGGAGTAAAACACGATTTGATTAATAGACTTATGATGACTGACCCAACTGGAACCTGGATGGATGAACTAGCGAGCAATAGTGCAGGAGTGGTTGCAAGCGAAGATTCAGGCGTAAATGTAGTACCTAGCATTAATTCGCTAAGACCACCAACTCCACCAATTGAGGGGCTTGATACCAGAAGCATAGATATATTACGTAAGGAACGGGAACTTGCAGAGCGCGAAATTCAACTTTTAAGACGAGAAGTAGAGATAATGCGTGAAATGCAGCGAAAATCGACGCGTAATCTTGAAGGCGAGCAATTGGATGTTGGCAGTGACGGTGACAATTTCTTGACATCAAACAATGGAGTCGGGTGCAACCTTTCATCTCAATTGAAACAAACACGAACAAATATTTCAGCAGTTGCAGATTTACTTAGTAATTTTGACGGTAAATCTGATGACTACGAAATTTGGGAGAAGCAAATTAAGTTACTGAAGACAACGTATAAATTGGAAGATGATGTTGCACGAATACTTATCGGTATGCGACTTAAAGGAAAGGCACTTCAATGGTTTCATTCTAAACCAAACTATATTACCATGCCATTTAATCAATTATTGAATGAATTAAGAACCATGTTTTATCATCGCCAAAGCAAGATTGAGATGAGAAAGAAGTTTGAAGAACGACTATGGAAGAAGAATGAAACATTCCACGAATATTTGCACGAGAAGATCATTTTAGGAAATCGAGTACCGATCAACGATGACGAAATGCTTGAATATGTAATTGACGGCATCCCTGATGAAATACTTCAAAACCAGGCGCGTATTCAACGGTTTACAACAATTGATCAACTTTCGGAGGCGTTCGAGAAGGTAACCTTTCGAGATCGAGGCGTACAGAGTTTAATGAAATTTGAGAAGCGTGGAAATAGTTTCGTTAAGAGTGAACGAAAAGAGATGGCCAGTGTTGGTAAGAAAAAAGAATCTACAACTAATGTTATTCGATGTTATAATTGTGGTGGGCGCGATCATATTAGCATAAATTGTCCAACGAAAGATCGTGGTGTGAAATGCTTTATTTGTCAGGAACGTGGTCATATTGCGTCGAAATGTTCTAGGAAGTATGAAGCGAGTAAAGAAAGTTGCGCAACATTTAAAGTATCATCAAGTCGAAAATATCTTAAAAATGTTTTGCTTAATGGACATGAGATCGAAGCATTGATAGATTCAGGAAGCGATATTAGTTTGATTCGCGCAGATGAATATATTAAACTTGGTTCTCCGCAATTACGACGCAGTGAATTACATTTTCATAGTATAGGTTCAAAGAATAACGCGACATTAGGAGAATTTCAAGCAGAAATTACTGTAGATGGATACTCATATCCGATTTGCGTACAGGTAGTCTCTGATACTATGCTTCAATATAAATTCTTAATAGGAACAAATTTCTTGAGTGTAACAGATGTTAGTCTTAAAGGTAGCAAAGTGAGCATTCGTCCATTATCAGAAAAAATGAGCAAAACTGCGGAAGACGAAAATATTGTACCGGAAATATTTAAAATAGATATAATAGATGATAAAGTGTTAGACGCAAATCATATTGACCTGTCTCATGTATTAGATCCTAATCAGCGGGAGACGATTAAAAACCTTGTTAGTAATTATAAGCCGAACAAAACCTATGAATCTGAAATTACAATGAAATTAGTATTAAAAGACGAAGAGCCAGTTTATCAATCTGCGAGACGTTCATCACCGTCACATAAAGAAATTGTTAATGCACAAATCGAACAATGGATTGCGGATGGAGTCGCTCAAGTATCAACTTCTGATTATGCGAGTCCAGTTGTTCTTGTCCGAAAGAAAGATGATTCATTTAGATTATGTGTAGATTATCGTCAAATAAATAAGAAAATTATCAAAGATAGGTATCCGTTACCATTAATCGAAGATCAATTAGATTCGTTACAAGGCGCGCGTATTTTTAGTACTCTCGATTTGAAAAATGGTTTCTTTCATGTACGAATGGATGAATCAAGTCGAAAGTATACAGCATTTATTGTACCAGATGGTCATTACGAATTCTTACGAGTTCCTTTTGGTCTTTGTAACTCACCGGCAGTCTTTCAAAGATTTATAAATACTGTATTTAGAGAGCTTATTCGAAAGAGAATAGTTTTAACTTATATGGATGATTTAATTATTCCATCGGATGATATTGAGAGTGGAATCAAAAATCTTGAAAAGGTTTTAATAACAGCAAGCGAAGCTAATTTAATAATTAATTGGAAAAAATGTTGTTTTCTGCAAACTACAGTTGAATTTCTCGGGCATGTAATCAATAATGGTCGTGTTCGTCCTTCGGATCGTAAAACTGATGCAGTCCGACGATTTCCAGAACCGACAAATGTTAAACAAGTACAAAGTTTTCTTGGATTGACTGGGTACTTTCGTAAATTTATTCATAGATACTCTGTAATTGCGCGACCGTTGTCAAATCTTTTGCGAGCGAATGTTAAATTCTGTTTTGGACCAATTGAAAAAGAAGCGTTTATGCAATTAAAAGTTATACTAAGTGAAAAACCAATATTAAACCTGTATCGAGTCGGAGCGGAAGCAGAGTTGCATACAGATGCTTCTGCTTTAGGTTATGGAGCAATTTTATTTCAAAGAAATAACGAAGATCGATATTTTCATCCCATATATTATTCTAGCGGTAAGACAACTCCTGCTGAAGCAAAATATAGTAGTTACGAGTTAGAAGTTTTAGCAGTAGTTAAAGCGTTAAAGAAATTTCGTGTTTATTTGTTAGGAATTTCGTTTGTTATTGTCACTGATTGTCGCGCTTTCACTCTTACAATGAATAAGAAAGATCTTTGTGTGCGAGTTGCGCGATGGGCATTATTGTTAGAAGAATTCGACTATCGGATAGAGCATCGACCAGGAAAGAATATGTTACATGTTGACGCGTTAAGTCGAAATCCCCTACCTATGAATTTCTTAATCGACGAATCTGTTATAAGTCTTACAGCGCGTTTGCGGAAGGCACAGGAAGAAGATGAAAGTATAAAGAAACTTCAAGATTTAGTACTTCAAAACAAGACGAAAGATTATATCATTCGAGGAAATCTTTTGTACAAAGAGTCTGAAGGAGACATTCGACTTGTGGTGCCGCGTCAAATGCAAATGCAAATAATAAAGCGAGCTCATGAACGAGGACATTTTTCTGTGGTCAAGACTGAAGCTATTGTACGTAAAGATTATCCAGACATTCGAGATTTACTTGAAAAAGAAAGAGTCGCATCTTTTCAAGATGAACGAGACGAATTACGATTTCAAGCAAACAAAAATATATTCAAGATACAACAAGAAAATAGACGAACTTTTGACAAAAGTAGACGGAAAGCTAAAATTTATCGAGAAGGAGACCTAGTAGCTATTAAACGTATGCAACAGGGTCCTGGTTTAAAAGTAGCTCACAAATATCTTGGACCATATGAAATAATTCGAGTTCTTCGTAACCAACGATATTTAGTTCAGAAGGTGGGCGAAGGAGAAGGACCTCAACAAACATCTACATCAGCCGAATTTATGAAACTATGGATTGACGAAGCCGATGATGATTTATCTGAAGATGACGTTAATGAAGACATTCGAGACGAATGTCCATGCAGGACGGCCGAATGAAGGATAATAATCTTAGATATCCTTGTTTGTTAATCAATAATTTATATTAATCAATAATTTAAGAGTTTCAATTTTTATGTTATGGAATATTCTAGAATGTGAGCGAGAGCGAATGTGCATGTGAATGAGTCTTTCAAGTGAATGTTTTCAAACAAATCGAGTCAGTTGTTCATCGTGCGTTATTGAGTAAACATATAGTTATAAAGACGTTCTTAATCTCCTTGTATCTAATTTTAAAATAATAAATATCCTACAATACTCTTAAAAAAGGACGCCCCGTTTGTTTGGCGTAACGAGCAACAGAACGCATTCGTTCAACTACGCGACGCGTTATGTGAAGCGCCCATACTTCAATACCCTAACCTCAAAAAACCGTTTGTTATAACAACCGATGCATCAGCGGATGCCATAGGAGGTGTACTTAGCCAAGGTCCGATAGGCCGCGATCTGCCAATAGCCTATACATCACGATTGTTAAATTCCGCTGAGAGAAATTATTCAACCATTGAAAAAGAATGCCTAGCAATAATCTACGCTGTACATCATTTTAGACCGTACATATACGGCAACCAATTTAAGTTGATTACCGACCATCGTCCACTGGTGTGGATGAACTCAGTTAAAGTCCCATCCAGCCGTCTCGTTCGGTGGAGGTTAAAACTCGCCGAGTATGATTACGAGATGATATACAAATCGGGAAAAACAAATCTAAATGCAGATGCTCTGTCGCGGAATCCAGTGAAAGTCTGCCCTGTAAACCAACCGTCCTCATCCGACGAAGATATTTTTGATCCGTATCCAAAATCCAAGAAACACACAGTTCCTCCTCCGCCTCCTCCTTCTCCTAGTTCCGAAAAGGACCACGGCGCACCAGAGACGTTACCACGAGAACAACCGGCATTACCGACGCTACGAACGACGATCGATAATGAAGAAGTTTACCAACCATTACCTGACGAACACATTAGAACAGAACCACTATTCAAATATATGCGAGACACTATCGCCACACGACGAGACAACAACGTCATATTCATTACAAAAACAGGACGACCTTACGACACAGGCGCGAAAGAATTAGGAAAATCCGGGAAATTTTTTTCAAACAAAACAGATATCAATCTTGCTAGGGCCAGGGTTACTAAAATCGATGAGCATTACTAAATCCAACTGCCAATTATCGAGCACGAAAGCCGTTTATCAAGTAGTCATCGAAGCACTCAGATCCTTATTCGACGTTGTCAACGAGCTTCAACTAAAAACAATCAGTATCGCGCAATCATCACTAGACACAATACCATTTTCGAAAATCCAACGAGCATTACAAGACCTATTTTACGAAATGCCAGTACAAATAACAATCTGTCAAGGCCTTATCCATATTCCACCTGAAGAAAATAGACTCAAAATCATTCGCGAAAATCATGATTCACCGATAGGCGGTCATAAGGGAGTAAACAAAACTTATTCCCGCATTAGAGAAAAATTCTACTGGCCAAATATGAAAGCTCAAATTCAGGATTATATCGGAAAATGCAAAAGTTGCCAACAGGAGAAATTAGTATGAGTAAAGACGCGGCAGCCACTGACACTGACAGATACACCTGGTTGCGCTTTCGACAAGATCTCAATGGACGTAATGGGTCCTCTTCCTACAACCCCTGACGGCTATACTAATATTCTTACCATACAAGACCTACTAACTAAATATTCCATTGCCGTTTTTCTCAAACAAACAACAGCCGTCGACATAGCGGACGCACTTATAACGCAATTCATTTGTAAATTCGGATGCCCAAAAGGCATTCTAACCGACCAAGGTTCAAACTTTATTAACAGCTTAATAAAAGCAATAGCAATCAAGTTCAGAATCAAACAATTCAAGTCCACAGCTTTCCACCCACAGACGAACGGTTCGGTGGAGAGATCCCACCATGTTTTAGCAGAGTACTTAAAGCACTATATCAACACCAGTGACGATTGGGAAAGATGGCTACCGTATGCCATGTTTTCTTATAATACGAGCGTTCACGAGGGAACTTTGTATACTCCACATGAACTTGTATTCGGGAAAATAGCGCGAACTCCGTCCGACAGTCCATTTCAGGACAGCACTGAAAATGAAACGTATTCAGACTATCTAATAAGCCTAAACGAAAAGATCGCGAAGTCACAGAGAATCGCACGTGAAAACCTCGATAACGCGAAGCGTCGCGCCAAGTATTATTATGGTAGAAAAACCAATGTACAAAAATTCGAAGCAAGACAGTGGGTTTTCCTGCTTCGCGAACCAAACAAACACAAATTCGAATCGCAGTATGTGGGCCCATATTGAATAGTAGAGGTCCTAAACAACAATAATGTCAAACTAGCAATTAAGGGTAGATTTAAGATAGTACACACGAATAAAATAAAGTTGTGTAAACGCATGAACAGTGTGAAAAGGACTGATATTAAAACAGCAAAAAGTGTTGTGGACTCAAATGAGCCAAGTGATAGTGCAAGTGCAAGCAGAGGAAACTACGGTCACTCCACCCAGGTGAAACGAGCCCGCCATAGCATATCCGACAGGGACTCCCTAATACATCGGCAGCCAACCGGCAGGACGACACCAGTGCACGTCGCAGTTACGCGATCCATCCGGTTTTCGGCTGCGTGTCATCCGTGAGACATACGATTCTTTTCCGCGCTCGCGACGTGACGCCTTTCAATGGGACACGAACACTGATTTTCTACGAACGCGCACGCGGTAAAGAGTAAATGTCCTACCTTTGCTGGCTTGATCACCGTTGACTCTCAATATTTCCGTTCTAGGTATCGCTGGCGGCGAGGATCTCCTTCAGGAATCGTCGCGGCGTAGGTGCTGCGAGGCTGGATCGTTATCCGGACGAGCTTCCAACGGCTCGGCTCGGTACGGCTGGACGGCTTCTCCAGGCCTGCTGTGGATGATGCGGCTGGATGAGGAGCCACGAGTACGGTGCTGAACGAAGTTGACGACGAGATTGGCGCAAGGCCCATGTATTCGCGTACTAATTGGCGTAAGAAGTTCTTCCTACCCGCACGTCGGGTTTTCCGGATTGACTGTCGGCACATCCAAGTCTAATTTCGACGGTCTGGATACGAATCGGGTAAGCGGCGGTCCGCTCTAGCCTATCGGTCCAGAAGGGCGAAACGTTGACTCTTCTCCACGGAGTTAACTGTTCGGGTCGACGAAGCTAAGCGGCGGTCCGCTCTAACCAGTCGGTTACCAAAAGTCACTTGCGCTTTGATTTGGATGTACGTAAGTCCACGCGGAACCCGTGGAAGAATTCGTATACTAAGATAATTGGAAAAGGATTGAATGTTGAAATAACGAACTTGTGATGTTAGGTAAAATAAAATATATTCTAGAATTAACCTAAGCTTACACAATTACTTTCCCTAGACTAAGTTAAAAGTAGACTAAATTAGAATTAGAATTGACTTGAGTTTGAATTAGAATTCAATTAGGAACAAGAATAAGAACACCTCCAAGTGAGGGTTGGAACGGCCCGAAGGCATTGGAACTCGACTGCTCAGCTTGAGCGCTCGGACGAATCTGTCGATCAGCTCGTGGGTCCGCGACATGCTCGGGTCGCGTGGCGCGCGAGTCGCTGGGCCCGGTAGTGGGGCGCGCGGACGGCCGGAGTGGGGCGGCCGCTCGGCCCTCGTGGTGGGGCGGCCGGTCGGAGTGGGCCGCGGCTCGCGTTACGCGTGAGCCGCGCGCGTCGGACGCTAGTTTCGAGCGTATCGGAGTATTACAATTATCGTTACGCATCTTAGACTATGTGTTTGTTGTTTGTGCATGTACAATGCATATGTTGCGTACTTAGAATTAGGATATATCTATGAATAAATACTAGCGAAGTATGAATAATGGAAATTTACAGCGTTTGGTTGGATAGTATTTTGGTCGTGCGGCTGGGAGGTATATTCCTCTTTGTATTGATTGACTGGAGCTCTGGCGCGCGGTCTGCTGGTCCAACTCCTGGGTATGCTGGCTGCCTTAGCGCGGCGGTCGGGCGGGTTGCCCGCGTGCAGGGGCGCTTGCTCCACGTACTCGGCTGCAGCTGGCTGTGTGGTCGCTGATGCTGGCCGTTGTGGGTTGCGCTGGAGGGTGGTAGGCGGAACGCCGGAAGTTACAGTCTCCATATTAGTCGAGGCGCGGACATGCTGAATGTGAGCGGGAGTTCTATTACGTGCAACAATGTTCGCGGCTGCCCGCGACGCGCGATATTGTCTCCATATCGGCCGAGGCGCATACAGGCTGAATTTCACGGGCAGAATTCGCCGTGCAACAATGTTGGAGGCTGCACGCGACGCACGATATTATGTCTCCAGATTATCCGAGCCGCAGACATACTGAAGGTCAGCGGAATACATCACTGTGCAACAATGTGGGCGGTTGCCCGCCACACGCGATATTATGTCTCCGTATTAGCCGAGGCGCGGGCAGGCTGAATTTCACGGGCAGAATTCGCTGTGAAACAATATCCGCGGCTGCCCGCGGTGCGGGCACGGAACGGTGATCGTGCACACCGTTGGGGAGTGGCGACCCCACCCTCCGAAGCTGAAGAGTGTTCGGTCTAGTCAGCCGTCAGACAGGAACGGTGAGTGATGGTGAAAAATTCAGTAGTAGTGGGCACTCAGTGACCTGATAAACTCATCCTGTCGACGTAAGCAGGCCACTAGCCCCTGGCATCGGTGCCTCGAGTGTCTAGTGAGACCTCGAGCACCAAGAACTCGAAAATTGCGTAGGGGATTCGTCTTGTCAGCTAGACGAGGCCCCACAAGAAACGTAATTAACGAGCTCGCCCAGATGCCAGTTAAGGGGCAGTTTGCCGACTTCCGGCCGATCACTGCTCATGGTATTTGCACGACTATGGCCTGGCTCGTATTTGGCTAAGGCTGGGAGACCAGTCTCCCCTCGAGTCTCGAAAAGGGCAAAAATGCCCTAGTCTAAACAATCAGGTGGCCGACCCACGGATCGGTCATCGCATGGGTCCCAGTCGACCAACCGAGCGTATCGAACGCTCGGACGGTCGACCAGTGGATACCCCATTTCGAAGTCGAGACTCCGCACATCGTCCAAGGACGACTTACCTCTATTACCCGGAAACTCGTTCAGCATACCAGCTCAACGAGTTCCCACCTACCGTGTACCGTCCGCAGTGCTCACTGCGGAACTCAGGTGCACCCCGGCAGGGCAGCGTCGGTGCGCGCTGTTGGGGAGTAACGACCCCACCTTCCCGATTCGTGAGAAAGCACCAAGAGGCAGAGCGGCGTGTGATGCGCGCCGATGGGGAGTGACGACCCCACCTTCACTCCACGTATGAAGCATCACCCTCGAATTTCATGGCTCTCGCGTGAGTCTCCCGGTGTTTTGCACCAGGAGACCGCGGCCCAGGCAGGGCAGCGTCGGTGCGCGCTGTTGGGGAGTAACGACCCCACCTTCCCGATTCGTGAGAAAGCACCAAGAGGCAGAGCGGCGTGTGATGCGCGCCGATGGGGAGTGACGACCCCACCTTCACTCTACGTATGAAGCATCACCCTCGAATCTCATGGCTCTCGCGTGAGTCTCCCGGTGTTTTGCACCAGGAGACCGCGGCCCAGGCAGGGCAGCGCCGGTGCGCGCTGTTGGGGAGTAACGACCCCACCTTCCCGATTCGTGAGAAAGCACCAAGAGGCAGAGCGGCGTGTGATGCGCGCCGATGGGGAGTGACGACCCCACCTTCACTCCATGTATGAAGCATCACCCCCCTAAATTCGCAAATTTCATGATGGCTTCACTCGATCCTAAGTATTCCGGAGGTAAAATAGCCCTCCATTCGGATCTCCGGGTGAGGGCAGGATCGGGAGGAGTCATTGTGGCCATGAATAGGTCAAGACGGGCGAACAACCTTCGGCCCGTGACCTCGCCCCTAGGTGTTGGCCCCATTGTCGAGCAACGAAGCCGCCCGGTAACGCGCTCGATGACGGCCGCCCTTCGGCATCATCGCCAAGCCGCGACCGGGTGTGATTCTGCTCACACGACTCTGGCGCGGCCTCCAGGTATCAGCCTTCGCGCTGTCCAGATACGGATTACGAAATGCGACGCGAGACTCAGGTCGGATCCGGTATCTCCGGCTGAGTCTGTGATAGGAACAGAAATAAAATCAAGCGATAGCTCCGCGAACCCTCCCTCCGCGACCGCGACCCCCCACAACCCCACCGCGCCCGCGCCCGCGTCCGCGACCGTACCGACGTCGTCGACGGCGTCACCGTCCGTGATCGAGACCACGGGTATTAGGATACTGCAGCTGAACATGCAACATTCAGCTACAGTTGCAGGCGAGGTGCGTCAGCTCGTAGCCTCGAAGCACTTAGACGTCCTGCTATTGCAGGAACCATACGTCAGTTCTTCGGGCACGAGCCACACCGTTAGTGGACTAGGGATCGGGGCGAGGGTGGCGGCCGTCAGTTCACAATTCCCGTGGGCTGCGGTTGCCGTGTGCAACCCTCGCTTCGAGATGATTTTTGTCTCGCAGCTAAGCACGGAACACTGTGTGTGTGCAGAAGTGCTGGCGCCCGGCTTCTCAGTATACGTCGCATCATGCTATTTTCAGTATAGCGACGAAATCGAGGAGCACCTCAGGCACCTCGAGATGGTGTTTCAGTCTCTGAGGGGGAAGAGACTCATAGTGTCGGTAGATGCCAACGCTCGGTCGTCACTCTGGGGTCCACAGAGTACAGACGAAAGAGGAGCGATGTTCGAGACGCTCATCCGATCGTTTGGCATGGAAGTTGTGAACGACGCTCGGCAGCCGCCCACCTATTGGTCGACGAGGGGTGAGTCTTTCATCGATGTAACCCTGGCGTCGCCATCCATGCTCCCTTTCGTCAGGGGCTGGAAGGTACGGTGCGGTTGGGCCAACAGCGACCACAACGCCATAGATATCGGGCTGAGGGTACCGAGAGCCAAAGCGGCGGATCGGGGTGGCGCGAGCACTCGGTTCGACAATCGCCGGGCCGATTGGGAGCGCTACTGCGGTTGCCTTGCCGATCTATCTAGATCGAGGCTCGAGGCCCTCCGGCTCGACTCTATGGAAGACGTCGAAAGGATGGCGGAAACGCTCACAGGCGTCATTATCGACGCCTGCGCCGCGTCGATGCCACGTAAAAGAGTGTTCAGAAAGTCCAACCCGTGGTGGACTCGCGAATTAACTAATAAGAAAAAGCACGTGTATCGTCTACGTCGTGCCTTCCAGAGGGAAAGAGACGAAGCCGCCCGCCGAACAAAACTACTAGAGTACCGTTCTTCTTTGCGGGAATACAGTAGGACGGTGAAGCGGACGAAGCTCGAAAGCTGGCGACGATTTGTCACGTCGAACGGGAACTCGGGGCCCTGGAGCACCGTATATAAGTACCAGGCGAAGAAACTCCGAGTTGAGAGAGTTCTCAGCACTCTCCGGCGTGGTAGTGAAACCACATCCAATTGCCGTGAAACAGCCAGCTTGCTCTTGGAGGCACACGTCCCCGACGACCGGGAAGAAGAAGACACGCCGGATCAACGTGTCATTAGGGAAGGCGCACGCTTCGCGCCCGGTACTCCCGACGCTGCCCCCATCACGGAGGCAGAGGTCGTGAGTACCGTTCGTTCATTCAAAAATAATAAAGCCCCAGGGCCGGACCACATCGAGGTCCGTGCGCTGAAAACCGCGGCTAGAATCATTCCCGGCCAAATTACACGGCTTTTTAATGGATGCCTTCAATGGGGCGTCTTTCCCTTCGTCTGGAAGGAGGGCTCTCTACGAGTACTCCTTAAGGAAGGGAAAGACGAGAAGGATCCAAAATCCTACCGTCCGATCTGCCTCCTCTCAGTGATAGGTAAACTTTTCGAAAAGCTTCTCAAGAAGCGCCTCTATCAGACGTCGTTGGCGCCTGGAAAAGTGTCCGACCGGCAATTCGGGTTCACGCCCGGAAAGTCGACGGAGGACGCTATCGTGGAGTTGCGCCGCCTGGTCGATGCCTCGCAGGATCGATACGTGGCGGCAATGCTCTTCGACATCTCCGGGGCCTTCGACAACGTCTGGTGGTTAAGACGGGTTAAGATCTCGATAGCTTCCGAACAGGTTTCGAAGCAGGCGACGAGGGGGTGTCCGCAAGGCTCCGTACTCGGTCCCGCCTGCTGGAACCTTATGTTCGACGATCTCCTGCGGTCACTTCAGACCACAGTTGAGAATAGGTTTATCGCTTACGCGGACGATCTCCTCGTCCTAGTAAGCGGGAATAGTAGGCGCGACCTCGAGACCCAAGGTCAACAGGTCGCGAATCAAATTCTTAGTTGGTGTAGTTCGGCCAAACTCGAAATCTCGGCCACAAAGACGGAGGCAATTGTCCTCAAGAGTGGCTGGATCGAGCGGCAACCCTTAGGTCGGAGAGGAGGCGCCCGTCCCGATAGAAAACGCAAGGCCGTTCGGCCTTCGAAAGCCGACCTTGCCGGTAGGCCACCGACCATCCGTATAGGGGACGCAAAAATAAAATTTAGACCCGCGGTCAAGTACCTTGGCGTCACGTTTGATAAAGGAATGCGCGTCCGAACGCATTGCCAAAAAATAAGCGACAAGGTCGGGTCGCTGTTCGCGAGATTAGGTAGGCTGGCGAGGTGTAGTTGGGGGCTTCGCTTCGACTCCCTAGCCGGGATATACAGGGGAGCATTCATCCCGAAAGTGGCATACGCCTCAGCGGGATGGGCCGACCTGTGCTCGGAGAGGGAGTGGAAGGTGCTTAGGTCCGCGCAGCGCCGCGCTTTGATCGCGGTTACCGGCGCGTATCGCCGGATATCGTGGGAAAGTGCGTGCGTGGTGGCCGGCGCGGCTCCTATTGACATCGTCGTCCAGCAAAATAGGGCCCTCTACAATCTTCGTAGAGGAAAGGACGCCAGGTTAGGGAACGCCGTCATCCCAACCGAAGCGGATGACGGAAAACAACGCGTCAAGGATGAGGCGACGAATATGTGGCAAGCCTTGTGGACATCTTCCCACAAGGGCCGCACAACATTCGCCTTCTTCAAGGACGTCCGGGAGAGGTTGGCTGCTGGCTGGCTGAAGCCGAATCACTACACCACGCAGGTGCTGTCGGGTCACGGCAACTTCATGGCTCGTCTCTTGACGTATGCCGTTGCCGATGACGCGACGTGCGTCTGCGGTAGTGCGGTGGACACGGTAGGCCACTTCCTCCTGGAGTGCCCTATCTTCGAGCCGCAGAGGGAAGCTCTGCGGACTTTCGTTCCCGCGAGTGAGTGGAGATGGCCGGAGGCGGCACCGTACCTGGTGTCGTCACCAGAGGCCTTCTCCACGCTCGCCGACTTCAGCAGAGAATCGCTCTGGCTGAAAGCTTTCCTGGAGTAGGCTTGCTCCATCTAAATCCGTACTAATCCCTCCCTCGTTCTTGGGGACGGCTCACCCCGGCGTTGTCGAAGCGCCGGGGCAAGGCGGAGCAGCGCTGCACATCTTCGCAGCTAACTGTCTCCGTCGAGCCCTCCTCCTCCTCCGCGATTTGTATCTTATGTACTAATTATGTGTTTTTCTCCCTACAGGATCAGGGCGAGCATGCACGCGAGCATGCGGTGGGCCCGCCTCCCCGAGGTTCCCCGCGGATGCCCCTGCGGCCGAGCGAGACTTAGTCTCGGTCGAGCGTCGGGGTAACTGAAGGGCCCACACCGCGGGAAAACGATCGCCGCGGCGCTGCTGGGTTTTTCCTCTCCCGTTCCAGAGGACTGGTTCGCGTTGGCAAGTCGATAGGAAAATGCTGCGTATGCCCTTAAGGCGAGGTAGCAGACTCGTGTCCCTTCCCGGGGCCGGGTTCAGAATATTCTGCCCGCGGCGCGCGATATTATATCTCCATAATAGCCCAGACGCGGGCAGGCTGAATTTCACCGGCAGATTCTCCTGTGCAACAATGTTGGAGGCTGCACACCACTCGCGACATCATGTCTCTATATTAGCCGAGACGCGGACAGACTGACTTTCACCGGCAGATTTCCCTGTGCAACAATGTTGGAGGCTGCACGCGACACACGATATTATGTCTCCAGATTATCCGAGCCGCAGACACGCTGAAGGTCAGCGGAATACATCACCGTGCAACAATGTAGTCGGCTACCCACAACTCGCGAAATTATGTCCCCATATTAGCCGAGGCGCGGAGAGGCTGAATTTCACGGGCACAGTTATCCGAGAAACAATGTTCGCGGCAGCCCGCGACGCGCGATATTATGTCTCCCGATTAGCCGAGGCGCGGATAGGTTGAATTTCACGGGCACATTTCCAAGTGCAACAATGTTGGCTGCTGCCCGCCACTCGCGATATTATGTCTCCGTATTAGCCGAGGCGCGGACAGGCTGAATTTCACGGGCTGAATTCGCCGTGCAACAATGTCCGCGGCTGCCCGCGACGATCGATATTATTTCTCCATATTAGCCCAGACGCGGGCAGGCTAAATTTCAACGGCGGATTCCCCTGTGCAACAATGTTGGAGGCTGCATGCGACACACGATATTATGTCTCCAAATTATCCGAGCCGCAGACACGCTGAAGGTCAGCGGAATACGTCACCGTGCAACAAAGTTGGCGGCTGCCCGCCACTCGCGATATTATGTCTCCAGATTAGCCGAGGCTCGGACAGGCTGAATTTCACGGGCAGAATTCGAGGGGGCAACAATGTCCGCGGCTGCCCTCGACGCGTGATATTATGTCTACATATTAGCCCAGACGCGGGCATGATGAATTTCATCGGCAGATTTCCGCTGCAACAATGTTGGCGGCTGCACGCTTCACACGACATTATGTCTCCCGATAATCCTAGCCGCAGACACGCTGAAGGTCAGCGGAATACATCACCGTGCAACAATGTAGGCGGCAGCCCTCGACGCGCGATATTATGTCTCCAGATTAGCCGAGGCGCGGACTTACTGAATTTCACGGGCATATTTCTACGTGCAACAATGTTGGCCGCTGCCCGCGACTCGCGATGTTATGTCCCCATCTTAGCCGCGGCGCGGACATGCTGAATTTCGCGGGCAGAATTCGGCGTGCAACAATGTTCGCTGCTGCCCGCGACGCGCGTTATTATGTCTCCATATTAGTCGAGGCGCGGACATGCTGAAGGTAGCGGCAGATTTCCTCGTGGTGCGGTTATCGATAGCTGCCCGCCACTCGCGATATTATGTCTACATATTAGCCGAGAGACGGACAGGCTGAATTTCACGGGCAGAATTTGCCATGCAAAATGTCCGCGGCTGCCCGCCACGCGCGATATTATGTCTCCATATTAGTCGAGGCGCGGACATGCTGAATGTGAGCGGAAGTTCTCTCCGTGCAACAATGTTCGCGGCTGGCCGCCACTCGCGACGTTGTGTCTCCGCGTTAGCCCAGACGCGGACAGGCTGAATTTCACCGGCAGTTTTCTCCGTGTAACAATGTTGGCGACGGCCCGCGACGCGCGATCCTATGTCTCCATATTAGTCGAGGGGCGGACATGCTGAATGTGAGCGGAAGTTCTCTCCGTGCAACAATGTTCGCGGCTGGCCGCCACTCTCGATATTATGTCTCCATATTAGCCCACACGCGGACAGGCTGAATTTCACCGGCAGTTTTCTCCGTGCAACAATGTTGGCGGCGGCCAGCGACGCGCGATCCCATGTCTCCGTATTGGTCGACGCGCGGACATGCCGAATGCGAGCGGAAGTTCTCTCCGTGCAACAATGTTCGCGGCTGGCCACGACTCGCGACGTTGTGTCTCCGCGTTAGCCCAGACGCGGACAGGCTGAATTTCACCGGCAGTTTTCTCCGTGCAACAATGTTGGCGGCGGCCCGCGACGCGCGATCCCATGTCTCCGTATTGTTCGACGCGCGGACATGCCGAATGCGAGCGGACGTTCTCTCCGTGCAACGATGTTCGCGGCTGGCCGCCACTTGCGATATTATGTCTCCATATTAGCCCAGACGCGGACAGGCTGAATTTCACCGGCAGTTTTCTCCGTGCAACAATGTTGGCGGCGGCCCGCGACGCGCGATCCTATGTCTCCATATTAGTCGAGGGGTGGACATGCTGATTGTGAGCGGAAGTTCTCTCCGTGCAACAATGTTCACGGCTGCCGCCACTCGCGATATTATGTCTCCATATTAGCCGCGCCGCGGAAATGCTGAATTTCGCGGGCAGAATTCGCCGTGCAACAATGTTCGCTACTGCCGGCGACGCGCGGTATTATGTCTCCATATTAGTCGAGGCGCGGACATGCGGAATGCGAGCGGAAGTTCTCTCCGTGCAACGATGTTCGCGGCTGGCCGCCACTCGCGATATTATGTCTCCATATTAGCCCAGACGCGGACAGGCTGAATTTCACCGGCAGTTTTCTCCGTGCAACAATGTTGGCGGCGGCCCGCGACGCGCGATCCCATGTCTCCGTATTGGTCGACGCGCGGACATGCCGAATGCGAGCGGAAGTTCTCTCAGTGCAACAATGTTCGCGGCTGGCCGCCACTCGCGATATTATGTCTCCATATTAGCCCAGACGCGGACAGGCTGAATTTCACCGGCAGTTCGCTCCGTGCAACAATGTTGGCGGCGGCCCGCGACGCGCGATCCCATGTCTCCGTATTGGTCGACGCGCGGACATGCCGAATGCGAGCGGAAGTTCTCTCCGTGCAACAATGCTCGCGGCTGCCCGCCACTCGCGATATTATGTCTCCATATTAGCCCAGACGCGGACAGGCTGAATTTCGCGGGCAGAATTCGCCGTGCAACAATGTTCGCTACTGCCGGCGACGCGCGGTATTATGTCTCCATATTAGCCGAGGCGCGGACATGCTCAATGTGAGCGGAAGTTCTGTCCGTGCAACAATGTTCGCGGCTGGCCGCCACTCGCGATATTATGTCTCCATATTAGCCCAGACGCGGACAGGCTGAATTTCACCGGCAGTTTTCTCCGTGCAACAATGTTGGCGGCGGCCCGCGACGCGCGATCCCATGTCTCCGTATTGGTCGACGCGCGGACATGCCGAATGCGAGCGGAAGTTCTCTCCGTGCAACGATGTTCGCGGCTGGCCGCCACTCGCGACGTTGTGTCTCCGCGTTAGCCCAGACGCGGACAGGCTGAATGTCACCGGCAGTTTTCTCCGTGCAACAATGTTGGCGGCGGCCCGCGACGCGCGATCCCATGTCTCCGTATTGGTCGACGCGCGGACATGCCGAATGCGAGCGGAAGTTCTCTCCGTGCAACAATGTTCGCGGCTGGCCGCCACTCGCGATATTATGTCTCCATATTAGCCCAGACGCGGACAGGCTGAATTTCACCGGCAGTTCGCTCCGTGCAACAATGTTGGCGGCGGCCCGCGACGCGCGATCCCATGTCTCCGTATTGGTCGACGCGCGGACATGCCGAATGCGAGCGGAAGTTCTCTCCGTGCAACAATGCTCGCGGCTGCCCGCCACTCGCGATATTATGTCTCCATATTAGCCCAGACGCGGACAGGCTGAATTTCGCGGGCAGAATTCGCCGTGCAACAATGTTCGCTACTGCCGGCGACGCGCGGTATTATGTCTCCATATTAGCCGAGGCGCGGACATGCTCAATGTGAGCGGAAGTTCTGTCCGTGCAACAATGTTCGCGGCTGGCCGCCACTCGCGATATTATGTCTCCATATTAGCCCAGACGCGGACAGGCTGAATTTCACCGGCAGTTTTCTCCGTGCAACAATGTTGGCGGCGGCCCGCGACGCGCGGTCCCATGTCTCCGTATTGGTCGACGCGCGGACATGCCGAATGCGAGCGGAAGTTCTCTCCGTGCAACGATGTTCGCGGCTGGCCGCCACTCGCGACGTTGTGTCTCCGCGTTAGCCCAGACGCGGACAGGCTGAATGTCACCGGCAGTTTTCTCCGTGCAACAATGTTGGCGGCGGCCCGCGACGCGCGATCCCATGTCTCCGTATTGGTCGACGCGCGGACATGCCGAATGCGAGCGGAAGTTCTCTCCGTGCAACAATGTTCGCGGCTGGCCGCCACTCGCGATATTATGTCTCCATATTAGCCCAGACGCGGGCAGGCTGAATTTCACCGGCAGTTCGCTCCGTGCAACAATGTTGGCGGCGGCCCGCGACGCGCGATCCCATGTCTCCGTATTGGTCGACGCGCGGACATGCCGAATGCGAGCGGAAGTTCTCTCCGTGCAACAATGCTCGCGGCTGCCCGCCACTCGCGATATTATGTCTCCATATTAGCCCAGACGCGGACAGGCTGAATTTCGCGGGCAGAATTCGCCGTGCAACAATGTTCGCTACTGCCGGCGACGCGCGGTATTATGTCTCCATATTAGCCGAGGCGCGGACATGCTCAATGTGAGCGGAAGTTCTGTCCGTGCAACAATGTTCGCGGCTGGCCGCCACTCGCGATATTATGTCTCCATATTAGCCCAGACGCGGACAGGCTGAATTTCACCGGCAGTTTTCTCCGTGCAACAATGTTGGCGGCGGCCCGCGACGCGCGATCCCATGTCTCCGTATTGGTCGACGCGCGGACATGCCGAATGCGAGCGGAAGTTCTCTCCGTGCAACGATGTTCGCGGCTGGCCGCCACTCGCGACGTTGTGTCTCCGCGTTAGCCCAGACGCGGACAGGCTGAATGTCACCGGCAGTTTTCTCCGTGCAACAATGTTGGCGGCGGCCCGCGACGCGCGATCCCATGTCTCCGTATTGGTCGACGCGCGGACATGCCGAATGCGAGCGGAAGTTCTCTCCGTGCAACAATGTTCGCGGCTGGCCGCCACTCGCGATATTATGTCTCCATATTAGCCCAGACGCGGACAGGCTGAATTTCACCGGCAGTTCGCTCCGTGCAACAATGTTGGCGGCGGCCCGCGACGCGCGATCCCATGTCTCCATATTGGTCGACGCGCGGACATGCCGAATGCGAGCGGAAGTTCTCTCCGTGCAACAATGTTCGCGGCTGGCCGCCACTCGCGACGTTGTGTCTCCGCGTTAGCCCAGACGCGGACAGGCTGAATGTCACCGGCAGTTTTCTCCGTGCAACAATGTTGGCGGCGGCCCGCGACGCGCGATCCCATGTCTCCGTATTGGTCGACGCGCGGACATGCCGAATGCGAGCGGAAGTTCTCTCCGTGCAACAATGTTCGCGGCTGGCCGCCACTCGCGATATTATGTCTCCATATTAGCCCAGACGCGGACAGGCTGAATTTCACCGGCAGTTCGCTCCGTGCAACAATGTTGGCGGCGGCCCGCGACGCGCGATCCCATGTCTCCATATTGGTCGACGCGCGGACATGCCGAATGCGAGCGGAAGTTCTCTCCGTGCAACAATGTTCGCGGCTGGCCGCCACTCGCGACGTTGTGTCTCCGCGTTAGCCCAGACGCGGACAGGCTGAATTTCACCGGCAGTTTTCTCCGTGCAACAATGTTGGCGGCGGTCCGCGACGCGCGATCCCATGTCTCCCTATTAGTCGACGCGCGGACATGCCGAATGCGAGCGGAAGTTCTCTCCGTGCAACGATGTTCGCGGATGGCCGCCACTCGCGACGTTGTGTCTCCGCGTTAGCCCAGACGCGGACAGGCTGAATTTCACCGGCAGTTTTCTCCGTGCAACATTGTTGGCGGCGGCCCGCGACGCGCGATCCCATGTCTCCGTATTGGTCGACGCGCGGACATGCCGAATGCGAGCGGAAGTTCTCTCCGTGCAACAATGTTCGCGGCTGGCCGCCACTCTCGATATTATGTCTCCATATTAGCCCACACGCGGACAGGCTGAATTTCACCGGCAGTTTTCTCCGTGCAACAATGTTGGCGGCGGCCAGCGACGCGCGATCCCATGTCTCCGTATTGGTCGACGCGCGGACATGCCGAATGCGAGCGGAAGTTCTCTCCGTGCAACAATGTTCGCGGCTGGCCACCACTCGCGACGTTGTGTCTCCGCGTTAGCCCAGACGCGGACAGGCTGAATTTCACCGGCAGTTTTCTCCGTGCAACAATGTTGGCGGCGGCCCGCGACGCGCGATCCCATGTCTCCGTATTGTTCGACGCGCGGACATGCCGAATGCGAGCGGACGTTCTCTCCGTGCAACGATGTTCGCGGCTGGCCGCCACTTGCGATATTATGTCTCCATATTAGCCCAGACGCGGACAGGCTGAATTTCACCGGTAGTTTTCTCCGTGCAACAATGTTGGCGGCGGCCCGCGACGCGCGATCCTATGTCTCCATATTAGTCGAGGGGTGGACATGCTGATTGTGAGCGGAAGTTCTCTCCGTGCAACAATGTTCACGGCTGCCGCCACTCGCGATATTATGTCTCCATATTAGCCGCGCCGCGGAAATGCTGAATTTCGCGGGCAGAATTCGCCGTGCAACAATGTTCGCTACTGCCGGCGACGCGCGGTATTATGTCTCCATATTAGTCGAGGCGCGGACATGCGGAATGCGAGCGGAAGTTCTCTCCGTGCAACGATGTTCGCGGCTGGCCGCCACTCGCGATATTATGTCTCCATATTAGCCCAGACGCGGACAGGCTGAATTTCACCGGCAGTTTTCTCCGTGCAACAATGTTGGCGGCGGCCCGCGACGCGCGATCCCATGTCTCCGTATTGGTCGACGCGCGGACATGCCGAATGCGAGCGGAAGTTCTCTCAGTGCAACAATGTTCGCGGCTGGCCGCCACTCGCGATATTATGTCTCCATATTAGCCCAGACGCGGACAGGCTGAATTTCACCGGCAGTTCGCTCCGTGCAACAATGTTGGCGGCGGCCCGCGACGCGCGATCCCATGTCTCCGTATTGGTCGACGCGCGGACATGCCGAATGCGAGCGGAAGTTCTCTCCGTGCAACAATGCTCGCGGCTGCCCGCCACTCGCGATATTATGTCTCCATATTAGCCCAGACGCGGACAGGCTGA
The DNA here is from genome assembly GCA_963969225.1 of Xylocopa violacea. NCBI lineage: Eukaryota > Metazoa > Arthropoda > Insecta > Hymenoptera > Apidae > Xylocopa > Xylocopa violacea. The sequence continues at coordinate 15,354,112 of CAXAJV010000005.1, read as the reverse complement.
ATTTCGCGGGCAGAATTCGCCGTGCAACAATGTTCGCTACTGCCGGCGACGCGCGGTATTATGTCTCCATATTAGCCGAGGCGCGGACATGCTCAATGTGAGCGGAAGTTCTGTCCGTGCAACAATGTTCGCGGCTGGCCGCCACTCGCGATATTATGTCTCCATATTAGCCCAGACGCGGACAGGCTGAATTTCACCGGCAGTTTTCTCCGTGCAACAATGTTGGCGGCGGCCCGCGACGCGCGATCCTATGTCTCCATATTAGTCGAGGGGTGGACATGCTGATTGTGAGCGGAAGTTCTCTCCGTGCAACAATGTTCGCGGCTGCCGCCACTCGCGATATTATGTCTCCATATTAGCCGCGCCGCGGAAATGCTGAATTTCGCGGGCAGAATTCGCCGTGCAACAATGTTCGCTACTGCCGGCGACGCGCGGTATTATGTCTCCATATTAGTCGAGGCGCGGACATGCGGAATGCGAGCGCAAGTTCTCTCCGTGCAACGATGTTCGCGGCTGGCCGCCACTCGCGACGTTGTGTCTCCGCGTTAGCCCAGACGCGGACAGGCTGAATTTCACCGGCAGTTTTCTCCGTGCAACAATGTTGGCGGCGGCCCGCGACGCGCGATCCCATGTCTCCGTATTGGTCGACGCGCGGACATGCCGAATGCGAGCGGAAGTTCTCTCCGTGCAACGATGTTCGCGGCTGGCCGCCACTCGCGACGTTGTGTCTCCGCGTTAGCGCAGACGCGGACAGGCTGAATTTCACCGGCAGTTTTCTCCGTGCAACAATGTTGGCGGCGGCCCGCGACGCGCGATCCCATGTCTCCGTATTGGTCGACGCGCGGACATGCCGATTGCGAGCGGAAGTTCTCTCCGTGCAACAATGTTCGCGGCTGGCCGCCACTCGCGATATTATGTCTCCATATTAGCCCAGACGCGGACAGGCTGAATTTCACCGGCAGTTCGCTCCGTGCAACAATGTTGGCGGCGGCCCGCGACGCGCGATCCCATGTCTCCGTATTGGTCGACGCGCGGACATGCCGAATGCGAGCGGAAGTTCTCTCCGTGCAACAATGCTCGCGGCTGCCCGCCACTCGCGATATTATGTCTCCATATTAGCCCAGACGCGGACAGGCTGAATTTCGCGGGCAGAATTCGCCGTGCAACAATGTTCGCTACTGCCGGCGACGCGCGGTATTATGTCTCCATATTAGCCGAGGCGCGGACATGCTCAATGTGAGCGGAAGTTCTGTCCGTGCAACAATGTTCGCGGCTGGCCGCCACTCGCGATATTATGTCTCCATATTAGCCCAGACGCGGACAGGCTGAATTTCACCGGCAGTTTTCTCCGTGCAACAATGTTGGCGGCGGCCCGCGACGCGCGATCCCATGTCTCCGTATTGGTCGACGCGCGGACATGCCGAATGCGAGCGGAAGTTCTCTCCGTGCAACGATGTTCGCGGCTGGCCGCCACTCGCGACGTTGTGTCTCCGCGTTAGCCCAGACGCGGACAGGCTGAATGTCACCGGCAGTTTTCTCCGTGCAACAATGTTGGCGGCGGCCCGCGACGCGCGATCCCATGTCTCCGTATTGGTCGACGCGCGGACATGCCGAATGCGAGCGGAAGTTCTCTCCGTGCAACAATGTTCGCGGCTGGCCGCCACTCGCGATATTATGTCTCCATATTAGCCCAGACGCGGACAGGCTGAATTTCACCGGCAGTTCGCTCCGTGCAACAATGTTGGCGGCGGCCCGCGACGCGCGATCCCATGTCTCCGTATTGGTCGACGCGCGGACATGCCGAATGCGAGCGGAAGTTCTCTCCGTGCAACAATGTTCGCGGCTGGCCGCCACTCGCGACGTTGTGTCTCCGCGTTAGCCCAGACGCGGACAGGCTGAATTTCACCGGCAGTTTTCTCCGTGCAACAATGTTGGCGGCGGTCCGCGACGCGCGATCCCATGTCTCCCTATTAGTCGACGCGCGGACATGCCGAATGCGAGCGGAAGTTCTCTCCGTGCAACGATGTTCGCGGATGGCCGCCACTCGCGACGTTGTGTCTCCGCGTTAGCCCAGACGCGGACAGGCTGAATTTCACCGGCAGTTTTCTCCGTGCAACATTGTTGGCGGCGGCCCGCGACGCGCGATCCCATGTCTCCGTATTGGTCGACGCGCGGACATGCCGAATGCGAGCGGAAGTTCTCTCCGTGCAACAATGTTCGCGGCTGGCCGCCACTCGCGATATTATGTCTCCATATTAGCCGCGCCGCGGAAATGCTGAATTTCGCGGGCAGAATTCGCCGTGCAACAATGTTCGCTACTGCCGGCGACGCGCGGTATTATGTCTCCATATTAGCCGAGGCGCGGACATGCTCAATGTGAGCGGAAGTTCTGTCCGTGCAACAATGTTCGCGGCTGGCCGCCACTCGCGATATTATGTCTCCATATTAGGCCAGACGCGGACAGGCTGAATTTCACCGGCAGTTTTCTCCGTGCAACAATGTTGGCGGCGGCCCGCGACGCGCGATCCTATGTCTCCATATTAGTCGAGGGGCGGACATGCTGATTGTGAGCGGAAGTTCTCTCCGTGCAACAATGTTCGCGGCTGCCGCCACTCGCGATATTATGTCTCCATATTAGCCGCGCCGCGGAAATGCTGAATTTCGCGGGCAGAATTCGCCGTGCAACAATGTTCGCTACTGCCGGCGACGCGCGGTATTATGTCTCCATATTAGTCGAGGCGCGGACATGCGGAATGCGAGCGGAAGTTCTCTCCGTGCAACGATGTTCGCGGCTGGCCGCCACTCGCGACGTTGTGTCTCCGCGTTAGCCCAGACGCGGACAGGCTGAATTTCACCGGCAGTTTTCTCCGTGCAACAATGTTGGCGGCGGCCCGCGACGCGCGATCCCATGTCTCCGTATTGGTCGACGCGCGGACATGCCGAATGCGAGCGGAAGTTCTCTCCGTGCAACAATGTTCGCGGCTGGCCGCCACTCGCGACGTTGTGTCTCCGCGTTAGCCCAGACGCGGACAGGCTGAATTTCACCGGCAGTTTTCTCCGTGCAACAATGTTGGCGGCGGCCCGCGACGCGCGATCCCATGTCTCCGTATTGGTCGACGCGCGGACATGCCGAATGCGAGCGGAAGTTCTCTCCGTGCAACAATGTTCGCGGCTGGCCGCCACTCGCGACGTTGTGTCTCCGCGTTAGCCCAGACGCGGACAGGCTGAATTTCACCGGCAGTTTTCTCCGTGCAACAATGTTGGCGGCGGCCCGCGACGCGCGATCCCATGTCTCCGTATTGGTCGACGCGCGGACATGCCGAATGCGAGCGGAAGTTCTCTCCGTGCAACAATGTTCGCGGCTGGCCGCCACTCGCGACGTTGTGTCTCCGCGTTAGCCCAGACGCGGACAGGCTGAATTTCACCGGCAGTTTTCTCCGTGCAACAATGTTGGCGGCGGCCCGCGACGCGCGATCCCATGTCTCCGTATTGGTCGACGCGCGGACATGCCGAATGCGAGCGGAAGTTCTCTCCGTGCAACAATGTTCGCGGCTGGCCGCCACTCGCGACGTTGTGTCTCCGCGTTAGCCCAGACGCGGACAGGCTGAATTTCACCGGCAGTTTTCTCCGTGCAACAATGTTGGCGGCGGCCCGCGACGCGCGATCCCATGTCTCCGTATTGGTCGACGCGCGGACATGCCGAATGCGAGCGGAAGTTCTCTCCGTGCAACAATGTTCGCGGCTGGCCGCCACTCGCGACGTTGTGTCTCCGCGTTAGCCCAGACGCGGACAGGCTGAATTTCACCGGCAGTTTTCTCCGTGCAACAATGTTGGCGGCGGCCCGCGACGCGCGATCCCATGTCTCCGTATTGGTCGACGCGCGGACATGCCGAATGCGAGCGGAAGTTCTCTCCGTGCAACAATGTTCGCGGCTGGCCGCCACTCGCGACGTTGTGTCTCCGCGTTAGCCCAGACGCGGACAGGCTGAATTTCACCGGCAGTTTTCTCCGTGCAACAATGTTGGCGGCGGCCCGCGACGCGCGATCCCATGTCTCCGTATTGGTCGACGCGCGGACATGCCGAATGCGAGCGGAAGTTCTCTCCGTGCAACAATGTTCGCGGCTGGCCGCCACTCGCGACGTTGTGTCTCCGCGTTAGCCCAGACGCGGACAGGCTGAATTTCACCGGCAGTTTTCTCCGTGCAACAATGTTGGCGGCGGTCCGCGACGCGCGATCCCATGTCTCCCTATTAGTCGACGCGCGGACATGCCGTGCGAGCGGAAGTTCTCTCCGTGCAACGATGTTCGCGGATGGCCGCCACTCGCGACGTTGTGTCTCCGCGTTAGCCCAGACGCGGACAGGCTGAATTTCACCGGCAGTTTTCTCCGTGCAACATTGTTGGCGGCGGCCCGCGACGCGCGATCCCATGTCTCCGTATTGGTCGACGCGCGGACATGCCGAATGCGAGCGGAAGTTCTCTCCGTGCAACAATGTTCGCGGCTGGCCGCCACTCGCGACGTTGTGTCTCCGCGTTAGCCCAGACGCGGACAGGCTGAATTTCACCGGCAGTTTTCTCCGTGCAACAATGTTGGCGGCGGTCCGCGACGCGCGATCCCATGTCTCCATATTAGTCGACGCGCGGACATGCCGAATGCGAGCGGAAGTTCTCTCCGTGCAACAATGTTCGCGGCTGGCCGCCACTCGCGATATTATGTCTCCATATTAGCCCAGACGCGGACAGGCTGAATTTCGCGGGCAGAATTCGCCGTGCAACAATGTTCGCTACTGCCGGCGACGCGCGGTATTATGTCTCCATATTAGCCGAGGCGCGGACATGCTCAATGTGAGCGGAAGTTCTGTCCGTGCAACAATGTTCGCGGCTGGCCGCCACTCGCGATATTATGTCTCCATATTAGCCCAGACGCGGACAGGCTGAATTTCACCGGCAGTTTTCTCCGTGCAACAATGTTGGCGGCGGCCCGCGACGCGCGATCCTATGTCTCCATATTAGTCGAGGGGCGGACATGCTGATTGTGAGCGGAAGTTCTCTCCGTGCAACAATGTTCGCGGCTGCCGCCACTCGCGATATTATGTCTCCATATTAGCCGCGCCGCGGAAATGCTGAATTTCGCGGGCAGAATTCGCCGTGCAACAATGTTCGCTACTGCCGGCGACGCGCGGTATTATGTCTCCATATTAGTCGAGGCGCGGACATGCGGAATGCGAGCGGAAGTTCTCTCCGTGCAACGATGTTCGCGGCTGGCCGCCACTCGCGACGTTGTGTCTCCGCGTTAGCCCAGACGCGGACAGGCTGAATTTCACCGGCAGTTTTCTCCGTGCAACAATGTTGGCGGCGGCCCGCGACGCGCGATCCCATGTCTCCGTATTGGTCGACGCGCGGACATGCCGAATGCGAGCGGAAGTTCTCTCCGTGCAACAATGTTCGCGGCTGGCCGCCACTCGCGACGTTGTGTCTCCGCGTTAGCCCAGACGCGGACAGGCTGAATTTCACCGGCAGTTTTCTCCGTGCAACAATGTTGGCGGCGGCCCGCGACGCGCGATCCCATGTCTCCGTATTGGTCGACGCGCGGACATGCCGAATGCGAGCGGAAGTTCTCTCCGTGCAACAATGTTCGCGGCTGGCCGCCACTCGCGACGTTGTGTCTCCGCGTTAGCCCAGACGCGGACAGGCTGAATTTCACCGGCAGTTTTCTCCGTGCAACAATGTTGGCGGCGGCCCGCGACGCGCGATCCCATGTCTCCGTATTGGTCGACGCGCGGACATCCGAATGCGAGCGGAAGTTCTCTCCGTGCAACGATGTTCGCGGCTGGCCGCCACTCGCGACGTTGTGTCTCCGCGTTAGCCCAGACGCGGACAGGCTGAATTTCACCGGCAGTTTTCTCCGTGCAACAATGTTGGCGGCGGCCCGCGACGCGCGATCCCATGTCTCCGTATTGGTCGACGCGCGGACATGCCGAATGCGAGCGGGAGTTCTCTCCGTGCAACAATGTTCGCGGCTGGCCGCCACTCGCGACGTTGTGTCTCCCAGTTAGCCCAGACGCGGACAGGCTGAATTTCACCGGCAGTTTTCTCCGTGCAACAATGTTGGCGGCGGCCCGCGACGCGCGATCCCATGTCTCCGTATTGGTCGACGCGCGGACATGCCGAATGCGAGCGGAAGTTCTCTCCGTGCAACAATGTTCGCGGCTGGCCGCCACTCGCGACGTTGTGTCTCCGCGTCAGCCCAGACGCGGACAGGCTGAATTTCACCGGCAGTTTTCTCCGTGCAACAATGTTGGCGGCGGCCCGCGACGCGCGATCCCATGTCTCCGTATTGGTCGACGCGCGGACATGCCGAATGCGAGCGGAAGTTCTCTCCGTGCAACAATGTTCGCGGCTGGCCGCCACTCGCGATATTATGTCTCCATATTAGCCCAGACGCGGACAGGCTGAATTTCGCGGGCAGAATTCGCCGTGCAACAATGTTCGCTACTGCCGGCGACGCGCGGTATTATGTCTCCATATTAGCCGAGGCGCGGACATGCTCAATGTGAGCGGAAGTTCTGTCCGTGCAACAATGTTCGCGGCTGGCCGCCACTCGCGATATTATGTCTCCATATTAGCCCAGACGCGGACAGGCTGAATTTCACCGGCAGTTTTCTCCGTGCAACAATGTTGGCGGCGGCCCGCGACGCGCGATCCTATGTCTCCATATTAGTCGAGGGGCGGACATGCTGATTGTGAGCGGAAGTTCTCTCCGTGCAACAATGTTCGCGGCTGCCGCCACTTGCGATATTATGTCTTCATATTAGCCGCGCCGCGGAAATGCTGAATTTCGCGGGCAGAATACGCCGTGCAACAATGTTCGCTACTGCCGGCGACGCGCGGTATTATGTCTCCATATTAGTCGAGGCGCGGACATGCGGAATGCGAGCGGAAGTTCTCTCCGTGCAACGATGTTCGCGGCTGGCCGCCACTCGCGACGTTGTGTCTCCGCGTTAGCCCAGACGCGGACAGGCTGAATTTCACCGGCAGTTTTCTCCGTGCAACAATGTTCGCGGCTGGCCGCCACTCGCGATATTATGTCTCCATATTAGCCCAGACGCGGACAGGCTGAATTTCGCGGGCAGAATTCGCCGTGCAACAATGTTCGCTACTGCCGGCGACGCGCGGTATTATGTCTCCATATTAGCCGAGGCGCGGACAGGCTGAATTTCACCGGCAGTTTTCTCCGTGCAACAATGTTGGCGGCGGCCCGCGACGCGCGATCCTATGTCTCCCTATTAGTCGACGCGCGGACATGCCGAATGCGAGCGGAAGTTCTCTCCGTGCAACAATGTACGCGGCTGGCCGCCACTCGCGATATTATGTCTCCATATTAGCCCAGACGCGGACAGGTTGAATTTCGCGGGCAGAATTCGCCGTGCAACAATGTTCGCTACTGCCGGCGACGCGCGGTATTATGTCTCCATATTAGCCGAGGCGCGGACATGCTCAATGTGAGCGGAAGTTCTGTCCGTGCAACAATGTTCGCGGCTGGCCGCCACTCGCGATATTATGTCTCCATATTAGCCCAGACGCGGACAGGCTGAATTTCACCGGCAGCTTTCTCCGTGCAACAATGTTGGCGGCGGCCCGCGACGCGCGATCCCATGTCTCCGTATTGGTCGACGCGCGGACATGCCGAATGCGAGCGGAAGTTCTCTCCGTGCAACAATGCTCGCGGCTGCACGCCACTCGCGATATTATGTCTCCATATTAGCCCAGACGCGGACAGGCTGAATTTCGCGGGCAGAATTCGCCGTGCAACAATGTTCGCTACTGCCGGCGACGCGCGGTATTATGTCTCCATATTAGCCGAGGCGCGGACATGCTCAATGTGAGCGGAAGTTCTCTCCGTGCAACGATGTTCGCGGCTGGCCGCCACTCGCGACGTTGTGTCTCCGCGTTAGCCCAGACGCGGACAGGCTGAATTTCACCGGCAGTTTTCTCCGTGCAACAATGTTGGCGGCGGCCCGCGACGCGCGATCCCATGTCTCCGTATTGGTCGACGCGCGGACATGCCGAATGCGAGCGGAAGTTCTCTCCGTGCAACAATGTTCGCGGCTGGCCGCCACTCGCGACGTTGTGTCTCCGCGTTAGCCCAGACGCGGACAGGCTGAATTTCACCGGCAGTTTTCTCCGTGCAACAATGTTGGCGGCGGCCCGCGACGCGCGATCCCATGTCTCCTTATTGGTCGACGCGCGGACATGCCGAATGCGAGCGGAAGTTCTCTCCGTGCAACAATGTTCGCGGCTGGCCGCCACTCGCGACGTTGTGTCTCCGCGTCAGCCCAGACGCGGACAGGCTGAATTTCACCGGCAGTTTTCTCCGTGCAACAATGTTGGCGGCGGCCCGCGACGCGCGATCCCATGTCTCCTTATTGGTCGACGCGCGGACATGCCGAATGCGAGCGGAAGTTCTCTCCGTGCAACAATGTTCGCGGCTGGCCGCCACTCGCGACGTTGTGTCTCCGCGTCAGCCCAGACGCGGACAGGCTGAATTTCACCGGCAGCTTTCTCCGTGCAACAATGTTGGCGGCGGTCCGCGACGCGCGATCCCATGTCTCCATATTAGTCGACGCGCGGACATGCCGAACGCGAGCGGAAGTTCTCTCCGTGCAACAATGTTCGCGGCTGGCCGCCACTCGCGACGTTGTGTCTCCGCGTTAGCCCAGACGCGGACAGGCTGAATTTCACCGGCAGTTTTCTCCGTGCAACAATGTTGGCGGCGGCCCGCGACGCGCGATCCCATGTCTCCGTATTGGTCGACGCGCGGACATGCCGAATGCGAGCGGAAGTTCTCTCCGTGCAACAATGCTCGCGGCTGCACGCCACTCGCGATATTATGTCTCCATATTAGCCCAGACGCGGACAGGCTGAATTTCGCGGGCAGAATTCGCCGTGCAACAATGTTCGCTACTGCCGGCGACGCGCGGTATTATGTCTCCATATTAGCCGAGGCGCGGACAGGCTGAATTTCACCGGCAGTTTTCTCCGTGCAACAATGTTGGCGGCGGCCCGCGACGCGCGATCCTATGTCTCCATATTAGTCGAGGGGGGGACATGCTGATTGTGAGCGGAAGTTCTCTCCGTGCAACAATGTTCGCGGCTGGCCGCCACTCGCGACGTTGTGTCTCCGCGTTAGCCCAGACGCGGACAGGCTGAATTTCACCGGCAGTTATCTCCGTGCAACAATGTTGGCGGCGGCCCGCGACGCGCGATCCCATGTCTCCTTATTGGTCGACGCGCGGACATGCCGAATGCGAGCGGAAGTTCTCTCCGTGCAACAATGTTCGCGGCTGGCCGCCACTCGCGACGTTGTGTCTCCGCGTCAGCCCAGACGCGGACAGGCTGAATTTCACCGGCAGCTTTCTCCGTGCAACAATGTTGGCGGCGGTCCGCGACGCGCGATCCCATGTCTCCATATTAGTCGACGCGCGGACATGCCGAATGCGAGCGGAAGTTCTCTCCGTGCAACAATGTTCGCGGCTGGCCGCCACTCGCGACGTTGTGTCTCCGCGTTAGCCCAGACGCGGACAGGCTGAATTTCACCGGCAGTTTTCTCCGTGCAACAATGTTGGCGGCGGCCCGCGACGCGCGATCCCATGTCTCCGTATTGGTCGACGCGCGGACATGCCGAATGCGAGCGGAAGTTCTCTCCGTGCAACAATGCTCGCGGCTGCACGCCACTCGCGATATTATGTCTCCATATTAGCCCAGACGCGGACAGGCTGAATTTCGCGGGCAGAATTCGCCGTGCAACAATGTTCGCTACTGCCGGCGACGCGCGGTATTATGTCTCCATATTAGCCGAGGCGCGGACAGGCTGAATTTCACCGGCAGTTTTCTCCGTGCAACAATGTTGGCGGCGGCCCGCGACGCGCGATCCTATGTCTCCATATTAGTCGAGGGGGGGACATGCTGATTGTGAGCGGAAGTTCTCTCCGTGCAACAATGTTCGCGGCTGGCCGCCACTCGCGACGTTGTGTCTCCGCGTTAGCCCAGACGCGGACAGGCTGAATTTCACCGGCAGTTTTCTCCGTGCAACAATGTTGGCGGCGGCCCGCGACGCGCGATCCCATGTCTCCTTATTGGTCGACGCGCGGACATGCCGAATGCGAGCGGAAGTTCTCTCCGTGCAACAATGTTCGCGGCTGGCCGCCACTCGCGACGTTGTGTCTCCGCGTCAGCCCAGACGCGGACAGGCTGAATTTCACCGGCAGCTTTCTCCGTGCAACAATGTTGGCGGCGGTCCGCGACGCGCGATCCCATGTCTCCCTATTAGTCGACGCGCGGACATGCCGTGCGAGCGGAAGTTCTCTCCGTGCAACGATGTTCGCGGATGGCCGCCACTCGCGACGTTGTGTCTCCGCGTTAGCCCAGACGCGGACAGGCTGAATTTCACCGGCAGTTTTCTCCGTGCAACATTGTTGGCGGCGGCCCGCGACGCGCGATCCCATGTCTCCGTATTGGTCGACGCGCGGACATGCCGAATGCGAGCGGAAGTTCTCTCCGTGCAACAATGTTCGCGGCTGGCCGCCACTCGCGACGTTGTGTCTACGCGTTAGCCCAGACGCGGACAGGCTGAATTTCACCGGCAGTTTTCTCCGTGCAACAATGTTGGCGGCGGTCCGCGACGCGCGATCCCATGTCTCCATATTAGTCGACGCGCGGACATGCCGAATGCGAGCGGAAGTTCTCTCCGTGCAACAATGTTCGCGGCTGGCCGCCACTCGCGATATTATGTCTCCATATTAGCCCAGACGCGGACAGGCTGAATTTCGCGGGCAGAATTCGCCGTGCAACAATGTTCGCTACTGCCGGCGACGCGCGGTATTATGTCTCCATATTAGCCGAGGCGCGGACATGCTCAATGTGAGCGGAAGTTCTGTCCGTGCAACAATGTTCGCGGCTGGCCGCCACTCGCGATATTATGTCTCCATATTAGCCCAGACGCGGACAGGCTGAATTTCACCGGCAGTTTTCTCCGTGCAACAATGTTGGCGGCGGCCCGCGACGCGCGATCCTATGTCTCCATATTAGTCGAGGGGCGGACATGCTGATTGTGAGCGGAAGTTCTCTCCGTGCAACAATGTTCGCGGCTGCCGCCACTCGCGATATTATGTCTCCATATTAGCCGCGCCGCGGAAATGCTGAATTTCGCGGGCAGAATTCGCCGTGCAACAATGTTCGCTACTGCCGGCGACGCGCGGTATTATGTCTCCATATTAGTCGAGGCGCGGACATGCGGAATGCGAGCGGAAGTTCTCTCCGTGCAACGATGTTCGCGGCTGGCCGCCACTCGCGACGTTGTGTCTCCGCGTTAGCCCAGACGCGGACAGGCTGAATTTCACCGGCAGTTTTCTCCGTGCAACAATGTTGGCGGCGGCCCGCGACGCGCGATCCCATGTCTCCGTATTGGTCGACGCGCGGACATGCCGAATGCGAGCGGAAGTTCTCTCCGTGCAACAATGTTCGCGGCTGGCCGCCACTCGCGACGTTGTGTCTCCGCGTTAGCCCAGACGCGGACAGGCTGAATTTCACCGGCAGTTTTCTCCGTGCAACAATGTTGGCGGCGGCCCGCGACGCGCGATCCCATGTCTCCGTATTGGTCGACGCGCGGACATGCCGAATGCGAGCGGAAGTTCTCTCCGTGCAACAATGCTCGCGGCTGCACGCCACTCGCGATATTATGTCTCCATATTAGCCCAGACGCGGACAGGCTGAATTTCGCGGGCAGAATTCGCCGTGCAACAATGTTCGCTACTGCCGGCGACGCGCGGTATTATGTCTCCATATTAGCCGAGGCGCGGACAGGCTGAATTTCACCGGCAGTTTTCTCCGTGCAACAATGTTGGCGGCGGCCCGCGACGCGCGATCCTATGTCTCCATATTAGTCGAGGGGGGGACATGCTGATTGTGAGCGGAAGTTCTCTCCGTGCAACAATGTTCGCGGCTGGCCGCCACTCGCGACGTTGTGTCTCCGCGTTAGCCCAGACGCGGACAGGCTGAATTTCACCGGCAGTTATCTCCGTGCAACAATGTTGGCGGCGGCCCGCGACGCGCGATCCCATGTCTCCTTATTGGTCGACGCGCGGACATGCCGAATGCGAGCGGAAGTTCTCTCCGTGCAACAATGTTCGCGGCTGGCCGCCACTCGCGACGTTGTGTCTCCGCGTCAGCCCAGACGCGGACAGGCTGAATTTCACCGGCAGCTTTCTCCGTGCAACAATGTTGGCGGCGGTCCGCGACGCGCGATCCCATGTCTCCATATTAGTCGACGCGCGGACATGCCGAATGCGAGCGGAAGTTCTCTCCGTGCAACAATGTTCGCGGCTGGCCGCCACTCGCGACGTTGTGTCTCCGCGTTAGCCCAGACGCGGACAGGCTGAATTTCACCGGCAGTTTTCTCCGTGCAACAATGTTGGCGGCGGCCCGCGACGCGCGATCCCATGTCTCCGTATTGGTCGACGCGCGGACATGCCGAATGCGAGCGGAAGTTCTCTCCGTGCAACAATGCTCGCGGCTGCACGCCACTCGCGATATTATGTCTCCATATTAGCCCAGACGCGGACAGGCTGAATTTCGCGGGCAGAATTCGCCGTGCAACAATGTTCGCTACTGCCGGCGACGCGCGGTATTATGTCTCCATATTAGCCGAGGCGCGGACAGGCTGAATTTCACCGGCAGTTTTCTCCGTGCAACAATGTTGGCGGCGCCCGCGACGCGCGATCCTATGTCTCCATATTAGTCGAGGGGGGGACATGCTGATTGTGAGCGGAAGTTCTCTCCGTGCAACAATGTTCGCGGCTGGCCGCCACTCGCGACGTTGTGTCTCCGCGTTAGCCCAGACGCGGACAGGCTGAATTTCACCGGCAGTTTTCTCCGTGCAACAATGTTGGCGGCGGCCCGCGACGCGCGATCCCATGTCTCCTTTTTGGTCGACGCGCGGACATGCCGAATGCGAGCGGAAGTTCTCTCCGTGCAACAATGTTCGCGGCTGGCCGCCACTCGCGACGTTGTGTCTCCGCGTCAGCCCAGACGCGGACAGGCTGAATTTCACCGGCAGCTTTCTCCGTGCAACAATGTTGGCGGCGGTCCGCGACGCGCGATCCCATGTCTCCCTATTAGTCGACGCGCGGACATGCCGTGCGAGCGGAAGTTCTCTCCGTGCAACGATGTTCGCGGATGGCCGCCACTCGCGACGTTGTGTCTCCGCGTTAGCCCAGACGCGGACAGGCTGAATTTCACCGGCAGTTTTCTCCGTGCAACATTGTTGGCGGCGGCCCGCGACGCGCGATCCCATGTCTCCGTATTGGTCGACGCGCGGACATGCCGAATGCGAGCGGAAGTTCTCTCCGTGCAACAATGTTCGCGGCTGGCCGCCACTCGCGACGTTGTGTCTACGCGTTAGCCCAGACGCGGACAGGCTGAATTTCACCGGCAGTTTTCTCCGTGCAACAATGTTGGCGGCGGTCCGCGACGCGCGATCCCATGTCTCCATATTAGTCGACGCGCGGACATGCCGAATGCGAGCGGAAGTTCTCTCCGTGCAACAATGTTCGCGGCTGGCCGCCACTCGCGATATTATGTCTCCATATTAGCCCAGACGCGGACAGGCTGAATTTCGCGGGCAGAATTCGCCGTGCAACAATGTTCGCTACTGCCGGCGACGCGCGGTATTATGTCTCCATATTAGCCGAGGCGCGGACATGCTCAATGTGAGCGGAAGTTCTGTCCGTGCAACAATGTTCGCGGCTGGCCGCCACTCGCGATATTATGTCTCCATATTAGCCCAGACGCGGACAGGCTGAATTTCACCGGCAGTTTTCTCCGTGCAACAATGTTGGCGGCGGCCCGCGACGCGCGATCCTATGTCTCCATATTAGTCGAGGGGCGGACATGCTGATTGTGAGCGGAAGTTCTCTCCGTGCAACAATGTTCGCGGCTGCCGCCACTCGCGATATTATGTCTCCATATTAGCCGCGCCGCGGAAATGCTGAATTTCGCGGGCAGAATTCGCCGTGCAACAATGTTCGCTACTGCCGGCGACGCGCGGTATTATGTCTCCATATTAGTCGAGGCGCGGACATGCGGAATGCGAGCGGAAGTTCTCTCCGTGCAACGATGTTCGCGGCTGGCCGCCACTCGCGACGTTGTGTCTCCGCGTTAGCCCAGACGCGGACAGGCTGAATTTCACCGGCAGTTTTCTCCGTGCAACAATGTTGGCGGCGGCCCGCGACGCGCGATCCCATGTCTCCGTATTGGTCGACGCGCGGACATGCCGAATGCGAGCGGAAGTTCTCTCCGTGCAACAATGTTCGCGGCTGGCCGCCACTCGCGACGTTGTGTCTCCGCGTCAGCCCAGACGCGGACAGGCTGAATTTCACCGGCAGCTTTCTCCGTGCAACAATGTTGGCGGCGGTCCGCGACGCGCGATCCCATGTCTCCGTATTGGTCGACGCGCGGACATGCCGAATGCGAGCGGAAGTTCTCTCCGTGCAACAATGTTCGCGGCTGGCCGCCACTCGCGACGTTGTGTCTCCGCGTTAGCCCAGACGCGGACAGGCTGAATTTCACCGGCAGTTTTCTCCGTGCAACAATGTTGGCGGCGGTCCGCGACGCGCGATCCCATGTCTCCCTATTAGTCGACGCGCGGACATGCCGAATGCGAGCGGAAGTTCTCTCCGTGCAACGATGTTCGCGGATGGCCGCCACTCGCGACGTTGTGTCTCCGCGTTAGCCCAGACGCGGACAGGCTGAATTTCACCGGCAGTTTTCTCCGTGCAACAATGTTGGCGGCGGTCCGCGACGCGCGATCCCATGTCTCCATATTAGTCGACGCGCGGACATGCCGAATGCGAGCGGAAGTTCTCTCCGTGCAACAATGTTCGCGGCTGGACGCCACTCGCGATATTATGTCTCCATATTAGCCCAGACGCGGACAGGCTGAATTTCGCGGGCAGAATTCGCCGTGCAACAATGTTCGCTACTGCCGGCGACGCGCGGTATTATGTCTCCATATTAGCCGAGGCGCGGACATGCTCAATGTGAGCGGAAGTTCTGTCCGTGCAACAATGTTCGCGGCTGGCCGCCACTCGCGATATTATGTCTCCATATTAGCCCAGACGCGGACAGGCTGAATTTCACCGGCAGTTTTCTCCGTGCAACAATGTTGGCGGCGGCCCGCGACGCGCGATCCTATGTCTCCATATTAGTCAAGGGGCGGACATGCTGATTGTGAGCGGAAGTTCTCTCCGTGCAACAATGTTCGCGGCTGCCGCCACTTGCGATATTATGTCTTCATATTAGCCGCGCCGCGGAAATGCTGAATTTCGCGGGCAGAATTCGCCGTGCAACAATGTTCGCTACTGCCGGCGACGCGCGGTATTATGTCTCCATATTAGTCGAGGCGCGGACATGCGGAATGCGAGCGGAAGTTCTCTCCGTGCAACGATGTTCGCGGCTGGCCGCCACTCGCGACGTTGTGTCTCCGCGTTAGCCCAGACGCGGACAGGCTGAATTTCACCGGCAGTTTTCTCCGTGCAACAATGTTGGCGGCGGCCCGCGACGCGCGATCCCATGTCTCCGTATTGGTCGACGCGCGGACATGCCGAATGCGAGCGGAAGTTCTCTCCGTGCAACAATGTTCGCGGCTGGCCGCCACTCGCGACGTTGTGTCTCCCAGTTAGCCCAGACGCGGACAGGCTGAATTTCACCGGCAGTTTTCTCCGTGCAACAATGTTGGCGGCGGCCCGCGACGCGCGATCCCATGTCTCCGTATTGGTCGACGCGCGGACATGCCGAATGCGAGCGGAAGTTCTCTCCGTGCAACAATGTTCGCGGCTGGCCGCCACTCGCGACGTTGTGTCTCCGCGTCAGCCCAGACGCGGACAGGCTGAATTTCACCGGCAGCTTTCTCGGTGCAACAATGTTGGCGGCGGTCCGCGACGCGCGATCCCATGTCTCCATATTAGTCGACGCGCGGACATGCCGAATGCGAGCGGAAGTTCTCTCCGTGCAACAATGTTCGCGGCTGGCCGCCACTCGCGATATTATGTCTCCATATTAGCCCAGACGCGGACAGGCTGAATTTCGCGGGCAGAATTCGCCGTGCAACAATGTTCGCTACTGCCGGCGACGCGCGGTATTATGTCTCCATATTAGCCGAGGCGCGGACATGCTCAATGTGAGCGGAAGTTCTGTCCGTGCAACAATGTTCGCGGCTGGCCGCCACTCGCGATATTATGTCTCCATATTAGGCCAGACGCGGACAGGCTGAATTTCACCGGCAGTTTTCTCCGTGCAACAATGTTGGCGGCGGCCCGCGACGCGCGATCCTATGTCTCCATATTAGTCGAGGGGCGGACATGCTGATTGTGAGCGGAAGTTCTCTCCGTGCAACAATGTTCGCGGCTGCCGCCACTCGCGATATTATGTCTCCATATTAGCCGCGCCGCGGAAATGCTGAATTTCGCGGGCAGAATTCGTCGTGCAACAATGTTCGCTACTGCCGGCGACGCGCGGTATTATGTCTCCATATTAGTCGAGGCGCGGACATGCGGAATGCGAGCGGAAGTTCTCTCCGTGCAACGATGTTCGCGGCTGGCCGCCACTCGCGACGTTGTGTCTCCGCGTTAGCCCAGACGCGGACAGGCTGAATTTCACCGGCAGTTTTCTCCGTGCAACAATGTTGGCGGCGGCCCGCGACGCGCGATCCCATGTCTCCGTATTGGTCGACGCGCGGACATGCCGAATGCGAGCGGAAGTTCTCTCCGTGCAACAATGTTCGCGGCTGGCCGCCACTCGCGACGTTGTGTCTCCCAGTTAGCCCAGACGCGGACAGGCTGAATTTCACCGGCAGCTTTCTCCGTGCAACAATGTTGGCGGCGGTCCGCGACGCGCGATCCCATGTCTCCGTATTGGTCGACGCGCGGACATCCGAGTGCGAGCGGAAGTTCTCTCCGTGCAACAATGTTCGCGGCTGGCCGCCACTCGCGACGTTGTGTCTCCGCGTTAGCCCAGACGCGGACAGGCTGAATTTCACCGGCAGCTTTCTCCGTGCAACAATGTTGGCGGCGGCCCGCGACGCGCGATCCCATGTCTCCGTATTGGTCGACGCGCGGACATGCCGAATGCGAGCGGAAGTTCTCTCCGTGCAACAATGCTCGCGGCTGCACGCCACTCGCGATATTATGTCTCCATATTAGCCCAGACGCGGACAGGCTGAATTTCGCGGGCAGAATTCGCCGTGCAACAATGTTCGCTACTGCCGGCGACGCGCGGTATTATGTCTCCATATTAGCCGAGGCGCGGACATGCTCAATGTGAGCGGAAGTTCTGTCCGTGCAACAATGTTCGCGGCTGGCCGCCACTCGCGATATTATGTCTCCATATTAGCCCAGACGCGGACGGGCTGAATTTCACCGGCAGCTTTCTCCGTGCAACAATGTTGGCGGCGGCCCGCGACGCGCGATCCCATGTCTCCGTATTGGTCGACGCGCGGACATGCC
Organism: Xylocopa violacea; assembly: GCA_963969225.1. NCBI lineage: Eukaryota > Metazoa > Arthropoda > Insecta > Hymenoptera > Apidae > Xylocopa > Xylocopa violacea. Next base: position 15,336,556 of record CAXAJV010000005.1, on the reverse strand, counting down.
GAATGCGAGCGGAAGTTCTCTCCGTGCAACAATGCTCGCGGCTGCACGCCACTCGCGATATTATGTCTCCATATTAGCCCAGACGCGGACAGGCTGAATTTCGCGGGCAGAATTCGCCGTGCAACAATGTTCGCTACTGCCGGCGACGCGCGGTATTATGTCTCCATATTAGCCGAGGCGCGGACATGCTCAATGTGAGCGGAAGTTCTCTCCGTGCAACGATGTTCGCGGCTGGCCGCCACTCGCGACGTTGTGTCTCCGCGTTAGCCCAGACGCGGACAGGCTGAATTTCACCGGCAGTTTTCTCCGTGCAACAATGTTGGCGGCGGCCCGCGACGCGCGATCCCATGTCTCCGTATTGGTCGACGCGCGGACATGCCGAATGCGAGCGGAAGTTCTCTCCGTGCAACAATGTTCGCGGCTGGCCGCCACTCGCGACGTTGTGTCTCCGCGTTAGCCCAGACGCGGACAGGCTGAATTTCACCGGCAGTTTTCTCCGTGCAACAATGTTGGCGGCGGCCCGCGACGCGCGATCCCATGTCTCCGTATTGGTCGACGCGCGGACATGCCGAATGCGAGCGGAAGTTCTCTCCGTGCAACAATGCTCGCGGCTGCACGCCACTCGCGATATTATGTCTCCATATTAGCCCAGACGCGGACAGGCTGAATTTCGCGGGCAGAATTCGCCGTGCAACAATGTTCGCTACTGCCGGCGACGCGCGGTATTATGTCTCCATATTAGCCGAGGCGCGGACAGGCTGAATTTCACCGGCAGTTTTCTCCGTGCAACAATGTTGGCGGCGGCCCGCGACGCGCGATCCTATGTCTCCATATTAGTCGAGGGGGGGACATGCTGATTGTGAGCGGAAGTTCTCTCCGTGCAACAATGTTCGCGGCTGCCGCCACTCGCGATATTATGTCTCCATATTAGCCGCGCCGCGGAAATGCTGAATTTCGCGGGCAGAGTTCGCCGTGCAACAATGTTCGCTACTGCCGGCGACGCGCGGTATTATGTCTCCATATTAGCCGAGGCGCGGACATGCTCAATGTGAGCGGAAGTTCTGTCCGTGCAACAATGTTCGCGGCTGGCCGCCACTCGCGATATTATGTCTCCATATTAGGCCAGACGCGGACAGGCTGAATTTCACCGGCAGTTTTCTCCGTGCAACAATGTTGGCGGCGGCCCGCGACGCGCGATCCTATGTCTCCATATTAGTCGAGGGGCGGACATGCTGATTGTGAGCGGAAGTTCTCTCCGTGCAACAATGTTCGCGGCTGCCGCCACTCGCGATATTATGTCTCCATATTAGCCGCGTCGCGGAAATGCTGAATTTCGCGGGCAGAATTCGCCGTGCAACAATGTTCGCTACTGCCGGCGACGCGCGGTATTATGTCTCCATATTAGTCGAGGCGCGGACATGCGGAATGCGAGCGGAAGTTCTCTCCGTGCAACGATGTTCGCGGCTGGCCGCCACTCGCGACGTTGTGTCTCCGCGTTAGCCCAGACGCGGACAGGCTGAATTTCACCGGCAGTTTTCTCCGTGCAACAATGTTGGCGGCGGCCCGCGACGCGCGATCCCATGTCTCCGTATTGGTCGACGCGCGGACATGCCGAATGCGAGCGGAAGTTCTCTCCGTGCAACAATGTTCGCGGCTGGCCGCCACTCGCGACGTTGTGTCTCCGCGTTAGCCCAGACGCGGACAGGCTGAATTTCACCGGCAGTTTTCTCCGTGCAACAATGTTGGCGGCGGCCCGCGACGCGCGATCCCATGTCTCCGTATTGGTCGACGCGCGGACATCCGAATGCGAGCGGAAGTTCTCTCCGTGCAACAATGTTCGCGGCTGGCCGCCACTCGCGACGTTGTGTCTCCGCGTTAGCCCAGACGCGGACAGGCTGAATTTCACCGGCAGCTTTCTCCGTGCAACAATGTTGGCGGCGGCCCGCGACGCGCGATCCCATGTCACCGTATTGGTCGACGCGCGGACATGCCGAATGCGAGCGGAAGTTCTCTCCGTGCAACAATGCTCGCGGCTGCACGCCACTCGCGATATTATGTCTCCATATTAGCCCAGACGCGGACAGGCTGAATTTCGCGGGCAGAATTCGCCGTGCAACAATGTTCGCTACTGCCGGCGACGCGCGGTATTATGTCTCCATATTAGTCGAGGCGCGGACATGCTGAATGTAAGCGGAAGTTCTCTCCGTGCAACAATGTTCGCGGCTGGCCGCCACTCGCGATATTATGTCTCCATATTAGCCCAGACGCGGACAGGCTGAATTTCACCGGCAGTTCTCTCCGTGCAACAATGTTGGCGGCGTCCCGCGACGCGCGATCCCATGTCTCCGTATTGGTCGACGCGTGGACATGCGGAATGCGAGCGGAAGTTCTCTCCGTGCAACGATGTTCGCGGCTGGCCGCCACTCGCGACGTTGTGTCTCCGCGTTAGCCCAGACGCGGACAGGCTGAATTTCACCGGCAGTTTTCTCCCTGCAACAATGTTGGCGGCGGCCCGCGACGCGCGATCCCATGTCTCCGTATTGGTCGACGCGCGGACATGCCGAATGCGAGCGGAAGTTCTCTCCGTGCAACGATGTTCGCGGCTGGCCGCCACTCGCGATATTATGTCTCCATATTAGCCCAGACGCGGACAGGCTGAATTTCGCGGGCAGAATTCGCCGTGCAACAATGTTGGCGGCGGCCCGCGACGCGCGATCCTATGTCTCCATATTAGTCGAGGGGCGGACATGCTGATTGTGAGCGGAAGTTCTCTCCGTGCAACAATGTTCGCGGCTGCCGCCACTCGCGATATTATGTCTCCGCGTTAGCCCAGACGCGGACAGGCTGAATTTCACCGGCAGTTTTCTCCGTGCAACAATGTTGGCGGCGGCCCGCGACGCGCGATCCCATGTCTCCATATTAGTCGAGGCGCGGACATGCGGAATGCGAGCGGAAGGTCTCTCCGTGCAACGATGTTCGCGGCTGGCCACCACTCGCGATATTATGTCTCCATATTAGCCCAGACGCGGACAGGCTGAATTTCACCGGCAGTTTTCTCCGTGCAACAATGTTGGCGGCGGCCCGCGACGCGCGATCCCATGTCTCCGTATTGGTCGACGCGCGGACATGCCGAATGCGAGCGGAAGTTCTCTCCGTGCAACAATGTTCGCGGCTGGCCGCCACTCGCGACGTTGTGTCTCGGCGTTAGCCCAGACGCGGACAGGCTGAATTTCACCGGCAGTTTTCTCCGTGCAACAATGTTGGCGGCGCCCCGCGACGCGCGATCCTATGTCTCCGTATTAGTCGAGGCGCGGACATGCTGAATGTAAGCGGAAGTTCTCTCCGTGCAACAATGTTCGCGGCTGGCCGCCACTCGCGATATTATGTCTCCATATTAGCCCAGACGCGGACAGGCTGAATTTCACCGGCAGTTCTCTCCGTGCAACAATGTTGGCGGCGGCCCGCGACGCGCGATCTTATGTCTCCATATTAGTCGAGGGGCGGACATGCTGATTGTGAGCGGAAGTTCTCTCCGTGCAACAATGTTCGCGGCTGCCGCCACTCGCGATATTATGTCTCCATATTAGCCGCGCCGCGGAAATGCTGAATTTCGCGGGCAGAATTCGCCGTGCAACAATGTTCGCTACTGCCGGCGACGCGCGGTATTATGTCTCCATATTAGCCGAGGCGCGGACAGGCTGAATTTCACCGGCAGTTTTCTCCGTGCAACAATGTTGGCGGCGGCCCGCGACGCGCGATCCTATGTCTCCATATTAGTCGAGGGGCGGACATGCTGATTGTGAGCGGAAGTTCTCTCCGTGCAACAATGTTCGCGGCTGCCGCCACTCGCGATATTATGTCTCCATATTAGCCGCGCCGCGGAAATGCTGAATTTCGCGGGCAGAATTCGCCGTGCAACAATGTTCGCTACTGCCGGCGACGCGCGGTATTATGTCTCAATATTAGTCGAGGCGCGGACATGCGGAATGCGAGCGGAAGTTCTCTCCGTGCAACGATGTTCGCGGCTGGCCGCCACTCGCGACGTTGTGCCTCCGCGTTAGCCCAGACGCGGACAGGCTGAATTTCACCGGCAGTTTTCTCCGTGCAACAATGTTGGCGGCGGCCCGCGACGCGCGATCCCATGTCTCCGTATTAGTCGAGGCGCGGACATGCCGAATGTAAGCGGAAGTTCTCTCCGTGCAACAATGTTCGCGGCTGGCCGCCACTCGCGATATTATGTCTCCATATTAGACCAGACGCGGACAGGCTGAATTTCACCGGCAGTTCTCTCCGTGCAACAATGTTGGCGGCGGCCCGCGACGCGCGATCCCATGTCTCCGTATTGGTCGACGCGTGGACATGCGGAATGCGAGCGGAAGTTCTCTCCGTGCAACGATGTTCGCGGCTGGCCGCCACTCGCGACGTTGTGTCTCCGCGTTAGCCCAGACGCGGACAGGCTGAATTTCACCGGCAGTTTTCTCCGTGCAACAATGTTGGCGGCGGCCCGCGACGCGCGATCCCATGTCTCCGTATTGGTCGACGCGCGGACATGCCGAATGCGAGCGGAAGTTCTCTCCGTGCAACGATGTTCGCGGCTGGCCGCCACTCGCGACGTTGTGTCTCCGCGTTAGCCCAGACGCGGACAGGCTGAATTTCACCGGCAGTTTTCTCCGTGCAACAATGTTGGCGGCGGCCCGCGACGCGCGATCCCATGTCTCCGTATTGGTCGACGCGCGGACATGCCGAATGCGAGCGGAAGTTCTCTCCGTGCAACGATGTTCGCGGCTGGCCGCCACTCGCGACGTTGTGTCTCCGCGTTAGCCCAGACGCGGACAGGCTGAATTTCACCGGCAGTTTTCTCCGTGCAACAATGTTGGCGGCGGCCCGCGACGCGCGATCCTATGTCTCCATATTAGTCGAGGGGCGGACATGCTGATTGTGAGCGGAAGTTCTCTCCGTGCAACAATGTTCGCGGCTGCCGCCACTCGCGATATTATGTCTCCATATTAGCCGCGCCGCGGAAATGCTGAATTTCGCGGGCAGAATTCGCCGTGCAACAATGTTCGCTACTGCCGGCGACGCGCGGTATTATGTCTCCATATTAGTCGAGGCGCGGACATGCGGAATGCGAGCGGAAGGTCTCTCCGTGCAACGATGTTCGCGGCTGGCCGCCACTCGCGATATTATGTCTCCATATTAGCCCAGACGCGGACAGGCTGAATTTCACCGGCAGTTTTCTCCGTGCAACAATGTTGGCGGCGGCCCGCGACGCGCGATCCTATGTCTCCATTTTAGTCGAGGGGCGGACATGCTGATTGTGAGCGGAAGTTCTCTCCGTGCAACAATGTTCGCGGCTGCCGCCACTCACGATATTATGTCTCCATATTAGCCGCGCCGCGGAAATGCTGAATTTCGCGGGCAGAATTCGCCGTGCAACATTGTTCGCTACTGCCGGCGACGCGCGGTATTATGTCTCCATATTAGTCGAGGCGCGGACATGCGGAATGCGAGCGGAAGTTCTCTCTGTGCAACGATGTTCGCGGCTGGCCGCCACTCGCGACGTTGTGTCTCCGCGTTAGCCCAGACGCGGACAGGCTGAATTTCACCGGCAGTTTTCTCCGTGCAACAATGTTGGCGGCGGCCCGCGACGCGCGATCCTATGTCTCCGTATTAGTCGAGGCGCGGACATGCTGAATGTAAGCGGAAGTTCTCTCCGTGCAACAATGTTCGCGGCTGGCCGCCACTCGCGATATTATGTCTCCATATTAGCCCAGACGCGGACAGGCTGAATTTCACCGGCAGTTCTCTCCGTGCAACAATGTTGGCGGCGGCCCGCGACGCGCGATCCTATGTCTCCATATTAGTCGAGGGGCGGACATGCTGATTGTGAGCGGAAGTTCTCTCCGTGCAACAATGTTCGCGGCTGCCGCCACTCGCGATATTATGTCTCCATATTAGCCGCGCCGCGGAAATGCTGAATTTCGCGGGCAGAATTCGCCGTGCAACAATGTTCGCTACTGCCGGCGACGCGCGGTATTATGTCTCCACATTAGCCGAGGCGCGGACAGGCTGAATTTCACCGGCAGTTTTCTCCGTGCAACAATGTTGGCGGCGGCCCGCGACGCGCGATCCCATGTCTCCGTATTGGTCGAGGCGCGGACATGCCGAATGCGAGCGGAAGTTCTCTCCGTGCAACAATGTTCGCGGCTGGCCGCCACTCGCGACGTTGTGTCTCCGCGTTAGCCCAGACGCGGACAGGCTGAATTTCACCGGCAGCTTTCTCCGTGCAACAATGTTGGCGGCGGCCCGCGACGCGCGATCCCATGTCTCCGTATTGGTCGACGCGCGGACATGCCGAATGCGAGCGGAAGTTCTCTCCGTGCAACAATGCTCGCGGCTGCACGCCACTCGCGATATTATGTCTCCATATTAGCCCAGACGCGGACAGGCTGAATTTCGCGGGCAGAATTCGCCGTGCAACAATGTTCGCTACTGCCGGCGACGCGCGGTATTATGTCTCCATATTAGCCGAGGCGCGGACAGGCTGAATTTCACCGGCAGTTTTCTCCGTGCAACAATATTGGCGGCGGCCCGCGACGCGCGATCCTATGTCTCCATATTAGTCGAGGGGCGGACATGCTGATTGTGAGCGGAAGTTCTCTCCGTGCAACAATGTTCGCGGCTGCCGCCACTCGCGATATTATGTCTCCATATTAGCCGCGCCGCGGAAATGCTGAATTTCGCGGGCAGAATTCGCCGTGCAACAATGTTCGCTACTGAAGGCGACGCGCGGTATTATGTCTCCATATTAGTCGAGGCGCGGACATGCGGAATGCGAGCGGAAGGTCTCTCCGTGCAACGATGTTCGCGGCTGGCCGCCACTCGCGATATTATGTCTCCATATTAGCCCAGACGCGGACAGGCTGAATTTCACCGGCAGTTTTCTCCGTGCAACAATGTTGGCGGCGGCCCGCGACGCGCGATCCCATGTCTCCGTATTGGTCGAGGCGCGGACATGCCGAATGCGAGCGGAAGTTCTCTCCGTGCAACGATGTTCGCGGCTGGCCGCCACTCGCGACGTTGTGTCTCCGCGTTAGCCCAGACGCGGACAGGCTGAATTTCACCGGCAGTTTTCTCCGTGCAACAATGTTGGCGGCGGCCCGCGACGCGCGATCCCATGTCTCCGTATTGGTCGACGCGCGGACATGCCGAATGCGAGCGGAAGTTCTCTCCGTGCAACGATGCTCGCGGCTGCACGCCACTCGCGATATTATGTCTCCATATTAGCCCAGACGCGGACAGGCTGAATTTCGCGGGCAGAATTCGCCGTGCAACAATGTTCGCTACTGCCGGCGACGCGCGGTATTATGTCTCCATATTAGCCGAGGCGCGGACAGGCTGAATTTCACCGGCAGTTTTCTCCGTGCAACAATATTGGCGGCGGCCCGCGACGCGCGATCCTATGTCTCCATATTAGTCGAGGGGCGGACATGCTGATTGTGAGCGGAAGTTCTCTCCGTGCAACAATGTTCGCGGCTGCCGCCACTCGCGATATTATGTCTCCATATTAGCCGCGCCGCGGAAATGCTGAATTTCGCGGGCAGAATTCGCCGTGCAACAATGTTCGCTACTGAAGGCGACGCGCGGTATTATGTCTCCATATTAGTCGAGGCGCGGACATGCGGAATGCGAGCGGAAGGTCTCTCCGTGCAACGATGTTCGCGGCTGGCCGCCACTCGCGATATTATGTCTCCATATTAGCCCAGACGCGGACAGGCTGAATTTCACCGGCAGTTTTCTCCGTGCAACAATGTTGGCGGCGGCCCGCGACGCGCGATCCCATGTCTCCGTATTGGTCGAGGCGCGGACATGCCGAATGCGAGCGGAAGTTCTCTCCGTGCAACGATGTTCGCGGCTGGCCGCCACTCGCGACGTTGTGTCTCCGCGTTAGCCCAGACGCGGACAGGCTGAATTTCACCGGCAGTTTTCTCCGTGCAACAATGTTGGCGGCGGCCCGCGACGCGCGATCCCATGTCTCCGTATTGGTCGACGCGCGGACATGCCGAATGCGAGCGGAAGTTCTCTCCGTGCAACGATGTTCGCGGCTGGCCGCCACTCGCGATATTATGTCTCCATATTAGCCGCGCCGCGGAAATGCTGAATTTCGCGGGCAGAATTCGCCGTGCAACAATGTTCGCTACTGCCGGCGACGCGCGGTATTATGTCTCCATATTAGTCGAGGCGCGGACATGCCGAATGCGAGCGGAAGTTCTCTCCGTGCAACGATGTTCGCGGCTGGCCGCCACTCGCGATATTATGTCTCCATATTAGCCCAGACGCGGACAGGCTGAATTTCACCGGCAGTTTTCTCCGTGCAACAATGTTGGCGGCGGCCCGCGACGCGCGATCCTATGTCTCCATTTTAGTCGAGGGGCGGACATGCTGATTGTGAGCGGAAGTTCTCTCCGTGCAACAATGTTCGCGGCTGCCGCCACTCGCGATCTTATGTCTCCATATTAGCCGCGCCGCGGAAATGCTGAATTTCGCGGGCAGAATTCGCCGTGCAACAATGTTCGCTACTGCCGGCGACGCGCGGTATTATGTCTCCATATTAGTCGAGGCGCGGACATGCGGAATGCGAGCGGAAGTTCTCTCCGTGCAACGATGTTCGCGGCTGGCCGCCACTCGCGACGTTGTGTCTCCGCGTTAGCCCAGACGCGGACAGGCTGAATTTCATCGGCAGTTTTCTCCGTGCAACAATGTTGGCGGCGGCCCGCGACGCGCGATCCCATGTCTCCGTATTGGTCGAGGCGCGGACATGCCGAATGCGAGCGGAAGTTCTCTCCGTGCAACAATGTTCGCGGCTGGCCGCCACTCGCGACGTTGTGTCTCCGCGTTAGCCCAGACGCGGACAGGCTGAATTTCACCGGCAGTTTTCTCCGTGCAACAATTTTGGCGGCGGCCCGCTACGCGCGATCCCATGTCTCCGTATTGGTCGACGCGCGGACATGCCGAATGCGAGCGGAAGTTCTCTCCGTGCAACGATGTTCGCGGCTGGCCGCCACTCGCGGCGTTGTGTCTCCGCGTTAGCCCAGACGCGGACAGGCTGAATTTCACCGGCAGTTTTCTCCGTGCAACAATGTTGGCGGCGGCCCGCGGCGCGCGATCCCATGTCTCCGTATTGGTCGACGCGCGGTCATGCCGAATGCGAGCGGAAGTTCTCTCCGTGCAACGATGTTCGCGGCTGGCCGCCACTCGCAACGTTGTGTCTCCGCGTTAGCCCAGACGCGGACAGGCTGAATTTCACCGGCAGTTTTCTCCGTGCAACAATGTTGGCGGCGGCCCGCGACGCGCGATCCCATGTCTCCGTATTGGTCGACGCGCGGACATGCCGAATGCGAGCGGAAGTTCTCTCCGTGCAACAATGTTCGCGGCTGGCCGCCACTCGCGACGTTGTGTCTCCGCGTTAACCCAGACGCGGACAGGCTGAATTTCACCGGCAGTTTTCTCCGTGCAACAATGTTGGCGGCGGCCCGCGACGCGCGATCCTATGTCTCCATATTAGTCGAGGCGCGGACATGCTGAATGCGAGCGGAAGTTCTCTCCGTGCAACATTGTTCGCGGCTGGCCGCCACTCGCGACGTTGTGTCTCCGCGTTAGCCCAGACGCGGACAGGCTGAATTTCACCGGCAGTTTTCTCCGTGCAACAATGTTAGCGGCGGCCCGCGACGCGCGATCCCATGTCTCCGTATTGGTCGACGCGCGGACATGCCGAATGCGAGCGGAAGTTCTCTCCGTGCAACGATGTTCGCGGCTGGCCGCCACTCGCGACGTTGTGTTTCCGCGTTAGCCCAGACGCGGACAGGCTGAATTTCACCGGCAGTTTTCTCCGTGCAACAATGTTGGCGGCGGCCCGCGACGCGCGATCCCATGTCTCCGTATTGGTCGACGCGCGGACATGCCGAATGCGAGCGGAAGTTCTCTCCGTGCAACGATGTTCGCGGCTGGCCGCCACTCGCGGCGTTGTGTCTCCGCGTTAGCCCAGACGCGGACAGGCTGAATTTCACCGGCAGTTTTTTCCGTGCAACAATGTTGGCGGCGGCCCGCGACGCGCGATCCCATGTCTCCGTACTGGTCGACGCGCGGACATGCCGAATGCGAGCGGACGTTCGCTCCGTGCAACGATGTTCGCGGCTGGCCGCCACTCGCGACGTTGTGTCTCCGCGTTAGCCCAGACGCGGGCAGGCTGAATTTCACCGGCAGTTTTCTCCGTGCAACAATGTTGGCGGCGGCCCGCGACGCGCGATCCCATGTCTCCGTACTGGTCGACGCGCGGACATGCCGAATGCGAGCGGACGTTCGCTCCGTGCAACGATGTTCGCGGCTGGCCGCCACTCGCGACGTTGTGTCTCCGCGTTAGCCCAGACGCGGGCAGGCTGAATTTCACCGGCAGTTTTCTCCGTGCAACAATGTTGGCGGCGGCCCGCGACGCGCGATCCCATGTCTCCGTACTGGTCGACGCGCGGACATGCCGAATGCGAGCGGACGTTCGCTCCGTGCAACGATGTTCGCGGCTGGCCGCCACTCGCGACGTTGTGTCTCCGCGTTAGCCCAGACGCGGACAGGCTGAATTTCACCGGCAGTTTTCTCCGTGCAACAATGTTGGCGGCGGCCCGCGACGCGCGATCCCATGTCTCCGTATTGGTCGACGCGCGGACATGCCGAATGCGAGCGGAAGTTCTCTCCGTGCAACAAAGTTCGCGGCTGGCCGCCACTCGCGACGTTGTGTCTCCGCGTTAGCCCAGACGCGGACAGGCTGAATTTCACCGGCAGTTTTCTCCGTGCAACAATGTTGGCGGCGGCCCGCGACGCGCGATCCCATGTCTCCGTACTGGTCGACGCGCGGACATGCCGAATGCGAGCGGAAGTTCTCTCCGTGCAACAAAGTTCGCGGATGGCCGCCACTCGCGACGTTGTGTCTCCGCGTTAGCCCAGACGCGGACAGGCTGAATTTCACCGGCAGTTTTCTCCGTGCAACAATGTTGATGGCGGCCCGCGACGCGCGATCCCATGTCTCCGTACTGGTCGGCGCGCGGACATGCCGAATGCGAGCGGAAGTTCTCTCCGTGCAACGATGTTCGCGGCTGGCCGCCACTCGCGACGTTGTGTCTCCGCGTTAACCCAGACGCGGACAGGCTGAATTTCACCGGCAGTTTTCTCCGTGCAACAATGTTGGCGGCGGCCCGCGACGCGCGATCCTATGTCTCCATATTAGTCGAGGCGCGGACATGCTGAATGTGAGCGGAAGTTCTCTCCGTGCAACATTGTTCGCGGCTGGCCGCCACTCGCGACGTTGTGTCTCCGCGTTAGCCCAGACGCGGACAGGCTCAATTTCACCGGCAGTTCTCTCCGTGCAACAATGTTGGCGGCGGCCCGCGACGCGCGATCCCATGTCTCCGTATTGGTCGACGCGTGGACATGCCGAATGCGAGCGGAAGTTCTCTCCGTGCAACGATGTTCGCGGCTGGCCGCCACTCGCGGCGTTGTGTCTCCGCGTTAGCCCAGACGCGGACAGGCTGAATTTCACCGGCAGTTTTCTCCGTGCAACAATGTTGGCGGCGGCCCGCGGCGCGCGATCCCATGTCTCCGTATTGGTCGACGCGCGGTCATGCCGAATGCGAGCGGAAGTTCTCTCCGTGCAACAATGTTCGCGGCTGGCCGCCACTCGCGACGTTGTGTCTCCGCGTTAGCCCAGACGCGGACAGGCTGAATTTCACCGGCAGTTTTTTCCGTGCAACAATGTTGGCGGCGGCCCGCGACGCGCGATCCCATGTCTCCGTACTGGTCGACGCGCGGACATGCCGAATGCGAGCGGACGTTCGCTCCGTGCAACGATGTTCGCGGCTGGCCGCCACTCGCGACGTTGTGTCTCCGCGTTAGCCCAGACGCGGGCAGGCTGAATTTCACCGGCAGTTTTCTCCGTGCAACAATGTTGGCGGCGGCCCGCGACGCGCGATCCCATGTCTCCGTACTGGTCGACGCGCGGACATGCCGAATGCGAGCGGACGTTCGCTCCGTGCAACGATGTTCGCGGCTGGCCGCCACTCGCGACGTTGTGTCTCCGCGTTAGCCCAGACGCGGGCAGGCTGAATTTCACCGGCAGTTTTCTCCGTGCAACAATGTTGGCGGCGGCCCGCGACGCGCGATCCTATGTCTCCATATTAGTCGAGGGGCGGACATGCTGATTGTGAGCGGAAGTTCTCTCCGTGCAACAATGTTCGCGGCTGCCGCCACTCGCGATATTATGTCTCCATATTAGCCGCGCCGCGGAAATGCTGAATTTCGCGGGCAGAATTCGCCGTGCAACAATGTTCGCTACTGCCGGCGACGCGCGGTATTATGTCTCCACATTAGCCGAGGCGCGGACAGGCTGAATTTCACCGGCAGTTTTCTCCGTGCAACAATGTTGGCGGCGGCCCGCGACGCGCGATCCCATGTCTCCGTATTGGTCGACGCGTGGACATGCCGAATGCGAGCGGAAGTTCTCTCCGTGCAACGATGTTCGCGGCTGGCCGCCACTCGCGGCGTTGTGTCTCCGCGTTAGCCCAGACGCGGACAGGCTGAATTTCACCGGCAGTTTTCTCCGTGCAACAATGTTGGCGGCGGCCCGCGACGCGCGATCCCATGTCTCCGTATTGGTCGACGCGCGGACATGCCGAATGCGAGCGGAAGTTCTCTCCGTGCAACAATGCTCGCGGCTGCACGCCACTCGCGATATTATGTCTCCATATTAGCCCAGACGCGGACAGGCTGAATTTCGCGGGCAGAATTCGCCGTGCAACAATGTTCGCTACTGCCGGCGACGCGCGGTATTATGTCTCCATATTAGCCGAGGCGCGGACAGGCTGAATTTCACCGGCAGTTTTCTCCGTGCAACAATATTGGCGGCGGCCCGCGACGCGCGATCCTATGTCTCCATATTAGTCGAGGGGCGGACATGCTGATTGTGAGCGGAAGTTCTCTCCGTGCAACAATGTTCGCGGCTGCCGCCACTCGCGATATTATGTCTCCATATTAGCCGCGCCGCGGAAATGCTGAATTTCGCGGGCAGAATTCGCCGTGCAACAATGTTCGCTACTGAAGGCGACGCGCGGTATTATGTCTCCATATTAGTCGAGGCGCGGACATGCGGAATGCGAGCGGAAGGTCTCTCCGTGCAACGATGTTCGCGGCTGGCCGCCACTCGCGATATTATGTCTCCATATTAGCCCAGACGCGGACAGGCTGAATTTCACCGGCAGTTTTCTCCGTGCAACAATGTTGGCGGCGGCCCGCGACGCGCGATCCCATGTCTCCGTATTGGTTGAGGCGCGGACATGCCGAATGCGAGCGGAAGTTCTCTCCGTGCAACGATGTTCGCGGCTGGCCGCCACTCGCGACGTTGTGTCTCCGCGTTAGCCCAGACGCGGACAGGCTGAATTTCACCGGCAGTTTTCTCCGTGCAACAATGTTGGCGGCGGCCCGCGACGCGCGATCCCATGTCTCCGTACTGGTCGAGGCGCGGACATGCCGAATGCGAGCGGAAGTTCTCTCCGTGCAACGATGTTCGCGGCTGGCCGCCACTCGCGACGTTGTGTCTCCGCGTTAGCCCAGACGCGGACAGGCTGAATTTCACCGGCAGTTTTCTCCGTGCAACAATGTTGGCGGCGGCCCGCGACGCGCGATCCCATGTCTCCGTACTGGTCGACGCGCGGACATGCCGAATGCGAGCGGAAGTTCTCTCCGTGCAACAAAGTTCGCGGCTGGCCGCCACTCGCGACGTTGTGTCTCCGCGTTAGCCCAGACGCGGACAGGCTGAATTTCACCGGCAGTTTTCTCCGTGCAACAATGTTGGCGGCGGCCCGCGACGCGCGATCCCATGTCTCCGTATTGGTCGACGCGTGGACATGCGGAATGCGAGCGGAAGTTCTCTCCGTGCAACGATGTTCGCGGCTGGCCGCCACTCGCGACGTTGTGTCTCCGCGTTAGCCCAGACGCGGACAGGCTGAATTTCACCGGCAGTTTTTTCCGTGCAACAATGTTGGCGGCGGCCCGCGACGCGCGATCCCATGTCTCCGTACTGGTCGACGCGCGGACATGCCGAATGCGAGCGGACGTTCGCTCCGTGCAACGATGTTCGCGGCTGGCCGCCACTCGCGACGTTGTGTCTCCGCGTTAGCCCAGACGCGGGCAGGCTGAATTTCACCGGCAGTTTTCTCCGTGCAACAATGTTGGCGGCGGCCCGCGACGCGCGATCCCATGTCTCCGTACTGGTCGACGCGCGGACATGCCGAATGCGAGCGGACGTTCGCTCCGTGCAACGATGTTCGCGGCTGGCCGCCACTCGCGACGTTGTGTCTCCGCGTTAGCCCAGACGCGGGCAGGCTGAATTTCACCGGCAGTTTTCTCCGTGCAACAATGTTGGCGGCGGCCCGCGACGCGCGATCCTATGTCTCCATATTAGTCGAGGGGCGGACATGCTGATTGTGAGCGGAAGTTCTCTCCGTGCAACAATGTTCGCGGCTGCCGCCACTCGCGATATTATGTCTCCATATTAGCCGCGCCGCGGAAATGCTGAATTTCGCGGGCAGAATTCGCCGTGCAACAATGTTCGCTACTGCCGGCGACGCGCGGTATTATGTCTCCACATTAGCCGAGGCGCGGACAGGCTGAATTTCACCGGCAGTTTTCTCCGTGCAACAATGTTGGCGGCGGCCCGCGACGCGCGATCCCATGTCTCCGTATTGGTCGAGGCGCGGACATGCCGAATGCGAGCGGAAGTTCTCTCCGTGCAACAATGTTCGCGGCTGGCCGCCACTCGCGACGTTGTGTCTCCGCGTTAGCCCAGACGCGGACAGGCTGAATTTCACCGGCAGCTTTCTCCGTGCAACAATGTTGGCGGCGGCCCGCGACGCGCGATCCCATGTCTCCGTATTGGTCGACGCGCGGACATGCCGAATGCGAGCGGAAGTTCTCTCCGTGCAACAATGCTCGCGGCTGCACGCCACTCGCGATATTATGTCTCCATATTAGCCCAGACGCGGACAGGCTGAATTTCGCGGGCAGAATTCGCCGTGCAACAATGTTCGCTACTGCCGGCGACGCGCGGTATTATGTCTCCATATTAGCCGAGGCGCGGACAGGCTGAATTTCACCGGCAGTTTTCTCCGTGCAACAATATTGGCGGCGGCCCGCGACGCGCGATCCTATGTCTCCATATTAGTCGAGGGGCGGACATGCTGATTGTGAGCGGAAGTTCTCTCCGTGCAACAATGTTCGCGGCTGCCGCCACTCGCGATATTATGTCTCCATATTAGCCGCGCCGCGGAAATGCTGAATTTCGCGGGCAGAATTCGCCGTGCAACAATGTTCGCTACTGAAGGCGACGCGCGGTATTATGTCTCCATATTAGTCGAGGCGCGGACATGCGGAATGCGAGCGGAAGGTCTCTCCGTGCAACGATGTTCGCGGCTGGCCGCCACTCGCGATATTATGTCTCCATATTAGCCCAGACGCGGACAGGCTGAATTTCACCGGCAGTTTTCTCCGTGCAACAATGTTGGCGGCGGCCCGCGACGCGCGATCCCATGTCTCCGTATTGGTCGAGGCGCGGACATGCCGAATGCGAGCGGAAGTTCTCTCCGTGCAACGATGTTCGCGGCTGGCCGCCACTCGCGACGTTGTGTCTCCGCGTTAGCCCAGACGCGGACAGGCTGAATTTCACCGGCAGTTTTCTCCGTGCAACAATGTTGGCGGCGGCCCGCGACGCGCGATCCCATGTCTCCGTACTGGTCGACGCGCGGACATGCCGAATGCGAGCGGACGTTCGCTCCGTGCAACGATGTTCGCGGCTGGCCGCCACTCGCGACGTTGTGTCTCCGCGTTAGCCCAGACGCGGGCAGGCTGAATTTCACCGGCAGTTTTCTCCGTGCAACAATGTTGGCGGCGGCCCGCGACGCGCGATCCCATGTCTCCGTACTGGTCGACGCGCGGACATGCCGAATGCGAGCGGACGTTCGCTCCGTGCAACGATGTTCGCGGCTGGCCGCCACTCGCGACGTTGTGTCTCCGCGTTAGCCCAGACGCGGACAGGCTGAATTTCACCGGCAGTTTTCTCCGTGCAACAATGTTGGCGGCGGCCCGCGACGCGCGATCCCATGTCTCCGTATTGGTCGAGGCGCGGACATGCCGAATGCGAGCGGAAGTTCTCTCCGTGCAACAATGTTCGCGGCTGGCCGCCACTCGCGACGTTGTGTCTCCGCGTTAGCCCAGACGCGGACAGGCTGAATTTCACCGGCAGCTTTCTCCGTGCAACAATGTTGGCGGCGGCCCGCGACGCGCGATCCCATGTCTCCGTATTGGTCGACGCGCGGACATGCCGAATGCGAGCGGAAGTTCTCTCCGTGCAACAATGCTCGCGGCTGCACGCCACTCGCGATATTATGTCTCCATATTAGCCCAGACGCGGACAGGCTGAATTTCGCGGGCAGAATTCGCCGTGCAACAATGTTCGCTACTGCCGGCGACGCGCGGTATTATGTCTCCATATTAGCCGAGGCGCGGACAGGCTGAATTTCACCGGCAGTTTTCTCCGTGCAACAATATTGGCGGCGGCCCGCGACGCGCGATCCTATGTCTCCATATTAGTCGAGGGGCGGACATGCTGATTGTGAGCGGAAGTTCTCTCCGTGCAACAATGTTCGCGGCTGCCGCCACTCGCGATATTATGTCTCCATATTAGCCGCGCCGCGGAAATGCTGAATTTCGCGGGCAGAATTCGCCGTGCAACAATGTTCGCTACTGAAGGCGACGCGCGGTATTATGTCTCCATATTAGTCGAGGCGCGGACATGCGGAATGCGAGCGGAAGGTCTCTCCGTGCAACGATGTTCGCGGCTGGCCGCCACTCGCGATATTATGTCTCCATATTAGCCCAGACGCGGACAGGCTGAATTTCACCGGCAGTTTTCTCCGTGCAACAATGTTGGCGGCGGCCCGCGACGCGCGATCCCATGTCTCCGTATTGGTCGAGGCGCGGACATGCCGAATGCGAGCGGAAGTTCTCTCCGTGCAACGATGTTCGCGGCTGGCCGCCACTCGCGACGTTGTGTCTCCGCGTTAGCCCAGACGCGGACAGGCTGAATTTCACCGGCAGTTTTCTCCGTGCAACAATGTTGGCGGCGGCCCGCGACGCGCGATCCCATGTCTCCGTACTGGTCGACGCGCGGACATGCCGAATGCGAGCGGACGTTCGCTCCGTGCAACGATGTTCGCGGCTGGCCGCCACTCGCGACGTTGTGTCTCCGCGTTAGCCCAGACGCGGGCAGGCTGAATTTCACCGGCAGTTTTCTCCGTGCAACAATGTTGGCGGCGGCCCGCGACGCGCGATCCCATGTCTCCGTACTGGTCGACGCGCGGACATGCCGAATGCGAGCGGACGTTCGCTCCGTGCAACGATGTTCGCGGCTGGCCGCCACTCGCGACGTTGTGTCTCCGCGTTAGCCCAGACGCGGACAGGCTGAATTTCACCGGCAGTTTTCTCCGTGCAACAATGTTGGCGGCGGCCCGCGACGCGCGATCCCATGTCTCCGTATTGGTCGACGCGCGGACATGCCGAATGCGAGCGGAAGTTCTCTCCGTGCAACGATGTTCGCGGCTGGCCGCCACTCGCGGCGTTGTGTCTCCGCGTTAGCCCAGACGCGGACAGGCTGAATTTCACCGGCAGTTTTCTCCGTGCAACAATGTTGGCGGCGGCCCGCGGCGCGCGATCCCATGTCTCCGTATTGGTCGACGCGCGGTCATGCCGAATGCGAGCGGAAGTTCTCTCCGTGCAACAATGTTCGCGGCTGGCCGCCACTCGCGACGTTGTGTCTCCGCGTTAGCCCAGACGCGGACAGGCTGAATTTCACCGGCAGTTTTTTCCGTGCAACAATGTTGGCGGCGGCCCGCGACGCGCGATCCCATGTCTCCGTACTGGTCGACGCGCGGACATGCCGAATGCGAGCGGACGTTCGCTCCGTGCAACGATGTTCGCGGCTGGCCGCCACTCGCGACGTTGTGTCTCCGCGTTAGCCCAGACGCGGGCAGGCTGAATTTCACCGGCAGTTTTCTCCGTGCAACAATGTTGGCGGCGGCCCGCGACGCGCGATCCCATGTCTCCGTACTGGTCGACGCGCGGACATGCCGAATGCGAGCGGACGTTCGCTCCGTGCAACGATGTTCGCGGCTGGCCGCCACTCGCGACGTTGTGTCTCCGCGTTAGCCCAGACGCGGGCAGGCTGAATTTCACCGGCAGTTTTCTCCGTGCAACAATGTTGGCGGCGGCCCGCGACGCGCGATCCCATGTCTCCGTACTGGTCGACGCGCGGACATGCCGAATGCGAGCGGACGTTCGCTCCGTGCAACGATGTTCGCGGCTGGCCGCCACTCGCGACGTTGTGTCTCCGCGTTAGCCCAGACGCGGACAGGCTGAATTTCACCGGCAGTTTTCTCCGTGCAACAATGTTGGCGGCGGCCCGCGACGCGCGATCCCATGTCTCCGTACTGGTCGACGCGCGGACATGCCGAATGCGAGCGGAAGTTCTCTCCGTGCAACAAAGTTCGCGGCTGGCCGCCACTCGCGACGTTGTGTCTCCGCGTTAGCCCAGACGCGGACAGGCTGAATTTCACCGGCAGTTTTCTCCGTGCAACAATGTTGGCGGCGGCCCGCGACGCGCGATCCCATGTCTCCGTACTGGTCGACGCGCGGACATGCCGAATGCGAGCGGAAGTTCTCTCCGTGCAACAAAGTTCGCGGATGGCCGCCACTCGCGACGTTGTGTCTCCGCGTTAGCCCAGACGCGGACAGGCTGAATTTCACCGGCAGTTTTCTCCGTGCAACAATGTTGATGGCGGCCCGCGACGCGCGATCCCATGTCTCCGTACTGGTCGGCGCGCGGACATGCCGAATGCGAGCGGAAGTTCTCTCCGTGCAACGATGTTCGCGGCTGGCCGCCACTCGCGACGTTGTGTCTCCGCGTTAACCCAGACGCGGACAGGCTGAATTTCACCGGCAGTTTTCTCCGTGCAACAATGTTGGCGGCGGCCCGCGACGCGCGATCCTATGTCTCCATATTAGTCGAGGCGCGGACATGCTGAATGTGAGCGGAAGTTCTCTCCGTGCAACATTGTTCGCGGCTGGCCGCCACTCGCGACGTTGTGTCTCCGCGTTAGCCCAGACGCGGACAGGCTCAATTTCACCGGCAGTTCTCTCCGTGCAACAATGTTGGCGGCGGCCAGCGACGCGCGATCCCATGTCTCCGTATTGGTCGACGCGTGGACATGCGGAATGCGAGCGGAAGTTCTCTCCGTGCAACGATGTTCGCGGCTGGCCGCCACTCGCGACGTTGTGTCTCCGCGTTAGCCCAGACGCGGACAGGCTGAATTTCACCGGCAGTTTTCTCCGTGCAACAATGTTGGCGGCGGCCCGCGACGCGCGATCCCATGTCTCCGTATTGGTCGACGCGCGGACATGCCGAATGCGAGCGGAAGTTCTCTCCGTGCAACAATGTTCGCGGCTGGCCGCCACTCGCGACGTTGTGTCTCCGCGTTAGCCCAGACGCGGACAGGCTGAATTTCACCGGCAGTTTTTTCCGTGCAACAATGTTGGCGGCGGCCCGCGACGCGCGATCCCATGTCTCCGTACTGGTCGACGCGCGGACATGCCGAATGCGAGCGGACGTTCGCTCCGTGCAACGATGTTCGCGGCTGGCCGCCACTCGCGACGTTGTGTCTCCGCGTTAGCCCAGACGCGGGCAGGCTGAATTTCACCGGCAGTTTTCTCCGTGCAACAATGTTGGCGGCGGCCCGCGACGCGCGATCCTATGTCTCCATATTAGTCGAGGGGCGGACATGCTGATTGTGAGCGGAAGTTCTCTCCGTGCAACAATGTTCGCGGCTGCCGCCACTCGCGATATTATGTCTCCATATTAGCCGCGCCGCGGAAATGCTGAATTTCGCGGGCAGAATTCGCCGTGCAACAATGTTCGCTACTGCCGGCGACGCGCGGTATTATGTCTCCATATTAGTCGAGGCGCGGACATGCGGAATGCGAGCGGAAGGTCTCTCCGTGCAACGATGTTCGCGGCTGGCCGCCACTCGCGATATTATGTCTCCATATTAGCCCAGACGCGGACAGGCTGAATTTCACCGGCAGTTTTCTCCGTGCAACAATGTTGGCGGCGGCCCGCGACGCGCGATCCCATGTCTCCGTACTGGTCGGCGCGCGGACATGCCGAATGCGAGCGGAAGTTCTCTCCGTGCAACGATGTTCGCGGCTGGCCGCCACTCGCGACGTTGTGTCTCCGCGTTAACCCAGACGCGGACAGGCTGAATTTCACCGGCAGTTTTCTCCGTGCAACAATGTTGGCGGCGGCCCGCGACGCGCGATCCTATGTCTCCATATTAGTCGAGGCGCGGACATGCTGAATGTGAGCGGAAGTTCTCTCCGTGCAACATTGTTCGCGGCTGGCCGCCACTCGCGACGTTGTGTCTCCGCGTTAGCCCAGACGCGGACAGGCTCAATTTCACCGGCAGTTCTCTCCGTGCAACAATGTTGGCGGCGGCCCGCGACGCGCGATCCCATGTCTCCGTATTGGTCGACGCGTGGACATGCGGAATGCGAGCGGAAGTTCTCTCCGTGCAACGATGTTCGCGGCTGGCCGCCACTCGCGACGTTGTGTCTCCGCGTTAGCCCAGACGCGGACAGGCTGAATTTCACCGGCAGTTTTCTCCGTGCAACAATGTTGGCGGCGGCCCGCGACGCGCGATCCCATGTCTCCGTATTGGTCGACGCGCGGACATGCCGAATGCGAGCGGAAGTTCTCTCCGTGCAACAATGTTCGCGGCTGGCCGCCACTCGCGACGTTGTGTCTCCGCGTTAGCCCAGACGCGGACAGGCTGAATTTCACCGGCAGTTTTTTCCGTGCAACAATGTTGGCGGCGGCCCGCGACGCGCGATCCCATGTCTCCGTACTGGTCGACGCGCGGACATGCCGAATGCGAGCGGACGTTCGCTCCGTGCAACGATGTTCGCGGCTGGCCGCCACTCGCGACGTTGTGTCTCCGCGTTAGCCCAGACGCGGGCAGGCTGAATTTCACCGGCAGTTTTCTCCGTGCAACAATGTTGGCGGCGGCCCGCGACGCGCGATCCTATGTCTCCATATTAGTCGAGGGGCGGACATGCTGATTGTGAGCGGAAGTTCTCTCCGTGCAACAATGTTCGCGGCTGCCGCCACTCGCGATATTATGTCTCCATATTAGCCGCGCCGCGGAAATGCTGAATTTCGCGGGCAGAATTCGCCGTGCAACAATGTTCGCTACTGCCGGCGACGCGCGGTATTATGTCTCCATATTAGTCGAGGCGCGGACATGCGGAATGCGAGCGGAAGGTCTCTCCGTGCAACGATGTTCGCGGCTGGCCGCCACTCGCGATATTATGTCTCCATATTAGCCCAGACGCGGACAGGTTGAATTTCACCGGCAGTTTTCTCCGTGCAACAATGTTGGCGGCGGCCCGCGACGCGCGATCCCATGTCTCCGTACTGGTCGACGCGCGGACATGCCGAATGCGAGCGGAAGTTCTCTCCGTGCAACAAAGTTCGCGGCTGGCCGCCACTCGCGACGTTGTGTCTCCGCGTTAGCCCAGACGCGGACAGGCTGAATTTCACCGGCAGTTTTCTCCGTGCAACAATGTTGGCGGCGGCCCGCGACGCGCGATCCCATGTCTCCGTACTGGTCGACGCGCGGACATGCCGAATGCGAGCGGAAGTTCTCTCCGTGCAACAAAGTTCGCGGATGGCCGCCACTCGCGACGTTGTGTCTCCGCGTTAGCCCAGACGCGGACAGGCTGAATTTCACCGGCAGTTTTCTCCGTGCAACAATGTTGATGGCGGCCCGCGACGCGCGATCCCATGTCTCCGTACTGGTCGGCGCGCGGACATGCCGAATGCGAGCGGAAGTTCTCTCCGTGCAACGATGTTCGCGGCTGGCCGCCACTCGCGACGTTGTGTCTCCGCGTTAACCCAGACGCGGACAGGCTGAATTTCACCGGCAGTTTTCTCCGTGCAACAATGTTGGCGGCGGCCCGCGACGCGCGATCCTATGTCTCCATATTAGTCGAGGCGCGGACATGCTGAATGTGAGCGGAAGTTCTCTCCGTGCAACATTGTTCGCGGCTGGCCGCCACTCGCGACGTTGTGTCTCCGCGTTAGCCCAGACGCGGACAGGCTCAATTTCACCGGCAGTTCTCTCCGTGCAACAATGTTGGCGGCGGCCCGCGACGCGCGATCCCATGTCTCCGTATTGGTCGACGCGTGCACATGCGGAATGCGAGCGGAAGTTCTCTCCGTGCAACGATGTTCGCGGCTGGCCGCCACTCGCGACGTTGTGTCTCCGCGTTAGCCCAGACGCGGACAGGCTGAATTTCACCGGCAGTTTTCTCCGTGCAACAATGTTGGCGGCGTCCCGCGACGCGCGATCCCATGTCTCCGTATTGGTCGACGCGCGGACATGCCGAATGCGAGCGGAAGTTCTCTCCGTGCAACGATGTTCGCGGCTGGCCGCCACTCGCGGCGTTGTGTCTCCGCGTTAGCCCAGACGCGGACAGGCTGAAGTTCACCGGCAGTTTTCTCCGTGCAACAATGTTGGCGGCGGCCCGCGACGCGCGATCCCATGTCTCCGTACTGGTCGACGCGCGGACATGCCGAATGCGAGCGGAAGTTCTCTCCGTGCAACATTGTTCGCGGCTGGCCGCCACTCGCGACGTTGTGTCTCCGCGTTAGCCCAGACGCGGACAGGCTCAATTTCACCGGCAGTTTTCTCCGTGCAACAATGTTGGCGGCGGCCCGCGACGCGCGATCCCATGTCTCCGTACTGGTCGACGCGCGGACATGCCGAATGCGAGCGGAAGTTCTCTCCGTGCAACAATGTTCGCGGCTGGCCGCCACTCGCGACGTTGTGTCTCCGCGTAAACCCAGACGCGGACAGGCTGAATTTCACCGGCAGTTTTCTCCGTGCAACAATGTTGGCGGCGGCCCGCGACGCGCGATCCCATGTCTCCGTACTGGTCGACGCGCGGACATGCCGAATGCGAGCGGAAGTTCTCTCCGTGCAACAATGTTCGCGGCTGGCCGCCACTCGCGACGTTGTGTCTCCGCGTTAGCCCAGACGCGGACAGGCTGAATTTCACCGGCAGTTTTCTCCGTGCAACAATGTTAGCGGCGGCCCGCGACGCGCGATCCCATGTCTCCGTATTGGTCGACGCGCGGACATGCCGAATGCGAGCGGAAGTTCTCTCCGTGCAACGATGTTCGCGGCTGGCCGCCACTCGCGACGTTGTGTCTCCGCGTTAGCCCAGACGCGGACAGGCTGAATTTCACCGGCAGTTTTCTCCGTGCAACAATGTTGGCGGCGGCCCGCGACGCGCGATCCCATGTCTCCGTATTGGTCGACGCGCGGACATGCCGAATGCGAGCGGAAGTTCTCTCCGTGCAACGATGTTCGCGGCTGGCCGCCACTCGCGGCGTTGTGTCTCCGCGTTAGCCCAGACGCGGACAGGCTGAATTTCACCGGCAGTTTTCTCCGTGCAACAATGTTGGCGGCGGCCCGCGGCGCGCGATCCCATGTCTCCGTATTGGTCGACGCGCGGTCATGCCGAATGCGAGCGGAAGTTCTCTCCGTGCAACAATGTTCGCGGCTAGCCGCCACTCGCGACGTTGTGTCTCCGCGTTAGCCCAGACGCGGACAGGCTGAATTTCACCGGCAGTTTTCTCCGTGCAACAATGTTGGCGGCGGCCCGCGACGCCCGATCCCATGTCTCCGTACTGGTCGACGCGCGGACATGCCGAATGCGAGCGGACGTTCGCTCCGTGCAACGATGTTCGCGGCTGGCCGCCACTCGCGGCGTTGTGTCTCCGCGTTAGCCCAGACGCGGACAGGCTGAATTTCACCGGCAGTTTTCTCCGTGCAACAATGTTGGCGGCGGCCCGCGGCGCGCGATCCCATGTCTCCGTATTGGTCGACGCGCGGTCATGCCGAATGCGAGCGGAAGTTCTCTCCGTGCAACGATGTTCGCGGCTGGCCGCCACTCGCGACGTTGTGTCTCCGCGTTAGCCCAGACGCGGACAGGCTGAATTTCACCGGCAGTTTTCTCCGTGCAACAATGTTGGCGGCGGCCCGCGACGCGCGATCCCATGTCTCCGTACTGGTCGACGCGCGGACATGCCGAATGCGAGCGGACGTTCGCTCCGTGCAACGATGTTCGCGGCTGGCCGCCACTCGCGACGTTGTGTCTCCGCGTTAGCCCAGACGCGGGCAGGCTGAATTTCACCGGCAGTTTTCTCCGTGCAACAATGTTGGCGGCGGCCCGCGACGCGCGATCCCATGTCTCCGTACTGGTCGACGCGCGGACATGCCGAATGCGAGCGGACGTTCGCTCCGTGCAACGATGTTCGCGGCTGGCCGCCACTCGCGACGTTGTGTCTCCGCGTTAGCCCAGACGCGGGCAGGCTGAATTTCACCGGCAGTTTTCTCCGTGCAACAATGTTGGCGGCGGCCCGCGACGCGCGATCCCATGTCTCCGTACTGGTCGACGCGCGGACATGCCGAATGCGAGCGGACGTTCGCTCCGTGCAACGATGTTCGCGGCTGGCCGCCACTCGCGACGTTGTGTCTCCGCGTTAGCCCAGACGCGGACAGGCTGAATTTCACCGGCAGTTTTCTCCGTGCAAGAATGTTGGCGGCGGCCCGCGACGCGCGATCCCATGTCTCCGTACTGGTCGACGCGCGGACATGCCGAATGCGAGCGGACGTTCGCTCCGTGCAACGATGTTCGCGGCTGGCCGCCACTCGCGACGTTGTGTCTCCGCGTTAGCCCAGACGCGGGCAGGCTGAATTTCACCGGCAGTTTTCTCCGTGCAACAATGTTGGCGGCGGCCCGCGACGCGCGATCCCATGTCTCCGTACTGGTCGACGCGCGGACATGCCGAATGCGAGCGGAAGTTCTCTCCGTGCAACAAAGTTCGCGGCTGGCCGCCACTCGCGACGTTGTGTCTCCGCGTTAGCCCAGACGCGGACAGGCTGAATTTCACCGGCAGTTTTCTCCGTGTAACAATGTTGGCGGCGGCCCGCGACGCGCGATCCCATGTCTCCGTACTGGTCGACGCGCGGACATGCCGAATGCGAGCGGAAGTTCTCTCCGTGCAACAAAGTTCGCGGATGGCCGCCACTCGCGACGTTGTGTCTCCGCGTTAGCCCAGACGCGGACAGGCTGAATTTCACCGGCAGTTTTCTCCGTGCAACAATGTTGATGGCGGCCCGCGACGCGCGATCCCATGTCTCCGTACTGGTCGACGCGCGGACATGCCGAATGCGAGCGGACGTTCGCTCCGTGCAACGATGTTCGCGGCTGGCCGCCACTCGCGACGTTGTGTCTCCGCGTTAGCCCAGACGCGGGCAGGCTGAATTTCACCGGCAGTTTTCTCCGTGCAACAATGTTGGCGGCGGCCCGCGACGCGCGATCCCATGTCTCCGTACTGGTCGACGCGCGGACATGCCGAATGCGAGCGGACGTTCGCTCCGTGCAACGATGTTCGCGGCTGGCCGCCACTCGCGACGTTGTGTCTCCGCGTTAGCCCAGACGCGGGCAGGCTGAATTTCACCGGCAGTTTTCTCCGTGCAACAATGTTGGCGGCGGCCCGCGACGCGCGATCCCATGTCTCCGTACTGGTCGACGCGCGGACATGCCGAATGCGAGCGGAAGTTCTCTCCGTGCAACAAAGTTCGCGGCTGGCCGCCACTCGCGACGTTGTGTCTCCGCGTTAGCCCAGACGCGGACAGGCTGAATTTCACCGGCAGTTTTCTCCGTGTAACAATGTTGGCGGCGGCCCGCGACGTGCGATCCCATGTCTCCGTACTGGTCGACGCGCGGACATGCCGAATGCGAGCGGAAGTTCTCTCCGTGCAACAAAGTTCGCGGATGGCCGCCACTCGCGACGTTGTGTCTCCGCGTTAGCCCAGACGCGGACAGGCTGAATTTCACCGGCAGTTTTCTCCGTGCAACAATGTTGATGGCGGCCCGCGACGCGCGATCCCATGTCTCCGTACTGGTCGACGCGCGGACATGCCGAATGCGAGCGGAAGTTCTCTCCGTGCAACGATGTTCGCGGCTGGCCGCCACTCGCGACGTTGTGTCTCCGCGTTAGCCCAGACGCGGACAGGCTCAATTTCACCGGCAGTTTTCTCCGTGCAACAATGTTGGCGGCGGCCCGCGACGCGCGATCCCATGTCTCCGTATCGGTCGACGCGCGGACATGCCGAATGCGAGCGGAAGTTCTATCCGTGCAACAATGTTCGCGGCTGGCCGCCACTCGCGACGTTGTGTCTCCGCGTTAGCCCAGACGCGGACAGGCTGAATTTCACCGGCAGTTTTCTCCGTGCAACAATGTTGGCGGCGGCCCGCGACGCGCGATCCCATGTCTCCGTATTGGTCGACGCGCGGACATGCCGAATGCGAGCGGAAGTTCTCTCCGTGCAACAATGTTCGCGGATGGCCGCCACTCGCGACGTTGTGTCTACGCGTTAGCCCAGACGCGGACAGGTTGAATTTCACCGGCAGTTTTCTCCGTGCAACAATGTTGGCGGCGGCCCGCGACGCGCGATCCCATGTCTCCGTATTGGTCGACGAGCGGACATGCTGAATGTGAGCGGAAGTTCTCTGCGTGCAACAATGTTCGCGGCTGGCCGCCACTCGCGACGTTCTGCCTCCGCGTTAACCCAGACGCGGACAGGATGAATTTCACCGGCAGTTTTCTCCGTGCAACAATGTTGGCGGCGGCCCGCGACGCGCGATCCCATGTCTCCGTATTGGTCGACGCGCGGACATGCCGAATGCGAGCGGAAGTTCTCTCCGTGCAACGATGTTCGCGGCTGGCCGCCAGTCGCGGCGTTGTGTCTCCGCGTTATCCCAGACGCGGACAGGCTGAATTTCACCGGCAGTTTTCTCCGTGCAACAATGTTGGCGGCGGCTCGCGACGCGCGATCCCATGTCTCCATATTGGTCGACGAGCGGACATGCTGAATGTGAGCGGAAGTTCTCTGCGTGCAACAATGTTCGCGGCTGGCCGCCACTCGCAATGTTATGTCTCCATATTAGCCCAGACGTGGACAGGATGAATTTCACCGGCAGTTTTCTCCGTGCAACAATGTTGGCGGCGGTCCGCGACGCGCGATCCTATGTGTTCATATTAGTCGAGGCGCGGACATGCCGAATGTGAGCGGAAGTTCTCTCCGTGCAACAATGTTCGCGGCTGGCCGCCACTCGCGACGTTGTGTCTCCGCGTAAACCCAGACGCGGACAGGCTGAATTTCACCGGCAGTTTTCTCCGTGCAACAATGTTGGCGGCGGCCCGCGACGCGCGATCCCATGTCTCCGTACTGGTCGACGCGCGGACATGCCGAATGCGAGCGGAAGTTCTCTCCGTGCAACGATGTTCGCGGCTGGCCGCCACTCGCGGCGTTGTGTCTCCGCGTTAGCCCAGACGCGGACAGGCTGAATTTCACCGGCAGTTTTCTCCGTGCAACAATGTTGGCGGCGGCCCGCGGCGCGCGATCCCATGTCTCCGTATTGGTCGACGCGCGGTCATGCCGAATGCGAGCGGAAGTTCTCTCCGTGCAACAATGTTCGCGGCTGGTCGCCACTCGCGACGTTGTGTCTCCGCGTTAGCCCAGACGCGGACAGGCTGAATTTCACCGGCAGTTTCCTCCGTGCAACAATGTTGGCGGCGGCCCGCGACGCGCGATCCCCTGTCTCCGTATTGGTCGACGCGCGGACATGCCGAATGCGAGCGGAAATTCTCCCCGTGCAACGATGTTCGCGGCTGGCCGCCACTCGCGGCGTTGTGTCTCCGCGTTAGCCCAGACGCGGACAGGCTGAATTTCACCGGCAGTTTTCTCCGTGCAACAATGTTGGCGGCGGCCCGCGGCGCGCGATCCCATGTCTCCGTATTGGTCGACGCGCGGTCATGCCGAATGCGAGCGGAAGTTCTCTCCGTGCAACAATGTTCGCGGATGGCCGCCACTCGCGACGTTGTGTCTCCGCGTTAGCCCAGACGCGGACAGGCTGAATTTCACCGGCAGTTTTCTCCGTGCAACAATGTTGATGGCGGCCCGCGACGCGCGATCCCATGTCTCCGTACTGGTCGACGCGCGGACATGCCGAATGCGAGCGGAAGTTCTCTCCGTGCAACGATGTTCGCGGCTGGCCGCCACTCGCGACGTTGTGTCTCCGCGTTAGCCCAGACGCGGACAGGCTCAATTTCACCGGCAGTTTTCTCCGTGCAACAATGTTGGCGGCGGCTCGCGACGCGCGATCCCATGTCTCCATATTGGTCGACGAGCGGACATGCTGAATGTGAGCGGAAGTTCTCTGCGTGCAACAATGTTCGCGGCTGGCCGCCACTCGCAATGTTATGTCTCCATATTAGCCCAGACGTGGACAGGATGAATTTCACCGGCAGTTTTCTCCGTGCAACAATGTTGGCGGCGGTCCGCGACGCGCGATCCTATGTGTTCATATTAGTCGAGGCGCGGACATGCCGAATGTGAGCGGAAGTTCTCTCCGTGCAACAATGTTCGCGGCTGGCCGCCACTCGCGACGTTGTGTCTCCGCGTAAACCCAGACGCGGACAGGCTGAATTTCACCGGCAGTTTTCTCCGTGCAACAATGTTGGCGGCGGCCCGCGACGCGCGATCCCATGTCTCCGTACTGGTCGACGCGCGGACATGCCGAATGCGAGCGGAAGTTCTCTCCGTGCAACGATGTTCGCGGCTGGCCGCCACTCGCGGCGTTGTGTCTCCGCGTTAGCCCAGACGCGGACAGGCTGAATTTCACCGGCAGTTTTCTCCGTGCAACAATGTTGGCGGCGGCCCGCGGCGCGCGATCCCATGTCTCCGTATTGGTCGACGCGCGGTCATGCCGAATGCGAGCGGAAGTTCTCTCCGTGCAACAATGTTCGCGGCTGGTCGCCACTCGCGACGTTGTGTCTCCGCGTTAGCCCAGACGCGGACAGGCTGAATTTCACCGGCAGTTTCCTCCGTGCAACAATGTTGGCGGCGGCCCGCGACGCGCGATCCCCTGTCTCCGTATTGGTCGACGCGCGGACATGCCGAATGCGAGCGGAAATTCTCCCCGTGCAACGATGTTCGCGGCTGGCCGCCACTCGCGGCGTTGTGTCTCCGCGTTAGCCCAGACGCGGACAGGCTGAATTTCACCGGCAGTTTTCTCCGTGCAACAATGTTGGCGGCGGCCCGCGGCGCGCGATCCCATGTCTCCGTATTGGTCGACGCGCGGTCATGCCGAATGCGAGCGGAAGTTCTCTCCGTGCAACAATGTTCGCGGCTGGCCGCCACTCGCGACGTTGTGTCTCCGCGTTAGCCCAGACGCGGACAGGCTGAATTTCACCGGCAGTTTTCTCCGTGCAACAATGTTGGCGGCGGCCCGCGACGCGCGATCCCATGTCTCCGTACTGGTCGACGCGCGGACATGCCGAATGCGAGCGGACGTTCGCTCCGTGCAACGATGTTCGCGGCTGGCCGCCACTCGCGACGTTGTGTCTCCGCGTAAACCCAGACGCGGACAGGCTGAATTTCACCGGCAGTTTTCTCCGTGCAACAATGTTGGCGGCGGCCCGCGACGCGCGATCCCATGTCTCCGTACTGGTCGACGCGCGGACATGCCGAATGCGAGCGGAAGTTCTCTCCGTGCAACGATGTTCGCGGCTGGCCGCCACTCGCGGCGTTGTGTCTCCGCGTTAGCCCAGACGCGGACAGGCTGAATTTCACCGGCAGTTTTCTCCGTGCAACAATGTTGGCGGCGGCCCGCGGCGCGCGATCCCATGTCTCCGTATTGGTCGACGCGCGGTCATGCCGAATGCGAGCGGAAGTTCTCTCCGTGCAACAATGTTCGCGGCTGGTCGCCACTCGCGACGTTGTGTCTCCGCGTTAGCCCAGACGCGGACAGGCTGAATTTCACCGGCAGTTTCCTCCGTGCAACAATGTTGGCGGCGGCCCGCGACGCGCGATCCCCTGTCTCCGTATTGGTCGACGCGCGGACATGCCGAATGCGAGCGGAAATTCTCCCCGTGCAACGATGTTCGCGGCTGGCCGCCACTCGCGGCGTTGTGTCTCCGCGTTAGCCCAGACGCGGACAGGCTGAATTTCACCGGCAGTTTTCTCCGTGCAACAATGTTGGCGGCGGCCCGCGGCGCGCGATCCCATGTCTCCGTATTGGTCGACGCGCGGTCATGCCGAATGCGAGCGGAAGTTCTCTCCGTGCAACAATGTTCGCGGCTGGCCGCCACTCGCGACGTTGTGTCTCCGCGTTAGCCCAGACGCGGACAGGCTGAATTTCACCGGCAGTTTTCTCCGTGCAACAATGTTGGCGGCGGCCCGCGACGCGCGATCCCATGTCTCCGTACTGGTCGACGCGCGGACATGCCGAATGCGAGCGGACGTTCGCTCCGTGCAACGATGTTCGCGGCTGGCCGCCACTCGCGACGTTGTGTCTCCGCGTTAGCCCAGACGCGGGCAGGCTGAATTTCACCGGCAGTTTTCTCCGTGCAACAATGTTGGCGGCGGCCCGCGACGCGCGATCCCATGTCTCCGTACTGGTCGACGCGCGGACATGCCGAATGCGAGCGGACGTTCGCTCCGTGCAACGATGTTCGCGGCTGGCCGCCACTCGCGACGTTGTGTCTCCGCGTTAGCCCAGACGCGGACAGGCTGAATTTCACCGGCAGTTTTCTCCGTGCAACAATGTTGATGGCGGCCCGCGACGCGCGATCCCATGTCTCCGTACTGGTCGACGCGCGGACATGCCGAATGCGAGCGGAAGTTCTGTCCGTGCAACAATGTTCGCGGCTGGCCGCCACTCGCGACGTTGTGTCTCCGCGTTAGCCCAGACGCGGACAGGCTGAATTTCACCGGCAGTTTTCTCCGTGCAACAATGTTGGCGGCGGCCCGCGACGCGCGATCCCATGTCTCCGTATTGGTCGACGCGCGGACATGCCGAATGCGAGCGGAAGTTCTCTCCGTGCAACGATGTTCGCGGCTGGCCGCCACTCGCGGCGTTGTGTCTCCGCGTTAGCCCAGACGCGGACAGGCTGAATTTCACCGGCAGTTTTCTCCGTGCAACAATGTTGGCGGCGGCCCGCGGCGCGCGATCCCATGTCTCCGTATTGGTCGACGCGCGGTCATGCCGAATGCGAGCGGAAGTTCTCTCCGTGCAACAATGTTCGCGGCTGGCCGCCACTCGCGACGTTGTGTCTCCGCGTTAGCCCAGACGCGGACAAGCTAAATTTCACCGGCAGTTTTCTCCGTGCAACAATGTTGGCGGCGGCTCGCGACGCGCGATCCCATGTCTCCATATTGGTCGACGAGCGGACATGCTGAATGTGAGCGGAAGTTCTCTGCGTGCAACAATGTTCGCGGCTGGCCGCCACTCGCAATGTTATGTCTCCATATTAGCCCAGACGTGGACAGGATGAATTTCACCGGCAGTTTTCTCCGTGCAACAATGTTGGCGGCGATCCGCGACGCGCGATCCTATGTGTTCATATTAGTCGAGGCGCGGACATGCCGAATGTGAGCGGAAGTTCTCTCCGTGCAACAATGTTCGCGGCTGGCCGCCACTCGCGACGTTGTGTCTCCGCGTAAACCCAGACGCGGACAGGCTGAATTTCACCGGCAGTTTCCTCCGTGCAACAATGTTGGCGGCGGCCCGCGGCGCGCGATCCCATGTCTCCGTATTGGTCGACGCGCGGTCATGCCGAATGCGAGCGGAAGTTCTCTCCGTGCAACAATGTTCGCGGCTGGCCGCCACTCGCGACGTTGTGTCTCCGCGTTAGCCCAGACGCGGACAGGCTGAATTTCACCGGCAGTTTTCTCCGTGCAACAATGTTGGCGGCGGCCCGCGACGCGCGATCCCATGTCTCCGTACTGGTCGACGCGCGGACATGCCGAATGCGAGCGGACGTTCGCTCCGTGCAACGATGTTCGCGGCTGGCCGCCACTCGCGACGTTGTGTCTCCGCGTTAGCCCAGACGCGGGCAGGCTGAATTTCACCGGCAGTTTTCTCCGTGCAACAATGTTGGCGGCGGCCCGCGACGCGCGATCCCATGTCTCCGTACTGGTCGACGCGCGGACATGCCGAATGCGAGCGGACGTTCGCTCCGTGCAACGATGTTCGCGGCTGGCCGCCACTCGCGACGTTGTGTCTCCGCGTTAGCCCAGACGCGGACAGGCTGAATTTCACCGGCAGTTTTCTCCGTGCAACAATGTTGATGGCGGCCCGCGACGCGCGATCCCATGTCTCCGTACTGGTCGACGCGCGGACATGCCGAATGCGAGCGGAAGTTCTGTCCGTGCAACAATGTTCGCGGCTGGCCGCCACTCGCGACGTTGTGTCTCCGCGTTAGCCCAGACGCGGACAGGCTGAATTTCACCGGCAGTTTTCTCCGTGCAACAATGTTGGCGGCGGCCCGCGACGCGCGATCCCATGTCTCCGTATTGGTCGACGCGCGGACATGCCGAATGCGAGCGGAAGTTCTCTCCGTGCAACGATGTTCGCGGCTGGCCGCCACTCGCGGCGTTGTGTCTCCGCGTTAGCCCAGACGCGGACAGGCTGAATTTCACCGGCAGTTTTCTCCGTGCAACAATGTTGGCGGCGGCCCGCGGCGCGCGATCCCATGTCTCCGTATTGGTCGACGCGCGGTCATGCCGAATGCGAGCGGAAGTTCTCTCCGTGCAACAATGTTCGCGGCTGGCCGCCACTCGCGACGTTGTGTCTCCGCGTTAGCCCAGACGCGGACAAGCTGAATTTCACCGGCAGTTTTCTCCGTGCAACAATGTTGGCGGCGGCCCGCGACGCGCGATCCCATGTCTCCGTACTGGTCGACGCGCGGACATGCCGAATGCGAGCGGACGTTCGCTCCGTGCAACGATGTTCGCGGCTGGCCGCCACTCGCGACGTTGTGTCTCCGCGTTAGCCCAGACGCGGGCAGGCTGAATTTCACCGGCAGTTTTCTCCGTGCAACAATGTTGGCGGCGGCCCGCGACGCGCGATCCCATGTCTCCGTACTGGTCGACGCGCGGACATGCCGAATGCGAGCGGACGTTCGCTCCGTGCAACGATGTTCGCGGCTGGCCGCCACTCGCGACGTTGTGTCTCCGCGTTAGCCCAGACGCGGACAGGCTGAATTTCACCGCCAGTTTTCTCCGTGCAACAATGTTGGCGGCGGCCCGCGACGCGCGATCCCATGTCTCCGTATTGGTCGACGCGCGGACATGCCGAATGCGAGCGGAAGTTCTCTCCGTGCAACGATGTTCGCGGCTGGCCGCCACTCGCGACGTTGTGTCTCCGCGTTAGCCCATACGCGGACAGGCTGAATTTCACCGGCAGTTTTCTCCGTGCAACAATGTGGGCGGCGGCCCGCGACGCGCGATCCCATGTCTCCGTACTGGTCGACGCGCGGACATGCCGAATGCGAGCGGAAGTTCTCTCCGTGCAACAATGTTCGCGGCTGGCCGCCACTCGCGACGTTGTGTCTCCGCGTTAGCCCAGACGCGGACAGGCTGAATTTCACCGGCAGTTTTCTCCGTGCAACAATGTTGGCGGCGGTCCGCGACGCGCGATCCCATGTCTCCGTATCGGTCGACGCGCGGACATGCCGAATGCGAGCGGAAGTTCTATCCGTGCAACAATGTTCGCGGCTGGCCGCCACTCGCGACGTTGTGTCTCCGCGTTAGCCCAGACGCGGACAGGCTGAATTTCACCGGTAGTTTTCTCCGTGCAACAATGTTGGCGGCGGCCCGCGACGCGCGATCCCATGTCTCCGTATTGGTCGACGCGCGGACATGCCGAATGCGAGCGGAAGTTCTCTCCGTGCAACGATGTTCGCGGCTGGCCGCCACTCGCGGCGTTGTGTCTCCGCGTTAGCCCAGACGCGGACAGGCTGAATTTCACCGGCAGTTTTCTCCGTGCAACAATGTTGGCGGCGGCCCGCGACGCGCGATCCCATGTCTCCGTACTGGTCGACGCGCGGACATGCCGAATGCGAGCGGAAGTTCTCTCCGTGCAACGATGTTCGCGGCTGGCCGCCACTCGCGGCGTTGTGTCTCCGCGTTATCCCAGACGCGGACAGGCTGAATTTCACCGGCAGTTTTCTCCGTGCAACAATGTTGGCGGCGGCCCGCGGCGCGCGATCCCATGTCTCCGTATTGGTCGACGCGCGGTCATGCCGAATGCGAGTGGAAGTTCTCTCCGTGCAACAATGTTCGCGGCTGGCCGCCACTCGCGACGTTGTGTCTCCGCGTTAGCCCAGACGCGGACAGGCTGAATTTCACCGGCAGTTTCCTCCGTGCAACAATGTTGGCGGCGGCCCGCGACGCGCGATCCCCTGTCTCCGTATTGGTCGACACGCGGACATGCCGAATGCGAGCGGAAGTTCTCTCCGTGCAACGATGTTCGCGGCTGGCCGCCACTCGCGGCGTTGTGTCTCCGCGTTAGCCCAGACGCGGACAGGCTGAATTTCACCGGCAGTTTTCTCCGTGCAACAATGTTGGCGGCGGCCCGCGGCGCGCGATCCCATGTCTCCGTATTGGTCGACGCGCGGTCATGCCGAATGCGAGCGGAAGTTCTCTCCGTGCAACAATGTTCGCGGCTGGCCGCCACTCGCGACGTTGTGTCTCCGCGTTAGCCCAGACGCGGACAAGCTGAATTTCACCGGCAGTTTTCTCCGTGCAACAATGTTGGCGGCGGCCCGCGACGCGCGATCCCATGTCTCCGTACTGGTCGACGCGCGGACATGCCGAATGCGAGCGGACGTTCGCTCCGTGCAACGATGTTCGCGGCTGGCCGCCACTCGCGACGTTGTGTCTCCGCGTTAGCCCAGACGCGGACAGGCTGAATTTCACCGGCAGTTTTCTCCGTGCAACAATGTTGGCGGCGGCCCGCGGCGCGCGATCCCATGTCTCCGTATTGGTCGACGCGCGGTCATGCCGAATGCGAGCGGAAGTTCTCTCCGTGCAACAATGTTCGCGGCTGGCCGCCACTCGCGACGTTGTGTCTCCGCGTTAGCCCAGACGCGGACAGGCTGAATTTCACCGGCAGTTTTCTCCGTGCAACAATGTTGGCGGCGGCCCGCGACGCGCGATCCCATGTCTCCGTACTGGTCTACGCGCGGACATGCCGAATGCGAGCGGACGTTCGCTCCGTGCAACGATGTTCGCGGCTGGCCGCCACTCGCGACGTTGTGTCTCCGCGTTAGCCCAGACGCGGGCAGGCTGAATTTCACCGGCAGTTTTCTCCGTGCAACAATGTTGGCGGCGGCCCGCGACGCGCGATCCCATGTCTCCGTACTGGTCGACGCGCGGACATGCCGAATGCGAGCGGACGTTCGCTCCGTGCAACGATGTTCGCGGCTGGCCGCCACTCGCGACGTTGTGTCTCCGCGTTAGCCCAGACGCGGACAGGCTGAATTTCACCGGCAGTTTTCTCCGTGCAACAATGTTGATGGCGGCCCGCGACGCGCGATCCCATGTCTCCGTACTGGTCGACGCGCGGACATGCCGAATGCGAGCAGAAGTTCTGTCCGTGCAACAATGTTCGCGGCTGGCCGCCACTCGCGACGTTGTGTCTCCGCGTTAGCCCAGACGCGGACAGGCTGAATTTTACCGGCAGTTTTCTCCGTGCAACAATGTTGGCGGCGGCCCGCGACGCGCGATCCCATGTCTCCGTATTGGTCGACGCGCGGACATGCCGAATGCGAGCGGAAGTTCTCTCCGTGCAACGATGTTCGCGGCTGGCCGCCACTCGCGGCGTTGTGTCTCCGCGTTAGCCCAGACGCGGACAGGCTGAATTTCACCGGCAGTTTTCTCCGTGCAACAATGTTGGCGGCGGCCCGCGGCGCGCGATCCCATGTCTCCGTATTGGTCGACGCGCGGTCATGCCGAATGCGAGCGGAAGTTCTCTCCGTGCAACAATGTTCGCGGCTGGCCGCCACTCGCGACGTTGTGTCTCCGCGTTAGCCCAGACGCGGACAAGCTGAATTTCACCGGCAGTTTTCTCCGTGCAACAATGTTGGCGGCGGCCCGCGACGCGCGATCCCATGTCTCCGTACTGGTCGACGCGCGGACATGCCGAATGCGAGCGGACGTTCGCTCCGTGCAACGATGTTCGCGGCTGGCCGCCACTCGCGACGTTGTGTCTCCGCGTTAGCCCAGACGCGGACAGGCTGAATTTCACCGGCAGTTTTCTCCGTGCAACAATGTTGGCGGCGGTCCGCGACGCGCGATCCCATGTCTCCGTATCGGTCGACGCGCGGACATGCCGAATGCGAGCGGAAGTTCTATCCGTGCAACAATGTTCGCGGCTGGCCGCCACTCGCGACGTTGTGTCTCCGCGTTAGCCCAGACGCGGACAGGCTGAATTTCACCGGCAGTTTTCTCCGTGCAACAATGTTGGCGGCGGTCCGCGACGCGCGATCCCATGTCTCCGTATCGGTCGACGCGCGGACATGCCGAATGCGAGCGGAAGTTCTCTCCGTGCAACAATGTTCGCGGCTGGCCGCCACTCGCGACGTTGTGTCTCCGCGTTAGCCCAGACGCGGACAGGCTGAATTTCACCGGCAGTTTTCTCCGTGCAACAATGTTGGCGGCGGCCCGCGACGCGCGATCCCATGTCTCCGTATTGGTCGAGGCGCGGACATGCCGAATGCGAGCGGAAGTTCTCTCCGTGCAACAATGTTCGCGGCTGGCCGCCACTCGCGACGTTGTGTCTCCGCGTTAGCCCAGACGCGGACAGGCTGAATTTCACCGGCAGTTTTCTCCGTGCAACAATGTTGGCGGCGGCCCGCGACGCGCGATCCCATGTCTCCGTATTGGTCGACGCGCGGACATGCCGAATGCGAGCGGAAGTTCTCTCCGTGCAACGATGTTCGCGGCTGGCCGCCACTCGCGGCGTTGTGTCTCCGCGTTAGCCCAGACGCGGACAGGCTGAATTTCACCGGCAGTTTTCTCCGTGCAGCAATGTTGGCGGCGGCCAGCGGCGCGCGATCCCATGTCTCCGTATTGGTCGACGCGCGGACATGCCGAATGCGAGCGGAAGTTCTCTCCGTGCAACAATGTTCGCGGCTGGCCGCCACTCGCGACGTTGTGTCTCCGCGTTAGCCCAGACGCGGACAGGCTGAATTTCACCGGCAGTTTTCTCCGTGCAACAATGTTGGCGGCGGTCCGCGACGCGCGATCCCATGTCTCCGTATCGGTCGACGCGCGGACATGCCGAATGCGAGCGGAAGTTCTATCCGTGCAACAATGTTCGCGGCTGGCCGCCACTCGCGACGTTGTGTCTCCGCGTTAGCCCAGACCCGGACAGGCTGAATTTCACCGGCAGTTTCCTCCGTGCAACAATGTTGGCGGCGGGCGCGACGCGCGATCCCATGTCTCCGTATTGGTCGACGCGCGGACATGCCGAATGCGAGCGGAAGTTCTCTCCGTGCAACAATGTTCGCGGCTGGCCGCCACTCGCGACGTTGTGTCTCCGCGTTAGCCCAGACGCGGACAGGTTGAATTTCACCGGCAGTTTTCTCCGTGCAACAATGTTGGCGGCGGCCCGCGACGCGCGATCCCATGTCTCCGTATTGGTCGACGAGCGGACATGCTGAATGTGAGCGGAAGTTCTCTGCGTGCAACAATGTTCGCGGCTGGCCGCCACTCGCGACGTTCTGCCTCCGCGTTAGCCCAGACGCGGACAGGCTGAATTTCACCGGCAGTTTTCTCCGTGCAACAATGTTGGCGGCGGCCCGCGACACGCGATCCTATTCCTCCATATTAGTCGAGGCGCGGGCATGCCGAATGTGAGCGGAAGTTCTCTCCGTGCAACGATGTTCGCGGCTGGCCGCCACTCGCGACGTTGTGTCTCCGCGTTAGCCCAGACGCGGACAGGCTGAATTTCACCGGCAGTTTTCTCCGTGCAACAATGTTGGCGGCGGCCCGCGACGCGCGTTCCCATGTCTCCGTACTGGTCGACGCGCGGACATGCCGAATGCGAGCGGACGTTCGCTCCGTGCAACGATGTTCGCGGCTGGCCGCCACTCGCGACGTTGTGTCTCCGCGTTAGCCCAGACGCGGACAGGCTGAATTTCACCGGCAGTTTTCTCCGTGCAACAATGTTGGCGGCGGCCCGCGACGCGCGATCCCATGTCTCCGTACTGGTCGACGCGCGGACATGCCGAATGCGAGCGGAAGTTCTCTCCGTGCAACAAAGTTCGCGGCTGGCCGCCACTCGCGACGTTGTGTCTCCGCGTTAGCCCAGACGCGGACAGGCTGAATTTCACCGGCAGTTTTCTCCGTGCAACAATGTTGGCGGCGGCCCGCGACCCGCGATCCTATTCCTCCATATTAGTCGAGGCGCGGACATGCTGAATGTGAGCGGAAGTTCTCTCCGTGCAACATTGTTCGCGGCTGGCCGCCACTCGCGACGTTGTGTCTCCGCGTTAGCCCAGACGCGGACAGGCTGAATTTCACCGGCAGTTTTCTCCGTGCAACACTGTTGGCGGCGGCCCGCGACGCGCGATCCCATGTCTCCGTACTGGTCGACGCGCGGACATGCCGAATGCGAGCGGAAGTTCTCTCCGTGCAACAATGTTCGCGGCTGGCCGCCACTCGCGACGTTGTGTCTCCGCGTTAGCCCAGACGCGGACAGGCTGAATTTCACCGGCAGTTTTCTCCGTGCAACAATGTTGGCGGCGGCCCGCGACGCGCGTTCCCATGTCTCCGTACTGGTCGACGCGCGGACATGCCGAATGCGAGCGGACGTTCGCTCCGTGCAACGATGTTCGCGGCTGGCCGCCACTCGCGACGTTGTGTCTCCATATTAGCCCAGACGCGGACAGGCTGAATTTCACCGGCAGTTTTCTCCGTGCAACAATGTTGGCGGCGGCCCGCGACCCGCGATCCTATTCCTCCATATTAGTCGAGGCGCGGACATGCTGAATGTGAGCGGAAGTTCTCTCCGTGCAACATTGTTCGCGGCTGGCCGCCACTCGCGACGTTGTGTCTCCGCGTTAGCCCAGACGCGGACAGGCTGAATTTCACCGGCAGTTTTCTCCGTGCAACAATGTTGGCGGCGGCCCGCGACCCGCGATCCTATTCCTCCATATTAGTCGAGGCGCGGACATGCTGAATGTGAGCGGAAGTTCTCTCCGTGCAACATTGTTCGCGGCTGGCCGCCACTCGCGACGTTGTGTCTCCGCGTCAGCCCAGACGCGGACAGGCTGAATTTCACCGGCAGTTTTCTCCGTGCAACACTGTTGGCGGCGGCCCGCGACGCGCGATCCCATGTCTCCGTACTGGTCGACGCGCGGACATGCCGAATGCGAGCGGAAGTTCTCTCCGTGCAACAATGTTCGCGGCTGGCCGCCACTCGCGACGTTGTGTCTCCGCGTTAGCCCAGACGCGGACAGGCTGAATTTCACCGGCAGTTTTCTCCGTGCAACAATGTTGGCGGCGGTCCGCGACGCGCGATCCCATGTCTCCGTATCGGTCGACGCGCGGACATGCCGAATGCGAGCGGAAGTTCTATCCGTGCAACAATGTTCGCGGCTGGCCGCCACTCGCGACGTTGTGTCTCCGCGTTAGCCCAGACCCGGACAGGCTGAATTTCACCGGCAGTTTCCTCCGTGCAACAATGTTGGCGGCGGGCGCGACGCGCGATCCCATGTCTCCGTATTGGTCGACGCGCGGACATGCCGAATGCGAGCGGAAGTTCTCTCCGTGCAACAATGTTCGCGGCTGGCCGCCACTCGCGACGTTGTGTCTCCGCGTTAGCCCAGACGCGGACAGGTTGAATTTCACCGGCAGTTTTCTCCGTGCAACAATGTTGGCGGCGGCCCGCGACGCGCGATCCCATGTCTCCGTATTGGTCGACGAGCGGACATGCTGAATGTGAGCGGAAGTTCTCTGCGTGCAACAATGTTCGCGGCTGGCCGCCACTCGCG
Organism: Xylocopa violacea; assembly: GCA_963969225.1. NCBI lineage: Eukaryota > Metazoa > Arthropoda > Insecta > Hymenoptera > Apidae > Xylocopa > Xylocopa violacea. The sequence goes on along the minus strand of CAXAJV010000005.1, from coordinate 15,296,430 downwards.
ACGTTCTGCCTCCGCGTTAGCCCAGACGCGGACAGGCTGAATTTCACCGGCAGTTTTCTCCGTGCAACAATGTTGGCGGCGGCCCGCGACCCGCGATCCTATTCCTCCATATTAGTCGAGGCGCGGGCATGCCGAATGTGAGCGGAAGTTCTCTCCGTGCAACGATGTTCGCGGCTGGCCGCCACTCGCGACGTTGTGTCTCCGCGTTAGCCCAGACGCGGACAGGCTGAATTTCACCGGCAGTTTTCTCCGTGCAACAATGTTGGCGGCGGCCCGCGACGCGCGTTCCCATGTCTCCGTACTGGTCGACGCGCGGACATGCCGAATGCGAGCGGACGTTCGCTCCGTGCAACGATGTTCGCGGCTGGCCGCCACTCGCGACGTTGTGTCTCCGCGTTAGCCCAGACGCGGACAGGCTGAATTTCACCGGCAGTTTTCTCCGTGCAACAATGTTGGCGGCGGCCCGCGACGCGCGATCCCATGTCTCCGTACTGGTCGACGCGCGGACATGCCGAATGCGAGCGGAAGTTCTCTCCGTGCAACAAAGTTCGCGGCTGGCCGCCACTCGCGACGTTGTGTCTCCGCGTTAGCCCAGACGCGGACAGGCTGAATTTCACCGGCAGTTTTCTCCGTGCAACAATGTTGGCGGCGGCCCGCGACCCGCGATCCTATTCCTCCATATTAGTCGAGGCGCGGACATGCTGAATGTGAGCGGAAGTTCTCTCCGTGCAACATTGTTCGCGGCTGGCCGCCACTCGCGACGTTGTGTCTCCGCGTTAGCCCAGACGCGGACAGGCTGAATTTCACCGGCAGTTTTCTCCGTGCAACACTGTTGGCGGCGGCCCGCGACGCGCGATCCCATGTCTCCGTACTGGTCGACGCGCGGACATGCCGAATGCGAGCGGAAGTTCTCTCCGTGCAACAATGTTCGCGGCTGGCCGCCACTCGCGACGTTGTGTCTCCGCGTTAGCCCAGACGCGGACAGGCTGAATTTCACCGGCAGTTTTCTCCGTGCAACAATGTTGGCGGCGGCCCGCGACGCGCGTTCCCATGTCTCCGTACTGGTCGACGCGCGGACATGCCGAATGCGAGCGGACGTTCGCTCCGTGCAACGATGTTCGCGGCTGGCCGCCACTCGCGACGTTGTGTCTCCATATTAGCCCAGACGCGGACAGGCTGAATTTCACCGGCAGTTTTCTCCGTGCAACAATGTTGGCGGCGGCCCGCGACCCGCGATCCTATTCCTCCATATTAGTCGAGGCGCGGACATGCTGAATGTGAGCGGAAGTTCTCTCCGTGCAACATTGTTCGCGGCTGGCCGCCACTCGCGACGTTGTGTCTCCGCGTTAGCCCAGACGCGGACAGGCTGAATTTCACCGGCAGTTTTCTCCGTGCAACAATGTTGGCGGCGGCCCGCGACCCGCGATCCTATTCCTCCATATTAGTCGAGGCGCGGACATGCTGAATGTGAGCGGAAGTTCTCTCCGTGCAACATTGTTCGCGGCTGGCCGCCACTCGCGACGTTGTGTCTCCGCGTCAGCCCAGACGCGGACAGGCTGAATTTCACCGGCAGTTTTCTCCGTGCAACACTGTTGGCGGCGGCCCGCGACGCGCGATCCCATGTCTCCGTACTGGTCGACGCGCGGACATGCCGAATGCGAGCGGAAGTTCTCTCCGTGCAACAATGTTCGCGGCTGGCCGCCACTCGCGACGTTGTGTCTCCGCGTTAGCCCAGACGCGGACAGGCTGAATTTCACCGGCAGTTTTCTCCGTGCTACAGTGTTGGCGGCGGCCCGCGACGCGCGATCCCATGTCTCCGTACTGGTCGACGCGCGGACATGCCGAAAGCGAGCGGAAGTTCTCTCCGTGCAACAATGTTCGCGGCTGGCCGCCGCTCGCGACGTTGTGTCTCCGCGTTAGCCCAGACGCGGACAGGCTGAATTTCACCGGCAGTTTTCTCCGTGCAACAATGTTGGCGGCGGCCCGCGACGCGCGATCCCATGTCTCCGTACTGGTCGACGCGCGGACATGCCGAATGCGAGCGGACGTTCCCTCCGTGCAACGATGTTCGCGGCTGGCCGCCACTCGCGACGTTGTGTCTCCGCGTTAGCCCAGACGCGGACAGGCTGAATTTCACCGGCAGTTTTCTCCGTGCAACAATGTTGGCGGCGGCCCGCGACGCGCGTTCCCATGTCTCCGTACTGGTCGACGCGCGGACATGCCGAATGCGAGCGGACGTTCGCTCCGTGCAACGATGTTCGCGGCTGGCCGCCACTCGCGACGTTGTGTCTCCATATTAGCCCAGACGCGGACAGGCTGAATTTCACCGGCAGTTTTCTCCGTGCAACAATGTTGGCGGCGGCCCGCGACCCGCGATCCTATTCCTCCATATTAGTCGAGGCGCGGACATGCTGAATGTGAGCGGAAGTTCTCTCCGTGCAACATTGTTCGCGGCTGGCCGCCACTCGCGACGTTGTGTCTCCGCGTTAGCCCAGACGCGGACAGGCTGAATTTCACCGGCAGTTTTCTCCGTGCAACAATGTTGGCGGCGGCCCGCGACCCGCGATCCTATTCCTCCATATTAGTCGAGGCGCGGACATGCTGAATGTGAGCGGAAGTTCTCTCCGTGCAACATTGTTCGCGGCTGGCCGCCACTCGCGACGTTGTGTCTCCGCGTCAGCCCAGACGCGGACAGGCTGAATTTCACCGGCAGTTTTCTCCGTGCAACACTGTTGGCGGCGGCCCGCGACGCGCGATCCCATGTCTCCGTACTGGTCGACGCGCGGACATGCCGAATGCGAGCGGAAGTTCTCTCCGTGCAACAATGTTCGCGGCTGGCCGCCACTCGCGACGTTGTGTCTCCGCGTTAGCCCAGACGCGGACAGGCTGAATTTCACCGGCAGTTTTCTCCGTGCTACAATGTTGGCGGCGGCCCGCGACGCGCGATCCCATGTCTCCGTACTGGTCGACGCGCGGACATGCCGAAAGCGAGCGGAAGTTCTCTCCGTGCAACAATGTTCGCGGCTGGCCGCCACTCGCGACGTTGTGTCTCCGCGTTAGCCCAGACGCGGACAGGCTGAATTTCACCGGCAGTTTTCTCCGTGCAACAATGTTGGCGGCGGCCCGCGACGCGCGATCCCATGTCTCCGTACTGGTCGACGCGCGGACATGCCGAATGCGAGCGGACGTTCCCTCCGTGCAACGATGTTCGCGGCTGGCCGCCACTCGCGACGTTGTGTCTCCGCGTTAGCCCAGACGCGGACAGGCTGAATTTCACCGGCAGTTTTCTCCGTGCAACAATGTTGGCGGCGGCCCGCGACGCGCGATCCCATGTCTCCGTATTGGTCGACGAGCGGACATGCTGAATGTGAGCGGAAGTTCTCTGCGTGCAACAATGTTCGCGGCTGGCCGCCACTCGCGATGTTATGTCTCCATATTAGCCCAGACGCGGACAGGCTGAATTTCACCGGCAGTTTTCTCCGTGCAACAATGTTGGCGGCGGCCCGCGACGCGCGTTCCCATGTCTCCGTACTGGTCGACGCGCGGACATGCCGAATGCGAGCGGACGTTCGCTCCGTGCAACGATGTTCGCGGCTGGCCGCCACTCGCGACGTTGTGTCTCCATATTAGCCCAGACGCGGACAGGCTGAATTTCACCGGCAGTTTTCTCCGTGCAACAATGTTGGCGGCGGCCCGCGACCCGCGATCCTATTCCTCCATATTAGTCGAGGCGCGGACATGCTGAATGTGAGCGGAAGTTCTCTCCGTGCAACATTGTTCGCGGCTGGCCGCCACTCGCGACGTTGTGTCTCCGCGTTAGCCCAGACGCGGACAGGCTGAATTTCACCGGCAGTTTTCTCCGTGCAACAATGTTGGCGGCGGCCCGCGACGCGCGATCCCATGTCTCCGTACTGGTCGACGCGCGGACATGCCGAATGCGAGCGGAAGTTCTCTCCGTGCAACAAAGTTCGCGGCTGGCCGCCACTCGCGACGTTGTGTCTCCGCGTTAGCCCAGACGCGGACAGGCTGAATTTCACCGGCAGTTTTCTCCGTGCAACAATGTTGGCGGCGGCCCGCGACCCGCGATCCTATTCCTCCATATTGGTCGAGGCGCGGACATGCCGAATGCGAGCGGAAGTTCTCTGCGTGCAACAATGTTCGCGGCTGGCCGCCACTCGCGACGTTCTGCCTCCGCGTTAGCCCAGACGCGGACAGGCTGAATTTCACCGGCAGTTTTCTCCGTGCAACAATGTTGGCGGCGGCCCGCGACCCGCGATCCTATTCCTCCATATTAGTCGAGGCGCGGGCATGCCGAATGTGAGCGGAAGTTCTCTCCGTGCAACGATGTTCGCGGCTGGCCGCCACTCGCGACGTTGTGTCTCCGCGTTAGCCCAGACGCGGACAGGCTGAATTTCACCGGCAGTTTTCTCCGTGCAACAATGTTGGCGGCGGCCCGCGACGCGCGATCCCATGTCTCCGTACTGGTCGACGCGCGGACATGCCGAATGAGAGCGGACGTTCCCTCCGTGCAACGATGTTCGCGGCTGGCCGCCACTCGCGGCGTTGTGTCTCCGCGTTAGCCCAGATGCGGACAGGCTGAATTTCACCGGCAGTTTTCTCCGTGCAACAATGTTGGCGGCGGCCCGCGACGCGCGTTCCCATGTCTCCGTACTGGTCGACGCGCGGACATGCCGAATGCGAGCGGACGTTCGCTCCGTGCAACGATGTTCGCGGCTGGCCGCCACTCGCGACGTTGTGTCTCCGCGTTAGCCCAGACGCGGACAGGCTGAATTTCACCGGCAGTTTTCTCCGTGCAACAATGTTGGCGGCGGCCCGCGACGCGCGATCCCATGTCTCCGTACTGGTCGACGCGCGGACATGCCGAATGCGAGCGGAAGTTCTCTCCGTGCAACAAAGTTCGCGGCTGGCCGCCACTCGCGACGTTGTGTCTCCGCGTTAGCCCAGACGCGGACAGGCTGAATTTCACCGGCAGTTTTCTCCGTGCAACAATGTTGGCGGCGGCCCGCGACCCGCGATCCTATTCCTCCATATTGGTCGAGGCGCGGACATGCCGAATGCGAGCGGAAGTTCTCTCCGTGCAACAATGTTCGCGGCTGGCCGCCACTCGCGACGTTGTGTCTCCGCGTTAGCCCAGACGCGGACAGGCTGAATTTCACCGGCAGTTTTCTCCGTGCAACACTGTTGGCGGCGGCCCGCGACGCGCGATCCCATGTCTCCGTACTGGTCGACGCGCGGACATGCCGAATGCGAGCGGACGTTCCCTCCGTGCAACGATGTTCGCGGCTGGCCGCCACTCGCGACGTTGTGTCTCCGCGTTAGCCCAGACGCGGACAGGCTGAATTTCACCGGCAGTTTTCTCCGTGCAACAATGTTGGCGGCGGCCCGCGACGCGCGTTCCCATGTCTCCGTACTGGTCGACGCGCGGACATGCCGAATGCGAGCGGACGTTCGCTCCGTGCAACGATGTTCGCGGCTGGCCGCCACTCGCGACGTTGTGTCTCCATATTAGCCCAGACGCGGACAGGCTGAATTTCACCGGCAGTTTTCTCCGTGCAACAATGTTGGCGGCGGCCCGCGACCCGCGATCCTATTCCTCCATATTAGTCGAGGCGCGGACATGCTGAATGTGAGCGGAAGTTCTCTCCGTGCAACATTGTTCGCGGCTGGCCGCCACTCGCGACGTTGTGTCTCCGCGTTAGCCCAGACGCGGACAGGCTGAATTTCACCGGCAGTTTTCTCCGTGCAACAATGTTGGCGGCGGCCCGCGACCCGCGATCCTATTCCTCCATATTAGTCGAGGCGCGGACATGCTGAATGTGAGCGGAAGTTCTCTCCGTGCAACATTGTTCGCGGCTGGCCGCCACTCGCGACGTTGTGTCTCCGCGTCAGCCCAGACGCGGACAGGCTGAATTTCACCGGCAGTTTTCTCCGTGCAACACTGTTGGCGGCGGCCCGCGACGCGCGATCCCATGTCTCCGTACTGGTCGACGCGCGGACATGCCGAATGCGAGCGGAAGTTCTCTCCGTGCAACAATGTTCGCGGCTGGCCGCCACTCGCGACGTTGTGTCTCCGCGTTAGCCCAGACGCGGACAGGCTGAATTTCACCGGCAGTTTTCTCCGTGCTACAATGTTGGCGGCGGCCCGCGACGCGCGATCCCATGTCTCCGTACTGGTCGACGCGCGGACATGCCGAAAGCGAGCGGAAGTTCTCTCCGTGCAACAATGTTCGCGGCTGGCCGCCACTCGCGACGTTGTGTCTCCGCGTTAGCCCAGACGCGGACAGGCTGAATTTCACCGGCAGTTTTCTCCGTGCAACAATGTTGGCGGCGGCCCGCGACGCGCGATCCCATGTCTCCGTACTGGTCGACGCGCGGACATGCCGAATGCGAGCGGACGTTCCCTCCGTGCAACGATGTTCGCGGCTGGCCGCCACTCGCGACGTTGTGTCTCCGCGTTAGCCCAGACGCGGACAGGCTGAATTTCACCGGCAGTTTTCTCCGTGCAACAATGTTGGCGGCGGCCCGCGACGCGCGATCCCATGTCTCCGTATTGGTCGACGAGCGGACATGCTGAATGTGAGCGGAAGTTCTCTGCGTGCAACAATGTTCGCGGCTGGCCGCCACTCGCGATGTTATGTCTCCATATTAGCCCAGACGCGGACAGGCTGAATTTCACCGGCAGTTTTCTCCGTGCAACAATGTTGGCGGCGGCCCGCGACGCGCGTTCCCATGTCTCCGTACTGGTCGACGCGCGGACATGCCGAATGCGAGCGGACGTTCGCTCCGTGCAACGATGTTCGCGGCTGGCCGCCACTCGCGACGTTGTGTCTCCATATTAGCCCAGACGCGGACAGGCTGAATTTCACCGGCAGTTTTCTCCGTGCAACAATGTTGGCGGCGGCCCGCGACCCGCGATCCTATTCCTCCATATTAGTCGAGGCGCGGACATGCTGAATGTGAGCGGAAGTTCTCTCCGTGCAACATTGTTCGCGGCTGGCCGCCACTCGCGACGTTGTGTCTCCGCGTTAGCCCAGACGCGGACAGGCTGAATTTCACCGGCAGTTTTCTCCGTGCAACAATGTTGGCGGCGGCCCGCGACGCGCGATCCCATGTCTCCGTACTGGTCGACGCGCGGACATGCCGAATGCGAGCGGAAGTTCTCTCCGTGCAACAAAGTTCGCGGCTGGCCGCCACTCGCGACGTTGTGTCTCCGCGTTAGCCCAGACGCGGACAGGCTGAATTTCACCGGCAGTTTTCTCCGTGCAACAATGTTGGCGGCGGCCCGCGACCCGCGATCCTATTCCTCCATATTGGTCGAGGCGCGGACATGCCGAATGCGAGCGGAAGTTCTCTGCGTGCAACAATGTTCGCGGCTGGCCGCCACTCGCGAGGTTCTGCCTCCGCGTTAGCCCAGACGCGGACAGGCTGAATTTCACCGGCAGTTTTCTCCGTGCAACAATGTTGGCGGCGGCCCGCGACCCGCGATCCTATTCCTCCATATTATTCGAGGCGCGGGCATGCCGAATGTGAGCGGAAGTTCTCTCCGTGCAACGATGTTCGCGGCTGGCCGCCACTCGCGACGTTGTGTCTCCGCGTTAGCCCAGACGCGGACAGGCTGAATTTCACCGGCAGTTTTCTCCGTGCAACAATGTTGGCGGCGGCCCGCGACGCGCGATCCCATGTCTCCGTACTGGTCGACGCGCGGACATGCCGAATGAGAGCGGACGTTCCCTCCGTGCAACGATGTTCGCGGCTGGCCGCCACTCGCGGCGTTGTGTCTCCGCGTTAGCCCAGATGCGGACAGGCTGAATTTCACCGGCAGTTTTCTCCGTGCAACAATGTTGGCGGCGGCCCGCGACGCGCGTTCCCATGTCTCCGTACTGGTCGACGCGCGGACATGCCGAATGCGAGCGGACGTTCGCTCCGTGCAACGATGTTCGCGGCTGGCCGCCACTCGCGACGTTGTGTCTCCGCGTTAGCCCAGACGCGGACAGGCTGAATTTCACCGGCAGTTTTCTCCATGCAACAATGTTGGCGGCGGCCCGCGACGCGCGATCCCATGTCTCCGTACTGGTCGACGCGCGGACATGCCGAATGCGAGCGGAAGTTCTCTCCGTGCAACAAAGTTCGCGGCTGGCCGCCACTCGCGACGTTGTGTCTCCGCGTTAGCCCAGACGCGGACAGGCTGAATTTCACCGGCAGTTTTCTCCGTGCAACAATGTTGGCGGCGGCCCGCGACCCGCGATCCTATTCCTCCATATTGGTCGAGGCGCGGACATGCCGAATGCGAGCGGAAGTTCTCTCCGTGCAACAATGTTCGCGGCTGGCCGCCACTCGCGACGTTGTGTCTCCGCGTTAGCCCAGACGCGGACAGGCTGAATTTCACCGGCAGTTTTCTCCGTGCAACACTGTTGGCGGCGGCCCGCGACGCGCGATCCCATGTCTCCGTACTGGTCGACGCGCGGACATGCCGAATGCGAGCGGAAGTTCTCTCCGTGCAACAATGTTCGCGGCTGGCCGCCACTCGCGACGTTGTGTCTCCGCGTTAGCCCAGACGCGGACAGGCTGAATTTCACCGGCAGTTTTCTCCGTGCAACAATGTTGGCGGCGGCCCGCGACCCGCGATCCTATTCCTCCATATTAGTCGAGGCGCGGACATGCTGAATGTGAGCGGAAGTTCTCTCCGTGCAACATTGTTCGCGGCTGGCCGCCACTCGCGACGTTGTGTCTCCGCGTTAGCCCAGACGCGGACAGGCTGAATTTCACCGGCAGTTTTCTCCGTGCAACAATGTTGGCGGCGGCCCGCGACCCGCGATCCTATTCCTCCATATTAGTCGAGGCGCGGACATGCTGAATGTGAGCGGAAGTTCTCTCCGTGCAACATTGTTCGCGGCTGGCCGCCACTCGCGACGTTGTGTCTCCGCGTTAGCCCAGACGCGGACAGGCTGAATTTCACCGGCAGTTTTCTCCGTGCAACAATGTTGGCGGCGGCCCGCGACGCGCGATCCTATGTCTCCGTATTGGTCGACGAGCGGACATGCTGAATGTGAGCGGAAGTTCTCTGCGTGCAACAATGTTCGCGGCTGGCCGCCACTCGCGATGTTATGTCTCCATATTAGCCCAGACGTGGACAGGCTGAATTTCACCTGCAGTTTTCTCCGTGCAACAATGTTGGCGGCGGCCCGCGACGCGCGATCCCATGTCTCCGTACTGGTCGACACGCGGACATGCCGAATGCGAGCGGACGTTCCCTCCGTGCAACGATGTTCGCGGCTGGCCGCCACTCGCGACGTTGTGTCTCCGCGTTAGCCCAGACGCGGACAGGCTGAATTTCACCGGCAGTTTTCTCCGTGCAACAATGTTCGCGGCGGCCCGCGACGCGCGATCCCATGTCTCCGTATTGGTCGACGCGCGGACATGCCGAATGCGAGCGGAAGTTCTCTCCGTGCAACAATGTTCGCGGCTGGCCGCCACTCGCGACGTTGTGTCTCCGCGTTAGCCCAGACGCGGACAGGCTGAATTTCACCGGCAGTTTTCTCCGTGCAACAATGTTCGCGGCGGCCCGCGACGCGCGATCCCATGTCTCCGTATTGGTCGACGCGCGGACATGCCGAATGCGAGCGGAAGTTCTCTCCGTGCAACAATGTTCGCGGCTGGCCGCCACTCGCGACGTTGTGTCTCCGCGTTAGCCCAGACGCGGACAGGCTGAATTTCACCGGCAGTTTTCTCCGTGCAACAATGTTGGCGGCGGCCCGCGACGCGCGATCCCATGTCTCCGTATTGGTCGACGAGCGGACATGCTGAATGTGAGCGGAAGTTCTCTGCGTGCAACAATGTTCGCGGCTGGCCGCCACTCGCGATGTTATGTCTCCATATTAGCCCAGACGCGGACAGGCTGAATTTCACCGGCAGTTTTCTCCGTGCAACAATGTTGGCGGCGGCCCGCGACGCGCGTTCCCATGTCTCCGTACTGGTCGACGCGCGGACATGCCGAATGCGAGCGGACGTTCGCTCCGTGCAACGATGTTCGCGGCTGGCCGCCACTCGCGACGTTGTGTCTCCATATTAGCCCAGACGCGGACAGGCTGAATTTCACCGGCAGTTTTCTCCGTGCAACAATGTTGGCGGCGGCCCGCGACCCGCGATCCTATTCCTCCATATTAGTCGAGGCGCGGACATGCTGAATGTGAGCGGAAGTTCTCTCCGTGCAACATTGTTCGCGGCTGGCCGCCACTCGCGACGTTGTGTCTCCGCGTTAGCCCAGACGCGGACAGGCTGAATTTCACCGGCAGTTTTCTCCGTGCAACAATGTTGGCGGCGGCCCGCGACGCGCGATCCCATGTCTCCGTACTGGTCGACGCGCGGACATGCCGAATGCGAGCGGAAGTTCTCTCCGTGCAACAAAGTTCGCGGCTGGCCGCCACTCGCGACGTTGTGTCTCCGCGTTAGCCCAGACGCGGACAGGCTGAATTTCACCGGCAGTTTTCTCCGTGCAACAATGTTGGCGGCGGCCCGCGACCCGCGATCCTATTCCTCCATATTGGTCGAGGCGCGGACATGCCGAATGCGAGCGGAAGTTCTCTGCGTGCAACAATGTTCGCGGCTGGCCGCCACTCGCGACGTTCTGCCTCCGCGTTAGCCCAGACGCGGACAGGCTGAATTTCACCGGCAGTTTTCTCCGTGCAACAATGTTGGCGGCGGCCCGCGACCCGCGATCCTATTCCTCCATATTAGTCGAGGCGCGGGCATGCCGAATGTGAGCGGAAGTTCTCTCCGTGCAACGATGTTCGCGGCTGGCCGCCACTCGCGACGTTGTGTCTCCGCGTTAGCCCAGACGCGGACAGGCTGAATTTCACCGGCAGTTTTCTCCGTGCAACAATGTTGGCGGCGGCCCGCGACGCGCGATCCCATGTCTCCGTACTGGTCGACGCGCGGACATGCCGAATGAGAGCGGACGTTCCCTCCGTGCAACGATGTTCGCGGCTGGCCGCCACTCGCGGCGTTGTGTCTCCGCGTTAGCCCAGATGCGGACAGGCTGAATTTCACCGGCAGTTTTCTCCGTGCAACAATGTTGGCGGCGGCCCGCGACGCGCGTTCCCATGTCTCCGTACTGGTCGACGCGCGGACATGCCGAATGCGAGCGGACGTTCGCTCCGTGCAACGATGTTCGCGGCTGGCCGCCACTCGCGACGTTGTGTCTCCGCGTTAGCCCAGACGCGGACAGGCTGAATTTCACCGGCAGTTTTCTCCGTGCAACAATGTTGGCGGCGGCCCGCGACGCGCGATCCCATGTCTCCGTACTGGTCGACGCGCGGACATGCCGAATGCGAGCGGAAGTTCTCTCCGTGCAACAAAGTTCGCGGCTGGCCGCCACTCGCGACGTTGTGTCTCCGCGTTAGCCCAGACGCGGACAGGCTGAATTTCACCGGCAGTTTTCTCCGTGCAACAATGTTGGCGGCGGCCCGCGACGCGCGATCCCATGTCTCCGTATTGGTCGACGCGCGGACATGCCGAATGCGAGGGGAAGTTCTCTCCGTGCAACAATGTTCGCGGCTGGCCGCCACTCGCGACGTTGTGTCTCCGCGTTAGCCCAGACGCGGACAGGCTGAATTTCACCGGCAGTTTTCTCCGTGCAACACTGTTGGCGGCGGCCCGCGACGCGCGATCCCATGTCTCCGTACTGGTCGACGCGCGGACATGCCGAATGCGAGCGGAAGTTCTCTCCGTGCAACAATGTTCGCGGCTGGCCGCCACTCGCGACGTTGTGTCTCCGCGTTAGCCCAGACGCGGACAGGCTGAATTTCACCGGCAGTTTTCTCCGTGCAACAATGTTGGCGGCGGCCCGCGACCCGCGATCCTATTCCTCCATATTAGTCGAGGCGCGGACATGCTGAATGTGAGCGGAAGTTCTCTCCGTGCAACATTGTTCGCGGCTGGCCGCCACTCGCGACGTTGTGTCTCCGCGTTAGCCCAGACGCGGACAGGCTGAATTTCACCGGCAGTTTTCTCCGTGCAACAATGTTGGCGGCGGCCCGCGACCCGCGATCCTATTCCTCCATATTAGTCGAGGCGCGGACATGCTGAATGTGAGCGGAAGTTCTCTCCGTGCAACATTGTTCGCGGCTGGCCGCCACTCGCGACGTTGTGTCTCCGCGTTAGCCCAGACGCGGACAGGCTGAATTTCACCGGCAGTTTTCTCCGTGCAACAATGTTGGCGGCGGCCCGCGACGCGCGATCCTATGTCTCCGTATTGGTCGACGAGCGGACATGCTGAATGTGAGCGGAAGTTCTCTGCGTGCAACAATGTTCGCGGCTGGCCGCCACTCGCGATGTTATGTCTCCATATTAGCCCAGACGTGGACAGGCTGAATTTCACCTGCAGTTTTCTCCGTGCAACAATGTTGGCGGCGGCCCGCGACGCGCGATCCCATGTCTCCGTACTGGTCGACGCGCGGACATGCCGAATGCGAGCGGACGTTCCCTCCGTGCAACGATGTTCGCGGCTGGCCGCCACTCGCGACGTTGTGTCTCCGCGTTAGCCCAGACGCGGACAGGCTGAATTTCACCGGCAGTTTTCTCCGTGCAACAATGTTCGCGGCGGCCCGCGACGCGCGATCCCATGTCTCCGTATTGGTCGACGCGCGGACATGCCGAATGCGAGCGGAAGTTCTCTCCGTGCAACAATGTTCGCGGCTGGCCGCCACTCGCGACGTTGTGTCTCCGCGTTAGCCCAGACGCGGACAGGCTGAATTTCACCGGCAGTTTTCTCCGTGCAACAATGTTGGCGGCGGCCCGCGACGCGCGATCCCATGTCTCCGTATTGGTCGACGCGCGGACATGCCGAATGCGAGCGGACGTTCTCTCCGCGCAACAATGTTCGCGGCTGGCCGCCACTCGCGACGTTGTGTCTCCATATTAGCCCCGACGCGGACAGGCTGAATTTCACCGGCAGTTTTCTCCGTGCAACAATATTGGCGGCGGCCCGCGACGCGCGATCCCATGTCTCCGTATTGGTCGACGCGCGGACATGCCGAATGCGAGCGGAAGTTCTATCCGTGCAACAATGTTCGCGGCTGGCCGCCACTCGCGACGTTGTGTCTCCGCGTTAGCCCAGACGCGGACAGGCTGAATTCACCGGCAGTTTTCTCCGTGCAACAATGTTGGCGGCGGCCCGCGACGCGCGATCCCATGTCTCCGTATTGGTCGACGCGCGGACATGCCGAATGCGAGCGGAAGTTCTATCCGTGCAACAATGTTCGCGGCTGGCCGCCACTCGCGACGTTGTGTCTCCGCGTTAGCCCAGACGCGGACAGGCTGAATTTCACCGGCAGTTTTCTCCGTGCAACAATGTTGGCGGCGGCCCGCGACGCGCGATCCCATGTCTCCGTATTGGTCGACGCGCGGACATGCCGAATGCGAGCGGATGTTCTCTCCGTGCAACAATGTTCGCGGCTGGCCGCCACTCGCGACGTTGTGTCTCCGCGTTAGCCCAGACGCGGACAGGCTGAATTTCACCGGCAGTTTTCTCCGTGCAACAATGTTGGCGGCGGCCCGCGACGCGCGATCCCATGTCTCCGTATTGGTCGACGCGCGGACATGCCGAATGCGAGCGGACGTTCTCTCCGCGCAACAATGTTCGCGGCTGGCCCCCACTCGCGACGTTGTGTCTCCATATTAGCCCCGACGCGGACAGGCTGAATTTCACCGGCAGTTTTCTCCGTGCAACAATATTGGCGGCGGCCCGCGACGCGCGATCCCATGTCTCCGTATTGGTCGACGCGCGGACATGCCGAATGCGAGCGGAAGTTCTATCCGTGCAACAATGTTCGCGGCTGGCCGCCACTCGCGACGTTGTGTCTCCGCGTTAGCCCAGACGCGGACAGGCTGAATTCACCGGCAGTTTTCTCCGTGCAACAATGTTGGCGGCGGCCCGCGACGCGCGATCCCATGTCTCCGTACTGGTCGGCGCGCGGACATGCCGAATGCGAGCGGACGTTCGCTCCGTGCAACGATGTTCGCGGCTGGCCGCCACTCGCGACGTTGTGTCTCCGCGTTAGCCCAGACGCGGACAGGCTGAATTTCACCGGCAGTTTTCTCCGTGCAACAATGTTGGCGGCGGCCCGCGACGCGCGATCCCATGTCTCCGTACTGGTCGACGCGCGGACATGCCGAATGCGAGCGGAAGTTCTCTCCGTGCAACAATGTTCGCGGCTGGCCGCCACTCGCGACGTTGTGTCTCCGCGTTAGCCCAGACGCGGACAGGCTGAATTTCACCGGCAGTTTTCTCCGTGCAACAATGTTGGGGGCGGCCCGCGACGCGCGATCGAATGTCTTCGTACTGGTCGACGCGCGTACATGCCGAATGCGAGCGGAAGTTCTCTCCGTGCAACAATGTTCGCGGCTGGCCGCCACTCGCGACGTCGTGTCTCCGCGTTAGCCCAGACGCGGACAGGCTGAATTTCACCGGCAGTTTTCTCCGTGCAACAATGTTGGCGGCGGCCCGCGACGCGCGATCCCATGTCTCCGTACTGGTCGACGCGCGGACATGCCGAATGCGAGCGGACGTTCGCTCCGTGCAACGATGTTCGCGGCTGGCCGCCACTCGCGACGTTGTGTCTCCGCGTTAGCCCAGACGCGGACAGGCTGAATTTCACCGGCAGTTTTCTCCGTGCAACAATGTTGGCGGCGGGCCGCGACGCGCGTTCCCATGTCTCCGTACTGGTCGGCGCGCAGACATGCCGAATGCGAGCGGACGTTCGCTCCGTGCAACGATGTTCGCGGCTGGCCGCCACTCGCGACGTTGTGTCTCCGCGTTAGCCCAGACGCGGACAGGCTGAATTTCACCGGCAGTTTTCTCCGTGCAACAATGTTGGCGCCGGCCCGCGACGCGCGTTCCCATGTCTCCGTACTGGTCGACGCGCGGACATGCCGAATGCGAGCGGACGTTCGCTCCGTGCAACGATGTTCGCGGCTGGCCGCCACTCGCGACGTCGTGTCTCCATATTAGCCCAGACGCGGACAGGCTGAATTTCACCGGCAGTTTTCTCCGTGCAACAATGTTGGCGGCGGCCCGTGACGCGCGATCCCATGTCTCCGTATTGGTCGACGCGCGGACATGCCGAATGCGAGCGGACGTTCTCTCCGCGCAACAATGTTCGCGGCTGGCCGCCACTCGCGACGTTGTGTCTCCATATTAGCCCCGACGCGGACAGGCTGAATTTCACCGGCAGTTTTCTCCGTGCAACAATATTGGCGGCGGCCCGCGACGCGCGATCCCATGTCTACGTATTGGTCGACGCGCGGACATGCCGAATGCGAGCGGAAGTTCTATCCGTGCAACAATGTTCGCGGCTGGCCGCCACTCGCGACGTTGTGTCTCCGCGTTAGCCCAGACGCGGACAGGCTGAATTCACCGGCAGTTTTCTCCGTGCAACAATGTTGGCGGCGGCCCGCGACGCGCGATCCCATGTCTCCGTATTGGTCGACGCGCGGACATGCCGAATGCGAGCGGAAGTTCTATCCGTGCAACAATGTTCGCGGCTGGCCGCCACTCGCGACGTTGTGTCTCCGCGTTAGCCCAGACGCGGACAGGCTGAATTTCACCGGCAGTTTTCTCCGTGCAACAATGTTGGCGGCGGCCCGCGACGCGCGATCCCATGTCTCCGTACTGGTCGACGCGCGGACATGCCGAATGCGAGCGGACGTTCTCTCCGCGCAACAATGTTCGCGGCTGGCCCCCACTCGCGACGTTGTGTCTCCATATTAGCCCCGACGCGGACAGGCTGAATTTCACCGGCAGTTTTCTCCGTGCAACAATATTGGCGGCGGCCCGCGACGCGCGATCCCATGTCTCCGTATTGGTCGACGCGCGGACATGCCGAATGCGAGCGGAAGTTCTCTCCGTGCAACAATGTTCGCGGCTGGCCGCCACTCGCGACGTTGTGTCTCCGCGTTAGCCCAGACGCGGACAGGCTGAATTTCACCGGCAGTTTTCTCCGTGCAACAATGTTGGGGGCGGCCCGCGACGCGCGATCGAATGTCTTCGTACTGGTCGACGCGCGTACATGCCGAATGCGAGCGGAAGTTCTCTCCGTGCAACAATGTTCGCGGCTGGCCGCCACTCGCGACGTTGTGTCTCCGCGTTAGCCCAGACGCGGACAGGCTGAATTTCACCGGCAGTTTTCTCCGTGCAACAATGTTGGCGGCGGCCCGCGACGCGCGATCCCATGTCTCCGTACTGGTCGACGCGCGGACATGCCGAAAGCGAGCGGAAGTTCTCTCCGTGCAACAATGTTCGCGGCTGGCCGCCACTCGCGACGTTGTGTCTCCGCGTTATCCCAGACGCGGACAGGCTGAATTTCACTGGCAGTTTTCTCCGTGCAACAATGTTGGCGGCGGCCCGCGACGCGCGATCCCATGTCTCCGTACTGGTCGACGCGCGGACATGCCGAATGCGAGCGGACGTTCGCTCCGTGCAACGATGTTCGCGGCTGGCCGCCACTCGCGACGTTGTGTCTCCGCGTTAGCCCAGACGCGGACAGGCTGAATTTCACCGGCAGTTTTCTCCGTGCAACAATGTTGGCGGCGGCCCGCGACGCGCGTTCCCATGTCTCCGTACTGGTCGGCGCGCGGACATGCCGAATGCGAGCGGACGTTCGCTCCGTGCAACGATGTTCGCGGCTGGCCGCCACTCGCGACGTTGTGTCTCCGCGTTAGCCCAGACGCGGACAGGCTGAATTTCACCGGCAGTTTTCTCCGTGCAACAATGTTGGCGCCGGCCCGCGACGCGCGTTCCCATGTCTCCGTACTGGTCGACGCGCGGACATGCCGAATGCGAGCGGACGTTCGCTCCGTGCAACGATGTTCGCGGCTGGCCGCCACTCGCGACGTCGTGTCTCCATATTAGCCCAGACGCGGACAGGCTGAATTTCACCGGCAGTTTTCTCCGTGCAACAATGTTGGCGGCGGCCCGCGACGCGCGATCCCATGTCTCCGTATTGGTCGACGCGCGGACATGCCGAATGCGAGCGGACGTTCTCTCCGCGCAACAATGTTCGCGGCTGGCCGCCACTCGCAACGTTGTGTCTCCATATTAGCCCCGACGCGGACAGGCTGAATTTCACCGGCAGTTTTCTCCGTGCAACAATATTGGCGGCGGCCCGCGACGCGCGATCCCATGTCTCCGTATTGGTCGACGCGCGGACATGCCGAATGCGAGCGGAAGTTCTATCCGTGCAACAATGTTCGCGGCTGGCCGCCACTCGCGACGTTGTGTCTCCGCGTTAGCCCAGACGCGGACAGGCTGAATTCACCGGCAGTTTTCTCCGTGCAACAATGTTGGCGGCGGCCCGCGACGCGCGATCCCATGTCTCCGTATTGGTCGACGCGCGGACATGCCGAATGCGAGCGGAAGTTCTATCCGTGCAACAATGTTCGCGGCTGGCCGCCACTCGCGACGTTGTGTCTCCGCGTTAGCCCAGACGCGGACAGGCTGAATTTCACCGGCAGTTTTCTCCGTGCAACAATGTTGGCGGCGGCCCGCGACGCGCGATCCCATGTCTCCGTACTGGTCGACGCGCGGACATGCCGAATGCGAGCGGAAGTTCTCTCCGTGCAACAATGTTCGCGGCTGGCCGCCACTCGCGACGTTGTGTCTCCGCGTTAGCCCAGACGCGGACAGGCTGAATTTCACCGGCAGTTTTCTCCGTGCAACAATGTTGGGGGCGGCCCGCGACGCGCGATCGAATGTCTTCGTACTGGTCGACGCGCGTACGTGCCGAATGCGAGCGGAAGTTCTCTCCGTGCAACAATGTTCGCGGCTGGCCGCCACTCGCGACGTTGTGTCTCCGCGTTAGCCCAGACGCGGACAGGCTGAATTTCACCGGCAGTTTTCTCCGTGCAACAATGTTGGCGGCGGCCCGCGACGCGCGATCCCATGTCTCCGTACTGGTCGACGCGCGGACATGCCGAAAGCGAGCGGAAGTTCTCTCCGTGCAACAATGTTCGCGGCTGGCCGCCACTCGCGACGTTGTGTCTCCGCGTTATCCCAGACGCGGACAGGCTGAATTTCACCGGCAGTTTTCTCCGTGCAACAATGTTGGCGGCGGCCCGCGACGCGCGATCCCATGTCTCCGTACTGGTCGACGCGCGGACATGCCGAATGCGAGCGGACGTTCGCTCCGTGCAACGATGTTCGCGGCTGGCCGCCACTCGCGACGTTGTGTCTCCGCGTTAGCCCAGACGCGGACAGGCTGAATTTCACCGGCAGTTTTCTCCGTGCAACAATGTTGGCGGCGGCCCGCGACGCGCGATCCCATGTCTCCGTATTGGTCGACGAGCGGACATGCTGAATGTGAGCGGAAGTTCTCTGCGTGCAACAATGTTCGCGGCTGGCCGCCACTCGGGACGTTGTGTCTCCGCGTTAGCCCAGACGCGGACAGGCTGAATTTCACCGGCAGTTTTCTCCGTGCAACAATGTTGGCGGCGGCCCGCGACGCGCGATCCCATGTCTCCGTACTGGTCGACGCGCGGACATGCCGAATGCGAGCGGACGTTCCCTCCGTGCAACGATGTTCGCGGCTGGCCGCCACTCGGGACGTTGTGTCTCCGCGTTAGCCCAGACGCGGACAGGCTGAATTTCACCGGCAGTTTTCTCCGTGCAACAATGTTGGCGGCGGCCCGCGACGCGCGATCCCATGTCTCCGTACTGGTCGACGCGCGGACATGCCGAATGCGAGCGGACGTTCCCTCCGTGCAACGATGTTCGCTGCTGGCCGCCACTCGCGACGTTGTGTCTCCGCGTTAGCCCAGGCGCGGACAGGCTGAATTTCACCGGCAGTTTTCTCCGTGCAACAATGTTGGCGGCGGCCCGCGACGCGCGATCCCATGTCTCCGTACTGGTCGACGCGCGGACATGCCGAATGCGAGCGGAAGTTCTCTCCGTGCAACAATGTTCGCGGCTGGCCGCCACTAGCGACGTTGGGTCTCCGCGTTAGCCCAGACGCGGACAGGCTGAATTTCCCCGGCAGTTTTCTCCGTGCAACAATGTTGGCGGCGGCCCGCGACGCGCGATCCCATGTCTCCGTATTGGTCGACGCGCGGACATGCCGAATGCGAGCGGAAGTTCTCTCCGTGCAACAATGTTCGCGGCTGGCCGCCACTCGCGACGTTGTGTCTCCGCGTTAGCCCAGACGCGGACAGGCTGAATTTCACCGGCAGTTTTCTCCGTGCAACAATGTTGGCGGCGGCCCGCGACGCGCGATCCCATGTCTCCGTACTGGTCGACGCGCGGACATGCCGAATGCGAGCGGAAGTTCTCTCCGTGCAAGAATGTTCGCGGCTGGCCGCCACTCGCGACGTTGTGTCTCCGCGTTAGCCCAGACGCGGACAGGCTGAATTCACCGGCAGTTTTCTCCGTGCAACAATGTTGGCGGCGGCCCGCGACGCGCGATCCCATGTCTCCGTATTGGTCGACGCGCGGACATGCCGAATGCGAGCGGAAGTTCTATCCGTGCAACAATGTTCGCGGCTGGCCGCCACTCGCGACGTTGTGTCTCCGCGTTAGCCCAGACGCGGACAGGCTGAATTTCACCGGCAGTTTTCTCCGTGCAACAATGTTGGCGGCGGCCCGCGACGCGCGATCCCTTGTCTCCGTATTGGTCGACGCGCGGACATGCCGAATGCGAGCGGAAGTTCTCTCCGTGCAACAATGTTCGCGGCTGGCCGCCACTCGCGACGTTGTGTCTCCGCGTTAGCCCAGACGCGGACAGGCTGAATTTCACCGGCAGTTTTCTCCGTGCAACAATGTTGGCGGCGGCCCGCGACGCGCGATCCCTTGTCTCCGTATTGGTCGACGCGCGGACATGCCGAATGCGAGCGGAAGTTCTCTCCGTGCAACAATGTTCGCGGCTGGCCGCCACTCGCGACGTTGTGTCTCCGCGTTAGCCCAGACTCGGACAGGCTGAATTTCACCGGCAGTTTTCTCCGTGCAACAATGTTGGCGGCGGCCCGCGACGCGCGATCCCTTGTCTCCGTATTGGTCGACGCGCGGACATGCCGAATGCGAGCGGAAGTTCTCTCCGTGCAACAATGTTCGCGGCTGGCCGCCACTCGCGACGTTGTGTCTCCGCGTTAGCCCAGACGCGGACAGGCTGAATTTCACCGGCTGTTTTCTCCGTGCAACAATGTTGGCGGCGGCCCGCGACGCGCGATCCCATGTCTCCGTATTGGTCGACGCGCGGACATGCCGAATGCGAGCGGACGTTCTCTCCGTGCAACAATGTTTTCGCGGCTGGCCGCCACTCGCGGTATTATGTCTCCATATTACCCCAGACGCGGACAGGCTGAATTTCACCGGCAGTTTTCTCCGTGCAACAATGTTGGCGGCGGCCCGCGACGCGCGATCCTATGTCTCCATATTTGTCGAGGCGCGGACATGCTGTATGTGAGCGGAAGTTCTCTCCGTGCAACAATGTTCGCGGCTGGCCGCCACTCGCGACGTTGTGTCTCCGCGTTAGCCCAGACGCGGACAGGCTGAATTTCACCGGCAGTTTTCTCCGTGCAACAATGTTGGCGGCGGCCCGCGACGCGCGATCGAATGTCTTCGTACTGGTCGACGCGCGTACATGCCGAATGCGAGCGGAAGTTCTCTCCGTGCAACAATGTTCGCGGCTGGCCGCCACTCGCGACGTTGTGTCTCCGCGTTAGCCCAGACGCGGACAGGCTGAATTTCACCGGCAGTTTTCTCCGTGCAACAATGTTGGCGGCGGCCCGCGACGCGCGATCGAATGTCTTCGTACTGGTCGACGCGCGGACATGCCGAATGCGAGCGGAAGTTCTCTCCGTGCAACAATGTTCGCGGCTGGCCGCCACTCGCGACGTTGTGTCTCCGCGTTAGCCCAGACGCGGACAGGCTGAATTTCACCGGCAGTTTTCTCCGTGCAACAATGTTGGCGGCGGCCCGCGACGCGCGATCCCATGTCTCCGTACTGGTCGACGCGCGGACATGCCGAATGCGAGCGGAAGTTCTCTCCGTGCAACAATGTTCGCGGCTGGCCGCCACTCGCGACGTTGTGTCTCCGCGTTAGCCCAGACGCGGACAGGCTGAATTTCACCGGCAGTTTTCTCCGTGCAACAATGTTGGCGGCGGCCCGCGACGCGCGATCCCATGTCTCCGTACTGGTCGACGCGCGGACATGCCGAATGCGAGCGGAAGTTCTCTCCGTGCAAGAATGTTCGCGGCTGGCCGCCACTCGCGACGTTGTGTCTCCGCGTTAGCCCAGACGCGGACAGGCTGAATTCACCGGCAGTTTTCTCCGTGCAACAATGTTGGCGGCGGCCCGCGACGCGCGATGCCATGTCTCCGTATTGGTCGACGCGCGGACATGCCGAATGCGAGCGGAAGTTCTCTCCGTGCAACAATGTTCGCGGCTGGCCGCCACTCGCGACGTTGTGTCTCCGCGTTAGCCCAGACGCGGACAGGCTGAATTTCACCGGCAGTGTTCTCCGTGCAACAATGTTGGCGGCGGCCCGCGACGCGCGATCCCATGTCTCCGTACTGGTCGACGCGCGGACATGCCGAGTGCGAGCGGAAGTTCTTTCCGTGCAACAATGTTCGCGGCTGGCCGCCACTCGCGACGTTGTGTCTCCGCGTTAGCCCAGACGCGGACAGGCTGAATTTCACCGGCAGTTTTCTCCGTGCAACAATGTTGGCGGCGGCCCGCGACGCGCGATCCTATGTCTCCATATTTGTCGAGGCGCGGACATGCTGTATGTGAGCGGAAGTTCTCTCCGTGCAACAATGTTCGCGGCTGGCCGCCACTCGCGACGTTGTGTCTCCGCGTTAGCCCAGACGCGGACAGGCTGAATTTCACCGGCAGTTTTCTCCGTGCAACAATGTTGGCGGCGGCCCGCGACGCGCGATCGAATGTCTTCGTACTGGTCGACGCGCGTACATGCCGAATGCGAGCGGAAGTTCTCTCCGTGCAACAATGTTCGCGGCTGGCCGCCACTCGCGACGTTGTGTCTCCGCGTTAGCCCAGACGCGGACAGGCTGAATTTCACCGGCAGTTTTCTCCGTGCAACAATGTTGGCGGCGGCCCGCGACGCGCGATCCCATGTCTCCGTACTGGTCGACGCGCGGACATGCCGAATGCGAGCGGAAGTTCTCTCCGTGCAACAATGTTCGCGGCTGGCCGCCACTAGCGACGTTGGGTCTCCGCGTTAGCCCAGACGCGGACAGGCTGAATTTCCCCGGCAGTTTTCTCCGTGCAACAATGTTGGCGGCGGCCCGCGACGCGCGATCCCATGTCTCCGTATTGGTCGACGCGCGGACATGCCGAATGCGAGCGGAAGTTCTCTCCGTGCAACAATGTTCGCGGCTGGCCGCCACTCGCGACGTTGTGTCTCCGCGTTAGCCCAGACGCGGACAGGCTGAATTTCACCGGCAGTTTTCTCCGTGCAACAATGTTGGCGGCGGCCCGCGACGCGCGATCCCATGTCTCCGTATTGGTCGACGCGCGGACATGCCGAATGCGAGCGGAAGTTCTCTCCGTGCAACAATGTTCGCGGCTGGCCGCCACTCGCGACGTTGTGTCTCCGCGTTAGCCCAGACGCGGACAGGCTGAATTTCACCGGCAGTTTTCTCCGTGCAACAATGTTGGCGGCGGCCCGCGACGCGCGATCCCATGTCTCCGTATTGGTCGACGCGCGGACATGCCGAATGCGAGCGGAAGTTCTCTCCGTGCAACAATGTTCGCGGCTGGCCGCCACTCGCGACGTTGTGTCTCCGCGTTAGCCCAGACGCGGACAGGCTGAATTTCACCGGCAGTTTTCTCCGTGCAACAATGTTGGCGGCGGCCCGCGACGCGCGATCCCATGTCTCCGTACTGGTCGACGCGCGGACATGCCGAGTGCGAGCGGAAGTTCTTTCCGTGCAACAATGTTCGCGGCTGGCCGCCACTCGCGACGTTGTGTCTCCGCGTTAGCCCAGACGCGGACAGGCTGAATTACACCGGCAGTTTTCTCCGTGCAACAATGTTGGCGGCGGCCCGCGACGCGCGATCCCATGTCTCCGTATTGGTCGACGCGCGGACATGCCGAATGCGAGCGGATGTTCTCTCCGTGCAACAATGTTCGCGGCTGGCCGCCACTCGCGACGTTGTGTCTCCGCGTTAGCCCAGACGCGGACAGGCTGAATTTCACCGGCAGTTTTCTCCGTGCAACAATGTTGGCGGCGGCCCGCGAAGCGCGATCCCATGTCTCCGTACTGGTCGACGCGCGGACATGCCGAATGCGAGCGGAAGTTCTCTCCGTGCAACAATGTTCGCGGCTGGCCGCCACTCGCGACGTTGTGTCTCCGCGTTAGCCCAGACGCGGACAGGCTGAATTTCACCGGCAGTTTTCTCCGTGCAACAATGTTGGGGGCGGCCCGCGACGCGCGATCGAATGTCTTCGTACTGGTCGACGCGCGTACATGCCGAATGCGAGCGGAAGTTCTCTCCGTGCAACAATGTTCGCGGCTGGCCGCCACTCGCGACGTTGTGTCTCCGCGTTAGCCCAGACGCGGACAGGCTGAATTTCACCGGCAGTTTTCTCCGTGCAACAATGTTGGCGGCGGCCCGCGACGCGCGATCCCATGTCTCCGTACTGGTCGACGCGCGGACATGCCGAATGCGAGCGGAAGTTCTCTCCGTGCAACAATGTTCGCGGCTGGCCGCCACTAGCGACGTTGGGTCTCCGCGTTAGCCCAGACGCGGACAGGCTGAATTTCCCCGGCAGTTTTCTCCGTGCAACAATGTTGGCGGCGGCCCGCGACGCGCGATCCCATGTCTCCGTATTGGTCGACGCGCGGACATGCCGAATGCGAGCGGAAGTTCTCTCCGTGCAACAATGTTCGCGGCTGGCCGCCACTCGCGACGTTGTGTCTCCGCGTTAGCCCAGACGCGGACAGGCTGAATTTCACCGGCAGTTTTCTCCGTGCAACAATGTTGGCGGCGGCCCGCGACGCGCGATCCCATGTCTCCGTACTGGTCGACGCGCGGACATGCCGAATGCGAGCGGAAGTTCTCTCCGTGCAAGAATGTTCGCGGCTGGCCGCCACTCGCGACGTTGTGTCTCCGCGTTAGCCCAGACGCGGACAGGCTGAATTCACCGGCAGTTTTCTCCGTGCAACAATGTTGGCGGCGGCCCGCGACGCGCGATCCCATGTCTCCGTATTGGTCGACGCGCGGACATGCCGAATGCGAGCGGAAGTTCTATCCGTGCAACAATGTTCGCGGCTGGCCGCCACTCGCGACGTTGTGTCTCCGCGTTAGCCCAGACGCGGACAGGCTGAATTTCACCGGCAGTTTTCTCCGTGCAACAATGTTGGCGGCGGCCCGCGACGCGCGATCCCTTGTCTCCGTATTGGTCGACGCGCGGACATGCCGAATGCGAGCGGAAGTTCTCTCCGTGCAACAATGTTCGCGGCTGGCCGCCACTCGCGACGATGTGTCTCCGCGTTAGCCCAGACGCGGACAGGCTGAATTTCACCGGCTGTTTTCTCCGTGCAACAATGTTGGCGGCGGCCCGCGACGCGCGATCCCATGTCTCCGTATTGGTCGACGCGCGGACATGCCGAATGCGAGCGGACGTTCTCTCCGTGCAACAATGTTCGCGGCTGGCCGCCACTCGCGACGTTGTGTCTCCGCGTTAGCCCAGACGCGGACAGGCTGAATTTCACCGGCAGTTTTCTCCGTGCAACAATGTTGGCGGCGGCCCGCGACGCGCGATCCCTTGTCTCCGTATTGGTCGACGCGCGGACATGCCGAATGCGAGCGGAAGTTCTCTCCGTGCAACAATGTTCGCGGCTGGCCGCCACTCGCGACGTTGTGTCTCCGCGTTAGCCCAGACGCGGACAGGCTGAATTTCACCGGCTGTTTTCTCCGTGCAACAATGTTGGCGGCGGCCCGCGACGCGCGATCCCATGTCTCCGTATTGGTCGACGCGCGGACATGCCGAATGCGAGCGGACGTTCTCTCCGTGCAACAATGTTCGCGGCTGGCCGCCACTCGCGGTATTATGTCTCCATATTACCCCAGACGCGGACAGGCTGAATTTCACCGGCAGTTTTCTCCGTGCAACAATGTTGGCGGCGGCCCGCGACGCGCGATCCTATGTCTCCATATTTGTCGAGGCGCGGACATGCTGTATGTGAGCGGAAGTTCCCTCCGTGCAACAATGTTCGCGGCTGGCCGCCACTCGCGACGTTGTGTCTCCGCGTTAGCCCAGACGCGGACAGGCTGAATTTCACCGGCAGTTTTCTCCGTGCAACAATGTTGGCGGCTGCCCGCGACGCGCGATCCCATGTCTCCGTATTGGTCGACGCGCGGACATGCCGAATGCGAGCGGAAGTTCTCTCCGTGCAACAATGTTCGCGGCTGGCCGCCACTCGCGACGTTGTGTCTCCGCGTTAGCCCAGACGCGGACAGGCTGAATTTCACCGGCAGTTTTCTCCGTGCAACAATGTTGGCGGCGGCCCGCGACGCGCGATCGAATGTCTTCGTACTGGTCGACGCGCGTACATGCCGAATGCGAGCGGAAGTTCTCTCCGTGCAACAATGTTCGCGGCTGGCCGCCACTCGCGACGTTGTGTCTCCGCGTTAGCCCAGACGCGGACAGGCTGAATTTCACCGGCAGTTTTCTCCGTGCAACAATGTTGGCGGCGGCCCGCGACGCGCGATCCCATGTCTCCGTACTGGTCGACGCGCGGACATGCCGAATGCGAGCGGAAGTTCTCTCCGTGCAACAATGTTCGCGGCTGGCCGCCACTAGCGACGTTGGGTCTCCGCGTTAGCCCAGACGCGGACAGGCTGAATTTCCCCGGCAGTTTTCTCCGTGCAACAATGTTGGCGGCGGCCCGCGACGCGCGATCCCATGTCTCCGTATTGGTCGACGCGCGGACATGCCGAATGCGAGCGGAAGTTCTCTCCGTGCAACAATGTTCGCGGCTGGCCGCCACTCGCGACGTTGTGTCTCCGCGTTAGCCCAGACGCGGACAGGCTGAATTTCACCGGCAGTTTTCTCCGTGCAACAATGTTGGCGGCGGCCCGCGACGCGCGATCCCATGTCTCCGTACTGGTCGACGCGCGGACATGCCGAATGCGAGCGGAAGTTCTCTCCGTGCAAGAATGTTCGCGGCTGGCCGCCACTCGCGACGTTGTGTCTCCGCGTTAGCCCAGACGCGGACAGGCTGAATTCACCGGCAGTTTTCTCCGTGCAACAATGTTGGCGGCGGCCCGCGACGCGCGATCCCATGTCTCCGTATTGGTCGACGCGCGGACATGCCGAATGCGAGCGGAAGTTCTATCCGTGCAACAATGTTCGCGGCTGGCCGCCACTCGCGACGTTGTGTCTCCGCGTTAGCCCAGACGCGGACAGGCTGAATTTCACCGGCAGTTTTCTCCGTGCAACAATGTTGGCGGCGGCCCGCGACGCGCGATCCCTTGTCTCCGTATTGGTCGACGCGCGGACATGCCGAATGCGAGCGGAAGTTCTCTCCGTGCAACAATGTTCGCGGCTGGCCGCCACTCGCGACGTTGTGTCTCCGCGTTAGCCCAGACGCGGACAGGCTGAATTTCACCGGCTGTTTTCTCCGTGCAACAATGTTGGCGGCGGCCCGCGACGCGCGATCCCATGTCTCCGTATTGGTCGACGCGCGGACATGCCGAATGCGAGCGGACGTTCTCTCCGTGCAACAATGTTCGCGGCTGGCCGCCACTCGCGGTATTATGTCTCCATATTACCCCAGACGCGGACAGGCTGAATTTCACCGGCAGTTTTCTCCGTGCAACAATGTTGGCGGCGGCCCGCGACGCGCGATCCTATGTCTCCATATTTGCCGAGGCGCGGACATGCTGTATGTGAGCGGAAGTTCCCTCCGTGCAACAATGTTCGCGGCTGGCCGCCACTCGCGATGTTATGTCTCCATATTACCCCAGACGCAGACAGGCTGAATTTCACCGGCAGTTTTCTCCGTGCAACAATGTTGGCGGCGGCCCGCGACGCGCGATCCCATGTCTCCGTATTGGTCGACGCGCGGACATGCCGAATGCGAGCGGAAGTTCTCTCCGTGCAACAATGTTCGCGGCTGGCCGCCACTCGCGACGTTGTGTCTCCGCCTTAGCCCAGACGCGGACAGGCTGAATTTCACCGGCAGTTTTCTCCGTGCAACAATGTTGGCGGCGGCCTGCGACGCGCGATCCCTTGTCTCCGTATTGGTCGACGCGCGGACATGCCGAATGCGAGCGGAAGTTCTATGCGTGCAACAATGTTCGCGGCTGGCCGCCACTCGCGACGTTGTGTCTCCGCGTTAGCCCAGACGCGGACAGGCTGAATTTCACCGGCAGTTTTCTCCGTGCAACAATGTTGGCGGCGGCCCGCGACGCGCGATCCCATATCTCCGTACTGGTCGACGCGCGGACATGCCGAATGCGAGCGGAAGTTCTCTCCGTGCAACAATGTTCGCGACTGGCCGCCACTCGCGACGTTGTGTCTCCGCGTTAGCCCAGACGCGGACAGGCTGAATTTCACCGGCAGTTTTCTCCGTGCAACAATGTTGGCGGCGGCCCGCGACGCGCGATCCCTTGTCTCCGTATTGGTCGACGCGCGGACATGCCGAATGCGAGCGGAAGTTCTCTCCGTGCAACAATGTTCGCGGTTGGCCGCCACTCGCGACGTTGTGTCTCCGCGTTAGCCCAGACGCGGACAGGCTGAATTCACCGGCAGTTTTCTCCGTGCAAAAATGTTGGCGGGGGCCCGCGACGCGCGATCCCATGTCTCCGTATTGGTCGACGCGCGGACATGCCGAATGCGAGCGGAAGTTCTATCCGTGCAACAATGTTCGCGGCTGGCCGCCACTCGCGACGTTGTGTCTCCATACTAGCCCAGACGCGGACAGGCTGAATTTCACCGGCAGTTTTCTCCGTGCAACAATGTTGGCGGCGGCCCGCGACGCGCGATCCCTTGTCTCCGTATTGGGCGACGCGCGGACATGCCGAATGCGAGCGGAAGTTCTCTCCGTGCAACAATGTTCGCGGCTGGCCGCCACTCGCGACGTTGTGTCTCCGCCTTAGCCCAGACGCGGACAGGCTGAATTTCACCGGCAGTTTTCTCCGTGCAACAATGTTGGCGGCGGCCCGCGACGCGCGATCCCTTGTCTCCGTATTGGTCGACGCGCGGACATGCCGAATGCGAGCGGAAGTTCTCTCCGTGCAACAATGTTCGCGGCTGGCCGCCACTCGCGACGTTGTGTCTCCGCGTTAGCCCAGACGCGGACAGGCTGAATTTCACCGGCTGTTTTCTCCGTGCAACAATGTTGGCGGCGGCCCGCGACGCGCGATCCCATGTCTCCGTATTGGTCGACGCGCGGACATGCCGAATGCGAGCGGACGTTCTCTCCGTGCAACAATGTTCGCGGCTGGCCGCCACTCGCGGTATTATGTCTCCATATTACCCCAGACGCAGACAGGCTGAATTTCACCGGCAGTTTTCTCCGTGCAACAATGTTGGCGGCGGCCCGCGACGCGCGATCCCTTGTCTCCGTATTGGTCGACGCGCGGACATGCCGAATGCGAGCGGAAGTTCTCTCCGTGCAACAATGTTCGCGGTTGGCCGCCACTCGCGACGTTGTGTCTCCGCGTTAGCCCAGACGCGGACAGGCTGAATTCACCGGCAGTTTTCTCCGTGCAAAAATGTTGGCGGCGGCCCGCGACGCGCGATCCCATGTCTCCGTATTGGTCGACGCGCGGACATGCCGAATGCGAGCGGAAGTTCTATCCGTGCAACAATGTTCGCGGCTGGCCGCCACTCGCGACGTTGTGTCTCCATACTAGCCCAGACGCGGACAGGCTGAATTTCACCGGCAGTTTTCTCCGTGCAACAATGTTGGCGGCGGCCCGCGACGCGCGATCCCTTGTCTCCGTATTGGTCGACGCGCGGACATGCCGAATGCGAGCGGAAGTTCTCTCCGTGCAACAATGTTCGCGGCTGGCCGCCACTCGCGACGTTGTGTCTCCGCCTTAGCCCAGACGCGGACAGGCTGAATTTCACCGGCAGTTTTCTCCGTGCAACAATGTTGGCGGCGGCCCGCGACGCGCGATCCCTTGTCTCCGTATTGGTCGACGCGCGGACATGCCGAATGCGAGCGGAAGTTCTCTCCGTGCAACAATGTTCGCGGCTGGCCGCCACTCGCGACGTTGTGTCTCCGCCTTAGCCCAGACGCGGACAGGCTGATTTTCACCGGCAGTTTTCTCCGTGCAACAATGTTGGCGGCGGCCCGCGACGCGCGATCCCATGTCTCCGTATTGGTCGACGCGCGGACATGCCGAACGCGAGCGCAAGTTCTCTCCGTGCAATAATGTTCGCGGCTGGCCGCCACTCGCGACGTTGTGTCTCCATACTAGCCCAGACGCGGACAGGCTGAATTTCACCGGCAGTTTTCTCCGTGCAACAATGTTGGCGGCGGCCCGCGACGCGCGATCCCATGTCTCCGTATTGGTCGACGCGCGGACATGCTGTATGTGAGCGGAAGTTCCCTCCGTGCAACAATGTTCGCGGCTGGCCGCCACTCGCGACGTTGTGTCTCCGCGTTAGCCCAGACGCGGACAGGCTGAATTTCACCGGCAGTTTTCTCCGTGCAACAATGTTGGCGGCTGCCCGCGACGCGCGATCCCATGTCTCCGTATTGGTCGACGCGCGGACATGCCGAATGCGAGCGGAAGTTCTCTCCGTGCAACAATGTTCGCGGCTGGCCGCCACTCGCGACGTTGTGTCTCCGCGTTAGCCCAGACGCGGACAGGCTGAATTTCACCGGCAGTTTTCTCCGTGCAACAATGTTGGCGGCGGCCCGCGACGCGCGATCGAATGTCTTCGTACTGGTCGACGCGCGTACATGCCGAATGCGAGCGGAAGTTCTCTCCGTGCAACAATGTTCGCGGCTGGCCGCCACTCGCGACGTTGTGTCTCCGCGTTAGCCCAGACGCGGACAGGCTGAATTTCACCGGCAGTTTTCTCCGTGCAACAATGTTGGCGGCGGCCCGCGACGCGCGATCCCATGTCTCCGTACTGGTCGACGCGCGGACATGCCGAATGCGAGCGGAAGTTCTCTCCGTGCAACAATGTTCGCGGCTGGCCGCCACTAGCGACGTTGGGTCTCCGCGTTAGCCCAGACGCGGACAGGCTGAATTTCCCCGGCAGTTTTCTCCGTGCAACAATGTTGGCGGCGGCCCGCGACGCGCGATCCCATGTCTCCGTATTGGTCGACGCGCGGACATGCCGAATGCGAGCGGAAGTTCTCTCCGTGCAACAATGTTCGCGGCTGGCCGCCACTCGCGACGTTGTGTCTCCGCGTTAGCCCAGACGCGGACAGGCTGAATTTCACCGGCAGTTTTCTCCGTGCAACAATGTTGGCGGCGGCCCGCGACGCGCGATCCCATGTCTCCGTACTGGTCGACGCGCGGACATGCCGAATGCGAGCGGAAGTTCTCTCCGTGCAAGAATGTTCGCGGCTGGCCGCCACTCGCGACGTTGTGTCTCCGCGTTAGCCCAGACGCGGACAGGCTGAATTCACCGGCAGTTTTCTCCGTGCAACAATGTTGGCGGCGGCCCGCGACGCGCGATCCCATGTCTCCGTATTGGTCGACGCGCGGACATGCCGAATGCGAGCGGAAGTTCTATCCGTGCAACAATGTTCGCGGCTGGCCGCCACTCGCGACGTTGTGTCTCCGCGTTAGCCCAGACGCGGACAGGCTGAATTTCACCGGCAGTTTTCTCCGTGCAACAATGTTGGCGGCGGCCCGCGACGCGCGATCCCTTGTCTCCGTATTGGTCGACGCGCGGACATGCCGAATGCGAGCGGAAGTTCTCTCCGTGCAACAATGTTCGCGGCTGGCCGCCACTCGCGACGTTGTGTCTCCGCGTTAGCCCAGACGCGGACAGGCTGAATTTCACCGGCTGTTTTCTCCGTGCAACAATGTTGGCGGCGGCCCGCGACGCGCGATCCCATGTCTCCGTATTGGTCGACGCGCGGACATGCCGAATGCGAGCGGACGTTCTCTCCGTGCAACAATGTTCGCGGCTGGCCGCCACTCGCGGTATTATGTCTCCATATTACCCCAGACGCGGACAGGCTGAATTTCACCGGCAGTTTTCTCCGTGCAACAATGTTGGCGGCGGCCCGCGACGCGCGATCCTATGTCTCCATATTTGCCGAGGCGCGGACATGCTGTATGTGAGCGGAAGTTCCCTCCGTGCAACAATGTTCGCGGCTGGCCGCCACTCGCGATGTTATGTCTCCATATTACCCCAGACGCAGACAGGCTGAATTTCACCGGCAGTTTTCTCCGTGCAACAATGTTGGCGGCGGCCCGCGACGCGCGATCCCATGTCTCCGTATTGGTCGACGCGCGGACATGCCGAATGCGAGCGGAAGTTCTCTCCGTGCAACAATGTTCGCGGCTGGCCGCCACTCGCGACGTTGTGTCTCCGCCTTAGCCCAGACGCGGACAGGCTGAATTTCACCGGCAGTTTTCTCCGTGCAACAATGTTGGCGGCGGCCTGCGACGCGCGATCCCTTGTCTCCGTATTGGTCGACGCGCGGACATGCCGAATGCGAGCGGAAGTTCTATGCGTGCAACAATGTTCGCGGCTGGCCGCCACTCGCGACGTTGTGTCTCCGCGTTAGCCCAGACGCGGACAGGCTGAATTTCACCGGCAGTTTTCTCCGTGCAACAATGTTGGCGGCGGCCCGCGACGCGCGATCCCATATCTCCGTACTGGTCGACGCGCGGACATGCCGAATGCGAGCGGAAGTTCTCTCCGTGCAACAATGTTCGCGACTGGCCGCCACTCGCGACGTTGTGTCTCCGCGTTAGCCCAGACGCGGACAGGCTGAATTTCACCGGCAGTTTTCTCCGTGCAACAATGTTGGCGGCGGCCCGCGACGCGCGATCCCTTGTCTCCGTATTGGTCGACGCGCGGACATGCCGAATGCGAGCGGAAGTTCTCTCCGTGCAACAATGTTCGCGGTTGGCCGCCACTCGCGACGTTGTGTCTCCGCGTTAGCCCAGACGCGGACAGGCTGAATTCACCGGCAGTTTTCTCCGTGCAAAAATGTTGGCGGGGGCCCGCGACGCGCGATCCCATGTCTCCGTATTGGTCGACGCGCGGACATGCCGAATGCGAGCGGAAGTTCTATCCGTGCAACAATGTTCGCGGCTGGCCGCCACTCGCGACGTTGTGTCTCCATACTAGCCCAGACGCGGACAGGCTGAATTTCACCGGCAGTTTTCTCCGTGCAACAATGTTGGCGGCGGCCCGCGACGCGCGATCCCTTGTCTCCGTATTGGGCGACGCGCGGACATGCCGAATGCGAGCGGAAGTTCTCTCCGTGCAACAATGTTCGCGGCTGGCCGCCACTCGCGACGTTGTGTCTCCGCCTTAGCCCAGACGCGGACAGGCTGAATTTCACCGGCAGTTTTCTCCGTGCAACAATGTTGGCGGCGGCCCGCGACGCGCGATCCCTTGTCTCCGTATTGGTCGACGCGCGGACATGCCGAATGCGAGCGGAAGTTCTCTCCGTGCAACAATGTTCGCGGCTGGCCGCCACTCGCGACGTTGTGTCTCCGCGTTAGCCCAGACGCGGACAGGCTGAATTTCACCGGCTGTTTTCTCCGTGCAACAATGTTGGCGGCGGCCCGCGACGCGCGATCCCATGTCTCCGTATTGGTCGACGCGCGGACATGCCGAATGCGAGCGGACGTTCTCTCCGTGCAACAATGTTCGCGGCTGGCCGCCACTCGCGGTATTATGTCTCCATATTACCCCAGACGCAGACAGGCTGAATTTCACCGGCAGTTTTCTCCGTGCAACAATGTTGGCGGCGGCCCGCGACGCGCGATCCCTTGTCTCCGTATTGGTCGACGCGCGGACATGCCGAATGCGAGCGGAAGTTCTCTCCGTGCAACAATGTTCGCGGTTGGCCGCCACTCGCGACGTTGTGTCTCCGCGTTAGCCCAGACGCGGACAGGCTGAATTCACCGGCAGTTTTCTCCGTGCAAAAATGTTGGCGGCGGCCCGCGACGCGCGATCCCATGTCTCCGTATTGGTCGACGCGCGGACATGCCGAATGCGAGCGGAAGTTCTATCCGTGCAACAATGTTCGCGGCTGGCCGCCACTCGCGACGTTGTGTCTCCATACTAGCCCAGACGCGGACAGGCTGAATTTCACCGGCAGTTTTCTCCGTGCAACAATGTTGGCGGCGGCCCGCGACGCGCGATCCCTTGTCTCCGTATTGGTCGACGCGCGGACATGCCGAATGCGAGCGGAAGTTCTCTCCGTGCAACAATGTTCGCGGCTGGCCGCCACTCGCGACGTTGTGTCTCCGCCTTAGCCCAGACGCGGACAGGCTGAATTTCACCGGCAGTTTTCTCCGTGCAACAATGTTGGCGGCGGCCCGCGACGCGCGATCCCTTGTCTCCGTATTGGTCGACGCGCGGACATGCCGAATGCGAGCGGAAGTTCTCTCCGTGCAACAATGTTCGCGGCTGGCCGCCACTCGCGACGTTGTGTCTCCGCCTTAGCCCAGACGCGGACAGGCTGATTTTCACCGGCAGTTTTCTCCGTGCAACAATGTTGGCGGCGGCCCGCGACGCGCGATCCCATGTCTCCGTATTGGTCGACGCGCGGACATGCCGAACGCGAGCGCAAGTTCTCTCCGTGCAATAATGTTCGCGGCTGGCCGCCACTCGCGACGTTGTGTCTCCATACTAGCCCAGACGCGGACAGGCTGAATTTCACCGGCAGTTTTCTCCGTGCAACAATGTTGGCGGCGGCCCGCGACGCGCGATCCCTTGTCTCCGTATTGGTCGACGCGCGGACATGCCGAATGCGAGCGGAAGTTCTCTCCGTGCAACAATGTTCGCGGCTGGCCGCCACTCGCGACGTTGTGTCTCCGCCTTAGCCCAGACGCGGACAGGCTGAATTTCACCGGCAGTTTTCTCCGTGCAACAATGTTGGCGGCGGCCCGCGACGCGCGATCCCTTGTCTCCGTATTGGTCGACGCGCGGACATGCCGAATGCGAGCGGAAGTTCTCTCCGTGCAACAATGTTCGCGGCTGGCCGCCACTCGCGACGTTGTGTCTCCGCGTTAGCCCAGACGCGGACAGGCTGAATTTCACCGGCTGTTTTCTCCGTGCAACAATGTTGGCGGCGGCCCGCGACGCGCGATCCCATGTCTCCGTATTGGTCGACGCGCGGACATGCCGAATGCGAGCGGACGTTCTCTCCGTGCAACAATGTTCGCGGCTGGCCGCCACTCGCGGTATTATGTCTCCATATTACCCCAGACGCAGACAGGCTGAATTTCACCGGCAGTTTTCTCCGTGCAACAATGTTGGCGGCGGCCCGCGACGCGCGATCCCTTGTCTCCGTATTGGTCGACGCGCGGACATGCCGAATGCGAGCGGAAGTTCTCTCCGTGCAACAATGTTCGCGGTTGGCCGCCACTCGCGACGTTGTGTCTCCGCGTTAGCCCAGACGCGGACAGGCTGAATTCACCGGCAGTTTTCTCCGTGCAAAAATGTTGGCGGCGGCCCGCGACGCGCGATCCCATGTCTCCGTATTGGTCGACGCGCGGACATGCCGAATGCGAGCGGAAGTTCTATCCGTGCAACAATGTTCGCGGCTGGCCGCCACTCGCGACGTTGTGTCTCCATACTAGCCCAGACGCGGACAGGCTGAATTTCACCGGCAGTTTTCTCCGTGCAACAATGTTGGCGGCGGCCCGCGACGCGCGATCCCTTGTCTCCGTATTGGTCGACGCGCGGACATGCCGAATGCGAGCGGAAGTTCTCTCCGTGCAACAATGTTCGCGGCTGGCCGCCACTCGCGACGTTGTGTCTCCGCCTTAGCCCAGACGCGGACAGGCTGAATTTCACCGGCAGTTTTCTCCGTGCAACAATGTTGGCGGCGGCCCGCGACGCGCGATCCCTTGTCTCCGTATTGGTCGACGCGCGGACATGCCGAATGCGAGCGGACGTTCTCTCCGTGCAACAATGTTCGCGGCTGGCCGCCACTCGCGGTATTATGTCTCCATATTACCCCAGACGCGGACAGGCTGAATTTCACCGGCAGTTTTCTCCGTGCAACAATGTTGGCGGCGGCCCGCGACGCGCGATCCTATGTCTCCATATTTGTCGAGGCGCGGACATGCTGTATGTGAGCGGAAGTTCCCTCCGTGCAACAATGTTCGCGGCTGGCCGCCACTCGCGACGTTGTGTCTCCGCGTTAGCCCAGACGCGGACAGGCTGAATTTCACCGGCAGTTTTCTCCGTGCAACAATGTTGGCGGCTGCCCGCGACGCGCGATCCCATGTCTCCGTATTGGTCGACGCGCGGACATGCCGAATGCGAGCGGAAGTTCTCTCCGTGCAACAATGTTCGCGGCTGGCCGCCACTCGCGACGTTGTGTCTCCGCGTTAGCCCAGACGCGGACAGGCTGAATTTCACCGGCAGTTTTCTCCGTGCAACAATGTTGGCGGCGGCCCGCGACGCGCGATCGAATGTCTTCGTACTGGTCGACGCGCGTACATGCCGAATGCGAGCGGAAGTTCTCTCCGTGCAACAATGTTCGCGGCTGGCCGCCACTCGCGACGTTGTGTCTCCGCGTTAGCCCAGACGCGGACAGGCTGAATTTCACCGGCAGTTTTCTCCGTGCAACAATGTTGGCGGCGGCCCGCGACGCGCGATCCCATGTCTCCGTACTGGTCGACGCGCGGACATGCCGAATGCGAGCGGAAGTTCTCTCCGTGCAACAATGTTCGCGGCTGGCCGCCACTAGCGACGTTGGGTCTCCGCGTTAGCCCAGACGCGGACAGGCTGAATTTCCCCGGCAGTTTTCTCCGTGCAACAATGTTGGCGGCGGCCCGCGACGCGCGATCCCATGTCTCCGTATTGGTCGACGCGCGGACATGCCGAATGCGAGCGGAAGTTCTCTCCGTGCAACAATGTTCGCGGCTGGCCGCCACTCGCGACGTTGTGTCTCCGCGTTAGCCCAGACGCGGACAGGCTGAATTTCACCGGCAGTTTTCTCCGTGCAACAATGTTGGCGGCGGCCCGCGACGCGCGATCCCATGTCTCCGTACTGGTCGACGCGCGGACATGCCGAATGCGAGCGGAAGTTCTCTCCGTGCAAGAATGTTCGCGGCTGGCCGCCACTCGCGACGTTGTGTCTCCGCGTTAGCCCAGACGCGGACAGGCTGAATTCACCGGCAGTTTTCTCCGTGCAACAATGTTGGCGGCGGCCCGCGACGCGCGATCCCATGTCTCCGTATTGGTCGACGCGCGGACATGCCGAATGCGAGCGGAAGTTCTATCCGTGCAACAATGTTCGCGGCTGGCCGCCACTCGCGACGTTGTGTCTCCGCGTTAGCCCAGACGCGGACAGGCTGAATTTCACCGGCAGTTTTCTCCGTGCAACAATGTTGGCGGCGGCCCGCGACGCGCGATCCCTTGTCTCCGTATTGGTCGACGCGCGGACATGCCGAATGCGAGCGGAAGTTCTCTCCGTGCAACAATGTTCGCGGCTGGCCGCCACTCGCGACGTTGTGTCTCCGCGTTAGCCCAGACGCGGACAGGCTGAATTTCACCGGCTGTTTTCTCCGTGCAACAATGTTGGCGGCGGCCCGCGACGCGCGATCCCATGTCTCCGTATTGGTCGACGCGCGGACATGCCGAATGCGAGCGGACGTTCTCTCCGTGCAACAATGTTCGCGGCTGGCCGCCACTCGCGGTATTATGTCTCCATATTACCCCAGACGCGGACAGGCTGAATTTCACCGGCAGTTTTCTCCGTGCAACAATGTTGGCGGCGGCCCGCGACGCGCGATCCTATGTCTCCATATTTGCCGAGGCGCGGACATGCTGTATGTGAGCGGAAGTTCCCTCCGTGCAACAATGTTCGCGGCTGGCCGCCACTCGCGATGTTATGTCTCCATATTACCCCAGACGCAGACAGGCTGAATTTCACCGGCAGTTTTCTCCGTGCAACAATGTTGGCGGCGGCCCGCGACGCGCGATCCCATGTCTCCGTATTGGTCGACGCGCGGACATGCCGAATGCGAGCGGAAGTTCTCTCCGTGCAACAATGTTCGCGACTGGCCGCCACTCGCGACGTTGTGTCTCCGCGTTAGCCCAGACGCGGACAGGCTGAATTTCACCGGCAGTTTTCTCCGTGCAACAATGTTGGCGGCGGCCCGCGACGCGCGATCCCTTGTCTCCGTATTGGTCGACGCGCGGACATGCCGAATGCGAGCGGAAGTTCTCTCCGTGCAACAATGTTCGCGGTTGGCCGCCACTCGCGACGTTGTGTCTCCGCGTTAGCCCAGACGCGGACAGGCTGAATTCACCGGCAGTTTTCTCCGTGCAAAAATGTTGGCGGGGGCCCGCGACGCGCGATCCCATGTCTCCGTATTGGTCGACGCGCGGACATGCCGAATGCGAGCGGAAGTTCTATCCGTGCAACAATGTTCGCGGCTGGCCGCCACTCGCGACGTTGTGTCTCCATACTAGCCCAGACGCGGACAGGCTGAATTTCACCGGCAGTTTTCTCCGTGCAACAATGTTGGCGGCGGCCCGCGACGCGCGATCCCTTGTCTCCGTATTGGTCGACGCGCGGACATGCCGAATGCGAGCGGAAGTTCTCTCCGTGCAACAATGTTCGCGGCTGGCCGCCACTCGCGACGTTGTGTCTCCGCCTTAGCCCAGACGCGGACAGGCTGAATTTCACCGGCAGTTTTCTCCGTGCAACAATGTTGGCGGCGGCCCGCGACGCGCGATCCCTTGTCTCCGTATTGGTCGACGCGCGGACATGCCGAATGCGAGCGGAAGTTCTCTCCGTGCAACAATGTTCGCGGCTGGCCGCCACTCGCGACGTTGTGTCTCCGCGTTAGCCCAGACGCGGACAGGCTGAATTTCACCGGCTGTTTTCTCCGTGCAACAATGTTGGCGGCGGCCCGCGACGCGCGATCCCATGTCTCCGTATTGGTCGACGCGCGGACATGCCGAATGCGAGCGGACGTTCTCTCCGTGCAACAATGTTCGCGGCTGGCCGCCACTCGCGGTATTATGTCTCCATATTACCCCAGACGCAGACAGGCTGAATTTCACCGGCAGTTTTCTCCGTGCAACAATGTTGGCGGCGGCCCGCGACGCGCGATCCCTTGTCTCCGTATTGGTCGACGCGCGGACATGCCGAATGCGAGCGGAAGTTCTCTCCGTGCAACAATGTTCGCGGTTGGCCGCCACTCGCGACGTTGTGTCTCCGCGTTAGCCCAGACGCGGACAGGCTGAATTCACCGGCAGTTTTCTCCGTGCAAAAATGTTGGCGGCGGCCCGCGACGCGCGATCCCATGTCTCCGTATTGGTCGACGCGCGGACATGCCGAATGCGAGCGGAAGTTCTATCCGTGCAACAATGTTCGCGGCTGGCCGCCACTCGCGACGTTGTGTCTCCATACTAGCCCAGACGCGGACAGGCTGAATTTCACCGGCAGTTTTCTCCGTGCAACAATGTTGGCGGCGGCCCGCGACGCGCGATCCCTTGTCTCCGTATTGGTCGACGCGCGGACATGCCGAATGCGAGCGGAAGTTCTCTCCGTGCAACAATGTTCGCGGCTGGCCGCCACTCGCGACGTTGTGTCTCCGCCTTAGCCCAGACGCGGACAGGCTGAATTTCACCGGCAGTTTTCTCCGTGCAACAATGTTGGCGGCGGCCCGCGACGCGCGATCCCTTGTCTCCGTATTGGTCGACGCGCGGACATGCCGAATGCGAGCGGAAGTTCTCTCCGTGCAACAATGTTCGCGGCTGGCCGCCACTCGCGACGTTGTGTCTCCGCGTTAGCCCAGACGCGGACAGGCTGAATTTCACCGGCTGTTTTCTCCGTGCAACAATGTTGGCGGCGGCCCGCGACGCGCGATCCCATGTCTCCGTATTGGTCGACGCGCGGACATGCCGAACGCGAGCGCAAGTTCTCTCCGTGCAATAATGTTCGCGGCTGGCCGCCACTCGCGACGTTGTGTCTCCATACTAGCCCAGACGCGGACAGGCTGAATTTCACCGGCAGTTTTCTCCGTGCAACAATGTTGGCGGCGGCCCGCGACGCGCGATCCCTTGTCTCCGTATTGGTCGACGCGCGGACATGCCGAATGCGAGCGGAAGTTCTCTCCGTGCAACAATGTTCGCGGCTGGCCGCCACTCGCGACGTTGTGTCTCCGCCTTAGCCCAGACGCGGACAGGCTGAATTTCACCGGCAGTTTTCTCCGTGCAACAATGTTGGCGGCGGCCCGCGACGCGCGATCCCTTGTCTCCGTATTGGTCGACGCGCGGACATGCCGAATGCGAGCGGAAGTTCTCTCCGTGCAACAATGTTCGCGGCTGGCCGCCACTCGCGACGTTGTGTCTCCGCGTTAGCCCAGACGCGGACAGGCTGAATTTCACCGGCTGTTTTCTCCGTGCAACAATGTTGGCGGCGGCCCGCGACGCGCGATCCCATGTCTCCGTATTGGTCGACGCGCGGACATGCCGAATGCGAGCGGAAGTTCTCTCCGTGCAACAATGTTCGCGGCTGGCCGCCACTCGCGACGTTGTGTCTCCGCCTTAGCCCAGACGCGGACAGGCTGAATTTCACCGGCAGTTTTCTCCGTGCAACAATGTTGGCGGCGGCCCGCGACGCGCGATCCCTTGTCTCCGTATTGGTCGACGCGCGGACATGCCGAATGCGAGCGGAAGTTCTCTCCGTGCAACAATGTTCGCGGCTGGCCGCCACTCGCGACGTTGTGTCTCCGCCTTAGCCCAGACGCGGACAGGCTGATTTTCACCGGCAGTTTTCTCCGTGCAACAATGTTGGCGGCGGCCCGCGACGCGCGATCCCATGTCTCCGTATTGGTCGACGCGCGGACATGCCGAACGCGAGCGCAAGTTCTCTCCGTGCAATAATGTTCGCGGCTGGCCGCCACTCGCGACGTTGTGTCTCCATACTAGCCCAGACGCGGACAGGCTGAATTTCACCGGCAGTTTTCTCCGTGCAACAATGTTGGCGGCGGCCCGCGACGCGCGATCCCTTGTCTCCGTATTGGTCGACGCGCGGACATGCCGAATGCGAGCGGAAGTTCTCTCCGTGCAACAATGTTCGCGGCTGGCCGCCACTCGCGACGTTGTGTCTCCGCCTTAGCCCAGACGCGGACAGGCTGAATTTCACCGGCAGTTTTCTCCGTGCAACAATGTTGGCGGCGGCCCGCGACGCGCGATCCCTTGTCTCCGTATTGGTCGACGCGCGGACATGCCGAATGCGAGCGGACGTTCTCTCCGTGCAACAATGTTCGCGGCTGGCCGCCACTCGCGGTATTATGTCTCCATATTACCCCAGACGCGGACAGGCTGAATTTCACCGGCAGTTTTCTCCGTGCAACAATGTTGGCGGCGGCCCGCGACGCGCGATCCTATGTCTCCATATTTGTCGAGGCGCTGACATGCTGTATGTGAGCGGACGTTCCCTCCGTGCAACAATGTTCGCGGCTGGCCGCCACACGCGATGTTATGTCTCCATATTACCCCAGACGCAGACAGGCTGAATTTCACCGGCAGTTTTCTCCGTGCAACAATGTTGGCGGCGGCCCGCGACGCGCGATCCTATGTCTCCATATTTGTGCGAGGCGCGGACATGCTGTATGTGAGCGGAAGTTCTCTCCGTGCAACAATGTTCGCGGCTGGCCGCCACTCGCGATGTTATGTCTCCATATTAGCCGAGACGCGGACAGGCTGAATTTCACCGGCAGTTTTCACCGTGCAACAATGTTGGCGGCGGCCCGCGACGTGCGATCCCATATCTCCGTATTGGTCGACGCGCGGACATGCCGAATGCGAGCGGAAGTTCTCTCCGTGCAACAATGTTCGCGGCTGGCCGCCACTCGCGACGTTGTGTCTCCGCGTTAGCCCAGACGCGGACAGGCTGAATTTCACCGGCAGTTTTCTCCGTGCAACAATGTTGGCGGCGGTCCGCGACGCGCGATCCCATGTCTCCGTATTGGTCGACGCGCGGACATGCCGAATGCGAGCGGACGTTCTCTCCGTGCAACAATGTTCGCGGCTGGCCGCCACTCGCGACGTTGTGTCTCCATATTAGCCCAGACGCGGACAGGCTGAATTTCACCGGCAGTTTTCTCCGTGCAACAATGTTGGCGGCGGCCTGCGACGTGCGATCCCATATCTCCGTATTGGTCGACGCGCGGACATGCCGAATGCGAGCGGAAGTTCTCTCCGTGCAACAATGTTCGCGGCTGGCCGCCACTCGCGACGTTGTGTCTCCGCGTTAGCCCAGACGCGGACAGGCTGAATTTCACCGGCAGTTTTCTCCGTGCAACAATGTTGGCGGCGGCCCGCGACGCGCGATCCCTTGTCTCCGTATTGGTCGACGCGCGGACATGCCGAATGCGAGCGGAAGTTCTCTCCGTGTAACAATGTTCGCGGCTGGCCGCCACTCGCGACGTTGTGTCTCCGCGTTAGCCCAGACGCGGACAGGCTGAATTTCACCGGCAGTTTTCTCCGTGCAACAATGTTGGCGGCGGCCCGCGACGCGCGATCCTATGGCTCCATATTAGTCGAGGCGCGGACATGCTGAATGTGAGCGGAAGTTCTCTCCGTGCAACAATGTTCGCGGCTGGCCGCCACTCGCGATATTATGTCTCCATATTAGCCCAGACGCGGACAGGCTGAATTTCACCGGCAGTTTTCTCCGTGCAACAATGTTGGCGGCGGCCCGCGACGCGCGATCCTATGTCTCCATATTAGTCGAGGCGCGGAC
The DNA here is from genome assembly GCA_963969225.1 of Xylocopa violacea. Lineage (NCBI taxonomy): Eukaryota > Metazoa > Arthropoda > Insecta > Hymenoptera > Apidae > Xylocopa > Xylocopa violacea. Next base: position 15,254,516 of record CAXAJV010000005.1, on the reverse strand, counting down.
ATGCTGAATGTGAGGGGAAGTTCTCTCAGTGCAACAATGTTCGCGGCTGGCCGCCACTCGCGATATTATGTCTCCATATTAGCACAGACGCGGACAGGCTGAATTTCACCGGCAGTTTTCTCCGTGCAACAATGTTGGCGGCGGCCCGCGACGCGCGATCCTATGTCTTCATATTAGTCGAGGCGCGGACATGCTGAATGTGAGCGGAAGATCTCTCCGTGCAACATTGTTCGCGGCTGGCCGCCACTCGCGATATTATGTCTCCATATTAGCCCAGACGCGGACAGGCTGAATTTCACCGGCAGTTCTCTCCGTGCAACAATGTTGGCAGCGGCCCGCGACGCGCGATCCCATGTCTCCGTATTGGTCGACGCGCGGACATGCCGAATGCGAGCGGAAGTTCTCTCCGTGCAACAATGCTCGCGGCTGCCCGCCACTCGCGATATTATGTCTCCATATTAGCCCAGACGCGGACAGGCTGAATTTCGCGGGCAGAATTCGCCGTGCAACAAAGTTCGCTACTGCCGGCGACGCGCGGTATTATGTCTCCATATTAGCCGAGGCGCGGACATGCTCAATGTGAGCGGAAGTTCTGTCCGTGCAACAATGTTCGCGGCTGGCCGCCACTCGCGATATTATGTCTCCATATTAGCCCAGACGCGGACAGGCTGAATTTCACCGGCAGTTTTCTCCGTGCAACAATGTTGGCGGCGGCCCGCGACGCGCGATCCTATGTCTCCATATTAGTCGAGGGGCGGACATGCTGATTGTGAGCGGAAGTTCTCTCCGTGCAACAATGTTCGCGGCTGCCGCCACTCGCGATATTATGTCTCCATATTAGCCGCGCCGCGGAAATGCTGAATTTCGCGGGCAGAATTCGCCGTGCAACAATGTTCGCTACTGCCGGCGACGCGCGGTATTATGTCTCCATATTAGTCGAGGCGCGGACATGCGGAATGCGAGCGGAAGTTCTCTCCGTGCAACGATGTTCGCGGCTGGCCGCCACTCGCGACGTTGTGTCTCCGCGTTAGCCCAGACGCGGACAGGCTGAATTTCACCGGCAGTTTTCTCCGTGCAACAATGTTGGCGGCGGCCCGCGACGCGCGATCGAATGTCTCCGTATTGGTCGACGCGCGGACATGCCGAATGTGAGCGGAAGTTCTCTCCGTGCAACGATGTTCGCGGCTGGCCGCCACTCGCGACGTTGTGTCTCCGCGTTAGCCCAGACGCGGACAGGCTGAATTTCACCGGCAGTTTTCTCCGTGCAACAATGTTGGCGGCGGCCCGCGACGCGCGATCCCATGTCTCCGTATTGGTCGACGCGCGGACATGCCGAATGCGAGCGGAAGTTCTCTCCGTGCAACAATGTTCGCGGCTGGCCGCCACTCGCGACGTTGTGTCTCCGCGTTAGCCCAGACGCGGACAGGCTGAATTTCACCGGCAGTTTTCTCCGTGCAACAATGTTGGCGGCGGCCCGCGACGCGCGATCCTATGTCTCCATATTAGTCGAGGGGCGGACATGCTGAATCTGAGCGGAAGTTCTCTCCGTGCAACAATGTTCGCGGTTGGCCGCCACTCGCGACGTTGTGTCTCCGCGTTAGCCCAGACGCGTACAGGCTGAATTTCACCGGCAGTTTTCTCCGTGCAACAATGTTGGCGGCGGCCCGCGACGCGCGATCCCATGTCTCCCTATTGGTCGACGCGCGGACATGCCGAATGCGAGCGGAAGTTCTCTCTGTGCAACAATGTTCGCGGCTGGCCGCCACTCGAGACGTTGTGTCTCCGCGTTAGCCCAGACGCGGACAGGCTGAATTTCACCGGCAGTTTTCTCCGTGCAACAATGTTGGCGGCGGCCCGCGACGCGCGATTCCATGTCTCCGTATTGGTCGACGCGCGGACATGCCGAATGCGAGCGGAAGTTCTCTCCGTGCAACAATGTTCGCGGCTGGCCGCCACTCGCGACGTTGTGTCTCCATATTAGCCCAGACGCGGACAGGCTGAATTTCACCGGCAGTTTTCTCCGTGCAACAATGTTGGCGGCGGCCCGCGACGTGCGATCCCATATCTCCGTATTGGTCGACGCGCGGACATGCCGAATGCGAGCGGAAGTTCTCTCCGTGCAACAATGTTCGCGGCTGGCCGCCACTCGCGACGTTGTGTCTCCGCGTTAGCCCAGACGCGGACAGGCTGAATTTCACCGGCAGTTTTCTCCGTGCAACAATGTTGGCGGCGGCCCGCGACGCGCGATCCCTTGTCTCCGTATTGGTCGACGCGCGGACATGCCGAATGCGAGCGGAAGTTCTCTCCGTGTAACAATGTTCGCGGCTGGCCGCCACTCGCGACGTTGTGTCTCCGCGTTAGCCCAGACGCGGACAGGCTGAATTTCACCGGCAGTTTTCTCCGTGCTACAATGTTGGCGGCGGTCCGCGACGCGCGATCCTATGGCTCCATATTAGTCGAGGCGCGGACATGCTGAATGTGAGCGGAAGTTCTCTCCGTGCAACAATGTTCGCGGCTGGCCGCCACTCGCGATATTATGTCTCCATATTAGCCCAGACGCGGACAGGCTGAATTTCACCGGCAGTTTTCTCCGTGCAACAATGTTGGCGGCGGCCCGCGACGCGCGATCCTATGTCTCCATATTAGTCGAGGCGCGGACATGCTGAATGTGAGGGGAAGTTCTCTCAGTGCAACAATGTTCGCGGCTGGCCGCCACTCGCGATATTATGTCTCCATATTAGCACAGACGCGGACAGGCTGAATTTCACCGGCAGTTTTCTCCGTGCAACAATGTTGGCGGCGGCCCGCGACGCGCGATCCTATGTCTTCATATTAGTCGAGGCGCGGACATGCTGAATGTGAGCGGAAGATCTCTCCGTGCAACATTGTTCGCGGCTGGCCGCCACTCGCGATATTATGTCTCCATATTAGCCCAGACGCGGACAGGCTGAATTTCACCGGCAGTTCTCTCCGTGCAACAATGTTGGCAGCGGCCCGCGACGCGCGATCCCATGTCTCCGTATTGGTCGACGCGCGGACATGCCGAATGCGAGCGGAAGTTCTCTCCGTGCAACAATGCTCGCGGCTGCCCGCCACTCGCGATATTATGTCTCCATATTAGCCCAGACGCGGACAGGCTGAATTTCGCGGGCAGAATTCGCCGTGCAACAAAGTTCGCTACTGCCGGCGACGCGCGGTATTATGTCTCCATATTAGCCGAGGCGCGGACATGCTCAATGTGAGCGGAAGTTCTGTCCGTGCAACAATGTTCGCGGCTGGCCGCCACTCGCGATATTATGTCTCCATATTAGCCCAGACGCGGACAGGCTGAATTTCACCGGCAGTTTTCTCCGTGCAACAATGCTGGCGGCGGCCCGCGACGCGCGATCCTATGTCTCCATATTAGTCGAGGGGCGGACATGCTGATTGTGAGCGGAAGTTCTCTCCGTGCAACAATGTTCGCGGCTGCCGCCACTCGCGATATTATGTCTCCATATTAGCCGCGCCGCGGAAATGCTGAATTTCGCGGGCAGAATTCGCCGTGCAACAATGTTCGCTACTGCCGGCGACGCGCGGTATTATGTCTCCATATTAGTCGAGGCGCGGACATGCGGAATGCGAGCGGAAGTTCTCTCCGTGCAACGATGTTCGCGGCTGGCCGCCACTCGCGACGTTGTGTCTCCGCGTTAGCCCAGACGCGGACAGGCTGAATTTCACCGGCAGTTTTCTCCGTGCAACAATGTTGGCGGCGGCCCGCGACGCGCGATCGAATGTCTCCGTATTGGTCGACGCGCGGACATGCCGAATGTGAGCGGAAGTTCTCTCCGTGCAACGATGTTCGCGGCTGGCCGCCACTCGCGACGTTGTGTCTCCGCGTTAGCCCAGACGCGGACAGGCTGAATTTCACCGGCAGTTTTCTCCGTGCAACAATGTTGGCGGCGGCCCGCGACGCGCGATCCCATGTCTCCGTATTGGTCGACGCGCGGACATGCCGAATGCGAGCGGAAGTTCTCTCCGTGCAACAATGTTCGCGGCTGGCCGCCACTCGCGACGTTGTGTCTCCGCGTTAGCCCAGACGCGGACAGGCTGAATTTCACCGGCAGTTTTCTCCGTGCAACAATGTTGGCGGCGGCCCGCGACGCGCGATCCTATGTCTCCATATTAGTCGAGGGGCGGACATGCTGAATCTGAGCGGAAGTTCTCTCCGTGCAACAATGTTCGCGGTTGGCCGCCACTCGCGACGTTGTGTCTCCGCGTTAGCCCAGACGCGTACAGGCTGAATTTCACCGGCAGTTTTCTCCGTGCAACAATGTTGGCGGCGGCCCGCGACGCGCGATCCCATGTCTCCCTATTGGTCGACGCGCGGACATGCCGAATGCGAGCGGAAGTTCTCTCTGTGCAACAATGTTCGCGGCTGGCCGCCACTCGAGACGTTGTGTCTCCGCGTTAGCCCAGACGCGGACAGGCTGAATTTCACCGGCAGTTTTCTCCGTGCAACAATGTTGGCGGCGGCCCGCGACGCGCGATTCCATGTCTCCGTATTGGTCGACGCGCGGACATGCCGAATGCGAGCGGAAGTTCTCTCCGTGCAACAATGTTCGCGGCTGGCCGCCACTCGCGACGTTGTGTCTCCGCGTTAGCCCAGACGCGGACAGGCTGAATTTCACCGGCAGTTTTCTCCGTGCAACAATGTTGGCGGCGGCCCGCGACGCGCGATCCCATGTCTCCGTATTGGTCGACGCGCGGACATGCCGAATGTGAGCGGAAGTTCTCTCCGTGCAACGATGTTCGCGGCTGGCCGCCACTCGCGACGTTGTGTCTCCGCGTTAGCCCAGACGCGGACAGGCTGAATTTCACCGGCAGTTTTCTCCGTGCAACAATGTTGGCGGCGGCCCGCGACGCGCGATCCCATGTCTCCGTATTGGTCGACGCGCGGACATGCCGAATGTGAGCGGAAGTTCTCTCCGTGCAACGATGTTCGCGGCTGGCCGCCACTCGCGACGTTGTGTCTCCGCGTTAGCCCAGACGCGGACAGGCTGAATTTCACCGGCAGTTTTCTCCGTGCAACAATGTTGGCGGCGGCCCGCGACGCGCGATCCCATGTCTCCGTATTGGTCGACGCGCGGACATGCCGAATGCGAGCGGATGTTCTCTCCGTGCAACGATGTTCGCGGCTGGCCGCCACTCGCGACGTTGTGTCTCCGTGTTAGCCCAGACGCGGACAGGCTGAATTTCACCGGCAGTTTTCTCCGTGCAACATTGTTGGCGGCGGCCCGCGACGCGCGATCCCATGTCTCCGTATTGGTCGACGCGCGGACATGCCGAATGCGAGCGGAAGTTCTCTCCGTGCAACAATGTTCGCGGCTAGCCGCCACTCGCGACGTTGTGTCTCCGCGTTAGCCCAGACGCGGACAGGCTGAATTTCGCCGGCAGTTTTCTCCGTGCAACAATGTTGGCGGCGGCCCGCGACGCGCGATCCTATGTCTCCATATTAGTCGAGGCGCGGACATGCTGAATGTGAGCGGAAGTTCTCTCAGTGCAACAATGTTCGCGGCTGGCCGCCACTCGCGATATTATGTCTCCATATTAGCCCAGACGCGGACAGGCTGAATTTCACCGGCAGTTTTCTCCGTGCAACAATGTTGGCGGCGGCCCGCGACGCGCGATCCTATGTCTTCATATTAGTCGAGGCGCGGACATGCTGAATGTGAGCGGAAGATCTCTCCGTGCAACATTGTTCGCGGCTGGCCGCCACTCGCGATATTATGTCTCCATATTAGCCCAGACGCGGACAGGCTGAATTTCACCGGCAGTTCTCTCCGTGCAACAATGTTGGCAGCGGCCCGCGACGCGCGATCCCATGTCTCCGTATTGGTCGACGCGCGGACATGCCGAATGCGAGCGGAAGTTCTCTCCGTGCAACAATGCTCGCGGCTGCCCGCCACTCGCGATATTATGTCTCCATATTAGCCCAGACGCGGACAGGCTGAATTTCGCGGGCAGAATTCGCCGTGCAACAAAGTTCGCTACTGCCGGCGACGCGCGGTATTATGTCTCCATATTAGCCGAGGCGCGGACATGCTCAATGTGAGCGGAAGTTCTGTCCGTGCAACAATGTTCGCGGCTGGCCGCCACTCGCGATATTATGTCTCCATATTAGCCCAGACGCGGACAGGCTGAATTTCACCGGCAGTTTTCTCCGTGCAACAATGTTGGCGGCGGCCCGCGACGCGCGATCCTATGTCTCCATATTAGTCGAGGCGCGGACATGCTGAATGTGAGGGGAAGTTCTCTCAGTGCAACAATGTTCGCGGCTGGCCGCCACTCGCGATATTATGTCTCCATATTAGCCGCGCCGCGGAAATGCTGAATTTCACCGGCAGTTTTCTCCGTGCAACAATGTTGGCGGCGGCCCGCGACGCGCGATCCCATGTCTCCGTATTGGTCGACGCGCGGACATGCCGAATGTGAGCGGAAGTTCTCTCCGTGCAACGATGTTCGCGGCTGGCCGCCACTCGCGACGTTGTGTCTCCGCGTTAGCCCAGACGCGGACAGGCTGAATTTCACCGGCAGTTTTCTCCGTGCAACAATGTTGGCGGCGGCCCGCGACGCGCGATCCCATGTCTCCGTATTGGTCGACGCGCGGACATGCCGAATGCGAGCTGAAGTTCTCTCCGTGCAACAATGTTCGCGGCTGGCCGCCACTCGCGACGTTGTGTCTCCGCGTTAGCCCAGACGCGGACAGGCTGAATTTCACCGGCAGTTTTCTCCGTGCTACAATGTTGGCGGCGGTCCGCGACGCGCGATCCTATGTCTCCATATTAGTCGAGGCGCGGACATGCTGAATGTGAGCGGAAGTTCTCTCAGTGCAACAATGTTCGCGGCTGGCCGCCACTCGCGATATTATGTCTCCATATTAGCCCAGACGCGGACAGGCTGAATTTCACCGGCAGTTTTCTCCGTGCAACAATGTTGGCGGCGGCCCGCGACGCGCGATCCTATGTCTCCATATTAGTCGAGGGGCGGACATGCTGATTGTGAGCGGAAGTTCTCTCCGTGCAACAATGTTCGCGGCTGCCGCCACTCGCGATATTATGTCTCCATATTAGCCGCGCCGCGGAAATGCTGAATTTCGCGGGCAGAATTCGCCGTGCAACAATGTTCGCTACTGCCGGCGACGCGCGGTATTATGTCTCCATATTAGTCGAGGCGCGGACCTGCTGAATGTGAGCGGAAGTTCTCTCCGTGCAACAATGTTCGCGGCTGCCTGCCACTCGCGATATTATGTCTCCATATTAGCCCAGACGAGGACAGGCTGAATTTCGCGGGCAGAATTCGCCGTGCAACAATGTTCGCTACTGCCGGCGACGCGCGGTATTATGTCTCCATATTAGCCGAGGCGCGGACATGCTCAATGTGAGAGGAAGTTCTCTCCGTGCAACAATGTTCGCGGCTGGCCGCCACTCGCGATATTATGTCTCCATATTAGCCCAAACGCGGACAGGCTGAATTTCACCGGCAGTTTTCTCCGTGCAACAATGTTGGCTGCGGCCCGCGACGCGCGATCCTATGTCTCCATATTAGTCGAGGCGGGGACATGCTGAATGTGAGCGGAAGTTTTCTCAGTGCAACAATGTTCGCGGCTGGCCGCCACTCGCGATATTATGTCTCCATATTAGCCCAGACGCGGACAGGCTGAATTTCACCGGCAGTTTTCTCCGTGCAACAATGTTGGCGGCGGTCCGCGACGCGCGATCCTATGTCTCCATATTAGTCGAGGCGCGGATATGCTGAATGTGAGCGGAAGTTCTCTCCGTGCAACAATGTTCGCGGCTGGCCGCCATTCGCGATATTATGTCTCCATATTAGCCCAGACGCGGACAGGCTGAATTTCACCGGCATTTTTCTCCGTGCAACAATGTTGGCGGCGGCCCGCGACGCGCGATCCTATGTCTTCATATTAGTCGAGGCGCGGACATGCTGAATGTGAGCGGAAGTTCTCTCCGTGCAACATTGTTCGCGGCTGGCCGCCACTCGCGATATTATGTCTCCATATTAGGCCAGACGCGGACAGGCTGAATTTCACCGGCAGTTTTCTCCGTGCAACAATGTTGGCGGCGGCCCGCGACGCGCGATCCCATGTCTCCGTATTGGTCGACGCGCGGACATGCCGAATGCGAGCGGAAGTTCTCTCCGTGCAACATTGTTCGCGGCTGGCCGCCACTCGCGATATTATGTCTCCATATTAGCCCAGACGCGGACAGGCTGAATTTCACCGGCAGTTCTCTCCGTGCAACAATGTTGGCAGCGGCCCGCGACGCGCGATCCCATGTCTCCGTATTGGTCGACGCGCGGACATGCCGAATGCGAGCGGAAGTTCTCTCCGTGCAACAATGCTCGCGGCTGCCCGCCACTCGCGATATTATGTCTCCATATTAGCCCAGACGCGGACAGGCTGAATTTCGCGGGCAGAATTCGCCGTGCAACAAAGTTCGCTACTGCCGGCGACGCGCGGTATTATGTCTCCATATTAGCCGAGGCGCGGACATGCTCAATGTGAGCGGAAGTTCTGTCCGTGCAACAATGTTCGCGGCTGGCCGCCACTCGCGATATTATGTCTCCATATTAGCCCAGACGCGGACAGGCTGAATTTCACCGGCAGTTTTCTCCGTGCAACAATGTTGGCGGCGGCCCGCGACGCGCGATCCTATGTCTCCATATTAGTCGAGGCGCGGACATGCTGAATGTGAGGGGAAGTTCTCTCAGTGCAACAATGTTCGCGGCTGGCCGCCACTCGCGATATTATGTCTCCATATTAGCCGCGCCGCGGAAATGCTGAATTTCACCGGCAGTTTTCTCCGTGCAACAATGTTGGCGGCGGCCCGCGACGCGCGATCCCATGTCTCCGTACTGGTCGACGCGCGGACATGCCGAATGTGAGCGGAAGTTCTCTCCGTGCAACGATGTTCGCGGCTGGCCGCCACTCGCGACGTTGTGTCTCCGCGTTAGCCCAGACGCGGACAGGCTGAATTTCACCGGCAGTTTTCTCCGTGCAACAATGTTGGCGGCGGCCCGCGACGCGCGATCCCATGTCTCCGTATTGGTCGACGCGCGGACATGCCGAATGCGAGCAGAAGTTCTCTCCGTGCAACAATGTTCGCGGCTGGCCGCCACTCGCGACGTTGTGTCTCCGCGTTAGCCCAGACGCGGACAGGCTGAATTTCACCGGCAGTTTTCTCCGTGCTACAATGTTGGCGGCGGTCCGCGACGCGCGATCCTATGTCTCCATATTAGTCGAGGCGCGGACATGCTGAATGTGAGCGGAAGTTCTCTCAGTGCAACAATGTTCGCGGCTGGCCGCCACTCGCGATATTATGTCTCCATATTAGCCCAGACGCGGACAGGCTGAATTTCACCGGCAGTTTTCTCCGTGCAACAATGTTGGCGGCGGCCCGCGACGCGCGATCCTATGTCTCCATATTAGTCGAGGGGCGGACATGCTGATTGTGAGCGGAAGTTCTCTCCGTGCAACAATGTTCGCGGCTGCCGCCACTCGCGATATTATGTCTCCATATTAGCCGCGCCGCGGAAATGCTGAATTTCGCGGGCAGAATTCGCCGTGCAACAATGTTCGCTACTGCCGGCGACGCGCGGTATTATGTCTCCATATTAGTCGAGGCGCGGACCTGCTGAATGTGAGCGGAAGTTCTCTCCGTGCAACAATGTTCGCGGCTGCCTGCCACTCGCGATATTATGTCTCCATATTAGCCCAGACGCGGACAGGCTGAATTTCACCGGCAGTTTTCTCCGTGCAACAATGTTGGCGGCGGCCCGCGACGCGCGATCCTATGTCTCCATATTAGTCGAGGCGCGGATATGCTGAATGTGAGCGGAAGTTCTCTCCGTGCAACAATGTTCGCGGCTGGCCGCCATTCGCGATATTATGTCTCCATATTAGCCCAGACGCGGACAGGCTGAATTTCACCGGCATTTTTCTCCGTGCAACAATGTTGGCGGCGGCCCGCGACGCGCGATCCTATGTCTTCATATTAGTCGAGGCGCGGACATGCTGAATGTGAGCGGAAGTTCTCTCCGTGCAACATTGTTCGCGGCTGGCCGCCACTCGCGATATTATGTCTCCATATTAGGCCAGACGCGGACAGGCTGAATTTCACCGGCAGTTTTCTCCGTGCAACAATGTTGGCGGCGGCCCGCGACGCGCGATCCCATGTCTCCGTATTGGTCGACGCGCGGACATGCCGAATGCGAGCGGAAGTTCTCTCCGTGTAACAATGTTCGCGGCTGGCCGCCACTCGCGACGTTGTGTCTCCGCGTTAGCCCAGACGCGGACAGGCTGAATTTCACCGGCAGTTTTCTCCGTGCTACAATGTTGGCGGCGGTCCGCGACGCGCGATCCTATGGCTCCATATTAGTCGAGGCGCGGACATGCTGAATGTGAGCGGAAGTTCTCTCCGTGCAACAATGTTCGCGGCTGGCCGCCACTCGCGATATTATGTCTCCATATTAGCCCAGACGCGGACAGGCTGAATTTCACCGGCAGTTTTCTTCGTGCAACAATGTTGGCGGCGGCCCGCGACGCGCGATCCTATGTCTTCATATTAGTCGAGGCGCGGACATGCTGAATGTGAGCGGAAGTTCTCTCCGTGCAACATTGTTCGCGGCTGGCCGCCACTCGCGACGTTGTGTCTCCGCGTTAGCCCAGACGCGGACAGGCTGAATTTCACCGGCAGTTTTCTCCGTGCTACAATGTTGGCGGCGGTCCGCGACGCGCGATCCTATGGCTCCATATTAGTCGAGGCGCGGACATGCTGAATGTGAGCGGAAGTTCTCTCCGTGCAACAATGTTCGCGGCTGGCCGCCACTCGCGATATTATGTCTCCATATTAGCCCAGACGCGGACAGGCTGAATTTCACCGGCAGTTTTCTTCGTGCAACAATGTTGGCGGCGGCCCGCGACGCGCGATCCTATGTCTTCATATTAGTCGAGGCGCGGACATGCTGAATGTGAGCGGAAGTTCTCTCCGTGCAACATTGTTCGCGGCTGGCCGCCACTCGCGATATTATGTCTCCATATTAGGCCAGACGCGGACAGGCTGAATTTCACCGGCAGTTTTCTCCGTGCAACAATGTTGGCGGCGGCCCGCGACGCGCGATCCTATGTCTCCATATTAGTCGAGGCGCGGACCTGCTGAATGGGAGCGGAAGTTCTCTCCGTGCAACAATGTTCGCGGCTGCCCGCCACTCGCGATATTATGTCTCCATATTAGCCCAGACGCGGACAGGCTGAATTTCGCGGGCAGAATTCGCCGTGCAACAATGTTCGCTACTGCCGGCGACGCGCGGTATTATGTCTCCATATTAGCCGAGGCGCGGACATGCTCAATGTGAGAGGAAGTTCCCTCCGTGCAACAATGTTCGCGGCTGGCCGCCACTCGCGATATTATGTCTCCAAATTAGCCCACACGCGGACAGGCTGAATTTCACCGGCAGTTTTCTCCGTGCAACAATGTTGGCGGCGGTCCGCGACGCGCGATCCTATGTCTCCATATTAGTCGAGGCGCGGACATGCTGAATGTGAGCGGAAGTTCTCTCCGTGCAACAATGTTCGCGGCTGGCCGCCACTCGCGATATTATGTCTCCATATTAGCCCAGACGCGGACAGGCTGAATTTCACCGGCAGTTTTCTCCGTGCAACAATGTTGGCGGCGGTCCGCGACGCGCGATCCTATGTCTCCATATTAGTCGAGGCGCGGACACGCTGAATGTGAGCGGAAGCTCTCTCCGTGCAACAATGTTCGCGGCTGGCCGCCACTCGCGATATTATGTCTCCGCGTTAGCCCAGACGCGGACAGGCTGAATTTCACCGGCAGTTTTCTCCGTGCAACAATGTTGGCGGCGGCCCGCGACGCGCGATCCTATGTCTCCATATTAGTCGAGGCACGGACATGCTGAATGTGAGCGGAAGTTCTCTCAGTGCAACAATGTTCGCGGCTGGCCGCCACTCGCGATATTATGTCTCCATATTAGCTCAGACGCGGACAGGCTGAATTTCACCGGCAGTTTTCTCCGTGCAACAATGTTGGCGGCGGCCCGCGACGCGCGATCCCATGTCTCCGTATTGGTCGACGCGCGGACATGCCGAATGCGAGCGGAAGTTCTCTCCGTGCAACGATGTTCGCGGCTGGCCGCCACTCGCGGCGTTGTGTCTCCGCGTTAGCCCAGACGCGGACAGGCTGAATTTCACCGGCAGTTTTCTCCGTGCAACAATGTTGGCGGCGGCCCGCGGCGCGCGATCCCATGTCTCCGTATTGGTCGACGCGCGGGCATGCCGAATGTGAGCGGAAGTTCTCTCCGTGCAACGATGTTCGCGGCTGGCCGCCACTCGCGACGTTGTGTCTCCGCGTTAGCCCAGACGCGGACAGGCTGAATTTCACCGGCAGTTTTCTCCGTGCAACAATGTTGGCGGCGGCCCGCGACGCGCGATCCCATGTCTCCGTACTGGTCGACGCGCGGACATGCCGAAAGAGAGCGGACGTTCCCTCCGTGCAACGATGTTCGCGGCTGGCCGCCACTCGCGGCGTTGTGTCTCCGCGTTAGCCCAGACGCGGACAGGCTGAATTTCACCGGCAGTTTTCTCCGTGCAACAATGTTGGCGGCGGCCCGCGACGCGCGTTCCCATGTCTCCGTACTGGTCGACGCGCGGACATGCCGAATGCGAGCGGACGTTCGCTCCGTGCAACGATGTTCGCGGCTGGCCGCCACTCGCGACGTTGTGTCTCCATATTAGCCCAGACGCGGACAGGCTGAATTTCACCGGCAGTTTTCTCCGTGCAACAATGTTGGCGGCGGCCCGCGACCCGCGATCCTATTCCTCCATATTAGTCGAGGCGCGGGCATGCCGAATGTGAGCGGAAGTTCTCTCCGTGCAACAATGTTCGCGGCTGGCCGCCACTCGCGACGTTGTGTCTCCGCGTTAGCCCAGACGCGGACAGGCTGAATTTCACCGGCAGTTTTCTCCGTGCAACAATGTTGGCGGCGGCCCGCGACGCGCGATCCCATGTCTCCGTACTGGTCGACGCGCGGACATGCCGAATGCGAGCGGAAGTTCTCTCCGTGCAACGATGTTCGCGGCTGGCCACCACTCGCGACGTTGTGTCTCCGCGTTAGCCCAGACGCGGACAGGCTGAATTTCACCGGCAGTTTTCTCCGTGCAACAATGTTGGCGGCGGCCCGCGACGCGCGTTCCCATGTCTCCGTACTGGTCGACGCGCGGACATGCCGAATGCGAGCGGACGTTCCCTCCGCGCAACGATGTTCGCGGCTGGCTGCCACTCGCGACGTTCTGCCTCCGCGTTAGCCCAGACGCGGACAGGCTGAATTTCACCGGCAGTTTTCTCCGTGCAACAATGTTGGCGGCGGCCCGCGACCCGCGATCCTATTCCTCCATATTAGTCGAGGCGCGGACATGCTGAATGTGAGCGGAAGTTCTCTCCGTGCAACATTGTTCGCGGCTGGCCGCCACTCGCGATATTATGTCTCCATATTAGGCCAGACGCGGACAGGCTGAATTTCACCGGCAGTTTTCTCCGTGCAACAATGTTGGCGGCGGCCCGCGACGCGCGATCCTATGTCTTCATATTAGTCGAGGCGCGGACATGCTGAATGTGAGCGGAAGCTCTCTCCGTGTAACGATGTTCGCGGCTGGCCGCCACTCGCGATATTATGTCTCCATATTAGGCCAGACGCGGACAGGCTGAATTTCACCGGCAGTTTTCTCCGTGCAACAATGTTGGCGGCGGTCCGCGACGCTTGATCCTATGTCTCCATATTAGTCGAGCCGCGGACACGCTGAATGTGAGCGGAAGCTCTCTCCGTGCAACAATGTTCGCGGCTGGCCGCCACTCGCGATATTATGTCTCCGCGTTAGCCCAGACGCGGACAGGCTGAATTTCACCGGCAGTTTTCTCCGTGCAACAATGTTGGCGGCGGCCCGCGACGCGCGATCCTATGTCTCCATATTAGTCGAGGCACGGACATGCTGAATGTGAGCGGAAGTTCTCTCAGTGCAACAATGTTCGCGGCTGGCCGCCACTCGCGATATTATGTCTCCATATTAGCCCAGACGCGGACAGGCTGAATTTCACCGGCAGTTTTCTCCGTGCAACAATGTTGGCGGCGGCCCGCGACGCGCGATCCCATGTCTCCGTATTGGTCGACGCGCGGACATGCCGAATGCGAGCGGAAGTTCTCTCCGTGCAACGATGTTCGCGGCTGGCCGCCACTCGCGGCGTTGTGTCTCCGCGTTAGCCCAGACGCGGACAGGCTGAATTTCACCGGCAGTTTTCTCCGTGCAACAATGTTGGCGGCGGCCCGCGGCGCGCGATCCCATGTCTCCGTATTGGTCGACGCGCGGGCATGCCGAATGTGAGCGGAAGTTCTCTCCGTGTAACGATGTTCGCGGCTGGCCGCCACTCGCGACGTTGTGTCTCCGCGTTAGCCCAGACGCGGACAGGCTGAATTTCACCGGCAGTTTTCTCCGTGCAACAATGTTGGCGGCGGCCCGCGACGCGCGATCCCATGTCTCCGTACTGGTCGACGCGCGGACGTGCCGAATGAGAGCGGACGTTCCCTCCGTGCAACGATGTTCGCGGCTGGCCGCCACTCGCGGCGTTGTGTCTCCGCGTTAGCCCAGACGCGGACAGGCTGAATTTCACCGGCAGTTTTCTCCGTGCAACAATGTTGGCGGCGGCCCGCGACGCGCGTTCCCATGTCTCCGTACTGGTCGACGCGCGGACATGCCGAATGCGAGCGGACGTTCGCTCCGTGCAACGATGTTCGCGGCTGGCCGCCACTCGCGACGTTGTGTCTCCATATTAGCCCAGACGCGGACAGGCTGAATTTCACCGGCAGTTTTCTCCGTGCAACAATGTTGGCGGCGGCCCGCGACCCGCGATCCTATTCCTCCATATTAGTCGAGGCGCAGGCATGCCGAATGTGAGCGGAAGTTCTCTCCGTGCAACAATGTTCGCGGCTGGCCGCCACTCGCGATATTATGTCTCCATATTAGCCCAGACGCGGACAGGCTGAATTTCACCGGCAGTTTTCTCCGTGCAACAATGTTGGCGGCGGCCCGCGACGCGCGATCCTATGTCTTCATATTAGTCGAGGCGCGGACATGCTGAATGTGAGCGGAAGTTCTCTCCGTGCAACATTGTTCGCGGCTGGCCGCCACTCGCGATATTATGTCTCCATATTAGGCCAGACGCGGACAGGCTGAATTTCACCGGCAGTTTTCTCCGTGCAACAATGTTGGCGGCGGCCCGCGACGCGCGATCCTATGTCTCCATATTAGTCGAGGCGCGGACCTGCTGAATGGGAGCGGAAGTTCTCTCCGTGCAACAATGTTCGCGGCTGCCCGCCACTCGCGATATTATGTCTCCATATTAGCCCAGACGCGGACAGGCTGAATTTCGCGGGCAGAATTCGCCGTGCAACAATGTTCGCTACTGCCGGCGACGCGCGGTATTATGTCTCCATATTAGCCGAGGCGCGGACATGCTCAATGTGAGAGGAAGTTCCCTCCGTGCAACAATGTTCGCGGCTGGCCGCCACTCGCGACGTTGTGTCTCCGCGTTAGCCCAGACGCGGACAGGCTGAATTTCACCGGCAGTTTTCTCCGTGCAACAATGTTGGCGGCGGCCCGCGACGCGCGTTCCCATGTCTCCGTACTGGTCGACGCGCGGACATGCCGAATGCGAGCGGACGTTCCCTCCGCGCAACGATGTTCGCGGCTGGCCGCCACTCGCGACGTTCTGCCTCCGCGTTAGCCCAGACGCGGACAGGCTGAATTTCACCGGCAGTTTTCTCCGTGCAACAATGTTGGCGGCGGCCCGCGACCCGCGATCCTATTCCTCCATATTAGTCGAGGCGCGGGCATGCCGAATGTGAGCGGAAGTTCTCTCCGTGCAACGATGTTCGCGGCTGGCCGCCACTCGCGACGTTGTGTCTCCATATTAGCCCAGACGCGGACAGGCTGAATTTCACCGGCAGTTTTCTCCGTGCAACAATGTTGGCGGCGGCCCGCGACCCGCGATCCTATTCCTCCATATTAGTCGAGGCGCGGGCATGCCGAATGTGAGCGGAAGTTCTCTCCGTGCAACAATGTTCGCGGCTGGCCGCCACTCGCGACGTTGTGTCTCCGCGTTAGCCCAGACGCGGACAGGCTGAATTTCGCCGGCAGTTTTCTCCGTGCAACAATGTTGGCGGCGGCCCGCGACGCGCGATCCCATGTCTCCGTACTGGTCGACGCGCGAACATGCCGAATGCGAGCGGAAGTTCTCTCCGTGCAACGATGTTCGCGGCTGGCCGCCACTCGCGACGTTGTGTCTCCGCGTTAGCCCAGACGCGGACAGGCTGAATTTCACCGGCAGTTTTCTCCGTGCAACAATGTTGGCGGCGGCCCGCGACGCGCGATCCTATGTCTTCATATTAGTCGAGGCGCGGACATGCTGAATGTGAGCGGAAGTTCTCTCCGTGTAACGATGTTCGCGGCTGGCCGCCACTCGCGATATTATGTCTCCATATTAGGCCAGACGCGGACAGGCTGAATTTCACCGGCAGTTTTCTCCGTGCAACAATGTTGGCGGCGGTCCGCGACGCGCGATCCTATGTCTCCATATTAGTCGAGGCGCGGACACGCTGAATGTGAGCGGAAGCTCTCTCCGTGCAACAATGTTCGCGGCTGGCCGCCACTCGCGATATTATGTCTCCGCGTTAGCCCAGACGCGGACAGGCTGAATTTCACCGGCAGTTTTCTCCGTGCAACAATGTTGGCGGCGGCCCGCGACGCGCGATCCTATGTCTCCATATTTGTGCGAGGCGCGGACATGCCGAATGCGAGCGGACGTTCGCTCCGTGCAACAATGTTCGCGGCTGGCCGCCACTCGCGACGTTGTGTCTCCGCGTTAGCCCAGACGCGGACAGGCTGAATTTCACCGGCAGTTTTCTCCGTTCAACAATGTTGGCGGCGGCCCGCGACGCGCGATCCCATGTCTCCGTACTGGTCGACGCGCGGACATGCCGAATGCGAGCGGACGTTCCCTCCGCGCAACGATGTTCGCGGCTGGCCGTCACTCGCGACGTTCTGCCTCCGCGTTAGCCCAGACGCGGACAGGCTGAATTTCACCGGCAGTTTTCTCCGTGCAACAATGTTGGCGGCGGCCCGCGACCCGCGATCCTATTCCTCCATATTAGTCGAGGCGCGGGCATGCCGAATGTGAGCGGAAGTTCTCTCCGTGCAACAATGTTCGCGGCTGGCCGCCACTCGCGACGTTGTGTCTCCGCGTTAGCCCAGACGCGGACAGGCTGAATTTCACCGGCAGTTTTCTCCGTGCAACAATGTTGGCGGCGGCCCGCGACGCGCGTTCCCATGTCTCCGTACTGGTCGACGCGCGGACATGCCGAATGCGAGCGGACGTTCCCTCCGCGCAACGATGTTCGCGGCTGGCCGCCACTCGCGACGTTCTGCCTCCGCGTTAGCCCAGACGCGGACAGGCTGAATTTCACCGGCAGTTTTCTCCGTGCAACAATGTTGGCGGCGGCCCGCGACCCGCGATCCTATTCCTCCATATTAGTCGAGGCGCGGGCATGCCGAATGTGAGCGGAAGTTCTCTCCGTGCAACGATGTTCGCGGCTGGCCGCCAGTCGCGACGTTGTGTCTCCGCGTTAGCCCAGACGCGGACAGGCTGAATTTCACCGGCAGTTTTCTCCGTGCAACAATGTTGGCGGCGGCCCGCGACCCGCGATCCTATTCCTCCATATTAGTCGAGGCGCGGGCATGCCGAATGTGAGCGGAAGTTCTCTCCGTGCAACAATGTTCGCGGCTGGCCGCCACTCGCGATATTATGTCTCCATATTAGCCCAGACGCGGACAGGCTGAATTTCACCGGCAGTTTTCTCCGTGCAACAATGTTGGCGGCGGCCCGCGACGCGCGATCCTATGTCTTCATATTAGTCGAGGCGCGGACATGCTGAATGTGAGCGGAAGTTCTCTCCGTGCAACATTGTTCGCGGCTGGCCGCCACTCGCGATATTATGTCTCCATATTAGCCCAGACGCGGACAGGCTGAATTTCACCGGCAGTTTTCTCCGTGCAACAATGTTGGCGGCGGCCCGCGACGCGCGATCCCATGTCTCCGTATTGGTCGACGCGCGGACATGCCGAATGCGAGCGGAAGTTCTCTCCGTGCAACGATGTTCGCGGCTGGCCGCCACTCGCGGCGTTGTGTCTCCGCGTTAGCCCAGACGCGGACAGGCTGAATTTCACCGGCAGTTTTCTCCGTGCAACAATGTTGGCGGCGGCCCGCGACGCGCGATCCTATGTCTTCATATTAGTCGAGGCGCGGACATGCTGAATGTGAGCGGAAGTTCTCTCCGTGTAACGATGTTCGCGGCTGGCCGCCACTCGCGATATTATGTCTCCATATTAGGCCAGACGCGGACAGGCTGAATTTCACCGGCAGTTTTCTCCGTGCAACAATGTTGGCGGCGGTCCGCGACGCGCGATCCTATGTCTCCATATTAGTCGAGGCGCGGACACGCTGAATGTGAGCGGAAGCTCTCTCCGTGCAACAATGTTCGCGGCTGGCCGCCACTCGCGATATTATGTCTCCGCGTTAGCCCAGACGCGGACAGGCTGAATTTCACCGGCAGTTTTCTCCGTGCAACAATGTTGGCGGCGGCCCGCGACGCGCGATCCTATGTCTCCATATTAGTCGAGGCACGGACATGCTGAATGTGAGCGGAAGTTCTCTCAGTGCAACAATGTTCGCGGCTGGCCGCCACTCGCGATATTATGTCTCCATATTAGCCCAGACGCGGACAGGCTGAATTTCACCGGCAGTTTTCTCCGTGCAACAATGTTGGCGGCGGCCCGCGACGCGCGATCCCATGTCTCCGTATTGGTCGACGCGCGGACATGCCGAATGAGAGCGGACGTTCCCTCCGTGCAACGATGTTCGCGGCTGGCCGCCACTCGCGGCGTTGTGTCTCCGCGTTAGCCCAGACGCGGACAGGCTGAATTTCACCGGCAGTTTTCTCCGTGCAACAATGTTGGCGGCGGCCCGCGACGCGCGTTCCCATGTCTCCGTACTGTTCGACGCGCGGACATGCCGAATGCGAGCGGACGTTCGCTCCGTGCAACGATGTTCGCGGCTGGCCGCCACTCGCGACGTTGTGTCTCCATATTAGCCCAGACGCGGACAGGCTGAATTTCACCGGCAGTTTTCTCCGTGCAACAATGTTGGCGGCGGCCCGCGACCCGCGATCCTATTCCTCCATATTAGTCGAGGCGCAGGCATGCCGAATGTGAGCGGAAGTTCTCTCCGTGCAACAATGTTCGCGGCTGGCCGCCACTCGCGACGTTGTGTCTCCGCGTTAGCCCAGACGCGGACAGGCTGAATTTCACCGGCAGTTTTCTCCGTGCTACAATGTTGGCGGCGGTCCGCGACGCGCGATCCTATGGTTCCATATTAGTCGAGGCGCGGACATGCTGAATGTGAGCGGAAGTTCTCTCCGTGCAACAATGTTCGCGGCTGGCCGCCACTCGCGATATTATGTCTCCATATTAGCCCAGACGCGGACAGGCTGAATTTCACCGGCAGTTTTCTCCGTGCAACAATGTTGGCGGCGGCCCGCGACGCGCGATCCTATGTCTTCATATTAGTCGAGGCGCGGAATTGCTGAATGTGAGCGGAAGTTCTCTCCGTGCAACAATGCTCGCGGCTGCCCGCCACTCGCGATATTATGTCTCCATATTAGGCCAGACGCGGACAGGCTGAATTTCGCGGGCAGAATTCGCCGTGCAACAATGTTGGCGGCGGCCCGCGACGCGCGATCCCATGTCTTCATATTAGTCGAGGCGCGGACATGCTGAATGTGAGCGGAAGTTCTCTCCGTGCAACAATGCTCGCGGCTGCCCGCCACTCGCGATATTATGTCTCCATATTAGCCCAGACGCGGACAGGCTGAATTTCGCGGGCAGAATTCGCCGTGCAACAATGTTCGCTACTGCCGGCGACGCGCGGTATTATGTCTCCATATTAGCCGAGGCGCGGACATGCTCAATGTGAGCGGAAGTTCTGTCCGTGCAACAATGTTCGCGGCTGGCCGCCACTCGCGATATTATGTCTCCATATTAGCTCAGACGCGGACAGGCTGAATTTCACCGGCAGTTTTCTCCGTGCAACAATGTTGGCGGCGGCCCGCGACGCGCGATCCTATGTCTCCATATTAGTCGAGGGGCGGACATGCTGATTGTGAGCGGAAGTTCTCTCCGTGCAACAATGTTCGCGGCTGCCGCCACTCGCGATATTATGTCTCCATATTAGCCGCGCCGCGGAAATGCTGAATTTCGCGGGCAGAATTCGCCGTGCAACAATGTTCGCTACTGCCGGCGACGCGCGGTATTATGTCTCCATATTAGTCGAGGCGCGGACATGCGGAATGCGAGCGGAAGTTCTCTCCGTGCAACGATGTTCGCGGCTGGCCGCCACTCGCGACGTTGTGTCTCCGCGTTAGCCCAGACGCGGACAGGCTGAATTTCACCGGCAGTTTTCTCCGTGCAACAATGTTGGCGGCGGCCCGCGACGCGCGATCCCATGTCTCCGTATTGGTCGACGCGCGGACATGCCGAATGTGAGCGGAAGTTCTCTCCGTGCAACGATGTTCGCGGCTGGCCGCCACTCGCGACGTTGTGTCTCCGCGTTAGCCCAGACGCGGACAGGCTGAATTTCACCGGCAGTTTTCTCCGTGCAACAATGTTGGCGGCGGCCCGCGACGCGCGATCCCATGTCTCCGTATTGGTCGACGCGCGGACATGCCGAATGTGAGCGGAAGTTCTCTCCGTGCAACGATGTTCGCGGCTGGCCGCCACTCGCGACGTTGTGTCTCCGCGTTAGCCCAGACGCGGACAGGCTGAATTTCACCGGCAGTTTTCTCCGTGCAACAATGTTGGCGGCGGCCCGCGACGCGCGATCCCATGTCTCCGTATTGGTCGACGCGCGGACATGCCGAATGCGAGCGGAAGTTCCCTCCGTGCAACAATGTTCGCGGCTGGCCGCCACTCGCGACGTTGTGTCTCCGCGTTAGCCCAGACGCGGACAGGCTGAATTTCACCGGCAGTTTTCTCCGTGCAACAATGTTGGCGGCGGCCCGCGACGCGCGATCCCATGTCTCCGTATTGGTCGACGCGCGGACATGCCGAATGCGAGCGGAAGTTCCCTCCGTGCAACAATGTTCGCGGCTGGCCGCCACTCGCGACGTTGTGTCTCCGCGTTAGCCCAGACGCGGACAGGCTGAATTTCACCGGCAGTTTTCTCCGTGCAACAATGTTGGCGGCGGCCCGCGACGCGCGATCCCATGTCTCCGTATTGGTCGACGCGCGGACATGCCGAATGTGAGCGGAAGTTCTCTCCGTGCAACGATGTTCGCGGCTGGCCGCCACTCGCGACGTTGTGTCTCCGCGTTAGCCCAGACGCGGACAGGCTGAATTTCACCGGCAGTTTTCTCCGTGCAACAATGTTGGCGGCGGCCCGAGACGCGCGATCCCATGTCTCCGTATTGGTCGACGCGCGGACATGACGAATGCGAGCGGAAGTTCTCTCCGTGCAACAATGTTCGCGGCTGGCCGCCACTCGCGACGTTGTGTCTCCGCGTTAGCCCAGACGCGGACAGGCTGAATTTCACCGGCAGTTTTCTCCGTGCTACAATGTTGGCGGCGGTCCGCGACGCGCGATCCTATGTCTCCGTATTGGTCGACGCGCGGACATGCCGAATGTGAGCGGAAGTTCTCTCCGTGCAACGATGTTCGCGGCTGGCCGCCACTCGCGACGTTGTGTCTCCGCGTTAGCCCAGACGCGGACAGGCTGAATTTCACCGGCAGTTTTCTCCGTGCAACAATGTTGGCGGCGGCCCGCGACGCGCGATCCCATGTCTCCGTATTGGTCGACGCGCGGACATGCCGAATGTGAGCGGAAGTTCTCTCCGTGCAACGATGTTCGCGGCTGGCCGCCACTCGCGACGTTGTGTCTCCGCGTTAGCCCAGACGCGGACAGGCTGAATTTCACCGGCAGTTTTCTCCGTGCAACAATGTTGGCGGCGGCCCGCGACGCGCGATCCTATGTCTTCATATTAGTCGAGGCGCGGACATGCTGAATGTGAGCGGAAGATCTCTCCGTGCAACATTGTTCGCGGCTGGCCGCCACTCGCGATATTATGTCTCCATATTAGCCCAGACGCGGACAGGCTGAATTTCACCGGCAGTTTTCTCCGTGCAACAATGTTGGCGGCGGCCCGCGACGCGCGATCCTATGTCTCCATATTAGTCGAGGGGCGGACATGCTGAATCTGAGCGGAAGTTCTCTCCGTGCAACAATGTTCGCGGTTGGCCGCCACTCGCGACGTTGTGTCTCCGCGTTAGCCCAGACGCGTACAGGCTGAATTTCACCGGCAGTTTTCTCCGTGCAACAATGTTGGCGGCGGCCCGCGACGCGCGATCCCATGTCTCCCTATTGGTCGACGCGCGGACATGCCGAATGCGAGCGGAAGTTCTCTCTGTGCAACAATGTTCGCGGCTGGCCGCCACTCGAGACGTTGTGTCTCCGCGTTAGCCCAGACGCGGACAGGCTGAATTTCACCGGCAGTTTTCTCCGTGCAACAATGTTGGCGGCGGCCCGCGACGCGCGATTCCATGTCTCCGTATTGGTCGACGCGCGGACATGCCGAATGCGAGCGGAAGTTCTCTCCGTGCAACAATGTTCGCGGCTGGCCGCCACTCGCGACGTTGTGTCTCCGCCTTAGCCCAGACGCGGACAGGCTGAATTTCACCGGCAGTTTTCTCCGTGCAACAATGTTGGCGGCGGCCCGCGACGCGCGATCCCATGTCTCCGTATTGGTCGACGCGCGGACATGCCGAATGCGAGCGGAGGTTCTCTCCGTGCAACAATGTTGGCGGCTGGCCGCCACTCGCGATATTATGTCTCCATATTAGCCCAGACGCGGACAGGCTGAATTTCACCGGCAGTTTTCTCCCTGCAACAATGTTGGCTGCGGCCCGCGACGCGCGATCCTATGTCTCCATATTAGTCGAGGCGGGGACATGCTGAATGTGAGCGGAAGTTTTCTCAGTGCAACATTGTTCGCGGCTGGCCGCCACTCGCGATATTATGTCTCCATATTAGGCCAGACGCGGACAGGCTGAATTTCACCGGCAGTTTTCTCCGTGCAACAATGTTGGCGGCGGCCCGCGACGCGCGATCCCATGTCTCCGTATTGGTCGACGCGCGGACATGCCGAATGTGAGCGGAAGTTCTCTCCGTGCAACGATGTTCGCGGCTGGCCGCCACTCGCGACGTTGTGTCTCCGCGTTAGCCCAGACGCGGACAGGCTGAATTTCACCGGCAGTTTTCTCCGTGCAACAATGTTGGCGGCGGCCCGCGACGCGCGATCCCATGTCTCCGTATTGGTCGACGCGCGGACATGCCGAATGCGAGCGGAAGTTCCCTCCGTGCAACAATGTTCGCGGCTGGCCGCCACTCGCGACGTTGTGTCTCCGCGTTAGCCCAGACGCGGACAGGCTGAATTTCACCGGCAGTTTTCTCCGTGCAACAATGTTGGCGGCGGCCCGCGACGCGCGATCCCATGTCTCCGTATTGGTCGACGCGCGGACATGCCGAATGCGAGCGGAAGTTCCCTCCGTGCAACAATGTTCGCGGCTGGCCGCCACTCGCGACGTTGTGTCTCCGCGTTAGCCCAGACGCGGACAGGCTGAATTTCACCGGCAGTTTTCTCCGTGCAACAATGTTGGCGGCGGCCCGCGACGCGCGATCCCATGTCTCCGTATTGGTCGACGCGCGGACATGCCGAATGTGAGCGGAAGTTCTCTCCGTGCAACGATGTTCGCGGCTGGCCGCCACTCGCGACGTTGTGTCTCCGCGTTAGCCCAGACGCGGACAGGCTGAATTTCACCGGCAGTTTTCTCCGTGCAACAATGTTGGCGGCGGCCCGAGACGCGCGATCCCATGTCTCCGTATTGGTCGACGCGCGGACATGACGAATGCGAGCGGAAGTTCTCTCCGTGCAACAATGTTCGCGGCTGGCCGCCACTCGCGACGTTGTGTCTCCGCGTTAGCCCAGACGCGGACAGGCTGAATTTCACCGGCAGTTTTCTCCGTGCTACAATGTTGGCGGCGGTCCGCGACGCGCGATCCTATGTCTCCGTATTGGTCGACGCGCGGACATGCCGAATGTGAGCGGAAGTTCTCTCCGTGCAACGATGTTCGCGGCTGGCCGCCACTCGCGACGTTGTGTCTCCGCGTTAGCCCAGACGCGGACAGGCTGAATTTCACCGGCAGTTTTCTCCGTGCAACAATGTTGGCGGCGGCCCGCGACGCGCGATCCCATGTCTCCGTATTGGTCGACGCGCGGACATGCCGAATGTGAGCGGAAGTTCTCTCCGTGCAACGATGTTCGCGGCTGGCCGCCACTCGCGACGTTGTGTCTCCGCGTTAGCCCAGACGCGGACAGGCTGAATTTCACCGGCAGTTTTCTCCGTGCAACAATGTTGGCGGCGGCCCGCGACGCGCGATCCTATGTCTTCATATTAGTCGAGGCGCGGACATGCTGAATGTGAGCGGAAGATCTCTCCGTGCAACATTGTTCGCGGCTGGCCGCCACTCGCGATATTATGTCTCCATATTAGCCCAGACGCGGACAGGCTGAATTTCACCGGCAGTTTTCTCCGTGCAACAATGTTGGCGGCGGCCCGCGACGCGCGATCCTATGTCTCCATATTAGTCGAGGGGCGGACATGCTGAATCTGAGCGGAAGTTCTCTCCGTGCAACAATGTTCGCGGTTGGCCGCCACTCGCGACGTTGTGTCTCCGCGTTAGCCCAGACGCGTACAGGCTGAATTTCACCGGCAGTTTTCTCCGTGCAACAATGTTGGCGGCGGCCCGCGACGCGCGATCCCATGTCTCCCTATTGGTCGACGCGCGGACATGCCGAATGCGAGCGGAAGTTCTCTCTGTGCAACAATGTTCGCGGCTGGCCGCCACTCGAGACGTTGTGTCTCCGCGTTAGCCCAGACGCGGACAGGCTGAATTTCACCGGCAGTTTTCTCCGTGCAACAATGTTGGCGGCGGCCCGCGACGCGCGATTCCATGTCTCCGTATTGGTCGACGCGCGGACATGCCGAATGCGAGCGGAAGTTCTCTCCGTGCAACAATGTTCGCGGCTGGCCGCCACTCGCGACGTTGTGTCTCCGCCTTAGCCCAGACGCGGACAGGCTGAATTTCACCGGCAGTTTTCTCCGTGCAACAATGTTGGCGGCGGCCCGCGACGCGCGATCCCATGTCTCCGTATTGGTCGACGCGCGGACATGCCGAATGCGAGCGGAAGTTCTCTCCGTGTAACAATGTTCGCGGCTGGCCGCCACTCGCGACGTTGTGTCTCCGCGTTAGCCCAGACGCGGACAGGCTGAATTTCACCGGCAGTTTTCTCCGTGCTACAATGTTGGCGGCGGTCCGCGACGCGCGATCCTATGGCTCCATATTAGTCGAGGCGCGGACATGCTGAATGTGAGCGGAAGTTCTCTCCGTGCAACAATGTTCGCGGCTGGCCGCCACTCGCGATATTATGTCTCCATATTAGCCCAGACGCGGACAGGCTGAATTTCACCGGCAGTTTTCTTCGTGCAACAATGTTGGCGGCGGCCCGCGACGCGCGATCCTATGTCTTCATATTAGTCGAGGCGCGGACATGCTGAATGTGAGCGGAAGTTCTCTCCGTGCAACATTGTTCGCGGCTGGCCGCCACTCGCGATATTATGTCTCCATATTAGGCCAGACGCGGACAGGCTGAATTTCACCGGCAGTTTTCTCCGTGCAACAATGTTGGCGGCGGCCCGCGACGCGCGATCCTATGTCTCCATATTAGTCGAGGCGCGGACCTGCTGAATGGGAGCGGAAGTTCTCTCCGTGCAACAATGTTCGCGGCTGCCCGCCACTCGCGATATTATGTCTCCATATTAGCCCAGACGCGGACAGGCTGAATTTCGCGGGCAGAATTCGCCGTGCAACAATGTTCGCTACTGCCGGCGACGCGCGGTATTATGTCTCCATATTAGCCGAGGCGCGGACATGCTCAATGTGAGAGGAAGTTCCCTCCGTGCAACAATGTTCGCGGCTGGCCGCCACTCGCGATATTATGTCTCCAAATTAGCCCACACGCGGACAGGCTGAATTTCACCGGCAGTTTTCTCCGTGCAACAATGTTGGCGGCGGTCCGCGACGCGCGATCCTATGTCTCCATATTAGTCGAGGCGCGGACATGCTGAATGTGAGCGGAAGTTCTCTCCGTGCAACAATGTTCGCGGCTGGCCGCCACTCGCGATATTATGTCTCCATATTAGCCCAGACGCGGACAGGCTGAATTTCACCGGCAGTTTTCTCCGTGCAACAATGTTGGCGGCGGTCCGCGATGCGCGATCCTATGTCTCCATATTAGTCGAGGCGCGGACCTGCTGAATGGGAGCGGAAGTTCTCTCCGTGCAACAATGTTCGCGGCTGGCCGCCACTCGCGATATTATGTCTCCGCGTTAGCCCAGACGCGGACAGGCTGAATTTCACCGGCAGTTTTCTCCGTGCAACAATGTTGGCGGCGGCCCGCGACGCGCGATCCCATGTCTCCGTACTGGTCGACGCGCGGACATGCCGAATGAGAGCGGACGTTCCCTCTGTGCAACGATGTTCGCGGCTGGCCGCCACTCGCGGCGTTGTGTCTCCGCGTTAGCCCAGACGCGGACAGGCTGAATTTCACCGGCAGTTTTCTCCGTGCAACAATGTTGGCGGCGGCCCGCGACGCGCGTTCCCATGTCTCCGTACTGGTCGACGCGCGGACATGCCGAATGCGAGCGGACGTTCGCTCCGTGCAACGATGTTCGCGGCTGGCCGCCACTCGCGACGTTGTGTCTCCATATTAGCCCAGACGCGGACAGGCTGAATTTCGCCGGCAGTTTTCTCCGTGCAACAATGTTGGCGGCGGCCCGCGACGCGCGATCCCATGTCTCCGTACTGGTCGACGCGCGGACATGCCGAATGCGAGCGGAAGTTCTCTCCGTGCAACGATGTTCGCGGCTGGCCGCCACTCGCGACGTTGTGTCTCCGCGTTAGCCCAGACGCGGACAGGCTGAATTTCACCGGCAGTTTTCTCCGTGCAACAATGTTGGCGGCGGCCCGCGACGCGCGTTCCCATGTCTCCGTACTGGTCGACGCGCGGACATGCCGAATGCGAGCGGACGTTCCCTCCGCGCAACGATGTTCGCGGCTGGCCGCCACTCGCGACGTTCTGCCTCCGCGTTAGCCCAGACGCGGACAGGCTGAATTTCACCGGCAGTTTTCTCCGTGCAACAATGTTGGCGGCGGCCCGCGACCCGCGATCCTATTCCTCCATATTAGTCGAGGCGCGGGAATGCCGAATGTGAGCGGAAGTTCTCTCCGTGCAACGATGTTCGCGGCTGGCCGCCAGTCGCGACGTTGTGTCTCCGCGTTAGCCCAGACGCGGACAGGCTGAATTTCACCGGCAGTTTTCTCCGTGCTACAATGTTGGCGGCGGTCCGCGACGCGCGATCCTATGGCTCCATATTGGTCGAGGCGCGGACATGCTGAATGTGAGCGGAAGTTCTCTCCGTGCAACAATGTTCGCGGCTGGCCGCCACTCGCGATATTATGTCTCCATATTAGCCCAGACGCGGACAGGCTGAATTTCACCGGCAGTTTTCTCCGTGCAACAATGTTGGCAGCGGCCCGCGACGCGCGATCCTATGTCTTCATATTAGTCGAGGCGCGGACATGCTGAATGTGAGCGGAAGTTCTCTCCGTGCAACATTGTTCGCGGCTGGCCGCCACTCGCGATATTATGTCTCCATATTAGGCCAGACGCGGACAGGCTGAATTTCACCGGCAGTTTTCTCCGTGCAACAATGTTGGCGGCGGTCCGCGACGCGAGATCCTATGTCTCCATATTAGTCGAGGCGCGGACACGCTGAATGTGAGCGGAAGCTCTCTCCGTGCAACAATGTTCGCGGCTGGCCGCCACTCGCGATATTATGTCTCCGCGTTAGCCCAGACGCGGACAGGCTGAATTTCACCGGCAGTTTTCTCCGTGCAACAATGTTGGCGGCGGCCCGCGACGCGCGATCCTATGTCTCCATATTAGTCGAGGCACGGACATGCTGAATGTGAGCGGAAGTTCTCTCAGTGCAACAATGTTCGCGGCTGGCCGCCACTCGCGATATTATGTCTCCATATTAGCCCAGACGCGGACAGGCTGAATTTCACCGGCAGTTTTCTTCGTGCAACAATGTTGGCGGCGGCCCGCGACGCGCGATCCTATGTCTTCATATTAGTCGAGGCGCGGACATGCTGAATGTGAGCGGAAGTTCTCTCCGTGCAACATTGTTCGCGGCTGGCCGCCACTCGCGATATTATGTCTCCATATTAGGCCAGACGCGGACAGGCTGAATTTCACCGGCAGTTTTCTCCGTGCAACAATGTTGGCGGCGGCCAGCGACGCGCGATCCTATGTCTCCATATTAGTCGAGGCGCGGACCTGCTGAATGGGAGCGGAAGTTCTCTCCGTGCAACAATGTTCGCGGCTGCCCGCCACTCGCGATATTATGTCTCCATATTAGCCCAGACGCGGACAGGCTGAATTTCGCGGGCAGAATTCGCCGTGCAACAATGTTCGCTACTGCCGGCGACGCGCGGTATTATGTCTCCATATTAGCCGAGGCGCGGACATGCTCAATGTGAGAGGAAGTTCCCTCCGTGCAACAATGTTCGCGGCTGGCCGCCACTCGCGATATTATGTCTCCAAATTAGCCCACACGCGGACAGGCTGAATTTCACCGGCAGTTTTCTCCGTGCAACAATGTTGGCGGCGGTCCGCGACGCGCGATCCTATGTCTCCATATTAGTCGAGGCGCGGACATGCTGAATGTGAGCGGAAGTTCTCTCCGTGCAACAATGTTCGCGGCTGGCCGCCACTCGCGATATTATGTCTCCATATTAGCCCAGACGCGGACAGGCTGAATTTCACCGGCAGTTTTCTCCGTGCAACAATGTTGGCGGCGGTCCGCGATGCGCGATCCTATGTCTCCATATTAGTCGAGGCGCGGACACGCTGAATGTGAGCGGAAGCTCTCTCCGTGCAACAATGTTCGCGGCTGGCCGCCACTCGCGATATTATGTCTCCGCGTTAGCCCAGACGCGGACAGGCTGAATTTCACCGGCAGTTTTCTCCGTGCAACAATGTTGGCGGCGGCCCGCGACGCGCGATCCCATGTCTCCGTACTGGTCGACGCGCGGACATGCCGAATGAGAGCGGACGTTCCCTCTGTGCAACGATGTTCGCGGCTGGCCGCCACTCGCGGCGTTGTGTCTCCGCGTTAGCCCAGACGCGGACAGGCTTAATTTCACCGGCAGTTTTCTCCGTGCAACAATGTTGGCGGCGGCCCGCGACGCGCGTTCCCATGTCTCCGTACTGGTCGACGCGCGGACATGCCGAATGCGAGCGGACGTTCGCTCCGTGCAACGATGTTCGCGGCTGGCCGCCACTCGCGACGTTGTGTCTCCATATTAGCCCAGACGCGGACAGGCTGAATTTCGCCGGCAGTTTTCTCCGTGCAACAATGTTGGCGGCGGCCCGCGACGCGCGATCCCATGTCTCCGTACTGGTCGACGCGCGGACATGCCGAATGCGAGCGGAAGTTCTCTCCGTGCAACGATGTTCGCGGCTGGCCGCCACTCGCGACGTTGTGTCTCCGCGTTAGCCCAGACGCGGACAGGCTGAATTTCACCGGCAGTTTTCTCCGTGCAACAATGTTGGCGGCGGCCCGCGACGCGCGTTCCCATGTCTCCGTACTGGTCGACGCGCGGACATGCCGAATGCGAGCGGACGTTCCCTCCGCGCAACGATGTTCGCGGCTGGCCGCCACTCGCGACGTTCTGCCTCCGCGTTAGCCCAGACGCGGACAGGCTGAATTTCACCGGCAGTTTTCTCCGTGCAACAATGTTGGCGGCGGCCCGCGACCCGCGATCCTATTCCTCCATATTAGTCGAGGCGCGGGAATGCCGAATGTGAGCGGAAGTTCTCTCCGTGCAACGATGTTCGCGGCTGGCCGCCAGTCGCGACGTTGTGTCTCCGCGTTAGCCCAGACGCGGACAGGCTGAATTTCACCGGCAGTTTTCTCCGTGCTACAATGTTGGCGGCGGTCCGCGACGCGCGATCCTATGGCTCCATATTGGTCGAGGCGCGGACATGCTGAATGTGAGCGGAAGTTCTCTCCGTGCAACAATGTTCGCGGCTGGCCGCCACTCGCGATATTATGTCTCCATATTAGCCCAGACGCGGACAGGCTGAATTTCACCGGCAGTTTTCTCCGTGCAACAATGTTGGCAGCGGCCCGCGACGCGCGATCCTATGTCTTCATATTAGTCGAGGCGCGGACATGCTGAATGTGAGCGGAAGTTCTCTCCGTGCAACATTGTTCGCGGCTGGCCGCCACTCGCGATATTATGTCTCCATATTAGGCCAGACGCGGACAGGCTGAATTTCACCGGCAGTTTTCTCCGTGCAACAATGTTGGCGGCGGTCCGCGACGCGAGATCCTATGTCTCCATATTAGTCGAGGCGCGGACACGCTGAATGTGAGCGGAAGCTCTCTCCGTGCAACAATGTTCGCGGCTGGCCGCCACTCGCGATATTATGTCTCCGCGTTAGCCCAGACGCGGACAGGCTGAATTTCACCGGCAGTTTTCTCCGTGCAACAATGTTGGCGGCGGCCCGCGACGCGCGATCCTATGTCTCCATATTAGTCGAGGCACGGACATGCTGAATGTGAGCGGAAGTTCTCTCAGTGCAACAATGTTCGCGGCTGGCCGCCACTCGCGATATTATGTCTCCATATTAGCCCAGACGCGGACAGGCTGAATTTCACCGGCAGTTTTCTCCGTGCAACAATGTTGGCGGCGGCCCGCGACGCGCGATCCCATGTCTCCGTATTGGTCGACGCGCGGACATGCCGAATGCGAGCGGAAGTTCTCTCCGTGCAACGATGTTCGCGGCTGGCCGCCACTCGCGGCGTTGTGTCTCCGCGTTAGCCCAGACGCAGACAGGCTGAATTTCACCGGCAGTTTTCTCCGTGCAACAATGTTGGCGGCGGCCCGCGACGCGCGATCCTATGTCTTCATATTAGTCGAGGCGCGGACATGCTGAATGTGAGCGGAAGTTCTCTCCGTGTAACGATGTTCGCGGCTGGCCGCCACTCGCGATATTATGTCTCCATATTAGGCCAGACGCGGACAGGCTGAATTTCACCGGCAGTTTTCTCCGTGCAACAATGTTGGCGGCGGTCCGCGACGCGCGATCCTATGTCTCCATATTAGTCGAGGCGCGGACACGCTGAATGTGAGCGGAAGCTCTCTCCGTGCAACAATGTTCGCGGCTGGCCGCCACTCGCGATATTATGTCTCCGCGTTAGCCCAGACGCGGACAGGCTGAATTTCACCGGCAGTTTTCTCCGTGCAACAATGTTGGCGGCGGCCCGCGACGCGCGATCCTATGTCTCCATATTAGTCGAGGCACGGACATGCTGAATGTGAGCGGAAGTTCTCTCAGTGCAACAATGTTCGCGGCTGGCCGCCACTCGCGATATTATGTCTCCATATTAGCCCAGACGCGGACAGGCTGAATTTCACCGGCAGTTTTCTCCGTGCAACAATGTTGGCGGCGGCCCGCGACGCGCGATCCCATGTCTCCGTATTGGTCGACGCGCGGACATGCCGAATGCGAGCGGAAGTTCTCTCCGTGCAACGATGTTCGCGGCTGGCCGCCACTCGCGGCGTTGTGTCTCCGCGTTAGCCCAGACGCGGACAGGCTGAATTTCACCGGCAGTTTTCTCCGTGCAACAATGTTGGCGGCGGCCCGCGGCGCGCGATCCCATGTCACCGTATTGGTCGACGCGCGGGCATGCCGAATGTGAGCGGAAGTTCTCTCCGTGTAACGATGTTCGCGGCTGGCCGCCACTCGCGACGTTGTGTCTCCGCGTTAGCCCAGACGCGGACAGGCTGAATTTCACCGGCAGTTTTCTCCGTGCAACAATGTTGGCGGCGGCCCGCGACGCGCGATCCCATGTCTCCGTACTGGTCGACGCGCGGACATGCCGAATGAGAGCGGACGTTCCCTCCGTGCAACGATGTTCGCGGCTGGCCGCCACTCGCGGCGTTGTGTCTCCGCGTTAGCCCAGACGCGGACAGGCTGAATTTCACCGGCAGTTTTCTCCGTGCAACAATGTTGGCGGCGGCCCGCGACGCGCGTTCCCATGTCTCCGTACTGGTCGACGCGCGGACATGCCGAATGCGAGCGGACGTTCGCTCCGTGCAACGATGTTCGCGGCTGGCCGCCACTCGCGACGTTGTGTCTCCATATTAGCCCAGACGCGGACAGGCTGAATTTCACCGGCAGTTTTCTCCGTGCAACAATGTTGGCGGCGGCCCGCGACCCGCGATCCTATTCCTCCATATTAGTCGAGGCGCAGGCATGCCGAATGTGAGCGGAAGTTCTCTCCGTGCAACAATGTTCGCGGCTGGCCGCCACTCGCGATATTATGTCTCCATATTAGCCCAGACGCGGACAGGCTGAATTTCACCGGCAGTTTTCTCCGTGCAACAATGTTGGCGGCGGCCCGCAACGCGCGATCCTATGTCTCCGTATTGGTCGACGCGTGGACATGCGGAATGCGAGCGGAAGTTCTCTCCGTGCAACGATGTTCGCGGCTGGCCGCCACTCGCGACGTTGTGTCTCCGCGTTAGCCCAGACGCGGACAGGCTGAATTTCACCGGCAGTTTTCTCCGTGCAACAATGTTGGCGGCGGCCCGCGACGCGCGTTCCCATGTCTCCGTACTGGTAGACGCGCGGACATGCCGAATGCGAGCGGACGTTCCCTCCGCGCAACGATGTTCGCGGCTGGCCGCCACTCGCGACGTTCTGCCTCCGCGTTAGCCCAGACGCGGACAGGCTGAATTTCACCGGCAGTTTTCTCCGTGCAACAATGTTGGCGGCGGTCCGCGACGCGCGATCCTATGTCTCCATATTAGTCGAGGCGCGGACACGCTGAATGTGAGCGGAAGCTCTCTCCGTGCAACAATGTTCGCGGCTGGCCGCCACTCGCGATATTATGTCTCCGCGTTAGCCCAGACGCGGACAGGCTGAATTTCACCGGCAGTTTTCTCCGTGCAACAATGTTGGCGGCGGCCCGCGACGCGCGATCCTATGTCTCCATATTAGTCGAGGCACGGACATGCTGAATGTGAGCGGAAGTTCTCTCAGTGCAACAATGTTCGCGGCTGGCCGCCACTCGCGATATTATGTCTCCATATTAGCCCAGACGCGGACAGGCTGAATTTCACCGGCAGTTTTCTCCGTGCAACAATGTTGGCGGCGGCCCGCGACGCGCGATCCCATGTCTCCGTATTGGTCGACGCGCGGACATGCCGAATGCGAGCGGAAGTTCTCTCCGTGCAACGATGTTCGCGGCTGGCCGCCACTCGCGGCGTTGTGTCTCCGCGTTAGCCCAGACGCGGACAGGCTGAATTTCACCGGCAGTTTTCTCCGTGCAACAATGTTGGCGGCGGCCCGCGGCGCGCGATCCCATGTCTCCGTATTGGTCGACGCGCGGGCATGCCGAATGTGAGCGGAAGTTCTCTCCGTGTAACGATGTTCGCGGCTGGCCGCCACTCGCGACGTTGTGTCTCCGCGTTAGCCCAGACGCGGACAGGCTGAATTTCACCGGCAGTTTTCTCCGTGCAACAATGTTGGCGGCGGCCCGCGACGCGCGATCCCATGTCTCCGTACTGGTCGACGCGCGGACATGCCGAATGAGAGCGGACGTTCCCTCCGTGCAACGATGTTCGCGGCTGGCCGCCACTCGCGGCGTTGTGTCTCCGCGTTAGCCCAGACGCGGACAGGCTGAATTTCACCGGCAGTGTTCTCCGTGCAACAATGTTGGCGGCGGCCCGCGACGCGCGTTCCCATGTCTCCGTACTGGTCGACGCGCGGACATGCCGAATGCGAGCGGACGTTCGCTCCGTGCAACGATGTTCGCGGCTGGCCGCCACTCGCGACGTTGTGTCTCCATATTAGCCCAGACGCGGACAGGCTGAATTTCACCGGCAGTTTTCTCCGTGCAACAATGTTGGCGGCGGCCCGCGACCCGCGATCCTATTCCTCCATATTAGTCGAGGCGCAGGCATGCCGAATGTGAGCGGAAGTTCTCTCCGTGCAACAATGTTCGCGGCTGGCCGCCACTCGCGATATTATGTCTCCATATTAGCCCAGACGCGGACAGGCTGAATTTCACCGGCAGTTTTCTCCGTGCAACAATGTTGGCGGCGGCCCGCAACGCGCGATCCTATGTCTTCATATTAGTCGAGGCGCGGACATGCTGAATGTGAGCGGAAGTTCTCTCCGTGCAACACTGTTCGCGGCTGGCCGCCACTCGCGATATTATGTCTCCATATTAGGCCAGACGCGGACAGGCTGAATTTCACCGGCAGTTTTCTCCGTGCAACAATGTTGGCGGCGGCCCGCGACGCGCGATCCTATGTCTCCATATTAGTCGAGGCGCGGACCTGCTGAATGGGAGCGGAAGTTCTCTCCGTGCAACAATGTTCGCGGCTGCCCGCCACTCGCGATATTATGTCTCCATATTAGCCCAGACGCGGACAGGCTGAATTTCGCGGGCAGAATTCGCCGTGCAACAATGTTCGCTACTGCCGGCGACGCGCGGTATTATGTCTCCATATTAGCCGAGGCGCGGACATGCTCAATGTGAGAGGAAGTTCCCTCCGTGCAACAATGTTCGCGGCTGGCCGCCACTCGCGACGTTGTGTCTCCGCGTTAGCCCAGACGCGGACAGGCTGAATTTCACCGGCAGTTTTCTCCGTGCAACAATGTTGGCGGCGGCCCGCGACGCGCGTTCCCATGTCTCCGTACTGGTCGACGCGCGGACATGCCGAATGCGTGCGGACGTTCCCTCCGCGCAACGATGTTCGCGGCTGGCCGCCACTCGCGACGTTCTGCCTCCGCGTTAGCCCAGACGCGGACAGGCTGAATTTCACCGGCAGTTTTCTCCGTGCAACAATGTTGGCGGCGGCCCGCGACCCGCGATCCTATTCCTCCATATTAGTCGAGGCGCGGGCATGCCGAATGTGAGCGGAAGTTCTCTCCGTGCAACGATGTTCGCGGCTGGCCGCCACTCGCGACGTTGTGTCTCCATATTAGCCCAGACGCGGACAGGCTGAATTTCACCGGCAGTTTTCTCCGTGCAACAATGTTGGCGGCGGCCCGCGACCCGCGATCCTATTCCTCCATATTAGTCGAGGCGCGGGCATGCCGAATGTGAGCGGAAGTTCTCTCCGTGCAACAATGTTCGCGGCTGGCCGCCACTCGCGACGTTGTGTCTCCGCGTTAGCCCAGACGCGGACAGGCTGAATTTCGCCGGCAGTTTTCTCCGTGCAACAATGTTGGCGGCGGCCCGCGACGCGCGATCCCATGTCTCCGTACTGGTCGACGCGCGAACATGCCGAATGCGAGCGGAAGTTCTCTCCGTGCAACGATGTTCGCGGCTGGCCGCCACTCGCGACGTTGTGTCTCCGCGTTAGCCCAGACGCGGACAGGCTGAATTTCACCGGCAGTTTTCTCCGTGCAACAATGTTGGCGGCGGCCCGCGACGCGCGTTCCCATGTCTCCGTACTGGTAGACGCGCGGACATGCCGAATGCGAGCGGACGTTCCCTCCGCGCAACGATGTTCGCGGCTGGCCGCCACTCGCGACGTTCTGCCTCCGCGTTAGCCCAGACGCGGACAGGCTGAATTTCACCGGCAGTTTTCTCCGTGCAACAATGTTGGCGGCGGCCCGCGACCCGCGATCCTATTCCTCCATATTAGTCGAGGCGCGGGCATGCCGAATGTGAGCGGAAGTTCTCTCCGTGCAACGATGTTCGCGGCTGGCCGCCAGTCGCGACGTTGTGTCTCCGCGTTAGCCCAGACGCGGACAGGCTGAATTTCACCGGCAGTTTTCTCCGTGCAACAATGTTGGCGGCGGCCCGCGACGCGCGATCCCATGTCTCCGTACTGGTCGACGCGCGGACATGCCGAATGAGAGCGGACGTTCCCTCCGTGCAACGATGTTCGCGGCTGGCCGCCACTCGCGGCGTTGTGTCTCCGCGTTAGCCCAGACGCGGACAGGCTGAATTTCACCGGCAGTTTACTCCGTGCAACAATGTTGGCGGCGGCCCGCGACGCGCGATCCCATGTCTCCGTACTGGTCGACGCGCGGACATGCCGAATGCGAGCGGACGTTCCCTCCGCGCAACGATGTTCGCGGCTGGCCGCCACTCGCGACGTTGTGTCTCCGCGTTAGCCCAGACGCGGACAGGCTGAATTTCACCGGCAGTTTTCTCCGTGCAACAATGTTGGCGGCGGCCCGCGACGCGCGATCCCATGTCTCCGTACTGGTCGACGCGCGGACATGCCGAATGCGAGCGGAAGTTCTCTCCGTGCAACGATGTTCGCGGCTGGCCGCCACTCGCGACGTTGTGTCTCCGCGTTAGCCCAGACGCGGACAGGCTGAATTTCACCGGCAGTTTTCTCCGTGCAACAATGTTGGCGGCGGCCCGCGACGCGCGTTCCCATGTCTCCGTACTGGTCGACGCGCGGACATGCCGAATGCGAGCGGACGTTCCCTCCGCGCAACGATGTTCGCGGCTGGCCGCCACTCGCGACGTTCTGCCTCCGCGTTAGCCCAGATGCGGACAGGCTGAATTTCACCGGCAGTTGTCTCCGTGCAACAATGTTGGCGGCGGCCCGCGACCCGCGATCCTATTCCTCCATATTAGTCGAGGCGCGGGCATGCCGAATGTGAGCGGAAGTTCTCTCCGTGCAACGATGTTCGCGGCTGGCCGCCAGTCGCGACGTTGTGTCTCCGCGTTAGCCCAGACGCGGACAGGCTGAATTTCACCGGCAGTTTTCTCCGTGCAACAATGTTGGCGGCGGCCCGCGACGCGCGATCCCATGTCTCCGTACTGGTCGACGCGCGGACATGCCGAATGAGAGCGGACGTTCCCTCCGTGCAACGATGTTCGCGGCTGGCCGCCACTCGCGGCGTTGTGTCTCCGCGTTAGCCCAGACGCGGACAGGCTGAATTTCACCGGCAGTTTTCTCCGTGCAACAATGTTGGCGGCGGCCCGCGACGCGCGTTCCCATGTCTCCGTACTGGTAGACGCGCGGACATGCCGAATGCGAGCGGACGTTCCCTCCGCGCAACGATGTTCGCGGCTGGCTGCCACTCGCGACGTTCTGCCTCCGCGTTAGCCCAGTCGCGGACAGGCTGAATTTCACCGGCAGTTTTCTCCGTGCAACAATGTTGGCGGCGGCCCGCGACCCGCGATCCTATTCCTCCATATTAGTCGAGGCGCGGGCATGCCGAATGTGAGCGGAAGTTCTCTCCGTGCAACGATGTTCGCGGCTGGCCGCCAGTCGCGACGTTATGTCTCCGCGTTAGCCCAGACGCGGACAGGCTGAATTTCACCGGCAGTTTTCTCCGTGCAACAATGTTGGCGGCGGCCCGCGACGCGCGTTCCCATGTCTCCGTACTGGTCGACGCGCGGACATGCCGAATGCGAGCGGACGTTCCCTCCGCGCAACGATGTTCGCGGCTGGCCGCCACTCGCGACGTTCTGCCTCCGCGTTAGCCCAGATGCGGACAGGCTGAATTTCACCGGCAGTTTTCTCCGTGCAACAATGTTGGCGGCGGCCCGCGACCCGTGATCCTATTCCTCCATATTAGTCGAGGCGCGGGCATGCCGAATGTGAGCGGAAGTTCTCTCCGTGCAACGATGTTCGCGGCTGGCCGCCAGTCGCGACGTTGTGTCTCCGCGTTAGCCCAGACGCGGACAGGCTGAATTTCACCGGCAGTTTTCTCCGTGCAACAATGTTGGCGGCGGCCCGCGACGCGCGATCCCATGTCTCCGTACTGGTCGACGCGCGGACATGCCGAATGAGAGCGGACGTTCCCTCCGTGCAACGATGTTCGCGGCTGGCCGCCACTCGCGGCGTTGTGTCTCCGCGTTAGCTCAGACGCGGACAGGCTGAATTTCACCGGCAGTTTTCTCCGTGCAACAATGTTGGTGGCGGCCCGCGACGCGCGATCCCATGTCTCCGTACTGGTCGACGCGCGGACATGCCGAATGCGAGCGGACGTTCCCTCCGCGCAACGATGTTCGCGGCTGGCCGTCACTCGCGACGTTCTGCCTCCGCGTTAGCCCAGACGCGGACAGGCTGAATTTCACCGGCAGTTTTCTCCGTGCAACAATGTTGGCGGCGGCCCGCGACCCGCGATCCTATTCCTCCATATTAGTCGAGGCGCGGGCATGCCGAATGTGAGCGGAAGTTCTCTCCGTGCAACAATGTTCGCGGCTGGCCGCCACTCGCGACGTTGTGTCTCCGCGTTAGCCCAGACGCGGACAGGCTGAATTTCGCCGGCAGTTTTCTCCGTGCAACAATGTTGGCGGCGGTCCGCGACGCGCGATCCTATGGCTCCATATTAGTCGAGGCGCGGACATGCTGAATGTGAGCGGAAGTTCTCTCCGTGCAACAATGTTCGCGGCTGGCCGCCACTCGCGATATTATGTCTCCATATTAGCCCAGACGCGGACAGGCTGAATTTCACCGGCAGTTTTCTCCGTGCAACAATGTTGGCGGCGGCCCGCGACGCGCGATCCTATGTCTTCATATTAGTCGAGGCGCGGACATGCTGAATGTGAGCGGAAGTTCTCTCCGTGCAACATTGTTCGCGGCTGGCCGCCACTCGCGATATTATGTCTCCATATTAGGCCAGACGCGGACAGGCTGAATTTCACCGGCAGTTTTCTCCGTGCAACAATGTTGGCGGCGGTCCGCGACGCGCGATCCTATGTCTCCATATTAGTCGAGGCGCGGACACGCTGAATGTGAGCGGAAGCTCTCTCCGTGCAACAATGTTCGCGGCTGGCCGCCACTCGCGATATTATGTCTCCGCGTTAGCCCAGACGCGGACAGGCTGAATTTCACCGGCAGTTTTCTCCGTGCAACAATGTTGGCGGCGGCCCGCGACGCGCGATCCTATGTCTCCATATTAGTCGAGGCACGGACATGCTGAATGTGAGCGGAAGTTCTCTCAGTGCAACAATGTTCGCGGCTGGCCGCCACTCGCGATATTATGTCTCCATATTAGCCCAGACGCGGACAGGCTGAATTTCACCGGCAGTTTTCTCCGTGCAACAATGTTGGCGGCGGCCCGCGACGCGCGATCCCGTGTCTCCGTATTGGTCGACGCGCGGACATGCCGAATGCGAGCGGAAGTTCTCTCCGTGCAACGATGTTCGCGGCTGGCCGCCACTCGCGGCGTTGTGTCTCCGCGTTAGCCCAGACGCGGACAGGCTGAATTTCACCGGCAGTTTTCTCCGTGCAACAATGTTGGCGGCGGCCCGCGACGCGCGATCCTATGTCTTCATATTAGTCGAGGCGCGGACATGCTGAATGTGAGCGGAAGTTCTCTCCGTGTAACGATGTTCGCGGCTGGCCGCCACTCGCGATATTATGTCTCCATATTAGGCCAGACGCGGACAGGCTGAATTTCACCGGCAGTTTTCTCCGTGCAACAATGTTGGCGGCGGTCCGCGACGCGCGATCCTATGTCTCCATATTAGTCGAGGCGCGGACACGCTGAATGTGAGCGGAAGCTCTCTCCGTGCAACAATGTTCGCGGCTGGCCGCCACTCGCGATATTATGTCTCCGCGTTAGCCCAGACGCGGACAGGCTGAATTTCACCGGCAGTTTTCTCCGTGCAACAATGTTGGCGGCGGCCCGCGACGCGCGATCCTATGTCTCCATATTAGTCGAGGCACGGACATGCTGAATGTGAGCGGAAGTTCTCTCAGTGCAACAATGTTCGCGGCTGGCCGCCACTCGCGATATTATGTCTCCATATTAGCCCAGACGCGGACAGGCTGAATTTCACCGGCAGTTTTCTCCGTGCAACAATGTTGGCGGCGGCCCGCGACGCGCGATCCCATGTTTCCGTATTGGTCGACGCGCGGACATGCCGAATGCGAGCGGAAGTTCTCTCCGTGCAACGATGTTCGCGGCTGGCCGCCACTCGCGGCGTTGTGTCTCCGCGTTAGCCCAGACGCGGACAGGCTGAATTTCACCGGCAGTTTTCTCCGTGCAACAATGTTGGCGGCGGCCCGCGGCGCGCGATCCCATGTCTCCGTATTGGTCGACGCGCGGGCATGCCGAATGTGAGCGGAAGTTCTCTCCGTGTAACGATGTTCGCGGCTGGCCGCCACTCGCGACGTTGTGTCTCCGCGTTAGCCCAGACGCGGACAGGCTGAATTTCACCGGCAGTTTTCTCCGTGCAACAATGTTGGCGGCGGCCCGCGACGCGCGATCCCATGTCTCCGTACTGGTCGACGCGCGGACATGCCGAATGAGAGCGGACGTTCCCTCCGTGCAACGATGTTCGCGGCTGGCCGCCACTCGCGGCGTTGTGTCTCCGCGTTAGCCCAGACGCGGACAGGCTGAATTTCACCGGCAGTTTTCTCCGTGCAACAATGTTGGCGGCGGCCCGCGACGCGCGTTCCCATGTCTCCGTACTGGTCGACGCGCGGACATGCCGAATGCGAGCGGACGTTCGCTCCGTGCAACGATGTTCGCGGCTGGCCGCCACTCGCGACGTTGTGTCTCCATATTAGCCCAGACGCGGACAGGCTGAATTTCACCGGCAGTTTTCTCCGTGCAACAATGTTGGCGGCGGCCCGCGACCCGCGATCCTATTCCTCCATATTAGTCGAGGCGCAGGCATGCCGAATGTGAGCGGAAGTTCTCTCCGTGCAACAATGTTCGCGGCTGGCCGCCACTCGCGATATTATGTCTCCATATTAGCCCAGACGCGGACAGGCTGAATTTCACCGGCAGTTTTCTCCGTGCAACAATGTTGGCGGCGGCCCGCGACGCGCGATCCTATGTCTTCATATTAGTCGAGGCGCGGACATGCTGAATGTGAGCGGAAGTTCTCTCCGTGCAACATTGTTCGCGGCTGGCCGCCACTCGCGATATTATGTCTCCATATTAGGCCAGACGCGGACAGGCTGAATTTCACCGGCAGTTTTCTCCGTGCAACAATGTTGGCGGCGGCCCGCGACGCGCGATCCTATGTCTCCATATTAGTCGAGGCGCGGACCTGCTGAATGGGAGCGGAAGTTCTCTCCGTGCAACAATGTTCGCGGCTGCCCGCCACTCGCGATATTATGTCTCCATATTAGCCCAGACGCGGACAGGCTGAATTTCGCGGGCAGAACATGTCTCCGTACTGGTCGACGCGCGGACATGCCGAATGCGAGCGGACGTTCCCTCCGCGCAACGATGTTCGCGGCTGGCCGCCACTCGCGACGTTCTGCCTCCGCGTTAGCCCAGATGCGGACAGGCTGAATTTCACCGGCAGTTTTCTGCGTGCAACAATGTTGGCGGCGGCCCGCGACCCGCGATCCTATTCCTCCATATTAGTCGGGGCGCGGGCATGCCGAATGTGAGCGGAAGTTCTCTCCGTGCAACGATGTTCGCGGCTGGCCGCCAGTCGCGACGTTGTGTCTCCGCGTTAGCCCAGACGCGGACAGGCTGAATTTCACCGGCAGTTTTCTCCGTGCAACAATGTTGGCGGCGGCCCGCGACGCGCGATCCCATGTCTCCGTACTGGTCGACGCGCGGACATGCCGAATGAGAGCGGACGTTCCCTCCGTGCAACGATGTTCGCGGCTGGCCGCCACTCGCGGCGTTGTGTCTCCGCGTTAGCCCAGACGCGGACAGGCTGAATTTCACCGGCAGTTTTCTCCGTGCAACAATGTTGGCGGCGGCCCGCGACGCGCGATCCCATGTCTCCGTACTGGTCGACGCGCGGACATGCCGAATGAGAGCGGACGTTCCCTCCGTGCAACGATGTTCGCGGCTGGCCGCCACTCGCGGCGTTGTGTCTCCGCGTTAGCTCAGACGCGGACAGGCTGAATTTCACCGGCAGTTTTCTCCGTGCAACAATGTTGGTGGCGGCCCGCGACGCGCGATCCCATGTCTCCGTACTGGTCGACGCGCGGACATGCCGAATGCGAGCGGACGTTCCCTCCGCGCAACGATGTTCGCGGCTGGCCGTCACTCGCGACGTTCTGCCTCCGCGTTAGCCCAGACGCGGACAGGCTGAATTTCACCGGCAGTTTTCTCCGTGCAACAATGTTGGCGGCGGCCCGCGACCCGCGATCCTATTCCTCCATATTAGTCGAGGCGCGGGCATGCCGAATGTGAGCGGAAGTTCTCTCCGTGCAACAATGTTCGCGGCTGGCCGCCACTCGCGACGTTGTGTCTCCGCGTTAGCCCAGACGCGGACAGGCTGAATTTCGCCGGCAGTTTTCTCCGTGCAACAATGTTGGCGGCGGTCCGCGACGCGCGATCCTATGGCTCCATATTAGTCGAGGCGCGGACATGCTGAATGTGAGCGGAAGTTCTCTCCGTGCAACAATGTTCGCGGCTGGCCGCCACTCGCGATATTATGTCTCCATATTAGCCCAGACGCGGACAGGCTGAATTTCACCGGCAGTTTTCTCCGTGCAACAATGTTGGCGGCGGCCCGCGACGCGCGATCCTATGTCTTCATATTAGTCGAGGCGCGGACATGCTGAATGTGAGCGGAAGTTCTCTCCGTGCAACATTGTTCGCGGCTGGCCGCCACTCGCGATATTATGTCTCCATATTAGGCCAGACGCGGACAGGCTGAATTTCACCGGCAGTTTTCTCCGTGCAACA
The DNA here is from genome assembly GCA_963969225.1 of Xylocopa violacea. NCBI lineage: Eukaryota > Metazoa > Arthropoda > Insecta > Hymenoptera > Apidae > Xylocopa > Xylocopa violacea. Next base: position 15,211,493 of record CAXAJV010000005.1, on the reverse strand, counting down.
ATGTTGGCGGCGGTCCGCGACGCGCGATCCTATGTCTCCATATTAGTCGAGGCGCGGACACGCTGAATGTGAGCGGAAGCTCTCTCCGTGCAACAATGTTCGCGGCTGGCCGCCACTCGCGATATTATGTCTCCGCGTTAGCCCAGACGCGGACAGGCTGAATTTCACCGGCAGTTTTCTCCGTGCAACAATGTTGGCGGCGGCCCGCGACGCGCGATCCTATGTCTCCATATTAGTCGAGGCACGGACATGCTGAATGTGAGCGGAAGTTCTCTCAGTGCAACAATGTTCGCGGCTGGCCGCCACTCGCGATATTATGTCTCCATATTAGCCCAGACGCGGACAGGCTGAATTTCACCGGCAGTTTTCTCCGTGCAACAATGTTGGCGGCGGCCCGCGACGCGCGATCCCGTGTCTCCGTATTGGTCGACGCGCGGACATGCCGAATGCGAGCGGAAGTTCTCTCCGTGCAACGATGTTCGCGGCTGGCCGCCACTCGCGGCGTTGTGTCTCCGCGTTAGCCCAGACGCGGACAGGCTGAATTTCACCGGCAGTTTTCTCCGTGCAACAATGTTGGCGGCGGCCCGCGACGCGCGATCCTATGTCTTCATATTAGTCGAGGCGCGGACATGCTGAATGTGAGCGGAAGTTCTCTCCGTGTAACGATGTTCGCGGCTGGCCGCCACTCGCGATATTATGTCTCCATATTAGGCCAGACGCGGACAGGCTGAATTTCACCGGCAGTTTTCTCCGTGCAACAATGTTGGCGGCGGTCCGCGACGCGCGATCCTATGTCTCCATATTAGTCGAGGCGCGGACACGCTGAATGTGAGCGGAAGCTCTCTCCGTGCAACAATGTTCGCGGCTGGCCGCCACTCGCGATATTATGTCTCCGCGTTAGCCCAGACGCGGACAGGCTGAATTTCACCGGCAGTTTTCTCCGTGCAACAATGTTGGCGGCGGCCCGCGACGCGCGATCCTATGTCTCCATATTAGTCGAGGCACGGACATGCTGAATGTGAGCGGAAGTTCTCTCAGTGCAACAATGTTCGCGGCTGGCCGCCACTCGCGATATTATGTCTCCATATTAGCCCAGACGCGGACAGGCTGAATTTCACCGGCAGTTTTCTCCGTGCAACAATGTTGGCGGCGGCCCGCGACGCGCGATCCCATGTTTCCGTATTGGTCGACGCGCGGACATGCCGAATGCGAGCGGAAGTTCTCTCCGTGCAACGATGTTCGCGGCTGGCCGCCACTCGCGGCGTTGTGTCTCCGCGTTAGCCCAGACGCGGACAGGCTGAATTTCACCGGCAGTTTTCTCCGTGCAACAATGTTGGCGGCGGCCCGCGGCGCGCGATCCCATGTCTCCGTATTGGTCGACGCGCGGGCATGCCGAATGTGAGCGGAAGTTCTCTCCGTGTAACGATGTTCGCGGCTGGCCGCCACTCGCGACGTTGTGTCTCCGCGTTAGCCCAGACGCGGACAGGCTGAATTTCACCGGCAGTTTTCTCCGTGCAACAATGTTGGCGGCGGCCCGCGACGCGCGATCCCATGTCTCCGTACTGGTCGACGCGCGGACATGCCGAATGAGAGCGGACGTTCCCTCCGTGCAACGATGTTCGCGGCTGGCCGCCACTCGCGGCGTTGTGTCTCCGCGTTAGCCCAGACGCGGACAGGCTGAATTTCACCGGCAGTTTTCTCCGTGCAACAATGTTGGCGGCGGCCCGCGACGCGCGTTCCCATGTCTCCGTACTGGTCGACGCGCGGACATGCCGAATGCGAGCGGACGTTCGCTCCGTGCAACGATGTTCGCGGCTGGCCGCCACTCGCGACGTTGTGTCTCCATATTAGCCCAGACGCGGACAGGCTGAATTTCACCGGCAGTTTTCTCCGTGCAACAATGTTGGCGGCGGCCCGCGACCCGCGATCCTATTCCTCCATATTAGTCGAGGCGCAGGCATGCCGAATGTGAGCGGAAGTTCTCTCCGTGCAACAATGTTCGCGGCTGGCCGCCACTCGCGATATTATGTCTCCATATTAGCCCAGACGCGGACAGGCTGAATTTCACCGGCAGTTTTCTCCGTGCAACAATGTTGGCGGCGGCCCGCGACGCGCGATCCTATGTCTTCATATTAGTCGAGGCGCGGACATGCTGAATGTGAGCGGAAGTTCTCTCCGTGCAACATTGTTCGCGGCTGGCCGCCACTCGCGATATTATGTCTCCATATTAGGCCAGACGCGGACAGGCTGAATTTCACCGGCAGTTTTCTCCGTGCAACAATGTTGGCGGCGGCCCGCGACGCGCGATCCTATGTCTCCATATTAGTCGAGGCGCGGACCTGCTGAATGGGAGCGGAAGTTCTCTCCGTGCAACAATGTTCGCGGCTGCCCGCCACTCGCGATATTATGTCTCCATATTAGCCCAGACGCGGACAGGCTGAATTTCGCGGGCAGAACATGTCTCCGTACTGGTCGACGCGCGGACATGCCGAATGCGAGCGGACGTTCCCTCCGCGCAACGATGTTCGCGGCTGGCCGCCACTCGCGACGTTCTGCCTCCGCGTTAGCCCAGATGCGGACAGGCTGAATTTCACCGGCAGTTTTCTGCGTGCAACAATGTTGGCGGCGGCCCGCGACCCGCGATCCTATTCCTCCATATTAGTCGGGGCGCGGGCATGCCGAATGTGAGCGGAAGTTCTCTCCGTGCAACGATGTTCGCGGCTGGCCGCCAGTCGCGACGTTGTGTCTCCGCGTTAGCCCAGACGCGGACAGGCTGAATTTCACCGGCAGTTTTCTCCGTGCAACAATGTTGGCGGCGGCCCGCGACGCGCGATCCCATGTCTCCGTACTGGTCGACGCGCGGACATGCCGAATGAGAGCGGACGTTCCCTCCGTGCAACGATGTTCGCGGCTGGCCGCCACTCGCGGCGTTGTGTCTCCGCGTTAGCCCAGACGCGGACAGGCTGAATTTCACCGGCAGTTTTCTCCGTGCAACAATGTTGGCGGCGGCCCGCGACGCGCGATCCCATGTCTCCGTACTGGTCGACGCGCGGACATGCCGAATGCGAGCGGACGTTCCCTCCGCGCAACGATGTTCGCGGCTGGCCGTCACTCGCGACGTTCTGCCTCCGCGTTAGCCCAGACGCGGACAGGCTGAATTTCACCGGCAGTTTTCTCCGTGCAACAATGTTGGCGGCGGCCCGCGACCCGCGATCCTATTCCTCCATATTAGTCGAGGCGCGGGCATGCGGAATGTGAGCGGAAGTTCTCTCCGTGCAACAATGTTCGCGGCTGGCCGCCACTCGCGACGTTGTGTCTCCGCGTTAGCCCAGACGCGGACAGGCTGAATTTCACCGGCAGTTTTCTCCGTGCAACAATGTTGGCGGCGGCCCGCGACGCGCGATCCCATGTCTCCGTACTGGTCGACGCGCGGACATGCCGAATGCGAGCGGAAGTTCTCTCCGTGCAACGATGTTCGCGGCTCTCCGCCACTCGCGACGTTGTGTCTCCGCGTTAGCCCAGACGCGGACAGGCTGAATTTCACCGGCAGTTTTCTCCGTGCAACAATGTTGGCGGCGGCCCGCGACGCGCGATCCCATGTCTCCGTACTGGTCGACGCGCGGACATGCCGAATGCGAGCGGACGTTCCCTCCGCGCAACGATGTTCGCGGCTGGCCGTCACTCGCGACGTTCTGCCTCCGCGTTAGCCCAGACGCGGACAGGCTGAATTTCACCGGCAGTTTTCTCCGTGCAACAATGTTGGCGGCGGCCCGCGACGCGCGTTCCCATGTCTCCGTACTGGTCGACGCGCGGACATGCCGAATGAGAGCGGACGTTCCCTCCGTGCAACGATGTTCGCGGCTGGCCGCCACTCGCGGCGTTGTGTCTCCGCGTTAGCCCAGACGCGGACAGGCTGAATTTCACCGGCAGTTTTCTCCGTGCAACAATGTTGGCGGCGGCCCGCGACGCGCGATCCCATGTCTCCGTACTGGTCGACGCGCGGACATGCCGAATGCGAGCGGACGTTCCCTCCGTGCAACGATGTTCGCGGCTGGCCGTCACTCGCGACGTTCTGCCTCCGCGTTAGCCCAGACGCGGACAGGCTGAATTTCACCGGCAGTTTTCTCCGTGCAACAATGTTGGCGGCGGCCCGCGACCCGCGATCCTATTCCTCCATATTAGTCGAGGCGCGGGCATGCGGAATGTGAGCGGAAGTTCTCTCCGTGCAACAATGTTCGCGGCTGGCCGCCACTCGCGACGTTGTGTCTCCGCGTTAGCCCAGACGCGGACAGGCTGAATTTCACCGGCAGTTTTCTCCGTGCAACAATGTTGGCGGCGGCCCGCGACGCGCGATCCCATGTCTCCGTACTGGTCGACGCGCGGACATGCCGAATGCGAGCGGAAGTTCTCTCCGTGCAACGATGTTCGCGGCTCTCCGCCACTCGCGACGTTGTGTCTCCGCGTTAGCCCAGACGCGGACAGGCTGAATTTCACCGGCAGTTTTCTCCGTGCAACAATGTTGGCGGCGGCCCGCGACGCGCGATCCCATGTCTCCGTACTGGTCGACGCGCGGACATGCCGAATGCGAGCGGACGTTCCCTCCGCGCAACGATGTTCGCGGCTGGCCGTCACTCGCGACGTTCTGCCTCCGCGTTAGCCCAGACGCGGACAGGCTGAATTTCACCGGCAGTTTTCTCCGTGCAACAATGTTGGCGGCGGCCCGCGACGCGCGTTCCCATGTCTCCGTACTGGTCGACGCGCGGACATGCCGAATGCGAGCGGACGTTCGCTCCGTGCAACGATGTTCGCGGCTGGCCGCCACTCGCGACGTTGTGTCTCCATATTAGCCCAGACGCGGACAGGCTGAATTTCACCGGCAGTTTTCTCCGTGCAACAATGTTGGCGGCCCGCGACCCGCGATCCTATTCCTCCATATTAGTCGAGGCGCGGACATGCTGAATGTGAGCGGAAGATCTCTCCGTGCAACATTGTTCGCGGCTGGCCGCCACTCGCGATATTATGTCTCCATATTAGCCCAGACGCGGACAGGCTGAATTTCACCGGCAGTTCTCTCCGTGCAACAATGTTGGCAGCGGCCCGCGACGCGCGATCCCATGTCTCCGTATTGGTCGACGCGCGGACATGCCGAATGCGAGCGGAAGTTCTCTCCGTGCAACAATGCTCGCGGCTGCCCGCCACTCGCGATATTATGTCTCCATATTAGCCCAGACGCGGACAGTCTGAATTTCGCGGGCAGAATTCGCCGTGCAACAAAGTTCGCTACTGCCGGCGACGCGCGGTATTATGTCTCCATATTAGCCGAGGCGCGGACATGCTCAATGTGAGCGGAAGTTCTGTCCGTGCAACAATGTTCGCGGCTGGCCGCCACTCGCGATATTATGTCTCCATATTAGCCCAGACGCGGACAGGCTGAATTTCGCGGGCAGAATTCGCCGTGCAACAATGTTGGCGGCGGCCCGCGACGCGCGATCCTATGTCTCCATATTAGTCGAGGGGCGGACATGCTGATTGTGAGCGGAAGTTCTGTCCGTGCAACAATGTTCGCGGCTGGCCGCCACTCGCGATATTATGTCTCCATATTAGCCGCGCCGCGGAAATGCTGAATTTCGCGGGCAGAATTCGCCGTGCAACAATGTTCGCTACTGCCGGCGACGCGCGGTATTATGTCTCCATATTAGTCGAGGCGCGGACATGCGGAATGCGAGCGGAAGTTCTCTCCGTGCAACGATGTTCGCGGCTGGCCGCCACTCGCGACGTTTTGTCTCCGCGTTAGCCCAGACGCGGACAGGCTGAATTTCACCGGCAGTTTTCTCCGTGCAACAATGTTGGCGGCGGCCCGCGACGCGCGATCCCATGTCTCCGTATTGGTCGACGCGCGGACATGCCGAATGTGAGCGGAAGTTCTCTCCGTGCAACGATGTTCGCGGCTGGCCGCCACTCGCGACGTTGTGTCTCCGCGTTAGCCCAGACGCGGACAGGCTGAATTTCACCGGCAGTTTTCTCCGTGCAACAATGTTGGCGGCGGCCCGCGACGCGCGATCCCATGTCTCCGTATTGGTCGACGCGCGGACATGCCGAATGTGAGCGGAAGTTCTCTCCGTGCAACGATGTTCGCGGCTGGCCGCCACTCGCGACGTTGTGTCTCCGCGTTAGCCCAGACGCGGACAGGCTGAATTTCACCGGCAGTTTTCTCCGTGCAACAATGTTGGCGGCGGCCCGCGACGCGCGATCCCATGTCTCCGTATTGGTCGACGCGCGGACATGCCGAATGTGAGCGGAAGTTCTCTCCGTGCAACGATGTTCGCGGCTGGCCGCCACTCGCGACGTTGTGTCTCCGCGTTAGCCCAGACGCGGACAGGCTGAATTTCACCGGCAGTTTTCTCCGTGCAACAATGTTGGCGGCGGCCCGCGACGCGCGATCCCATGTCTCCGTATTGGTCGACGCGCGGACATGCCGAATGCGAGCGGAAGTTCTCTCCGTGCAACAATGTTCGCGGCTGGCCGCCACTCGCGATATTATGTCTCCATATTAGCCCAGACGCGGACAGGCTGAATTTCACCGGCAGTTCTCTCCGTGCAACAAAGTTGGCAGCGGCCCGCGACGCGCGATCCCATGTCTCCGTATTGGTCGACGCGCGGACATGCCGAATGCGAGCGGAAGTTCTCTCCGTGCAACGATGTTCGCGGCTGGCCGTCACTCGCGACGTTCTGCCTCCGCGTTAGCCCAGACGCGGACAGGCTGAATTTCACCGGCAGTTTTCTCCGTGCAACAATGTTGGCGGCGGCCCGCGACCCGCGATCCTATTCCACCATATTAGTCGAGGCGCGGGCATGCGGAATGTGAGCGGAAGTTCTCTCCGTGCAACAATGTTCGCGGCTGGCCACCACTCGCGACGTTGTGTCTCCGCGTTAGCCCAGACGCGGACAGGCTGAATTTCACCGGCAGTTTTCTCCGTGCAACAATGTTGGCGGCGGCCCGCGACGCGCGATCCCATGTCTCCGTACTGGTCGACGCGCGGACATGCCGAATGCGAGCGGAAGTTCTCTCCGTGCAACGATGTTCGCGGCTCTCCGCCACTCGCGACGTTGTGTCTCCGCGTTAGCCCAGACGCGGACAGGCTGAATTTCACCGGCAGTTTTCTCCGTGCAACAATGTTGGCGGCGGCCCGCGACGCGCGATCCCATGTCTCCGTACTGGTCGACGCGCGGACATGCCGAATGCGAGCGGACGTTCCCTCCGCGCAACGATGTTCGCGGCTGGCCGTCACTCGCGACGTTCTGCCTCCGCGTTAGCCCAGACGCGGACAGGCTGAATTTCACCGGCAGTTTTCTCCGTGCAACAATGTTGGCGGCGGCCCGCGACGCGCGTTCCCATGTCTCCGTACTGGTCGACGCGCGGACATGCCGAATGCGAGCGGACGTTCGCTCCGTGCAACGATGTTCGCGGCTGGCCGCCACTCGCGACGTTGTGTCTCCATATTAGCCCAGACGCGGACAGGCTGAATTTCACCGGCAGTTTTCTCCGTGCAACAATGTTGGCGGCCCGCGACCCGCGATCCTATTCCTCCATATTAGTCGAGGCGCGGACATGCTGAATGTGAGCGGAAGATCTCTCCGTGCAACATTGTTCGCGGCTGGCCGCCACTCGCGATATTATGTCTCCATATTAGCCCAGACGCGGACAGGCTGAATTTCACCGGCAGTTCTCTCCGTGCAACAATGTTGGCAGCGGCCCGCGACGCGCGATCCCATGTCTCCGTATTGGTCGACGCGCGGACATGCCGAATGCGAGCGGAAGTTCTCTCCGTGCAACAATGCTCGCGGCTGCCCGCCACTCGCGATATTATGTCTCCATATTAGCCCAGACGCGGACAGTCTGAATTTCGCGGGCAGAATTCGCCGTGCAACAAAGTTCGCTACTGCCGGCGACGCGCGGTATTATGTCTCCATATTAGCCGAGGCGCGGACATGCTCAATGTGAGCGGAAGTTCTGTCCGTGCAACAATGTTCGCGGCTGGCCGCCACTCGCGATATTATGTCTCCATATTAGCCCAGACGCGGACAGGCTGAATTTCGCGGGCAGAATTCGCCGTGCAACAATGTTGGCGGCGGCCCGCGACGCGCGATCCTATGTCTCCATATTAGTCGAGGGGCGGACATGCTGATTGTGAGCGGAAGTTCTGTCCGTGCAACAATGTTCGCGGCTGGCCGCCACTCGCGATATTATGTCTCCATATTAGCCGCGCCGCGGAAATGCTGAATTTCGCGGGCAGAATTCGCCGTGCAACAATGTTCGCTACTGCCGGCGACGCGCGGTATTATGTCTCCATATTAGTCGAGGCGCGGACATGCGGAATGCGAGCGGAAGTTCTCTCCGTGCAACGATGTTCGCGGCTGGCCGCCACTCGCGACGTTTTGTCTCCGCGTTAGCCCAGACGCGGACAGGCTGAATTTCACCGGCAGTTTTCTCCGTGCAACAATGTTGGCGGCGGCCCGCGACGCGCGATCCCATGTCTCCGTATTGGTCGACGCGCGGACATGCCGAATGTGAGCGGAAGTTCTCTCCGTGCAACGATGTTCGCGGCTGGCCGCCACTCGCGACGTTGTGTCTCCGCGTTAGCCCAGACGCGGACAGGCTGAATTTCACCGGCAGTTTTCTCCGTGCAACAATGTTGGCGGCGGCCCGCGACGCGCGATCCCATGTCTCCGTATTGGTCGACGCGCGGACATGCCGAATGTGAGCGGAAGTTCTCTCCGTGCAACGATGTTCGCGGCTGGCCGCCACTCGCGACGTTGTGTCTCCGCGTTAGCCCAGACGCGGACAGGCTGAATTTCACCGGCAGTTTTCTCCGTGCAACAATGTTGGCGGCGGCCCGCGACGCGCGATCCCATGTCTCCGTATTGGTCGACGCGCGGACATGCCGAATGCGAGCGGAAGTTCTCTCCGTGCAACAATGTTCGCGGCTGGCCGCCACTCGCGATATTATGTCTCCATATTAGCCCAGACGCGGACAGGCTGAATTTCACCGGCAGTTCTCTCCGTGCAACAAAGTTGGCAGCGGCCCGCGACGCGCGATCCCATGTCTCCGTATTGGTCGACGCGCGGACATGCCGAATGCGAGCGGAAGTTCTCTCCGTGCAACAATGCTCGCGGCTGCCCGCCACTCGCGATATTATGTCTCCATATTAGCCCAGACGCGGACAGGCTGAATTTCGCGGGCAGAATTCGCCGTGCAACAAAGTTCGCTACTGCCGGCGACGCGCGGTGTTATGTCTCCATATTATCCGAGGCGCGGACATGCTCAATGTGAGCCGAAGTTCTGTCCGTGCAACAATGTTCGCGGCTGACCGCCACTCGCGATATTATGTCTCCATATTAGCCCAGACGCGGACAGGCTGAATTTCACCGGCAGTTTTCTCCGTGCAACAATATTGGCGGCGGCCCGCGACGCGCGATCCCATGTCTCCGTATTGGTCGACGCGCGGACATGCCGAATGTGAGCGGAAGTTCTCTCCGTGCAACGATGTTCGCGGCTGGCCGCCACTCGCGACGTTGTGTCTCCGCGTTAGCCCAGACGCGGACAGGCTGAATTTCACCGGCAGTTTTCTCCGTGCAACAATGTTGGCGGCGGCCCGCGACGCGCGATCCCATGTCTCCGTATTGGTCGACGCGCGGACATGCCGAATGCGAGCGGAAGTTCTCTCCGTGCAACAATGTTCGCGGCTGGCCGCCACTCGCGACGTTGTGTCTCCGCGTTAGCCCAGACGCGGACAGGCTGAATTTCACCGGCAGTTTTCTCCGTGCTACAATGTTGGCGGCGGTCCGCGACGCGCGATCCTATGGCTCCATATTAGTCGAGGCGCGGACATGCTGAATGTGAGCGGAAGTTCTCTCCGTGCAACAATGTTCGCGGCTGGCCGCCACTCGCGATATTATGTCTCCATATTAGCCCAGACGCGGACAGGCTGAATTTCACCGGCAGTTCTCTCCGTGCAACAATGTTGGCAGCGGCCCGCGACGCGCGATCCCATGTCTCCGTATTGGTCGACGCGCGGACATGCCGAATGCGAGCGGAAGTTCTCTCCGTGCAACAATGCTCGCGGCTGCCCGCCACTCGCGATATTATGTCTCCATATTAGCCCAGACGCGGACAGGCTGAATTTCGCGGGCAGAATTCGCCGTGCAACAAAGTTCGCTACTGCCGGCGACGCGCGGTGTTATGTCTCCATATTAGCCGAGGCGCGGACATGCTCAATGTGGGCCGAAGTTCTGTCCGTGCAACAATGTTCGCGGCTGACCGCCACTCGCGATATTATGTCTCCATATTAGCCCAGACGCGGACAGGCTGAATTTCACCGGCAGTTTTCTCCGTGCAACAATGTTGGCGGCGGCCCGCGACGCGCGATCCTATGTCTCCATATTAGTCGAGGGGCGGACATGCTGATTATGAGCGGAAGTTCTGTCCGTGCAACAATGTTCGCGGCTGGCCGCCACTCGCGACGTTGTGTCTCCGCGTTAGCCCAGACGCGGACAGGCTGAATTTCACCGGCAGTTTTCTCCGTGCAACAATGTTGGCTGCAGCCCGCGACGCGCGATCCTATGTCTCCGTATTGGTCGACGCGCGGACATGCCGAATGCGAGCGGAAGTTCTCTCCGTGCAACATTGTTCGCGGCTGGCAGCCACTCGCGATATTATGTCTCCATATTAGCCCAGACGCGGACAGGCTGAATTTCACCGGCAGTTTTCTCCGTGCAACAATGTTGGCGGCGGCCCGCGACGCGCGATCCTATGTCTCCATATTAGTCGAGGGGCGGACATGCTGATTATGAGCGGAAGTTCTGTCCGTGCAACAATGTTCGCGGCTGGCCGCCACTCGAGACGTTGTGTCTCCGCGTTAGCCCAGATGCGGACAGGCTGAATTTCACCGGCAGTTTTCTCCGTGCAACAATGTTGGCGGCGGCCCGCGACGCGTGATCCCATGTCTCCGTATTGGTCGACGCGCGGACATGCCGAATGCGAGCGGAAGTTCTCTCCGTGCAACAATGTTCGCGGCTGGCCGCCACTCGCGACGTTGTGTCTCCGCCTTAGCCCAGACGCGGACAGGCTGAATTTCACCGGCATTTTTCTCCGTGCAACAATGTCGGCGGCGGCCCGCGACGCGCGATCCCATGTCACCGTATTGGTCGACGCGCGGACATGCCGAATGCGAGCGGAGGTTCTCTCCGTGCAACAATGTTGGCGGCCGCCCGCGACGCGCGATCCTATGTCTCCATATTAGTCGAAGCGCGGACATGCTGAATGTGAGCGGAAGTTCTCTCCGTGCAACAATGTTCGCGGCTGCCCGCCACTCGCGATATTATGTCTCCATATTAGCCCAGACGCGGATAGGCTGAATTTCGTGGGCAGAATTCGCCGTGCAACAATGTTCGCTACTGCCGGCGACGCGCGGTATTATGTCTCCATATTTGCCGACGCGCGGACATGCTCAATGTGAGCGGAAGTTCTCTCCGTGCAACGATGTTCGCGGCTGGCCGCCACTCGCGACGTTGTGTCTCCGCGTTAGCCCAGACGCGGACAGGCTGAATTTCACCGGCAGTTTTCTCCGTGCAACAATGTTGGCGGCGGCCCGCGACGCGCGATCCTATGTCTCCATATTAGTCGAGGCGCGGACATGCTGAATGTGAGCGGAAGTTCTCTCCGTGCAACAATGCTCGCGGCTGCCCGCCACTCGCGATATTATGTCTCCATATTAGCCCAGACGCGGACAGGCTGAATTTCACCGGCAGTTTTCTCCGTGCAACAATGTTGGCGGCGGCCCGCGACGCGCGATCCTATGTCTCCATATTAGTCGAGGCGCGGACATGCTGAATGTAAGCGGAAGTTCTCTCCGTGCAACAATGTTCGCGGCTGGCCGCCACTCGCGATATTATGTCTCCATATTAGCCCAGACGCGGACAGGCTGAATTTCACCGGCAGTTTTCTCCGTGCAACAATGTTGGCTGCGGCCCGCGACGCGCGATCCTATGTCTCCATATTAGTCGAGGCGCGGACATGCGGAATGCGAGCGGAAGTTCTCTCCGTGCAACGATGTTCGCGGCTGGCCGCCACTCGCGACGTTGTGTCTCCGCGTTAGCCCAGACGCGGACAGGCTGAATTTCACCGGCAGTTTTCTCCGTGCAACAATGTTGGCGGCGGCCCGCGACGCGCGATCCCATGTCTCCGTACTGGTCGACGCGCGGACATGCCGAATGCGAGCGGACGTTCGCTCCGTGCAACGATGTTCGCGGCTGGCCGCCACTCGCGACGTTGTGTCTCCGCGTTAGCCCAGACGCGGACAGGCTGAATTTCACCGGCAGTTTTCTCCGTGCTACAATGTTGGCGGCGGTCCGCGACGCGCGATCCTATGGCTCCATATTAGTCGAGGCGCGGACCTGCTGAATGTGAGCGGAAGTTCTCTCCGTTCAACAATGTTCGCGGCTGCCCGCCACTCGCGATATTATGTCTCCATATTAGCCCAGACGCGGACAGGCTGAATTTCGCGGGCAGAATTCGCCGTGCAACAATGTTCGCTACTGCCGGCGACGCGCGGTATTATGTCTCCATATTAGCCGAGGCGCGGACATGCTCAATGTGAGAGGAAGTTCTCTCCGTGCAACAATGTTCGCGGCTGGCCGCCACTCGCGATATTATGTCTCCATATTAGCCCAGACGCGGACAGGCTGAATTTCACCGGCAGTTTTCTCCGTGCAACAATGTTGGCGGCGGCCCGCGACGCGCGATCCTATGTCTCCATATTAGTCGAGGCGCGGACATGCCGAATGCGAGCGGAAGTTCTGTCCGTGCAACAATGTTCGCGCCTGGCCGCCACTCGCGATATTCTGTCTCCATATTAGCCCAGACGCGGACAGGCTGAATTTCACCGGCAGTTTTCTCCGTGCAACAATGTTGGCGGCGGCCCGCGACGCGCGATCCTATGTCTCCATATTAGTCGAGGCGCGGACATGCCGAATGCGAGCGGAAGTTCTCTCCGTGCAACAATGTTCGCGGCTGGCCGCCACTCGCGACGTTGTGTCTCCGCGTTAGCGCAGACGCGGACAGGCTGAATTTCACCGGCAGTTTTCTCCGTGCAACAATGTTGGCGGCGGCCCGCGACGCGCGATCCTATGTCTCCATATTAGTCGAGGCGCGGACATGCCGAATGCGAGCGGAAGTTCTCTCCGTGCAACAATGTTCGCGGCTGGCCGCCACTCGCGACGTTGTGTCTCCGCGTTAGCGCAGACGCGGACAGGCTGAATTTCACCGGCAGTTTTCTCCGTGCAACAATGTTGGCGGCGGCCCGCGACGCGCGATCCCATGTCTCCGTACTGGTCGACGCGCGGACATGCCGAATGCGAGCGGAAGTTCTCTCCGTGCAACAATGTTCGCGGCTGGCCGCCACTCGAGACGTTGTGTCTCCGCGTTAGCCCAGACGCGGACAGGCTGAATTTCACCGGCAGTTTTCTCCGTGCAACAGTGTTGGCGGCGGCCCGCGACGCGCGATCCCATGTCTCCGTACTGGTCGACGCGCGGACATGCCGAATGCGAGCGGAAGTTCTCTCCGTGCAACAATGTTCGCGGCTGGCCGCCACTCGCGACGTTGTGTCTCCGCGTTAGCCCAGACGCGGACAGGCTGAATTTCACCGGCAGTTTTCTCCGTGCAACAATGTTGGCGGCGGCCCGCGACGCGCGATCCCATGTCTCCGTATTGGTCGACGCGCGGACATGCCGAATGCGAGCGGAAGTTCTCTCCGTGCAACAATGTTCGCGGCTGGCCGCCACTCGCGACGTTGTGTCTCCGCGTTAGCCCAGACGCGGACAGGCTGAATTTCACCGGCAGTTTTCTCCGTGCTACAATGTTGGCGGCGGTCCGCGACGCGCGATCCTATGTCTCCATATTAGTCGAGGCGCGGACATGCTGAATGTGAGCGGAAGTTCTCTCAGTGCAACAATGTTCGCGGCTGGCCGCCACTCGCGATATTATGTCTCCATATTAGCCCAGACGCGGACAGGCTGAATTTCGCGGGCAGAATTCGCCGTGCAACAATGTTCGCTACTGCCGGCGACGCGCGGTATTATGTCTCCATATTAGCCGAGGCGCGGACATGCTCAATGTGAGAGGAAGTTCTCTCCGTGCAACAATGTTCGCGGCTGGCCGCCACTCGCGATATTATGTCTCCAAATTAGCCCACACGCGGACAGGCTGTATTTCACCGGCAGTTTTCTCCGTGCAACAATGTTGGCGGCGGCCCGCGACGCGCGATCCTATGTCTCCATATTAGTCGAGGCGCGGACATGCTGAATGTAAGCGGAAGTTCTGTCCGTGCAACAATGTTCGCGGCTGGCCGCCACTCGCGATATTATGTCTCCATATTAGCCCAGACGCGGACAGGCTGAATTTCACCGGCAGTTTTCTCCGTGCAACAATGTTGGCGGCGGCCCGCGACGCGCGATCCCATGTCTCCGTATTGGTCGACGCGCGGACATGCCGAATGCGAGGGGAAGTTCTCTCCGTGTAACAATGTTCGCGGCTGGCCGCCACTCGCGACGTTGTGTCTCCGCGTTAGCGCAGACGCGGACAGGCTGAATTTCACCGGCAGTTTTCTCCGTGCAACAATGTTGGCGGCGGCCCGCGACGCGCGATCCCATGTCTCCGTACTGGTCGACGCGCGGACATGCCGAATGCGAGCGGAAGTTCTCTCCGTGCAACAATGTTCGCGGCTGGCCGCCACTCGAGACGTTGTGTCTCCGCGTTAGCCCAGACGCGGACAGGCTGAATTTCACCGGCAGTTTTCTCCGTGCAACAGTGTTGGCGGCGGCCCGCGACGCGCGATCCCATGTCTCCGTACTGGTCGACGCGCGGACATGCCGAATGCGAGCGGAAGTTCTCTCCGTGCAACAATGTTCGCGGCTGGCCGCCACTCGCGACGTTGTGTCTCCGCGTTAGCCCAGACGCGGACAGGCTGAATTTCACCGGCAGGTTTCTCCGTGCAACAATGTTGGCGGCGGCCCGCGACGCGCGATCCCATGTCTCCGTATTGGTCGACGCGCGGACATGCCGAATGCGAGCGGAAGTTCTCTCCGTGCAACAATGTTCGCGGCTGGCCGCCACTCGCGACGTTGTGTCTCCGCGTTAGCCCATACGCGGACAGGCTGAATTTCACCGGCAGTTTTCTCCGTGCTACAATGTTGGCGGCGGTCCGCGACGCGCGATCCTATGTCTCCATATTAGTCGAGGCGCGGACATGCTGAATGTGAGCGGAAGTTCTCTCAGTGCAACAATGTTCGCGGCTGGCCGCCACTCGCGATATTATGTCTCCATATTAGCCCAGACGCGGACAGGCTGAATTTCGCGGGCAGAATTCGCCGTGCAACAATGTTCGCTACTGCCGGCGACGCGCGGTATTATGTCTCCATATTAGCCGAGGCGCGGACATGCTCAATGTGAGAGGAAGTTCTCTCCGTGCAACAATGTTCGCGGCTGGCCGCCACTCGCGATATTATGTCTCCAAATTAGCCCACACGCGGACAGGCTGTATTTCACCGGCAGTTTTCTCCGTGCAACAATGTTGGCGGCGGCCCGCGACGCGCGATCCTATGTCTCCATATTAGTCGAGGCGCGGACATGCTGAATGTAAGCGGAAGTTCTGTCCGTGCAACAATGTTCGCGGCTGGCCGCCACTCGCGATATTATGTCTCCATATTAGCCCAGACGCGGACAGGCTGAATTTCACCGGCAGTTTTCTCCGTGCAACAATGTTGGCGGCGGCCCGCGACGCGCGATCCCATGTCTCCGTATTGGTCGACGCGCGGACATGCCGAATGCGAGGGGAAGTTCTCTCCGTGTAACAATGTTCGCGGCTGGCCGCCACTCGCGACGTTGTGTCTCCGCGTTAGCGCAGACGCGGACAGGCTGAATTTCACCGGCAGTTTTCTCCGTGCAACAATGTTGGCGGCGGCCCGCGACGCGCGATCCCATGTCTCCGTACTGGTCGACGCGCGGACATGCCGAATGCGAGCGGAAGTTCTCTCCGTGCAACAATGTTCGCGGCTGGCCGCCACTCGAGACGTTGTGTCTCCGCGTTAGCCCAGACGCGGACAGGCTGAATTTCACCGGCAGTTTTCTCCGTGCAACAGTGTTGGCGGCGGCCCGCGACGCGCGATCCCATGTCTCCGTACTGGTCGACGCGCGGACATGCCGAATGCGAGCGGAAGTTCTCTCCGTGCAACAATGTTCGCGGCTGGCCGCCACTCGCGACGTTGTGTCTCCGCGTTAGCCCAGACGCGGACAGGCTGAATTTCACCGGCAGTTTTCTCCGTGCAACAATGTTGGCGGCGGCCCGCGACGCGCGATCCCATGTCTCCGTATTGGTCGACGCGCGGACATGCCGAATGCGAGCGGAAGTTCTCTCCGTGCAACAATGTTCGCGGCTGGCCGCCACTCGCGACGTTGTGTCTCCGCGTTAGCCCATACGCGGACAGGCTGAATTTCACCGGCAGTTTTCTCCGTGCTACAATGTTGGCGGCGGTCCGCGACGCGCGATCCTATGTCTCCATATTAGTCGAGGCGCGGACATGCTGAATGTGAGCGGAAGTTCTCTCAGTGCAACAATGTTCGCGGCTGGCCGCCACTCGCGATATTATGTCTCCATATTAGCCCAGACGCGGACAGGCTGAATTTCGCGGGCAGAATTCGCCGTGCAACAATGTTCGCTACTGCCGGCGACGCGCGGTATTATGTCTCCATATTAGCCGAGGCGCGGACATGCTCAATGTGAGAGGAAGTTCTCTCCGTGCAACAATGTTCGCGGCTGGCCGCCACTCGCGATATTATGTCTCCAAATTAGCCCACACGCGGACAGGCTGTATTTCACCGGCAGTTTTCTCCGTGCAACAATGTTGGCGGCGGCCCGCGACGCGCGATCCTATGTCTCCATATTAGTCGAGGCGCGGACATGCTGAATGTAAGCGGAAGTTCTCTCCGTGCAACAATGTTCGCGGCTGGCCGCCACTCGCGATATTATGTCTCCATATTAGCCCAGACGCGGACAGGCTGAATTTCACCGGCAGTTTTCTCCGTGCAACAATGTTGGCGGCGGCCCGCGACGCGCGATCCCATGTCTCCGTATTGGTCGACGCGCGGACATGCCGAATGCGAGGGGAAGTTCTCTCCGTGTAACAATGTTCGCGGCTGGCCGCCACTCGCGACGTTGTGTCTCCGCGTTAGCCCAGACGCGGACAGGCTGAATTTCACCGGCAGTTTTCTCCGTGCTACAATGTTGGCGGCGGTCCGCGACGCGCGATCCTATGGCTCCATATTAGTCGAGGCGCGGACCTGCTGAATGTGAGCGGATGTTCTCTCCGTGCAACAATGTTCGCGGCTGCCCGCCACTCGCGATATTATGTCTCCATATTAGCCCAGACGCGGACAGGCTGAATTTCGCGGGCAGAATTCGCCGTGCAACAATGTTCGCTACTGCCGGCGACGCGCGGTATTATGTCTCCATATTAGCCGAGGCGCGGACATGCTCAATGTGAGAGGAAGTTCTCTCCGTGCAACAATGTTCGCGGCTGGCCGCCACTCGCGATATTATGTCTCCATATTAGCCCACACGCGGACAGGCTGAATTTCACCGGCAGTTTTCTCCGTGCAACAATGTTGGCGGCGGCCCGCGACGCGCGATCCTATGTCTCCATATTAGTCGAGGGGCGGACATGCTGAATGTGAGCGGAAGTTCTCTCCGTGCAACAATGTTCGCGGCTGCCCGCCACTCGCGATATTATGGCTCCATATTAGCCGCGGCGCGGAAATGCTGAATGTCGCGGGCAGAATTCGCCGTGCAACAATGTTCGCTACTGCCGGCGACTCGCGGTATTATGTCTCCATATTAGTCGAGGCGCGGACATGCTGAATGTGAGCGGAAGTTCTGTCCGTGCAACAATGTTCGCGCCTGGCCGCCACTCGCGATATTATGTCTCCATATTAGCCCAGACGCGGACAGGCTGAATTTCACCGGCAGTTTTCTCCGTGCAACAATGTTGGCGGCGGCCCGCGACGCGCGATCCTATGTCTCCATATTAGTCGAGGCGCGGACATGCCGAATGCGAGCGGAAGTTCTGTCCGTGCAACAATGTTCGCGCCTGGCCGCCACTCGCGATATTATGTCTCCATATTAGCCCAGACGCGGACAGGCTGAATTTCACCGGCAGTTTTCTCCGTGCAACAATGTTGGCGGCGGCCCGCGACGCGCGATCCTATGTCTCCATATTAGTCGAGGCGCGGACATGCCGAATGCGAGCGGAAGTTCTCTCCGTGCAACAATGTTCGCGGCTGGCCGCCACTCGCGACGTTGTGTCTCCGCGTTAGCGCAGACGCGGACAGGCTGAATTTCACCGGCAGTTTTCTCCGTGCAACAATGTTGGCGGCGGCCCGCGACGCGCGATCCCATGTCTCCGTACTGGTCGACGCGCGGACATGCCGAATGCGAGCGGAAGTTCTCTCCGTGCAACAATGTTCGCGGCTGGCCGCCACTCGAGACGTTGTGTCTCCGCGTTAGCCCAGACGCGGACAGGCTGAATTTCACCGGCAGTTTTCTCCGTGCAACAATGTTGGCGGCGGCCCGCGACGCGCGATCCCATGTCTCCGTACTGGTCGACGCGCGGACATGCCGAATGCGAGCGGAAGTTCTCTCCGTGCAACAATGTTCGCGGCTGGCCGCCACTCGCGACGTTGTGTCTCCGCGTTAGCCCAGACGCGGACAGGCTGAATTTCACCGGCAGTTTTCTCCGTGCAACAATGTTGGCGGCGGCCCGCGACGCGCGATCCCATGTCTCCGTATTGGTCGACGCGCGGACATGCCGAATGCGAGCGGAAGTTCTCTCCGTGCAACAATGTTCGCGGCTGGCCGCCACTCGCGACGTTGTGTCTCCGCGTTAGCCCAGACGCGGACAGGCTGAATTTCACCGGCAGTTTTCTCCGTGCTACAATGTTGGCGGCGGTCCGCGACGCGCGATCCTATGTCTCCATATTAGTCGAGGCGCGGACATGCTGAATGTGAGCGGAAGTTCTCTCAGTGCAACAATGTTCGCGGCTGGCCGCCACTCGCGATATTATGTCTCCATATTAGCCCAGACGCGGACAGGCTGAATTTCGCGGGCAGAATTCGCCGTGCAACAATGTTCGCTACTGCCGGCGACGCGCGGTATTATGTCTCCATATTAGCCGAGGCGCGGACATGCTCAATGTGAGAGGAAGTTCTCTCCGTGCAACAATGTTCGCGGCTGGCCGCCACTCGCGATATTATGTCTCCAAATTAGCCCACACGCGGACAGGCTGAATTTCACCGGCAGTTTTCTCCGTGCAACAATGTTGGCGGCGGCCCGCGACGCGCGATCCTATGTCTCCATATTAGTCGAGGCGCGGACATGCTGAATGTAAGCGGAAGTTCTCTCCGTGCAACAATGTTCGCGGCTGGCCGCCACTCGCGATATTATGTCTCCATATTAGCCCAGACGCGGACAGGCTGAATTTCACCGGCAGTTTTCTCCGTGCAACAATGTTGGCTGCGGCCCGCGACGCGCGATCCTATGTCTCCATATTAGTCGAGGCGGGGACTTGCTGAATGTGAGCGGAAGTTCTCTCAGTGCAACAATGTTCGCGGCTGGCCGCCACTCGCGATATTATGTCTCCATATTAGCCCAGACGCGGACAGGCTGAATTTCACCGGCAGTTTTCTCCGTGCAACAATGTTGGCGGCGGCCCGCGACGCGCGATCCCATGTCTCCGTATTGGTCGACGCGCGGACATGCCGAATGCGAGCGGAAGTTCTCTCCGTGCAACAATGTTGGCGGCGGCCCGCGACGCGCGATCCTATGTCTCCATAATAGTCGAAGCGCGGACATGCTGAATGTGAGCGGAAGTTCTCTGCGTGCAACAATGTTCGCGGCTGCCCGCCACTCGCGATATTATGTCTCCATATTAGCCCAGACGCGGATAGGCTGAATTTCGCGGGCAGAATTCGCCGTGCAACAATGTTCGCTACTGCCGGCGACGCGCGGTATTATGTCTCCATATTAGCCGAGGCGCGGACATGCTCAATGTGAGCGGAAGTTCTGTCCGTGCAACAATGTTCGCGGCTGGCCGCCACTCGCGATATTATGTCTCCATATTAGCCCAGACGCGGACAGGCTGAATTTCACCGGCAGTTTTCTCCGTGCAACAATGTTGGCGGCGGCCCGCGACGCGCGATCCCATGTCTCCGTATTGGTCGACGCGCGGACATGCCGAATGCGAGCGGAAGTTCTCTCCGTGTAACAATGTTCGCGGCTGGCCGCCACTCGCGACGTTGTGTCTCCGCGTTAGCCCAGACGCGGACAGGCTGAATTTCACCGGCAGTTTTCTCCGTGCTACAATGTTGGCGGCGGTCCGCGACGCGCGATCCTATGGCTCCATATTAGTCGAGGCGCGGACCTGCTGAATGTGAGCGGATGTTCTCTCCGTGCAACAATGTTCGCGGCTGCCCGCCACTCGCGATATTATGTCTCCATATTAGCCCAGACGCGGACAGGCTGAATTTCGCGGGCAGAATTCGCCGTGCAACAATGTTCGCTACTGCCGGCGACGCGCGGTATTATGTCTCCATATTAGCCGAGGCGCGGACATGCTCAATGTGAGAGGAAGTTCTCTCCGTGCAACAATGTTCGCGGCTGGCCGCCACTCGCGATATTATGTCTCCATATTAGCCCACACGCGGACAGGCTGAATTTCACCGGCAGTTTTCTCCGTGCAACAATGTTGGCGGCGGCCCGCGACGCGCGATCCTATGTCTCCATATTAGTCGAGGGGCGGACATGCTGAATGTGAGCGGAAGTTCTCTCCGTGCAACAATGTTCGCGGCTGCCCGCCACTCGCGATATTATGGCTCCATATTAGCCGCGGCGCGGAAATGCTGAATGTCGCGGGCAGAATTCGCCGTGCAACAATGTTCGCTACTGCCGGCGACTCGCGGTATTATGTCTCCATATTAGTCGAGGCGCGGACATGCTGAATGTGAGCGGAAGTTCTGTCCGTGCAACAATGTTCGCGCCTGGCCGCCACTCGCGATATTATGTCTCCATATTAGCCCAGACGCGGACAGGCTGAATTTCACCGGCAGTTTTCTCCGTGCAACAATGTTGGCGGCGGCCCGCGACGCGCGATCCTATGTCTCCATATTAGTCGAGGCGCGGACATGCCGAATGCGAGCGGAAGTTCTGTCCGTGCAACAATGTTCGCGCCTGGCCGCCACTCGCGATATTATGTCTCCATATTAGCCCAGACGCGGACAGGCTGAATTTCACCGGCAGTTTTCTCCGTGCAACAATGTTGGCGGCGGCCCGCGACGCGCGATCCTATGTCTCCATATTAGTCGAGGCGCGGACATGCCGAATGCGAGCGGAAGTTCTCTCCGTGCAACAATGTTCGCGGCTGGCCGCCACTCGCGACGTTGTGTCTCCGCGTTAGTGCAGACGCGGACAGGCTGAATTTCACCGGCAGTTTTCTCCGTGCAACAATGTTGGCGGCGGCCCGCGACGCGCGATCCCATGTCTCCGTACTGGTCGACGCGCGGACATGCCGAATGCGAGCGGAAGTTCTCTCCGTGCAACAATGTTCGCGGCTGGCCGCCACTCGAGACGTTGTGTCTCCGCGTTAGCCCAGACGCGGACAGGCTGAATTTCACCGGCAGTTTTCTCCGTGCAACAATGTTGGCGGCGGCCCGCGACGCGCGATCCCATGTCTCCGTACTGGTCGACGCGCGGACATGCCGAATGCGAGCGGAAGTTCCCTCCGTGCAACAATGTTCGCGGCTGGCCGCCACTCGCGACGTTGTGTCTCCGCGTTAGCCCAGACGCGGACAGGCTGAATTTCACCGGCAGTTTTCTCCGTGCAACAATGTTGGCGGCGGCCCGCGACGCGCGATCCCATGTCCCCGTACTGGTCGACGCGCGGACATGCCGAATGCGAGCGGAAGTTCTCTCCGTGCAACAATGTTCGCGGCTGGCCGCCACTCGCGACGTTGTGTCTCCATATTAGCCCAGACGCGGACAGGCTGAATTTCACCTGCAGTTTTCTCCGTGCAACAATGTTGGCGGCGGCCCGCGAACCGCGATCCCATTCCTCCATATTAGTCGAGGCGCGGACATGCTGAATGTGAGCGGAAGTTCTCTCCGTGCAACATTGTTCGCGGCTGGCCGCCACTCGCGACGTTGTGTCTCCGCGTTAGCCCAGACGCGGACAGGCTGAATTTCACCGGCAGTTTTCTCCGTGCAACAATGTTGGCGGCGGCCCGCGACGCGCGATCCTATGTCTCCATATTAGTCGAGGCGCGGACATGCCGAATGCGAGCGGAAGTTCTGTCCGTGCAACAATGTTCGCGCCTGGCCGCCACTCGCGATATTATGTCTCCATATTAGCCCAGACGCGGACAGGCTGAATTTCACCGGCAGTTTTCTCCGTGCAACAATGTTGGCGGCGGCCCGCGACGCGCGATCCTATGTCTCCATATTAGTCGAGGCGCGGACATGCCGAATGCGAGCGGAAGTTCTCTCCGTGCAACAATGTTCGCGGCTGGCCGCCACTCGCGACGTTGTGTCTCCGCGTTAGCGCAGACGCGGACAGGCTGAATTTCACCGGCAGTTTTCTCCGTGCAACAATGTTGGCGGCGGCCCGCGACGCGCGATCCCATGTCTCCGTACTGGTCGACGCGCGGACATGCCGAATGCGAGCGGAAGTTCTCTCCGTGCAACAATGTTCGCGGCTGGCCGCCACTCGAGACGTTGTGTCTCCGCGTTAGCCCAGACGCGGACAGGCTGAATTTCACCGGCAGTTTTCTCCGTGCAACAATGTTGGCGGCGGCCCGCGACGCGCGATCCCATGTCTCCGTACTGGTCGACGCTCGGACATGCCGAATGCGAGCGGAAGTTCCCTCCGTGCAACAATGTTCGCGGCTGGCCGCCACTCGCGACGTTGTGTCTCCGCGTTAGCCCAGACGCGGACAGGCTGAATTTCACCGGCAGTTTTCTCCGTGCAACAATGTTGGCGGCGGCCCGCGACGCGCGATCCCATGTCCCCGTACTGGTCGACGCGCGGACATGCCGAATGCGAGCGGAAGTTCTCTCCGTGCAACAATGTTCGCGGCTGGCCGCCACTCGCGACGTTGTGTCTCCATATTAGCCCAGACGCGGACAGGCTGAATTTCACCTGCAGTTTTCTCCGTGCAACAATGTTGGCGGCGGCCCGCGAACCGCGATCCCATTCCTCCATATTAGTCGAGGCGCGGACATGCTGAATGTGAGCGGAAGTTCTCTCCGTGCAACATTGTTCGCGGCTGGCCGCCACTCGCGACGTTGTGTCTCCGCGTTAGCCCAGACGCGGACAGGCTGAATTTCACCGGCAGTTTTCTCCGTGCAACACTGTTGGCGGCGGCCCGCGACGCGCGATCCCATGTCTCCGTACTGGTCGACGCGCGGACATGCCGAATGCGAGCGGACGTTCGCTCCGTGCAACGATGTTCGCGGCTGGCCGCCACTCGCGACGTTGTGTCTCCGCGTTAGCCCAGACGCGGACAGGCTGAATTTCACCGGCAGTTTTCTCCGTGCAACAATGTTGGCGGCGGCCCGCGACGCGCGATCCCATGTCTCCGTACTGGTCGACGCGCGGACATGCCGAATGCGAGCGGACGTTCGCTCCGTGCAACGATGTTCGCGGCTGGCCGCCACTCGCGACGTTGTGTCTCCGCGTTAGCCCAGACGCGGACAGGCTGAATTTCACCGGCAGTTTTCTCCGTGCAACAATGTTGGCGGCGGCCCGCGACGCGCGATCCTATGTCTCCATATTAGTCGAGGCGCGGACATGCCGAATGCGAGCGGAAGTTCTCTCCGTGCAACAATGTTCGCGGCTGGCCGCCACTCGCGACGTTGTGTCTCCGCGTTAGCGCAGACGCGGACAGGCTGAATTTCACCGGCAGTTTTCTCCGTGCAACAATGTTGGCGGCGGCCCGCGACGCGCGATCCCATGTCTCCGTACTGGTCGACGCGCGGACATGCCGAATGCGAGCGGAAGTTCTCTCCGTGCAACAATGTTCGCGGCTGGCCGCCACTCGAGACGTTGTGTCTCCGCGTTAGCCCAGACGCGGACAGGCTGAATTTCACCGGCAGTTTTCTCCGTGCAACAATGTTGGCGGCGGCCCGCGACGCGCGATCCCATGTCTCCGTACTGGTCGACGCTCGGACATGCCGAATGCGAGCGGAAGTTCCCTCCGTGCAACAATGTTCGCGGCTGGCCGCCACTCGCGACGTTGTGTCTCCGCGTTAGCCCAGACGCGGACAGGCTGAATTTCACCGGCAGTTTTCTCCGTGCAACAATGTTGGCGGCGGCCCGCGACGCGCGATCCCATGTCCCCGTACTGGTCGACGCGCGGACATGCCGAATGCGAGCGGAAGTTCTCTCCGTGCAACAATGTTCGCGGCTGGCCGCCACTCGCGACGTTGTGTCTCCATATTAGCCCAGACGCGGACAGGCTGAATTTCACCTGCAGTTTTCTCCGTGCAACAATGTTGGCGGCGGCCCGCGAACCGCGATCCCATTCCTCCATATTAGTCGAGGCGCGGACATGCTGAATGTGAGCGGAAGTTCTCTCCGTGCAACATTGTTCGCGGCTGGCCGCCACTCGCGACGTTGTGTCTCCGCGTTAGCCCAGACGCGGACAGGCTGAATTTCACCGGCAGTTTTCTCCGTGCAACACTGTTGGCGGCGGCCCGCGACGCGCGATCCCATGTCTCCGTACTGGTCGACGCGCGGACATGCCGAATGCGAGCGGACGTTCGCTCCGTGCAACGATGTTCGCGGCTGGCCG
Organism: Xylocopa violacea; assembly: GCA_963969225.1. Lineage (NCBI taxonomy): Eukaryota > Metazoa > Arthropoda > Insecta > Hymenoptera > Apidae > Xylocopa > Xylocopa violacea. The sequence goes on along the minus strand of CAXAJV010000005.1, from coordinate 15,186,541 downwards.
CCACTCGCGACGTTGTGTCTCCGCGTTAGCCCAGACGCGGACAGGCTGAATTTCACCGGCAGTTTTCTCCGTGCAACAATGTTGGCGGCGGCCCGCGACGCGCGATCCCATGTCTCCGTACTGGTCGACGCGCGGACATGCCGAATGCGAGCGGACGTTCGCTCCGTGCAACGATGTTCGCGGCTGGCCGCCACTCGCGACGTTGTGTCTCCGCGTTAGCCCAGACGCGGACAGGCTGAATTTCACCGGCAGTTTTCTCCGTGCAACAATGTTGGCGGCGGCCCGCGACGCGCGATCCCATGTCTCCGTATTGGTCGACGCGCGGACATGCCGAATGCGAGCGGAAGTTCTCTCCGTGCAACAATGTTCGCGGCTGGCCGCCACTCGCGACGTTGTGTCTCCGCGTTAGCCCAGACGCGGACAGGCTGAATTTCACCGGCAGTTTTCTCCGTGCTACAATGTTGGCGGCGGTCCGCGACGCGCGATCCTATGTCTCCATATTAGTCGAGGCGCGGACATGCTGAATGTGAGCGGAAGTTCTCTCAGTGCAACAATGTTCGCGGCTGGCCGCCACTCGCGATATTATGTCTCCATATTAGCCCAGACGCGGACAGGCTGAATTTCACCGGCAGTTTTCTCCGTGCAACAATGTTGGCGGCGGCCCGCGACGCGCGATCCTATGTCTCCATATTAGTCGAGGGGCGGACATGCTGATTGTGAGCGGAAGTTCTCTCCGTGCAACAATGTTCGCGGCTGCCGCCACTCGCGATATTATGTCTCCATATTAGCCGCGCCGCGGAAATGCTGAATTTCGCGGGCAGAATTCGCCGTGCAACAATGTTCGCTACTGCCGGCGACGCGCGGTATTATGTCTACATATTAGTCGAGGCGCGGACCTGCTGAATGTGAGCGGAAGTTCTCTCCGTGCAACAATGTTCGCGGCTGCCCGCCACTCGCGATATTATGTCTCCATATTAGCCCAGACGCGGACAGGCTGAATTTCGCGGGCAGAATTCGCCGTGCAACAATGTTCGCTACTGCCGGCGACGCGCGGTATTATGTCTCCATATTAGCCGAGGCGCGGACATGCTCAATGTGAGAGGAAGTTCTCTCCGTGCAACAATGTTCGCGGCTGGCCGCCACTCGCGATATTATGTCTCCAAATTAGCCCACACGCGGACAGGCTGAATTTCACTGGCAGTTTTCTCCGTGCAACAATGTTGGCGGCGGCCCGCGACGCGCGATCCTATGTCTCCATATTAGTCGAGGCGCGGACATGCTGAATGTAAGCGGAAGTTCTCTCCGTGCAACAATGTTCGCGGCTGGCCGCCACTCGCGACGTTGTGTCTCCGCGTTAGCGCAGACGCGGACAGGCTGAATTTCACCGGCAGTTTTCTCCGTGCAACAATGTTGGCGGCGGCCCGCGACGCGCGATCCCATGTCTCCGTACTGGTCGACGCGCGGACATGCCGAATGCGAGCGGAAGTTCTCTCCGTGCAACAATGTTCGCGGCTGGCCGCCACTCGAGACGTTGTGTCTCCGCGTTAGCCCAGACGCGGACAGGCTGAATTTCACCGGCAGTTTTCTCCGTGCAACAATGTTGGCGGCGGCCCGCGACGCGCGATCCCATGTCTCCGTACTGGTCGACGCGCGGACATGCCGAATGCGAGCGGAAGTTCCCTCCGTGCAACAATGTTCGCGGCTGGCCGCCACTCGCGACGTTGTGTCTCCGCGTTAGCCCAGACGCGGACAGGCTGAATTTCACCGGCAGTTTTCTCCGTGCAACAATGTTGTCGGCGGCCCGCGACGCGCGATCCCATGTCCCCGTACTGGTCGACGCGCGGGCATGCTGAATGTGAGCGGAAGTTCTCTCCGTGCAACAATGTTCGCGGCTGGCCGCCACTCGCGATGTTATGTCTCCATATTAGCCGAGACGCGGACAGGCTGAATTTCACCGGCAGTTTTCTCCGTGCAACAATGTTGGCGGCGGCCCGCGACGCGCGATCCCATGTCTCCGTATTGGTCGACGCGCGGACATGCCGAATGCGAGCGGAAGTTCTTTCCGTGCAACAATGTTCGCGGCTGGCCGCCACTCGCGACGTTGTGTCTCCGCGTTAGCCCAGACGCGGAGAGGCTGAATTTCACCGGCAGTTTTCTCCGTGCAACAATGTTCGCGGCTGCCGCCACTCGCGATATTATGTCTCCATATTAGCCGCGCCGCGGAAATGCTGAATTTCGCGGGCAGAATTCGCCGTGCAACAATGTTCGCTACTGCCGGCGACGCGCGGTATTATGTCTCCATATTAGTCGAGGGGCGGACATGCTGATTGTGAGCGGAAGTTCTCTCCGTGCAACAATGTTCGCGGCTGCCGCCACTCGCGATATTATGTCTCCATATTAGCCGCGCCGCGGAAATGCTGAATTTCGCGGGCAGAATTCGCCGTGCAACAATGTTCGCTACTGCCGGCGACGCGCGGTATTATGTCTCCATATTAGTCGAGGCGCGGACATGCGGAATGCGAGCGGAAGTTCTCTCCGTGCAACGATGTTCGCGGCTGGCCGCCACTCGCGACGTTGTGTCTCCGCGTTAGCCCAGACGCGGAGAGGCTGAATTTCACCGGCAGTTTTCTCCGTGCAACAATGTTGACGGCGGCCCGCGACGCGCGATCCCATGTCTCCGGATTGGTCGACGCGCGGACATGCCGAATGCGAGCGGACGTTCGCTCCGTGCAACGATGTTCGCGGCTGGCCGCCACTCGCGACGTTGTGTCTCCGCGTTAGCCCAGACGCGGACAGGCTGAATTTCACCGGCAGTTTTCTCCGTGCAACAATGTTGGCGGCGGCCCGCGACGCGCGATCCCATGTCTCCGTACTGGTCGACGCGCGGACATGCCGAATGCGAGCGGACGTTCGCTCCGTGCAACGATGTTCGCGGCTGGCCGCCACTCGCGACGTTGTGTCTCCGCGTTAGCCCAGACGCGGACAGGCTGAATTTCACCGGCAGTTTTCTCCGTGCAACAATGTTGGCGGCGGCCCGCGACGCGCGATCCCATGTCTCCGTATTGGTCGACGCGCGGACATGCCGAATGCGAGCGGAAGTTCTCTCCGTGCAACAATGTTCGCGGCTGGCCGCCACTCGCGACGTTGTGTCTCCGCGTTAGCCCAGACGCGGACAGGCTGAATTTCACCGGCAGTTTTCTCCGTGCTACAATGTTGGCGGCGGTCCGCGACGCGCGATCCTATGTCTCCATATTAGTCGAGGCGCGGACATGCTGAATGTGAGCGGAAGTTCTCTCAGTGCAACAATGTTCGCGGCTGGCCGCCACTCGCGATATTATGTCTCCATATTAGCCCAGACGCGGACAGGCTGAATTTCACCGGCAGTTTTCTCCGTGCAACAATGTTGGCGGCGGCCCGCGACGCGCGATCCTATGTCTCCATATTAGTCGAGGGGCGGACATGCTGATTGTGAGCGGAAGTTCTCTCCGTGCAACAATGTTCGCGGCTGCCGCCACTCGCGATATTATGTCTCCATATTAGCCGCGCCGCGGAAATGCTGAATTTCGCGGGCAGAATTCGCCGTGCAACAATGTTCGCTACTGCCGGCGACGCGCGGTATTATGTCTACATATTAGTCGAGGCGCGGACCTGCTGAATGTGAGCGGAAGTTCTCTCCGTGCAACAATGTTCGCGGCTGCCCGCCACTCGCGATATTATGTCTCCATATTAGCCCAGACGCGGACAGGCTGAATTTCGCGGGCAGAATTCGCCGTGCAACAATGTTCGCTACTGCCGGCGACGCGCGGTATTATGTCTCCATATTAGCCGAGGCGCGGACATGCTCAATGTGAGAGGAAGTTCTCTCCGTGCAACAATGTTCGCGGCTGGCCGCCACTCGCGATATTATGTCTCCAAATTAGCCCACACGCGGACAGGCTGAATTTCACTGGCAGTTTTCTCCGTGCAACAATGTTGGCGGCGGCCCGCGACGCGCGATCCTATGTCTCCATATTAGTCGAGGCGCGGACATGCTGAATGTAAGCGGAAGTTCTCTCCGTGCAACAATGTTCGCGGCTGGCCGCCACTCGCGATATTATGTCTCCATATTAGCCCAGACGCGGACAGGCTGAATTTCACCGGCAGTTTTCTCCGTGCAACAATGTTGGCTGCGGCCCGCGACGCGCGATCCTATGTCTCCATATTAGTCGAGGCGGGGACTTGCTGAATGTGAGCGGAAGTTCTCTCAGTGCAACAATGTTCGCGGCTGGCCGCCACTCGCGATATTATGTCTCCATATTAGCCCAGACGCGGACAGGCTGAATTTCACCGGCAGTTTTCTCCGTGCAACAATGTTGGCGGCGGCCCGCGACGCGCGATCCCATGTCTCCGTATTTGTCGACGCGCGGACATGCCGAATGCGAGCGGAAGTTCTCTCCGTGCAACAATGTTGGCGGCGGCCCGCGACGCGCGATCCTATGTCTCCATAATAGTCGAAGCGCGGACATGCTGAATGTGAGCGGAAGTTCTCTCCGTGCAACAATGTTCGCGGCTGCCCGCCACTCGCGATATTATGTCTCCATATTAGCCCAGACGCGGACAGGCTGAATTTCACCGGCAGTTTTCTCCGTGCAACAATGTTGGCGGCGGCCCGCGACGCGCGATCCCATGTCTCCGTATTGGTCGACGCGCGGACATGCCGAATGCGAGCGGAAGTTCTCTCCGTGCAACAATGTTGGCGGCGGCCCGCGACGCGCGATCCTATGTCTCCATAATAGTCGAAGCGCGGACATGCTGAATGTGAGCGGAAGTTCTCTGCGTGCAACAATGTTCGCGGCTGCCCGCCACTCGCGATATTATGTCTCCATATTAGCCCAGACGCGGATAGGCTGAATTTCGCGGGCAGAATTCGCCGTGCAACAATGTTCGCTACTGCCGGCGACGCGCGGTATTATGTCTCCATATTAGCCGAGGCGCGGACATGCTCAATGTGAGCGGAAGTTCTGTCCGTGCAACAATGTTCGCGGCTGGCCGCCACTCGCGATATTATGTCTCCATATTAGCCCAGACGCGGACAGGCTGAATTTCACCGGCAGTTTTCTCCGTGCAACAATGTTGGCGGCGGCCCGCGACGCGCGATCCCATGTCTCCGTATTGGTCGACGCGCGGACATGCCGAATGCGAGGGGAAGTTCTCTCCGTGTAACAATGTTCGCGGCTGGCCGCCACTCGCGACGTTGTGTCTCCGCGTTAGCCCAGACGCGGACAGGCTGAATTTCACCGGCAGTTTTCTCCGTGCTACAATGTTGGCGGCGGTCCGCGACGCGCGATCCTATGGCTCCATATTAGTCGAGGCGCGGACCTGCTGAATGTGAGCGGATGTTCTCTCCGTGCAACAATGTTCGCGGCTGCCCGCCACTCGCGATATTATGTCTCCATATTAGCCCAGACGCGGACAGGCTGAATTTCGCGGGCAGAATTCGCCGTGCAACAATGTTCGCTACTGCCGGCGACGCGCGGTATTATGTCTCCATATTAGCCGAGGCGCGGACATGCTCAATGTGAGAGGAAGTTCTCTCCGTGCAACAATGTTCGCGGCTGGCCGCCACTCGCGATATTATGTCTCCATATTAGCCCACACGCGGACAGGCTGAATTTCACCGGCAGTTTTCTCCGTGCAACAATGTTGGCGGCGGCCCGCGACGCGCGATCCTATGTCTCCATATTAGTCGAGGGGCGGACATGCTGAATGTGAGCGGAAGTTCTCTCCGTGCAACAATGTTCGCGGCTGCCCGCCACTCGCGATATTATGGCTCCATATTAGCCGCGGCGCGGAAATGCTGAATGTCGCGGGCAGAATTCGCCGTGCAACAATGTTCGCTACTGCCGGCGACTCGCGGTATTATGTCTCCATATTAGTCGAGGCGCGGACATGCTGAATGTGAGCGGAAGTTCTGTCCGTGCAACAATGTTCGCGCCTGGCCGCCACTCGCGATATTATGTCTCCATATTAGCCCAGACGCGGACAGGCTGAATTTCACCGGCAGTTTTCTCCGTGCAACAATGTTGGCGGCGGCCCGCGACGCGCGATCCTATGTCTCCATATTAGTCGAGGCGCGGACATGCCGAATGCGAGCGGAAGTTCTGTCCGTGCAACAATGTTCGCGCCTGGCCGCCACTCGCGATATTATGTCTCCATATTAGCCCAGACGCGGACAGGCTGAATTTCACCGGCAGTTTTCTCCGTGCAACAATGTTGGCGGCGGCCCGCGACGCGCGATCCTATGTCTCCATATTAGTCGAGGCGCGGACATGCCGAATGCGAGCGGAAGTTCTCTCCGCGCAACAATGTTCGCGGCTGGCCGCCACTCGCGACGTTGTGTCTCCGCGTTAGCGCAGACGCGGACAGGCTGAATTTCACCGGCAGTTTTCTCCGTGCAACAATGTTGGCGGCGGCCCGCGACGCGCGATCCCATGTCTCCGTACTGGTCGACGCGCGGACATGCCGAATGCGAGCGGAAGTTCTCTCCGTGCAACAATGTTCGCGGCTGGCCGCCACTCGAGACGTTGTGTCTCCGCGTTAGCCCAGACGCGGACAGGCTGAATTTCACCGGCAGTTTTCTCCGTGCAACAATGTTGGCGGCGGCCCGCGACGCGCGATCCCATGTCTCCGTACTGGTCGACGCGCGGACATGCCGAATGCGAGCGGAAGTTCCCTCCGTGCAACAATGTTCGCGGCTGGCCGCCACTCGCGACGTTGTGTCTCCGCGTTAGCCCAGACGCGGACAGGCTGAATTTCACCGGCAGTTTTCTCCGTGCAACAATGTTGTCGGCGGCCCGCGACGCGCGATCCCATGTCCCCGTACTGGTCGACGCGCGGGCATGCTGAATGTGAGCGGAAGTTCTCTCCGTGCAACAATGTTCGCGGCTGGCCGCCACTCGCGATGTTATGTCTCCATATTAGCCGAGACGCGGACAGGCTGAATTTCACCGGCAGTTTTCTCCGTGCAACAATGTTGGCGGCGGCCCGCGACGCGCGATCCCATGTCTCCGTATTGGTCGACGCGCGGACATGCCGAATGCGAGCGGAAGTTCTTTCCGTGCAACAATGTTCGCGGCTGGCCGCCACTCGCGACGTTGTGTCTCCGCGTTAGCCCAGACGCGGAGAGGCTGAATTTCACCGGCAGTTTTCTCCGTGCAACAATGTTCGCGGCTGCCGCCACTCGCGATATTATGTCTCCATATTAGCCGCGCCGCGGAAATGCTGAATTTCGCGGGCAGAATTCGCCGTGCAACAATGTTCGCTACTGCCGGCGACGCGCGGTATTATGTCTCCATATTAGTCGAGGGGCGGACATGCTGATTGTGAGCGGAAGTTCTCTCCGTGCAACAATGTTCGCGGCTGCCGCCACTCGCGATATTATGTCTCCATATTAGCCGCGCCGCGGAAATGCTGAATTTCGCGGGCAGAATTCGCCGTGCAACAATGTTCGCTACTGCCGGCGACGCGCGGTATTATGTCTCCATATTAGTCGAGGCGCGGACATGCGGAATGCGAGCGGAAGTTCTCTCCGTGCAACGATGTTCGCGGCTGGCCGCCACTCGCGACGTTGTGTCTCCGCGTTAGCCCAGACGCGGAGAGGCTGAATTTCACCGGCAGTTTTCTCCGTGCAACAATGTTGGCGGCGGCCCGCGACGCGCGATCCCATGTCTCCGTATTGGTCGACGCGCGGACATGCCGAATGCGAGCGGAAGTTCTCTCCGTGCAACGATGTTCGCGGCTGGCCGCCACTCGCGACGTTGTGTCTCCGCGTTAGCCCAGACGCGGACAGGCTGAATTTCACCGGCAGTTTTCTCCGTGCAACAATGTTGACGGCGGCCCGCGACGCGCGATCCCATGTCTCCGGATTGGTCGACGCGCGGACATGCCGAATGCGAGCGGACGTTCGCTCCGTGCAACGATGTTCGCGGCTGGCCGCCACTCGCGACGTTGTGTCTCCGCGTTAGCCCAGACGCGGACAGGCTGAATTTCACCGGCAGTTTTCTCCGTGCAACAATGTTGGCGGCGGCCCGCGACGCGCGATCCCATGTCCCCGTACTGGTCGACGCGCGGGCATGCTGAATGTGAGCGGAAGTTCTCTCCGTGCAACAATGTTCGCGGCTGGCCGCCACTCGCGATGTTATGTCTCCATATTAGCCGAGACGCGGACAGGCTGAATTTCACCGGCAGTTTTCTCCGTGCAACAATGTTGGCGGCGGCCCGCGACGCGCGATCACATGTCTCCGTATTGGTCGACGCGCGGACATGCCGAATGCGAGCGGAAGTTCTTTCCGTGCAACAATGTTCGCGGCTGGCCGCCACTCGCGACGTTGTGTCTCCGCGTTAGCCCAGACGCGGAGAGGCTGAATTTCACCGGCAGTTTTCTCCGTGCAACAATGTTCGCGGCTGCCGCCACTCGCGATATTATGTCTCCATATTAGCCGCGCCGCGGAAATGCTGAATTTCGCGGGCAGAATTCGCCGTGCAACAATGTTCGCTACTGCCGGCGACGCGCGGTATTATGTCTCCATATTAGTCGAGGGGCGGACATGCTGATTGTGAGCGGAAGTTCTCTCCGTGCAACAATGTTCGCGGCTGCCGCCACTCGCGATATTATGTCTCCATATTAGCCGCGCCGCGGAAATGCTGAATTTCGCGGGCAGAATTCGCCGTGCAACAATGTTCGCTACTGCCGGCGACGCGCGGTATTATGTCTCCATATTAGTCGAGGCGCGGACATGCGGAATGCGAGCGGAAGTTCTCTCCGTGCAACGATGTTCGCGGCTGGCCGCCACTCGCGACGTTGTGTCTCCGCGTTAGCCCAGACGCGGAGAGGCTGAATTTCACCGGCAGTTTTCTCCGTGCAACAATGTTGGCGGCGGCCCGCGACGCGCGATCCCATGTCTCCGTATTGGTCGACGCGCGGACATGCCGAATGCGAGCGGAAGTTCTCTCCGTGCAACGATGTTCGCGGCTGGCCGCCACTCGCGACGTTGTGTCTCCGCGTTAGCCCAGACGCGGACAGGCTGAATTTCACCGGCAGTTTTCTCCGTGCAACAATGTTGACGGCGGCCCGCGACGCGCGATCCCATGTCTCCGGATTGGTCGACGCGCGGACATGCCGAATGCGAGCGGACGTTCGCTCCGTGCAACGATGTTCGCGGCTGGCCGCCACTCGCGACGTTGTGTCTCCGCGTTAGCCCAGACGCGGACAGGCTGAATTTCACCGGCAGTTTTCTCCGTGCAACAATGTTGGCGGCGGCCCGCGACGCGCGATCCCATGTCTCCGTATTGGTCGACGAGCGGACATGCTGAATGTGAGCGGAAGTTCTCTGCGTGCAACAATGTTCGCGGCTGGCCGCCACTCGCGATGTTATGTCTCCATATTAGCCCAGACGTGGACAGGCTGAATTTCACCGGCAGTTTTCTCCGTGCAACAATGTTGGCGGCGGTCCGCGACGCGCGATCCTATGTCTTCATATTAGTCGAGGCGCGGACATGCCGAATGTGAGCGGACGTTCTCTCCGTGCAACAATGTTCGCGGCTGGCCGCCACTCGCGACGTTGTGTCTCCGCGTTAGCCCAGACGCGGACAGGCTGAATTTCACCGGCAGTTTTCTCCGTGCAACAATGTTGGCGGCGGCCCGCGACGCGCGATCCCATGTCTCCGTACTGGTCGACGCGCGGACATGCCGAATGCGAGCGGACGTTCGCTCCGTGCAACAATGTTCGCGGCTGGCCGCCACTCGCGATGTTATGTCTCCATATTAGCCGAGACGCGGACAGGCTGAATTTCACCGGCAGTTTTCTCCGTGCAACAATGTTGGCGGCGGCCCGTGATGCGCGATCCTATGTCTCCATATTTGTCGAGGCGCGGGCATGCTGAATGTGAGCGGAAGTTCTCTCCGTGCAACAATGTTCGCGGCTGGCCGCCACTCGCGATGTTATGTCTCCATATTAGCCGAGACGCGGACAGGCTGAATTTCACCGGCAGTTTTCTCCGTGCAACAATGTTGGCGGCGGCCCGCGACGCGCGATCCCATGTCTCCGTATTGGTCGACGCGCGGACATGCCGAATGCGAGCGGAAGTTCTTTCCGTGCAACAATGTTCGCGGCTGGCCGCCACTCGCGACGTTGTGTCTCCGCGTTAGCCCAGACGCGGAGAGGCTGAATTTCACCGGCAGTTTTCTCCGTGCAACAATGTTCGCGGCTGCCGCCACTCGCGATATTATGTCTCCATATTAGCCGCGCCGCGGAAATGCTGAATTTCGCGGGCAGAATTCGCCGTGCAACAATGTTCGCTACTGCCGGCGACGCGCGGTATTATGTCTCCATATTAGTCGAGGCGCGGACATGCGGAATGCGAGCGGAAGTTCTCTCCGTGCAACGATGTTCGCGGCTGGCCGCCACTCGCGACGTTGTGTCTCCGCGTTAGCCCAGACGCGGAGAGGCTGAATTTCACCGGCAGTTTTCTCCGTGCAACAATGTTGGCGGCGGCCCGCGACGCGCGATCCCATGTCTCCGTATTGGTCGACGCGCGGACATGCCGAATGCGAGCGGAAGTTCTCTCCGTGCAACGATGTTCGCGGCTGGCCGCCACTCGCGACGTTGTGTCTCCGCGTTAGCCCAGACGCGGACAGGCTGAATTTCACCGGCAGTTTTCTCCGTGCAACAATGTTGACGGCGGCCCGCGACGCGCGATCCCATGTCTCCGGATTGGTCGACGCGCGGACATGCCTAATGCGAGCGGAAGTTCTCTCCGTGCAACAATGTTCGCGGCTGGCCGCCACTCGCGACGTTGTGTCTCCGCGTTAGCCCAGACGCGGACAGGCTGAATTTCACCGGCAGTTCTCTCCGTGCAACAATGTTGGCGGCGGCCCGCGACGCGCGATCCCATGTCTCCGTATTGGTCGACGCGCGGACATGCCGAATGCGAGCGGAAGTTCTCTCCGTGCAACAATGCTCGCGGCTGCCCGCCACTCGCGATATTATGTCTCCATATTAGCCGCGCCGCGGAAATGCTGAATTTCGCGGGCAGAATTCGCCGTGCAACAATGTTCGCTACTGCCGGCGACGCGCGGTATTATGTCTCCATATTAGTCGAGGCGCGGACATGCGGAATGCGAGCGGAAGTTCTCTCCGTGCAACGATGTTCGCGGCTGGCCGCCACTCGCGACGTTGTGTCTCCGCGTTAGCCCAGACGCGGACAGGCTGAATTTCACCGGCAGTTTTCTCCGTGCAACAATGTTGGCGGCGGCCCGCGACGCGCGATCCCATGTCTCCGTATTGGTCGACGCGCGGACATGCCGAATGCGAGCGGAAGTTCTCTCCGTGCAACGATGTTCGCGGCTGGCCGCCACTCGCGACGTTGTGTCTCCGCGTTAGCCCAGACGCGGACAGGCTGAATTTCACCGGCAGTTTTCTCCGTGCAACAATGTTGGCGGCGGCCCGCGACGCGCGATCCCATGTCTCCGTATTGGTCGACGCGCGGACATGCCGAATGCGAGCGGAAGTTCTCTCCGTGCAACGATGTTCGCGGCTGGCCGCCACTCGCGACGTTGTGTCTCCGCGTTGGCCCAGACGCGGACAGGCTGAATTTCACCGGCAGTTTTCTCCGTGCAACAATGTTGGCGGCGGCCCGCGACGCGCGATCCCATGTCTCCGTATTGGTCGACGCGCGGACATGCCGAATGCGAGCGGAAGTTCTTTCCGTGCAACAATGTTCGCGGCTGGCCGCCACTCGCGACGTTGTGTCTCCGCGTTAGCCCAGACGCGGAGAGGCTGAATTTCACCGGCAGTTTTCTCCGTGCAACAATGTTCGCGGCTGCCGCCACTCGCGATATTATGTCTCCATATTAGCCGCGCCGCGGAAATGCTGAATTTCGCGGGCAGAATTCGCCGTGCAACAATGTTCGCTACTGCCGGCGACGCGCGGTATTATGTCTCCATATTAGTCGAGGCGCGGACATGCGGAATGCGAGCGGAAGTTCTCTCCGTGCAACGATGTTCGCGGCTGGCCGCCACTCGCGACGTTGTGTCTCCGCGTTAGCCCAGACGCGGAGAGGCTGAATTTCACCGGCAGTTTTCTCCGTGCAACAATGTTGGCGGCGGCCCGCGACGCGCGATCCCATGTCTCCGTATTGGTCGACGCGCGGACATGCCGAATGCGAGCGGAAGTTCTCTCCGTGCAACGATGTTCGCGGCTGGCCGCCACTCGCGACGTTGTGTCTCCGCGTTAGCCCAGACGCGGACAGGCTGAATTTCACCGGCAGTTTTCTCCGTGCAACAATGTTGACGGCGGCCCGCGACGCGCGATCCCATGTCTCCGGATTGGTCGACGCGCGGACATGCCTAATGCGAGCGGAAGTTCTCTCCGTGCAACAATGTTCGCGGCTGGCCGCCACTCGCGACGTTGTGTCTCCGCGTTAGCCCAGACGCGGACAGGCTGAATTTCACCGGCAGTTCTCTCCGTGCAACAATGTTGGCGGCGGCCCGCGACGCGCGATCCCATGTCTCCGTATTGGTCGACGCGCGGACATGCCGAATGCGAGCGGAAGTTCTCTCCGTGCAACAATGCTCGCGGCTGCCCGCCACTCGCGATATTATGTCTCCATATTAGCCGCGCCGCGGAAATGCTGAATTTCGCGGGCAGAATTCGCCGTGCAACAATGTTCGCTACTGCCGGCGACGCGCGGTATTATGTCTCCATATTAGTCGAGGCGCGGACATGCGGAATGCGAGCGGAAGTTCTCTCCGTGCAACGATGTTCGCGGCTGGCCGCCACTCGCGACGTTGTGTCTCCGCGTTAGCCCAGACGCGGACAGGCTGAATTTCACCGGCAGTTTTCTCCGTGCAACAATGTTGGCGGCGGCCCGCGACGCGCGATCCCATGTCTCCGTATTGGTCGACGCGCGGACATGCCGAATGCGAGCGGAAGTTCTCTCCGTGCAACGATGTTCGCGGCTGGCCGCCACTCGCGACGTTGTGTCTCCGCGTTAGCCCAGACGCGGACAGGCTGAATTTCACCGGCAGTTTTCTCCGTGCAACAATGTTGGCGGCGGCCCGCGACGCGCGATCCCATGTCTCCGTATTGGTCGACGCGCGGACATGCCGAATGCGAGCGGAAGTTCTCTCCGTGCAACGATGTTCGCGGCTGGCCGCCACTCGCGACGTTGTGTCTCCGCGTTGGCCCAGACGCGGACAGGCTGAATTTCACCGGCAGTTTTCTCCGTGCAACAATGTTGGCGGCGGCCCGCGACGCGCGATCCCATGTCTCCGTATTGGTCGACGCGCGGACATGCCGAATGCGAGCGGAAGTTCTCTCCGTGCAACGATGTTCGCGGCTGGCCGCCACTCGCGATATTATGTCTCCATATTAGCCCAGACGCGGACAGGCTGAATTTCACCGGCAGTTTTCTCCGTGCAACAATGTTGGCGGCGGCCCGCGACGCGCGATCCTATGCCTCCATATTAGTCGAGGGGCGGACATGCTGATTGTGAGCGGAAGTTCTCTCCGTGCAACAATGTTCGCGGCTGCCGCCACTCGCGATATTATGTCTCCATATTAGCCGCGCCGCGGAAATGCTGAATTTCGCGGGCAGAATTCGCCGTGCAACAATGTTCGCTACTGCCGGCGACGCGCGGTATTATGTCTCCATATTAGTCGAGGCGCGGACATGCGGAATGCGAGCGGAAGTTCTCTCCGTGCAACGATGTTCGCGGCTGGCCGCCACTCGCGACGTTGTGTCTCCGCGTTAGCCCAGACGCGGACAGGCTGAATTTCACCGGCAGTTTTCTCCGTGCAACAATGTTGGCGGCGGCCCGCGACGCGCGATCCCATGTCTCCGTATTGGTCGACGCGCGGACATGCCGAATGCGAGCGGAAGTTCTCTCCGTGCAACGATGTTCGCGGCTGGCCGCCACTCGCGACGTTGTGTCTCCGCGTTAGCCCAGACGCGGACAGGCTGAATTTCACCGGCAGTTTTCTCCGTGCAACAATGTTGACGGCGGCCCGCGACGCGCGATCCCATGTCTCCGGATTGGTCGACGCGCGGACATGCCGAATGCGAGCGGACGTTCGCTCCGTGCAACGATGTTCGCGGCTGGCCGCCACTCGCGACGTTGTGTCTCCGCGTTAGCCCAGACGCGGACAGGCTGAATTTCACCGGCAGTTTTCTCCGTGCAACAATGTTGGCGGCGGCCCGCGACGCGCGATCCCATGTCTCCGTATTGGTCGACGAGCGGACATGCTGAATGTGAGCGGAAGTTCTCTGCGTGCAACAATGTTCGCGGCTGGCCGCCACTCGCGATGTTATGTCTCCATATTAGCCCAGACGTGGACAGGCTGAATTTCACCGGCAGTTTTCTCCGTGCAACAATGTTGGCGGCGGTCCGCGACGCGCGATCCTATGTCTTCATATTAGTCGAGGCGCGGACATGCCGAATGTGAGCGGAAGTTCTCTCCGTGCAACAATGTTCGCGGCTGGCCGCCACTCGCGACGTTGTGTCTCCGCGTTAGCCCAGACGCGGACAGGCTGAATTTCACCGGCAGTTTTCTCCGTGCAACAATGTTGGCGGCGGCCCGCGACGCGCGATCCCATGTCTCCGTACTGGTCGACGCGCGGACATGCCGAATGCGAGCGGACGTTCGCTCCGTGCAACAATGTTCGCGGCTGGCCGCCACTCGCGATGTTATGTCTCCATATTAGCCGAGACGCGGACAGGCTGAATTTCACCGGCAGTTTTCTCCGTGCAACAATGTTGGCGGCGGCCCGTGATGCGCGATCCTATGTCTCCATATTTGTCGAGGCGCGGGCATGCTGAATGTGAGCGGAAGTTCTCTCCGTGCAACAATGTTCGCGGCTGCCGCCACTCGCGATATTATGTCTCCATATTAGCCGCGCCGCGGAAATGCTGAATTTCGCGGGCAGAATTCGCCGTGCAACAATGTTCGCTACTGCCGGCGACGCGCGGTATTATGTCTCCATATTAGTCGAGGCGCGGACATGCGGAATGCGAGCGGAAGTTCTCTCCGTGCAACGATGTTCGCGGCTGGCCGCCACTCGCGACGTTGTGTCTCCGCGTTAGCCCAGACGCGGACAGGCTGAATTTCACCGGCAGTTTTCTCCGTGCAACAATGTTGGCGGCGGCCCGCGACGCGCGATCCCATGTCTCCGTATTGGTCGACGCGCGGACATGCCGAATGCGAGCGGAAGTTCTCTCCGTGCAACGATGTTCGCGGCTGGCCGCCACTCGCGACGTTGTGTCTCCGCGTTAGCCCAGACGCGGACAGGCTGAATTTCACCGGCAGTTTTCTCCGTGCAACAATGTTGACGGCGGCCCGCGACGCGCGATCCCATGTCTCCGGATTGGTCGACGCGCGGACATGCCGAATGCGAGCGGACGTTCGCTCCGTGCAACGATGTTCGCGGCTGGCCGCCACTCGCGACGTTGTGTCTCCGCGTTAGCCCAGACGCGGACAGGCTGAATTTCACCGGCAGTTTTCTCCGTGCAACAATGTTGGCGGCGGCCCGCGACGCGCGATCCCATGTCTCCGTATTGGTCGACGAGCGGACATGCTGAATGTGAGCGGAAGTTCTCTGCGTGCAACAATGTTCGCGGCTGGCCGCCACTCGCGATGTTATGTCTCCATATTAGCCCAGACGTGGACAGGCTGAATTTCACCGGCAGTTTTCTCCGTGCAACAATGTTGGCGGCGGTCCGCGACGCGCGATCCTATGTCTTCATATTAGTCGAGGCGCGGACATGCCGAATGTGAGCGGAAGTTCTCTCCGTGCAACAATGTTCGCGGCTGGCCGCCACTCGCGACGTTGTGTCTCCGCGTTAGCCCAGACGCGGACAGGCTGAATTTCACCGGCAGTTTTCTCCGTGCAACAATGTTGGCGGCGGCCCGCGACGCGCGATCCCATGTCTCCGTACTGGTCGACGCGCGGACATGCCGAATGCGAGCGGACGTTCGCTCCGTGCAACAATGTTCGCGGCTGGCCGCCACTCGCGATGTTATGTCTCCATATTAGCCGAGACGCGGACAGGCTGAATTTCACCGGCAGTTTTCTCCGTGCAACAATGTTGGCGGCGGCCCGTGATGCGCGATCCTATGTCTCCATATTTGTCGAGGCGCGGGCATGCTGAATGTGAGCGGAAGTTCTCTCCGTGCAACAATGTTCGCGGCTGGCCGCCACTCGCGATGTTATGTCTCCATATTAGCCGAGACGCGGACAGGCTGAATTTCACCGGCAGTTTTCTCCGTGCAACAATGTTGGCGGCGGCCCGCGACGCGCGATCCCATGTCTCCGTATTGGTCGACGCGCGGACATGCCGAATGCGAGCGGAAGTTCTTTCCGTGCAACAATGTTCGCGGCTGGCCGCCACTCGCGACGTTGTGTCTCCGCGTTAGCCCAGACGCGGAGAGGCTGAATTTCACCGGCAGTTTTCTCCGTGCAACAATGTTCGCGGCTGCCGCCACTCGCGATATTATGTCTCCATATTAGCCGCGCCGCGGAAATGCTGAATTTCGCGGGCAGAATTCGCCGTGCAACAATGTTCGCTACTGCCGGCGACGCGCGGTATTATGTCTCCATATTAGTCGAGGGGCGGACATGCTGATTGTGAGCGGAAGTTCTCTCCGTGCAACAATGTTCGCGGCTGCCGCCACTCGCGATATTATGTCTCCATATTAGCCGCGCCGCGGAAATGCTGAATTTCGCGGGCAGAATTCGCCGTGCAACAATGTTCGCTACTGCCGGCGACGCGCGGTATTATGTCTCCATATTAGTCGAGGCGCGGACATGCGGAATGCGAGCGGAAGTTCTCTCCGTGCAACGATGTTCGCGGCTGGCCGCCACTCGCGACGTTGTGTCTCCGCGTTAGCCCAGACGCGGAGAGGCTGAATTTCACCGGCAGTTTTCTCCGTGCAACAATGTTGGCGGCGGCCCGCGACGCGCGATCCCATGTCTCCGTATTGGTCGACGCGCGGACATGCCGAATGCGAGCGGAAGTTCTCTCCGTGCAACGATGTTCGCGGCTGGCCGCCACTCGCGACGTTGTGTCTCCGCGTTAGCCCAGACGCGGACAGGCTGAATTTCACCGGCAGTTTTCTCCGTGCAACAATGTTGACGGCGGCCCGCGACGCGCGATCCCATGTCTCCGGATTGGTCGACGCGCGGACATGCCTAATGCGAGCGGAAGTTCTCTCCGTGCAACAATGTTCGCGGCTGGCCGCCACTCGCGACGTTGTGTCTCCGCGTTAGCCCAGACGC
This sequence comes from Xylocopa violacea, assembly GCA_963969225.1. Classification (NCBI taxonomy): domain Eukaryota; kingdom Metazoa; phylum Arthropoda; class Insecta; order Hymenoptera; family Apidae; genus Xylocopa; species Xylocopa violacea. The sequence goes on along the minus strand of CAXAJV010000005.1, from coordinate 15,169,227 downwards.
GGACAGGCTGAATTTCACCGGCAGTTCTCTCCGTGCAACAATGTTGGCGGCGGCCCGCGACGCGCGATCCCATGTCTCCGTATTGGTCGACGCGCGGACATGCCGAATGCGAGCGGAAGTTCTCTCCGTGCAACAATGCTCGCGGCTGCCCGCCACTCGCGATATTATGTCTCCATATTAGCCGCGCCGCGGAAATGCTGAATTTCGCGGGCAGAATTCGCCGTGCAACAATGTTCGCTACTGCCGGCGACGCGCGGTATTATGTCTCCGTATTGGTCGACGCGCGGACATGCCGAATGCTTGCGGAAGTTCTCTCCGTGCAACGATGTTCGCGGCTGGCCGCCACTCGCGACGTTGTGTCTCCGCGTTAGCCCAGACGCGGACAGGCTGAATTTCACCGGCAGTTTTCTCCGTGCAACAATGTTGGCGGCGGCCCGCGACGCGCGATCCCATGTCTCCGTATTGGTCGACGCGCGGACATGCCGAATGCGAGCGGACGTTCTCTCCGCGCAACAATGTTCGCGGCTGGCCGCCACTCGCGACGTTGTGTCTCCATATTAGCCCAGACGCGGACAGGCTGAATTTCACCGGCAGTTTTCTCCGTGCAACAATGTTGGCGGCGGCCCGCGACGCGCGATCCTATGTCTCCATTTCAGTCGAGGGGCGCACATGCTGATTGTGAGCGGAAGTTCTCTCCGTGCAACAATGTTCGCGGCTGCCGCCACTCATGATATTATGTCTCCATATTAGCCGCGCCGCGGAAATGCTGAATTTCGCGGGCAGAATTCGCCGTGCAACAATGTTCGCTACTGCCGGCGACGCGCGGTATTATGTCTCCATATTAGTCGAGGCGCGGACATGCGGAATGCGAGCGGAAGTTCTCTCCGTGCAACGATGTTCGCGGCTGGCCGCCACTCGCGACGTTGTGTCTCCGCGTTAGCCCAGACGCGGACAGGCTGAATTTCACCGGCAGTTCTCTCCGTGCAACAATGTTGGCGGCGGCCCGCGACGCGCGATCCCATGTCTCCGTATTGGTCGACGCGCGGACATGCCGAATGCGAGCGGAAGTTCTCTCCGTGCAACAATGCTCGCGGCTGCCCGCCACTCGCGATATTATGTCTCCATATTAGCCCAGACGCGGACAGGCTGAATTTCGCGGGCAGAATTCGCCGTGCAACAATGTTCTCTACTGCCGGCGACGCGCGGTATTATGTCTCCATACTAGCCGAGGCGCGGACATGCTCAATGTGAGCGGAAGTTCTGTCCGTGCAACAATGTTCGCGGCTGGCCGCCACTCGCGATATTATGTCTCCATATTAGCCCAGACGCGGACAGGCTGAATTTCACCGGCAGTTTTCTCCGTGCAACAATGTTGGCGGCGGCCCGCGACGCGCGATCCTATGTCTCTATTTCAGTCGAGGGGCGGACATGCTGATTGTGAGCGGAAGTTCTCTCCGTGCAACAATGTTCGCGGCTGCCGCCACTCACGATATTATGTCTCCATATTAGCCGCGCCGCGGAAATGCTGAATTTCGCGGGCAGAATTCGCCGTGCAACAATGTTCGCTACTGCCGGCGACGCGCGGTATTATGTCTCCATATTAGTCGAGGCGCGGACATGCGGAATGCGAGCGGAAGTTCTCTCCGTGCAACGATGTTCGCGGCTGGCCGCCAATCGCGACGTTGTGTCTCCGCGTTAGCCCAGACGCGGAGAGGCTGAATTTCACCGGCAGTTTTCTCCGTGCAACAATGTTGGCGGCGGCCCGCGACGCGCGATCCCATGTCTCCGTACTGGTCGACGCGCGGACATGCCGAATGCGAGCGGACGTTCGCTCCGTGCAACAATGTTCGCGGCTGGCCGCCACTCGCGATGTTATGTCTCCATATTAGCCGAGACGCGGACAGGCTGAATTTCACCGGCAGTTTTCTCCGTGCAACAATGTTGGCGGCGGCCCGTGATGCGCGATCCTATGTCTCCATATTTGTCGAGGCGCGGGCATGCTGAATGTGAGCGGAAGTTCTCTCCGTGCAACAATGTTCGCGGCTGGCCGCCACTCGCGATGTTATGTCTCCATATTAGCCGAGACGCGGACAGGCTGAATTTCACCGGCAGTTTTCTCCGTGCAACAATGTTGGCGGCGGCCCGCGACGCGCGATCCCATGTCTCCGTATTGGTCGACGCGCGGACATGCCGAATGCGAGCGGAAGTTCTTTCCGTGCAACAATGTTCGCGGCTGGCCGCCACTCGCGACGTTGTGTCTCCGCGTTAGCCCAGACGCGGAGAGGCTGAATTTCACCGGCAGTTTTCTCCGTGCAACAATGTTCGCGGCTGCCGCCACTCGCGATATTATGTCTCCATATTAGCCGCGCCGCGGAAATGCTGAATTTCGCGGGCAGAATTCGCCGTGCAACAATGTTCGCTACTGCCGGCGACGCGCGGTATTATGTCTCCATATTAGTCGAGGGGCGGACATGCTGATTGTGAGCGGAAGTTCTCTCCGTGCAACAATGTTCGCGGCTGCCGCCACTCGCGATATTATGTCTCCATATTAGCCGCGCCGCGGAAATGCTGAATTTCGCGGGCAGAATTCGCCGTGCAACAATGTTCGCTACTGCCGGCGACGCGCGGTATTATGTCTCCATATTAGTCGAGGCGCGGACATGCGGAATGCGAGCGGAAGTTCTCTCCGTGCAACGATGTTCGCGGCTGGCCGCCACTCGCGACGTTGTGTCTCCGCGTTAGCCCAGACGCGGAGAGGCTGAATTTCACCGGCAGTTTTCTCCGTGCAACAATGTTGGCGGCGGCCCGCGACGCGCGATCCCATGTCTCCGTATTGGTCGACGCGCGGACATGCCGAATGCGAGCGGAAGTTCTCTCCGTGCAACGATGTTCGCGGCTGGCCGCCACTCGCGACGTTGTGTCTCCGCGTTAGCCCAGACGCGGACAGGCTGAATTTCACCGGCAGTTTTCTCCGTGCAACAATGTTGACGGCGGCCCGCGACGCGCGATCCCATGTCTCCGGATTGGTCGACGCGCGGACATGCCTAATGCGAGCGGAAGTTCTCTCCGTGCAACAATGTTCGCGGCTGGCCGCCACTCGCGACGTTGTGTCTCCGCGTTAGCCCAGACGCGGACAGGCTGAATTTCACCGGCAGTTCTCTCCGTGCAACAATGTTGGCGGCGGCCCGCGACGCGCGATCCCATGTCTCCGTATTGGTCGACGCGCGGACATGCCGAATGCGAGCGGAAGTTCTCTCCGTGCAACAATGCTCGCGGCTGCCCGCCACTCGCGATATTATGTCTCCATATTAGCCGCGCCGCGGAAATGCTGAATTTCGCGGGCAGAATTCGCCGTGCAACAATGTTCGCTACTGCCGGCGACGCGCGGTATTATGTCTCCATATTAGTCGAGGCGCGGACATGCGGAATGCGAGCGGAAGTTCTCTCCGTGCAACGATGTTCGCGGCTGGCCGCCACTCGCGACGTTGTGTCTCCGCGTTAGCCCAGACGCGGAGAGGCTGAATTTCACCGGCAGTTTTCTCCGTGCAACAATGTTGGCGGCGGCCCGCGACGCGCGATCCCATGTCTCCGTATTGGTCGACGCGCGGACATGCCGAATGCTTGCGGAAGTTCTCTCCGTGCAACGATGTTCGCGGCTGGCCGCCACTCGCGACGTTGTGTCTCCGCGTTAGCCCAGACGCGGACAGGCTGAATTTCACCGGCAGTTTTCTCCGTGCAACAATGTTGGCGGCGGCCCGCGACGCGCGATCCCATGTCTCCGTATTGGTCGACGCGCGGACATGCCGAATGCGAGCGGACGTTCTCTCCGCGCAACAATGTTCGCGGCTGGCCGCCACTCGCGACGTTGTGTCTCCATATTAGCCCAGACGCGGACAGGCTGAATTTCACCGGCAGTTTTCTCCGTGCAACAATGTTGGCGGCGGCCCGCGACGCGCGATCCTATGTCTCCATTTCAGTCGAGGGGCGCACATGCTGATTGTGAGCGGAAGTTCTCTCCGTGCAACAATGTTCGCGGCTGCCGCCACTCATGATATTATGTCTCCATATTAGCCGCGCCGCGGAAATGCTGAATTTCGCGGGCAGAATTCGCCGTGCAACAATGTTCGCTACTGCCGGCGACGCGCGGTATTATGTCTCCATATTAGTCGAGGCGCGGACATGCGGAATGCGAGCGGAAGTTCTCTCCGTGCAACGATGTTCGCGGCTGGCCGCCACTCGCGACGTTGTGTCTCCGCGTTAGCCCAGACGCGGACAGGCTGAATTTCACCGGCAGTTCTCTCCGTGCAACAATGTTGGCGGCGGCCCGCGACGCGCGATCCCATGTCTCCGTATTGGTCGACGCGCGGACATGCCGAATGCGAGCGGAAGTTCTCTCCGTGCAACAATGCTCGCGGCTGCCCGCCACTCGCGATATTATGTCTCCATATTAGCCCAGACGCGGACAGGCTGAATTTCGCGGGCAGAATTCGCCGTGCAACAATGTTCTCTACTGCCGGCGACGCGCGGTATTATGTCTCCATACTAGCCGAGGCGCGGACATGCTCAATGTGAGCGGAAGTTCTGTCCGTGCAACAATGTTCGCGGCTGGCCACCACTCGCGATATTATGTCTCCATATTAGCCCAGACGCGGACAGGCTGAATTTCACCGGCAGTTTTCTCCGTGCAACAATGTTGGCGGCGGCCCGCGACGCGCGATCCTATGTCTCTATTTCAGTCGAGGGGCGGACATGCTGATTGTGAGCGGAAGTTCTCTCCGTGCAACAATGTTCGCGGCTGCCGCCACTCACGATATTATGTCTCCATATTAGCCGCGCCGCGGAAATGCTGAATTTCGCGGGCAGAATTCGCCGTGCAACAATGTTCGCTACTGCCGGCGACGCGCGGTATTATGTCTCCATATTAGTCGAGGCGCGGACATGCGGAATGCGAGCGGAAGTTCTCTCCGTGCAACGATGTTCGCGGCTGGCCGCCAATCGCGACGTTGTGTCTCCGCGTTAGCCCAGACGCGGAGAGGCTGAATTTCACCGGCAGTTTTCTCCGTGCAACAATGTTGGCGGCGGCCCGCGACGCGCGATCCCATGTCTCCGTATTGGTCGACGCGCGGACATGCCGAATGCGAGCGGAAGTTCTCTCCGTGCAACGATGTTCGCGGCTGGCCGCCACTCGCGACGTTGTGTCTCCGCGTTAGCCCAGACGCGGACAGGCTGAATTTCACCGGCAGTTTTCTCCGTGCAACAATGTTGACGGCGGCCCGCGACGCGCGATCCCATGTCTCCGGATTGGTCGACGCGCGGACATGCCTAATGCGAGCGGAAGTTCTCTCCGTGCAACAATGTTCGCGGCTGGCCGCCACTCGCGACGTTGTGTCTCCGCGTTAGCCCAGACGCGGACAGGCTGAATTTCACCGGCAGTTCTCTCCGTGCAACAATGTTGGCGGCGGCCCGCGACGCGCGATCCCATGTCTCCGTATTGGTCGACGCGCGGACATGCCGAATGCGAGCGGAAGTTCTCTCCGTGCAACAATGCTCGCGGCTGCCCGCCACTCGCGATATTATGTCTCCATATTAGCCGCGCCGCGGAAATGCTGAATTTCGCGGGCAGAATTCGCCGTGCAACAATGTTCGCTACTGCCGGCGACGCGCGGTATTATGTCTCCATATTAGTCGAGGCGCGGACATGCGGAATGCGAGCGGAAGTTCTCTCCGTGCAACGATGTTCGCGGCTGGCCGCCACTCGCGACGTTGTGTCTCCGCGTTAGCCCAGACGCGGAGAGGCTGAATTTCACCGGCAGTTTTCTCCGTGCAACAATGTTGGCGGCGGCCCGCGACGCGCGATCCCATGTCTCCGTATTGGTCGACGCGCGGACATGCCGAATGCTTGCGGAAGTTCTCTCCGTGCAACGATGTTCGCGGCTGGCCGCCACTCGCGACGTTGTGTCTCCGCGTTAGCCCAGACGCGGACAGGCTGAATTTCACCGGCAGTTTTCTCCGTGCAACAATGTTGGCGGCGGCCCGCGACGCGCGATCCCATGTCTCCGTATTGGTCGACGCGCGGACATGCCGAATGCGAGCGGACGTTCTCTCCGCGCAACAATGTTCGCGGCTGGCCGCCACTCGCGACGTTGTGTCTCCATATTAGCCCAGACGCGGACAGGCTGAATTTCACCGGCAGTTTTCTCCGTGCAACAATGTTGGCGGCGGCCCGCGACGCGCGATCCTATGTCTCCATTTCAGTCGAGGGGCGCACATGCTGATTGTGAGCGGAAGTTCTCTCCGTGCAACAATGTTCGCGGCTGCCGCCACTCATGATATTATGTCTCCATATTAGCCGCGCCGCGGAAATGCTGAATTTCGCGGGCAGAATTCGCCGTGCAACAATGTTCGCTACTGCCGGCGACGCGCGGTATTATGTCTCCATATTAGTCGAGGCGCGGACATGCGGAATGCGAGCGGAAGTTCTCTCCGTGCAACGATGTTCGCGGCTGGCCGCCACTCGCGACGTTGTGTCTCCGCGTTAGCCCAGACGCGGACAGGCTGAATTTCACCGGCAGTTCTCTCCGTGCAACAATGTTGGCGGCGGCCCGCGACGCGCGATCCCATGTCTCCGTATTGGTCGACGCGCGGACATGCCGAATGCGAGCGGAAGTTCTCTCCGTGCAACAATGCTCGCGGCTGCCCGCCACTCGCGATATTATGTCTCCATATTAGCCCAGACGCGGACAGGCTGAATTTCGCGGGCAGAATTCGCCGTGCAACAATGTTCTCTACTGCCGGCGACGCGCGGTATTATGTCTCCATACTAGCCGAGGCGCGGACATGCTCAATGTGAGCGGAAGTTCTGTCCGTGCAACAATGTTCGCGGCTGGCCACCACTCGCGATATTATGTCTCCATATTAGCCCAGACGCGGACAGGCTGAATTTCACCGGCAGTTTTCTCCGTGCAACAATGTTGGCGGCGGCCCGCGACGCGCGATCCTATGTCTCTATTTCAGTCGAGGGGCGGACATGCTGATTGTGAGCGGAAGTTCTCTCCGTGCAACAATGTTCGCGGCTGCCGCCACTCACGATATTATGTCTCCATATTAGCCGCGCCGCGGAAATGCTGAATTTCGCGGGCAGAATTCGCCGTGCAACAATGTTCGCTACTGCCGGCGACGCGCGGTATTATGTCTCCATATTAGTCGAGGCGCGGACATGCGGAATGCGAGCGGAAGTTCTCTCCGTGCAACGATGTTCGCGGCTGGCCGCCAATCGCGACGTTGTGTCTCCGCGTTAGCCCAGACGCGGAGAGGCTGAATTTCACCGGCAGTTTTCTCCGTGCAACAATGTTGGCGGCGGCCCGCGACGCGCGATCCCATGTCTCCGTATTGGTCGACGCGCGGACATGCCGAATGCGAGCGGAAATTCTCTCCGTGCAACGATGTTCGCGGCTGGCCGCCACTCGCGACGTTGTGTCTCCGCGTTAGCCCAGACGCGGACAGGCTGAATTTCACCGGCAGTTTTCTCCGTGCAACAATGTTGGCGGCGGCCCGCGACGCGCGATCCCATGTCTCCGTATTGGTCGACGCGCGGACATGCCGAATGCGAGCGGAAGTTCTCTCCGTGCAACGATGTTCGCGGCTGGCCGCCACTCGCGACGTTGTGTCTCCGCGTTGGCCCAGACGCGGACAGGCTGAATTTCACCGGCAGTTTTCTCCGTGCAACAATGTTGGCGGCGGCCCGCGACGCGCGATCCCATGTCTCCGTATTGGTCGACGCGCGGACATGCCGAATGCGAGCGGAAGTTCTCTCCGTGCAACGATGTTCGCGGCTGGCCGCCACTCGCGATATTATGTCTCCATATTAGCCCAGACGCGGACAGGCTGAATTTCACCGGCAGTTTTCTCCGTGCAACAATGTTGGCGGCGGCCCGCGACGCGCGATCCTATGCCTCCATATTAGTCGAGGGGCGGACATGCTGATTGTGAGCGGAAGTTCTCTCCGTGCAACAATGTTCGCGGCTGCCGCCACTCGCGATATTATGTCTCCATATTAGCCGCGCCGCGGAAATGCTGAATTTCGCGGGCAGAATTCGCCGTGCAACAATGTTCGCTACTGCCGGCGACGCGCGGTATTATGTCTCCATATTAGTCGAGGCGCGGACATGCGGAATGCGAGTGGAAGTTCTCTCCGTGCAACGATGTTCGCGGCTGGCCGCCACTCGCGACGTTGTGTCTCCGCGTTAGCCCAGACGCGGACAGGCTGAATTTCACCGGCAGTTTTCTCCGTGCAACAATGTTGGCGGCGGCCCGCGACGCGCGATCCCATGTCTCCGTATTGGTCGACGCGCGGACATGCGGAATGCGAGCGGAAGTTCTCTCCGTGCAACGATGTTCGCGGCTGGCCGCCACTCGCGACGTTGTGTCTCCGCGTTAGCCCAGACGCGGACAGGCTGAATTTCACCGGCAGTTCTCTCCGTGCAACAATGTTGGCGGCGGCCCGCGACGCGCGATCCCATGTCTCCGTATTGGTCGACGCGCGGACATGCCGAATGCGAGCGGAAGTTCTCTCCGTGCAACGATGTTCGCGGCTGGCCGCCACTCGCGACGTTGTGTCTCCGCGTTGGCCCAGACGCGGACAGGCTGAATTTCACCGGCAGTTTTCTCCGTGCAACAATGTTGGCGGCGGCCCGCGACGCGCGATCCCATGTCTCCGTATTGGTCGACGCGCGGACATGCCGAATGCGAGCGGAAGTTCTCTCCGTGCAACGATGTTCGCGGCTGGCCGCCACTCGCGATATTATGTCTCCATATTAGCCCAGACGCGGACAGGCTGAATTTCACCGGCAGTTTTCTCCGTGCAACAATGTTGGCGGCGGCCCGCGACGCGCGATCCTATGTCTCCATTTCAGTCGAGGGGCGGACATGCTGATTGTGAGCGGAAGTTCTCTCCGTGCAACAATGTTCGCGGCTGCCGCCACTCACGATATTATGTCTCCATATTAGCCGCGCCGCGGAAATGCTGAATTTCGCGGGCAGAATTCGCCGTGCAACAATGTTCGCGGCTGCCGCCACTCGCGACGTTGTGTCTCCATATTAGCCCAGACGCGGACAGGCTGAATTTCACCGGCAGTTTTCTCCGTGCAACAATGTTGGCGGCGGCCCGCGACGCGCGATCCTATGTCTCCATTTCAGTCGAGGGGCGGACATGCTGATTGTGAGCGGAAGTTCTCTCCGTGCAACAATGTTCGCGGCTGCCGCCACTCACGATATTATGTCTCCATATTAGCCGCGCCGCGGAAATGCTGAAATTCGCGGGCAGAATTCGCCGTGCAACAATGTTCGCTACTGCCGGCGACGCGCGGTATTATGTCTCCATATTAGTCGAGGCGCGGACATGCGGAATGCGAGCGGAAGTTCTCTCCGTGCAACGATGTTCGCGGCTGGCCGCCACTCGCGACGTTGTGTCTCCGCGTTAGCCCAGACGCGGAGAGGCTGAATTTCACCGGCAGTTTTCTCCGTGCAACAATGTTGGCGGCGGCCCGCGACGCGCGATCCCATGTCTCCGTATTGGTCGACGCGCGGACTTGCCGAATGCGAGCGGAAGTTCTCTCCGTGCAACGATGTTCGCGGCTGGCCGCCACTCGCGACGTTGTGTCTCCGCGTTAGCCCAGACGCGGACAGGCTGAATTTCACCGGCAGTTTTCTCCGTGCAACAATGTTGACGGCGGCCCGCGACGCGCGATCCCATGTCTCCGTATTGGTCGACGCGCGGACATGCCTAATGCGAGCGGAAGTTCTCTCCGTGCAACAATGTTCGCGGCTGGCCGCCACTCGCGACGTTGTGTCTCCGCGTTAGCCCAGACGCGGACAGGCTGAATTTCACCGGCAGTTCTCTCCGTGCAACAATGTTGGCGGCGGCCCGCGACGCGCGATCCCATGTCTCCGTATTGGTCGACGCGCGGACATGCCGAATGCGAGCGGAAGTTCTCTCCGTGCAACAATGCTCGCGCCTGCCCGCCACTCGCGATATTATGTCTCCATATTAGCCCAGACGCGGACAGGCTGAATTTCGCGGGCAGAATTCGCCGTGCAACAATGTTCGCTACTGCCCGCGACGCGCGGTATTATGTCTCCATATTAGCCGAGGCGCGGACATGCTCAATGTGAGCGGAAGTTCTGTCCGTGCAACAATGTTCGCGGCTGGCCGCCACTCGCGATATTATGTCTCCATATTAGCCCAGACGCGGACAGGCTGAATTTCACCGGCAGTTTTCTCCGTGCAACAATGTTGGCGGCGGCCCGCGACGCGCGATCCTATGCCTCCATATTAGTCGAGGGGCGGACATGCTGATTGTGAGCGGAAGTTCTCCCCGTGCAACAATGTTCGCGGCTGCCGCCACTCGCGATATTATGTCTCCATATTAGCCGCGCCGCGGAAATGCTGAATTTCGCGGGCAGAATTCGCCGTGCAACAATGTTCGCTACTGCCGGCGACGCGCGGTATTATGTCTCCATATTAGTCGAGGCGCGGACATGCGGAATGCGAGCGGAAGTTCTCTCCGTGCAACGATGTTCGCGGCTGGCCGCCACTCGCGACGTTGTGTCTCCGCGTTAGCCCAGACGCGGACAGGCTGAATTTCACCGGCAGTTTTCTCCGTGCAACAATGTTGGCGGCGGCCCGCGACGCGCGATCCCATGTCTCCGTATTGGTCGACGCGCGGACATGCCGAATGCGAGCGGAAGTTCTCTCCGTGCAACGATGTTCGCGGCTGGCCGCCACTCGCGATGTTATGTCTCCATATTAGCCGAGACGCGGACAGGCTGAATTTCACCGGCAGTTTTCTCCGTGCAACAATGTTGGCGGCGGCCCGTGACGCGCGATCCTATGTCTCTATATTTGTAGAGGCGCGGACATGCTGAATGTGAGCGGAAGTTCTCTCCGTGCAACAATGTTCGCGGCTGGCCGCCACTCTCGATATTATGTCTCCATATTAGCCCAGACGCGGACAGGCTGAATTTCACCGGCAGTTTTCTCCGTGCAACAATGTTGGCGGCGGCCCGCGACGCGCGATCCCATGTCTCCGTATTGGTCGCCGCGCGGACATGCCGAATGCGAGCGGACGTTCTCTCCGCGCAACAATGTTCGCGGCTGGCCGCCACTCGCGACGTTGTGTCTCCATATTAGCCCAGACGCGGACAAGCTGAATTTCACCGGCAGTTTTCTCCGTGCAACAATGTTGGCGGCGGCCCGCGACGCGCGATCCCATGTCTCCGTATTGGTCGACGCGCGGACATGCCGAATGCGAGCGGACGTTCTCTCCGCGCAACAATGTTCGCGGCTGGCCGCCACTCGCGACGTTGTGTCTCCATATTAGCCCAGACGCGGACAGGCTGAATTTCACCGGCAGTTTTCTCCGTGCAACAATGTTGGCGGCGGCCCGCGACGCGCGATCCCATGTCTCCGTATTGGTCGACGCGCGGACATGCCGAATGCGAGCGGACGTTCTCTCCGCGCAACAATGTTCGCGGCTGGCCGCCACTCGCGACGTTGTGTCTCCATATTAGCCCAGACGCGGACAGGCTGAATTTCACCGGCAGTTTTCTCCGTGCAACAATGTTGGCGGCGGCCCGCGACGCGCGATCCCATGTCTCCGTATTGGTCGCCGCGCGGACATGCCGAATGCGAGCGGACGTTCTCTCCGCGCAACAATGTTCGCGGCTGGCCGCCACTCGCGACGTTGTGTCTCCATATTAGCCCAGACGCGGACAGGCTGAATTTCACCGGCAGTTTTCTCCGTGCAACAATGTTGGCGGCGGCCCGCGACGCGCGATCCCATGTCTCCGTATTGGTCGACGCGCGGACATGCCGAATGCGAGCGGACGTTCTCTCCGCGCAACAATGTTCGCGGCTGGCCGCCACTCGCGACGTTGTGTCTCCATATTAGCCCAGACGCGGACAGGCTGAATTTCACCGGCAGTTTTCTCCGTGCAACAATGTTGGCGGCGGCACGCGACCCGCGATCCTATTCCTCCATATTAGTCGAGGCGCGGGCATGCCGAATGTGAGCGGAAGTTCTCTCCGTGCAACAATGTTCGCGGCTGGCCGCCACTCGCGACGTTGTGTCTCCGCGTTAGCCCAGACGCGGACAGGCTGAATTTCACCGGCAGTTTTCTCCGTGCAACAATGTTGGCGGCGTCCCGCGACGCGCGATCCCATGTCTCCGTACTGGTCGACGCGCGGACATGCCGAATGCGAGCGGAAGTTCTCTCCGTGCAACAGTGTTCGCGGCTGGCCGCCACTCGCGACGTTGTGTCTCCGCGTTAGCCCAGACGCGGACAGGCTGAATTTCACCGGCAGTTTTCTCCGTGCAACAATGTTGGCGGCGTCCCGCGACGCGCGATCCCATGTCTCCGTACTGGTCGACGCGCGGACATGCCGAATGCGAGCGGAAGTTCTCTCCGTGCAACAATGTTCGCGGCTGGCCGCCACTCGCGATGTTATGTCTCCATATTAGCCGAGACGCGGACAGGCTGAATTTCACCGGCAGTTTTCTCCGTGCAACAATGTTGGCGGCGGCCCGTGATGCGCGATCCTATGTCTCCATATTTGTCGAGGCGCGAACATGCTGAATGTGAGCGGAAGTTCTCTCCGTGCAACAATGTTCGCGGCTGGCCGCCACTCGCGATGTTATGTCTCCATATTAGCCCAGACGCGGAGAGGCTGAATTTCACCGGCAGTTTTCTCCGTGCAACAATGTTCGCTACTGCCGGCGACGCGCGGTATTATGTCTCCATATTAGCCGAGGCGCGGACAGGCTGAATTTCACCGGCAGTTTTCTCCGTGCAACAATGTTGGCGGCGGCCCGCGACGCGCGATCCCATGTCTCCGTATTGGTCGACGCGCGGACATGCCGAATGCGAGCGGACGTTCTCTCCGCGCAACAATGTTCGCGGCTGGCCGCCACTCGCGACGTTGTGTCTCCATATTAGCCCAGACGCGGACAGGCTGAATTTCACCGGCAGTTTTCTCCGTGCAACAATGTTGGCGGCGGCCCGCGACGCGCGATCCCATGTCTCCGTATTGGTCGACGCGCGGACATGCCGAATGCGAGCGGACGTTCTCTCCGCGCAACAATGTTCGCGGCTGGCCGCCACTCGCGACGTTGTGTCTCCATATTAGCCCAGACGCGGACAGGCTGAATTTCACCGGCAGTTTTCTCCGTGCAACAATGTTGGCGGCGGCCCGCGACGCGCGATCCCATGTCTCCGTATTGGTCGCCGCGCGGACATGCCGAATGCGAGCGGACGTTCTCTCCGCGCAACAATGTTCGCGGCTGGCCGCCACTCGCGACGTTGTGTCTCCATATTAGCCCAGACGCGGACAGGCTGAATTTCACCGGCAGTTTTCTCCGTGCAACAATGTTGGCGGCGGCCCGCGACGCGCGATCCCATGTCTCCGTATTGGTCGACGCGCGGACATGCCGAATGCGAGCGGACGTTCTCTCCGCGCAACAATGTTCGCGGCTGGCCGCCACTCGCGACGTTGTGTCTCCATATTAGCCCAGACGCGGACAGGCTGAATTTCACCGGCAGTTTTCTCCGTGCAACAATGTTGGCGGCGGCACGCGACCCGCGATCCTATTCCTCCATATTAGTCGAGGCGCGGGCATGCCGAATGTGAGCGGAAGTTCTCTCCGTGCAACAATGTTCGCGGCTGGCCGCCACTCGCGACGTTGTGTCTCCGCGTTAGCCCAGACGCGGACAGGCTGAATTTCACCGGCAGTTTTCTCCGTGCAACAATGTTGGCGGCGTCCCGCGACGCGCGATCCCATGTCTCCGTACTGGTCGACGCGCGGACATGCCGAATGCGAGCGGAAGTTCTCTCCGTGCAACAGTGTTCGCGGCTGGCCGCCACTCGCGACGTTGTGTCTCCGCGTTAGCCCAGACGCGGACAGGCTGAATTTCACCGGCAGTTTTCTCCGTGCAACAATGTTGGCGGCGTCCCGCGACGCGCGATCCCATGTCTCCGTACTGGTCGACGCGCGGACATGCCGAATGCGAGCGGAAGTTCTCTCCGTGCAACAATGTTCGCGGCTGGCCGCCACTCGCGATGTTATGTCTCCATATTAGCCGAGACGCGGACAGGCTGAATTTCACCGGCAGTTTTCTCCGTGCAACAATGTTGGCGGCGGCCCGTGATGCGCGATCCTATGTCTCCATATTTGTCGAGGCGCGAACATGCTGAATGTGAGCGGAAGTTCTCTCCGTGCAACAATGTTCGCGGCTGGCCGCCACTCGCGATGTTATGTCTCCATATTAGCCGAGACGCGGACAGGCTGAATTTCACCGACAGTTTTCTCCGTGCAACAATGTTGGCGGCGGCCCGTGATGCGCGATCCTATGTCTCCATATTTGTCGAGGCGCGGGCATGCTGAATGTGAGCGGAAGTTCTCTCCGTGCAACAATGTTCGCGGCTGGCCGCCACTCGCGATGTTATGTCTCCATATTAGCCGAGACGCGGACAGGCTGAATTTCACCGGCAGTTTTCTCCGTGCAACAATGTTGGCGGCGGCCCGCGACGCGCGATCCCATGTCTCCGTATTGGTCGACGCGCGGACATGCCGAATGCGAGCGGAAGTTCTTTCCGTGCAACAATGTTCGCGGCTGGCCGCCACTCGCGACGTTGTGTCTCCGCGTTAGCCCAGACGCGGAGAGGCTGAATTTCACCGGCAGTTTTCTCCGTGCAACAATGTTCGCTACTGCCGGCGACGCGCGGTATTATGTCTCCATATTAGCCGAGGCGCGGACAGGCTGAATTTCACCGGCAGTTTTCTCCGTGCAACAATGTTGGCGGCGGCCCGCGACGCGCGATCCTATGTCTCCATATTAGTCGAGGGGCGGACATGCTGATTGTGAGCGGAAGTTCTCTCCGTGCAACAATGTTCGCGGCTGCCGCCACTCGCGATATTATGTCTCCATATTAGCCGCGCCGCGGAAATGCTGAATTTCGCGGGCAGAATTCGCCGTGCAACAATGTTCGCTACTGCCGGCGACGCGCGGTATTATGTCTCCATATTAGTCGAGGCGCGGACATGCGGAATGCGAGCGGAAGGTCTCTCCGTGCAACGATGTTCGCGGCTGGCCGCCACTCGCGACGTTGTGTCTCCGCGTTAGCCCAGACGCGGACAGGCTGAATTTCACCGGCAGTTTTCTCCGTGCAACAATGTTGGCGGCGGCCCGCGACGCGCGTTCCCATGTCTCCGTACTGGTCGACGCGCGGACATGCCGAATGCGAGCGGACGTTCGCTCCGTGCAACGATGTTCGCGGCTGGCCGCCACTCGCGACGTTGTGTCTCCATATTAGCCCAGACGCGGACAGGCTGAATTTCACCGGCAGTTTTCTCCGTGCAACAATGTTGGCGGCGGCCCGCGACGCGCGATCCCATGTCTCCGTACTGGTCGACGCGCGGACATGCCGAATGCGAGCGGACGTTCGCTCCGTGCAACGATGTTCGCGGCTGGCCGCCACTCGCGACGTTGTGTCTCCGCGTTAGCCCAGACGCGGACAGGCTGAATTTCACCGGCAGTTTTCTCCGTGCAACAATGTTGGCGGCGCCCCGCGACGCGCGATCCCATGTCTCCGTACTGGTCGACGCGCGGACATGCCGAATGCGAGCGGACGTTCCCTCCGCGCAACGATGTTCGCGGCTGTCCGCCACTCGCGACGTTCTGCCTCCGCGTTAGCCCAGACGCGGACAGGCTGAATTTCACCGGCAGTTTTCTCCGTGCAACAATGTTGGCGGCGGCCCGCGACCCGCGATCCTATTCCTCCATATTACTCGAGGCGCGGGCATGCCGAATGTGAGCGGAAGTTCTCTCCGTGCAACGATGTTCGCGGCTGGCCGCCACTCGCGACGTTGTGTCTCCGCGTTAGCCCAGATGCGGACAGGCTGAATTTCACCGGCAGTTTTCTCCGTGCAACAATGTTGGCGGCGGCCCGCGACGCGCGATCCCATGTCTCCGTACTGGTCGACGCGCGGACATGCCGAATGAGAGCGGACGTTCCCTCCGTGCAACGATGTTCGCGGCTGGCCGCCACTCGCGGCGTTGTGTCTCCGCGTCAGCCCAGACGCGGACAGGCTGAATTTCACCGGCAGTTTTCTCCGTGCAACAATGTTGGCGGCGGCCCGCGACGCGCGATCCCATGTCTCCGTACTGGTCGACGCGCGGACATGCCGAATGCGAGCGGACGTTCCCTCCGCGCAACGATGTTCGCGGCTGGCCGTCACTCGCGACGTTCTGCCTCCGCGTTAGCCCAGACGCGGACAGGCTGAATTTCACCGGCAGTTTTCTCCGTGCAACAATGTTGGCGGCGGCCCGCGACCCGCGATCCTATTCCTCCATATTAGTCGAGGCGCGGACATGCTGAATGTGAGCGGAAGTTCTCTCCGTGCAACATTGTTCGCGGCTGGCCGCCACTCGCGACGTTGTGTCTCCGCGTTAGCCCAGACGCGGACAGGCTGAATTTCACCGGCAGTTTTCTCCGTGCAACAATGTTGGCAGCGGCCCGCGACGCGCGATCCCATGTCTCCGTACTGGTCGACGCGCGGACATGCCGAATGCGAGCGGACGTTCGCTCCGTGCAACGATGTTCGCGGCTGGCCGCCACTCGCGACGTTGTGTCTCCGCGTTAGCCCAGACGCGGACAGGCTGAATTTCACCGGCAGTTTTCTCCGTGCAACAATGTTGGCGGCGCCCCGCGACGCGCGATCCCATGTCTCCGTACTGGTCGACGCGCGGACATGCCGAATGCGAGCGGACGTTCCCTCCGCGCAACGATGTTCGCGGCTGGCCGCCACTCGCGACGTTCTGCCTCCGCGTTAGCCCAGACGCGGACAGGCTGAATTTCACCGGCAGTTTTCTCCGTGCAACAATGTTGGCGGCGGCCCGCGACCCGCGATCCTATTCCTCCATATTAGTCGAGGCGCGGGCATGCCGAATGTGAGCGGAAGTTCTCTCCGTGCAACGATGTTCGCGGCTGGCCGCCACTCGCGACGTTGTGTCTCCGCGTTAGCCCAGACGCGGACAGGCTGAATTTCACCGGCAGTTTTCTCCGTGCAACAATGTTGGCGGCGGCCCGCGACGCGCGATCCCATGTCTCCGTACTGGTCGACGCGCGGACATGCCGAATGAGAGCGGACGTTCCCTCCGTGCAACGATGTTCGCGGCTGGCCGCCACTCGCGGCGTTGTGTCTCCGCGTTAGCCCAGACGCGGACAGGCTGAATTTCACCGGCAGTTTTCTCCGTGCAACAATGTTGGCGGCGGCCCGCGACGCGCGTTCCCATGTCTCCGTACTGGTCGACGCGCGGACATGCCGAATGCGAGCGGACGTTCGCTCCGTGCAACGATGTTCGCGGCTGGCCGCCACTCGCGACGTTGTGTCTCCATATTAGCCCAGACGCGGACAGGCTGAATTTCACCGGCAGTTTTCTCCGTGCAACAATGTTGGCGGCGGCCCGCGACGCGCGATCCCATGTCTCCGTACTGGTCGACGCGCGGACATGCCGAATGCGAGCGGACGTTCGCCCCGTGCAACGATGTTCGCGGCTGGCCGCCACTCGCGACGTTGTGTCTCCGCGTTAGCCCAGACGCGGACAGGCTGAATTTCACCGGCAGTTTTCTCCGTGCAACAATGTTGGCGGCGCCCCGCGACGCGCGATCCCATGTCTCCGTACTGGTCGACGCGCGGACATGCCGAATGCGAGCGGACGTTCCCTCCGCGCAACGATGTTCGCGGCTGTCCGCCACTCGCGACGTTCTGCCTCCGCGTTAGCCCAGACGCGGACAGGCTGAATTTCACCGGCAGTTTTCTCCGTGCAACAATGTTGGCGGCGGCCCGCGACCCGCGATCCTATTCCTCCATATTACTCGAGGCGCGGGCATGCCGAATGTGAGCGGAAGTTCTCTCCGTGCAACGATGTTCGCGGCTGGCCGCCACTCGCGACGTTGTGTCTCCGCGTTAGCCCAGACGCGGACAGGCTGAATTTCACCGGCAGTTTTCTCCGTGCAACAATGTTGGCGGCGGCCCGCGACGCGCGATCCCATGTCTCCGTACTGGTCGACGCGCGGACATGCCGAATGAGAGCGGACGTTCCCTCCGTGCAACGATGTTCGCGGCTGGCCGCCACTCGCGGCGTTGTGTCTCCGCGTCAGCCCAGACGCGGACAGGCTGAATTTCACCGGCAGTTTTCTCCGTGCAACAATGTTGGCGGCGGCCCGCGACGCGCGATCCCATGTCTCCGTACTGGTCGACGCGCGGACATGCCGAATGCGAGCGGACGTTCCCTCCGCGCAACGATGTTCGCGGCTGGCCGTCACTCGCGACGTTCTGCCTCCGCGTTAGCCCAGACGCGGACAGGCTGAATTTCACCGGCAGTTTTCTCCGTGCAACAATGTTGGCGGCGGCCCGCGACCCGCGATCCTATTCCTCCATATTAGTCGAGGCGCGGACATGCTGAATGTGAGCGGAAGTTCTCTCCGTGCAACATTGTTCGCGGCTGGCCGCCACTCGCGACGTTGTGTCTCCGCGTTAGCCCAGACGCGGACA
This sequence comes from Xylocopa violacea, assembly GCA_963969225.1. Classification (NCBI taxonomy): domain Eukaryota; kingdom Metazoa; phylum Arthropoda; class Insecta; order Hymenoptera; family Apidae; genus Xylocopa; species Xylocopa violacea. The sequence continues at coordinate 15,150,616 of CAXAJV010000005.1, read as the reverse complement.
GGCTGAATTTCACCGGCAGTTTTCTCCGTGCAACAATGTTGGCAGCGGCCCGCGACGCGCGATCCCATGTCTCCGTACTGGTCGACGCGCGGACATGCCGAATGCGAGCGGACGTTCGCTCCGTGCAACGATGTTCGCGGCTGGCCGCCACTCGCGACGTTGTGTCTCCGCGTTAGCCCAGACGCGGACAGGCTGAATTTCACCGGCAGTTTTCTCCGTGCAACAATGTTGGCGGCGCCCCGCGACGCGCGATCCCATGTCTCCGTACTGGTCGACGCGCGGACATGCCGAATGCGAGCGGACGTTCCCTCCGCGCAACGATGTTCGCGGCTGGCCGCCACTCGCGACGTTCTGCCTCCGCGTTAGCCCAGACGCGGACAGGCTGAATTTCACCGGCAGTTTTCTCCGTGCAACAATGTTGGCGGCGGCCCGCGACCCGCGATCCTATTCCTCCATATTAGTCGAGGCGCGGGCATGCCGAATGTGAGCGGAAGTTCTCTCCGTGCAACGATGTTCGCGGCTGGCCGCCACTCGCGACGTTGTGTCTCCGCGTTAGCCCAGACGCGGACAGGCTGAATTTCACCGGCAGTTTTCTCCGTGCAACAATGTTGGCGGCGGCCCGCGACGCGCGATCCCATGTCTCCGTACTGGTCGACGCGCGGACATGCCGAATGAGAGCGGACGTTCCCTCCGTGCAACGATGTTCGCGGCTGGCCGCCACTCGCGGCGTTGTGTCTCCGCGTCAGCCCAGACGCGGACAGGCTGAATTTCACCGGCAGTTTTCTCCGGGCAACAATGTTGGCGGCGGCCCGCGACGCGCGATCCCATGTCTCCGTACTGGTCGACGCGCGGACATGCCGAATGCGAGCGGACGTTCCCTCCGCGCAACGATGTTCGCGGCTGGCCGTCACTCGCGACGTTCTGCCTCCGCGTTAGCCCAGACGCGGACAGGCTGAATTTCACCGGCAGTTTTCTCCGTGCAACAATGTTGGCGGCGGCCCGCGACCCGCGATCCTATTCCTCCATATTAGTCGAGGCGCGGACATGCTGAATGTGAGCGGAAGTTCTCTCCGTGCAACATTGTTCGCGGCTGGCCGCCACTCGCGACGTTGTGTCTCCGCGTTAGCCCAGACGCGGACAGGCTGAATTTCACCGGCAGTTTTCTCCGTGCAACAATGTTGGCGGCGGCCCGCGACGCGCGATCCCATGTCTCCGTACTGGTCGACGCGCGGACATGCCGAATGCGAGCGGACGTTCGCTCCGTGCAACGATGTTCGCGGCTGGCCGCCACTCGCGACGTTGTGTCTCCGCGTTAGCCCAGACGCGGACAGGCTGAATTTCACCGGCAGTTTTCTCCGTGCAACAATGTTGGCGGCGGCCCGCGACGCGCGATCCCATGTCTCCGTACTGGTCGACGCGCGGACATGCCGAATGCGAGCGGACGTTCGCTCCGTGCAACGATGTTCGCGGCTGGCCGCCACTCGCGACGTTGTGTCTCCGCGTTAGCCCAGACGCGGACAGGCTGAATTTCAACGGCAGTTTTCTCCGTGCAACAATGTTGGCGGCGGCCCGCGACGCGCGATCCCATGTCTCCGTACTGGTCGACGCGCGGACATGCCGAATGCGAGCGGACGTTCGCTCCGTGCAACGATGTTCGCGGCTGGCCGCCACTCGCGACGTTGTGTCTCCGCGTTAGCCCAGACGCGGACAGGCTGAATTTCACCGGCAGTTTTCTCCGTGCAACAATGTTGGCGGCGGCCCGCGACGCGCGTTCCCATGTCTCCGTACTGGTCGACGCGCGGACATGCCGAATGCGAGCGGACGTTCGCTCCGTGCAACGATGTTCGCGGCTGGCCGCCACTCGCGACGTTGTGTCTCCATATTAGCCCAGACGCGGACAGGCTGAATTTCACCGGCAGTTTTCTCCGTGCAACAATGTTGGCGGCGGCCCGCGACGCGCGATCCCATGTCTCCGTATTGGTCGACGAGCGGACATGCTGAATGTGAGCGGAAGTTCTCTGCGTGCAACAATGTTCGCGGCTGGCCGCCACTCGCGATGTTATGTCTCCATATTAGCCCAGACGTGGACAGGCTGAATTTCACCGGCAGTTTTCTCCGTGCAACAATGTTGGCGGCGGCCCGCGACGCGCGATCCCATGTCTCCGTACTGGTCGACGCGCGGACATGCCGAATGCGAGCGGAAGTTCTCTCCGTGCAACAATGTTCGCGGCTGGCCGCCACTCGCGACGTTGTGTCTCCGCCTTAGCCCAGACGCGGACAGGCTGAATTTCACCGGCAGTTTTCTCCGTGCAACAATGTTGGCGGCGGCCTGCGACGCGCGATCCCTTGTCTCCGTATTGGTCGACGCGCGGACATGCCGAATGCGAGCGGAAGTTCTCTCCGTGCGACAATGTTCGCGGTTGGCCGCCACTCGCGACGTTGTGTCTCCGCGTTAGCCCAGACGCGGACAGGCTGAATTCACCGGCAGTTTTCTCCGTGCAAAAATGTTGGCGGGGGCCCGCGACGCGCGATCCCATGTCTCCGTATTGGTCGACGCGCGGACATGCCGAATGCGAGCGGAAGTTCTATCCGTGCAACAATGTTCGCGGCTGGCCGCCACTCGCGACGTTGTGTCTCCATACTAGCCCAGACGCGGACAGGCTGAATTTCACCGGCAGTTTTCTCCGTGCAACAATGTTGGCGGCGGCCCGCGACGCGCGATCCCTTGTCTCCGTATTGGTCGACGCGCGGACATGCCGAATGCGAGCGGAAGTTCTCTCCGTGCAACAATGTTCGCGGCTGGCCGCCACTCGCGACGTTGTGTCTCCGCCTTAGCCCAGACGCGGACAGGCTGAATTTCACCGGCAGTTTTCTCCGTGCAACAATGTTGGCGGCGGCCCGCGACGCGCGATCCCTTGTCTCCGTATTGGTCGACGCGCGGACATGCCGAATGCGAGCGGAAGTTCTCTCCGTGCAACAATGTTCGCGGCTGGCCGCCACTCGCGACGTTGTGTCTCCGCCTTAGCCCAGACGCGGACAGGCTGATTTTCACCGGCAGTTTTCTCCGTGCAACAATGTTGGCGGCGGCCCGCGACGCGCGATCCCATGTCTCCGTATTGGTCGACGCGCGGACATGCCGAACGCGAGCGCAAGTTCTCTCCGTGCAATAATGTTCGCGGCTGGCCGCCACTCGCGACGTTGTGTCTCCATACTAGCCCAGACGCGGACAGGCTGAATTTCACCGGCAGTTTTCTCCGTGCAACAATGTTGGCGGCGGCCCGCGACGCGCGATCCCTTGTCTCCGTATTGGTCGACGCGCGGACATGCCGAATGCGAGCGGAAGTTCTCTCCGTGCAACAATGTTCGCGGCTGGCCGCCACTCGCGACGTTGTGTCTCCGCCTTAGCCCAGACGCGGACAGGCTGAATTTCACCGGCAGTTTTCTCCGTGCAACAATGTTGGCGGCGGCCCGCGACGCGCGATCCCTTGTCTCCGTATTGGTCGACGCGCGGACATGCCGAATGCGAGCGGAAGTTCTCTCCGTGCAACAATGTTCGCGGCTGGCCGCCACTCGCGACGTTGTGTCTCCGCGTTAGCCCAGACGCGGACAGGCTGAATTTCACCGGCTGTTTTCTCCGTGCAACAATGTTGGCGGCGGCCCGCGACGCGCGATCCCATGTCTCCGTATTGGTCGACGCGCGGACATGCCGAATGCGAGCGGACGTTCTCTCCGTGCAACAATGTTCGCGGCTGGCCGCCACTCGCGGTATTATGTCTCCATATTACCCCAGACGCAGACAGGCTGAATTTCACCGGCAGTTTTCTCCGTGCAACAATGTTGGCGGCGGCCCGCGACGCGCGATCCCTTGTCTCCGTATTGGTCGACGCGCGGACATGCCGAATGCGAGCGGAAGTTCTCTCCGTGCAACAATGTTCGCGGTTGGCCGCCACTCGCGACGTTGTGTCTCCGCGTTAGCCCAGACGCGGACAGGCTGAATTCACCGGCAGTTTTCTCCGTGCAAAAATGTTGGCGGCGGCCCGCGACGCGCGATCCCATGTCTCCGTATTGGTCGACGCGCGGACATGCCGAATGCGAGCGGAAGTTCTATCCGTGCAACAATGTTCGCGGCTGGCCGCCACTCGCGACGTTGTGTCTCCATACTAGCCCAGACGCGGACAGGCTGAATTTCACCGGCAGTTTTCTCCGTGCAACAATGTTGGCGGCGGCCCGCGACGCGCGATCCCTTGTCTCCGTATTGGTCGACGCGCGGACATGCCGAATGCGAGCGGAAGTTCTCTCCGTGCAACAATGTTCGCGGCTGGCCGCCACTCGCGACGTTGTGTCTCCGCCTTAGCCCAGACGCGGACAGGCTGAATTTCACCGGCAGTTTTCTCCGTGCAACAATGTTGGCGGCGGCCCGCGACGCGCGATCCCTTGTCTCCGTATTGGTCGACGCGCGGACATGCCGAATGCGAGCGGAAGTTCTCTCCGTGCAACAATGTTCGCGGCTGGCCGCCACTCGCGACGTTGTGTCTCCGCCTTAGCCCAGACGCGGACAGGCTGATTTTCACCGGCAGTTTTCTCCGTGCAACAATGTTGGCGGCGGCCCGCGACGCGCGATCCCATGTCTCCGTATTGGTCGACGCGCGGACATGCCGAACGCGAGCGCAAGTTCTCTCCGTGCAATAATGTTCGCGGCTGGCCGCCACTCGCGATATTATGTCTCCATATTACCCCAGACGCAGACAGGCTGAATTTCACCGGCAGTTTTCTCCGTGCAACAATGTTGGCGGCGGCCCGCGACGCGCGATCCCTTGTCTCCGTATTGGTCGACGCGCGGACATGCCGAATGCGAGCGGAAGTTCTCTCCGTGCAACAATGTTCGCGGCTGGCCGCCACTCGCGACGTTGTGTCTCCGCGTTAGCCCAGACGCGGACAGGCTGAATTTCACCGGCAGTTTTCTCCGTGCAACAATGTTGGCGACGGCCCGCGACGCGCGATCCCTTGTCTCCGTATTGGTCGACGCGCGGACATGCCGAATGCGAGCGGAAGTTCTCTCCGTGCAACAATGTTCGCGGCTGGCCGCCACTCGCGATGTTATGTCTCCATATTAGCCGAGACGCGGACAGGCTGAATTTCACCGGCAGTTTTCTCCGTGCAACAATGTTGGCGGCGGCCCGCGACGCGCGATCCCATGTCTCCGTATTGGTCGACGCGCGGACATGCCGAATGCGAGTGGACGTTCTCTCCGTGCAACAATGTTCGCGGCTGGCCGCCACTCGCGACGTTGTGTCTCCATATTAGCCCAGACGCGGACAGGCTGAACTTCACCGGCAGTTTTCTCCGTGCAACAATGTTGGCGGCGGCCCGCGACGCGCGATCCCATGTCTCCGTACTGGTCGACGCGCGGACATGCCGAATGCGAGCGGAAGTTCTCTCCGTGCAACAATGTTCGCGGCTGGCCGCCACTCGCGACGTTGTGTCTCCGCGTTAGCCCAGACGCGGACAGGCTGAATTTCACCGGCAGTTTTCTCCGTGCAACAATGTTGGCGGCGGCCCGCGACGCGCGATCCCATATCTCCGTATTGGTCGACGCGCGGACATGCCGAATGCGAGCGGAAGTTCTCTCCGTGCAACAATGTTCGCGGCTGGCCGCCACTCGCGACGTTGTGTCTCCGCGTTAGCCCAGACGCGGTCAGGCTGAATTTCACCGGCAGTTTTCTCCGTGCAACAATGTTGGCGGCGGCCCGCGACGCGCGATCCCATGTCTCCGTACTGGTCGACGCGCGGACATGCCGAATGCGAGCGGACGTTCTCTCCGTGCAACAATGTTCGCCGCTGGCCGCCACTCGCGGTATTATGTCTCCAAATTACCCCAGACGCGGACAGGCTGAATTTCACTGGCAGTTTTCTCCGTGCAACAATGTTGGCGGCGGCCCGCGACGCGCGATCCTATGTCTCCATATTTGTCGAGGCGCGGACATGCTGTATGTGAGCGGACGTTCCCTCCGTGCAACAATGTTCGCGGCTGGCCGCCACTCGCGATGTTATGTCTCCATATTACCCCAGACGCAGACAGGCTGAATTTCACCGGCAGTTTTCTCCGTGCAACAATGTTGGCGGCGGCCCGCGACGCGCGATCCTATGTCTCCATATTTGTGCGAGGCGCGGACATGCCGAATGCGAGCGGAAGTTCTATCCGTGCAACAATGTTCGCGGCTGGCCGCCACTCGCGACGTTGTGTCTCCATACTAGCCCAGACGCGGACAGGCTGAATTTCACCGGCAGTTTTCTCCGTGCAACAATGTTGGCGGCGGCCCGCGACGCGCGATCCCATGTCTCCGTACTGGTCGACGCGCGGACATGCCGAATGCGAGCGGAAGTTCTCTCCGTGCAACAATGTTCGCGGCTGGCCGCCACTCGCGACGTTGTGTCTCCGCGTTAGCCCAGACGCGGACAGGCTGAATTTCACCGGCAGTTTTCTCCGTGCAACAATGTTGGCGGCGGCCCGCGACGCGCGATCCCATGTCTCCGTATTGGTCGACGCGCGGACATGCCGAACGCGGGCGAAAGTTCTCTCCGTGCAACAATGTTCGCGGCTGGCCGCCACTCGCGACGTTGTGTCTCCGCGTTAGCCCAGACGCGGACAGGCTGAATTTCACCGGCAGTTTTCTCCGTGCAACAATGTTGGCGGCGGCCCGCGACGCGCGATCCCTTGTCTCCGTATTGGTCTACGCGCGGACATGCCGAATGCGAGCGGAAGTTCTCTCCGTGCAACAATGTTCGCGGCTGGCCGCCACTCGCGACGTTGTGTCTCCGCCTTAGCCCAGACGCGGACAGGCTGAATTTCACCGGCAGTTTTACTCCGTGCAACAATGTTGGCGGCGGCCCGCGACGCGCGATCCCATGTCTCCGTATTGGTCGACGCGCGGACATGCCGAATGCGAGCGGACGTTCTCTCCGTGCAACAATGTTCGCGGCTGGCCGCCACTCGCGACGTTGTGTCTCCATATTACCCCAGACGCGGACAGGCTGAATTTCACCGGCAGTTTTCTCCGTGCAACAATGTTGGCGGCGGCCCGCGAAGCGCGATCCTATGTCTCCATATTTGTCGAGGCGCGGACATGCTGTATGTGAGCGGAAGTTCCCTCCGTGCAACAATGTTCGCGGCTGGCCGCCACTCGCGATGTTATGTCTCCATATTACCCCAGACGCAGACAGGCTGAATTTCACCGGCAGTTTTCTCCGTGCAACAATGTTGGCGGCGGCCCGCGACGCGCGATCCTATGTCTCCATATTTGTCGAGGCGCGGACATGCTGTATGTGAGCGGAAGTTCTCTCCGTGCAACAATGTTCACGGCTGGCCGCCACTCGCGATGTTATGTCTCCATATTAGCCGAGACGCGGACAGGCTGAATTTCACCGGCAGTTTTCTACGTGCAACAATGTTGGCGGCGGCCCGCGACGCGCGATCCCATGTCTCCGTACTGGTCGACGCGCGGACATGCCGAATGCGAGCGGAAGTTCTCTCCGTGCAACAATGTTCGCGGCTGGCCGCCACTCGCGATGTTATGTCTCCATATTAGCCGAGACGCGGACAGGCTGAATTTCACCGGCAGTTTTCTCCGTGCAACAATGTTGGCGGCGGCCCGCGACGCGCGATCCCATGTCTCCGTATTGGTCGACGCGCGGACATGCCGAATGCGAGTGGACGTTCTCTCCGTGCAACAATGTTCGCGGCTGGCCGCCACTCGCGGTATTATGTCTCCATATTACCCCAGACGCGGACAGGCTGAATTTCACCGGCAGTTTTCTCCGTGCAACAATGTTGGCAGCGGCCCGCGACGCGCGATCCCATGTCTCCGTACTGTTCGACGCGCGGACATGCCGAATGCGAGCGGAAGTTCTCTCCGTGCAACAATGTTCGCGGCTGGCCGCCACTCGCGATATTATGTCTCCATATTACCCCAGACGCGGACAGGCTGAATTTCACCGGCAGTTTTCTCCGTGCAACAATGTTGGCGGCGGCCCGCGACGCGCGATCCTATGTCTCCATATTTGTCGAGGCGCTGACATGCTGTATGTGAGCGGACGTTCCCTCCGTGCAACAATGTTCGCGGCTGGCCGCCACTCGCGATGTTATGTCTCCATATTACCCCAGACGCAGACAGGCTGAATTTCACCGGCAGTTTTCTCCGTGCAACAATGTTGGCGGCGGCCCGCGACGCGCGATCCTATGTCTCCATATTTGTGCGAGGCGCGGACATGCTGTATGTGAGCGGAAGTTCTCTCCGTGCAACAATGTTCGCGGCTGGCCGCCACTCGCGATGTTATGTCTCCATATTAGCCGAGACGCGGACAGGCTGAATTTCACCGGCAGTTTTCTCCGTGCAACAATGTTGGCGGCGGCCCGCGACGCGCGATCCCATGTCTCCGTATTGGTCGACGCGCGGACATGCCGAATGCGAGTGGACGTTCTCTCCGTGCAACAATGTTCGCGGCTGGCCGCCACTCGCGACGTTGTGTCTCCATATTAGCCCAGACGCGGACAGGCTGAACTTCACCGGCAGTTTTCTCCGTGCAACAATGTTGGCGGCGGCCCGCGACGCGCGATCCCATGTCTCCGTACTGGTCGACGCGCGGACATGCCGAATGCGAGCGGAAGTTCTCTCCGTGCAACAATGTTCGCGGCTGGCCGCCACTCGCGACGTTGTGTCTCCGCGTTAGCCCAGACGCGGACAGGCTGAATTTCACCGGCAGTTTTCTCCGTGCAACAATGTTGGCGGCGGCCCGCGACGCGCGATCCCATATCTCCGTATTGGTCGACGCGCGGACATGCCGAATGCGAGCGGAAGTTCTCTCCGTGCAACAATGTTCGCGGCTGGCCGCCACTCGCGACGTTGTGTCTCCGCGTTAGCCCAGACGCGGTCAGGCTGAATTTCACCGGCAGTTTTCTCCGTGCAACAATGTTGGCGGCGGCCCGCGACGCGCGATCCCATGTCTCCGTACTGGTCGACGCGCGGACATGCCGAATGCGAGCGGACGTTCTCTCCGTGCAACAATGTTCGCCGCTGGCCGCCACTCGCGGTATTATGTCTCCAAATTACCCCAGACGCGGACAGGCTGAATTTCACTGGCAGTTTTCTCCGTGCAACAATGTTGGCGGCGGCCCGCGACGCGCGATCCTATGTCTCCATATTTGTCGAGGCGCGGACATGCTGTATGTGAGCGGACGTTCCCTCCGTGCAACAATGTTCGCGGCTGGCCGCCACTCGCGATGTTATGTCTCCATATTACCCCAGACGCAGACAGGCTGAATTTCACCGGCAGTTTTCTCCGTGCAACAATGTTGGCGGCGGCCCGCGACGCGCGATCCTATGTCTCCATATTTGTGCGAGGCGCGGACATGCTGTATGTGAGCGGAAGTTCTCTCCGTGCAACAATGTTCGCGGCTGGCCGCCACTCGCGACGTTGTGTCTCCATATTAGCCCAGACGCGGACAGGCTGAATTTCACCGGCAGTTTTCTCCGTGCAACAATGTTGGCGGCGGCCCGCGACGCGCGATCCCATGTCTCCGTACTGGTCGACGCGCGGACATGCCGAATGCGAGCGGAAGTTCTCTCCGTGCAACAATGTTCGCGGCTGGCCGCCACTCGCGACGTTGTGTCTCCGCGTTAGCCCAGACGCGGACAGGCTGAATTTCACCGGCAGTTTTCTCCGTGCAACAATGTTGGCGGCGGCCCGCGACGCGCGATCCCATGTCTCCGTATTGGTCGACGCGCGGACATGCCGAACGCGGGCGAAAGTTCTCTCCGTGCAACAATGTTCGCGGCTGGCCGCCACTCGCGACGTTGTGTCTCCGCGTTAGCCCAGACGCGGACAGGCTGAATTTCACCGGCAGTTTTCTCCGTGCAACAATGTTGGCGGCGGCCCGCGACGCGCGATCCCTTGTCTCCGTATTGGTCTACGCGCGGACATGCCGAATGCGAGCGGAAGTTCTCTCCGTGCAACAATGTTCGCGGCTGGCCGCCACTCGCGACGTTGTGTCTCCGCCTTAGCCCAGACGCGGACAGGCTGAATTTCACCGGCAGTTTTACTCCGTGCAACAATGTTGGCGGCGGCCCGCGACGCGCGATCCCATGTCTCCGTATTGGTCGACGCGCGGACATGCCGAATGCGAGCGGACGTTCTCTCCGTGCAACAATGTTCGCGGCTGGCCGCCACTCGCGACGTTGTGTCTCCATATTACCCCAGACGCGGACAGGCTGAATTTCACCGGCAGTTTTCTCCGTGCAACAATGTTGGCGGCGGCCCGCGAAGCGCGATCCTATGTCTCCATATTTGTCGAGGCGCGGACATGCTGTATGTGAGCGGAAGTTCCCTCCGTGCAACAATGTTCGCGGCTGGCCGCCACTCGCGATGTTATGTCTCCATATTACCCCAGACGCAGACAGGCTGAATTTCACCGGCAGTTTTCTCCGTGCAACAATGTTGGCGGCGGCCCGCGACGCGCGATCCTATGTCTCCATATTTGTCGAGGCGCGGACATGCTGTATGTGAGCGGAAGTTCTCTCCGTGCAACAATGTTCACGGCTGGCCGCCACTCGCGATGTTATGTCTCCATATTAGCCGAGACGCGGACAGGCTGAATTTCACCGGCAGTTTTCTACGTGCAACAATGTTGGCGGCGGCCCGCGACGCGCGATCCCATGTCTCCGTACTGGTCGACGCGCGGACATGCCGAATGCGAGCGGAAGTTCTCTCCGTGCAACAATGTTCGCGGCTGGCCGCCACTCGCGATATTATGTCTCCATATTACCCCAGACGCAGACAGGCTGAATTTCACCGGCAGTTTTCTCCGTGCAACAATGTTGGCGGCGGCCCGCGACGCGCGATCCTATGTCTCCATATTTGTCGAGGCGCGGACATGCTGTAGGTGAGCGGAAGTTCTCTCCGTGCAACAATGTTCGCGGCTGGCCGCCACTCGCGACGTTGTGTCTCCGCGTTAGCCCAGACGCGGACAGGCTGAATTTCACCGGCAGTTTTCTCCGTGCAACAATGTTGGCGGCGGCCCGCGACGCGCGATCCCTTGTCTCCGTATTGGTCGACGCGCGGACATGCCGAATGCGAGCGGAAGTTCTCTCCGTGCAACAATGTTCGCGGCTGGCCGCCACTCGCGACGTTGTGTCTCCGCGTTAGCCCAGACGCGGACAGGCTGAATTTCACCGGCAGTTTTCTCCGTGCAACAATGTTGGCGGCGGCCCGCGACGCGCGATCCCTTGTCTCCGTATTGGTCGACGCGCGGACATGCCGAATGCGAGCGGAAGTTCTCTCCGTGCAACAATGTTCGCGGCTGGCCGCCACTCGCGACGTTGTGTCTCCGCGTTAGCCCAGACGCGGACAGGCTGAATTTCACCGGCAGTTTTCTCCGTGCAACAATGTTGGCGGCGGCCCGCGACGCGCGATCCCTTGTCTCCGTATTGGTCGACGCGCGGACATGCCGAATGCGAGCGGAAGTTCTCTCCGTGCAACAATGTTCGCGGCTGGCCGCCACTCGCGACGTTGTGTCTCCGCGTTAGCCCAGACGCGGACAGGCTGAATTTCACCGGCAGTTTTCTCCGTGCAACAATGTTGGCGGCGGCCCGCGACGCGCGATTCCATGTCTCCGTATTGGTCGACGCGCGGACATGCCGAACGCGGGCGAAAGTTCTCTCCGTGCAACAATGTTCGCGGCTGGCCGCCACTCGCGACGTTGTGTCTCCGCGTTAGCCCAGACGCGGACAGGCTGAATTTCACCGGCAGTTTTCTCCGTGCAACAATGTTGGCGGCGGCCCGCGACGCGCGATCCCTTGTCTCCGTATTGGTCGACGCGCGGACATGCCGAATGCGAGCGGAAGTTCTCTCCGTGCAACAATGTTCGCGGCTGGCCGCCACTCGCGACGTTGTGTCTCCGCCTTAGCCCAGACGCGGACAGGCTGAATTTCACCGGCAGTTTTACTCCGTGCAACAATGTTGGCGGCGGCCCGCGACGCGCGATCCCATGTCTCCGTATTGGTCGACGCGCGGACATGCCGAATGCGAGCGGACGTTCTCTCCGTGCAACAATGTTCGCGGCTGGCCGCCACTCGCGGTATTATGTCTCCATATTACCCCAGACGCGGACAGGCTGAATTTCACCGGCAGTTTTCTCCGTGCAACAATGTTGGCGGCGGCCCGCGACGCGCGATCCTATGTCTCCATATTTGTCGAGGCGCTGACATGCTGTATGTGAGCGGACGTTCCCTCCGTGCAACAATGTTCGCGGCTGGCCGCCACACGCGATGTTATGTCTCCATATTACCCCAGACGCAGACAGGCTGAATTTCACCGGCAGTTTTCTCCGTGCAACATTGTTGGCGGCGGCCCGCGACGCGCGATCCTATGTCTCCATATTTGTGCGAGGCGCGGACATGCTGTATGTGAGCGGAAGTTCTCTCCGTGCAACAATGTTCGCGGCTGGCCGCCACTCGCGATGTTATGTCTCCATATTAGCCGAGACGCGGACAGGCTGAATTTCACCGGCAGTTTTCTCCGTGCAACAATGTTGGCGGCGGCCCGCGACGCGCGATCCCTTGTCTCCGTATTGGTCGACGCGCGGACATGCCGAATGCGAGCGGAAGTTCTCTCCGTGCAACAATGTTCGCGGCTGGCCGCCACTCGCGACGTTGTGTCTCCGCGTTAGCCCAGACGCGGACAGGCTGAATTTCACCGGCAGTTTTCTCCGTGCAACAATGTTGGCGGCGGCCCGCGACGCGCGATCCCTTGTCTCCGTATTGGTCGACGCGCGGACATGCCGAATGCGAGCGGAAGTTCTCTCCGTGCAACAATGTTCGCGGCTGGCCGCCACTCGCGACGTTGTGTCTCCGCGTTAGCCCAGACGCGGACAGGCTGAATTTCACCGGCAGTTTTCTCCGTGCAACAATGTTGGCGGCGGCCCGCGACGCGCGATCCCTTGTCTCCGTATTGGTCGACGCGCGGACATGCCGAATGCGAGCGGAAGTTCTCTCCGTGCAACAATGTTCGCGGCTGGCCGCCACTCGCGACGTTGTGTCTCCGCGTTAGCCCAGACGCGGACAGGCTGAATTTCACCGGCAGTTTTCTCCGTGCAACAATGTTGGCGGCGGCCCGCGACGCGCGATTCCATGTCTCCGTATTGGTCGACGCGCGGACATGCCGAACGCGGGCGAAAGTTCTCTCCGTGCAACAATGTTCGCGGCTGGCCGCCACTCGCGACGTTGTGTCTCCGCGTTAGCCCAGACGCGGACAGGCTGAATTTCACCGGCAGTTTTCTCCGTGCAACAATGTTGGCGGCGGCCCGCGACGCGCGATCCCTTGTCTCCGTATTGGTCGACGCGCGGACATGCCGAATGCGAGCGGAAGTTCTCTCCGTGCAACAATGTTCGCGGCTGGCCGCCACTCGCGACGTTGTGTCTCCGCCTTAGCCCAGACGCGGACAGGCTGAATTTCACCGGCAGTTTTACTCCGTGCAACAATGTTGGCGGCGGCCCGCGACGCGCGATCCCATGTCTCCGTATTGGTCGACGCGCGGACATGCCGAATGCGAGCGGACGTTCTCTCCGTGCAACAATGTTCGCGGCTGGCCGCCACTCGCGGTATTATGTCTCCATATTACCCCAGACGCGGACAGGCTGAATTTCACCGGCAGTTTTCTCCGTGCAACAATGTTGGCGGCGGCCCGCGACGCGCGATCCTATGTCTCCATATTTGTCGAGGCGCTGACATGCTGTATGTGAGCGGACGTTCCCTCCGTGCAACAATGTTCGCGGCTGGCCGCCACACGCGATGTTATGTCTCCATATTACCCCAGACGCAGACAGGCTGAATTTCACCGGCAGTTTTCTCCGTGCAACATTGTTGGCGGCGGCCCGCGACGCGCGATCCTATGTCTCCATATTTGTGCGAGGCGCGGACATGCTGTATGTGAGCGGAAGTTCTCTCCGTGCAACAATGTTCGCGGCTGGCCGCCACTCGCGATGTTATGTCTCCATATTAGCCGAGACGCGGACAGGCTGAATTTCACCGGCAGTTTTCTCCGTGCAACAATGTTGGCGGCGGCCCGCGACGCGCGATCCCTTGTCTCCGTATTGGTCGACGCGCGGACATGCCGAATGCGAGCGGAAGTTCTCTCCGTGCAACAATGTTCGCGGCTGGCCGCCACTCGCGACGTTGTGTCTCCGCCTTAGCCCAGACGCGGACAGGCTGAATTTCACCGGCAGTTTTCTCCGTGCTACAATGTTGGCGGCGGTCCGCGACGCGCAATCCTATGGCTCCATATTAGTCGAGGCGCGGACATGCTGAATGTGAGCGGAAGTTCTCTCCGTGCAACAATGTTCGCGGCTGGCCGCCACTCGCGATATTATGTCTCCATATTAGCCCAGACGCGGACAGGCTGAATTTCACCGGCAGTTTTCTCCGTGCAACAATGTTGGCGGCGGCCCGCGACGCGCGATCCTATGTCTCCATATTAGTCGAGGCGCGGACATGCTGAATGTGAGGGGAAGTTCTCTCAGTGCAACAATGTTCGCGGCTGGCCGCCACTCGCGATATTATGTCTCCATATTAGCACAGACGCGGACAGGCTGAATTTCACCGGCAGTTTTCTCCGTGCAACAATGTTGGCGGCGGCCCGCGACGCGCGATCCTATGTCTTCATATTAGTCGAGGCGCGGACATGCTGAATGTGAGCGGAAGATCTCTCCGTGCAACATTGTTCGCGGCTGGCCGCCACTCGCGATATTATGTCTCCATATTAGCCCAGACGCGGACAGGCTGAATTTCACCGGCAGTTCTCTCCGTGCAACAATGTTGGCAGCGGCCCGCGACGCGCGATCCCATGTCTCCGTATTGGTCGACGCGCGGACATGCCGAATGCGAGCGGAAGTTCTCTCCGTGCAACAATGCTCGCGGCTGCCCGCCACTCGCGATATTATGTCTCCATATTAGCCCAGACGCGGACAGGCTGAATTTCGCGGGCAGAATTCGCCGTGCAACAAAGTTCGCTACTGCCGGCGACGCGCGGTATTATGTCTCCATATTAGCCGAGGCGCGGACATGCTCAATGTGAGCGGAAGTTCTGTCCGTGCAACAATGTTCGCGGCTGGCCGCCACTCGCGATATTATGTCTCCATATTAGCCCAGACGCGGACAGGCTGAATTTCACCGGCAGTTTTCTCCGTGCAACAATGTTGGCGGCGGCCCGCGACGCGCGATCCTATGTCTCCATATTAGTCGAGGGGCGGACATGCTGATTGTGAGCGGAAGTTCTCTCCGTGCAACAATGTTCGCGGCTGCCGCCACTCGCGATATTATGTCTCCATATTAGCCGCGCCGCGGAAATGCTGAATTTCGCGGGCAGAATTCGCCGTGCAACAATGTTCGCTACTGCCGGCGACGCGCGGTATTATGTCTCCATATTAGTCGAGGCGCGGACATGCGGAATGCGAGCGGAAGTTCTCTCCGTGCAACGATGTTCGCGGCTGGCCGCCACTCGCGACGTTGTGTCTCCGCCTTAGCCCAGACGCGGACAGGCTGAATTTCACCGGCAGTTTTACTCCGTGCAACAATGTTGGCGGCGGCCCGCGACGCGCGATCCCATGTCTCCGTATTGGTCGACGCGCGGACATGCCGAATGCGAGCGGACGTTCTCTCCGTGCAACAATGTTCGCGGCTGGCCGCCACTCGCGGTATTATGTCTCCATATTACCCCAGACGCGGACAGGCTGAATTTCACCGGCAGTTTTCTCCGTGCAACAATGTTGGCGGCGGCCCGCGACGCGCGATCCTATGTCTCCATATTTGTCGAGGCGCTGACATGCTGTATGTGAGCGGACGTTCCCTCCGTGCAACAATGTTCGCGGCTGGCCGCCACACGCGATGTTATGTCTCCATATTACCCCAGACGCAGACAGGCTGAATTTCACCGGCAGTTTTCTCCGTGCAACAATGTTGGCGGCGGCCCGCGACGCGCGATCCTATGTCTCCATATTTGTGCGAGGCGCGGACATGCTGTATGTGAGCGGAAGTTCTCTCCGTGCAACAATGTTCGCGGCTGGCCGCCACTCGCGATGTTATGTCTCCATATTAGCCGAGACGCGGACAGGCTGAATTTCACCGGCAGTTTTCACCGTGCAACAATGTTGGCGGCGGCCCGCGACGTGCGATCCCATATCTCCGTATTGGTCGACGCGCGGACATGCCGAATGCGAGCGGAAGTTCTCTCCGTGCAACAATGTTCGCGGCTGGCCGCCACTCGCGACGTTGTGTCTCCGCGTTAGCCCAGACGCGGACAGGCTGAATTTCACCGGCAGTTTTCTCCGTGCAACAATGTTGGCGGCGGTCCGCGACGCGCGATCCCATGTCTCCGTATTGGTCGACGCGCGGACATGCCGAATGCGAGCGGACGTTCTCTCCGTGCAACAATGTTCGCGGCTGGCCGCCACTCGCGACGTTGTGTCTCCATATTAGCCCAGACGCGGACAGGCTGAATTTCACCGGCAGTTTTCTCCGTGCAACAATGTTGGCGGCGGCCTGCGACGTGCGATCCCATATCTCCGTATTGGTCGACGCGCGGACATGCCGAATGCGAGCGGAAGTTCTCTCCGTGCAACAATGTTCGCGGCTGGCCGCCACTCGCGACGTTGTGTCTCCGCGTTAGCCCAGACGCGGACAGGCTGAATTTCACCGGCAGTTTTCTCCGTGCAACAATGTTGGCGGCGGCCCGCGACGCGCGATCCCTTGTCTCCGTATTGGTCGACGCGCGGACATGCCGAATGCGAGCGGAAGTTCTCTCCGTGTAACAATGTTCGCGGCTGGCCGCCACTCGCGACGTTGTGTCTCCGCGTTAGCCCAGACGCGGACAGGCTGAATTTCACCGGCAGTTTTCTCCGTGCAACAATGTTGGCGGCGGCCCGCGACGCGCGATCCTATGGCTCCATATTAGTCGAGGCGCGGACATGCTGAATGTGAGCGGAAGTTCTCTCCGTGCAACAATGTTCGCGGCTGGCCGCCACTCGCGATATTATGTCTCCATATTAGCCCAGACGCGGACAGGCTGAATTTCACCGGCAGTTTTCTCCGTGCAACAATGTTGGCGGCGGCCCGCGACGCGCGATCCTATGTCTCCATATTAGTCGAGGCGCGGACATGCTGAATGTGAGGGGAAGTTCTCTCAGTGCAACAATGTTCGCGGCTGGCCGCCACTCGCGATATTATGTCTCCATATTAGCACAGACGCGGACAGGCTGAATTTCACCGGCAGTTTTCTCCGTGCAACAATGTTGGCGGCGGCCCGCGACGCGCGATCCTATGTCTTCATATTAGTCGAGGCGCGGACATGCTGAATGTGAGCGGAAGATCTCTCCGTGCAACATTGTTCGCGGCTGGCCGCCACTCGCGATATTATGTCTCCATATTAGCCCAGACGCGGACAGGCTGAATTTCACCGGCAGTTCTCTCCGTGCAACAATGTTGGCAGCGGCCCGCGACGCGCGATCCCATGTCTCCGTATTGGTCGACGCGCGGACATGCCGAATGCGAGCGGAAGTTCTCTCCGTGCAACAATGCTCGCGGCTGCCCGCCACTCGCGATATTATGTCTCCATATTAGCCCAGACGCGGACAGGCTGAATTTCGCGGGCAGAATTCGCCGTGCAACAAAGTTCGCTACTGCCGGCGACGCGCGGTATTATGTCTCCATATTAGCCGAGGCGCGGACATGCTCAATGTGAGCGGAAGTTCTGTCCGTGCAACAATGTTCGCGGCTGGCCGCCACTCGCGATATTATGTCTCCATATTAGCCCAGACGCGGACAGGCTGAATTTCACCGGCAGTTTTCTCCGTGCAACAATGTTGGCGGCGGCCCGCGACGCGCGATCCTATGTCTCCATATTAGTCGAGGGGCGGACATGCTGATTGTGAGCGGAAGTTCTCTCCGTGCAACAATGTTCGCGGCTGCCGCCACTCGCGATATTATGTCTCCATATTAGCCGCGCCGCGGAAATGCTGAATTTCGCGGGCAGAATTCGCCGTGCAACAATGTTCGCTACTGCCGGCGACGCGCGGTATTATGTCTCCATATTAGTCGAGGCGCGGACATGCGGAATGCGAGCGGAAGTTCTCTCCGTGCAACGATGTTCGCGGCTGGCCGCCACTCGCGACGTTGTGTCTCCGCGTTAGCCCAGACGCGGACAGGCTGAATTTCACCGGCAGTTTTCTCCGTGCAACAATGTTGGCGGCGGCCCGCGACGCGCGATCGAATGTCTCCGTATTGGTCGACGCGCGGACATGCCGAATGTGAGCGGAAGTTCTCTCCGTGCAACGATGTTCGCGGCTGGCCGCCACTCGCGACGTTGTGTCTCCGCGTTAGCCCAGACGCGGACAGGCTGAATTTCACCGGCAGTTTTCTCCGTGCAACAATGTTGGCGGCGGCCCGCGACGCGCGATCCCATGTCTCCGTATTGGTCGACGCGCGGACATGCCGAACGCGGGCGAAAGTTCTCTCCGTGCAACAATGTTCGCGGCTGGCCGCCACTCGCGACGTTGTGTCTCCGCGTTAGCCCAGACGCGGACAGGCTGAATTTCACCGGCAGTTTTCTCCGTGCAACAATGTTGGCGGCGGCCCGCGACGCGCGATCCCTTGTCTCCGTATTGGTCGACGCGCGGACATGCCGAATGCGAGCGGAAGTTCTCTCCGTGCAACAATGTTCGCGGCTGGCCGCCACTCGCGACGTTGTGTCTCCGCCTTAGCCCAGACGCGGACAGGCTGAATTTCACCGGCAGTTTTACTCCGTGCAACAATGTTGGCGGCGGCCCGCGACGCGCGATCCCATGTCTCCGTATTGGTCGACGCGCGGACATGCCGTATGCGAGTGGACGTTCTCTCCGTGCAACAATGTTCGCGGCTGGCCGCCACTCGCGGTATTATGTCTCCATATTACCCCAGACGCGGACAGGCTGAATTTCACCGGCAGTTTTCTCCGTGCAACAATGTTGGCCGCGGCCCGCGACGCGCGATCCTATGTCTCCATATTTGTCGAGGCGCTGACATGCTGTATGTGAGCGGACGTTCCCTCCGTGCAACAATGTTCGCGGCTGGCCGCCACACGCGATGTTATGTCTCCATATTACCCCAGACGCAGACAGGCTGAATTTCACCGGCAGTTTTCTCCGTGCAACATTGTTGGCGGCGGCCCGCGACGCGCGATCCTATGTCTCCATATTTGTGCGAGGCGCGGACATGCTGTATGTGAGCGGAAGTTCTCTCCGTGCAACAATGTTCGCGGCTGGCCGCCACTCGCGATGTTATGTCTCCATATTAGCCGAGACGCGGACAGGCTGAATTTCACCGGCAGTTTTCTCCGTGCAACAATGTTGGCGGCGGCCCGCGACGCGCGATCCCTTGTCTCCGTATTGGTCGACGCGCGGACATGCCGAATGCGAGCGGAAGTTCTCTCCGTGCAACAATGTTCGCGGCTGGCCGCCACTCGCGACGTTGTGTCTCCGCCTTAGCCCAGACGCGGACAGGCTGAATTTCACCGGCAGTTTTCTCCGTGCTACAATGTTGGCGGCGGTCCGCGACGCGCGATCCTATGGCTCCATATTAGTCGAGGCGCGGACATGCTGAATGTGAGCGGAAGTTCTCTCCGTGCAACAATGTTCGCGGCTGGCCGCCACTCGCGATATTATGTCTCCATATTAGCCCAGACGCGGACAGGCTGAATTTCACCGGCAGTTTTCTCCGTGCAACAATGTTGGCGGCGGCCCGCGACGCGCGATCCTATGTCTCCATATTAGTCGAGGCGCGGACATGCTGAATGTGAGGGGAAGTTCTCTCAGTGCAACAATGTTCGCGGCTGGCCGCCACTCGCGATATTATGTCTCCATATTAGCACAGACGCGGACAGGCTGAATTTCACCGGCAGTTTTCTCCGTGCAACAATGTTGGCGGCGGCCCGCGACGCGCGATCCTATGTCTTCATATTAGTCGAGGCGCGGACATGCTGAATGTGAGCGGAAGATCTCTCCGTGCAACATTGTTCGCGGCTGGCCGCCACTCGCGATATTATGTCTCCATATTAGCCCAGACGCGGACAGGCTGAATTTCACCGGCAGTTCTCTCCGTGCAACAATGTTGGCAGCGGCCCGCGACGCGCGATCCCATGTCTCCGTATTGGTCGACGCGCGGACATGCCGAATGCGAGCGGAAGTTCTCTCCGTGCAACAATGCTCGCGGCTGCCCGCCACTCGCGATATTATGTCTCCATATTAGCCCAGACGCGGACAGGCTGAATTTCGCGGGCAGAATTCGCCGTGCAACAAAGTTCGCTACTGCCGGCGACGCGCGGTATTATGTCTCCATATTAGCCGAGGCGCGGACATGCTCAATGTGAGCGGAAGTTCTGTCCGTGCAACAATGTTCGCGGCTGGCCGCCACTCGCGATATTATGTCTCCATATTAGCCCAGACGCGGACAGGCTGAATTTCACCGGCAGTTTTCTCCGTGCAACAATGTTGGCGGCGGCCCGCGACGCGCGATCCTATGTCTCCATATTAGTCGAGGGGCGGACATGCTGATTGTGAGCGGAAGTTCTCTCCGTGCAACAATGTTCGCGGCTGCCGCCACACGCGATATTATGTCTCCATATTAGCCGCGCCGCGGAAATGCTGAATTTCGCGGGCAGAATTCGCTGTGCAACAATGTTCGCTACTGCCGGCGACGCGCGGTATTATGTCTCCATATTAGTCGAGGCGCGGACATGCGGAATGCGAGCGGAAGTTCTCTCCGTGCAACGATGTTCGCGGCTGGCCGCCACTCGCGACGTTGTGTCTCCGCGTTAGCCCAGACGCGGACAGGCTGAATTTCACCGGCAGTTTTCTCCGTGCAACAATGTTGGCGGCGGCCCGCGACGCGCGATCCCTTGTCTCCGTATTGGTCGACGCGCGGACATGCCGAATGCGAGCGGAAGTTCTCTCCGTGCAACAATGTTCGCGGCTGGCCGCCACTCGCGACGTTGTGTCTCCGCCTTAGCCCAGACGCGGACAGGCTGAATTTCACCGGCAGTTTTACTCCGTGCAACAATGTTGGCGGCGGCCCGCGACGCGCGATCCCATGTCTCCGTATTGGTCGACGCGCGGACATGCCGAATGCGAGCGGACGTTCTCTCCGTGCAACAATGTTCGCGGCTGGCCGCCACTCGCGGTATTATGTCTCCATATTACCCCAGACGCGGACAGGCTGAATTTCACCGGCAGTTTTCTCCGTGCAACAATGTTGGCGGCGGCCCGCGACGCGCGATCCTATGTCTCCATATTTGTCGAGGCGCTGACATGCTGTATGTGAGCGGACGTTCCCTCCGTGCAACAATGTTCGCGGCTGGCCGCCACACGCGATGTTATGTCTCCATATTACCCCAGACGCAGACAGGCTGAATTTCACCGGCAGTTTTCTCCGTGCAACAATGTTGGCGGCGGCCCGCGACGCGCGATCCTATGTCTCCATATTTGTGCGAGGCGCGGACATGCTGTATGTGAGCGGAAGTTCTCTCCGTGCAACAATGTTCGCGGCTGGCCGCCACTCGCGATGTTATGTCTCCATATTAGCCGAGACGCGGACAGGCTGAATTTCACCGGCAGTTTTCACCGTGCAACAATGTTGGCGGCGGCCCGCGACGTGCGATCCCATATCTCCGTATTGGTCGACGCGCGGACATGCCGAATGCGAGCGGAAGTTCTCTCCGTGCAACAATGTTCGCGGCTGGCCGCCACTCGCGACGTTGTGTCTCCGCGTTAGCCCAGACGCGGACAGGCTGAATTTCACCGGCAGTTTTCTCCGTGCAACAATGTTGGCGGCGGTCCGCGACGCGCGATCCCATGTCTCCGTATTGGTCGACGCGCGGTCATGCCGAATGCGAGCGGACGTTCTCTCCGTGCAACAATGTTCGCGGCTGGCCGCCACTCGCGACGTTGTGTCTCCATATTAGCCCAGACGCGGACAGGCTGAATTTCACCGGCAGTTTTCTCCGTGCAACAATGTTGGCGGCGGCCTGCGACGTGCGATCCCATATCTCCGTATTGGTCGACGCGCGGACATGCCGAATGCGAGCGGAAGTTCTCTCCGTGCAACAATGTTCGCGGCTGGCCGCCACTCGCGACGTTGTGTCTCCGCGTTAGCCCAGACGCGGACAGGCTGAATTTCACCGGCAGTTTTCTCCGTGCAACAATGTTGGCGGAGGCCCGCGACGCGCGATCCCTTGTCTCCGTATTGGTCGACGCGCGGACATGCCGAATGCGAGCGGAAGTTCTCTCCGTGTAACAATGTTCGCGGCTGGCCGCCACTCGCGACGTTGTGTCTCCGCGTTAGCCCAGACGCGGACAGGCTGAATTTCACCGGCAGTTTTCTCCGTGCAACAATGTTGGCGGCGGCCTGCGACGTGCGATCCCATATCTCCGTATTGGTCGACGCGCGGACATGCCGAATGCGAGCGGAAGTTCTCTCCGTGCAACAATGTTCGCGGCTGGCCGCCACTCGCGACGTTGTGTCTCCGCGTTAGCCCAGACGCGGACAGGCTGAATTTCACCGGCAGTTTTCTCCGTGCAACAATGTTGGCGGAGGCCCGCGACGCGCGATCCCTTGTCTCCGTATTGGTCGACGCGCGGACATGCCGAATGCGAGCGGAAGTTCTCTCCGTGTAACAATGTTCGCGGCTGGCCGCCACTCGCGACGTTGTGTCTCCGCGTTAGCCCAGACGCGGACAGGCTGAATTTCACCGGCAGTTTTCTCCGTGCAACAATGTTGGCGGCGGCCCGCGACGCGCGATCCTATGGCTCCATATTAGTCGAGGCGCGGACATGCTGAATGTGAGCGGAAGTTCTCTCCGTGCAACAATGTTCGCGGCTGGCCGCCACTCGCGATATTATGTCTCCATATTAGCCCAGACGCGGACAGGCTGAATTTCACCGGCAGTTTTCTCCGTGCAACAATGTTGGCGGCGGCCCGCGACGCGCGATCCTATGTCTTCATATTAGTCGAGGCGCGGACATGCTGAATGTGAGCGGAAGATCTCTCCGTGCAACATTGTTCGCGGCTGGCCGCCACTCGCGATATTATGTCTCCATATTAGCCCAGACGCGGACAGGCTGAATTTCACCGGCAGTTCTCTCCGTGCAACAATGTTGGCAGCGGCCCGCGACGCGCGATCCCATGTCTCCGTATTGGTCGACGCGCGGACATGCCGAATGCGAGCGGAAGTTCTCTCCGTGCAACAATGCTCGCGGCTGCCCGCCACTCGCGATATTATGTCTCCATATTAGCCCAGACGCGGACAGGCTGAATTTCGCGGGCAGAATTCGCCGTGCAACAAAGTTCGCTACTGCCGGCGACGCGCGGTATTATGTCTCCATATTAGCCGAGGCGCGGACATGCTCAATGTGAGCGGAAGTTCTGTCCGTGCAACAATGTTCGCGGCTGGCCGCCACTCGCGATATTATGTCTCCATATTAGCCCAGACGCGGACAGGCTGAATTTCACCGGCAGTTTTCTCCGTGCAACAATGTTGGCGGCGGCCCGCGACGCGCGATCCTATGTCTCCATATTAGTCGAGGGGCGGACATGCTGATTGTGAGCGGAAGTTCTCTCCGTGCAACAATGTTCGCGGCTGCCGCCACTCGCGATATTATGTCTCCATATTAGCCGCGCCGCGGAAATGCTGAATTTCGCGGGCAGAATTCGCCGTGCAACAATGTTCGCTACTGCCGGCGACGCGCGGTATTATGTCTCCATATTAGTCGAGGCGCGGACATGCGGAATGCGAGCGGAAGTTCTCTCCGTGCAACGATGTTCGCGGCTGGCCGCCACTCGCGACGTTGTGTCTCCGCGTTAGCCCAGACGCGGACAGGCTGAATTTCACCGGCAGTTTTCTCCGTGCAACAATGTTGGCGGCGGCCCGCGACGCGCGATCGAATGTCTCCGTATTGGTCGACGCGCGGACATGCCGAATGTGAGCGGAAGTTCTCTCCGTGCAACGATGTTCGCGGCTGGCCGCCACTCGCGACGTTGTGTCTCCGCGTTAGCCCAGACGCGGACAGGCTGAATTTCACCGGCAGTTTTCTCCGTGCAACAATGTTGGCGGCGGCCCGCGACGCGCGATCCCATGTCTCCGTATTGGTCGACGCGCGGACATGCCGAATGCGAGCGGAAGTTCTCTCCGTGCAACAATGTTCGCGGCTGGCCGCCACTCGCGACGTTGTGTCTCCGCGTTAGCCCAGACGCGGACAGGCTGAATTTCACCGGCAGTTTTCTCCGTGCAACAATGTTGGCGGCGGCCCGCGACGCGCGATCCTATGTCTCCATATTAGTCGAGGGGCGGACATGCTGAATCTGAGCGGAAGTTCTCTCCGTGCAACAATGTTCGCGGTTGGCCGCCACTCGCGACGTTGTGTCTCCGCGTTAGCCCAGACGCGTACAGGCTGAATTTCACCGGCAGTTTTCTCCGTGCAACAATGTTGGCGGCGGCCCGCGACGCGCGATCCCATGTCTCCCTATTGGTCGACGCGCGGACATGCCGAATGCGAGCGGAAGTTCTCTCTGTGCAACAATGTTCGCGGCTGGCCGCCACTCGAGACGTTGTGTCTCCGCGTTAGCCCAGACGCGGACAGGCTGAATTTCACCGGCAGTTTTCTCCGTGCAACAATGTTGGCGGCGGCCCGCGACGCGCGATTCCATGTCTCCGTATTGGTCGACGCGCGGACATGCCGAATGCGAGCGGAAGTTCTCTCCGTGCAACAATGTTCGCGGCTGGCCGCCACTCGCGACGTTGTGTCTCCATATTAGCCCAGACGCGGACAGGCTGAATTTCACCGGCAGTTTTCTCCGTGCAACAATGTTGGCGGCGGCCCGCGACGTGCGATCCCATATCTCCGTATTGGTCGACGCGCGGACATGCCGAATGCGAGCGGAAGTTCTCTCCGTGCAACAATGTTCGCGGCTGGCCGCCACTCGCGACGTTGTGTCTCCGCGTTAGCCCAGACGCGGACAGGCTGAATTTCACCGGCAGTTTTCTCCGTGCAACAATGTTGGCGGCGGCCCGCGACGCGCGATCCCTTGTCTCCGTATTGGTCGACGCGCGGACATGCCGAATGCGAGCGGAAGTTCTCTCCGTGTAACAATGTTCGCGGCTGGCCGCCACTCGCGACGTTGTGTCTCCGCGTTAGCCCAGACGCGGACAGGCTGAATTTCACCGGCAGTTTTCTCCGTGCTACAATGTTGGCGGCGGTCCGCGACGCGCGATCCTATGGCTCCATATTAGTCGAGGCGCGGACATGCTGAATGTGAGCGGAAGTTCTCTCCGTGCAACAATGTTCGCGGCTGGCCGCCACTCGCGATATTATGTCTCCATATTAGCCCAGACGCGGACAGGCTGAATTTCACCGGCAGTTTTCTCCGTGCAACAATGTTGGCGGCGGCCCGCGACGCGCGATCCTATGTCTCCATATTAGTCGAGGCGCGGACATGCTGAATGTGAGGGGAAGTTCTCTCAGTGCAACAATGTTCGCGGCTGGCCGCCACTCGCGATATTATGTCTCCATATTAGCACAGACGCGGACAGGCTGAATTTCACCGGCAGTTTTCTCCGTGCAACAATGTTGGCGGCGGCCCGCGACGCGCGATCCTATGTCTTCATATTAGTCGAGGCGCGGACATGCTGAATGTGAGCGGAAGATCTCTCCGTGCAACATTGTTCGCGGCTGGCCGCCACTCGCGATATTATGTCTCCATATTAGCCCAGACGCGGACAGGCTGAATTTCACCGGCAGTTCTCTCCGTGCAACAATGTTGGCAGCGGCCCGCGACGCGCGATCCCATGTCTCCGTATTGGTCGACGCGCGGACATGCCGAATGCGAGCGGAAGTTCTCTCCGTGCAACAATGCTCGCGGCTGCCCGCCACTCGCGATATTATGTCTCCATATTAGCCCAGACGCGGACAGGCTGAATTTCGCGGGCAGAATTCGCCGTGCAACAAAGTTCGCTACTGCCGGCGACGCGCGGTATTATGTCTCCATATTAGCCGAGGCGCGGACATGCTCAATGTGAGCGGAAGTTCTGTCCGTGCAACAATGTTCGCGGCTGGCCGCCACTCGCGATATTATGTCTCCATATTAGCCCAGACGCGGACAGGCTGAATTTCACCGGCAGTTTTCTCCGTGCAACAATGCTGGCGGCGGCCCGCGACGCGCGATCCTATGTCTCCATATTAGTCGAGGGGCGGACATGCTGATTGTGAGCGGAAGTTCTCTCCGTGCAACAATGTTCGCGGCTGCCGCCACTCGCGATATTATGTCTCCATATTAGCCGCGCCGCGGAAATGCTGAATTTCGCGGGCAGAATTCGCCGTGCAACAATGTTCGCTACTGCCGGCGACGCGCGGTATTATGTCTCCATATTAGTCGAGGCGCGGACATGCGGAATGCGAGCGGAAGTTCTCTCCGTGCAACGATGTTCGCGGCTGGCCGCCACTCGCGACGTTGTGTCTCCGCGTTAGCCCAGACGCGGACAGGCTGAATTTCACCGGCAGTTTTCTCCGTGCAACAATGTTGGCGGCGGCCCGCGACGCGCGATCGAATGTCTCCGTATTGGTCGACGCGCGGACATGCCGAATGTGAGCGGAAGTTCTCTCCGTGCAACGATGTTCGCGGCTGGCCGCCACTCGCGACGTTGTGTCTCCGCGTTAGCCCAGACGCGGACAGGCTGAATTTCACCGGCAGTTTTCTCCGTGCAACAATGTTGGCGGCGGCCCGCGACGCGCGATCCCATGTCTCCGTATTGGTCGACGCGCGGACATGCCGAATGCGAGCGGAAGTTCTCTCCGTGCAACAATGTTCGCGGCTGGCCGCCACTCGCGACGTTGTGTCTCCGCGTTAGCCCAGACGCGGACAGGCTGAATTTCACCGGCAGTTTTCTCCGTGCAACAATGTTGGCGGCGGCCCGCGACGCGCGATCCTATGTCTCCATATTAGTCGAGGGGCGGACATGCTGAATCTGAGCGGAAGTTCTCTCCGTGCAACAATGTTCGCGGTTGGCCGCCACTCGCGACGTTGTGTCTCCGCGTTAGCCCAGACGCGTACAGGCTGAATTTCACCGGCAGTTTTCTCCGTGCAACAATGTTGGCGGCGGCCCGCGACGCGCGATCCCATGTCTCCCTATTGGTCGACGCGCGGACATGCCGAATGCGAGCGGAAGTTCTCTCTGTGCAACAATGTTCGCGGCTGGCCGCCACTCGAGACGTTGTGTCTCCGCGTTAGCCCAGACGCGGACAGGCTGAATTTCACCGGCAGTTTTCTCCGTGCAACAATGTTGGCGGCGGCCCGCGACGCGCGATTCCATGTCTCCGTATTGGTCGACGCGCGGACATGCCGAATGCGAGCGGAAGTTCTCTCCGTGCAACAATGTTCGCGGCTGGCCGCCACTCGCGACGTTGTGTCTCCGCGTTAGCCCAGACGCGGACAGGCTGAATTTCACCGGCAGTTTTCTCCGTGCAACAATGTTGGCGGCGGCCCGCGACGCGCGATCCCATGTCTCCGTATTGGTCGACGCGCGGACATGCCGAATGTGAGCGGAAGTTCTCTCCGTGCAACGATGTTCGCGGCTGGCCGCCACTCGCGACGTTGTGTCTCCGCGTTAGCCCAGACGCGGACAGGCTGAATTTCACCGGCAGTTTTCTCCGTGCAACAATGTTGGCGGCGGCCCGCGACGCGCGATCCCATGTCTCCGTATTGGTCGACGCGCGGACATGCCGAATGCGAGCGGATGTTCTCTCCGTGCAACGATGTTCGCGGCTGGCCGCCACTCGCGACGTTGTGTCTCCGTGTTAGCCCAGACGCGGACAGGCTGAATTTCACCGGCAGTTTTCTCCGTGCAACATTGTTGGCGGCGGCCCGCGACGCGCGATCCCATGTCTCCGTATTGGTCGACGCGCGGACATGCCGAATGCGAGCGGAAGTTCTCTCCGTGCAACAATGTTCGCGGCTAGCCGCCACTCGCGACGTTGTGTCTCCGCGTTAGCCCAGACGCGGACAGGCTGAATTTCGCCGGCAGTTTTCTCCGTGCAACAATGTTGGCGGCGGCCCGCGACGCGCGATCCTATGTCTCCATATTAGTCGAGGCGCGGACATGCTGAATGTGAGCGGAAGTTCTCTCAGTGCAACAATGTTCGCGGCTGGCCGCCACTCGCGATATTATGTCTCCATATTAGCCCAGACGCGGACAGGCTGAATTTCACCGGCAGTTTTCTCCGTGCAACAATGTTGGCGGCGGCCCGCGACGCGCGATCCTATGTCTTCATATTAGTCGAGGCGCGGACATGCTGAATGTGAGCGGAAGATCTCTCCGTGCAACATTGTTCGCGGCTGGCCGCCACTCGCGATATTATGTCTCCATATTAGCCCAGACGCGGACAGGCTGAATTTCACCGGCAGTTCTCTCCGTGCAACAATGTTGGCAGCGGCCCGCGACGCGCGATCCCATGTCTCCGTATTGGTCGACGCGCGGACATGCCGAATGCGAGCGGAAGTTCTCTCCGTGCAACAATGCTCGCGGCTGCCCGCCACTCGCGATATTATGTCTCCATATTAGCCCAGACGCGGACAGGCTGAATTTCGCGGGCAGAATTCGCCGTGCAACAAAGTTCGCTACTGCCGGCGACGCGCGGTATTATGTCTCCATATTAGCCGAGGCGCGGACATGCTCAATGTGAGCGGAAGTTCTGTCCGTGCAACAATGTTCGCGGCTGGCCGCCACTCGCGATATTATGTCTCCATATTAGCCCAGACGCGGACAGGCTGAATTTCACCGGCAGTTTTCTCCGTGCAACAATGTTGGCGGCGGCCCGCGACGCGCGATCCTATGTCTCCATATTAGTCGAGGCGCGGACATGCTGAATGTGAGGGGAAGTTCTCTCAGTGCAACAATGTTCGCGGCTGGCCGCCACTCGCGATATTATGTCTCCATATTAGCCGCGCCGCGGAAATGCTGAATTTCACCGGCAGTTTTCTCCGTGCAACAATGTTGGCGGCGGCCCGCGACGCGCGATCCCATGTCTCCGTATTGGTCGACGCGCGGACATGCCGAATGTGAGCGGAAGTTCTCTCCGTGCAACGATGTTCGCGGCTGGCCGCCACTCGCGACGTTGTGTCTCCGCGTTAGCCCAGACGCGGACAGGCTGAATTTCACCGGCAGTTTTCTCCGTGCAACAATGTTGGCGGCGGCCGGCGACGCGCGATCCCATGTCTCCGTATTGGTCGACGCGCGGACATGCCGAATGCGAGCTGAAGTTCTCTCCGTGCAACAATGTTCGCGGCTGGCCGCCACTCGCGACGTTGTGTCTCCGCGTTAGCCCAGACGCGGACAGGCTGAATTTCACCGGCAGTTTTCTCCGTGCTACAATGTTGGCGGCGGTCCGCGACGCGCGATCCTATGTCTCCATATTAGTCGAGGCGCGGACATGCTGAATGTGAGCGGAAGTTCTCTCAGTGCAACAATGTTCGCGGCTGGCCGCCACTCGCGATATTATGTCTCCATATTAGCCCAGACGCGGACAGGCTGAATTTCACCGGCAGTTTTCTCCGTGCAACAATGTTGGCGGCGGCCCGCGACGCGCGATCCTATGTCTCCATATTAGTCGAGGGGCGGACATGCTGATTGTGAGCGGAAGTTCTCTCCGTGCAACAATGTTCGCGGCTGCCGCCACTCGCGATATTATGTCTCCATATTAGCCGCGCCGCGGAAATGCTGAATTTCGCGGGCAGAATTCGCCGTGCAACAATGTTCGCTACTGCCGGCGACGCGCGGTATTATGTCTCCATATTAGTCGATGCGCGGACCTGCTGAATGTGAGCTTAAGTTCTCTCCGTGCAACAATGTTCGCGGCTGCCTGCCACTCGCGATATTATGTCTCCATATTAGCCCAGACGAGGACAGGCTGAATTTCGCGGGCAGAATTCGCCGTGCAACAATGTTCGCTACTGCCGGCGACGCGCGGTATTATGTCTCCATATTAGCCGAGGCGCGGACATGCTCAATGTGAGAGGAAGTTCTCTCCGTGCAACAATGTTCGCGGCTGGCCGCCACTCGCGATATTATGTCTCCATATTAGCCCAAACGCGGACAGGCTGAATTTCACCGGCAGTTTTCTCCGTGCAACAATGTTGGCTGCGGCCCGCGACGCGCGATCCTATGTCTCCATATTAGTCGAGGCGGGGACATGCTGAATGTGAGCGGAAGTTTTCTCAGTGCAACAATGTTCGCGGCTGGCCGCCACTCGCGATATTATGTCTCCATATTAGCCCAGACGCGGACAGGCTGAATTTCACCGGCAGTTTTCTCCGTGCAACAATGTTGGCGGCGGTCCGCGACGCGCGATCCTATGTCTCCATATTAGTCGAGGCGCGGATATGCTGAATGTGAGCGGAAGTTCTCTCCGTGCAACAATGTTCGCGGCTGGCCGCCATTCGCGATATTATGTCTCCATATTAGCCCAGACGCGGACAGGCTGAATTTCACCGGCATTTTTCTCCGTGCAACAATGTTGGCGGCGGCCCGCGACGCGCGATCCTATGTCTTCATATTAGTCGAGGCGCGGACATGCTGAATGTGAGCGGAAGTTCTCTCCGTGCAACATTGTTCGCGGCTGGCCGCCACTCGCGATATTATGTCTCCATATTAGGCCAGACGCGGACAGGCTGAATTTCACCGGCAGTTTTCTCCGTGCAACAATGTTGGCGGCGGCCCGCGACGCGCGATCCCATGTCTCCGTATTGGTCGACGCGCGGACATGCCGAATGCGAGCGGAAGTTCTCTCCGTGTAACAATGTTCGCGGCTGGCCGCCACTCGCGACGTTGTGTCTCCGCGTTAGCCCAGACGCGGACAGGCTGAATTTCACCGGCAGTTTTCTCCGTGCTACAATGTTGGCGGCGGTCCGCGACGCGCGATCCTATGGCTCCATATTAGTCGAGGCGCGGACATGCTGAATGTGAGCGGAAGTTCTCTCCGTGCAACAATGTTCGCGGCTGGCCGCCACTCGCGATATTATGTCTCCATATTAGCCCAGACGCGGACAGGCTGAATTTCACCGGCAGTTTTCTTCGTGCAACAATGTTGGCGGCGGCCCGCGACGCGCGATCCTATGTCTTCATATTAGTCGAGGCGCGGACATGCCGAATGTGAGCGGAAGTTCTCTCCGTGCAACATTGTTCGCGGCTGGCCGCCACTCGCGACGTTGTGTCTCCGCGTTAGCCCAGACGCGGACAGGCTGAATTTCACCGGCAGTTTTCTCCGTGCAACAATGTTGGCGGCGGCCCGCGACGCGCGATCCTATGGCTCCATATTAGTCGAGGCGCGGACATGCTGAATGTGAGCGGAAGTTCTCTCCGTGCAACAATGTTCGCGGCTGGCCGCCACTCGCGATATTATGTCTCCATATTAGCCCAGACGCGGACAGGCTGAATTTCACCGGCAGTTTTCTTCGTGCAACAATGTTGGCGGCGGCCCGCGACGCGCGATCCTATGTCTTCATATTAGTCGAGGCGCGGACATGCTGAATGTGAGCGGAAGATCTCTCCGTGCAACATTGTTCGCGGCTGGCCGCCACTCGCGATATTATGTCTCCATATTAGCCCAGACGCGGACAGGCTGAATTTCACCGGCAGTTTTCTTCGTGCAACAATGTTGGCGGCGGCCCGCGACGCGCGATCCCATGTCTCCGTATTGGTCGACGCGCGGACATGCCGAATGTGAGCGGAAGTTCTCTCCGTGCAACGATGTTCGCGGCTGGCCGCCACTCGCGACGTTGTGTCTCCGCGTTAGCCCAGACGCGGACAGGCTGAATTTCACCGGCAGTTTTCTCCGTGCAACAATGTTGGCGGCGGCCGGCGACGCGCGATCCCATGTCTCCGTATTGGTCGACGCGCGGACATGCCGAATGCGAGCTGAAGTTCTCTCCGTGCAACAATGTTCGCGGCTGGCCGCCACTCGCGACGTTGTGTCTCCGCGTTAGCCCAGACGCGGACAGGCTGAATTTCACCGGCAGTTTTCTCCGTGCTACAATGTTGGCGGCGGTCCGCGACGCGCGATCCTATGTCTCCATATTAGTCGAGGCGCGGACATGCTGAATGTGAGCGGAAGTTCTCTCAGTGCAACAATGTTCGCGGCTGGCCGCCACTCGCGATATTATGTCTCCATATTAGCCCAGACGCGGACAGGCTGAATTTCACCGGCAGTTTTCTCCGTGCAACAATGTTGGCGGCGGCCCGCGACGCGCGATCCTATGTCTCCATATTAGTCGAGGGGCGGACATGCTGATTGTGAGCGGAAGTTCTCTCCGTGCAACAATGTTCGCGGCTGCCGCCACTCGCGATATTATGTCTCCATATTAGCCGCGCCGCGGAAATGCTGAATTTCGCGGGCAGAATTCGCCGTGCAACAATGTTCGCTACTGCCGGCGACGCGCGGTATTATGTCTCCATATTAGTCGATGCGCGGACCTGCTGAATGTGAGCTTAAGTTCTCTCCGTGCAACAATGTTCGCGGCTGCCTGCCACTCGCGATATTATGTCTCCATATTAGCCCAGACGAGGACAGGCTGAATTTCGCGGGCAGAATTCGCCGTGCAACAATGTTCGCTACTGCCGGCGACGCGCGGTATTATGTCTCCATATTAGCCGAGGCGCGGACATGCTCAATGTGAGAGGAAGTTCTCTCCGTGCAACAATGTTCGCGGCTGGCCGCCACTCGCGATATTATGTCTCCATATTAGCCCAAACGCGGACAGGCTGAATTTCACCGGCAGTTTTCTCCGTGCAACAATGTTGGCTGCGGCCCGCGACGCGCGATCCTATGTCTCCATATTAGTCGAGGCGGGGACATGCTGAATGTGAGCGGAAGTTTTCTCAGTGCAACAATGTTCGCGGCTGGCCGCCACTCGCGATATTATGTCTCCATATTAGCCCAGACGCGGACAGGCTGAATTTCACCGGCAGTTTTCTCCGTGCAACAATGTTGGCGGCGGTCCGCGACGCGCGATCCTATGTCTCCATATTAGTCGAGGCGCGGATATGCTGAATGTGAGCGGAAGTTCTCTCCGTGCAACAATGTTCGCGGCTGGCCGCCATTCGCGATATTATGTCTCCATATTAGCCCAGACGCGGACAGGCTGAATTTCACCGGCATTTTTCTCCGTGCAACAATGTTGGCGGCGGCCCGCGACGCGCGATCCTATGTCTTCATATTAGTCGAGGCGCGGACATGCTGAATGTGAGCGGAAGTTCTCTCCGTGCAACATTGTTCGCGGCTGGCCGCCACTCGCGATATTATGTCTCCATATTAGGCCAGACGCGGACAGGCTGAATTTCACCGGCAGTTTTCTCCGTGCAACAATGTTGGCGGCGGCCCGCGACGCGCGATCCCATGTCTCCGTATTGGTCGACGCGCGGACATGCCGAATGCGAGCGGAAGTTCTCTCCGTGTAACAATGTTCGCGGCTGGCCGCCACTCGCGACGTTGTGTCTCCGCGTTAGCCCAGACGCGGACAGGCTGAATTTCACCGGCAGTTTTCTCCGTGCTACAATGTTGGCGGCGGTCCGCGACGCGCGATCCTATGGCTCCATATTAGTCGAGGCGCGGACATGCTGAATGTGAGCGGAAGTTCTCTCCGTGCAACAATGTTCGCGGCTGGCCGCCACTCGCGATATTATGTCTCCATATTAGCCCAGACGCGGACAGGCTGAATTTCACCGGCAGTTTTCTTCGTGCAACAATGTTGGCGGCGGCCCGCGACGCGCGATCCTATGTCTTCATATTAGTCGAGGCGCGGACATGCCGAATGTGAGCGGAAGTTCTCTCCGTGCAACATTGTTCGCGGCTGGCCGCCACTCGCGACGTTGTGTCTCCGCGTTAGCCCAGACGCGGACAGGCTGAATTTCACCGGCAGTTTTCTCCGTGCAACAATGTTGGCGGCGGCCCGCGACGCGCGATCCTATGGCTCCATATTAGTCGAGGCGCGGACATGCTGAATGTGAGCGGAAGTTCTCTCCGTGCAACAATGTTCGCGGCTGGCCGCCACTCGCGATATTATGTCTCCATATTAGCCCAGACGCGGACAGGCTGAATTTCACCGGCAGTTTTCTTCGTGCAACAATGTTGGCGGCGGCCCGCGACGCGCGATCCTATGTCTTCATATTAGTCGAGGCGCGGACATGCTGAATGTGAGCGGAAGATCTCTCCGTGCAACATTGTTCGCGGCTGGCCGCCACTCGCGATATTATGTCTCCATATTAGCCCAGACGCGGACAGGCTGAATTTCACCGGCAGTTCTCTCCGTGCAACAATGTTGGCAGCGGCCCGCGACGCGCGATCCCATGTCTCCGTATTGGTCGACGCGCGGACATGCCGAATGCGAGCGGAAGTTCTCTCCGTGCAACAATGCTCGCGGCTGCCCGCCACTCGCGATATTATGTCTCCATATTAGCCCAGACGCGGACAGGCTGAATTTCGCGGGCAGAATTCGCCGTGCAACAAAGTTCGCTACTGCCGGCGACGCGCGGTATTATGTCTCCATATTAGCCGAGGCGCGGACATGCTCAATGTGAGCGGAAGTTCTGTCCGTGCAACAATGTTCGCGGCTGGCCGCCACTCGCGATATTATGTCTCCATATTAGCCCAGACGCGGACAGGCTGAATTTCACCGGCAGTTTTCTCCGTGCAACAATGTTGGCGGCGGCCCGCGACGCGCGATCCTATGTCTCCATATTAGTCGAGGCGCGGACATGCTGAATGTGAGGGGAAGTTCTCTCAGTGCAACAATGTTCGCGGCTGGCCGCCACTCGCGATATTATGTCTCCATATTAGCCGCGCCGCGGAAATGCTGAATTTCACCGGCAGTTTTCTCCGTGCAACAATGTTGGCGGCGGCCCGCGACGCGCGATCCCATGTCTCCGTATTGGTCGACGCGCGGACATGCCGAATGTGAGCGGAAGTTCTCTCCGTGCAACGATGTTCGCGGCTGGCCGCCACTCGCGACGTTGTGTCTCCGCGTTAGCCCAGACGCGGACAGGCTGAATTTCACCGGCAGTTTTCTCCGTGCAACAATGTTGGCGGCGGCCCGCGACGCGCGATCCCATGTCTCCGTATTGGTCGACGCGCGGACATGCCGAATGCGAGCAGAAGTTCTCTCCGTGCAACAATGTTCGCGGCTGGCCGCCACTCGCGACGTTGTGTCTCCGCGTTAGCCCAGACGCGGACAGGCTGAATTTCACCGGCAGTTTTCTCCGTGCTACAATGTTGGCGGCGGTCCGCGACGCGCGATCCTATGTCTCCATATTAGTCGAGGCGCGGACATGCTGAATGTGAGCGGAAGTTCTCTCAGTGCAACAATGTTCGCGGCTGGCCGCCACTCGCGATATTATGTCTCCATATTAGCCCAGACGCGGACAGGCTGAATTTCACCGGCAGTTTTCTCCGTGCAACAATGTTGGCGGCGGCCCGCGACGCGCGATCCTATGTCTCCATATTAGTCGAGGGGCGGACATGCTGATTGTGAGCGGAAGTTCTCTCCGTGCAACAATGTTCGCGGCTGCCGCCACTCGCGATATTATGTCTCCATATTAGCCGCGCCGCGGAAATGCTGAATTTCGCGGGCAGAATTCGCCGTGCAACAATGTTCGCTACTGCCGGCGACGCGCGGTATTATGTCTCCATATTAGTCGAGGCGCGGACCTGCTGAATGTGAGCGGAAGTTCTCTCCGTGCAACAATGTTCGCGGCTGCCTGCCACTCGCGATATTATGTCTCCATATTAGCCCAGACGCGGACAGGCTGAATTTCACCGGCAGTTTTCTCCGTGCAACAATGTTGGCGGCGGCCCGCGACGCGCGATCCCATGTCTCCGTACTGGTCGACGCGCGGACATGCCGAATGCGAGCGGAAGTTCTCTCCGTGCAACGATGTTCGCGGCTGGCCACCACTCGCGACGTTGTGTCTCCGCGTTAGCCCAGACGCGGACAGGCTGAATTTCACCGGCAGTTTTCTCCGTGCAACAATGTTGGCGGCGGCCCGCGACGCGCGTTCCCATGTCTCCGTACTGGTCGACGCGCGGACATGCCGAATGCGAGCGGACGTTCCCTCCGCGCAACGATGTTCGCGGCTGGCTGCCACTCGCGACGTTCTGCCTCCGCGTTAGCCCAGACGCGGACAGGCTGAATTTCACCGGCAGTTTTCTCCGTGCAACAATGTTGGCGGCGGCCCGCGACCCGCGATCCTATTCCTCCATATTAGTCGAGGCGCGGACATGCTGAATGTGAGCGGAAGTTCTCTCCGTGCAACAATGTTCGCGGCTGGCCGCCACTCGCGATATTATGTCTCCATATTAGCCCAGACGCGGACAGGCTGAATTTCACCGGCAGTTTTCCCCGTGCAACAATGTTGGCGGCGGCCCGCGACGCGCGATCCTATGTCTTCATATTAGTCGAGGCGCGGACATGCTGAATGTGAGCGGAAGTTCTCTCCGTGCAACATTGTTCGCGGCTGGCCGCCACTCGCGATATTATGTCTCCATATTAGGCCAGACGCGGACAGGCTGAATTTCACCGGCAGTTTTCTCCGTGCAACAATGTTGGCGGCGGTCCGCGACGCGAGATCCTATGTCTCCATATTAGTCGAGGCGCGGACATGCTGAATGTGAGCGGAAGCTCTCTCCGTGCAACAATGTTCGCGGCTGGCCGCCACTCGCGATATTATGTCTCCGCGTTAGCCCAGACGCGGACAGGCTGAATTTCACCGGCAGTTTTCTCCGTGCAACAATGTTGGCGGCGGCCCGCGACGCGCGATCCTATGTCTCCATATTAGTCGAGGCCCGGACATGCTGAATGTGAGCGGAAGTTCTCTCAGTGCAACAATGTTCGCGGCTGGCCGCCACTCGCGATATTATGTCTCCATATTAGCCCAGACGCGGACAGGCTGAATTTCACCGGCAGTTTTCTCCGTGCAACAATGTTGGCGGCGGCCCGCGACGCGCGATCCCATGTCTCCGTATTGGTCGACGCGCGGACATGCCGAATGCGAGCGGAAGTTCTCTCCGTGCAACGATGTTCGCGGCTGGCCGCCACTCGCGGCGTTGTGTCTCCGCGATAGCCCAGACGCGGACAGGCTGAATTTCACCGGCAGTTTTCTCCGTGCAACAATGTTGGCGGCGGCCCGCGACGCGCGATCCTATGTCTTCATATTAGTCGAGGCGCGGACATGCTGAATGTGAGCGGAAGCTCTCTCCGTGTAACGATGTTCGCGGCTGGCCGCCACTCGCGATATTATGTCTCCATATTAGGCCAGACGCGGACAGGCTGAATTTCACCGGCAGTTTTCTCCGTGCAACAATGTTGGCGGCGGTCCGCGACGCTTGATCCTATGTCTCCATATTAGTCGAGCCGCGGACACGCTGAATGTGAGCGGAAGCTCTCTCCGTGCAACAATGTTCGCGGCTGGCCGCCACTCGCGATATTATGTCTCCGCGTTAGCCCAGACGCGGACAGGCTGAATTTCACCGGCAGTTTTCTCCGTGCAACAATGTTGGCGGCGGCCCGCGACGCGCGATCCTATGTCTCCATATTAGTCGAGGCACGGACATGCTGAATGTGAGCGGAAGTTCTCTCAGTGCAACAATGTTCGCGGCTGGCCGCCACTCGCGATATTATGTCTCCATATTAGCCCAGACGCGGACAGGCTGAATTTCACCGGCAGTTTTCTCCGTGCAACAATGTTGGCGGCGGCCCGCGACGCGCGATCCCATGTCTCCGTATTGGTCGACGCGCGGACATGCCGAATGCGAGCGGAAGTTCTCTCCGTGCAACGATGTTCGCGGCTGGCCGCCACTCGCGGCGTTGTGTCTCCGCGTTAGCCCAGACGCGGACAGGCTGAATTTCACCGGCAGTTTTCTCCGTGCAACAATGTTGGCGGCGGCCCGCGGCGCGCGATCCCATGTCTCCGTATTGGTCGACGCGCGGGCATGCCGAATGTGAGCGGAAGTTCTCTCCGTGTAACGATGTTCGCGGCTGGCCGCCACTCGCGACGTTGTGTCTCCGCGTTAGCCCAGACGCGGACAGGCTGAATTTCACCGGCAGTTTTCTCCGTGCAACAATGTTGGCGGCGGCCCGCGACGCGCGATCCCATGTCTCCGTACTGGTCGACGCGCGGACGTGCCGAATGAGAGCGGACGTTCCCTCCGTGCAACGATGTTCGCGGCTGGCCGCCACTCGCGGCGTTGTGTCTCCGCGTTAGCCCAGACGCGGACAGGCTGAATTTCACCGGCAGTTTTCTCCGTGCAACAATGTTGGCGGCGGCCCGCGACGCGCGTTCCCATGTCTCCGTACTGGTCGACGCGCGGACATGCCGAATGCGAGCGGACGTTCGCTCCGTGCAACGATGTTCGCGGCTGGCCGCCACTCGCGACGTTGTG
The DNA here is from genome assembly GCA_963969225.1 of Xylocopa violacea. Taxonomy (NCBI): domain Eukaryota; kingdom Metazoa; phylum Arthropoda; class Insecta; order Hymenoptera; family Apidae; genus Xylocopa; species Xylocopa violacea. The sequence goes on along the minus strand of CAXAJV010000005.1, from coordinate 15,112,067 downwards.
TCTCCATATTAGCCCAGACGCGGACAGGCTGAATTTCACCGGCAGTTTTCTCCGTGCAACAATGTTGGCGGCGGCCCGCGACCCGCGATCCTATTCCTCCATATTAGTCGAGGCGCAGGCATGCCGAATGTGAGCGGAAGTTCTCTCCGTGCAACAATGTTCGCGGCTGGCCGCCACTCGCGATATTATGTCTCCATATTAGCCCAGACGCGGACAGGCTGAATTTCACCGGCAGTTTTCTCCGTGCAACAATGTTGGCGGCGGCCCGCGACGCGCGATCCTATGTCTTCATATTAGTCGAGGCGCGGACATGCTGAATGTGAGCGGAAGTTCTCTCCGTGCAACATTGTTCGCGGCTGGCCGCCACTCGCGATATTATGTCTCCATATTAGGCCAGACGCGGACAGGCTGAATTTCACCGGCAGTTTTCTCCGTGCAACAATGTTGGCGGCGGCCCGCGACGCGCGATCCTATGTCTCCATATTAGTCGAGGCGCGGACCTGCTGAATGGGAGCGGAAGTTCTCTCCGTGCAACAATGTTCGCGGCTGCCCGCCACTCGCGATATTATGTCTCCATATTAGCCCAGACGCGGACAGGCTGAATTTCGCGGGCAGAATTCGCCGTGCAACAATGTTCGCTACTGCCGGCGACGCGCGGTATTATGTCTCCATATTAGCCGAGGCGCGGACATGCTCAATGTGAGAGGAAGTTCCCTCCGTGCAACAATGTTCGCGGCTGGCCGCCACTCGCGACGTTGTGTCTCCGCGTTAGCCCAGACGCGGACAGGCTGAATTTCACCGGCAGTTTTCTCCGTGCAACAATGTTGGCGGCGGCCCGCGACGCGCGTTCCCATGTCTCCGTACTGGTCGACGCGCGGACATGCCGAATGCGAGCGGACGTTCCCTCCGCGCAACGATGTTCGCGGCTGGCCGCCACTCGCGACGTTCTGCCTCCGCGTTAGCCCAGACGCGGACAGGCTGAATTTCACCGGCAGTTTTCTCCGTGCAACAATGTTGGCGGCGGCCCGCGACCCGCGATCCTATTCCTCTATATTAGTCGAGGCGCGGGCATGCCGAATGTGAGCGGAAGTTCTCTCCGTGCAACGATGTTCGCGGCTGGCCGCCACTCGCGACGTTGTGTCTCCATATTAGCCCAGACGCGGACAGGCTGAATTTCACCGGCAGTTTTCTCCGTGCAACAATGTTGGCGGCGGCCCGCGACCCGCGATCCTATTCCTCCATATTAGTCGAGGCGCGGGCATGCCGAATGTGAGCGGAAGTTCTCTCCGTGCAACAATGTTCGCGGCTGGCCGCCACTCGCGACGTTGTGTCTCCGCGTTAGCCCAGACGCGGACAGGCTGAATTTCGCCGGCAGTTTTCTCCGTGCAACAATGTTGGCGGCGGCCCGCGACGCGCGATCCCATGTCTCCGTACTGGTCGACGCGCGAACATGCCGAATGCGAGCGGAAGTTCTCTCCGTGCAACGATGTTCGCGGCTGGCCGCCACTCGCGACGTTGTGTCTCCGCGTTAGCCCAGACGCGGACAGGCTGAATTTCACCGGCAGTTTTCTCCGTGCAACAATGTTGGCGGCGGCCCGCGACGCGCGATCCTATGTCTTCATATTAGTCGAGGCGCGGACATGCTGAATGTGAGCGGAAGTTCTCTCCGTGTAACGATGTTCGCGGCTGGCCGCCACTCGCGATATTATGTCTCCATATTAGGCCAGACGCGGACAGGCTGAATTTCACCGGCAGTTTTCTCCGTGCAACAATGTTGGCGGCGGTCCGCGACGCGCGATCCTATGTCTCCATATTAGTCGAGGCGCGGACACGCTGAATGTGAGCGGAAGCTCTCTCCGTGCAACAATGTTCGCGGCTGGCCGCCACTCGCGATATTATGTCTCCGCGTTAGCCCAGACGCGGACAGGCTGAATTTCACCGGCAGTTTTCTCCGTGCAACAATGTTGGCGGCGGCCCGCGACGCGCGATCCTATGTCTCCATATTTGTGCGAGGCGCGGACATGCCGAATGCGAGCGGACGTTCGCTCCGTGCAACAATGTTCGCGGCTGGCCGCCACTCGCGACGTTGTGTCTCCGCGTTAGCCCAGACGCGGACAGGCTGAATTTCACCGGCAGTTTTCTCCGTTCAACAATGTTGGCGGCGGCCCGCGACGCGCGATCCCATGTCTCCGTACTGGTCGACGCGCGGACATGCCGAATGCGAGCGGACGTTCCCTCCGCGCAACGATGTTCGCGGCTGGCCGTCACTCGCGACGTTCTGCCTCCGCGTTAGCCCAGACGCGGACAGGCTGAATTTCACCGGCAGTTTTCTCCGTGCAACAATGTTGGCGGCGGCCCGCGACCCGCGATCCTATTCCTCCATATTAGTCGAGGCGCGGGCATGCCGAATGTGAGCGGAAGTTCTCTCCGTGCAACAATGTTCGCGGCTGGCCGCCACTCGCGACGTTGTGTCTCCGCGTTAGCCCAGACGCGGACAGGCTGAATTTCACCGGCAGTTTTCTCCGTGCAACAATGTTGGCGGCGGCCCGCGACGCGCGTTCCCATGTCTCCGTACTGGTCGACGCGCGGACATGCCGAATGCGAGCGGACGTTCCCTCCGCGCAACGATGTTCGCGGCTGGCCGCCACTCGCGACGTTCTGCCTCCGCGTTAGCCCAGACGCGGACAGGCTGAATTTCACCGGCAGTTTTCTCCGTGCAACAATGTTGGCGGCGGCCCGCGACCCGCGATCCTATTCCTCCATATTAGTCGAGGCGCGGGCATGCCGAATGTGAGCGGAAGTTCTCTCCGTGCAACGATGTTCGCGGCTGGCCGCCAGTCGCGACGTTGTGTCTCCGCGTTAGCCCAGACGCGGACAGGCTGAATTTCACCGGCAGTTTTCTCCGTGCAACAATGTTGGCGGCGGCCCGCGACCCGCGATCCTATTCCTCCATATTAGTCGAGGCGCGGGCATGCCGAATGTGAGCGGAAGTTCTCTCCGTGCAACAATGTTCGCGGCTGGCCGCCACTCGCGATATTATGTCTCCATATTAGCCCAGACGCGGACAGGCTGAATTTCACCGGCAGTTTTCTCCGTGCAACAATGTTGGCGGCGGCCCGCGACGCGCGATCCTATGTCTTCATATTAGTCGAGGCGCGGACATGCTGAATGTGAGCGGAAGTTCTCTCCGTGCAACATTGTTCGCGGCTGGCCGCCACTCGCGATATTATGTCTCCATATTAGCCCAGACGCGGACAGGCTGAATTTCACCGGCAGTTTTCTCCGTGCAACAATGTTGGCGGCGGCCCGCGACGCGCGATCCCATGTCTCCGTATTGGTCGACGCGCGGACATGCCGAATGCGAGCGGAAGTTCTCTCCGTGCAACGATGTTCGCGGCTGGCCGCCACTCGCGGCGTTGTGTCTCCGCGTTAGCCCAGACGCGGACAGGCTGAATTTCACCGGCAGTTTTCTCCGTGCAACAATGTTGGCGGCGGCCCGCGACGCGCGATCCTATGTCTTCATATTAGTCGAGGCGCGGACATGCTGAATGTGAGCGGAAGTTCTCTCCGTGTAACGATGTTCGCGGCTGGCCGCCACTCGCGATATTATGTCTCCATATTAGGCCAGACGCGGACAGGCTGAATTTCACCGGCAGTTTTCTCCGTGCAACAATGTTGGCGGCGGTCCGCGACGCGCGATCCTATGTCTCCATATTAGTCGAGGCGCGGACACGCTGAATGTGAGCGGAAGCTCTCTCCGTGCAACAATGTTCGCGGCTGGCCGCCACTCGCGATATTATGTCTCCGCGTTAGCCCAGACGCGGACAGGCTGAATTTCACCGGCAGTTTTCTCCGTGCAACAATGTTGGCGGCGGCCCGCGACGCGCGATCCTATGTCTCCATATTAGTCGAGGCACGGACATGCTGAATGTGAGCGGAAGTTCTCTCAGTGCAACAATGTTCGCGGCTGGCCGCCACTCGCGATATTATGTCTCCATATTAGCCCAGACGCGGACAGGCTGAATTTCACCGGCAGTTTTCTCCGTGCAACAATGTTGGCGGCGGCCCGCGACGCGCGATCCCATGTCTCCGTATTGGTCGACGCGCGGACATGCCGAATGAGAGCGGACGTTCCCTCCGTGCAACGATGTTCGCGGCTGGCCGCCACTCGCGGCGTTGTGTCTCCGCGTTAGCCCAGACGCGGACAGGCTGAATTTCACCGGCAGTTTTCTCCGTGCAACAATGTTGGCGGCGGCCCGCGACGCGCGTTCCCATGTCTCCGTACTGTTCGACGCGCGGACATGCCGAATGCGAGCGGACGTTCGCTCCGTGCAACGATGTTCGCGGCTGGCCGCCACTCGCGACGTTGTGTCTCCATATTAGCCCAGACGCGGACAGGCTGAATTTCACCGGCAGTTTTCTCCGTGCAACAATGTTGGCGGCGGCCCGCGACCCGCGATCCTATTCCTCCATATTAGTCGAGGCGCAGGCATGCCGAATGTGAGCGGAAGTTCTCTCCGTGCAACAATGTTCGCGGCTGGCCGCCACTCGCGACGTTGTGTCTCCGCCTTAGCCCAGACGCGGACAGGCTGAATTTCAGGGGCAGTTTTACTCCGTGCAACAATGTTGGCGGCGGCCCGCGACGCGCGATCCCATGTCTCCGTATTGGTCGACGCGCGGACATGCCGAATGCGAGCGGACGTTCTCTCCGTGCAACAATGTTCGCGGCTGGCCGCCACTCGCGGTATTATGTCTCCATATTACCCCAGACGCGGACAGGCTGAATTTCACCGGCAGTTTTCTCCGTGCAACAATGTTGGCGGCGGCCCGCGACGCGCGATCCTATGTCTCCATATTTGTGCGAGGCGCGGACATGCTGTATGTGAGCGGAAGTTCTCTCCGTGCAACAATGTTCGTGGCTGGCCGCCATTCGCGATATTATGTCTCCATATTAGCCCAGACGCGGACAGGCTGAATTTCACCGGCAGTTTTCTCCGTGCAACAATGTTGGCGGCGGCCCGCGACGCGCGATCCCATGTCTCCGTATTGGTCGACGCGCGGACATGCCGAATGCGAGCGGAGGTTCTCTCCGAGCAACAATGTTGGCGGCGGCCCGCGACGCGCGATCCTATGTCTCCATATTAGTCGAAGCGCGGACATGCTGAATGTGAGCGGAAGTTCTCTCCGTGCAACAATGTTCGCGGCTGCCCGCCACTCGCGATATTATGTCTCCATATTAGCCCAGACGCGGATAGGCTGAATTTCGCGGGCAGAATTCGCCGTGCAACAATGTTCGCTAGTGCCGGCGACGCGCGGTATTATGTCTCCATATTTGCCGAGGCGCGGACATGCTCAATGTGAGCGGAAGTTCTGTCCGTGCAACAATGTTCGCGGCTGGCCGCCACTCGCGATATTATGTCTCCATATTAGCCCAGACGCGGACAGGCTGAATTTCACCGGCAGTTTTCTCCGTGCAACAATGTTGGCGGCGGCCCGCGACGCGCGATCCTATGTCTTCATATTAGTCGAGGCGCGGACATGCTGAATGTGAGCGGAAGTTCTCTCCGTGTAACGATGTTCGCGGCTGGCCGCCACTCGCGATATTATGTCTCCATATTAGGCCAGACGCGGACAGGCTGAATTTCACCGGCAGTTTTCTCCGTGCAACAATGTTGGCGGCGGTCCGCGACGCGCGATCCTATGTCTCCATATTAGTCGAGGCGCGGACACGCTGAATGTGAGCGGAAGCTCTCTCCGTGCAACAATGTTCGCGGCTGGCCGCCACTCGCGATATTATGTCTCCGCGTTAGCCCAGACGCGGACAGGCTGAATTTCACCGGCAGTTTTCTCCGTGCGACAATGTTGGCGGCGGCCCGCGACGCGCGATCCTATGTCTCCATATTAGTCGAGGCACGGACATGCTGAATGTGAGCGGAAGTTCTCTCAGTGCAACAATGTTCGCGGCTGGCCGCCACTCGCGATATTATGTCTCCATATTAGCCCAGACGCGGACAGGCTGAATTTCACCGGCAGTTTTCTCCGTGCAACAATGTTGGCGGCGGCCCGCGACGCGCGATCCCATGTCTCCGTATTGGTCGACGCGCGGACATGCCGAATGAGAGCGGACGTTCCCTCCGTGCAACGATGTTCGCGGCTGGCCGCCACTCGCGGCGTTGTGTCTCCGCGTTAGCCCAGACGCGGACAGGCTGAATTTCACCGGCAGTTTTCTCCGTGCAACAATGTTGGCGGCGGCCCGCGACGCGCGTTCCCATGTCTCCGTTCTGTTCGACGCGCGGACATGCCGAATGCGAGCGGACGTTCGCTCCGTGCAACGATGTTCGCGGCTGGCCGCCACTCGCGACGTTGTGTCTCCATATTAGCCCAGACGCGGACAGGCTGAATTTCACCGGCAGTTTTCTCCGTGCAACAATGTTGGCGGCGGCCCGCGACCCGCGATCCTATTCCTCCATATTAGTCGAGGCGCAGGCATGCCGAATGTGAGCGGAAGTTCTCTCCGTGCAACAATGTTCGCGGCTGGCCGCCAATCGCGACGTTGTGTCTCCGCCTTAGCCCAGACGCGGACAGGCTGAATTTCACCGGCAGTTTTACTCCGTGCAACAATGTTGGCGGCGGCCCGCGACGCGCGATCCCATGTCTCCGTATTGGTCGACGCGCGGACATGCCGAATGCGAGCGGACGTTCTCTCCGTGCAACAATGTTCGCGGCTGGCCGCCACTCGCGGTATTATGTCTCCATATTACCCCAGACGCGGACAGGCTGAATTTCACCGGCAGTTTTCTCCGTGCAACAATGTTGGCGGCGGCCCGCGACGCGCGATCCTATGTCTCCATATTTGTGCGAGGCGCGGACATGCTGTATGTGAGCGGAAGTTCTCTCCGTGCAACAATGTTCGTGGCTGGCCGCCATTCGCGATATTATGTCTCCATATTAGCCCAGACGCGGACAGGCTGAATTTCACCGGCAGTTTTCTCCGTGCAACAATGTTGGCGGCGGCCCGCGACGCGCGATCCCATGTCTCCGTATTGGTCGACGCGCGGACATGCCGAATGCGAGCGGAGGTTCTCTCCGTGCAACAATGTTGGCGGCGGCCCGCGACGCGCGATCCTATGTCTCCATATTAGTCGAAGCGCGGACATGCTGAATGTGAGCGGAAGTTCTCTCCGTGCAACAATGTTCGCGGCTGCCCGCCACTCGCGATATTATGTCTCCATATTAGCCCAGACGCGGATAGGCTGAATTTCGCGGGCAGAATTCGCCGTGCAACAATGTTCGCTACTGCCGGCGACGCGCGGTATTATGTCTCCATATTTGCCGAGGCGCGGACATGCTCAATGTGAGCGGAAGTTCTGTCCGTGCAACAATGTTCGCGGCTGGCCGCCACTCGCGATATTATGTCTCCATATTAGCCCAGACGCGGACAGGCTGAATTTCACCGGCAGTTTTCTCCGTGCAACAATGTTGGCGGCGGCCCGCGACGCGCGATCCCATGTCTCCGTATTGGTCGACGCGCGGACATGCCGAATGCGAGCGGAAGTTCTCTCCGTGTAACAATGTTCGCGGCTGGCCGCCACTCGCGACGTTGTGTCTCCGCGTTAGCCCAGACGCGGACAGGCTGAATTTCACCGGCAGTTTTCTCCGTGCTACAATGTTGGCGGCGGTCCGCGACGCGCGATCCTATGGTTCCATATTAGTCGAGGCGCGGACATGCTGAATGTGAGCGGAAGTTCTCTCCGTGCAACAATGTTCGCGGCTGGCCGCCACTCGCGATATTATGTCTCCATATTAGCCCAGACGCGGACAGGCTGAATTTCACCGGCAGTTTTCTCCGTGCAACAATGTTGGCGGCGGCCCGCGACGCGCGATCCTATGTCTTCATATTAGTCGAGGCGCGGAATTGCTGAATGTGAGCGGAAGTTCTCTCCGTGCAACAATGCTCGCGGCTGCCCGCCACTCGCGATATTATGTCTCCATATTAGGCCAGACGCGGACAGGCTGAATTTCGCGGGCAGAATTCGCCGTGCAACAATGTTGGCGGCGGCCCGCGACGCGCGATCCCATGTCTTCATATTAGTCGAGGCGCGGACATGCTGAATGTGAGCGGAAGTTCTCTCCGTGCAACAATGCTCGCGGCTGCCCGCCACTCGCGATATTATGTCTCCATATTAGCCCAGACGCGGACAGGCTGAATTTCGCGGGCAGAATTCGCCGTGCAACAATGTTCGCTACTGCCGGCGACGCGCGGTATTATGTCTCCATATTAGCCGAGGCGCGGACATGCTCAATGTGAGCGGAAGTTCTGTCCGTGCAACAATGTTCGCGGCTGGCCGCCACTCGCGATATTATGTCTCCATATTAGCTCAGACGCGGACAGGCTGAATTTCACCGGCAGTTTTCTCCGTGCAACAATGTTGGCGGCGGCCCGCGACGCGCGATCCTATGTCTCCATATTAGTCGAGGGGCGGACATGCTGATTGTGAGCGGAAGTTCTCTCCGTGCAACAATGTTCGCGGCTGCCGCCACTCGCGATATTATGTCTCCATATTAGCCGCGCCGCGGAAATGCTGAATTTCGCGGGCAGAATTCGCCGTGCAACAATGTTCGCTACTGCCGGCGACGCGCGGTATTATGTCTCCATATTAGTCGAGGCGCGGACATGCGGAATGCGAGCGGAAGTTCTCTCCGTGCAACGATGTTCGCGGCTGGCCGCCACTCGCGACGTTGTGTCTCCGCGTTAGCCCAGACGCGGACAGGCTGAATTTCACCGGCAGTTTTCTCCGTGCAACAATGTTGGCGGCGGCCCGCGACGCGCGATCCCATGTCTCCGTATTGGTCGACGCGCGGACATGCCGAATGTGAGCGGAAGTTCTCTCCGTGCAACGATGTTCGCGGCTGGCCGCCACTCGCGACGTTGTGTCTCCGCGTTAGCCCAGACGCGGACAGGCTGAATTTCACCGGCAGTTTTCTCCGTGCAACAATGTTGGCGGCGGCCCGCGACGCGCGATCCCATGTCTCCGTATTGGTCGACGCGCGGACATGCCGAATGTGAGCGGAAGTTCTCTCCGTGCAACGATGTTCGCGGCTGGCCGCCACTCGCGACGTTGTGTCTCCGCGTTAGCCCGGACGCGGACAGGCTGAATTTCACCGGCAGTTTTCTCCGTGCAACAATGTTGGCGGCGGCCCGCGACGCGCGATCCCATGTCTCCGTATTGGTCGACGCGCGGACATGCCGAATGCGAGCGGAAGTTCCCTCCGTGCAACAATGTTCGCGGCTGGCCGCCACTCGCGACGTTGTGTCTCCGCGTTAGCCCAGACGCGGACAGGCTGAATTTCACCGGCAGTTTTCTCCGTGCAACAATGTTGGCGGCGGCCCGCGACGCGCGATCCCATGTCTCCGTATTGGTCGACGCGCGGACATGCCGAATGCGAGCGGAAGTTCCCTCCGTGCAACAATGTTCGCGGCTGGCCGCCACTCGCGACGTTGTGTCTCCGCGTTAGCCCAGACGCGGACAGGCTGAATTTCACCGGCAGTTTTCTCCGTGCAACAATGTTGGCGGCGGCCCGCGACGCGCGATCCCATGTCTCCGTATTGGTCGACGCGCGGACATGCCGAATGTGAGCGGAAGTTCTCTCCGTGCAACGATGTTCGCGGCTGGCCGCCACTCGCGACGTTGTGTCTCCGCGTTAGCCCAGACGCGGACAGGCTGAATTTCACCGGCAGTTTTCTCCGTGCAACAATGTTGGCGGCGGCCCGAGACGCGCGATCCCATGTCTCCGTATTGGTCGACGCGCGGACATGACGAATGCGAGCGGAAGTTCTCTCCGTGCAACAATGTTCGCGGCTGGCCGCCACTCGCGACGTTGTGTCTCCGCGTTAGCCCAGACGCGGACAGGCTGAATTTCACCGGCAGTTTTCTCCGTGCTACAATGTTGGCGGCGGTCCGCGACGCGCGATCCTATGTCTCCGTATTGGTCGACGCGCGGACATGCCGAATGTGAGCGGAAGTTCTCTCCGTGCAACGATGTTCGCGGCTGGCCGCCACTCGCGACGTTGTGTCTCCGCGTTAGCCCAGACGCGGACAGGCTGAATTTCACCGGCAGTTTTCTCCGTGCAACAATGTTGGCGGCGGCCCGCGACGCGCGATCCCATGTCTCCGTATTGGTCGACGCGCGGACATGCCGAATGTGAGCGGAAGTTCTCTCCGTGCAACGATGTTCGCGGCTGGCCGCCACTCGCGACGTTGTGTCTCCGCGTTAGCCCAGACGCGGACAGGCTGAATTTCACCGGCAGTTTTCTCCGTGCAACAATGTTGGCGGCGGCCCGCGACGCGCGATCCTATGTCTTCATATTAGTCGAGGCGCGGACATGCTGAATGTGAGCGGAAGATCTCTCCGTGCAACATTGTTCGCGGCTGGCCGCCACTCGCGATATTATGTCTCCATATTAGCCCAGACGCGGACAGGCTGAATTTCACCGGCAGTTTTCTCCGTGCAACAATGTTGGCGGCGGCCCGCGACGCGCGATCCTATGTCTCCATATTAGTCGAGGGGCGGACATGCTGAATCTGAGCGGAAGTTCTCTCCGTGCAACAATGTTCGCGGTTGGCCGCCACTCGCGACGTTGTGTCTCCGCGTTAGCCCAGACGCGTACAGGCTGAATTTCACCGGCAGTTTTCTCCGTGCAACAATGTTGGCGGCGGCCCGCGACGCGCGATCCCATGTCTCCCTATTGGTCGACGCGCGGACATGCCGAATGCGAGCGGAAGTTCTCTCTGTGCAACAATGTTCGCGGCTGGCCGCCACTCGAGACGTTGTGTCTCCGCGTTAGCCCAGACGCGGACAGGCTGAATTTCACCGGCAGTTTTCTCCGTGCAACAATGTTGGCGGCGGCCCGCGACGCGCGATTCCATGTCTCCGTATTGGTCGACGCGCGGACATGCCGAATGCGAGCGGAAGTTCTCTCCGTGCAACAATGTTCGCGGCTGGCCGCCACTCGCGACGTTGTGTCTCCGCCTTAGCCCAGACGCGGACAGGCTGAATTTCACCGGCAGTTTTCTCCGTGCAACAATGTTGGCGGCGGCCCGCGACGCGCGATCCCATGTCTCCGTATTGGTCGACGCGCGGACATGCCGAATGCGAGCGGAGGTTCTCTCCGTGCAACAATGTTGGCGGCTGGCCGCCACTCGCGATATTTTGTCTCCATATTAGCCCAGACGCGGACAGGCTGAATTTCACCGGCAGTTTTCTCCGTGCAACAATGTTGGCTGCGGCCCGCGACGCGCGATCCTATGTCTCCATATTAGTCGAGGCGGGGACATGCTGAATGTGAGCGGAAGTTTTCTCAGTGCAACATTGTTCGCGGCTGGCCGCCACTCGCGATATTATGTCTCCATATTAGGCCAGACGCGGACAGGCTGAATTTCACCGGCAGTTTTCTCCGTGCAACAATGTTGGCGGCGGCCCGCGACGCGCGATCCCATGTCTCCGTATTGGTCGACGCGCGGACATGCCGAATGCGAGCGGAAGTTCTCTCCGTGTAACAATGTTCGCGGCTGGCCGCCACTCGCGACGTTGTGTCTCCGCGTTAGCCCAGACGCGGACAGGCTGAATTTCACCGGCAGTTTTCTCCGTGCTACAATGTTGGCGGCGGTCCGCGACGCGCGATCCTATGGCTCCATATTAGTCGAGGCGCGGACATGCTGAATGTGAGCGGAAGTTCTCTCCGTGCAACAATGTTCGCGGCTGGCCGCCACTCGCGATATTATGTCTCCATATTAGCCCAGACGCGGACAGGCTGAATTTCACCGGCAGTTTTCTTCGTGCAACAATGTTGGCGGCGGCCCGCGACGCGCGATCCTATGTCTTCATATTAGTCGAGGCGCGGACATGCTGAATGTGAGCGGAAGTTCTCTCCGTGCAACATTGTTCGCGGCTGGCCGCCACTCGCGATATTATGTCTCCATATTAGGCCAGACGCGGACAGGCTGAATTTCACCGGCAGTTTTCTCCGTGCAACAATGTTGGCGGCGGCCCGCGACGCGCGATCCTATGTCTCCATATTAGTCGAGGCGCGGACCTGCTGAATGGGAGCGGAAGTTCTCTCCGTGCAACAATGTTCGCGGCTGCCCGCCACTCGCGATATTATGTCTCCATATTAGCCCAGACGCGGACAGGCTGAATTTCGCGGGCAGAATTCGCCGTGCAACAATGTTCGCTACTGCCGGCGACGCGCGGTATTATGTCTCCATATTAGCCGAGGCGCGGACATGCTCAATGTGAGAGGAAGTTCCCTCCGTGCAACAATGTTCGCGGCTGGCCGCCACTCGCGATATTATGTCTCCAAATTAGCCCACACGCGGACAGGCTGAATTTCACCGGCAGTTTTCTCCGTGCAACAATGTTGGCGGCGGTCCGCGACGCGCGATCCTATGTCTCCATATTAGTCGAGGCGCGGACATGCTGAATGTGAGCGGAAGTTCTCTCCGTGCAACAATGTTCGCGGCTGGCCGCCACTCGCGATATTATGTCTCCATATTAGCCCAGACGCGGACAGGCTGAATTTCACCGGCAGTTTTCTCCGTGCAACAATGTTGGCGGCGGTCCGCGATGCGCGATCCTATGTCTCCATATTAGTCGAGGCGCGGACACGCTGAATGTGAGCGGAAGCTCTCTCCGTGCAACAATGTTCGCGGCTGGCCGCCACTCGCGATATTATGTCTCCGCGTTAGCCCAGACGCGGACAGGCTGAATTTCACCGGCAGTTTTCTCCGTGCAACAATGTTGGCGGCGGCCCGCGACGCGCGATCCCATGTCTCCGTACTGGTCGACGCGCGGACATGCCGAATGAGAGCGGACGTTCCCTCTGTGCAACGATGTTCGCGGCTGGCCGCCACTCGCGGCGTTGTGTCTCCGCGTTAGCCCAGACGCGGACAGGCTGAATTTCACCGGCAGTTTTCTCCGTGCAACAATGTTGGCGGCGGCCCGCGACGCGCGTTCCCATGTCTCCGTACTGGTCGACGCGCGGACATGCCGAATGCGAGCGGACGTTCGCTCCGTGCAACGATGTTCGCGGCTGGCCGCCACTCGCGACGTTGTGTCTCCATATTAGCCCAGACGCGGACAGGCTGAATTTCACCGGCAGTTTTCTCCGTGCAACAATGTTGGCGGCGGCCCGCGACGCGCGATCCCATGTCTCCGTACTGGTCGACGCGCGGACATGCCGAATGCGAGCGGACGTTCGCTCCGTGCAACGATGTTCGCGGCTGGCCGCCACTCGCGACGTTGTGTCTCCGCGTTAGCCCAGACGCGGACAGGCTGAATTTCACCGGCAGTTTTCTCCGTGCAACAATGTTGGCGGCGCCCCGCGACGCGCGATCCCATGTCTCCGTACTGGTCGACGCGCGGACATGCCGAATGCGAGCGGACGTTCCCTCCGCGCAACGATGTTCGCGGCTGTCCGCCACTCGCGACGTTCTGCCTCCGCGTTAGCCCAGACGCGGACAGGCTGAATTTCACCGGCAGTTTTCTCCGTGCAACAATGTTGGCGGCGGCCCGCGACCCGCGATCCTATTCCTCCATATTACTCGAGGCGCGGGCATGCCGAATGTGAGCGGAAGTTCTCTCCGTGCAACGATGTTCGCGGCTGGCCGCCACTCGCGACGTTGTGTCTCCGCGTTAGCCCAGACGCGGACAGGCTGAATTTCACCGGCAGTTTTCTCCGTGCAACAATGTTGGCGGCGGCCCGCGACGCGCGATCCCATGTCTCCGTACTGGTCGACGCGCGGACATGCCGAATGAGAGCGGACGTTCCCTCCGTGCAACGATGTTCGCGGCTGGCCGCCACTCGCGGCGTTGTGTCTCCGCGTCAGCCCAGACGCGGACAGGCTGAATTTCACCGGCAGTTTTCTCCGTGCAACAATGTTGGCGGCGGCCCGCGACGCGCGATCCCATGTCTCCGTACTGGTCGACGCGCGGACATGCCGAATGCGAGCGGACGTTCCCTCCGCGCAACGATGTTCGCGGCTGGCCGTCACTCGCGACGTTCTGCCTCCGCGTTAGCCCAGACGCGGACAGGCTGAATTTCACCGGCAGTTTTCTCCGTGCAACAATGTTGGCGGCGGCCCGCGACCCGCGATCCTATTCCTCCATATTAGTCGAGGCGCGGACATGCTGAATGTGAGCGGAAGTTCTCTCCGTGCAACATTGTTCGCGGCTGGCCGCCACTCGCGACGTTGTGTCTCCGCGTTAGCCCAGACGCGGACAGGCTGAATTTCACCGGCAGTTTTCTCCGTGCAACAATGTTGGCAGCGGCCCGCGACGCGCGATCCCATGTCTCCGTACTGGTCGACGCGCGGACATGCCGAATGCGAGCGGACGTTCGCTCCGTGCAACGATGTTCGCGGCTGGCCGCCACTCGCGACGTTGTGTCTCCGCGTTAGCCCAGACGCGGACAGGCTGAATTTCACCGGCAGTTTTCTCCGTGCAACAATGTTGGCGGCGCCCCGCGACGCGCGATCCCATGTCTCCGTACTGGTCGACGCGCGGACATGCCGAATGCGAGCGGACGTTCCCTCCGCGCAACGATGTTCGCGGCTGGCCGCCACTCGCGACGTTCTGCCTCCGCGTTAGCCCAGACGCGGACAGGCTGAATTTCACCGGCAGTTTTCTCCGTGCAACAATGTTGGCGGCGGCCCGCGACCCGCGATCCTATTCCTCCATATTAGTCGAGGCGCGGGCATGCCGAATGTGAGCGGAAGTTCTCTCCGTGCAACGATGTTCGCGGCTGGCCGCCACTCGCGACGTTGTGTCTCCGCGTTAGCCCAGACGCGGACAGGCTGAATTTCACCGGCAGTTTTCTCCGTGCAACAATGTTGGCGGCGGCCCGCGACGCGCGATCCCATGTCTCCGTACTGGTCGACGCGCGGACATGCCGAATGAGAGCGGACGTTCCCTCCGTGCAACGATGTTCGCGGCTGGCCGCCACTCGCGGCGTTGTGTCTCCGCGTTAGCCCAGACGCGGACAGGCTGAATTTCACCGGCAGTTTTCTCCGTGCAACAATGTTGGCGGCGGCCCGCGACGCGCGTTCCCATGTCTCCGTACTGGTCGACGCGCGGACATGCCGAATGCGAGCGGACGTTCGCTCCGTGCAACGATGTTCGCGGCTGGCCGCCACTCGCGACGTTGTGTCTCCATATTAGCCCAGACGCGGACAGGCTGAATTTCACCGGCAGTTTTCTCCGTGCAACAATGTTGGCGGCGGCCCGCGACGCGCGATCCCATGTCTCCGTACTGGTCGACGCGCGGACGTGCCGAATGCGAGCGGACGTTCGCTCCGTGCAACGATGTTCGCGGCTGGCCGCCACTCGCGACGTTGTGTCTCCGCGTTAGCCCAGACGCGGACAGGCTGAATTTCACCGGCAGTTTTCTCCGTGCAACAATGTTGGCGGCGCCCCGCGACGCGCGATCCCATGTCTCCGTACTGGTCGACGCGCGGACATGCCGAATGCGAGCGGACGTTCCCTCCGCGCAACGATGTTCGCGGCTGTCCGCCACTCGCGACGTTCTGCCTCCGCGTTAGCCCAGACGCGGACAGGCTGAATTTCACCGGCAGTTTTCTCCGTGCAACAATGTTGGCGGCGGCCCGCGACCCGCGATCCTATTCCTCCATATTACTCGAGGCGCGGGCATGCCGAATGTGAGCGGAAGTTCTCTCCGTGCAACGATGTTCGCGGCTGGCCGCCACTCGCGACGTCGTGTCTCCGCGTTAGCCCAGACGCGGACAGGCTGAATTTCACCGGCAGTTTTCTCCGTGCAACAATGTTGGCGGCGGCCCGCGACGCGCGATCCCATGTCTCCGTACTGGTCGACGCGCGGACATGCCGAATGAGAGCGGACGTTCCCTCCGTGCAACGATGTTCGCGGCTGGCCGCCACTCGCGGCGTTGTGTCTCCGCGTCAGCCCAGACGCGGACAGGCTGAATTTCACCGGCAGTTTTCTCCGTGCAACAATGTTGGCGGCGGCCCGCGACGCGCGATCCCATGTCTCCGTACTGGTCGACGCGCGGACATGCCGAATGCGAGCGGACGTTCCCTCCGCGCAACGATGTTCGCGGCTGGCCGTCACTCGCGACGTTCTGCCTCCGCGTTAGCCCAGACGCGGACAGGCTGAATTTCACCGGCAGTTTTCTCCGTGCAACAATGTTGGCGGCGGCCCGCGACCCGCGATCCTATTCCTCCATATTAGTCGAGGCGCGGACATGCTGAATGTGAGCGGAAGTTCTCTCCGTGCAACATTGTTCGCGGCTGGCCGCCACTCGCGACGTTGTGTCTCCGCGTTAGCCCAGACGCGGACAGGCTGAATTTCACCGGCAGTTTTCTCCGTGCAACAATGTTGGCAGCGGCCCGCGACGCGCGATCCCATGTCTCCGTACTGGTCGACGCGCGGACATGCCGAATGCGAGCGGACGTTCGCTCCGTGCAACGATGTTCGCGGCTGGCCGCCACTCGCGACGTTGTGTCTCCGCGTTAGCCCAGACGCGGACAGGCTGAATTTCACCGGCAGTTTTCTCCGTGCAACAATGTTGGCGGCGCCCCGCGACGCGCGATCCCATGTCTCCGTACTGGTCGACGCGCGGACATGCCGAATGCGAGCGGACGTTCCCTCCGCGCAACGATGTTCGCGGCTGGCCGCCACTCGCGACGTTCTGCCTCCGCGTTAGCCCAGACGCGGACAGGCTGAATTTCACCGGCAGTTTTCTTCGTGCAACAATGTTGGCGGCGGCCCGCGACCCGCGATCCTATTCCTCCATATTAGTCGAGGCGCGGGCATGCCGAATGTGAGCGGAAGTTCTCTCCGTGCAACGATGTTCGCGGCTGGCCGCCACTCGCGACGTTGTGTCTCCGCGTTAGCCCAGACGCGGACAGGCTGAATTTCACCGGCAGTTTTCTCCGTGCAACAATGTTGGCGGCGGCCCGCGACGCGCGATCCCATGTCTCCGTACTGGTCGACGCGCGGACATGCCGAATGAGAGCGGACGTTCCCTCCGTGCAACGATGTTCGCGGCTGGCCGCCACTCGCGGCGTTGTGTCTCCGCGTCAGCCCAGACGCGGACAGGCTGAATTTCACCGGCAGTTTTCTCCGGGCAACAATGTTGGCGGCGGCCCGCGACGCGCGATCCCATGTCTCCGTACTGGTCGACGCGCGGACATGCCGAATGCGAGCGGACGTTCCCTCCGCGCAACGATGTTCGCGGCTGGCCGTCACTCGCGACGTTCTGCCTCCGCGTTAGCCCAGACGCGGACAGGCTGAATTTCACCGGCAGTTTTCTCCGTGCAACAATGTTGGCGGCGGCCCGCGACCCGCGATCCTATTCCTCCATATTAGTCGAGGCGCGGACATGCTGAATGTGAGCGGAAGTTCTCTCCGTGCAACATTGTTCGCGGCTGGCCGCCACTCGCGACGTTGTGTCTCCGCGTTAGCCCAGACGCGGACAGGCTGAATTTCACCGGCAGTTTTCTCCGTGCAACAATGTTGGCGGCGGCCCGCGACGCGCGATCCCATGTCTCCGTACTGGTCGACGCGCGGACATGCCGAATGCGAGCGGACGTTCGCTCCGTGCAACGATGTTCGCGGCTGGCCGCCACTCGCGACGTTGTGTCTCCGCGTTAGCCCAGACGCGGACAGGCTGAATTTCACCGGCAGTTTTCTCCGTGCAACAATGTTGGCGGCGGCCCGCGACGCGCGATCCCATGTCTCCGTACTGGTCGACGCGCGGACATGCCGAATGCGAGCGGACGTTCGCTCCGTGCAACGATGTTCGCGGCTGGCCGCCACTCGCGACGTTGTGTCTCCGCGTTAGCCCAGACGCGGACAGGCTGAATTTCAACGGCAGTTTTCTCCGTGCAACAATGTTGGCGGCGGCCCGCGACGCGCGATCCCATGTCTCCGTACTGGTCGACGCGCGGACATGCCGAATGCGAGCGGACGTTCGCTCCGTGCAACGATGTTCGCGGCTGGCCGCCACTCGCGACGTTGTGTCTCCGCGTTAGCCCAGACGCGGACAGGTTGAATTTCACCGGCAGTTTTCTCCGTGCAACAATGTTGGCGGCGGCCCGCGACGCGCGTTCCCATGTCTCCGTACTGGTCGACGCGCGGACATGCCGAATGCGAGCGGACGTTCGCTCCGTGCAACGATGTTCGCGGCTGGCCGCCACTCGCGACGTTGTGTCTCCATATTAGCCCAGACGCGGACAGGCTGAATTTCACCGGCAGTTTTCTCCGTGCAACAATGTTGGCGGCGGCCCGCGACGCGCGATCCCATGTCTCCGTATTGGTCGACGAGCGGACATGCTGAATGTGAGCGGAAGTTCTCTGCGTGCAACAATGTTCGCGGCTGGCCGCCACTCGCGATGTTATGTCTCCATATTAGCCCAGACGTGGACAGGCTGAATTTCACCGGCAGTTTTCTCCGTGCAACAATGTTGGCGGCGGCCCGCGACGCGCGATCCCATGTCTCCGTACTGGTCGACGCGCGGACATGCCGAATGCGAGCGGACGTTCGCTCCGTGCAACGATGTTCGCGGCTGGCCGCCACTCGCGACGTTGTGTCTCCGCGTTAGCCCAGACGCGGACAGGCTGAATTTCACCGGCAGTTTTCTCCGTGCAACAATGTTGGCGGCGGCCTGCGACGCGCGATCCCTTGTCTCCGTATTGGTCGACGCGCGGACATGCCGAATGCGAGCGGAAGTTCTATGCGTGCAACAATGTTCGCGGCTGGCCGCCACTCGCGACGTTGTGTCTCCGCGTTAGCCCAGACGCGGACAGGCTGAATTTCACCGGCAGTTTTCTCCGTGCAACAATGTTGGCGGCGGCCCGCGACGCGCGATCCCATATCTCCGTACTGGTCGACGCGCGGACATGCCGAATGCGAGCGGAAGTTCTCTCCGTGCAACAATGTTCGCGACTGGCCGCCACTCGCGACGTTGTGTCTCCGCGTTAGCCCAGACGCGGACAGGCTGAATTTCACCGGCAGTTTTCTCCGTGCAACAATGTTGGCGGCGGCCCGCGACGCGCGATCCCTTGTCTCCGTATTGGTCGACGCGCGGACATGCCGAATGCGAGCGGAAGTTCTCTCCGTGCAACAATGTTCGCGGTTGGCCGCCACTCGCGACGTTGTGTCTCCGCGTTAGCCCAGACGCGGACAGGCTGAATTCACCGGCAGTTTTCTCCGTGCAAAAATGTTGGCGGGGGCCCGCGACGCGCGATCCCATGTCTCCGTATTGGTCGACGCGCGGACATGCCGAATGCGAGCGGAAGTTCTATCCGTGCAACAATGTTCGCGGCTGGCCGCCACTCGCGACGTTGTGTCTCCATACTAGCCCAGACGCGGACAGGCTGAATTTCACCGGCAGTTTTCTCCGTGCAACAATGTTGGCGGCGGCCCGCGACGCGCGATCCCATGTCTCCGTACTGGTCGACGCGCGGACATGCCGAATGCGAGCGGACGTTCTCTCCGTGCAACAATGTTCGCCGCTGGCCGCCACTCGCGGTATTATGTCTCCAAATTACCCCAGACGCGGACAGGCTGAATTTCACTGGCAGTTTTCTCCGTGCAACAATGTTGGCGGCGGCCCGCGACGCGCGATCCTATGTCTCCATATTTGTCGAGGCGCGGACATGCTGTATGTGAGCGGACGTTCCCTCCGTGCAACAATGTTCGCGGCTGGCCGCCACTCGCGATGTTATGTCTCCATATTACCCCAGACGCAGACAGGCTGAATTTCACCGGCAGTTTTCTCCGTGCAACAATGTTGGCGGCGGCCCGCGACGCGCGATCCTATGTCTCCATATTTGTGCGAGGCGCGGACATGCTGTATGTGAGCGGAAGTTCTCTCCGTGCAACAATGTTCGCGGCTGGCCGCCACTCGCGACGTTGTGTCTCCATATTAGCCCAGACGCGGACAGGCTGAATTTCACCGGCAGTTTTCTCCGTGCAACAATGTTGGCGGCGGCCCGCGACGCGCGATCCCATGTCTCCGTACTGGTCGACGCGCGGACATGCCGAATGCGAGCGGAAGTTCTCTCCGTGCAACAATGTTCGCGGCTGGCCGCCACTCGCGACGTTGTGTCTCCGCGTTAGCCCAGACGCGGACAGGCTGAATTTCACCGGCAGTTTTCTCCGTGCAACAATGTTGGCGGCGGCCCGCGACGCGCGATCCCATGTCTCCGTATTGGTCGACGCGCGGACATGCCGAACGCGGGCGAAAGTTCTCTCCGTGCAACAATGTTCGCGGCTGGCCGCCACTCGCGACGTTGTGTCTCCGCGTTAGCCCAGACGCGGACAGGCTGAATTTCACCGGCAGTTTTCTCCGTGCAACAATGTTGGCGGCGGCCCGCGACGCGCGATCCCTTGTCTCCGTATTGGTCTACGCGCGGACATGCCGAATGCGAGCGGAAGTTCTCTCCGTGCAACAATGTTCGCGGCTGGCCGCCACTCGCGACGTTGTGTCTCCGCCTTAGCCCAGACGCGGACAGGCTGAATTTCACCGGCAGTTTTACTCCGTGCAACAATGTTGGCGGCGGCCCGCGACGCGCGATCCCATGTCTCCGTATTGGTCGACGCGCGGACATGCCGAATGCGAGCGGACGTTCTCTCCGTGCAACAATGTTCGCGGCTGGCCGCCACTCGCGACGTTGTGTCTCCATATTACCCCAGACGCGGACAGGCTGAATTTCACCGGCAGTTTTCTCCGTGCAACAATGTTGGCGGCGGCCCGCGAAGCGCGATCCTATGTCTCCATATTTGTCGAGGCGCGGACATGCTGTATGTGAGCGGAAGTTCCCTCCGTGCAACAATGTTCGCGGCTGGCCGCCACTCGCGATGTTATGTCTCCATATTACCCCAGACGCAGACAGGCTGAATTTCACCGGCAGTTTTCTCCGTGCAACAATGTTGGCGGCGGCCCGCGACGCGCGATCCTATGTCTCCATATTTGTCGAGGCGCGGACATGCTGTATGTGAGCGGAAGTTCTCTCCGTGCAACAATGTTCACGGCTGGCCGCCACTCGCGATGTTATGTCTCCATATTAGCCGAGACGCGGACAGGCTGAATTTCACCGGCAGTTTTCTACGTGCAACAATGTTGGCGGCGGCCCGCGACGCGCGATCCCATGTCTCCGTACTGGTCGACGCGCGGACATGCCGAATGCGAGCGGAAGTTCTCTCCGTGCAACAATGTTCGCGGCTGGCCGCCACTCGCGATATTATGTCTCCATATTACCCCAGACGCAGACAGGCTGAATTTCACCGGCAGTTTTCTCCGTGCAACAATGTTGGCGGCGGCCCGCGACGCGCGATCCTATGTCTCCATATTTGTCGAGGCGCGGACATGCTGTAGGTGAGCGGAAGTTCTCTCCGTGCAACAATGTTCGCGGCTGGCCGCCACTCGCGACGTTGTGTCTCCGCGTTAGCCCAGACGCGGACAGGCTGAATTTCACCGGCAGTTTTCTCCGTGCAACAATGTTGGCGGCGGCCCGCGACGCGCGATCCCTTGTCTCCGTATTGGTCGACGCGCGGACATGCCGAATGCGAGCGGAAGTTCTCTCCGTGCAACAATGTTCGCGGCTGGCCGCCACTCGCGACGTTGTGTCTCCGCGTTAGCCCAGACGCGGACAGGCTGAATTTCACCGGCAGTTTTCTCCGTGCAACAATGTTGGCGGCGGCCCGCGACGCGCGATCCCTTGTCTCCGTATTGGTCGACGCGCGGACATGCCGAATGCGAGCGGAAGTTCTCTCCGTGCAACAATGTTCGCGGCTGGCCGCCACTCGCGACGTTGTGTCTCCGCGTTAGCCCAGACGCGGACAGGCTGAATTTTACCGGCAGTTTTCTCCGTGCAACAATGTTGGCGGCGGCCCGCGACGCGCGATCCCTTGTCTCCGTATTGGTCGACGCGCGGACATGCCGAATGCGAGCGGAAGTTCTCTCCGTGCAACAATGTTCGCGGCTGGCCGCCACTCGCGACGTTGTGTCTCCGCGTTAGCCCAGACGCGGACAGGCTGAATTTCACCGGCTGTTTTCTCCGTGCAACAATGTTGGCGGCGGCCCGCGACGCGCGATCCCATGTCTCCGTATTGGTCGACGCGCGGACATGCCGAATGCGAGCGGACGTTCTCTCCGTGCAACAATGTTCGCGGCTGGCCGCCACTCGCGGTATTATGTCTCCATATTACCCCAGACGCGGACAGGCTGAATTTCACCGGCAGTTTTCTCCGTGCAACAATGTTGGCGGCTGCCCGCGACGCGCGATCCTATGTCTCCATATTTGTCGAGGCGCTGACATGCTGTATGTGAGCGGACGTTCCCTCCGTGCAACAATGTTCGCGGCTGGCCGCCACTCGCGATGTTATGTCTCCATATTAGCCGAGACGCGGACAGGCTGAATTTCACCGGCAGTTTTCTCCGTGCAACAATGTTGGAGGCGGCCCGCGACGTGCGATCCCATATCTCCGTATTGGTCGACGCGCGGACATGCCGAATGCGAGCGGAAGTTCTCTCCGTGCAACAATGTTCGCGGCTGGCCGCCACTCGCGACGTTGTGTCTCCGCGTTAGCCCAGACGCGGACAGGCTGAATTTCACCGGCAGTTTTGTCCGTGCAACAATGTTGGCGGCGGTCCGCGACGCGCGATCCCATGTCTCCGTATTGGTCGAGGCGCGGACATGCCGAATGCGAGCGGACGTTCTCTCCGTGCAACAATGTTCGCGGCTGGCCGCCACTCGCGACGTTGTGTCTCCATATTAGCCCAGACGCGGACAGGCTGAATTTCACCGGCAGTTTTCTCCGTGCAACAATGTTGGCGGCGGCCCGCGACGTGCGATCCCATATCTCCGTATTGGTCGACGCGCGTACATGCCGAACGCGGGCGAAAGTTCTCTCCGTGCAACAATGTTCGCGGCTGGCCGTCACTCGCGACGTTGTGTCTCCGCGTTAGCCCAGACCCGGACAGGCTGAATTTCACCGGCAGTTTTCTCCGTGCAACAATGTTGGCGGCGGCCCGCGACGCGCGATCCCATGTCTCCGTATTGGTCGACGCGCGGACATGCCGAACGCGGGCGGAAGTTCTCTCCGTGCAACAATGTTCGCGGCTGGCCGCCACTCGCGACGTTGTGTCTCCGCGTTAGCCCAGACGCGGACAGGCTGAATTTCACCGGCAGTTTTCTCCGTGCAACAATGTTGGCGGCGGCCCGCGACGCGCGATCCCTTGTCTCCGTATTGGTCGACGCGCGGACATGCCGAATGCGAGCGGAAGTTCTCTCCGTGCAACAATGTTCGCGGCTGGCCGCCACTCGCGACGTTGTGTCTCCGCGTTAGCCCAGACGCGGACAGGCTGAATTTCACCGTCAGTTTTCTCCGTGCAACAATGTTGGCGGCGGCCCGCGACGCGCGATCCCTTGTCTCCGTATTGGTCGACGCGCGGACATGCCGAATGCGAGCGGAAGTTCTCTCCGTGCAACAATGTTCGCGGCTGGCCGCCACTCGCGACGTTGTGTCTCCGCGTTAGCCGATACGCGGACAGGCTGAATTTCACCGGCTGTTTTCTCCGTGCAACAATGTTGGCGGCGGCCCGCGACGCGCGATCCCATGTCTCCGTATTGGTCGACGCGCGGACATGCCGAATGCGAGCGGACGTTCTCTCCGTGCAACAATGTTCGCGGCTGGCCGCCACTCGCGGTATTATGTCTCCATATTACCCCAGACGCGGACAGGCTGAATTTCACCGGCAGTTTTCTCCGTGCAACAATGTTGGCGGCGGCCCGCGACGCGCGATCCTATGTCTCCATATTTGTCGAGGCGCTGACATGCTGTATGTGAGCGGACGTTCCCTCCGTGCAACAATGTTCGCGGCTGGCCGCCACTCGCGATGTTATGTCTCCATATTACCGCAGACGCAGACAGGCTGAATTTCACCGGCAGTTTTCTCCGTGCAACAATGTTGGCGGCGGCCCGCGACGCGCGATCCTATGTCTCCATATTTGTGCGCGGCGCGGACATGCTGTATGTGAGCGGAAGTTCTCTCCGTGCAACAATGTTCGCGGCTGGCCGCCACTCGCGATGTTATGTCTCCATATTAGCCGAGACGCGGACAGGCTGAATTTCACCGGCAGTTTTCTCCGTGCAACAATGTTGGCGGCGGCCCGCGACGCGCGATCCCTTGTCTCCGTATTGGTCGACGCGCGGACATGCCGAATGCGAGCGGAAGTTCTCTCCGTGCAACAATGTTCGCGGCTGGCCGCCACTCGCGACGTTGTGTCTCCGCCTTAGCCCAGACGCGGACAGGCTGAATTTCACCGGCAGTTTTCTCCGTGCAACAATGTTGGCGGCGGCCCGCGACGCGCGATCCTATGTCTCCATATTTGTCGAGGCGCTGACATGCTGTATGTGAGCGGACGTTCCCTCCGTGCAACAATGTTCGCGGCTGGCCGCCACTCGCGATGTTATGTCTCCATATTACCCCAGACGCAGACAGGCTGAATTTCACCGGCAGTTTTCTCCGTGCAACAATGTTGGCGGCGGCCCGCGACGCGCGATCCTATGTCTCCATATTTGTGCGAGGCGCGGACATGCTGTATGTGAGCGGAAGTTCTCTCCGTGCAACAATGTTCGCGGCTGGCCGCCACTCGCGACGTTGTGTCTCCATATTAGCCCAGACGCGGACAGGCTGAATTTCACCGGCAGTTTTCTCCGTGCAACAATGTTGGCGGCGGCCCGCGACGCGCGATCCCATGTCTCCGTACTGGTCGACGCGCGGACATGCCGAATGCGAGCGGAAGTTCTCTCCGTGCAACAATGTTCGCGGCTGGCCGCCACTCGCGACGTTGTGTCTCCGCGTTAGCCCAGACGCGGACAGGCTGAATTTCACCGGCAGTTTTCTCCGTGCAACAATGTTGGCGGCGGCCCGCGACGTGCGATCCCATATCTCCGTATTGGTCGACGCGCGGACATGCCGAATGCGAGCGGAAGTTCTCTCCGTGCAACAATGTTCGCGGCTGGCCGCCACTCGCGACGTTGTGTCTCCGCGTTAGCCCAGACGCGGACAGGCTGAATTTCACCGGCAGTTTTCTCCGTGCAACAATGTTGGCGGCGGCCCGCGACGCGCGATCCCATGTCTCCGTATTGGTCGACGCGCGGACATGCCGAACGCGGGCGAAAGTTCTCTCCGTGCAACAATGTTCGCGGCTGGCCGCCACTCGCGACGTTGTGTCTCCGCGTTAGCCCAGACGCGGACAGGCTGAATTTCACCGGCAGTTTTCTCCGTGCAACAATGTTGGCGGCGGCCCGCGACGCGCGATCCCTTGTCTCCGTATTGGTCTACGCGCGGACATGCCGAATGCGAGCGGAAGTTCTCTCCGTGCAACAATGTTCGCGGCTGGCCGCCACTCGCGACGTTGTGTCTCCGCCTTAGCCCAGACGCGGACAGGCTGAATTTCACCGGCAGTTTTACTCCGTGCAACAATGTTGGCGGCGGCCCGCGACGCGCGATCCCATGTCTCCGTATTGGTCGACGCGCGGACATGCCGAATGCGAGCGGACGTTCTCTCCGTGCAACAATGTTCGCGGCTGGCCGCCACTCGCGACGTTGTGTCTCCATATTAGCCCAGACGCGGACAGGCTGAATTTCACCGGCAGTTTTCTCCGTGCAACAATGTTGGCGGCGGCCCGCGACGTGCGATCCCATATCTCCGTATTGGTCGACGCGCGGACATGCCGAATGCGAGCGGAAGTTCTCTCCGTGCAACAATGTTCGCGGCTGGCCGCCACTCGCGACGTTGTGTCTCCGCGTTAGCCCAGACGCGGACAGGCTGAATTTCACCGGCAGTTTTCTCCGTGCAACAATGTTGGCGGCGGCCCGCGACGCGCGATCCCATGTCTCCGTATTGGTCGACGCGCGGACATGCCGAACGCGGGCGAAAGTTCTCTCCGTGCAACAATGTTCGCGGCTGGCCGCCACTCGCGACGTTGTGTCTCCGCGTTAGCCCAGACGCGGACAGGCTGAATTTCACCGGCAGTTTTCTCCGTGCAACAATGTTGGCGGCGGCACGCGACGCGCGATCCCTTGTCTCCGTATTGGTCGACGCGCGGACATGCCGAATGCGAGCGGAAGTTCTCTCCGTGCAACAATGTTCGCGGCTGGCCGCCACTCGCGACGTTGTGTCTCCATATTAGCCCAGACGCGGACAGGCTGAATTTCACCGGCAGTTTTCTCCGTGCAACAATGTTGGCGGCGGCCCGCGACGTGCGATCCCATATCTCCGTATTGGTCGACGCGCGGACATGCCGAATGCGAGCGGAAGTTCTCTCCGTGCAACAATGTTCGCGGCTGGCCGCCACTCGCGACGTTGTGTCTCCGCGTTAGCCCAGACGCGGACAGGCTGAATTTCACCGGCAGTTTTCTCCGTGCAACAATGTTGGCGGCGGCCCGCGACGCGCGATCCCATGTCTCCGTATTGGTCGACGCGCGGACATGCCGAACGCGGGCGAAAGTTCTCTCCGTGCAACAATGTTCGCGGCTGGCCGCCACTCGCGACGTTGTGTCTCCGCGTTAGCCCAGACGCGGACAGGCTGAATTTCACCGGCAGTTTTCTCCGTGCAACAATGTTGGCGGCGGCACGCGACGCGCGATCCCTTGTCTCCGTATTGGTCGACGCGCGGACATGCCGAATGCGAGCGGAAGTTCTCTCCGTGCAACAATGTTCGCGGCTGGCCGCCACTCGCGACGTTGTGTCTCCGCGTTAGCCCAGACGCGGACAGGCTGAATTTCACCGGCAGTTTTCTCCGTGCAACAATGTTGGCGGCGGTCCGCGACGCGCGATCCCATGTCTCCGTATTGGTCGACGCGCGGACATGCCGAATGCGAGCGGACGTTCTCTCCGTGCAACAATGTTCGCGGCTGGCCGCCACTCGCGACGTTGTGTCTCCATATTAGCCCAGACGCGGACAGGCTGAATTTCACCGGCAGTTTTCTCCGTGCAACAATGTTGGCGGCGGCCCGCGACGTGCGATCCCATATCTCCGTATTGGTCGACGCGCGGACATGCCGAATGCGAGCGGAAGTTCTCTCCGTGCAACAATGTTCGCGGCTGGCCGCCACTCGCGACGTTGTGTCTCCGCGTTAGCCCAGACGCGGACAGGCTGAATTTCACCGGCAGTTTTCTCCGTGCAACAATGTTGGCGGCGGCCCGCGACGCGCGATCCCATGTCTCCGTATTGGTCGACGCGCGGACATGCCGAACGCGGGCGAAAGTTCTCTCCGTGCAACAATGTTCGCGGCTGGCCGCCACTCGCGACGTTGTGTCTCCGCGTTAGCCCAGACGCGGACAGGCTGAATTTCACCGGCAGTTTTCTCCGTGCAACAATGTTGGCGGCGGCCCGCGACGCGCGATCCCATGTCTCCGTACTGGTCGACGCGCGGACATGCCGAATGCGAGCGGAAGTTCTCTCCGTGCAACAATGTTCGCGGCTGGCCGCCACTCGCGACGTTGTGTCTCCGCCTTAGCCCAGACGCGGACAGGCTGAATTTCACCGGCAGTTTTACTCCGTGCAACAATGTTGGCGGCGGCCCGCGACGCGCGATCCCATGTCTCCGTATTGGTCGACGCGCGGACATGCCGAATGCGAGCGGAAGTTCTCTCCGTGCAACAATGTTCGCGGCTGGCCGCCACTCGCGACGTTGTGTCTCCGCGTTAGCCCAGACGCGGACAGGCTGAATTTCACCGGCAGTTTTCTCCGTGCAACAATGTTGGCGGCGGCCCGCGACGCGCGATCCCATGTCTCCGTATTGGTCGACGCGCGGACATGCCGAACGCGGGCGAAAGTTCTCTCCGTGCAACAATGTTCGCGGCTGGCCGCCACTCGCGACGTTGTGTCTCCGCGTTAGCCCAGACGCGGACAGGCTGAATTTCACCGGCAGTTTTCTCCGTGCAACAATGTTGGCGGCGGCCCGCGACGCGCGATCCCTTGTCTCCGTATTGGTCGACGCGCGGACATGCCGAATGCGAGCGGAAGTTCTCTCCGTGCAACAATGTTCGCGGCTGGCCGCCACTCGCGACGTTGTGTCTCCGCCTTAGCCCAGACGCGGACAGGCTGAATTTCACCGGCAGTTTTACTCCGTGCAACAATGTTGGCGGCGGCCCGCGACGCGCGATCCCATGTCTCCGTATTGGTCGACGCGCGGACATGCCGAATGCGAGCGGACGTTCTCTCCGTGCAACAATGTTCGCGGCTGGCCGCCACTCGCGACGTTGTGTCTCCATATTAGCCCAGACGCGGACAGGCTAAATTTCACCGGCAGTTTTCTCCGTGCAACAATGTTGGCGGCGGCCCGCGACGTGCGATCCCATATCTCCGTATTGGTCGACGCGCGGACATGCCGAATGCGAGCGGAAGTTCTCTCCGTGCAACAATGTTCGCGGCTGGCCGCCACTCGCGACGTTGTGTCTCCGCGTTAGCCCAGACGCGGACAGGCTGAATTTCACCGGCAGTTTTCTCCGTGCAACAATGTTGGCGGCGGCCCGCGACGCGCGATTCCATGTCTCCGTATTGGTCGACGCGCGGACATGCCGAACGCGGGCGAAAGTTCTCTCCGTGCAACAATGTTCGCGGCTGGCCGCCACTCGCGACGTTGTGTCTCCGCGTTAGCCCAGACGCGGACAGGCTGAATTTCACCGGCAGTTTTCTCCGTGCAACAATGTTGGCGGCGGCCCGCGACGCGCGATCCCTTGTCTCCGTATTGGTCGACGCGCGGACATGCCGAATGCGAGCGGAAGTTCTCTCCGTGCAACAATGTTCGCGGCTGGCCGCCACTCGCGACGTTGTGTCTCCGCCTTAGCCCAGACGCGGACAGGCTGAATTTCACCGGCAGTTTTACTCCGTGCAACAATGTTGGCGGCGGCCCGCGACGCGCGATCCCATGTCTCCGTATTGGTCGACGCGCGGACATGCCGAATGCGAGCGGACGTTCTCTCCGTGCAACAATGTTCGCGGCTGGCCGCCACTCGCGGTATTATGTCTCCATATTACCCCAGACGCGGACAGGCTGAATTTCACCGGCAGTTTTCTCCGTGCAACAATGTTGGCGGCGGCCCGCGACGCGCGATCCTATGTCTCCATATTTGTCGAGGCGCTGACATGCTGTATGTGAGCGGACGTTCCCTCCGTGCAACAATGTTCGCGGCTGGCCGCCACACGCGATGTTATGTCTCCATATTACCCCAGACGCAGACAGGCTGAATTTCACCGGCAGTTTTCTCCGTGCAACATTGTTGGCGGCGGCCCGCGACGCGCGATCCTATGTCTCCATATTTGTGCGAGGCGCGGACATGCTGTATGTGAGCGGAAGTTCTCTCCGTGCAACAATGTTCGCGGCTGGCCGCCACTCGCGATGTTATGTCTCCATATTAGCCGAGACGCGGACAGGCTGAATTTCACCGGCAGTTTTCTCCGTGCAACAATGTTGGCGGCGGCCCGCGACGCGCGATCCCTTGTCTCCGTATTGGTCGACGCGCGGACATGCCGAATGCGAGCGGAAGTTCTCTCCGTGCAACAATGTTCGCGGCTGGCCGCCACTCGCGACGTTGTGTCTCCGCCTTAGCCCAGACGCGGACAGGCTGAATTTCACCGGCAGTTTTCTCCGTGCTACAATGTTGGCGGCGGTCCGCGACGCGCAATCCTATGGCTCCATATTAGTCGAGGCGCGGACATGCTGAATGTGAGCGGAAGTTCTCTCCGTGCAACAATGTTCGCGGCTGGCCGCCACTCGCGATATTATGTCTCCATATTAGCCCAGACGCGGACAGGCTGAATTTCACCGGCAGTTTTCTCCGTGCAACAATGTTGGCGGCGGCCCGCGACGCGCGATCCTATGTCTCCATATTAGTCGAGGCGCGGACATGCTGAATGTGAGGGGAAGTTCTCTCAGTGCAACAATGTTCGCGGCTGGCCGCCACTCGCGATATTATGTCTCCATATTAGCACAGACGCGGACAGGCTGAATTTCACCGGCAGTTTTCTCCGTGCAACAATGTTGGCGGCGGCCCGCGACGCGCGATCCTATGTCTTCATATTAGTCGAGGCGCGGACATGCTGAATGTGAGCGGAAGATCTCTCCGTGCAACATTGTTCGCGGCTGGCCGCCACTCGCGATATTATGTCTCCATATTAGCCCAGACGCGGACAGGCTGAATTTCACCGGCAGTTCTCTCCGTGCAACAATGTTGGCAGCGGCCCGCGACGCGCGATCCCATGTCTCCGTATTGGTCGACGCGCGGACATGCCGAATGCGAGCGGAAGTTCTCTCCGTGCAACAATGCTCGCGGCTGCCCGCCACTCGCGATATTATGTCTCCATATTAGCCCAGACGCGGACAGGCTGAATTTCGCGGGCAGAATTCGCCGTGCAACAAAGTTCGCTACTGCCGGCGACGCGCGGTATTATGTCTCCATATTAGCCGAGGCGCGGACATGCTCAATGTGAGCGGAAGTTCTGTCCGTGCAACAATGTTCGCGGCTGGCCGCCACTCGCGATATTATGTCTCCATATTAGCCCAGACGCGGACAGGCTGAATTTCACCGGCAGTTTTCTCCGTGCAACAATGTTGGCGGCGGCCCGCGACGCGCGATCCTATGTCTCCATATTAGTCGAGGGGCGGACATGCTGATTGTGAGCGGAAGTTCTCTCCGTGCAACAATGTTCGCGGCTGCCGCCACTCGCGATATTATGTCTCCATATTAGCCGCGCCGCGGAAATGCTGAATTTCGCGGGCAGAATTCGCCGTGCAACAATGTTCGCTACTGCCGGCGACGCGCGGTATTATGTCTCCATATTAGTCGAGGCGCGGACATGCGGAATGCGAGCGGAAGTTCTCTCCGTGCAACGATGTTCGCGGCTGGCCGCCACTCGCGACGTTGTGTCTCCGCCTTAGCCCAGACGCGGACAGGCTGAATTTCACCGGCAGTTTTACTCCGTGCAACAATGTTGGCGGCGGCCCGCGACGCGCGATCCCATGTCTCCGTATTGGTCGACGCGCGGACATGCCGAATGCGAGCGGACGTTCTCTCCGTGCAACAATGTTCGCGGCTGGCCGCCACTCGCGGTATTATGTCTCCATATTACCCCAGACGCGGACAGGCTGAATTTCACCGGCAGTTTTCTCCGTGCAACAATGTTGGCGGCGGCCCGCGACGCGCGATCCTATGTCTCCATATTTGTCGAGGCGCTGACATGCTGTATGTGAGCGGACGTTCCCTCCGTGCAACAATGTTCGCGGCTGGCCGCCACACGCGATGTTATGTCTCCATATTACCCCAGACGCAGACAGGCTGAATTTCACCGGCAGTTTTCTCCGTGCAACAATGTTGGCGGCGGCCCGCGACGCGCGATCCTATGTCTCCATATTTGTGCGAGGCGCGGACATGCTGTATGTGAGCGGAAGTTCTCTCCGTGCAACAATGTTCGCGGCTGGCCGCCACTCGCGATGTTATGTCTCCATATTAGCCGAGACGCGGACAGGCTGAATTTCACCGGCAGTTTTCTCCGTGCTACAATGTTGGCGGCGGTCCGCGACGCGCAATCCTATGGCTCCATATTAGTCGAGGCGCGGACATGCTGAATGTGAGCGGAAGTTCTCTCCGTGCAACAATGTTCGCGGCTGGCCGCCACTCGCGATATTATGTCTCCATATTAGCCCAGACGCGGACAGGCTGAATTTCACCGGCAGTTTTCTCCGTGCAACAATGTTGGCGGCGGCCCGCGACGCGCGATCCTATGTCTCCATATTAGTCGAGGCGCGGACATGCTGAATGTGAGGGGAAGTTCTCTCAGTGCAACAATGTTCGCGGCTGGCCGCCACTCGCGATATTATGTCTCCATATTAGCACAGACGCGGACAGGCTGAATTTCACCGGCAGTTTTCTCCGTGCAACAATGTTGGCGGCGGCCCGCGACGCGCGATCCTATGTCTTCATATTAGTCGAGGCGCGGACATGCTGAATGTGAGCGGAAGATCTCTCCGTGCAACATTGTTCGCGGCTGGCCGCCACTCGCGATATTATGTCTCCATATTAGCCCAGACGCGGACAGGCTGAATTTCACCGGCAGTTCTCTCCGTGCAACAATGTTGGCAGCGGCCCGCGACGCGCGATCCCATGTCTCCGTATTGGTCGACGCGCGGACATGCCGAATGCGAGCGGAAGTTCTCTCCGTGCAACAATGCTCGCGGCTGCCCGCCACTCGCGATATTATGTCTCCATATTAGCCCAGACGCGGACAGGCTGAATTTCGCGGGCAGAATTCGCCGTGCAACAAAGTTCGCTACTGCCGGCGACGCGCGGTATTATGTCTCCATATTAGCCGAGGCGCGGACATGCTCAATGTGAGCGGAAGTTCTGTCCGTGCAACAATGTTCGCGGCTGGCCGCCACTCGCGATATTATGTCTCCATATTAGCCCAGACGCGGACAGGCTGAATTTCACCGGCAGTTTTCTCCGTGCAACAATGTTGGCGGCGGCCCGCGACGCGCGATCCTATGTCTCCATATTAGTCGAGGGGCGGACATGCTGATTGTGAGCGGAAGTTCTCTCCGTGCAACAATGTTCGCGGCTGCCGCCACTCGCGATATTATGTCTCCATATTAGCCGCGCCGCGGAAATGCTGAATTTCGCGGGCAGAATTCGCCGTGCAACAATGTTCGCTACTGCCGGCGACGCGCGGTATTATGTCTCCATATTAGTCGAGGCGCGGACATGCGGAATGCGAGCGGAAGTTCTCTCCGTGCAACGATGTTCGCGGCTGGCCGCCACTCGCGACGTTGTGTCTCCGCCTTAGCCCAGACGCGGACAGGCTGAATTTCACCGGCAGTTTTACTCCGTGCAACAATGTTGGCGGCGGCCCGCGACGCGCGATCCCATGTCTCCGTATTGGTCGACGCGCGGACATGCCGAATGCGAGCGGACGTTCTCTCCGTGCAACAATGTTCGCGGCTGGCCGCCACTCGCGGTATTATGTCTCCATATTACCCCAGACGCGGACAGGCTGAATTTCACCGGCAGTTTTCTCCGTGCAACAATGTTGGCGGCGGCCCGCGACGCGCGATCCTATGTCTCCATATTTGTCGAGGCGCTGACATGCTGTATGTGAGCGGACGTTCCCTCCGTGCAACAATGTTCGCGGCTGGCCGCCACACGCGATGTTATGTCTCCATATTACCCCAGACGCAGACAGGCTGAATTTCACCGGCAGTTTTCTCCGTGCAACAATGTTGGCGGCGGCCCGCGACGCGCGATCCTATGTCTCCATATTTGTGCGAGGCGCGGACATGCTGTATGTGAGCGGAAGTTCTCTCCGTGCAACAATGTTCGCGGCTGGCCGCCACTCGCGATGTTATGTCTCCATATTAGCCGAGACGCGGACAGGCTGAATTTCACCGGCAGTTTTCACCGTGCAACAATGTTGGCGGCGGCCCGCGACGTGCGATCCCATATCTCCGTATTGGTCGACGCGCGGACATGCCGAATGCGAGCGGAAGTTCTCTCCGTGCAACAATGTTCGCGGCTGGCCGCCACTCGCGACGTTGTGTCTCCGCGTTAGCCCAGACGCGGACAGGCTGAATTTCACCGGCAGTTTTCTCCGTGCAACAATGTTGGCGGCGGTCCGCGACGCGCGATCCCATGTCTCCGTATTGGTCGACGCGCGGACATGCCGAATGCGAGCGGACGTTCTCTCCGTGCAACAATGTTCGCGGCTGGCCGCCACTCGCGACGTTGTGTCTCCATATTAGCCCAGACGCGGACAGGCTGAATTTCACCGGCAGTTTTCTCCGTGCAACAATGTTGGCGGCGGCCTGCGACGTGCGATCCCATATCTCCGTATTGGTCGACGCGCGGACATGCCGAATGCGAGCGGAAGTTCTCTCCGTGCAACAATGTTCGCGGCTGGCCGCCACTCGCGACGTTGTGTCTCCGCGTTAGCCCAGACGCGGACAGGCTGAATTTCACCGGCAGTTTTCTCCGTGCAACAATGTTGGCGGCGGCCCGCGGCGCGCGATCCCATGTCTCCGTATTGGTCGACGCGCGGGCATGCCGAATGTGAGCGGAAGTTCTCTCCGTGCAACGATGTTCGCGGCTGGCCGCCACTCGCGACGTTGTGTCTCCGCGTTAGCCCAGACGCGGACAGGCTGAATTTCACCGGCAGTTTTCTCCGTGCAACAATGTTGGCGGCGGCCCGCGACGCGCGTTCCCATGTCTCCGTACTGGTCGACGCGCGGACATGCCGAATGCGAGCGGACGTTCGCTCCGTGCAACGATGTTCGCGGCTGGCCGCCACTCGCGACGTTGTGTCTCCATATTAGCCCAGACGCGGACAGGCTGAATTTCACCGGCAGTTTTCTCCGTGCAACAATGTTGGCGGCGGCCCGCGACCCGCGATCCTATTCCTCCATATTAGTCGAGGCGCGGGCATGCCGAATGTGAGCGGAAGTTCTCTCCGTGCAACAATGTTCGCGGCTGGCCGCCACTCGCGACGTTGTGTCTCCGCGTTAGCCCAGACGCGGACAGGCTGAATTTCACCGGCAGTTTTCTCCGTGCAACAATGTTGGCGGCGGCCCGCGACGCGCGATCCCATGTCTCCGTACTGGTCGACGCGCGGACATGCCGAATGCGAGCGGAAGTTCTCTCCGTGCAACGATGTTCGCGGCTGGCCACCACTCGCGACGTTGTGTCTCCGCGTTAGCCCAGACGCGGACAGGCTGAATTTCACCGGCAGTTTTCTCCGTGCAACAATGTTGGCGGCGGCCCGCGACGCGCGTTCCCATGTCTCCGTACTGGTCGACGCGCGGACATGCCGAATGCGAGCGGACGTTCCCTCCGCGCAACGATGTTCGCGGCTGGCTGCCACTCGCGACGTTCTGCCTCCGCGTTAGCCCAGACGCGGACAGGCTGAATTTCACCGGCAGTTTTCTCCGTGCAACAATGTTGGCGGCGGCCCGCGACCCGCGATCCTATTCCTCCATATTAGTCGAGGCGCGGACATGCTGAATGTGAGCGGAAGTTCTCTCCGTGCAACAATGTTCGCGGCTGGCCGCCACTCGCGATATTATGTCTCCATATTAGCCCAGACGCGGACAGGCTGAATTTCACCGGCAGTTTTCCCCGTGCAACAATGATGGCGGCGGCCCGCGACGCGCGATCCTATGTCTTCATATTAGTCGAGGCGCGGACATGCTGAATGTGAGCGGAAGTTCTCTCCGTGCAACATTGTTCGCGGCTGGCCGCCACTCGCGATATTATGTCTCCATATTAGGCCAGACGCGGACAGGCTGAATTTCACCGGCAGTTTTCTCCGTGCAACAATGTTGGCGGCGGTCCGCGACGCGAGATCCTATGTCTCCATATTAGTCGAGGCGCGGACACGCTGAATGTGAGCGGAAGCTCTCTCCGTGCAACAATGTTCGCGGCTGGCCGCCACTCGCGATATTATGTCTCCGCGTTAGCCCAGACGCGGACAGGCTGAATTTCACCGGCAGTTTTCTCCGTGCAACAATGTTGGCGGCGGCCCGCGACGCGCGATCCTATGTCTCCATATTAGTCGAGGCACGGACATGCTGAATGTGAGCGGAAGTTCTCTCAGTGCAACAATGTTCGCGGCTGGCCGCCACTCGCGATATTATGTCTCCATATTAGCCCAGACGCGGACAGGCTGAATTTCACCGGCAGTTTTCTCCGTGCAACAATGTTGGCGGCGGCCCGCGACGCGCGATCCCATGTCTCCGTATTGGTCGACGCGCGGACATGCCGAATGCGAGCGGAAGTTCTCTCCGTGCAACGATGTTCGCGGCTGGCCGCCACTCGCGGCGTTGTGTCTCCGCGATAGCCCAGACGCGGACAGGCTGAATTTCACCGGCAGTTTTCTCCGTGCAACAATGTTGGCGGCGGCCCGCGACGCGCGATCCTATGTCTTCATATTAGTCGAGGCGCGGACATGCTGAATGTGAGCGGAAGCTCTCTCCGTGTAACGATGTTCGCGGCTGGCCGCCACTCGCGATATTATGTCTCCATATTAGGCCAGACGCGGACAGGCTGAATTTCACCGGCAGTTTTCTCCGTGCAACAATGTTGGCGGCGGTCCGCGACGCTTGATCCTATGTCTCCATATTAGTCGAGCCGCGGACACGCTGAATGTGAGCGGAAGCTCTCTCCGTGCAACAATGTTCGCGGCTGGCCGCCACTCGCGATATTATGTCTCCGCGTTAGCCCAGACGCGGACAGGCTGAATTTCACCGGCAGTTTTCTCCGTGCAACAATGTTGGCGGCGGCCCGCGACGCGCGATCCTATGTCTCCATATTAGTCGAGGCACGGACATGCTGAATGTGAGCGGAAGTTCTCTCAGTGCAACAATGTTCGCGGCTGGCCGCCACTCGCGATATTATGTCTCCATATTAGCCCAGACGCGGACAGGCTGAATTTCACCGGCAGTTTTCTCCGTGCAACAATGTTGGCGGCGGCCCGCGACGCGCGATCCCATGTCTCCGTATTGGTCGACGCGCGGACATGCCGAATGCGAGCGGAAGTTCTCTCCGTGCAACGATGTTCGCGGCTGGCCGCCACTCGCGGCGTTGTGTCTCCGCGTTAGCCCAGACGCGGACAGGCTGAATTTCACCGGCAGTTTTCTCCGTGCAACAATGTTGGCGGCGGCCCGCGGCGCGCGATCCCATGTCTCCGTATTGGTCGACGCGCGGGCATGCCGAATGTGAGCGGAAGTTCTCTCCGTGTAACGATGTTCGCGGCTGGCCGCCACTCGCGACGTTGTGTCTCCGCGTTAGCCCAGACGCGGACAGGCTGAATTTCACCGGCAGTTTTCTCCGTGCAACAATGTTGGCGGCGGCCCGCGACGCGCGATCCCATGTCTCCGTACTGGTCGACGCGCGGACGTGCCGAATGAGAGCGGACGTTCCCTCCGTGCAACGATGTTCGCGGCTGGCCGCCACTCGCGGCGTTGTGTCTCCGCGTTAGCCCAGACGCGGACAGGCTGAATTTCACCGGCAGTTTTCTCCGTGCAACAATGTTGGCGGCGGCCCGCGACGCGCGTTCCCATGTCTCCGTACTGGTCGACGCGCGGACGTGCCGAATGAGAGCGGACGTTCCCTCCGTGCAACGATGTTCGCGGCTGGCCGCCACTCGCGGCGTTGTGTCTCCGCGTTAGCCCAGACGCGGACAGGCTGAATTTCACCGGCAGTTTTCTCCGTGCAACAATGTTGGCGGCGGCCCGCGACGCGCGTTCCCATGTCTCCGTACTGGTCGACGCGCGGACATGCCGAATGCGAGCGGACGTTCCCTCCGCGCAACGATGTTCGCGGCTGGCTGCCACTCGCGACGTTCTGCCTCCGCGTTAGCCCAGACGCGGACAGGCTGAATTTCACCGGCAGTTTTCTCCGTGCAACAATGTTGGCGGCGGCCCGCGACCCGCGATCCTATTCCTCCATATTAGTCGAGGCGCGGACATGCTGAATGTGAGCGGAAGTTCTCTCCGTGCAACAATGTTCGCGGCTGGCCGCCACTCGCGATATTATGTCTCCATATTAGCCCAGACGCGGACAGGCTGAATTTCACCGGCAGTTTTCCCCGTGCAACAATGTTGGCGGCGGCCCGCGACGCGCGATCCTATGTCTTCATATTAGTCGAGGCGCGGACATGCTGAATGTGAGCGGAAGTTCTCTCCGTGCAACATTGTTCGCGGCTGGCCGCCACTCGCGATATTATGTCTCCATATTAGGCCAGACGCGGACAGGCTGAATTTCACCGGCAGTTTTCTCCGTGCAACAATGTTGGCGGCGGTCCGCGACGCGAGATCCTATGTCTCCATATTAGTCGAGGCGCGGACACGCTGAATGTGAGCGGAAGCTCTCTCCGTGCAACAATGTTCGCGGCTGGCCGCCACTCGCGATATTATGTCTCCGCGTTAGCCCAGACGCGGACAGGCTGAATTTCACCGGCAGTTTTCTCCGTGCAACAATGTTGGCGGCGGCCCGCGACGCGCGATCCTATGTCTCCATATTAGTCGAGGCACGGACATGCTGAATGTGAGCGGAAGTTCTCTCAGTGCAACAATGTTCGCGGCTGGCCGCCACTCGCGATATTATGTCTCCATATTAGCCCAGACGCGGACAGGCTGAATTTCACCGGCAGTTTTCTCCGTGCAACAATGTTGGCGGCGGCCCGCGACGCGCGATCCCATGTCTCCGTATTGGTCGACGCGCGGACATGCCGAATGCGAGCGGAAGTTCTCTCCGTGCAACGATGTTCGCGGCTGGCCGCCACTCGCGGCGTTGTGTCTCCGCGATAGCCCAGACGCGGACAGGCTGAATTTCACCGGCAGTTTTCTCCGTGCAACAATGTTGGCGGCGGCCCGCGACGCGCGATCCTATGTCTTCATATTAGTCGAGGCGCGGACATGCTGAATGTGAGCGGAAGCTCTCTCCGTGTAACGATGTTCGCGGCTGGCCGCCACTCGCGATATTATGTCTCCATATTAGGCCAGACGCGGACAGGCTGAATTTCACCGGCAGTTTTCTCCGTGCAACAATGTTGGCGGCGGTCCGCGACGCTTGATCCTATGTCTCCATATTAGTCGAGCCGCGGACACGCTGAATGTGAGCGGAAGCTCTCTCCGTGCAACAATGTTCGCGGCTGGCCGCCACTCGCGATATTATGTCTCCGCGTTAGCCCAGACGCGGACAGGCTGAATTTCACCGGCAGTTTTCTCCGTGCAACAATGTTGGCGGCGGCCCGCGACGCGCGATCCTATGTCTCCATATTAGTCGAGGCACGGACATGCTGAATGTGAGCGGAAGTTCTCTCAGTGCAACAATGTTCGCGGCTGGCCGCCACTCGCGATATTATGTCTCCATATTAGCCCAGACGCGGACAGGCTGAATTTCACCGGCAGTTTTCTCCGTGCAACAATGTTGGCGGCGGCCCGCGACGCGCGATCCCATGTCTCCGTATTGGTCGACGCGCGGACATGCCGAATGCGAGCGGAAGTTCTCTCCGTGCAACGATGTTCGCGGCTGGCCGCCACTCGCGGCGTTGTGTCTCCGCGTTAGCCCAGACGCGGACAGGCTGAATTTCACCGGCAGTTTTCTCCGTGCAACAATGTTGGCGGCGGCCCGCGGCGCGCGATCCCATGTCTCCGTATTGGTCGACGCGCGGGCATGCCGAATGTGAGCGGAAGTTCTCTCCGTGTAACGATGTTCGCGGCTGGCCGCCACTCGCGACGTTGTGTCTCCGCGTTAGCCCAGACGCGGACAGGCTGAATTTCACCGGCAGTTTTCTCCGTGCAACAATGTTGGCGGCGGCCCGCGACGCGCGATCCCATGTCTCCGTACTGGTCGACGCGCGGACATGCCGAATGCGAGCGGACGTTCGCTCCGTGCAACGATGTTCGCGGCTGGCCGCCACTCGCGACGTTGTGTCTCCATATTAGCCCAGACGCGGACAGGCTGAATTTCACCGGCAGTTTTCTCCGTGCAACAATGTTGGCGGCGGCCCGCGACCCGCGATCCTATTCCTCCATATTAGTCGAGGCGCAGGCATGCCGAATGTGAGCGGAAGTTCTCTCCGTGCAACAATGTTCGCGGCTGGCCGCCACTCGCGATATTATGTCTCCATATTAGCCCAGACGCGGACAGGCTGAATTTCACCGGCAGTTTTCTCCGTGCAACAATGTTGGCGGCGGCCCGCGACGCGCGATCCTATGTCTTCATATTAGTCGAGGCGCGGACATGCTGAATGTGAGCGGAAGTTCTCTCCGTGCAACATTGTTCGCGGCTGGCCGCCACTCGCGATATTATGTCTCCATATTAGGCCAGACGCGGACAGGCTGAATTTCACCGGCAGTTTTCTCCGTGCAACAATGTTGGCGGCGGCCCGCGACGCGCGATCCTATGTCTCCATATTAGTCGAGGCGCGGACCTGCTGAATGGGAGCGGAAGTTCTCTCCGTGCAACAATGTTCGCGGCTGCCCGCCACTCGCGATATTATGTCTCCATATTAGCCCAGACGCGGACAGGCTGAATTTCGCGGGCAGAATTCGCCGTGCAACAATGTTCGCTACTGCCGGCGACGCGCGGTATTATGTCTCCATATTAGCCGAGGCGCGGACATGCTCAATGTGAGAGGAAGTTCCCTCCGTGCAACAATGTTCGCGGCTGGCCGCCACTCGCGACGTTGTGTCTCCGCGTTAGCCCAGACGCGGACAGGCTGAATTTCACCGGCAGTTTTCTCCGTGCAACAATGTTGGCGGCGGCCCGCGACGCGCGTTCCCATGTCTCCGTACTGGTCGACGCGCGGACATGCCGAATGCGAGCGGACGTTCCCTCCGCGCAACGATGTTCGCGGCTGGCCGCCACTCGCGACGTTCTGCCTCCGCGTTAGCCCAGACGCGGACAGGCTGAATTTCACCGGCAGTTTTCTCCGTGCAACAATGTTGGCGGCGGCCCGCGACCCGCGATCCTATTCCTCCATATTAGTCGAGGCGCGGGCATGCCGAATGTGAGCGGAAGTTCTCTCCGTGCAACGATGTTCGCGGCTGGCCGCCACTCGCGACGTTGTGTCTCCATATTAGCCCAGACGCGGACAGGCTGAATTTCACCGGCAGTTTTCTCCGTGCAACAATGTTGGCGGCGGCCCGCGACCCGCGATCCTATTCCTCCATATTAGTCGAGGCGCGGGCATGCCGAATGTGAGCGGAAGTTCTCTCCGTGCAACAATGTTCGCGGCTGGCCGCCACTCGCGACGTTGTGTCTCCGCGTTAGCCCAGACGCGGACAGGCTGAATTTCGCCGGCAGTTTTCTCCGTGCAACAATGTTGGCGGCGGCCCGCGACGCGCGATCCCATGTCTCCGTACTGGTCGACGCGCGAACATGCCGAATGCGAGCGGAAGTTCTCTCCGTGCAACGATGTTCGCGGCTGGCCGCCACTCGC
Organism: Xylocopa violacea; assembly: GCA_963969225.1. Taxonomy (NCBI): domain Eukaryota; kingdom Metazoa; phylum Arthropoda; class Insecta; order Hymenoptera; family Apidae; genus Xylocopa; species Xylocopa violacea. Next base: position 15,071,022 of record CAXAJV010000005.1, on the reverse strand, counting down.
GACGTTGTGTCTCCGCGTTAGCCCAGACGCGGACAGGCTGAATTTCACCGGCAGTTTTCTCCGTGCAACAATGTTGGCGGCGGCCCGCGACGCGCGATCCTATGTCTTCATATTAGTCGAGGCGCGGACATGCTGAATGTGAGCGGAAGTTCTCTCCGTGTAACGATGTTCGCGGCTGGCCGCCACTCGCGATATTATGTCTCCATATTAGGCCAGACGCGGACAGGCTGAATTTCACCGGCAGTTTTCTCCGTGCAACAATGTTGGCGGCGGTCCGCGACGCGCGATCCTATGTCTCCATATTAGTCGAGGCGCGGACACGCTGAATGTGAGCGGAAGCTCTCTCCGTGCAACAATGTTCGCGGCTGGCCGCCACTCGCGATATTATGTCTCCGCGTTAGCCCAGACGCGGACAGGCTGAATTTCACCGGCAGTTTTCTCCGTGCAACAATGTTGGCGGCGGCCCGCGACGCGCGATCCTATGTCTCCATATTTGTGCGAGGCGCGGACATGCCGAATGCGAGCGGACGTTCGCTCCGTGCAACAATGTTCGCGGCTGGCCGCCACTCGCGACGTTGTGTCTCCGCGTTAGCCCAGACGCGGACAGGCTGAATTTCACCGGCAGTTTTCTCCGTTCAACAATGTTGGCGGCGGCCCGCGACGCGCGATCCCATGTCTCCGTACTGGTCGACGCGCGGACATGCCGAATGCGAGCGGACGTTCCCTCCGCGCAACGATGTTCGCGGCTGGCCGTCACTCGCGACGTTCTGCCTCCGCGTTAGCCCAGACGCGGACAGGCTGAATTTCACCGGCAGTTTTCTCCGTGCAACAATGTTGGCGGCGGCCCGCGACCCGCGATCCTATTCCTCCATATTAGTCGAGGCGCGGGCATGCCGAATGTGAGCGGAAGTTCTCTCCGTGCAACAATGTTCGCGGCTGGCCGCCACTCGCGACGTTGTGTCTCCGCGTTAGCCCAGACGCGGACAGGCTGAATTTCACCGGCAGTTTTCTCCGTGCAACAATGTTGGCGGCGGCCCGCGACGCGCGTTCCCATGTCTCCGTACTGGTCGACGCGCGGACATGCCGAATGCGAGCGGACGTTCCCTCCGCGCAACGATGTTCGCGGCTGGCCGCCACTCGCGACGTTCTGCCTCCGCGTTAGCCCAGACGCGGACAGGCTGAATTTCACCGGCAGTTTTCTCCGTGCAACAATGTTGGCGGCGGCCCGCGACCCGCGATCCTATTCCTCCATATTAGTCGAGGCGCGGGCATGCCGAATGTGAGCGGAAGTTCTCTCCGTGCAACGATGTTCGCGGCTGGCCGCCAGTCGCGACGTTGTGTCTCCGCGTTAGCCCAGACGCGGACAGGCTGAATTTCACCGGCAGTTTTCTCCGTGCAACAATGTTGGCGGCGGCCCGCGACCCGCGATCCTATTCCTCCATATTAGTCGAGGCGCGGGCATGCCGAATGTGAGCGGAAGTTCTCTCCGTGCAACAATGTTCGCGGCTGGCCGCCACTCGCGATATTATGTCTCCATATTAGCCCAGACGCGGACAGGCTGAATTTCACCGGCAGTTTTCTCCGTGCAACAATGTTGGCGGCGGCCCGCGACGCGCGATCCTATGTCTTCATATTAGTCGAGGCGCGGACATGCTGAATGTGAGCGGAAGTTCTCTCCGTGCAACATTGTTCGCGGCTGGCCGCCACTCGCGATATTATGTCTCCATATTAGCCCAGACGCGGACAGGCTGAATTTCACCGGCAGTTTTCTCCGTGCAACAATGTTGGCGGCGGCCCGCGACGCGCGATCCCATGTCTCCGTATTGGTCGACGCGCGGACATGCCGAATGCGAGCGGAAGTTCTCTCCGTGCAACGATGTTCGCGGCTGGCCGCCACTCGCGGCGTTGTGTCTCCGCGTTAGCCCAGACGCGGACAGGCTGAATTTCACCGGCAGTTTTCTCCGTGCAACAATGTTGGCGGCGGCCCGCGACGCGCGATCCTATGTCTTCATATTAGTCGAGGCGCGGACATGCTGAATGTGAGCGGAAGTTCTCTCCGTGTAACGATGTTCGCGGCTGGCCGCCACTCGCGATATTATGTCTCCATATTAGGCCAGACGCGGACAGGCTGAATTTCACCGGCAGTTTTCTCCGTGCAACAATGTTGGCGGCGGTCCGCGACGCGCGATCCTATGTCTCCACATTAGTCGAGGCGCGGACACGCTGAATGTGAGCGGAAGCTCTCTCCGTGCAACAATGTTCGCGGCTGGCCGCCACTCGCGATATTATGTCTCCGCGTTAGCCCAGACGCGGACAGGCTGAATTTCACCGGCAGTTTTCTCCGTGCAACAATGTTGGCGGCGGCCCGCGACGCGCGATCCTATGTCTCCATATTAGTCGAGGCACGGACATGCTGAATGTGAGCGGAAGTTCTCTCAGTGCAACAATGTTCGCGGCTGGCCGCCACTCGCGATATTATGTCTCCATATTAGCCCAGACGCGGACAGGCTGAATTTCACCGGCAGTTTTCTCCGTGCAACAATGTTGGCGGCGGCCCGCGACGCGCGATCCCATGTCTCCGTATTGGTCGACGCGCGGACATGCCGAATGAGAGCGGACGTTCCCTCCGTGCAACGATGTTCGCGGCTGGCCGCCACTCGCGGCGTTGTGTCTCCGCGTTAGCCCAGACGCGGACAGGCTGAATTTCACCGGCAGTTTTCTCCGTGCAACAATGTTGGCGGCGGCCCGCGACGCGCGTTCCCATGTCTCCGTACTGTTCGACGCGCGGACATGCCGAATGCGAGCGGACGTTCGCTCCGTGCAACGATGTTCGCGGCTGGCCGCCACTCGCGACGTTGTGTCTCCATATTAGCCCAGACGCGGACAGGCTGAATTTCACCGGCAGTTTTCTCCGTGCAACAATGTTGGCGGCGGCCCGCGACCCGCGATCCTATTCCTCCATATTAGTCGAGGCGCAGGCATGCCGAATGTGAGCGGAAGTTCTCTCCGTGCAACAATGTTCGCGGCTGGCCGCCACTCGCGACGTTGTGTCTCCGCCTTAGCCCAGACGCGGACAGGCTGAATTTCACCGGCAGTTTTACTCCGTGCAACAATGTTGGCGGCGGCCCGCGACGCGCGATCCCATGTCTCCGTATTGGTCGACGCGCGGACATGCCGAATGCGAGCGGACGTTCTCTCCGTGCAACAATGTTCGCGGCTGGCCGCCACTCGCGGTATTATGTCTCCATATTACCCCAGACGCGGACAGGCTGAATTTCACCGGCAGTTTTCTCCGTGCAACAATGTTGGCGGCGGCCCGCGACGCGCGATCCTATGTCTCCACATTAGTCGAGGCGCGGACACGCTGAATGTGAGCGGAAGCTCTCTCCGTGCAACAATGTTCGCGGCTGGCCGCCACTCGCGATATTATGTCTCCGCGTTAGCCCAGACGCGGACAGGCTGAATTTCACCGGCAGTTTTCTCCGTGCAACAATGTTGGCGGCGGCCCGCGACGCGCGATCCCATGTCTCCGTATTGGTCGACGCGCGGACATGCCGAATGCGAGCGGAGGTTCTCTCCGTGCAACAATGTTGGCGGCGGCCCGCGACGCGCGATCCTATGTCTCCATATTAGTCGAAGCGCGGACATGCTGAATGTGAGCGGAAGTTCTCTCCGTGCAACAATGTTCGCGGCTGCCCGCCACTCGCGATATTATGTCTCCATATTAGCCCAGACGCGGATAGGCTGAATTTCGCGGGCAGAATTCGCCGTGCAACAATGTTCGCTAGTGCCGGCGACGCGCGGTATTATGTCTCCATATTTGCCGAGGCGCGGACATGCTCAATGTGAGCGGAAGTTCTGTCCGTGCAACAATGTTCGCGGCTGGCCGCCACTCGCGATATTATGTCTCCATATTAGCCCAGACGCGGACAGGCTGAATTTCACCGGCAGTTTTCTCCGTGCAACAATGTTGGCGGCGGCCCGCGACGCGCGATCCTATGTCTTCATATTAGTCGAGGCGCGGACATGCTGAATGTGAGCGGAAGTTCTCTCCGTGTAACGATGTTCGCGGCTGGCCGCCACTCGCGATATTATGTCTCCATATTAGGCCAGACGCGGACAGGCTGAATTTCACCGGCAGTTTTCTCCGTGCAACAATGTTGGCGGCGGTCCGCGACGCGCGATCCTATGTCTCCATATTAGTCGAGGCGCGGACACGCTGAATGTGAGCGGAAGCTCTCTCCGTGCAACAATGTTCGCGGCTGGCCGCCACTCGCGATATTATGTCTCCGCGTTAGCCCAGACGCGGACAGGCTGAATTTCACCGGCAGTTTTCTCCGTGCAACAATGTTGGCGGCGGCCCGCGACGCGCGATCCTATGTCTCCATATTAGTCGAGGCACGGACATGCTGAATGTGAGCGGAAGTTCTCTCAGTGCAACAATGTTCGCGGCTGGCCGCCACTCGCGATATTATGTCTCCATATTAGCCCAGACGCGGACAGGCTGAATTTCACCGGCAGTTTTCTCCGTGCAACAATGTTGGCGGCGGCCCGCGACGCGCGATCCCATGTCTCCGTACTGGTCGACGCGCGGACATGCCGAATGCGAGCGGACGTTCCCTCCGCGCAACGATGTTCGCGGCTGGCCGTCACTCGCGACGTTCTGCCTCCGCGTTAGCCCAGACGCGGACAGGCTGAATTTCACCGGCAGTTTTCTCCGTGCAACAATGTTGGCGGCGGCCCGCGACGCGCGATCCCATGTCTCCGTACTGGTCGACGCGCGGACATGCCGAATGCGAGCGGACGTTCCCTCCGCGCAACGATGTTCGCGGCTGGCCGTCACTCGCGACGTTCTGCCTCCGCGTTAGCCCAGACGCGGACAGGCTGAATTTCACCGGCAGTTTTCTCCGTGCAACAATGTTGGCGGCGGCCCGCGACCCGCGATCCTATTCCTCCATATTAGTCGAGGCGCGGGCATGCCGAATGTGAGCGGAAGTTCTCTCCGTGCAACAATGTTCGCGGCTGGCCGCCACTCGCGACGTTGTGTCTCCGCGTTAGCCCAGACGCGGACAGGCTGAATTTCACCGGCAGTTTTCTCCGTGCAACAATGTTGGCGGCGGCCCGCGACGCGCGTTCCCATGTCTCCGTACTGGTCGACGCGCGGACATGCCGAATGCGAGCGGACGTTCCCTCCGCGCAACGATGTTCGCGGCTGGCCGCCACTCGCGACGTTCTGCCTCCGCGTTAGCCCAGACGCGGACAGGCTGAATTTCACCGGCAGTTTTCTCCGTGCAACAATGTTGGCGGCGGCCCGCGACCCGCGATCCTATTCCTCCATATTAGTCGAGGCGCGGGCATGCCGAATGTGAGCGGAAGTTCTCTCCGTGCAACGATGTTCGCGGCTGGCCGCCAGTCGCGACGTTGTGTCTCCGCGTTAGCCCAGACGCGGACAGGCTGAATTTCACCGGCAGTTTTCTCCGTGCAACAATGTTGGCGGCGGCCCGCGACCCGCGATCCTATTCCTCCATATTAGTCGAGGCGCGGGCATGCCGAATGTGAGCGGAAGTTCTCTCCGTGCAACAATGTTCGCGGCTGGCCGCCACTCGCGATATTATGTCTCCATATTAGCCCAGACGCGGACAGGCTGAATTTCACCGGCAGTTTTCTCCGTGCAACAATGTTGGCGGCGGCCCGCGACGCGCGATCCTATGTCTTCATATTAGTCGAGGCGCGGACATGCTGAATGTGAGCGGAAGTTCTCTCCGTGCAACATTGTTCGCGGCTGGTCGCCACTCGCGATATTATGTCTCCATATTAGCCCAGACGCGGACAGGCTGAATTTCACCGGCAGTTTTCTCCGTGCAACAATGTTGGCGGCGGCCCGCGACGCGCGATCCCATGTCTCCGTATTGGTCGACGCGCGGACATGCCGAATGCGAGCGGAAGTTCTCTCCGTGCAACGATGTTCGCGGCTGGCCGCCACTCGCGGCGTTGTGTCTCCTCGTTAGCCCAGACGCGGACAGGCTGAATTTCACCGGCAGTTTTCTCCGTGCAACAATGTTGGCGGCGGCCCGCGACGCGCGATCCTATGTCTTCATATTAGTCGAGGCGCGGACATGCTGAATGTGAGCGGAAGTTCTCTCCGTGTAACGATGTTCGCGGCTGGCCGCCACTCGCGATATTATGTCTCCATATTAGGCCAGACGCGGACAGGCTGAATTTCACCGGCAGTTTTCTCCGTGCAACAATGTTGGCGGCGGTCCGCGACGCGCGATCCTATGTCTCCATATTAGTCGAGGCGCGGACACGCTGAATGTGAGCGGAAGCTCTCTCCGTGCAACAATGTTCGCGGCTGGCCGCCACTCGCGATATTATGTCTCCGCGTTAGCCCAGACGCGGACAGGCTGAATTTCACCGGCAGTTTTCTCCGTGCAACAATGTTGGCGGCGGCCCGCGACGCGCGATCCTATGTCTCCATATTAGTCGAGGCACGGACATGCTGAATGTAAGCGGAAGTTCTCTCAGTGCAACAATGTTCGCGGCTGGCCGCCACTCGCGATATTATGTCTCCATATTAGCCCAGACGCGGACAGGCTGAATTTCACCGGCAGTTTTCTCCGTGCAACAATGTTGGCGGCGGCCCGCGACGCGCGATCCCATGTCTCCGTATTGGTCGACGCGCGGACATGCCGAATGAGAGCGGACGTTCCCTCCGTGCAACGATGTTCGCGGCTGGCCGCCACTCGCGGCGTTGTGTCTCCGCGTTAGCCCAGACGCGGACAGGCTGAATTTCACCGGCAGTTTTCTCCGTGCAACAATGTTGGCGGCGGCCCGCGACGCGCGTTCCCATGTCTCCGTACTGTTCGACGCGCGGACATGCCGAATGCGAGCGGACGTTCGCTCCGTGCAACGATGTTCGCGGCTGGCCGCCACTCGCGACGTTGTGTCTCCATATTAGCCCAGACGCGGACAGGCTGAATTTCACCGGCAGTTTTCTCCGTGCAACAATGTTGGCGGCGGCCCGCGACCCGCGATCCTATTCCTCCATATTAGTCGAGGCGCAGGCATGCCGAATGTGAGCGGAAGTTCTCTCCGTGCAACAATGTTCGCGGCTGGCCGCCACTCGCGACGTTGTGTCTCCGCCTTAGCCCAGACGCGGACAGGCTGAATTTCACCGGCAGTTTTACTCCGTGCAACAATGTTGGCGGCGGCCCGCGACGCGCGATCCCATGTCTCCGTATTGGTCGACGCGCGGACATGCCGAATGCGAGCGGACGTTCTCTCCGTGCAACAATGTTCGCGGCTGGCCGCCACTCGCGGTATTATGTCTCCATATTACCCCAGACGCGGACAGGCTGAATTTCACCGGCAGTTTTCTCCGTGCAACAATGTTGGCGGCGGCCCGCGACGCGCGATCCTATGTCTCCATATTTGTGCGAGGCGCGGACATGCTGTATGTGAGCGGAAGTTCTCTCCGTGCAACAATGTTCGTGGCTGGCCGCCATTCGCGATATTATGTCTCCATATTAGCCCAGACGCGGACAGGCTGAATTTCACCGGCAGTTTTCTCCGTGCAACAATGTTGGCGGCGGCCCGCGACGCGCGATCCCATGTCTCCGTATTGGTCGACGCGCGGACATGCCGAATGCGAGCGGAGGTTCTCTCCGTGCAACAATGTTGGCGGCGGCCCGCGACGCGCGATCCTATGTCTCCATATTAGTCGAAGCGCGGACATGCTGAATGTGAGCGGAAGTTCTCTCCGTGCAACAATGTTCGCGGCTGCCCGCCACTCGCGATATTATGTCTCCATATTAGCCCAGACGCGGATAGGCTGAATTTCGCGGGCAGAATTCGCCGTGCAACAATGTTCGCTAGTGCCGGCGACGCGCGGTATTATGTCTCCATATTTGCCGAGGCGCGGACATGCTCAATGTGAGCGGAAGTTCTGTCCGTGCAACAATGTTCGCGGCTGGCCGCCACTCGCGATATTATGTCTCCATATTAGCCCAGACGCGGACAGGCTGAATTTCACCGGCAGTTTTCTCCGTGCAACAATGTTGGCGGCGGCCCGCGACGCGCGATCCTATGTCTTCATATTAGTCGAGGCGCGGACATGCTGAATGTGAGCGGAAGTTCTCTCCGTGTAACGATGTTCGCGGCTGGCCGCCACTCGCGATATTATGTCTCCATATTAGGCCAGACGCGGACAGGCTGAATTTCACCGGCAGTTTTCTCCGTGCAACAATGTTGGCGGCGGTCCGCGACGCGCGATCCTATGTCTCCATATTAGTCGAGGCGCGGACACGCTGAATGTGAGCGGAAGCTCTCTCCGTGCAACAATGTTCGCGGCTGGCCGCCACTCGCGATATTATGTCTCCGCGTTAGCCCAGACGCGGACAGGCTGAATTTCACCGGCAGTTTTCTCCGTGCAACAATGTTGGCGGCGGCCCGCGACGCGCGATCCTATGTCTCCATATTAGTCGAGGCACGGACATGCTGAATGTGAGCGGAAGTTCTCTCAGTGCAACAATGTTCGCGGCTGGCCGCCACTCGCGATATTATGTCTCCATATTAGCCCAGACGCGGACAGGCTGAATTTCACCGGCAGTTTTCTCCGTGCAACAATGTTGGCGGCGGCCCGCGACGCGCGATCCCATGTCTCCGTATTGGTCGACGCGCGGACATGCCGAATGAGAGCGGACGTTCCCTCCGTGCAACGATGTTCGCGGCTGGCCGCCACTCGCGGCGTTGTGTCTCCGCGTTAGCCCAGACGCGGACAGGCTGAATTTCACCGGCAGTTTTCTCCGTGCAACAATGTTGGCGGCGGCCCGCGACGCGCGTTCCCATGTCTCCGTTCTGTTCGACGCGCGGACATGCCGAATGCGAGCGGACGTTCGCTCCGTGCAACGATGTTCGCGGCTGGCCGCCACTCGCGACGTTGTGTCTCCATATTAGCCCAGACGCGGACAGGCTGAATTTCACCGGCAGTTTTCTCCGTGCAACAATGTTGGCGGCCGCCCGCGACCCGCGATCCTATTCCTCCATATTAGTCGAGGCGCAGGCATGCCGAATGTGAGCGGAAGTTCTCTCCGTGCAACAATGTTCGCGGCTGGCCGCCAATCGCGACGTTGTGTCTCCGCCTTAGCCCAGACGCGGACAGGCTGAATTTCACCGGCAGTTTTACTCCGTGCAACAATGTTGGCGGCGGCCCGCGACGCGCGATCCCATGTCTCCGTATTGGTCGACGCGCGGACATGCCGAATGCGAGCGGACGTTCTCTCCGTGCAACAATGTTCGCGGCTGGCCGCCACTCGCGGTATTATGTCTCCATATTACCCCAGACGCGGACAGGCTGAATTTCACCGGCAGTTTTCTCCGTGCAACAATGTTGGCGGCGGCCCGCGACGCGCGATCCTATGTCTCCATATTTGTGCGAGGCGCGGACATGCTGTATGTGAGCGGAAGTTCTCTCCGTGCAACAATGTTCGTGGCTGGCCGCCATTCGCGATATTATGTCTCCATATTAGCCCAGACGCGGACAGGCTGAATTTCACCGGCAGTTTTCTCCGTGCAACAATGTTGGCGGCGGCCCGCGACGCGCGATCCCATGTCTCCGTATTGGTCGACGCGCGGACATGCCGAATGCGAGCGGAGGTTCTCTCCGTGCAACAATGTTGGCGGCGGCCCGCGACGCGCGATCCTATGTCTCCATATTAGTCGAAGCGCGGACATGCTGAATGTGAGCGGAAGTTCTCTCCGTGCAACAATGTTCGCGGCTGCCCGCCACTCGCGATATTATGTCTCCATATTAGCCCAGACGCGGATAGGCTGAATTTCGCGGGCAGAATTCGCCGTGCAACAATGTTCGCCAGTGCCGGCGACGCGCGGTATTATGTCTCCATATTTGCCGAGGCGCGGACATGCTCAATGTGAGCGGAAGTTCTGTCCGTGCAACAATGTTCGCGGCTGGCCGCCACTCGCGATATTATGTCTCCATATTAGCCCAGACGCGGACAGGCTGAATTTCACCGGCAGTTTTCTCCGTGCAACAATGTTGGCGGCGGCCCGCGACGCGCGATCCCATGTCTCCGTATTGGTCGACGCGCGGACATGCCGAATGCGAGCGGAAGTTCTCTCCGTGTAACAATGTTCGCGGCTGGCCGCCACTCGCGACGTTGTGTCTCCGCGTTAGCCCAGACGCGGACAGGCTGAATTTCACCGGCAGTTTTCTCCGTGCTACAATGTTGGCGGCGGTCCGCGACGCGCGATCCTATGGTTCCATATTAGTCGAGGCGCGGACATGCTGAATGTGAGCGGAAGTTCTCTCCGTGCAACAATGTTCGCGGCTGGCCGCCACTCGCGATATTATGTCTCCATATTAGCCCAGACGCGGACAGGCTGAATTTCACCGGCAGTTTTCTCCGTGCAACAATGTTGGCGGCGGCCCGCGACGCGCGATCCTATGTCTTCATATTAGTCGAGGCGCGGAATTGCTGAATGTGAGCGGAAGTTCTCTCCGTGCAACAATGCTCGCGGCTGCCCGCCACTCGCGATATTATGTCTCCATATTAGGCCAGACGCGGACAGGCTGAATTTCGCGGGCAGAATTCGCCGTGCAACAATGTTGGCGGCGGCCCGCGACGCGCGATCCCATGTCTTCATATTAGTCGAGGCGCGGACATGCTGAATGTGAGCGGAAGTTCTCTCCGTGCAACAATGCTCGCGGCTGCCCGCCACTCGCGATATTATGTCTCCATATTAGCCCAGACGCGGACAGGCTGAATTTCGCGGGCAGAATTCGCCGTGCAACAATGTTCGCTACTGCCGGCGACGCGCGGTATTATGTCTCCATATTAGCCGAGGCGCGGACATGCTCAATGTGAGCGGAAGTTCTGTCCGTGCAACAATGTTCGCGGCTGGCCGCCACTCGCGATATTATGTCTCCATATTAGCTCAGACGCGGACAGGCTGAATTTCACCGGCAGTTTTCTCCGTGCAACAATGTTGGCGGCGGCCCGCGACGCGCGATCCTATGTCTCCATATTAGTCGAGGGGCGGACATGCTGATTGTGAGCGGAAGTTCTCTCCGTGCAACAATGTTCGCGGCTGCCGCCACTCGCGATATTATGTCTCCATATTAGCCGCGCCGCGGAAATGCTGAATTTCGCGGGCAGAATTCGCCGTGCAACAATGTTCGCTACTGCCGGCGACGCGCGGTATTATGTCTCCATATTAGTCGAGGCGCGGACATGCGGAATGCGAGCGGAAGTTCTCTCCGTGCAACGATGTTCGCGGCTGGCCGCCACTCGCGACGTTGTGTCTCCGCGTTAGCCCAGACGCGGACAGGCTGAATTTCACCGGCAGTTTTCTCCGTGCAACAATGTTGGCGGCGGCCCGCGACGCGCGATCCCATGTCTCCGTATTGGTCGACGCGCGGACATGCCGAATGCGAGCGGAAGTTCTCTCCGTGTAACAATGTTCGCGGCTGGCCGCCACTCGCGACGTTGTGTCTCCGCGTTAGCCCAGACGCGGACAGGCTGAATTTCACCGGCAGTTTTCTCCGTGCTACAATGTTGGCGGCGGTCCGCGACGCGCGATCCTATGGTTCCATATTAGTCGAGGCGCGGACATGCTGAATGTGAGCGGAAGTTCTCTCCGTGCAACAATGTTCGCGGCTGGCCGCCACTCGCGATATTATGTCTCCATATTAGCCCAGACGCGGACAGGCTGAATTTCACCGGCAGTTTTCTCCGTGCAACAATGTTGGCGGCGGCCCGCGACGCGCGATCCTATGTCTTCATATTAGTCGAGGCGCGGAATTGCTGAATGTGAGCGGAAGTTCTCTCCGTGCAACAATGCTCGCGGCTGCCCGCCACTCGCGATATTATGTCTCCATATTAGGCCAGACGCGGACAGGCTGAATTTCGCGGGCAGAATTCGCCGTGCAACAATGTTGGCGGCGGCCCGCGACGCGCGATCCCATGTCTTCATATTAGTCGAGGCGCGGACATGCTGAATGTGAGCGGAAGTTCTCTCCGTGCAACAATGCTCGCGGCTGCCCGCCACTCGCGATATTATGTCTCCATATTAGCCCAGACGCGGACAGGCTGAATTTCGCGGGCAGAATTCGCCGTGCAACAATGTTCGCTACTGCCGGCGACGCGCGGTATTATGTCTCCATATTAGCCGAGGCGCGGACATGCTCAATGTGAGCGGAAGTTCTGTCCGTGCAACAATGTTCGCGGCTGGCCGCCACTCGCGATATTATGTCTCCATATTAGCTCAGACGCGGACAGGCTGAATTTCACCGGCAGTTTTCTCCGTGCAACAATGTTGGCGGCGGCCCGCGACGCGCGATCCTATGTCTCCATATTAGTCGAGGGGCGGACATGCTGATTGTGAGCGGAAGTTCTCTCCGTGCAACAATGTTCGCGGCTGCCGCCACTCGCGATATTATGTCTCCATATTAGCCGCGCCGCGGAAATGCTGAATTTCGCGGGCAGAATTCGCCGTGCAACAATGTTCGCTACTGCCGGCGACGCGCGGTATTATGTCTCCATATTAGTCGAGGCGCGGACATGCGGAATGCGAGCGGAAGTTCTCTCCGTGCAACGATGTTCGCGGCTGGCCGCCACTCGCGACGTTGTGTCTCCGCGTTAGCCCAGACGCGGACAGGCTGAATTTCACCGGCAGTTTTCTCCGTGCAACAATGTTGGCGGCGGCCCGCGACGCGCGATCCCATGTCTCCGTATTGGTCGACGCGCGGACATGCCGAATGCGAGCGGAAGTTCCCTCCGTGCAACAATGTTCGCGGCTGGCCGCCACTCGCGACGTTGTGTCTCCGCGTTAGCCCAGACGCGGACAGGCTGAATTTCACCGGCAGTTTTCTCCGTGCAACAATGTTGGCGGCGGCCCGCGACGCGCGATCCCATGTCTCCGTATTGGTCGACGCGCGGACATGCCGAATGTGAGCGGAAGTTCTCTCCGTGCAACGATGTTCGCGGCTGGCCGCCACTCGCGACGTTGTGTCTCCGCGTTAGCCCAGACGCGGACAGGCTGAATTTCACCGGCAGTTTTCTCCGTGCAACAATGTTGGCGGCGGCCCGAGACGCGCGATCCCATGTCTCCGTATTGGTCGAGGCGCGGACATGACGAATGCGAGCGGAAGTTCTCTCCGTGCAACAATGTTCGCGGCTGGCCGCCACTCGCGACGTTGTGTCTCCGCGTTAGCCCAGACGCGGACAGGCTGAATTTCACCGGCAGTTTTCTCCGTGCTACAATGTTGGCGGCGGTCCGCGACGCGCGATCCTATGTCTCCGTATTGGTCGACGCGCGGACATGCCGAATGTGAGCGGAAGTTCTCTCCGTGCAACGATGTTCGCGGCTGGCCGCCACTCGCGACGTTGTGTCTCCGCGTTAGCCCAGACGCGGACAGGCTGAATTTCACCGGCAGTTTTCTCCGTGCAACAATGTTGGCGGCGGCCCGCGACGCGCGATCCCATGTCTCCGTATTGGTCGACGCGCGGACATGCCGAATGTGAGCGGAAGTTCTCTCCGTGCAACGATGTTCGCGGCTGGCCGCCACTCGCGACGTTGTGTCTCCGCGTTAGCCCAGACGCGGACAGGCTGAATTTCACCGGCAGTTTTCTCCGTGCAACAATGTTGGCGGCGGCCCGCGACGCGCGATCCTATGTCTTCATATTAGTCGAGGCGCGGACATGCTGAATGTGAGCGGAAGATCTCTCCGTGCAACATTGTTCGCGGCTGGCCGCCACTCGCGATATTATGTCTCCATATTAGCCCAGACGCGGACAGGCTGAATTTCACCGGCAGTTTTCTCCGTGCAACAATGTTGGCGGCGGCCCGCGACGCGCGATCCTATGTCTCCATATTAGTCGAGGGGCGGACATGCTGAATCTGAGCGGAAGTTCTCTCCGTGCAACAATGTTCGCGGTTGGCCGCCACTCGCGACGTTGTGTCTCCGCGTTAGCCCAGACGCGTACAGGCTGAATTTCACCGGCAGTTTTCTCCGTGCAACAATGTTGGCGGCGGCCCGCGACGCGCGATCCCATGTCTCCCTATTGGTCGACGCGCGGACATGCCGAATGCGAGCGGAAGTTCTCTCTGTGCAACAATGTTCGCGGCTGGCCGCCACTCGAGACGTTGTGTCTCCGCGTTAGCCCAGACGCGGACAGGCTGAATTTCACCGGCAGTTTTCTCCGTGCAACAATGTTGGCGGCGGCCCGCGACGCGCGATTCCATGTCTCCGTATTGGTCGACGCGCGGACATGCCGAATGCGAGCGGAAGTTCTCTCCGTGCAACAATGTTCGCGGCTGGCCGCCACTCGCGACGTTGTGTCTCCGCCTTAGCCCAGACGCGGACAGGCTGAATTTCACCGGCAGTTTTCTCCGTGCAACAATGTTGGCGGCGGCCCGCGACGCGCGATCCCATGTCTCCGTATTGGTCGACGCGCGGACATGCCGAATGCGAGCGGAGGTTCTCTCCGTGCAACAATGTTGGCGGCTGGCCGCCACTCGCGATATTATGTCTCCATATTAGCCCAGACGCTGACAGGCTGAATTTCACCGGCAGTTTTCTCCGTGCAACAATGTTGGCTGCGGCCCGCGACGCGCGATCCTATGTCTCCATATTAGTCGAGGCGGGGACATGCTGAATGTGAGCGGAAGTTTTCTCAGTGCAACATTGTTCGCGGCTGGCCGCCACTCGCGATATTATGTCTCCATATTAGGCCAGACGCGGACAGGCTGAATTTCACCGGCAGTTTTCTCCGTGCAACAATGTTGGCGGCGGCCCGCGACGCGCGATCCCATGTCTCCGTATTGGTCGACGCGCGGACATGCCGAATGCGAGCGGAAGTTCTCTCCGTGTAACAATGTTCGCGGCTGGCCGCCACTCGCGACGTTGTGTCTCCGCGTTAGCCCAGACGCGGACAGGCTGAATTTCACCGGCAGTTTTCTCCGTGCTACAATGTTGGCGGCGGTCCGCGACGCGCGATCCTATGGCTCCATATTAGTCGAGGCGCGGACATGCTGAATGTGAGCGGAAGTTCTCTCCGTGCAACAATGTTCGCGGCTGGCCGCCACTCGCGATATTATGTCTCCATATTAGCCCAGACGCGGACAGGCTGAATTTCACCGGCAGTTTTCTTCGTGCAACAATGTTGGCGGCGGCCCGCGACGCGCGATCCTATGTCTTCATATTAGTCGAGGCGCGGACATGCTGAATGTGAGCGGAAGTTCTCTCCGTGCAACATTGTTCGCGGCTGGCCGCCACTCGCGATATTATGTCTCCATATTAGGCCAGACGCGGACAGGCTGAATTTCACCGGCAGTTTTCTCCGTGCAACAATGTTGGCGGCGGCCCGCGACGCGCGATCCTATGTCTCCATATTAGTCGAGGCGCGGACCTGCTGAATGGGAGCGGAAGTTCTCTCCGTGCAACAATGTTCGCGGCTGCCCGCCACTCGCGATATTATGTCTCCATATTAGCCCAGACGCGGACAGGCTGAATTTCGCGGGCAGAATTCGCCGTGCAACAATGTTCGCTACTGCCGGCGACGCGCGGTATTATGTCTCCATATTAGCCGAGGCGCGGACATGCTCAATGTGAGAGGAAGTTCCCTCCGTGCAACAATGTTCGCGGCTGGCCGCCACTCGCGATATTATGTCTCCAAATTAGCCCACACGCGGACAGGCTGAATTTCACCGGCAGTTTTCTCCGTGCAACAATGTTGGCGGCGGTCCGCGACGCGCGATCCTATGTCTCCATATTAGTCGAGGCGCGGACATGCTGAATGTGAGCGGAAGTTCTCTCCGTGCAACAATGTTCGCGGCTGGCCGCCACTCGCGATATTATGTCTCCATATTAGCCCAGACGCGGACAGGCTGAATTTCACCGGCAGTTTTCTCCGTGCAACAATGTTGGCGGCGGTCCGCGATGCGCGATCCTATGTCTCCATATTAGTCGAGGCGCGGACACGCTGAATGTGAGCGGAAGCTCTCTCCGTGCAACAATGTTCGCGGCTGGCCGCCACTCGCGATATTATGTCTCCGCGTTAGCCCAGACGCGGACAGGCTGAATTTCACCGGCAGTTTTCTCCGTGCAACAATGTTGGCGGCGGCCCGCGACGCGCGATCCCATGTCTCCGTACTGGTCGACGCGCGGACATGCCGAATGAGAGCGGACGTTCCCTCTGTGCAACGATGTTCGCGGCTGGCCGCCACTCGCGGCGTTGTGTCTCCGCGTTAGCCCAGACGCGGACAGGCTGAATTTCACCGGCAGTTTTCTCCGTGCAACAATGTTGGCGGCGGCCCGCGACGCGCGTTCCCATGTCTCCGTACTGGTCGACGCGCGGACATGCCGAATGCGAGCGGACGTTCGCTCCGTGCAACGATGTTCGCGGCTGGCCGCCACTCGCGACGTTGTGTCTCCATATTAGCCCAGACGCGGACAGGCTGAATTTCGCCGGCAGTTTTCTCCGTGCAACAATGTTGGCGGCGGCCCGCGACGCGCGATCCCATGTCTCCGTACTGGTCGACGCGCGGACATGCCGAATGCGAGCGGAAGTTCTCTCCGTGCAACGATGTTCGCGGCTGGCCGCCACTCGCGACGTTGTGTCTCCGCGTTAGCCCAGACGCGGACAGGCTGAATTTCACCGGCAGTTTTCTCCGTGCAACAATGTTGGCGGCGGCCCGCGACGCGCGTTCCCATGTCTCCGTACTGGTCGACGCGCGGACATGCCGAATGCGAGCGGACGTTCCCTCCGCGCAACGATGTTCGCGGCTGGCCGCCACTCGCGACGTTCTGCCTCCGCGTTAGCCCAGACGCGGACAGGCTGAATTTCACCGGCAGTTTTCTCCGTGCAACAATGTTGGCGGCGGCCCGCGACCCGCGATCCTATGTCTCCATATTAGTCGAGGCGGGGACATGCTGAATGTGAGCGGAAGTTTTCTCAGTGCAACATTGTTCGCGGCTGGCCGCCACTCGCGATATTATGTCTCCATATTAGGCCAGACGCGGACAGGCTGAATTTCACCGGCAGTTTTCTCCGTGCAACAATGTTGGCGGCGGCCCGCGACGCGCGATCCCATGTCTCCGTATTGGTCGACGCGCGGACATGCCGAATGCGAGCGGAAGTTCTCTCCGTGTAACAATGTTCGCGGCTGGCCGCCACTCGCGACGTTGTGTCTCCGCGTTAGCCCAGACGCGGACAGGCTGAATTTCACCGGCAGTTTTCTCCGTGCTACAATGTTGGCGGCGGTCCGCGACGCGCGATCCTATGGCTCCATATTAGTCGAGGCGCGGACATGCTGAATGTGAGCGGAAGTTCTCTCCGTGCAACAATGTTCGCGGCTGGCCGCCACTCGCGATATTATGTCTCCATATTAGCCCAGACGCGGACAGGCTGAATTTCACCGGCAGTTTTCTTCGTGCAACAATGTTGGCGGCGGCCCGCGACGCGCGATCCTATGTCTTCATATTAGTCGAGGCGCGGACATGCTGAATGTGAGCGGAAGTTCTCTCCGTGCAACATTGTTCGCGGCTGGCCGCCACTCGCGATATTATGTCTCCATATTAGGCCAGACGCGGACAGGCTGAATTTCACCGGCAGTTTTCTCCGTGCAACAATGTTGGCGGCGGCCCGCGACGCGCGATCCTATGTCTCCATATTAGTCGAGGCGCGGACCTGCTGAATGGGAGCGGAAGTTCTCTCCGTGCAACAATGTTCGCGGCTGCCCGCCACTCGCGATATTATGTCTCCATATTAGCCCAGACGCGGACAGGCTGAATTTCGCGGGCAGAATTCGCCGTGCAACAATGTTCGCTACTGCCGGCGACGCGCGGTATTATGTCTCCATATTAGCCGAGGCGCGGACATGCTCAATGTGAGAGGAAGTTCCCTCCGTGCAACAATGTTCGCGGCTGGCCGCCACTCGCGATATTATGTCTCCAAATTAGCCCACACGCGGACAGGCTGAATTTCACCGGCAGTTTTCTCCGTGCAACAATGTTGGCGGCGGTCCGCGACGCGCGATCCTATGTCTCCATATTAGTCGAGGCGCGGACATGCTGAATGTGAGCGGAAGTTCTCTCCGTGCAACAATGTTCGCGGCTGGCCGCCACTCGCGATATTATGTCTCCATATTAGCCCAGACGCGGACAGGCTGAATTTCACCGGCAGTTTTCTCCGTGCAACAATGTTGGCGGCGGTCCGCGATGCGCGATCCTATGTCTCCATATTAGTCGAGGCGCGGACACGCTGAATGTGAGCGGAAGCTCTCTCCGTGCAACAATGTTCGCGGCTGGCCGCCACTCGCGATATTATGTCTCCGCGTTAGCCCAGACGCGGACAGGCTGAATTTCACCGGCAGTTTTCTCCGTGCAACAATGTTGGCGGCGGCCCGCGACGCGCGATCCCATGTCTCCGTACTGGTCGACGCGCGGACATGCCGAATGAGAGCGGACGTTCCCTCTGTGCAACGATGTTCGCGGCTGGCCGCCACTCGCGGCGTTGTGTCTCCGCGTTAGCCCAGACGCGGACAGGCTGAATTTCACCGGCAGTTTTCTCCGTGCAACAATGTTGGCGGCGGCCCGCGACGCGCGTTCCCATGTCTCCGTACTGGTCGACGCGCGGACATGCCGAATGCGAGCGGACGTTCGCTCCGTGCAACGATGTTCGCGGCTGGCCGCCACTCGCGACGTTGTGTCTCCATATTAGCCCAGACGCGGACAGGCTGAATTTCGCCGGCAGTTTTCTCCGTGCAACAATGTTGGCGGCGGCCCGCGACGCGCGATCCCATGTCTCCGTACTGGTCGACGCGCGGACATGCCGAATGCGAGCGGAAGTTCTCTCCGTGCAACGATGTTCGCGGCTGGCCGCCACTCGCGACGTTGTGTCTCCGCGTTAGCCCAGACGCGGACAGGCTGAATTTCACCGGCAGTTTTCTCCGTGCAACAATGTTGGCGGCGGCCCGCGACGCGCGTTCCCATGTCTCCGTACTGGTCGACGCGCGGACATGCCGAATGCGAGCGGACGTTCCCTCCGCGCAACGATGTTCGCGGCTGGCCGCCACTCGCGACGTTCTGCCTCCGCGTTAGCCCAGACGCGGACAGGCTGAATTTCACCGGCAGTTTTCTCCGTGCAACAATGTTGGCGGCGGCCCGCGACCCGCGATCCTATTCCTCCATATTAGTCGAGGCGCGGGAATGCCGAATGTGAGCGGAAGTTCTCTCCGTGCAACGATGTTCGCGGCTGGCCGCCAGTCGCGACGTTGTGTCTCCGCGTTAGCCCAGACGCGGACAGGCTGAATTTCACCGGCAGTTTTCTCCGTGCTACAATGTTGGCGGCGGTCCGCGACGCGCGATCCTATGGCTCCATATTGGTCGAGGCGCGGACATGCTGAATGTGAGCGGAAGTTCTCTCCGTGCAACAATGTTCGCGGCTGGCCGCCACTCGCGATATTATGTCTCCATATTAGCCCAGACGCGGACAGGCTGAATTTCACCGGCAGTTTTCTCCGTGCAACAATGTTGGCAGCGGCCCGCGACGCGCGATCCTATGTCTTCATATTAGTCGAGGCGCGGACATGCTGAATGTGAGCGGAAGTTCTCTCCGTGCAACATTGTTCGCGGCTGGCCGCCACTCGCGATATTATGTCTCCATATTAGGCCAGACGCGGACAGGCTGAATTTCACCGGCAGTTTTCTCCGTGCAACAATGTTGGCGGCGGTCCGCGACGCGAGATCCTATGTCTCCATATTAGTCGAGGCGCGGACACGCTGAATGTGAGCGGAAGCTCTCTCCGTGCAACAATGTTCGCGGCTGGCCGCCACTCGCGATATTATGTCTCCGCGTTAGCCCAGACGCGGACAGGCTGAATTTCACCGGCAGTTTTCTCCGTGCAACAATGTTGGCGGCGGCCCGCGACGCGCGATCCTATGTCTCCATATTAGTCGAGGCACGGACATGCTGAATGTGAGCGGAAGTTCTCTCAGTGCAACAATGTTCGCGGCTGGCCGCCACTCGCGATATTATGTCTCCATATTAGCCCAGACGCGGACAGGCTGAATTTCACCGGCAGTTTTCTCCGTGCAACAATGTTGGCGGCGGCCCGCGACGCGCGATCCCATGTCTCCGTATTGGTCGACGCGCGGACATGCCGAATGCGAGCGGAAGTTCTCTCCGTGCAACGATGTTCGCGGCTGGCCGCCACTCGCGGCGTTGTGTCTCCGCGTTAGCCCAGACGCAGACAGGCTGAATTTCACCGGCAGTTTTCTCCGTGCAACAATGTTGGCGGCGGCCCGCGACGCGCGATCCTATGTCTTCATATTAGTCGAGGCGCGGACATGCTGAATGTGAGCGGAAGTTCTCTCCGTGTAACGATGTTCGCGGCTGGCCGCCACTCGCGATATTATGTCTCCATATTAGGCCAGACGCGGACAGGCTGAATTTCACCGGCAGTTTTCTCCGTGCAACAATGTTGGCGGCGGTCCGCGACGCGCGATCCTATGTCTCCATATTAGTCGAGGCGCGGACACGCTGAATGTGAGCGGAAGCTCTCTCCGTGCAACAATGTTCGCGGCTGGCCGCCACTCGCGATATTATGTCTCCGCGTTAGCCCAGACGCGGACAGGCTGAATTTCACCGGCAGTTTTCTCCGTGCAACAATGTTGGCGGCGGCCCGCGACGCGCGATCCTATGTCTCCATATTAGTCGAGGCACGGACATGCTGAATGTGAGCGGAAGTTCTCTCAGTGCAACAATGTTCGCGGCTGGCCGCCACTCGCGATATTATGTCTCCATATTAGCCCAGACGCGGACAGGCTGAATTTCACCGGCAGTTTTCTCCGTGCAACAATGTTGGCGGCGGCCCGCGACGCGCGATCCCATGTCTCCGTATTGGTCGACGCGCGGACATGCCGAATGCGAGCGGAAGTTCTCTCCGTGCAACGATGTTCGCGGCTGGCCGCCACTCGCGGCGTTGTGTCTCCGCGTTAGCCCAGACGCGGACAGGCTGAATTTCACCGGCAGTTTTCTCCGTGCAACAATGTTGGCGGCGGCCCGCGGCGCGCGATCCCATGTCACCGTATTGGTCGACGCGCGGGCATGCCGAATGTGAGCGGAAGTTCTCTCCGTGTAACGATGTTCGCGGCTGGCCGCCACTCGCGACGTTGTGTCTCCGCGTTAGCCCAGACGCGGACAGGCTGAATTTCACCGGCAGTTTTCTCCGTGCAACAATGTTGGCGGCGGCCCGCGACGCGCGATCCCATGTCTCCGTACTGGTCGACGCGCGGACATGCCGAATGAGAGCGGACGTTCCCTCCGTGCAACGATGTTCGCGGCTGGCCGCCACTCGCGGCGTTGTGTCTCCGCGTTAGCCCAGACGCGGACAGGCTGAATTTCACCGGCAGTTTTCTCCGTGCAACAATGTTGGCGGCGGCCCGCGACGCGCGTTCCCATGTCTCCGTACTGGTCGACGCGCGGACATGCCGAATGCGAGCGGACGTTCGCTCCGTGCAACGATGTTCGCGGCTGGCCGCCACTCGCGACGTTGTGTCTCCATATTAGCCCAGACGCGGACAGGCTGAATTTCACCGGCAGTTTTCTCCGTGCAACAATGTTGGCGGCGGCCCGCGACCCGCGATCCTATTCCTCCATATTAGTCGAGGCGCAGGCATGCCGAATGTGAGCGGAAGTTCTCTCCGTGCAACAATGTTCGCGGCTGGCCGCCACTCGCGATATTATGTCTCCATATTAGCCCAGACGCGGACAGGCTGAATTTCACCGGCAGTTTTCTCCGTGCAACAATGTTGGCGGCGGCCCGCAACGCGCGATCCTATGTCTTCATATTAGTCGAGGCGCGGACATGCTGAATGTGAGCGGAAGTTCTCTCCGTGCAACACTGTTCGCGGCTGGCCGCCACTCGCGATATTATGTCTCCATATTAGGCCAGACGCGGACAGGCTGAATTTCACCGGCAGTTTTCTCCGTGCAACAATGTTGGCGGCGGCCCGCGACGCGCGATCCCATGTCTCCGTACTGGTCGACGCGCGAACATGCCGAATGCGAGCGGAAGTTCTCTCCGTGCAACGATGTTCGCGGCTGGCCGCCACTCGCGACGTTGTGTCTCCGCGTTAGCCCAGACGCGGACAGGCTGAATTTCACCGGCAGTTTTCTCCGTGCAACAATGTTGGCGGCGGCCCGCGACGCGCGTTCCCATGTCTCCGTACTGGTAGACGCGCGGACATGCCGAATGCGAGCGGACGTTCCCTCCGCGCAACGATGTTCGCGGCTGGCCGCCACTCGCGACGTTCTGCCTCCGCGTTAGCCCAGACGCGGACAGGCTGAATTTCACCGGCAGTTTTCTCCGTGCAACAATGTTGGCGGCGGTCCGCGACGCGCGATCCTATGTCTCCATATTAGTCGAGGCGCGGACACGCTGAATGTGAGCGGAAGCTCTCTCCGTGCAACAATGTTCGCGGCTGGCCGCCACTCGCGATATTATGTCTCCGCGTTAGCCCAGACGCGGACAGGCTGAATTTCACCGGCAGTTTTCTCCGTGCAACAATGTTGGCGGCGGCCCGCGACGCGCGATCCTATGTCTCCATATTAGTCGAGGCACGGACATGCTGAATGTGAGCGGAAGTTCTCTCAGTGCAACAATGTTCGCGGCTGGCCGCCACTCGCGATATTATGTCTCCATATTAGCCCAGACGCGGACAGGCTGAATTTCACCGGCAGTTTTCTCCGTGCAACAATGTTGGCGGCGGCCCGCGACGCGCGATCCCATGTCTCCGTATTGGTCGACGCGCGGACATGCCGAATGCGAGCGGAAGTTCTCTCCGTGCAACGATGTTCGCGGCTGGCCGCCACTCGCGGCGTTGTGTCTCCGCGTTAGCCCAGACGCGGACAGGCTGAATTTCACCGGCAGTTTTCTCCGTGCAACAATGTTGGCGGCGGCCCGCGGCGCGCGATCCCATGTCTCCGTATTGGTCGACGCGCGGGCATGCCGAATGTGAGCGGAAGTTCTCTCCGTGTAACGATGTTCGCGGCTGGCCGCCACTCGCGACGTTGTGTCTCCGCGTTAGCCCAGACGCGGACAGGCTGAATTTCACCGGCAGTTTTCTCCGTGCAACAATGTTGGCGGCGGCCCGCGACGCGCGATCCCATGTCTCCGTACTGGTCGACGCGCGGACATGCCGAATGAGAGCGGACGTTCCCTCCGTGCAACGATGTTCGCGGCTGGCCGCCACTCGCGGCGTTGTGTCTCCGCGTTAGCCCAGACGCGGACAGGCTGAATTTCACCGGCAGTGTTCTCCGTGCAACAATGTTGGCGGCGGCCCGCGACGCGCGTTCCCATGTCTCCGTACTGGTCGACGCGCGGACATGCCGAATGCGAGCGGACGTTCGCTCCGTGCAACGATGTTCGCGGCTGGCCGCCACTCGCGACGTTGTGTCTCCATATTAGCCCAGACGCGGACAGGCTGAATTTCACCGGCAGTTTTCTCCGTGCAACAATGTTGGCGGCGGCCCGCGACCCGCGATCCTATTCCTCCATATTAGTCGAGGCGCAGGCATGCCGAATGTGAGCGGAAGTTCTCTCCGTGCAACAATGTTCGCGGCTGGCCGCCACTCGCGATATTATGTCTCCATATTAGCCCAGACGCGGACAGGCTGAATTTCACCGGCAGTTTTCTCCGTGCAACAATGTTGGCGGCGGCCCGCAACGCGCGATCCTATGTCTTCATATTAGTCGAGGCGCGGACATGCTGAATGTGAGCGGAAGTTCTCTCCGTGCAACACTGTTCGCGGCTGGCCGCCACTCGCGATATTATGTCTCCATATTAGGCCAGACGCGGACAGGCTGAATTTCACCGGCAGTTTTCTCCGTGCAACAATGTTGGCGGCGGCCCGCGACGCGCGATCCTATGTCTCCATATTAGTCGAGGCGCGGACCTGCTGAATGGGAGCGGAAGTTCTCTCCGTGCAACAATGTTCGCGGCTGCCCGCCACTCGCGATATTATGTCTCCATATTAGCCCAGACGCGGACAGGCTGAATTTCGCGGGCAGAATTCGCCGTGCAACAATGTTCGCTACTGCCGGCGACGCGCGGTATTATGTCTCCATATTAGCCGAGGCGCGGACATGCTCAATGTGAGAGGAAGTTCCCTCCGTGCAACAATGTTCGCGGCTGGCCGCCACTCGCGACGTTGTGTCTCCGCGTTAGCCCAGACGCGGACAGGCTGAATTTCACCGGCAGTTTTCTCCGTGCAACAATGTTGGCGGCGGCCCGCGACGCGCGTTCCCATGTCTCCGTACTGGTCGACGCGCGGACATGCCGAATGCGTGCGGACGTTCCCTCCGCGCAACGATGTTCGCGGCTGGCCGCCACTCGCGACGTTCTGCCTCCGCGTTAGCCCAGACGCGGACAGGCTGAATTTCACCGGCAGTTTTCTCCGTGCAACAATGTTGGCGGCGGCCCGCGACCCGCGATCCTATTCCTCCATATTAGTCGAGGCGCGGGCATGCCGAATGTGAGCGGAAGTTCTCTCCGTGCAACGATGTTCGCGGCTGGCCGCCACTCGCGACGTTGTGTCTCCATATTAGCCCAGACGCGGACAGGCTGAATTTCACCGGCAGTTTTCTCCGTGCAACAATGTTGGCGGCGGCCCGCGACCCGCGATCCTATTCCTCCATATTAGTCGAGGCGCGGGCATGCCGAATGTGAGCGGAAGTTCTCTCCGTGCAACAATGTTCGCGGCTGGCCGCCACTCGCGACGTTGTGTCTCCGCGTTAGCCCAGACGCGGACAGGCTGAATTTCGCCGGCAGTTTTCTCCGTGCAACAATGTTGGCGGCGGCCCGCGACGCGCGATCCCATGTCTCCGTACTGGTCGACGCGCGAACATGCCGAATGCGAGCGGAAGTTCTCTCCGTGCAACGATGTTCGCGGCTGGCCGCCACTCGCGACGTTGTGTCTCCGCGTTAGCCCAGACGCGGACAGGCTGAATTTCACCGGCAGTTTTCTCCGTGCAACAATGTTGGCGGCGGCCCGCGACGCGCGTTCCCATGTCTCCGTACTGGTAGACGCGCGGACATGCCGAATGCGAGCGGACGTTCCCTCCGCGCAACGATGTTCGCGGCTGGCCGCCACTCGCGACGTTCTGCCTCCGCGTTAGCCCAGACGCGGACAGGCTGAATTTCACCGGCAGTTTTCTCCGTGCAACAATGTTGGCGGCGGCCCGCGACCCGCGATCCTATTCCTCCATATTAGTCGAGGCGCGGGCATGCCGAATGTGAGCGGAAGTTCTCTCCGTGCAACGATGTTCGCGGCTGGCCGCCAGTCGCGACGTTGTGTCTCCGCGTTAGCCCAGACGCGGACAGGCTGAATTTCACCGGCAGTTTTCTCCGTGCAACAATGTTGGCGGCGGCCCGCGACGCGCGATCCCATGTCTCCGTACTGGTCGACGCGCGGACATGCCGAATGAGAGCGGACGTTCCCTCCGTGCAACGATGTTCGCGGCTGGCCGCCACTCGCGGCGTTGTGTCTCCGCGTTAGCCCAGACGCGGACAGGCTGAATTTCACCGGCAGTTTACTCCGTGCAACAATGTTGGCGGCGGCCCGCGACGCGCGATCCCATGTCTCCGTACTGGTCGACGCGCGGACATGCCGAATGCGAGCGGACGTTCCCTCCGCGCAACGATGTTCGCGGCTGGCCGCCACTCGCGACGTTGTGTCTCCGCGTTAGCCCAGACGCGGACAGGCTGAATTTCACCGGCAGTTTTCTCCGTGCAACAATGTTGGCGGCGGCCCGCGACGCGCGATCCCATGTCTCCGTACTGGTCGACGCGCGGACATGCCGAATGCGAGCGGAAGTTCTCTCCGTGCAACGATGTTCGCGGCTGGCCGCCACTCGCGACGTTGTGTCTCCGCGTTAGCCCAGACGCGGACAGGCTGAATTTCACCGGCAGTTTTCTCCGTGCAACAATGTTGGCGGCGGCCCGCGACGCGCGTTCCCATGTCTCCGTACTGGTCGACGCGCGGACATGCCGAATGCGAGCGGACGTTCCCTCCGCGCAACGATGTTCGCGGCTGGCCGCCACTCGCGACGTTCTGCCTCCGCGTTAGCCCAGATGCGGACAGGCTGAATTTCACCGGCAGTTGTCTCCGTGCAACAATGTTGGCGGCGGCCCGCGACCCGCGATCCTATTCCTCCATATTAGTCGAGGCGCGGGCATGCCGAATGTGAGCGGAAGTTCTCTCCGTGCAACGATGTTCGCGGCTGGCCGCCAGTCGCGACGTTGTGTCTCCGCGTTAGCCCAGACGCGGACAGGCTGAATTTCACCGGCAGTTTTCTCCGTGCAACAATGTTGGCGGCGGCCCGCGACGCGCGATCCCATGTCTCCGTACTGGTCGACGCGCGGACATGCCGAATGAGAGCGGACGTTCCCTCCGTGCAACGATGTTCGCGGCTGGCCGCCACTCGCGGCGTTGTGTCTCCGCGTTAGCCCAGACGCGGACAGGCTGAATTTCACCGGCAGTTTTCTCCGTGCAACAATGTTGGCGGCGGCCCGCGACGCGCGTTCCCATGTCTCCGTACTGGTAGACGCGCGGACATGCCGAATGCGAGCGGACGTTCCCTCCGCGCAACGATGTTCGCGGCTGGCTGCCACTCGCGACGTTCTGCCTCCGCGTTAGCCCAGTCGCGGACAGGCTGAATTTCACCGGCAGTTTTCTCCGTGCAACAATGTTGGCGGCGGCCCGCGACCCGCGATCCTATTCCTCCATATTAGTCGAGGCGCGGGCATGCCGAATGTGAGCGGAAGTTCTCTCCGTGCAACGATGTTCGCGGCTGGCCGCCAGTCGCGACGTTATGTCTCCGCGTTAGCCCAGACGCGGACAGGCTGAATTTCACCGGCAGTTTTCTCCGTGCAACAATGTTGGCGGCGGCCCGCGACGCGCGTTCCCATGTCTCCGTACTGGTCGACGCGCGGACATGCCGAATGCGAGCGGACGTTCCCTCCGCGCAACGATGTTCGCGGCTGGCCGCCACTCGCGACGTTCTGCCTCCGCGTTAGCCCAGATGCGGACAGGCTGAATTTCACCGGCAGTTTTCTCCGTGCAACAATGTTGGCGGCGGCCCGCGACCCGTGATCCTATTCCTCCATATTAGTCGAGGCGCGGGCATGCCGAATGTGAGCGGAAGTTCTCTCCGTGCAACGATGTTCGCGGCTGGCCGCCAGTCGCGACGTTGTGTCTCCGCGTTAGCCCAGACGCGGACAGGCTGAATTTCACCGGCAGTTTTCTCCGTGCAACAATGTTGGCGGCGGCCCGCGACGCGCGATCCCATGTCTCCGTACTGGTCGACGCGCGGACATGCCGAATGAGAGCGGACGTTCCCTCCGTGCAACGATGTTCGCGGCTGGCCGCCACTCGCGGCGTTGTGTCTCCGCGTTAGCTCAGACGCGGACAGGCTGAATTTCACCGGCAGTTTTCTCCGTGCAACAATGTTGGTGGCGGCCCGCGACGCGCGATCCCATGTCTCCGTACTGGTCGACGCGCGGACATGCCGAATGCGAGCGGACGTTCCCTCCGCGCAACGATGTTCGCGGCTGGCCGTCACTCGCGACGTTCTGCCTCCGCGTTAGCCCAGACGCGGACAGGCTGAATTTCACCGGCAGTTTTCTCCGTGCAACAATGTTGGCGGCGGCCCGCGACCCGCGATCCTATTCCTCCATATTAGTCGAGGCGCGGGCATGCCGAATGTGAGCGGAAGTTCTCTCCGTGCAACAATGTTCGCGGCTGGCCGCCACTCGCGACGTTGTGTCTCCGCGTTAGCCCAGACGCGGACAGGCTGAATTTCGCCGGCAGTTTTCTCCGTGCAACAATGTTGGCGGCGGTCCGCGACGCGCGATCCTATGGCTCCATATTAGTCGAGGCGCGGACATGCTGAATGTGAGCGGAAGTTCTCTCCGTGCAACAATGTTCGCGGCTGGCCGCCACTCGCGATATTATGTCTCCATATTAGCCCAGACGCGGACAGGCTGAATTTCACCGGCAGTTTTCTCCGTGCAACAATGTTGGCGGCGGCCCGCGACGCGCGATCCTATGTCTTCATATTAGTCGAGGCGCGGACATGCTGAATGTGAGCGGAAGTTCTCTCCGTGCAACATTGTTCGCGGCTGGCCGCCACTCGCGATATTATGTCTCCATATTAGGCCAGACGCGGACAGGCTGAATTTCACCGGCAGTTTTCTCCGTGCAACAATGTTGGCGGCGGTCCGCGACGCGCGATCCTATGTCTCCATATTAGTCGAGGCGCGGACACGCTGAATGTGAGCGGAAGCTCTCTCCGTGCAACAATGTTCGCGGCTGGCCGCCACTCGCGATATTATGTCTCCGCGTTAGCCCAGACGCGGACAGGCTGAATTTCACCGGCAGTTTTCTCCGTGCAACAATGTTGGCGGCGGCCCGCGACGCGCGATCCTATGTCTCCATATTAGTCGAGGCGCGGACACGCTGAATGTGAGCGGAAGCTCTCTCCGTGCAACAATGTTCGCGGCTGGCCGCCACTCGCGATATTATGTCTCCGCGTTAGCCCAGACGCGGACAGGCTGAATTTCACCGGCAGTTTTCTCCGTGCAACAATGTTGGCGGCGGCCCGCGACGCGCGATCCTATGTCTCCATATTAGTCGAGGCACGGACATGCTGAATGTGAGCGGAAGTTCTCTCAGTGCAACAATGTTCGCGGCTGGCCGCCACTCGCGATATTATGTCTCCATATTAGCCCAGACGCGGACAGGCTGAATTTCACCGGCAGTTTTCTCCGTGCAACAATGTTGGCGGCGGCCCGCGACGCGCGATCCCATGTTTCCGTATTGGTCGACGCGCGGACATGCCGAATGCGAGCGGAAGTTCTCTCCGTGCAACGATGTTCGCGGCTGGCCGCCACTCGCGGCGTTGTGTCTCCGCGTTAGCCCAGACGCGGACAGGCTGAATTTCACCGGCAGTTTTCTCCGTGCAACAATGTTGGCGGCGGCCCGCGGCGCGCGATCCCATGTCTCCGTATTGGTCGACGCGCGGGCATGCCGAATGTGAGCGGAAGTTCTCTCCGTGTAACGATGTTCGCGGCTGGCCGCCACTCGCGACGTTGTGTCTCCGCGTTAGCCCAGACGCGGACAGGCTGAATTTCACCGGCAGTTTTCTCCGTGCAACAATGTTGGCGGCGGCCCGCGACGCGCGATCCCATGTCTCCGTACTGGTCGACGCGCGGACATGCCGAATGAGAGCGGACGTTCCCTCCGTGCAACGATGTTCGCGGCTGGCCGCCACTCGCGGCGTTGTGTCTCCGCGTTAGCCCAGACGCGGACAGGCTGAATTTCACCGGCAGTTTTCTCCGTGCAACAATGTTGGCGGCGGCCCGCGACGCGCGTTCCCATGTCTCCGTACTGGTCGACGCGCGGACATGCCGAATGTGAGCGGAAGTTCTCTCCGTGCAACGATGTTCGCGGCTGGCCGCCAGTCGCGACGTTGTGTCTCCGCGTTAGCCCAGACGCGGACAGGCTGAATTTCACCGGCAGTTTTCTCCGTGCAACAATGTTGGCGGCGGCCCGCGACGCGCGATCCCATGTCTCCGTACTGGTCGACGCGCGGACATGCCGAATGAGAGCGGACGTTCCCTCCGTGCAACGATGTTCGCGGCTGGCCGCCACTCGCGGCGTTGTGTCTCCGCGTTAGCCCAGACGCGGACAGGCTGAATTTCACCGGCAGTTTTCTCCGTGCAACAATGTTGGCGGCGGCCCGCGACGCGCGATCCCATGTCTCCGTACTGGTCGACGCGCGGACATGCCGAATGCGAGCGGACGTTCCCTCCGCGCAACGATGTTCGCGGCTGGCCGTCACTCGCGACGTTCTGCCTCCGCGTTAGCCCAGACGCGGACAGGCTGAATTTCACCGGCAGTTTTCTCCGTGCAACAATGTTGGCGGCGGCCCGCGACCCGCGATCCTATTCCTCCATATTAGTCGAGGCGCGGGCATGCGGAATGTGAGCGGAAGTTCTCTCCGTGCAACAATGTTCGCGGCTGGCCGCCACTCGCGACGTTGTGTCTCCGCGTTAGCCCAGACGCGGACAGGCTGAATTTCACCGGCAGTTTTCTCCGTGCAACAATGTTGGCGGCGGCCCGCGACGCGCGATCCCATGTCTCCGTACTGGTCGACGCGCGGACATGCCGAATGCGAGCGGAAGTTCTCTCCGTGCAACGATGTTCGCGGCTCTCCGCCACTCGCGACGTTGTGTCTCCGCGTTAGCCCAGACGCGGACAGGCTGAATTTCACCGGCAGTTTTCTCCGTGCAACAATGTTGGCGGCGGCCCGCGACGCGCGATCCCATGTCTCCGTACTGGTCGACGCGCGGACATGCCGAATGCGAGCGGACGTTCCCTCCGCGCAACGCTGTTCGCGGCTGGCCGTCACTCGCGACGTTCTGCCTCCGCGTTAGCCCAGACGCGGACAGGCTGAATTTCACCGGCAGTTTTCTCCGTGCAACAATGTTGGCGGCGGCCCGCGACGCGCGTTCCCATGTCTCCGTACTGGTCGACGCGCGGACATGCCGAATGCGAGCGGACGTTCGCTCCGTGCAACGATGTTCGCGGCTGGCCGCCACTCGCGACGTTGTGTCTCCATATTAGCCCAGACGCGGACAGGCTGAATTTCACCGGCAGTTTTCTCCGTGCAACAATGTTGGCGGCCCGCGACCCGCGATCCTATTCCTCCATATTAGTCGAGGCGCGGACATGCTGAATGTGAGCGGAAGATCTCTCCGTGCAACATTGTTCGCGGCTGGCCGCCACTCGCGATATTATGTCTCCATATTAGCCCAGACGCGGACAGGCTGAATTTCACCGGCAGTTCTCTCCGTGCAACAATGTTGGCAGCGGCCCGCGACGCGCGATCCCATGTCTCCGTATTGGTCGACGCGCGGACATGCCGAATGCGAGCGGAAGTTCTCTCCGTGCAACAATGCTCGCGGCTGCCCGCCACTCGCGATATTATGTCTCCATATTAGCCCAGACGCGGACAGTCTGAATTTCGCGGGCAGAATTCGCCGTGCAACAAAGTTCGCTACTGCCGGCGACGCGCGGTATTATGTCTCCATATTAGCCGAGGCGCGGACATGCTCAATGTGAGCGGAAGTTCTGTCCGTGCAACAATGTTCGCGGCTGGCCGCCACTCGCGATATTATGTCTCCATATTAGCCCAGACGCGGACAGGCTGAATTTCGCGGGCAGAATTCGCCGTGCAACAATGTTGGCGGCGGCCCGCGACGCGCGATCCTATGTCTCCATATTAGTCGAGGGGCGGACATGCTGATTGTGAGCGGAAGTTCTGTCCGTGCAACAATGTTCGCGGCTGGCCGCCACTCGCGATATTATGTCTCCATATTAGCCGCGCCGCGGAAATGCTGAATTTCGCGGGCAGAATTCGCCGTGCAACAATGTTCGCTACTGCCGGCGACGCGCGGTATTATGTCTCCATATTAGTCGAGGCGCGGACATGCGGAATGCGAGCGGAAGTTCTCTCCGTGCAACGATGTTCGCGGCTGGCCGCCACTCGCGACGTTTTGTCTCCGCGTTAGCCCAGACGCGGACAGGCTGAATTTCACCGGCAGTTTTCTCCGTGCAACAATGTTGGCGGCGGCCCGCGACGCGCGATCCCATGTCTCCGTATTGGTCGACGCGCGGACATGCCGAATGTGAGCGGAAGTTCTCTCCGTGCAACGATGTTCGCGGCTGGCCGCCACTCGCGACGTTGTGTCTCCGCGTTAGCCCAGACGCGGACAGGCTGAATTTCACCGGCAGTTTTCTCCGTGCAACAATGTTGGCGGCGGCCCGCGACGCGCGATCCCATGTCTCCGTATTGGTCGACGCGCGGACATGCCGAATGTGAGCGGAAGTTCTCTCCGTGCAACGATGTTCGCGGCTGGCCGCCACTCGCGACGTTGTGTCTCCGCGTTAGCCCAGACGCGGACAGGCTGAATTTCACCGGCAGTTTTCTCCGTGCAACAATGTTGGCGGCGGCCCGCGACGCGCGATCCCATGTCTCCGTATTGGTCGACGCGCGGACATGCCGAATGCGAGCGGAAGTTCTCTCCGTGCAACAATGTTCGCGGCTGGCCGCCACTCGCGATATTATGTCTCCATATTAGCCCAGACGCGGACAGGCTGAATTTCACCGGCAGTTCTCTCCGTGCAACAAAGTTGGCAGCGGCCCGCGACGCGCGATCCCATGTCTCCGTATTGGTCGACGCGCGGACATGCCGAATGCGAGCGGAAGTTCTCTCCGTGCAACGATGTTCGCGGCTGGCCGTCACTCGCGACGTTCTGCCTCCGCGTTAGCCCAGACGCGGACAGGCTGAATTTCACCGGCAGTTTTCTCCGTGCAACAATGTTGGCGGCGGCCCGCGACCCGCGATCCTATTCCTCCATATTAGTCGAGGCGCGGGCATGCGGAATGTGAGCGGAAGTTCTCTCCGTGCAACAATGTTCGCGGCTGGCCGCCACTCGCGACGTTGTGTCTCCGCGTTAGCCCAGACGCGGACAGGCTGAATTTCACCGGCAGTTTTCTCCGTGCAACAATGTTGGCGGCGGCCCGCGACGCGCGATCCCATGTCTCCGTACTGGTCGACGCGCGGACATGCCGAATGCGAGCGGACGTTCGCTCCGTGCAACGATGTTCGCGGCTGGCCGCCACTCGCGACGTTGTGTCTCCGCGTTAGCCCAGACGCGGACAGGCTGAATTTCACCGGCAGTTTTCTCCGTGCAACAATGTTGGCGGCGGCCCGCGACGCGCGATCCCATGTCTCCGTACTGGTCGACGCGCGGACATGCCGAATGCGAGCGGACGTTCCCTCCGCGCAACGATGTTCGCGGCTGGCCGTCACTCGCGACGTTCTGCCTCCGCGTTAGCCCAGACGCGGACAGGCTGAATTTCACCGGCAGTTTTCTCCGTGCAACAATGTTGGCGGCGGCCCGCGACGCGCGTTCCCATGTCTCCGTACTGGTCGACGCGCGGACATGCCGAATGCGAGCGGACGTTCGCTCCGTGCAACGATGTTCGCGGCTGGCCGCCACTCGCGACGTTGTGTCTCCATATTAGCCCAGACGCGGACAGGCTGAATTTCACCGGCAGTTTTCTCCGTGCAACAATGTTGGCGGCCCGCGACCCGCGATCCTATTCCTCCATATTAGTCGAGGCGCGGACATGCTGAATGTGAGCGGAAGTTCTCTCCGTGCAACAATGCTCGCGGCTGCCCGCCACTCGCGATATTATGTCTCCATATTAGCCCAGACGCGGACAGGCTGAATTTCACCGGCAGTTTTCTCCGTGCAACAATGTTGGCGGCGGCCCGCGACGCGCGATCCTATGTCTCCATATTAGTCGAGGCGCGGACATGCTGAATGTAAGCGGAAGTTCTCTCCGTGCAACAATGTTCGCGGCTGGCCGCCACTCGCGATATTATGTCTCCATATTAGCCCAGACGCGGACAGGCTGAATTTCACCGGCAGTTTTCTCCGTGCAACAATGTTGGCTGCGGCCCGCGACGCGCGATCCTATGTCTCCATATTAGTCGAGGCGCGGACATGCGGAATGCGAGCGGAAGTTCTCTCCGTGCAACGATGTTCGCGGCTGGCCGCCACTCGCGACGTTGTGTCTCCGCGTTAGCCCAGACGCGGACAGGCTGAATTTCACCGGCAGTTTTCTCCGTGCAACAATGTTGGCGGCGGCCCGCGACGCGCGATCCCATGTCTCCGTACTGGTCGACGCGCGGACATGCCGAATGCGAGCGGACGTTCGCTCCGTGCAACGATGTTCGCGGCTGGCCGCCACTCGCGACGTTGTGTCTCCGCGTTAGCCCAGACGCGGACAGGCTGAATTTCACCGGCAGTTTTCTCCGTGCAACAATGTTGGCGGCGGCCCGCGACGCGCGATCCCATGTCTCCGTATTGGTCGACGCGCGGACATGCCGAATGCGAGCGGAAGTTCTCTCCGTGCAACAATGTTCGCGGCTGGCCGCCACTCGCGACGTTGTGTCTCCGCGTTAGCCCAGACGCGGACAGGCTGAATTTCACCGGCAGTTTTCTCCGTGCAACAATGTTGGCGGCGGCCCGCGACGTGCGATCCCATGTCTCCGTATTGGTCGACGCGCGGACATGCCGAATGCGAGCGGAAGTTCTCTCCGTGCAACAATGTTCGCGGCTGGCCGCCACTCGCGACGTTGTGTCTCCGCGTTAGCCCAGACGCGGACAGGCTGAATTTCACCGGCAGTTTTCTCCGTGCTACAATGTTGGCGGCGGTCCGCGACGCGCGATCCTATGTCTCCATATTAGTCGAGGCGCGGACATGCTGAATGTGAGCGGAAGTTCTCTCAGTGCAACAATGTTCGCGGCTGGCCGCCACTCGCGATATTATGTCTCCATATTAGCCCAGACGCGGACAGGCTGAATTTCACCGGCAGTTTTCTCCGTGCAACAATGTTGGCGGCGGCCCGCGACGCGCGATCCTATGTCTCCATATTAGTCGAGGGGCGGACATGCTGATTGTGAGCGGAAGTTCTCTCCGTGCAACAATGTTCGCGGCTGCCGCCACTCGCGATATTATGTCTCCATATTAGCCGCGCCGCGGAAATGCTGAATTTCGCGGGCAGAATTCGCCGTGCAACAATGTTCGCTACTGCCGGCGACGCGCGGTATTATGTCTACATATTAGTCGAGGCGCGGACCTGCTGAATGTGAGCGGAAGTTCTCTCCGTGCAACAATGTTCGCGGCTGCCC
This sequence comes from Xylocopa violacea, assembly GCA_963969225.1. Taxonomy (NCBI): domain Eukaryota; kingdom Metazoa; phylum Arthropoda; class Insecta; order Hymenoptera; family Apidae; genus Xylocopa; species Xylocopa violacea. The sequence goes on along the minus strand of CAXAJV010000005.1, from coordinate 15,036,169 downwards.
GCCACTCGCGATATTATGTCTCCATATTAGCCCAGACGCGGACAGGCTGAATTTCGCGGGCAGAATTCGCCGTGCAACAATGTTCGCTACTGCCGGCGACGCGCGGTATTATGTCTCCATATTAGCCGAGGCGCGGACATGCTCAATGTGAGAGGAAGTTCTCTCCGTGCAACAATGTTCGCGGCTGGCCGCCACTCGCGATATTATGTCTCCAAATTAGCCCACACGCGGACAGGCTGAATTTCACTGGCAGTTTTCTCCGTGCAACAATGTTGGCGGCGGCCCGCGACGCGCGATCCTATGTCTCCATATTAGTCGAGGCGCGGACATGCTGAATGTAAGCGGAAGTTCTCTCCGTGCAACAATGTTCGCGGCTGGCCGCCACTCGCGATATTATGTCTCCATATTAGCCCAGACGCGGACAGGCTGAATTTCACCGGCAGTTTTCTCCGTGCAACAATGTTGGCTGCGGCCCGCGACGCGCGATCCTATGTCTCCATATTAGTCGAGGCGGGGACTTGCTGAATGTGAGCGGAAGTTCTCTCAGTGCAACAATGTTCGCGGCTGGCCGCCACTCGCGATATTATGTCTCCATATTAGCCCAGACGCGGACAGGCTGAATTTCACCGGCAGTTTTCTCCGTGCAACAATGTTGGCGGCGGCCCGCGACGCGCGATCCCATGTCTCCGTATTGGTCGACGCGCGGACATGCCGAATGCGAGCGGAAGTTCTCTCCGTGCAACAATGTTGGCGGCGGCCCGCGACGCGCGATCCTATGTCTCCATAATAGTCGAAGCGCGGACATGCTGAATGTGAGCGGAAGTTCTCTCCGTGCAACAATGTTCGCGGCTGCCCGCCACTCGCGATATTATGTCTCCATATTAGCCCAGACGCGGATAGGCTGAATTTCGCGGGCAGAATTCGCCGTGCAACAATGTTCGCTACTGCCGGCGACGCGCGGTATTATGTCTCCATATTAGCCGAGGCGCGGACATGCTCAATGTGAGCGGAAGTTCTGTCCGTGCAACAATGTTCGCGGCTGGCCGCCACTCGCGATATTATGTCTCCATATTAGCCCAGACGCGGACAGGCTGAATTTCACCGGCAGTTTTCTCCGTGCAACAATGTTGGCGGCGGCCCGCGACGCGCGATCCCATGTCTCCGTATTGGTCGACGCGCGGACATGCCGAATGCGAGCGGAAGTTCTCTCCGTGTAACAATGTTCGCGGCTGGCCGCCACTCGCGACGTTGTGTCTCCGCGTTAGCCCAGACGCGGACAGGCTGAATTTCACCGGCAGTTTTCTCCGTGCTACAATGTTGGCGGCGGTCCGCGACGCGCGATCCTATGGCTCCATATTAGTCGAGGCGCGGACCTGCTGAATGTGAGCGGAAGTTCTCTCCGTTCAACAATGTTCGCGGCTGCCCGCCACTCGCGATATTATGTCTCCATATTAGCCCAGACGCGGACAGGCTGAATTTCGCGGGCAGAATTCGCCGTGCAACAATGTTCGCTACTGCCGGCGACGCGCGGTATTATGTCTCCATATTAGCCGAGGCGCGGACATGCTCAATGTGAGAGGAAGTTCTCTCCGTGCAACAATGTTCGCGGCTGGCCGCCACTCGCGATATTATGTCTCCATATTAGCCCAGACGCGGACAGGCTGAATTTCACCGGCAGTTTTCTCCGTGCAACAATGTTGGCGGCGGCCCGCGACGCGCGATCCTATGTCTCCATATTAGTCGAGGCGCGGACATGCCGAATGCGAGCGGAAGTTCTGTCCGTGCAACAATGTTCGCGCCTGGCCGCCACTCGCGATATTCTGTCTCCATATTAGCCCAGACGCGGACAGGCTGAATTTCACCGGCAGTTTTCTCCGTGCAACAATGTTGGCGGCGGCCCGCGACGCGCGATCCTATGTCTCCATATTAGTCGAGGCGCGGACATGCCGAATGCGAGCGGAAGTTCTCTCCGTGCAACAATGTTCGCGGCTGGCCGCCACTCGCGACGTTGTGTCTCCGCGTTAGCGCAGACGCGGACAGGCTGAATTTCACCGGCAGTTTTCTCCGTGCAACAATGTTGGCGGCGGCCCGCGACGCGCGATCCTATGTCTCCATATTAGTCGAGGCGCGGACATGCCGAATGCGAGCGGAAGTTCTCTCCGTGCAACAATGTTCGCGGCTGGCCGCCACTCGCGACGTTGTGTCTCCGCGTTAGCGCAGACGCGGACAGGCTGAATTTCACCGGCAGTTTTCTCCGTGCAACAATGTTGGCGGCGGCCCGCGACGCGCGATCCCATGTCTCCGTACTGGTCGACGCGCGGACATGCCGAATGCGAGCGGAAGTTCTCTCCGTGCAACAATGTTCGCGGCTGGCCGCCACTCGAGACGTTGTGTCTCCGCGTTAGCCCAGACGCGGACAGGCTGAATTTCACCGGCAGTTTTCTCCGTGCAACAGTGTTGGCGGCGGCCCGCGACGCGCGATCCCATGTCTCCGTACTGGTCGACGCGCGGACATGCCGAATGCGAGCGGAAGTTCTCTCCGTGCAACAATGTTCGCGGCTGGCCGCCACTCGCGACGTTGTGTCTCCGCGTTAGCCCAGACGCGGACAGGCTGAATTTCACCGGCAGTTTTCTCCGTGCAACAATGTTGGCGGCGGCCCGCGACGCGCGATCCCATGTCTCCGTATTGGTCGACGCGCGGACATGCCGAATGCGAGCGGAAGTTCTCTCCGTGCAACAATGTTCGCGGCTGGCCGCCACTCGCGACGTTGTGTCTCCGCGTTAGCCCAGACGCGGACAGGCTGAATTTCACCGGCAGTTTTCTCCGTGCTACAATGTTGGCGGCGGTCCGCGACGCGCGATCCTATGTCTCCATATTAGTCGAGGCGCGGACATGCTGAATGTGAGCGGAAGTTCTCTCAGTGCAACAATGTTCGCGGCTGGCCGCCACTCGCGATATTATGTCTCCATATTAGCCCAGACGCGGACAGGCTGAATTTCGCGGGCAGAATTCGCCGTGCAACAATGTTCGCTACTGCCGGCGACGCGCGGTATTATGTCTCCATATTAGCCGAGGCGCGGACATGCTCAATGTGAGAGGAAGTTCTCTCCGTGCAACAATGTTCGCGGCTGGCCGCCACTCGCGATATTATGTCTCCAAATTAGCCCACACGCGGACAGGCTGTATTTCACCGGCAGTTTTCTCCGTGCAACAATGTTGGCGGCGGCCCGCGACGCGCGATCCTATGTCTCCATATTAGTCGAGGCGCGGACATGCTGAATGTAAGCGGAAGTTCTGTCCGTGCAACAATGTTCGCGGCTGGCCGCCACTCGCGATATTATGTCTCCATATTAGCCCAGACGCGGACAGGCTGAATTTCACCGGCAGTTTTCTCCGTGCAACAATGTTGGCGGCGGCCCGCGACGCGCGATCCCATGTCTCCGTATTGGTCGACGCGCGGACATGCCGAATGCGAGGGGAAGTTCTCTCCGTGTAACAATGTTCGCGGCTGGCCGCCACTCGCGACGTTGTGTCTCCGCGTTAGCGCAGACGCGGACAGGCTGAATTTCACCGGCAGTTTTCTCCGTGCAACAATGTTGGCGGCGGCCCGCGACGCGCGATCCCATGTCTCCGTACTGGTCGACGCGCGGACATGCCGAATGCGAGCGGAAGTTCTCTCCGTGCAACAATGTTCGCGGCTGGCCGCCACTCGAGACGTTGTGTCTCCGCGTTAGCCCAGACGCGGACAGGCTGAATTTCACCGGCAGTTTTCTCCGTGCAACAGTGTTGGCGGCGGCCCGCGACGCGCGATCCCATGTCTCCGTACTGGTCGACGCGCGGACATGCCGAATGCGAGCGGAAGTTCTCTCCGTGCAACAATGTTCGCGGCTGGCCGCCACTCGCGACGTTGTGTCTCCGCGTTAGCCCAGACGCGGACAGGCTGAATTTCACCGGCAGTTTTCTCCGTGCAACAATGTTGGCGGCGGCCCGCGACGCGCGATCCCATGTCTCCGTATTGGTCGACGCGCGGACATGCCGAATGCGAGCGGAAGTTCTCTCCGTGCAACAATGTTCGCGGCTGGCCGCCACTCGCGACGTTGTGTCTCCGCGTTAGCCCATACGCGGACAGGCTGAATTTCACCGGCAGTTTTCTCCGTGCTACAATGTTGGCGGCGGTCCGCGACGCGCGATCCTATGTCTCCATATTAGTCGAGGCGCGGACATGCTGAATGTGAGCGGAAGTTCTCTCAGTGCAACAATGTTCGCGGCTGGCCGCCACTCGCGATATTATGTCTCCATATTAGCCCAGACGCGGACAGGCTGAATTTCGCGGGCAGAATTCGCCGTGCAACAATGTTCGCTACTGCCGGCGACGCGCGGTATTATGTCTCCATATTAGCCGAGGCGCGGACATGCTCAATGTGAGAGGAAGTTCTCTCCGTGCAACAATGTTCGCGGCTGGCCGCCACTCGCGATATTATGTCTCCAAATTAGCCCACACGCGGACAGGCTGTATTTCACCGGCAGTTTTCTCCGTGCAACAATGTTGGCGGCGGCCCGCGACGCGCGATCCTATGTCTCCATATTAGTCGAGGCGCGGACATGCTGAATGTAAGCGGAAGTTCTGTCCGTGCAACAATGTTCGCGGCTGGCCGCCACTCGCGATATTATGTCTCCATATTAGCCCAGACGCGGACAGGCTGAATTTCACCGGCAGCTTTCTCCGTGCAACAATGTTGGCGGCGGCCCGCGACGCGCGATCCCATGTCTCCGTATTGGTCGACGCGCGGACATGCCGAATGCGAGGGGAAGTTCTCTCCGTGTAACAATGTTCGCGGCTGGCCGCCACTCGCGACGTTGTGTCTCCGCGTTAGCGCAGACGCGGACAGGCTGAATTTCACCGGCAGTTTTCTCCGTGCAACAATGTTGGCGGCGGCCCGCGACGCGCGATCCCATGTCTCCGTACTGGTCGACGCGCGGACATGCCGAATGCGAGCGGAAGTTCTCTCCGTGCAACAATGTTCGCGGCTGGCCGCCACTCGAGACGTTGTGTCTCCGCGTTAGCCCAGACGCGGACAGGCTGAATTTCACCGGCAGTTTTCTCCGTGCAACAATGTTGGCGGCGGCCCGCGACGCGCGATCCCATGTCTCCGTACTGGTCGACGCGCGGACATGCCGAATGCGAGCGGAAGTTCCCTCCGTGCAACAATGTTCGCGGCTGGCCGCCACTCGCGACGTTGTGTCTCCGCGTTAGCCCAGACGCGGACAGGCTGAATTTCACCGGCAGTTTTCTCCGTGCAACAATGTTGGCGGCGGCCCGCGACGCGCGATCCCATGTCCCCGTACTGGTCGACGCGCGGACATGCCGAATGCGAGCGGAAGTTCTCTCCGTGCAACAATGTTCGCGGCTGGCCGCCACTCGCGACGTTGTGTCTCCATATTAGCCCAGACGCGGACAGGCTGAATTTCACCTGCAGTTTTCTCCGTGCAACAATGTTGGCGGCGGCCCGCGAACCGCGATCCCATTCCTCCATATTAGTCGAGGCGCGGACATGCTGAATGTGAGCGGAAGTTCTCTCCGTGCAACATTGTTCGCGGCTGGCCGCCACTCGCGACGTTGTGTCTCCGCGTTAGCCCAGACGCGGACAGGCTGAATTTCACCGGCAGTTTTCTCCGTGCAACACTGTTGGCGGCGGCCCGCGACGCGCGATCCCATGTCTCCGTACTGGTCGACGCGCGGACATGCCGAATGCGAGCGGACGTTCGCTCCGTGCAACGATGTTCGCGGCTGGCCGCCACTCGCGACGTTGTGTCTCCGCGTTAGCCCAGACGCGGACAGGCTGAATTTCACCGGCAGTTTTCTCCGTGCAACAATGTTGGCGGCGGCCCGCGACGCGCGATCCCATGTCTCCGTACTGGTCGACGCGCGGACATGCCGAATGCGAGCGGACGTTCGCTCCGTGCAACGATGTTCGCGGCTGGCCGCCACTCGCGACGTTGTGTCTCCGCGTTAGCCCAGACGCGGACAGGCTGAATTTCACCGGCAGTTTTCTCCGTGCAACAATGTTGGCGGCGGCCCGCGACGCGCGATCCTATGTCTCCATATTAGTCGAGGCGCGGACATGCCGAATGCGAGCGGAAGTTCTGTCCGTGCAACAATGTTCGCGCCTGGCCGCCACTCGCGATATTATGTCTCCATATTAGCCCAGACGCGGACAGGCTGAATTTCACCGGCAGTTTTCTCCGTGCAACAATGTTGGCGGCGGCCCGCGACGCGCGATCCTATGTCTCCATATTAGTCGAGGCGCGGACATGCCGAATGCGAGCGGAAGTTCTCTCCGTGCAACAATGTTCGCGGCTGGCCGCCACTCGCGACGTTGTGTCTCCGCGTTAGCGCAGACGCGGACAGGCTGAATTTCACCGGCAGTTTTCTCCGTGCAACAATGTTGGCGGCGGCCCGCGACGCGCGATCCCATGTCTCCGTACTGGTCGACGCGCGGACATGCCGAATGCGAGCGGAAGTTCTCTCCGTGCAACAATGTTCGCGGCTGGCCGCCACTCGAGACGTTGTGTCTCCGCGTTAGCCCAGACGCGGACAGGCTGAATTTCACCGGCAGTTTTCTCCGTGCAACAATGTTGGCGGCGGCCCGCGACGCGCGATCCCATGTCTCCGTACTGGTCGACGCTCGGACATGCCGAATGCGAGCGGAAGTTCCCTCCGTGCAACAATGTTCGCGGCTGGCCGCCACTCGCGACGTTGTGTCTCCGCGTTAGCCCAGACGCGGACAGGCTGAATTTCACCGGCAGTTTTCTCCGTGCAACAATGTTGGCGGCGGCCCGCGACGCGCGATCCCATGTCCCCGTACTGGTCGACGCGCGGACATGCCGAATGCGAGCGGAAGTTCTCTCCGTGCAACAATGTTCGCGGCTGGCCGCCACTCGCGACGTTGTGTCTCCATATTAGCCCAGACGCGGACAGGCTGAATTTCACCTGCAGTTTTCTCCGTGCAACAATGTTGGCGGCGGCCCGCGAACCGCGATCCCATTCCTCCATATTAGTCGAGGCGCGGACATGCTGAATGTGAGCGGAAGTTCTCTCCGTGCAACATTGTTCGCGGCTGGCCGCCACTCGCGACGTTGTGTCTCCGCGTTAGCCCAGACGCGGACAGGCTGAATTTCGCCGGCAGTTTTCTCCGTGCAACACTGTTGGCGGCGGCCCGCGACGCGCGATCCCATGTCTCCGTACTGGTCGACGCGCGGACATGCCGAATGCGAGCGGACGTTCGCTCCGTGCAACGATGTTCGCGGCTGGCCGCCACTCGCGACGTTGTGTCTCCGCGTTAGCCCAGACGCGGACAGGCTGAATTTCACCGGCAGTTTTCTCCGTGCAACAATGTTGGCGGCGGCCCGCGACGCGCGATCCCATGTCTCCGTACTGGTCGACGCGCGGACATGCCGAATGCGAGCGGACGTTCGCTCCGTGCAACGATGTTCGCGGCTGGCCGCCACTCGCGACGTTGTGTCTCCGCGTTAGCCCAGACGCGGACAGGCTGAATTTCACCGGCAGTTTTCTCCGTGCTACAATGTTGGCGGCGGTCCGCGACGCGCGATCCTATGTCTCCATATTAGTCGAGGCGCGGACATGCTGAATGTGAGCGGAAGTTCTCTCAGTGCAACAATGTTCGCGGCTGGCCGCCACTCGCGATATTATGTCTCCATATTAGCCCAGACGCGGACAGGCTGAATTTCACCGGCAGTTTTCTCCGTGCAACAATGTTGGCGGCGGCCCGCGACGCGCGATCCTATGTCTCCATATTAGTCGAGGGGCGGACATGCTGATTGTGAGCGGAAGTTCTCTCCGTGCAACAATGTTCGCGGCTGCCGCCACTCGCGATATTATGTCTCCATATTAGCCGCGCCGCGGAAATGCTGAATTTCGCGGGCAGAATTCGCCGTGCAACAATGTTCGCTACTGCCGGCGACGCGCGGTATTATGTCTACATATTAGTCGAGGCGCGGACCTGCTGAATGTGAGCGGAAGTTCTCTCCGTGCAACAATGTTCGCGGCTGCCCGCCACTCGCGATATTATGTCTCCATATTAGCCCAGACGCGGACAGGCTGAATTTCGCGGGCAGAATTCGCCGTGCAACAATGTTCGCTACTGCCGGCGACGCGCGGTATTATGTCTCCATATTAGCCGAGGCGCGGACATGCTCAATGTGAGAGGAAGTTCTCTCCGTGCAACAATGTTCGCGGCTGGCCGCCACTCGCGATATTATGTCTCCAAATTAGCCCACACGCGGACAGGCTGAATTTCACTGGCAGTTTTCTCCGTGCAACAATGTTGGCGGCGGCCCGCGACGCGCGATCCTATGTCTCCATATTAGTCGAGGCGCGGACATGCTGAATGTAAGCGGAAGTTCTCTCCGTGCAACAATGTTCGCGGCTGGCCGCCACTCGCGATATTATGTCTCCATATTAGCCCAGACGCGGACAGGCTGAATTTCACCGGCAGTTTTCTCCGTGCAACAATGTTGGCTGCGGCCCGCGACGCGCGATCCTATGTCTCCATATTAGTCGAGGCGGGGACTTGCTGAATGTGAGCGGAAGTTCTCTCAGTGCAACAATGTTCGCGGCTGGCCGCCACTCGCGATATTATGTCTCCATATTAGCCCAGACGCGGACAGGCTGAATTTCACCGGCAGTTTTCTCCGTGCAACAATGTTGGCGGCGGCCCGCGACGCGCGATCCCATGTCTCCGTATTTGTCGACGCGCGGACATGCCGAATGCGAGCGGAAGTTCTCTCCGTGCAACAATGTTGGCGGCGGCCCGCGACGCGCGATCCTATGTCTCCATAATAGTCGAAGCGCGGACATGCTGAATGTGAGCGGAAGTTCTCTCCGTGCAACAATGTTCGCGGCTGCCCGCCACTCGCGATATTATGTCTCCATATTAGCCCAGACGCGGACAGGCTGAATTTCACCGGCAGTTTTCTCCGTGCAACAATGTTGGCGGCGGCCCGCGACGCGCGATCCCATGTCTCCGTATTGGTCGACGCGCGGACATGCCGAATGCGAGCGGAAGTTCTCTCCGTGCAACAATGTTGGCGGCGGCCCGCGACGCGCGATCCTATGTCTCCATAATAGTCGAAGCGCGGACATGCTGAATGTGAGCGGAAGTTCTCTGCGTGCAACAATGTTCGCGGCTGCCCGCCACTCGCGATATTATGTCTCCATATTAGCCCAGACGCGGATAGGCTGAATTTCGCGGGCAGAATTCGCCGTGCAACAATGTTCGCTACTGCCGGCGACGCGCGGTATTATGTCTCCATATTAGCCGAGGCGCGGACATGCTCAATGTGAGCGGAAGTTCTGTCCGTGCAACAATGTTCGCGGCTGGCCGCCACTCGCGATATTATGTCTCCATATTAGCCCAGACGCGGACAGGCTGAATTTCACCGGCAGTTTTCTCCGTGCAACAATGTTGGCGGCGGCCCGCGACGCGCGATCCCATGTCTCCGTATTGGTCGACGCGCGGACATGCCGATTGCGAGGGGAAGTTCTCTCCGTGTAACAATGTTCGCGGCTGGCCGCCACTCGCGACGTTGTGTCTCCGCGTTAGCCCAGACGCGGACAGGCTGAATTTCACCGGCAGTTTTCTCCGTGCTACAATGTTGGCGGCGGTCCGCGACGCGCGATCCTATGGCTCCATATTAGTCGAGGCGCGGACCTGCTGAATGTGAGCGGATGTTCTCTCCGTGCAACAATGTTCGCGGCTGCCCGCCACTCGCGATATTATGTCTCCATATTAGCCCAGACGCGGACAGGCTGAATTTCGCGGGCAGAATTCGCCGTGCAACAATGTTCGCTACTGCCGGCGACGCGCGGTATTATGTCTCCATATTAGCCGAGGCGCGGACATGCTCAATGTGAGAGGAAGTTCTCTCCGTGCAACAATGTTCGCGGCTGGCCGCCACTCGCGATATTATGTCTCCATATTAGCCCACACGCGGACAGGCTGAATTTCACCGGCAGTTTTCTCCGTGCAACAATGTTGGCGGCGGCCCGCGACGCGCGATCCTATGTCTCCATATTAGTCGAGGGGCGGACATGCTGAATGTGAGCGGAAGTTCTCTCCGTGCAACAATGTTCGCGGCTGCCCGCCACTCGCGATATTATGGCTCCATATTAGCCGCGGCGCGGAAATGCTGAATGTCGCGGGCAGAATTCGCCGTGCAACAATGTTCGCTACTGCCGGCGACTCGCGGTATTATGTCTCCATATTAGTCGAGGCGCGGACATGCTGAATGTGAGCGGAAGTTCTGTCCGTGCAACAATGTTCGCGCCTGGCCGCCACTCGCGATATTATGTCTCCATATTAGCCCAGACGCGGACAGGCTGAATTTCACCGGCAGTTTTCTCCGTGCAACAATGTTGGCGGCGGCCCGCGACGCGCGATCCTATGTCTCCATATTAGTCGAGGCGCGGACATGCCGAATGCGAGCGGAAGTTCTGTCCGTGCAACAATGTTCGCGCCTGGCCGCCACTCGCGACGTTGTGTCTCCGCGTTAGCGCAGACGCGGACAGGCTGAATTTCACCGGCAGTTTTCTCCGTGCAACAATGTTGGCGGCGGCCCGCGACGCGCGATCCTATGTCTCCATATTAGTCGAGGCGCGGACATGCCGAATGCGAGCGGAAGTTCTCTCCGCGCAACAATGTTCGCGGCTGGCCGCCACTCGCGACGTTGTGTCTCCGCGTTAGCGCAGACGCGGACAGGCTGAATTTCACCGGCAGTTTTCTCCGTGCAACAATGTTGGCGGCGGCCCGCGACGCGCGATCCCATGTCTCCGTACTGGTCGACGCGCGGACATGCCGAATGCGAGCGGAAGTTCTCTCCGTGCAACAATGTTCGCGGCTGGCCGCCACTCGAGACGTTGTGTCTCCGCGTTAGCCCAGACGCGGACAGGCTGAATTTCACCGGCAGTTTTCTCCGTGCAACAATGTTGGCGGCGGCCCGCGACGCGCGATCCCATGTCTCCGTACTGGTCGACGCGCGGACATGCCGAATGCGAGCGGAAGTTCCCTCCGTGCAACAATGTTCGCGGCTGGCCGCCACTCGCGACGTTGTGTCTCCGCGTTAGCCCAGACGCGGACAGGCTGAATTTCACCGGCAGTTTTCTCCGTGCAACAATGTTGTCGGCGGCCCGCGACGCGCGATCCCATGTCCCCGTACTGGTCGACGCGCGGGCATGCTGAATGTGAGCGGAAGTTCTCTCCGTGCAACAATGTTCGCGGCTGGCCGCCACTCGCGATGTTATGTCTCCATATTAGCCGAGACGCGGACAGGCTGAATTTCACCGGCAGTTTTCTCCGTGCAACAATGTTGGCGGCGGCCCGCGACGCGCGATCCCATGTCTCCGTATTGGTCGACGCGCGGACATGCCGAATGCGAGCGGAAGTTCTTTCCGTGCAACAATGTTCGCGGCTGGCCGCCACTCGCGACGTTGTGTCTCCGCGTTAGCCCAGACGCGGAGAGGCTGAATTTCACCGGCAGTTTTCTCCGTGCAACAATGTTCGCGGCTGCCGCCACTCGCGATATTATGTCTCCATATTAGCCGCGCCGCGGAAATGCTGAATTTCGCGGGCAGAATTCGCCGTGCAACAATGTTCGCTACTGCCGGCGACGCGCGGTATTATGTCTCCATATTAGTCGAGGGGCGGACATGCTGATTGTGAGCGGAAGTTCTCTCCGTGCAACAATGTTCGCGGCTGCCGCCACTCGCGATATTATGTCTCCATATTAGCCGCGCCGCGGAAATGCTGAATTTCGCGGGCAGAATTCGCCGTGCAACAATGTTCGCTACTGCCGGCGACGCGCGGTATTATGTCTCCATATTAGTCGAGGCGCGGACATGCGGAATGCGAGCGGAAGTTCTCTCCGTGCAACGATGTTCGCGGCTGGCCGCCACTCGCGACGTTGTGTCTCCGCGTTAGCCCAGACGCGGAGAGGCTGAATTTCACCGGCAGTTTTCTCCGTGCAACAATGTTGGCGGCGGCCCGCGACGCGCGATCCCATGTCTCCGTATTGGTCGACGCGCGGACATGCCGAATGCGAGCGGAAGTTCTCTCCGTGCAACGATGTTCGCGGCTGGCCGCCACTCGCGACGTTGTGTCTCCGCGTTAGCCCAGACGCGGACAGGCTGAATTTCACCGGCAGTTTTCTCCGTGCAACAATGTTGACGGCGGCCCGCGACGCGCGATCCCATGTCTCCGGATTGGTCGACGCGCGGACATGCCGAATGCGAGCGGACGTTCGCTCCGTGCAACGATGTTCGCGGCTGGCCGCCACTCGCGACGTTGTGTCTCCGCGTTAGCCCAGATGCGGACAGGCTGAATTTCACCGGCAGTTTTCTCCGTGCAACAATGTTGGCGGCGGCCCGCGACGCGCGATCCCATGTCTCCGTACTGGTCGACGCGCGGACATGCCGAATGCGAGCGGACGTTCGCTCCGTGCAACGATGTTCGCGGCTGGCCGCCACTCGCGACGTTGTGTCTCCGCGTTAGCCCAGACGCGGACAGGCTGAATTTCACCGGCAGTTTTCTCCGTGCAACAATGTTGGCGGCGGCCCGCGACGCGCGATCCCATGTCTCCGTATTGGTCGACGCGCGGACATGCCGAATGCGAGCGGAAGTTCTCTCCGTGCAACAATGTTCGCGGCTGGCCGCCACTCGCGACGTTGTGTCTCCGCGTTAGCCCAGACGCGGACAGGCTGAATTTCACCGGCAGTTTTCTCCGTGCTACAATGTTGGCGGCGGTCCGCGACGCGCGATCCTATGTCTCCATATTAGTCGAGGCGCGGACATGCTGAATGTGAGCGGAAGTTCTCTCAGTGCAACAATGTTCGCGGCTGGCCGCCACTCGCGATATTATGTCTCCATATTAGCCCAGACGCGGACAGGCTGAATTTCACCGGCAGTTTTCTCCGTGCAACAATGTTGGCGGCGGCCCGCGACGCGCGATCCTATGTCTCCATATTAGTCGAGGGGCGGACATGCTGATTGTGAGCGGAAGTTCTCTCCGTGCAACAATGTTCGCGGCTGCCGCCACTCGCGATATTATGTCTCCATATTAGCCGCGCCGCGGAAATGCTGAATTTCGCGGGCAGAATTCGCCGTGCAACAATGTTCGCTACTGCCGGCGACGCGCGGTATTATGTCTACATATTAGTCGAGGCGCGGACCTGCTGAATGTGAGCGGAAGTTCTCTCCGTGCAACAATGTTCGCGGCTGCCCGCCACTCGCGATATTATGTCTCCATATTAGCCCAGACGCGGACAGGCTGAATTTCGCGGGCAGAATTCGCCGTGCAACAATGTTCGCTACTGCCGGCGACGCGCGGTATTATGTCTCCATATTAGCCGAGGCGCGGACATGCTCAATGTGAGAGGAAGTTCTCTCCGTGCAACAATGTTCGCGGCTGGCCGCCACTCGCGATATTATGTCTCCAAATTAGCCCACACGCGGACAGGCTGAATTTCACTGGCAGTTTTCTCCGTGCAACAATGTTGGCGGCGGCCCGCGACGCGCGATCCTATGTCTCCATATTAGTCGAGGCGCGGACATGCTGAATGTAAGCGGAAGTTCTCTCCGTGCAACAATGTTCGCGGCTGGCCGCCACTCGCGATATTATGTCTCCATATTAGCCCAGACGCGGACAGGCTGAATTTCACCGGCAGTTTTCTCCGTGCAACAATGTTGGCTGCGGCCCGCGACGCGCGATCCTATGTCTCCATATTAGTCGAGGCGGGGACTTGCTGAATGTGAGCGGAAGTTCTCTCAGTGCAACAATGTTCGCGGCTGGCCGCCACTCGCGATATTATGTCTCCATATTAGCCCAGACGCGGACAGGCTGAATTTCACCGGCAGTTTTCTCCGTGCAACAATGTTGGCGGCGGCCCGCGACGCGCGATCCCATGTCTCCGTATTTGTCGACGCGCGGACATGCCGAATGCGAGCGGAAGTTCTCTCCGTGCAACAATGTTGGCGGCGGCCCGCGACGCGCGATCCTATGTCTCCATAATAGTCGAAGCGCGGACATGCTGAATGTGAGCGGAAGTTCTCTCCGTGCAACAATGTTCGCGGCTGCCCGCCACTCGCGATATTATGTCTCCATGTTAGCCCAGACGCGGACAGGCTGAATTTCACCGGCAGTTTTCTCCGTGCAACAATGTTGGCGGCGGCCCGCGACGCGCGATCCCATGTCTCCGTATTGGTCGACGCGCGGACATGCCGAATGCGAGCGGAAGTTCTCTCCGTGCAACAATGTTGGCGGCGGCCCGCGACGCGCGATCCTATGTCTCCATAATAGTCGAAGCGCGGACATGCTGAATGTGAGCGGAAGTTCTCTGCGTGCAACAATGTTCGCGGCTGCCCGCCACTCGCGATATTATGTCTCCATATTAGCCCAGACGCGGATAGGCTGAATTTCGCGGGCAGAATTCGCCGTGCAACAATGTTCGCTACTGCCGGCGACGCGCGGTATTATGTCTCCATATTAGCCGAGGCGCGGACATGCTCAATGTGAGCGGAAGTTCTGTCCGTGCAACAATGTTCGCGGCTGGCCGCCACTCGCGATATTATGTCTCCATATTAGCCCAGACGCGGACAGGCTGAATTTCACCGGCAGTTCTCTCCGTGCAACAATGTTCGCGGCTGCCCGCCACTCGCGATATTATGTCTCCATATTAGCCCAGACGCGGACAGGCTGAATTTCGCGGGCAGAATTCGCCGTGCAACAATGTTCGCTACTGCCGGCGACGCGCGGTATTATGTCTCCATATTAGCCGAGGCGCGGACATGCTCAATGTGAGAGGAAGTTCTCTCCGTGCAACAATGTTCGCGGCTGGCCGCCACTCGCGATATTATGTCTCCATATTAGCCCACACGCGGACAGGCTGAATTTCACCGGCAGTTTTCTCCGTGCAACAATGTTGGCGGCGGCCCGCGACGCGCGATCCTATGTCTCCATATTAGTCGAGGGGCGGACATGCTGAATGTGAGCGGAAGTTCTCTCCGTGCAACAATGTTCGCGGCTGCCCGCCACTCGCGATATTATGGCTCCATATTAGCCGCGGCGCGGAAATGCTGAATGTCGCGGGCAGAATTCGCCGTGCAACAATGTTCGCTACTGCCGGCGACTCGCGGTATTATGTCTCCATATTAGTCGAGGCGCGGACATGCTGAATGTGAGCGGAAGTTCTGTCCGTGCAACAATGTTCGCGCCTGGCCGCCACTCGCGATATTATGTCTCCATATTAGCCCAGACGCGGACAGGCTGAATTTCACCGGCAGTTTTCTCCGTGCAACAATGTTGGCGGCGGCCCGCGACGCGCGATCCTATGTCTCCATATTAGTCGAGGCGCGGACATGCCGAATGCGAGCGGAAGTTCTGTCCGTGCAACAATGTTCGCGCCTGGCCGCCACTCGCGATATTATGTCTCCATATTAGCCCAGACGCGGACAGGCTGAATTTCACCGGCAGTTTTCTCCGTGCAACAATGTTGGCGGCGGCCCGCGACGCGCGATCCTATGTCTCCATATTAGTCGAGGCGCGGACATGCCGAATGCGAGCGGAAGTTCTCTCCGCGCAACAATGTTCGCGGCTGGCCGCCACTCGCGACGTTGTGTCTCCGCGTTAGCGCAGACGCGGACAGGCTGAATTTCACCGGCAGTTTTCTCCGTGCAACAATGTTGGCGGCGGCCCGCGACGCGCGATCCCATGTCTCCGTACTGGTCGACGCGCGGACATGCCGAATGCGAGCGGAAGTTCTCTCCGTGCAACAATGTTCGCGGCTGGCCGCCACTCGAGACGTTGTGTCTCCGCGTTAGCCCAGACGCGGACAGGCTGAATTTCACCGGCAGTTTTCTCCGTGCAACAATGTTGGCGGCGGCCCGCGACGCGCGATCCCATGTCTCCGTACTGGTCGACGCGCGGACATGCCGAATGCGAGCGGAAGTTCCCTCCGTGCAACAATGTTCGCGGCTGGCCGCCACTCGCGACGTTGTGTCTCCGCGTTAGCCCAGACGCGGACAGGCTGAATTTCACCGGCAGTTTTCTCCGTGCAACAATGTTGTCGGCGGCCCGCGACGCGCGATCCCATGTCCCCGTACTGGTCGACGCGCGGGCATGCTGAATGTGAGCGGAAGTTCTCTCCGTGCAACAATGTTCGCGGCTGGCCGCCACTCGCGATGTTATGTCTCCATATTAGCCGAGACGCGGACAGGCTGAATTTCACCGGCAGTTTTCTCCGTGCAACAATGTTGGCGGCGGCCCGCGACGCGCGATCCCATGTCTCCGTATTGGTCGACGCGCGGACATGCCGAATGCGAGCGGAAGTTCTTTCCGTGCAACAATGTTCGCGGCTGGCCGCCACTCGCGACGTTGTGTCTCCGCGTTAGCCCAGACGCGGAGAGGCTGAATTTCACCGGCAGTTTTCTCCGTGCAACAATGTTCGCGGCTGCCGCCACTCGCGATATTATGTCTCCATATTAGCCGCGCCGCGGAAATGCTGAATTTCGCGGGCAGAATTCGCCGTGCAACAATGTTCGCTACTGCCGGCGACGCGCGGTATTATGTCTCCATATTAGTCGAGGGGCGGACATGCTGATTGTGAGCGGAAGTTCTCTCCGTGCAACAATGTTCGCGGCTGCCGCCACTCGCGATATTATGTCTCCATATTAGCCGCGCCGCGGAAATGCTGAATTTCGCGGGCAGAATTCGCCGTGCAACAATGTTCGCTACTGCCGGCGACGCGCGGTATTATGTCTCCATATTAGTCGAGGCGCGGACATGCGGAATGCGAGCGGAAGTTCTCTCCGTGCAACGATGTTCGCGGCTGGCCGCCACTCGCGACGTTGTGTCTCCGCGTTAGCCCAGACGCGGAGAGGCTGAATTTCACCGGCAGTTTTCTCCGTGCAACAATGTTGGCGGCGGCCCGCGACGCGCGATCCCATGTCTCCGTATTGGTCGACGCGCGGACATGCCGAATGCGAGCGGAAGTTCTCTCCGTGCAACGATGTTCGCGGCTGGCCGCCACTCGCGACGTTGTGTCTCCGCGTTAGCCCAGACGCGGAGAGGCTGAATTTCACCGGCAGTTTTCTCCGTGCAACAATGTTGACGGCGGCCCGCGACGCGCGATCCCATGTCTCCGGATTGGTCGACGCGCGGACATGCCGAATGCGAGCGGACGTTCGCTCCGTGCAACGATGTTCGCGGCTGGCCGCCACTCGCGACGTTGTGTCTCCGCGTTAGCCCAGACGCGGACAGGCTGAATTTCACCGGCAGTTTTCTCCGTGCAACAATGTTGGCGGCGGCCCGCGACGCGCGATCCCATGTCCCCGTACTGGTCGACGCGCGGGCATGCTGAATGTGAGCGGAAGTTCTCTCCGTGCAACAATGTTCGCGGCTGGCCGCCACTCGCGATGTTATGTCTCCATATTAGCCGAGACGCGGACAGGCTGAATTTCACCGGCAGTTTTCTCCGTGCAACAATGTTGGCGGCGGCCCGCGACGCGCGATCACATGTCTCCGTATTGGTCGACGCGCGGACATGCCGAATGCGAGCGGAAGTTCTTTCCGTGCAACAATGTTCGCGGCTGGCCGCCACTCGCGACGTTGTGTCTCCGCGTTAGCCCAGACGCGGAGAGGCTGAATTTCACCGGCAGTTTTCTCCGTGCAACAATGTTCGCGGCTGCCGCCACTCGCGATATTATGTCTCCATATTAGCCGCGCCGCGGAAATGCTGAATTTCGCGGGCAGAATTCGCCGTGCAACAATGTTCGCTACTGCCGGCGACGCGCGGTATTATGTCTCCATATTAGTCGAGGGGCGGACATGCTGATTGTGAGCGGAAGTTCTCTCCGTGCAACAATGTTCGCGGCTGCCGCCACTCGCGATATTATGTCTCCATATTAGCCGCGCCGCGGAAATGCTGAATTTCGCGGGCAGAATTCGCCGTGCAACAATGTTCGCTACTGCCGGCGACGCGCGGTATTATGTCTCCATATTAGTCGAGGCGCGGACATGCGGAATGCGAGCGGAAGTTCTCTCCGTGCAACGATGTTCGCGGCTGGCCGCCACTCGCGACGTTGTGTCTCCGCGTTAGCCCAGACGCGGAGAGGCTGAATTTCACCGGCAGTTTTCTCCGTGCAACAATGTTGGCGGCGGCCCGCGACGCGCGATCCCATGTCTCCGTATTGGTCGACGCGCGGACATGCCGAATGCGAGCGGAAGTTCTCTCCGTGCAACGATGTTCGCGGCTGGCCGCCACTCGCGACGTTGTGTCTCCGCGTTAGCCCAGACGCGGACAGGCTGAATTTCACCGGCAGTTTTCTCCGTGCAACAATGTTGACGGCGGCCCGCGACGCGCGATCCCATGTCTCCGGATTGGTCGACGCGCGGACATGCCGAATGCGAGCGGACGTTCGCTCCGTGCAACGATGTTCGCGGCTGGCCGCCACTCGCGACGTTGTGTCTCCGCGTTAGCCCAGACGCGGACAGGCTGAATTTCACCGGCAGTTTTCTCCGTGCAACAATGTTGGCGGCGGCCCGCGACGCGCGATCCCATGTCTCCGTATTGGTCGACGAGCGGACATGCTGAATGTGAGCGGAAGTTCTCTGCGTGCAACAATGTTCGCGGCTGGCCGCCACTCGCGATGTTATGTCTCCATATTAGCCCAGACGTGGACAGGCTGAATTTCACCGGCAGTTTTCTCCGTGCAACAATGTTGGCGGCGGTCCGCGACGCGCGATCCTATGTCTTCATATTAGTCGAGGCGCGGACATGCCGAATGTGAGCGGACGTTCTCTCCGTGCAACAATGTTCGCGGCTGGCCGCCACTCGCGACGTTGTGTCTCCGCGTTAGCCCAGACGCGGACAGGCTGAATTTCACCGGCAGTTTTCTCCGTGCAACAATGTTGGCGGCGGCCCGCGACGCGCGATCCCATGTCTCCGTACTGGTCGACGCGCGGACATGCCGAATGCGAGCGGACGTTCGCTCCGTGCAACAATGTTCGCGGCTGGCCGCCACTCGCGATGTTATGTCTCCATATTAGCCGAGACGCGGACAGGCTGAATTTCACCGGCAGTTTTCTCCGTGCAACAATGTTGGCGGCGGCCCGTGATGCGCGATCCTATGTCTCCATATTTGTCGAGGCGCGGGCATGCTGAATGTGAGCGGAAGTTCTCTCCGTGCAACAATGTTCGCGGCTGGCCGCCACTCGCGATGTTATGTCTCCATATTAGCCGAGACGCGGACAGGCTGAATTTCACCGGCAGTTTTCTCCGTGCAACAATGTTGGCGGCGGCCCGCGACGCGCGATCCCATGTCTCCGTATTGGTCGACGCGCGGACATGCCGAATGCGAGCGGAAGTTCTTTCCGTGCAACAATGTTCGCGGCTGGCCGCCACTCGCGACGTTGTGTCTCCGCGTTAGCCCAGACGCGGAGAGGCTGAATTTCACCGGCAGTTTTCTCCGTGCAACAATGTTCGCGGCTGCCGCCACTCGCGATATTATGTCTCCATATTAGCCGCGCCGCGGAAATGCTGAATTTCGCGGGCAGAATTCGCCGTGCAACAATGTTCGCTACTGCCGGCGACGCGCGGTATTATGTCTCCATATTAGTCGAGGCGCGGACATGCGGAATGCGAGCGGAAGTTCTCTCCGTGCAACGATGTTCGCGGCTGGCCGCCACTCGCGACGTTGTGTCTCCGCGTTAGCCCAGACGCGGAGAGGCTGAATTTCACCGGCAGTTTTCTCCGTGCAACAATGTTGGCGGCGGCCCGCGACGCGCGATCCCATGTCTCCGTATTGGTCGACGCGCGGACATGCCGAATGCGAGCGGAAGTTCTCTCCGTGCAACGATGTTCGCGGCTGGCCGCCACTCGCGACGTTGTGTCTCCGCGTTAGCCCAGACGCGGACAGGCTGAATTTCACCGGCAGTTTTCTCCGTGCAACAATGTTGACGGCGGAACGCGACGCGCGATCCCATGTCTCCGGATTGGTCGACGCGCGGACATGCCTAATGCGAGCGGAAGTTCTCTCCGTGCAACAATGTTCGCGGCTGGCCGCCACTCGCGACGTTGTGTCTCCGCGTTAGCCCAGACGCGGACAGGCTGAATTTCACCGGCAGTTCTCTCCGTGCAACAATGTTGGCGGCGGCCCGCGACGCGCGATCCCATGTCTCCGTATTGGTCGACGCGCGGACATGCCGAATGCGAGCGGAAGTTCTCTCCGTGCAACAATGCTCGCGGCTGCCCGCCACTCGCGATATTATGTCTCCATATTAGCCGCGCCGCGGAAATGCTGAATTTCGCGGGCAGAATTCGCCGTGCAACAATGTTCGCTACTGCCGGCGACGCGCGGTATTATGTCTCCATATTAGTCGAGGCGCGGACATGCGGAATGCGAGCGGAAGTTCTCTCCGTGCAACGATGTTCGCGGCTGGCCGCCACTCGCGACGTTGTGTCTCCGCGTTAGCCCAGACGCGGACAGGCTGAATTTCACCGGCAGTTTTCTCCGTGCAACAATGTTGGCGGCGGCCCGCGACGCGCGATCCCATGTCTCCGTATTGGTCGACGCGCGGACATGCCGAATGCGAGCGGAAGTTCTCTCCGTGCAACGATGTTCGCGGCTGGCCGCCACTCGCGACGTTGTGTCTCCGCGTTAGCCCAGACGCGGACAGGCTGAATTTCACCGGCAGTTTTCTCCTTGCAACAATGTTGGCGGCGGCCCGCGACGCGCGATCCCATGTCTCCGTATTGGTCGACGCGCGGACATGCCGAATGCGAGCGGACGTTCTCTCCGCGCAACAATGTTCGCGGCTGGCCGCCACTCGCGACGTTGTGTCTCCATATTAGCCCAGACGCGGACAGGCTGAATTTCACCGGCAGTTTTCTCCGTGCAACAATGTTGGCGGCGGCCCGCGACGCGCGATCCTATGTCTCCATTTCAGTCGAGGGGCGCACATGCTGATTGTGAGCGGAAGTTCTCTCCGTGCAACAATGTTCGCGGCTGCCGCCACTCACGATATTATGTCTCCATATTAGCCGCGCCGCGGAAATGCTGAATTTCGCGGGCAGAATTCGCCGTGCAACAATGTTCGCTACTGCCGGCGACGCGCGGTATTATGTCTCCATATTAGTCGAGGCGCGGACATGCGGAATGCGAGCGGAAGTTCTCTCCGTGCAACGATGTTCGCGGCTGGCCGCCACTCGCGACGTTGTGTCTCCGCGTTAGCCCAGACGCGGACAGGCTGAATTTCACCGGCAGTTCTCTCCGTGCAACAATGTTGGCGGCGGCCCGCGACGCGCGATCCCATGTCTCCGTATTGGTCGACGCGCGGACATGCCGAATGCGAGCGGAAGTTCTCTCCGTGCAACAATGCTCGCGGCTGCCCGCCACTCGCGATATTATGTCTCCATATTAGCCCAGACGCGGACAGGCTGAATTTCGCGGGCAGAATTCGCCGTGCAACAATGTTCTCTACTGCCGGCGACGCGCGGTATTATGTCTCCATACTAGCCGAGGCGCGGACATGCTCAATGTGAGCGGAAGTTCTGTCCGTGCAACAATGTTCGCGGCTGGCCGCCACTCGCGATATTATGTCTCCATATTAGCCCAGACGCGGACAGGCTGAATTTCACCGGCAGTTTTCTCCGTGCAACAATGTTGGCGGCGGCCCGCGACGCGCGATCCTATGTCTCCATTTCAGTCGAGGGGCGGACATGCTGATTGTGAGCGGAAGTTCTCTCCGTGCAACAATGTTCGCGGCTGCCGCCACTCACGATATTATGTCTCCATATTAGCCGCGCCGCGGAAATGCTGAATTTCGCGGGCAGAATTCGCCGTGCAACAATGTTCGCTACTGCCGGCGACGCGCGGTATTATGTCTCCATATTAGTCGAGGCGCGGACATGCGGAATGCGAGCGGAAGTTCTCTCCGTGCAACGATGTTCGCGGCTGGCCGCCAATCGCGACGTTGTGTCTCCGCGTTAGCCCAGACGCGGAGAGGCTGAATTTCACCGGCAGTTTTCTCCGTGCAACAATGTTGGCGGCGGCCCGCGACGCGCGATCCCATGTCTCCGTATTGGTCGACGCGCGGACATGCCGAATGCGAGCGGAAATTCTCTCCGTGCAACGATGTTCGCGGCTGGCCGCCACTCGCGACGTTGTGTCTCCGCGTTAGCCCAGACGCGGACAGGCTGAATTTCACCGGCAGTTTTCTCCGTGCAACAATGTTGGCGGCGGCCCGCGACGCGCGATCCCATGTCTCCGTATTGGTCGACGCGCGGACATGCCGAATGCGAGCGGAAGTTCTCTCCGTGCAACGATGTTCGCGGCTGGCCGCCACTCGCGACGTTGTGTCTCCGCGTTGGCCCAGACGCGGACAGGCTGAATTTCACCGGCAGTTTTCTCCGTGCAACAATGTTGGCGGCGGCCCGCGACGCGCGATCCCATGTCTCCGTATTGGTCGACGCGCGGACATGCCGAATGCGAGCGGAAGTTCTCTCCGTGCAACGATGTTCGCGGCTGGCCGCCACTCGCGATATTATGTCTCCATATTAGCCCAGACGCGGACAGGCTGAATTTCACCGGCAGTTTTCTCCGTGCAACAATGTTGGCGGCGGCCCGCGACGCGCGATCCTATGCCTCCATATTAGTCGAGGGGCGGACATGCTGATTGTGAGCGGAAGTTCTCTCCGTGCAACAATGTTCGCGGCTGCCGCCACTCGCGATATTATGTCTCCATATTAGCCGCGCCGCGGAAATGCTGAATTTCGCGGGCAGAATTCGCCGTGCAACAATGTTCGCTACTGCCGGCGACGCGCGGTATTATGTCTCCATATTAGTCGAGGCGCGGACATGCGGAATGCGAGCGGAAGTTCTCTCCGTGCAACGATGTTCGCGGCTGGCCGCCACTCGCGACGTTGTGTCTCCGCGTTAGCCCAGACGCGGACAGGCTGAATTTCACCGGCAGTTTTCTCCGTGCAACAATGTTGGCGGCGGCCCGCGACGCGCGATCCCATGTCTCCGTATTGGTCGACGCGCGGACATGCCGAATGCGAGCGGAAGTTCTCTCCGTGCAACGATGTTCGCGGCTGGCCGCCACTCGCGACGTTGTGTCTCCGCGTTAGCCCAGACGCGGACAGGCTGAATTTCACCGGCAGTTTTCTCCGTGCAACAATGTTGACGGCGGCCCGCGACGCGCGATCCCATGTCTCCGGATTGGTCGACGCGCGGACATGCCGAATGCGAGCGGACGTTCGCTCCGTGCAACGATGTTCGCGGCTGGCCGCCACTCGCGACGTTGTGTCTCCGCGTTAGCCCAGACGCGGACAGGCTGAATTTCACCGGCAGTTTTCTCCGTGCAACAATGTTGGCGGCGGCCCGCGACGCGCGATCCCATGTCTCCGTATTGGTCGACGAGCGGACATGCTGAATGTGAGCGGAAGTTCTCTGCGTGCAACAATGTTCGCGGCTGGCCGCCACTCGCGATGTTATGTCTCCATATTAGCCCAGACGTGGACAGGCTGAATTTCACCGGCAGTTTTCTCCGTGCAACAATGTTGGCGGCGGTCCGCGACGCGCGATCCTATGTCTTCATATTAGTCGAGGCGCGGACATGCCGAATGTGAGCGGAAGTTCTCTCCGTGCAACAATGTTCGCGGCTGGCCGCCACTCGCGACGTTGTGTCTCCGCGTTAGCCCAGACGCGGACAGGCTGAATTTCACCGGCAGTTTTCTCCGTGCAACAATGTTGGCGGCGGCCCGCGACGCGCGATCCCATGTCTCCGTACTGGTCGACGCGCGGACATGCCGAATGCGAGCGGACGTTCGCTCCGTGCAACAATGTTCGCGGCTGGCCGCCACTCGCGATGTTATGTCTCCATATTAGCCGAGACGCGGACAGGCTGAATTTCACCGGCAGTTTTCTCCGTGCAACAATGTTGGCGGCGGCCCGTGATGCGCGATCCTATGTCTCCATATTTGTCGAGGCGCGGGCATGCTGAATGTGAGCGGAAGTTCTCTCCGTGCAACAATGTTCGCGGCTGCCGCCACTCGCGATATTATGTCTCCATATTAGCCGCGCCGCGGAAATGCTGAATTTCGCGGGCAGAATTCGCCGTGCAACAATGTTCGCTACTGCCGGCGACGCGCGGTATTATGTCTCCATATTAGTCGAGGCGCGGACATGCGGAATGCGAGCGGAAGTTCTCTCCGTGCAACGATGTTCGCGGCTGGCCGCCACTCGCGACGTTGTGTCTCCGCGTTAGCCCAGACGCGGACAGGCTGAATTTCACCGGCAGTTTTCTCCGTGCAACAATGTTGGCGGCGGCCCGCAACGCGCGATCCCATGTCTCCGTATTGGTCGACGCGCGGACATGCCGAATGCGAGCGGAAGTTCTCTCCGTGCAACGATGTTCGCGGCTGGCCGCCACTCGCGACGTTGTGTCTCCGCGTTAGCCCAGACGCGGACAGGCTGAATTTCACCGGCAGTTTTCTCCGTGCAACAATGTTGACGGCGGCCCGCGACGCGCGATCCCATGTCTCCGGATTGGTCGACGCGCGGACATGCCGAATGCGAGCGGACGTTCGCTCCGTGCAACGATGTTCGCGGCTGGCCGCCACTCGCGACGTTGTGTCTCCGCGTTAGCCCAGACGCGGACAGGCTGAATTTCACCGGCAGTTTTCTCCGTGCAACAATGTTGGCGGCGGCCCGCGACGCGCGATCCCATGTCTCCGTATTGGTCGACGAGCGGACATGCTGAATGTGAGCGGAAGTTCTCTGCGTGCAACAATGTTCGCGGCTGGCCGCCACTCGCGATGTTATGTCTCCATATTAGCCCAGACGTGGACAGGCTGAATTTCACCGGCAGTTTTCTCCGTGCAACAATGTTGGCGGCGGTCCGCGACGCGCGATCCTATGTCTTCATATTAGTCGAGGCGCGGACATGCCGAATGTGAGCGGAAGTTCTCTCCGTGCAACAATGTTCGCGGCTGGCCGCCACTCGCGACGTTGTGTCTCCGCGTTAGCCCAGACGCGGACAGGCTGAATTTCACCGGCAGTTTTCTCCGTGCAACAATGTTGGCGGCGGCCCGCGACGCGCGATCCCATGTCTCCGTACTGGTCGACGCGCGGACATGCCGAATGCGAGCGGACGTTCGCTCCGTGCAACAATGTTCGCGGCTGGCCGCCACTCGCGATGTTATGTCTCCATATTAGCCGAGACGCGGACAGGCTGAATTTCACCGGCAGTTTTCTCCGTGCAACAATGTTGGCGGCGGCCCGTGATGCGCGATCCTATGTCTCCATATTTGTCGAGGCGCGGGCATGCTGAATGTGAGCGGAAGTTCTCTCCGTGCAACAATGTTCGCGGCTGGCCGCCACTCGCGATGTTATGTCTCCATATTAGCCGAGACGCGGACAGGCTGAATTTCACCGGCAGTTTTCTCCGTGCAACAATGTTGGCGGCGGCCCGCGACGCGCGATCCCATGTCTCCGTATTGGTCGACGCGCGGACATGCCGAATGCGAGCGGAAGTTCTTTCCGTGCAACAATGTTCGCGGCTGGCCGCCACTCGCGACGTTGTGTCTCCGCGTTAGCCCAGACGCGGAGAGGCTGAATTTCACCGGCAGTTTTCTCCGTGCAACAATGTTCGCGGCTGCCGCCACTCGCGATATTATGTCTCCATATTAGCCGCGCCGCGGAAATGCTGAATTTCGCGGGCAGAATTCGCCGTGCAACAATGTTCGCTACTGCCGGCGACGCGCGGTATTATGTCTCCATATTAGTCGAGGGGCGGACATGCTGATTGTGAGCGGAAGTTCTCTCCGTGCAACAATGTTCGCGGCTGCCGCCACTCGCGATATTATGTCTCCATATTAGCCGCGCCGCGGAAATGCTGAATTTCGCGGGCAGAATTCGCCGTGCAACAATGTTCGCTACTGCCGGCGACGCGCGGTATTATGTCTCCATATTAGTCGAGGCGCGGACATGCGGAATGCGAGCGGAAGTTCTCTCCGTGCAACGATGTTCGCGGCTGGCCGCCACTCGCGACGTTGTGTCTCCGCGTTAGCCCAGACGCGGAGAGGCTGAATTTCACCGGCAGTTTTCTCCGTGCAACAATGTTGGCGGCGGCCCGCGACGCGCGATCCCATGTCTCCGTATTGGTCGACGCGCGGACATGCCGAATGCGAGCGGAAGTTCTCTCCGTGCAACGATGTTCGCGGCTGGCCGCCACTCGCGACGTTGTGTCTCCGCGTTAGCCCAGACGCGGACAGGCTGAATTTCACCGGCAGTTTTCTCCGTGCAACAATGTTGACGGCGGCCCGCGACGCGCGATCCCATGTCTCCGGATTGGTCGACGCGCGGACATGCCTAATGCGAGCGGAAGTTCTCTCCGTGCAACAATGTTCGCGGCTGGCCGCCACTCGCGACGTTGTGCCTCCGCGTTAGCCCAGACGCGGACAGGCTGAATTTCACCGGCAGTTCTCTCCGTGCAACAATGTTGGCGGCGGCCCGCGACGCGCGATCCCATGTCTCCGTATTGGTCGACGCGCGGACATGCCGAATGCGAGCGGAAGTTCTCTCCGTGCAACAATGCTCGCGGCTGCCCGCCACTCGCGATATTATGTCTCCATATTAGCCGCGCCGCGGAAATGCTGAATTTCGCGGGCAGAATTCGCCGTGCAACAATGTTCGCTACTGCCGGCGACGCGCGGTATTATGTCTCCATATTAGTCGAGGCGCGGACATGCGGAATGCGAGCGGAAGTTCTCTCCGTGCAACGATGTTCGCGGCTGGCCGCCACTCGCGACGTTGTGTCTCCGCGTTAGCCCAGACGCGGAGAGGCTGAATTTCACCGGCAGTTTTCTCCGTGCAACAATGTTGGCGGCGGCCCGCGACGCGCGATCCCATGTCTCCGTATTGGTCGACGCGCGGACATGCCGAATGCGAGCGGAAGTTCTCTCCGTGCAACAATGTTGGCGGCGGCCCGCGACGCGCGATCCCATGTCTCCGTATTGGTCGACGCGCGGACATGCCGAATGCGAGCGGACGTTCTCTCCGCGCAACAATGTTCGCGGCTGGCCGCCACTCGCGACGTTGTGTCTCCATATTAGCCCAGACGCGGACAGGCTGAATTTCACCGGCAGTTTTCTCCGTGCAACAATGTTGGCGGCGGCCCGCGACGCGCGATCCTATGTCTCCATTTCAGTCGAGGGGCGCACATGCTGATTGTGAGCGGAAGTTCTCTCCGTGCAACAATGTTCGCGGCTGCCGCCACTCATGATATTATGTCTCCATATTAGCCGCGCCGCGGAAATGCTGAATTTCGCGGGCAGAATTCGCCGTGCAACAATGTTCGCTACTGCCGGCGACGCGCGGTATTATGTCTCCATATTAGTCGAGGCGCGGACATGCGGAATGCGAGCGGAAGTTCTCTCCGTGCAACGATGTTCGCGGCTGGCCGCCACTCGCGACGTTGTGTCTCCGCGTTAGCCCAGACGCGGACAGGCTGAATTTCACCGGCAGTTCTCTCCGTGCAACAATGTTGGCGGCGGCCCGCGACGCGCGATCCCATGTCTCCGTATTGGTCGACGCGCGGACATGCCGAATGCGAGCGGAAGTTCTCTCCGTGCAACAATGCTCGCGGCTGCCCGCCACTCGCGATATTATGTCTCCATATTAGCCCAGACGCGGACAGGCTGAATTTCGCGGGCAGAATTCGCCGTGCAACAATGTTCTCTACTGCCGGCGACGCGCGGTATTATGTCTCCATACTAGCCGAGGCGCGGACATGCTCAATGTGAGCGGAAGTTCTGTCCGTGCAACAATGTTCGCGGCTGGCCGCCACTCGCGATATTATGTCTCCATATTAGCCCAGACGCGGACAGGCTGAATTTCACCGGCAGTTTTCTCCGTGCAACAATGTTGGCGGCGGCCCGCGACGCGCGATCCTATGTCTCTATTTCAGTCGAGGGGCGGACATGCTGATTGTGAGCGGAAGTTCTCTCCGTGCAACAATGTTCGCGGCTGCCGCCACTCACGATATTATGTCTCCATATTAGCCGCGCCGCGGAAATGCTGAATTTCGCGGGCAGAATTCGCCGTGCAACAATGTTCGCTACTGCCGGCGACGCGCGGTATTATGTCTCCATATTAGTCGAGGCGCGGACATGCGGAATGCGAGCGGAAGTTCTCTCCGTGCAACGATGTTCGCGGCTGGCCGCCAATCGCGACGTTGTGTCTCCGCGTTAGCCCAGACGCGGAGAGGCTGAATTTCACCGGCAGTTTTCTCCGTGCAACAATGTTGGCGGCGGCCCGCGACGCGCGATCCCATGTCTCCGTATTGGTCGACGCGCGGACATGCCGAATGCGAGCGGAAATTCTCTCCGTGCAACGATGTTCGCGGCTGGCCGCCACTCGCGACGTTGTGTCTCCGCGTTAGCCCAGACGCGGACAGGCTGAATTTCACCGGCAGTTTTCTCCGTGCAACAATGTTGGCGGCGGCCCGCGACGCGCGATCCCATGTCTCCGTATTGGTCGACGCGCGGACATGCCGAATGCGAGCGGAAGTTCTCTCCGTGCAACGATGTTCGCGGCTGGCCGCCACTCGCGACGTTGTGTCTCCGCGTTGGCCCAGACGCGGACAGGCTGAATTTCACCGGCAGTTTTCTCCGTGCAACAATGTTGGCGGCGGCCCGCGACGCGCGATCCCATGTCTCCGTATTGGTCGACGCGCGGACATGCCGAATGCGAGCGGAAGTTCTCTCCGTGCAACGATGTTCGCGGCTGGCCGCCACTCGCGATATTATGTCTCCATATTAGCCCAGACGCGGACAGGCTGAATTTCACCGGCAGTTTTCTCCGTGCAACAATGTTGGCGGCGGCCCGCGACGCGCGATCCTATGCCTCCATATTAGTCGAGGGGCGGACATGCTGATTGTGAGCGGAAGTTCTCTCCGTGCAACAATGTTCGCGGCTGCCGCCACTCGCGATATTATGTCTCCATATTAGCCGCGCCGCGGAAATGCTGAATTTCGCGGGCAGAATTCGCCGTGCAACAATGTTCGCTACTGCCGGCGACGCGCGGTATTATGTCTCCATATTAGTCGAGGCGCGGACATGCGGAATGCGAGCGGAAGTTCTCTCCGTGCAACGATGTTCGCGGCTGGCCGCCACTCGCGACGTTGTGTCTCCGCGTTAGCCCAGACGCGGACAGGCTGAATTTCACCGGCAGTTTTCTCCGTGCAACAATGTTGGCGGCGCCCCGCGACGCGCGATCCCATGTCTCCGTATTGGTCGACGCGCGGACATGCGGAATGCGAGCGGAAGTTCTCTCCGTGCAACGATGTTCGCGGCTGGCCGCCACTCGCGACGTTGTGTCTCCGCGTTAGCCCAGACGCGGACAGGCTGAATTTCACCGGCAGTTCTCTCCGTGCAACAATGTTGGCGGCGGCCCGCGACGCGCGATCCCATGTCTCCGTATTGGTCGACGCGCGGACATGCCGAATGCGAGCGGAAGTTCTCTCCGTGCAACAATGCTCGCGGCTGCCCGCCACTCGCGATATTATGTCTCCATATTAGCCCAGACGCGGACAGGCTGAATTTCGCGGGCAGAATTCGCCGTGCAACAATGTTCTCTACTGCCGGCGACGCGCGGTATTATGTCTCCATACTAGCCGAGGCGCGGACATGCTCAATGTGAGCGGAAGTTCTGTCCGTGCAACAATGTTCGCGGCTGGCCGCCACTCGCGATATTATGTCTCCATATTAGCCCAGACGCGGACAGGCTGAATTTCACCGGCAGTTTTCTCCGTGCAACAATGTTGGCGGCGGCCCGCGACGCGCGATCCTATGTCTCCATTTCAGTCGAGGGGCGGACATGCTGATTGTGAGCGGAAGTTCTCTCCGTGCAACAATGTTCGCGGCTGCCGCCACTCACGATATTATGTCTCCATATTAGCCGCGCCGCGGAAATGCTGAATTTCGCGGGCAGAATTCGCCGTGCAACAATGTTCGCTACTGCCGGCGACGCGCGGTATTATGTCTCCATATTAGTCGAGGCGCGGACATGCGGAATGCGAGCGGAAGTTCTCTCCGTGCAACGATGTTCGCGGCTGGCCGCCAATCGCGACGTTGTGTCTCCGCGTTAGCCCAGACGCGGAGAGGCTGAATTTCACCGGCAGTTTTCTCCGTGCAACAATGTTGGCGGCGGCCCGCGACGCGCGATCCCATGTCTCCGTATTGGTCGACGCGCGGACATGCCGAATGCGAGCGGAAATTCTCTCCGTGCAACGATGTTCGCGGCTGGCCGCCACTCGCGACGTTGTGTCTCCGCGTTAGCCCAGACGCGGACAGGCTGAATTTCACCGGCAGTTTTCTCCGTGCAACAATGTTGGCGGCGGCCCGCGACGCGCGATCCCATGTCTCCGTATTGGTCGACGCGCGGACATGCCGAATGCGAGCGGAAGTTCTCTCCGTGCAACGATGTTCGCGGCTGGCCGCCACTCGCGACGTTGTGTCTCCGCGTTGGCCCAGACGCGGACAGGCTGAATTTCACCGGCAGTTTTCTCCGTGCAACAATGTTGGCGGCGGCCCGCGACGCGCGATCCCATGTCTCCGTATTGGTCGACGCGCGGACATGCCGAATGCGAGCGGAAGTTCTCTCCGTGCAACGATGTTCGCGGCTGGCCGCCACTCGCGATATTATGTCTCCATATTAGCCCAGACGCGGACAGGCTGAATTTCACCGGCAGTTTTCTCCGTGCAACAATGTTGGCGGCGGCCCGCGACGCGCGATCCTATGCCTCCATATTAGTCGAGGGGCGGACATGCTGATTGTGAGCGGAAGTTCTCTCCGTGCAACAATGTTCGCGGCTGCCGCCACTCGCGATATTATGTCTCCATATTAGCCGCGCCGCGGAAATGCTGAATTTCGCGGGCAGAATTCGCCGTGCAACAATGTTCGCTACTGCCGGCGACGCGCGGTATTATGTCTCCATATTAGTCGAGGCGCGGACATGCGGAATGCGAGCGGAAGTTCTCTCCGTGCAACGATGTTCGCGGCTGGCCGCCACTCGCGACGTTGTGTCTCCGCGTTAGCCCAGACGCGGACAGGCTGAATTTCACCGGCAGTTTTCTCCGTGCAACAATGTTGGCGGCGGCCCGCGACGCGCGATCCCATGTCTCCGTATTGGTCGACGCGCGGACATGCCGAATGCGAGCGGAAGTTCTCTCCGTGCAACGATGTTCGCGGCTGGCCGCCACTCGCGACGTTGTGTCTCCGCGTTAGCCCAGACGCGGACAGGCTGAATTTCACCGGCAGTTTTCTCCGTGCAACAATGTTGGCGGCGGCCCGCGACGCGCGATCCCATGTCTCCGTATTGGTCGACGCGCGGACATGCCGAATGCGAGCGGAAGTTCTCTCCGTGCAACGATGTTCGCGGCTGGCCGCCACTCGCGACGTTGTGTCTCCGCGTTAGCCCAGACGCGGACAGGCTGAATTTCACCGGCAGTTTTCTCCGTGCAACAATGTTGGCGGCGGCCCGCGACGCGCGATCCCATGTCTCCGTATTGGTCGACGCGCGGACATGCCGAATGCGAGCGGAAGTTCTCTCCGTGCAACGATGTTCGCGGCTGGCCGCCACTCGCGACGTTGTGTCTCCGCGTTAGCCCAGACGCGGACAGGCTGAATTTCACCGGCAGTTCTCTCCGTGCAACAATGTTGGCGGCGGCCCGCGACGCGCGATCCCATGTCTCCGTATTGGTCGACGCGCGGACATGCCGAATGCGAGCGGACGTTCTCTCCGCGCAACAATGTTCGCGGCTGGCCGCCACTCGCGACGTTGTGTCTCCATATTAGCCCAGACGCGGACAGGCTGAATTTCACCGGCAGTTTTCTCCGTGCAACAATGTTGGCGGCGGCCCGCGACGCGCGATCCTATGTCTCCATTTCAGTCGAGGGGCGGACATGCTGATTGTGAGCGGAAGTTCTCTCCGTGCAACAATGTTCGCGGCTGCCGCCACTCACGATATTATGTCTCCATATTAGCCGCGCCGCGGAAATGCTGAAATTCGCGGGCAGAATTCGCCGTGCAACAATGTTCGCTACTGCCGGCGACGCGCGGTATTATGTCTCCATATTAGTCGAGGCGCGGACATGCGGAATGCGAGCGGAAGTTCTCTCCGTGCAACGATGTTCGCGGCTGGCCGCCACTCGCGACGTTGTGTCTCCGCGTTAGCCCAGACGCGGAGAGGCTGAATTTCACCGGCAGTTTTCTCCGTGCAACAATGTTGGCGGCGGCCCGCGACGCGCGATCCCATGTCTCCGTATTGGTCGACGCGCGGACTTGCCGAATGCGAGCGGAAGTTCTCTCCGTGCAACGATGTTCGCGGCTGGCCGCCACTCGCGACGTTGTGTCTCCGCGTTAGCCCAGACGCGGACAGGCTGAATTTCACCGGCAGTTTTCTCCGTGCAACAATGTTGACGGCGGCCCGCGACGCGCGATCCCATGTCTCCGTATTGGTCGACGCGCGGACATGCCTAATGCGAGCGGAAGTTCTCTCCGTGCAACAATGTTCGCGGCTGGCCGCCACTCGCGACGTTGTGTCTCCGCGTTAGCCCAGACGCGGACAGGCTGAATTTCACCGGCAGTTCTCTCCGTGCAACAATGTTGGCGGCGGCCCGCGACGCGCGATCCCATGTCTCCGTATTGGTCGACGCGCGGACATGCCGAATGCGAGCGGAAGTTCTCTCCGTGCAACAATGCTCGCGCCTGCCCGCCACTCGCGATATTATGTCTCCATATTAGCCCAGACGCGGACAGGCTGAATTTCGCGGGCAGAATTCGCCGTGCAACAATGTTCGCTACTGCCCGCGACGCGCGGTATTATGTCTCCATATTAGCCGAGGCGCGGACATGCTCAATGTGAGCGGAAGTTCTGTCCGTGCAACAATGTTCGCGGCTGGCCGCCACTCGCGATATTATGTCTCCATATTAGCCCAGACGCGGACAGGCTGAATTTCACCGGCAGTTTTCTCCGTGCAACAATGTTGGCGGCGGCCCGCGACGCGCGATCCTATGCCTCCATATTAGTCGAGGGGCGGACATGCTGATTGTGAGCGGAAGTTCTCCCCGTGCAACAATGTTCGCGGCTGCCGCCACTCGCGATATTATGTCTCCATATTAGCCGCGCCGCGGAAATGCTGAATTTCGCGGGCAGAATTCGCCGTGCAACAATGTTCGCTACTGCCGGCGACGCGCGGTATTATGTCTCCATATTAGTCGAGGCGCGGACATGCGGAATGCGAGCGGAAGTTCTCTCCGTGCAACGATGTTCGCGGCTGGCCGCCACTCGCGACGTTGTGTCTCCGCGTTAGCCCAGACGCGGACAGGCTGAATTTCACCGGCAGTTTTCTCCGTGCAACAATGTTGGCGGCGGCCCGCGACGCGCGATCCCATGTCTCCGTATTGGTCGACGCGCGGACATGCCGAATGCGAGCGGAAGTTCTCTCCGTGCAACGATGTTCGCGGCTGGCCGCCACTCGCGATGTTATGTCTCCATATTAGCCGAGACGCGGACAGGCTGAATTTCACCGGCAGTTTTCTCCGTGCAACAATGTTGGCGGCGGCCCGTGACGCGCGATCCTATGTCTCTATATTTGTAGAGGCGCGGACATGCTGAATGTGAGCGGAAGTTCTCTCCGTGCAACAATGTTCGCGGCTGGCCGCCACTCTCGATATTATGTCTCCATATTAGCCCAGACGCGGACAGGCTGAATTTCACCGGCAGTTTTCTCCGTGCAACAATGTTGGCGGCGGCCCGCGACGCGCGATCCCATGTCTCCGTATTGGTCGCCGCGCGGACATGCCGAATGCGAGCGGACGTTCTCTCCGCGCAACAATGTTCGCGGCTGGCCGCCACTCGCGACGTTGTGTCTCCATATTAGCCCAGACGCGGACAAGCTGAATTTCACCGGCAGTTTTCTCCGTGCAACAATGTTGGCGGCGGCCCGCGACGCGCGATCCCATGTCTCCGTATTGGTCGACGCGCGGACATGCCGAATGCGAGCGGACGTTCTCTCCGCGCAACAATGTTCGCGGCTGGCCGCCACTCGCGACGTTGTGTCTCCATATTAGCCCAGACGCGGACAGGCTGAATTTCACCGGCAGTTTTCTCCGTGCAACAATGTTGGCGGCGGCCCGCGACGCGCGATCCCATGTCTCCGTATTGGTCGACGCGCGGACATGCCGAATGCGAGCGGACGTTCTCTCCGCGCAACAATGTTCGCGGCTGGCCGCCACTCGCGACGTTGTGTCTCCATATTAGCCCAGACGCGGACAGGCTGAATTTCACCGGCAGTTTTCTCCGTGCAACAATGTTGGCGGCGGCCCGCGACGCGCGATCCCATGTCTCCGTATTGGTCGCCGCGCGGACATGCCGAATGCGAGCGGACGTTCTCTCCGCGCAACAATGTTCGCGGCTGGCCGCCACTCGCGACGTTGTGTCTCCATATTAGCCCAGACGCGGACAGGCTGAATTTCACCGGCAGTTTTCTCCGTGCAACAATGTTGGCGGCGGCCCGCGACGCGCGATCCCATGTCTCCGTATTGGTCGACGCGCGGACATGCCGAATGCGAGCGGACGTTCTCTCCGCGCAACAATGTTCGCGGCTGGCCGCCACTCGCGACGTTGTGTCTCCATATTAGCCCAGACGCGGACAGGCTGAATTTCACCGGCAGTTTTCTCCGTGCAACAATGTTGGCGGCGGCACGCGACCCGCGATCCTATTCCTCCATATTAGTCGAGGCGCGGGCATGCCGAATGTGAGCGGAAGTTCTCTCCGTGCAACAATGTTCGCGGCTGGCCGCCACTCGCGACGTTGTGTCTCCGCGTTAGCCCAGACGCGGACAGGCTGAATTTCACCGGCAGTTTTCTCCGTGCAACAATGTTGGCGGCGTCCCGCGACGCGCGATCCCATGTCTCCGTACTGGTCGACGCGCGGACATGCCGAATGCGAGCGGAAGTTCTCTCCGTGCAACAGTGTTCGCGGCTGGCCGCCACTCGCGACGTTGTGTCTCCGCGTTAGCCCAGACGCGGACAGGCTGAATTTCACCGGCAGTTTTCTCCGTGCAACAATGTTGGCGGCGGCCCGTGATGCGCGATCCTATGTCTCCATATTTGTCGAGGCGCGAACATGCTGAATGTGAGCGGAAGTTCTCTCCGTGCAACAATGTTCGCGGCTGGCCGCCACTCGCGATGTTATGTCTCCATATTAGCCCAGACGCGGA
The DNA here is from genome assembly GCA_963969225.1 of Xylocopa violacea. Classification (NCBI taxonomy): domain Eukaryota; kingdom Metazoa; phylum Arthropoda; class Insecta; order Hymenoptera; family Apidae; genus Xylocopa; species Xylocopa violacea. The sequence continues at coordinate 15,000,809 of CAXAJV010000005.1, read as the reverse complement.
GAGGCTGAATTTCACCGGCAGTTTTCTCCGTGCAACAATGTTCGCTACTGCCGGCGACGCGCGGTATTATGTCTCCATATTAGCCGAGGCGCGGACAGGCTGAATTTCACCGGCAGTTTTCTCCGTGCAACAATGTTGGCGGCGGCCCGCGACGCGCGATCCCATGTCTCCGTATTGGTCGACGCGCGGACATGCCGAATGCGAGCGGACGTTCTCTCCGCGCAACAATGTTCGCGGCTGGCCGCCACTCGCGACGTTGTGTCTCCATATTAGCCCAGACGCGGACAGGCTGAATTTCACCGGCAGTTTTCTCCGTGCAACAATGTTGGCGGCGGCCCGCGACGCGCGATCCCATGTCTCCGTATTGGTCGACGCGCGGACATGCCGAATGCGAGCGGACGTTCTCTCCGCGCAACAATGTTCGCGGCTGGCCGCCACTCGCGACGTTGTGTCTCCATATTAGCCCAGACGCGGACAGGCTGAATTTCACCGGCAGTTTTCTCCGTGCAACAATGTTGGCGGCGGCCCGCGACGCGCGATCCCATGTCTCCGTATTGGTCGCCGCGCGGACATGCCGAATGCGAGCGGACGTTCTCTCCGCGCAACAATGTTCGCGGCTGGCCGCCACTCGCGACGTTGTGTCTCCATATTAGCCCAGACGCGGACAGGCTGAATTTCACCGGCAGTTTTCTCCGTGCAACAATGTTGGCGGCGGCCCGCGACGCGCGATCCCATGTCTCCGTATTGGTCGACGCGCGGACATGCCGAATGCGAGCGGACGTTCTCTCCGCGCAACAATGTTCGCGGCTGGCCGCCACTCGCGACGTTGTGTCTCCATATTAGCCCAGACGCGGACAGGCTGAATTTCACCGGCAGTTTTCTCCGTGCAACAATGTTGGCGGCGGCACGCGACCCGCGATCCTATTCCTCCATATTAGTCGAGGCGCGGGCATGCCGAATGTGAGCGGAAGTTCTCTCCGTGCAACAATGTTCGCGGCTGGCCGCCACTCGCGACGTTGTGTCTCCGCGTTAGCCCAGACGCGGACAGGCTGAATTTCACCGGCAGTTTTCTCCGTGCAACAATGTTGGCGGCGTCCCGCGACGCGCGATCCCATGTCTCCGTACTGGTCGACGCGCGGACATGCCGAATGCGAGCGGAAGTTCTCTCCGTGCAACAGTGTTCGCGGCTGGCCGCCACTCGCGACGTTGTGTCTCCGCGTTAGCCCAGACGCGGACAGGCTGAATTTCACCGGCAGTTTTCTCCGTGCAACAATGTTGGCGGCGTCCCGCGACGCGCGATCCCATGTCTCCGTACTGGTCGACGCGCGGACATGCCGAATGCGAGCGGAAGTTCTCTCCGTGCAACAATGTTCGCGGCTGGCCGCCACTCGCGATGTTATGTCTCCATATTAGCCGAGACGCGGACAGGCTGAATTTCACCGGCAGTTTTCTCCGTGCAACAATGTTGGCGGCGGCCCGTGATGCGCGATCCTATGTCTCCATATTTGTCGAGGCGCGAACATGCTGAATGTGAGCGGAAGTTCTCTCCGTGCAACAATGTTCGCGGCTGGCCGCCACTCGCGATGTTATGTCTCCATATTAGCCGAGACGCGGACAGGCTGAATTTCACCGACAGTTTTCTCCGTGCAACAATGTTGGCGGCGGCCCGTGATGCGCGATCCTATGTCTCCATATTTGTCGAGGCGCGGGCATGCTGAATGTGAGCGGAAGTTCTCTCCGTGCAACAATGTTCGCGGCTGGCCGCCACTCGCGATGTTATGTCTCCATATTAGCCGAGACGCGGACAGGCTGAATTTCACCGGCAGTTTTCTCCGTGCAACAATGTTGGCGGCGGCCCGCGACGCGCGATCCCATGTCTCCGTATTGGTCGACGCGCGGACATGCCGAATGCGAGCGGAAGTTCTTTCCGTGCAACAATGTTCGCGGCTGGCCGCCACTCGCGACGTTGTGTCTCCGCGTTAGCCCAGACGCGGAGAGGCTGAATTTCACCGGCAGTTTTCTCCGTGCAACAATGTTCGCTACTGCCGGCGACGCGCGGTATTATGTCTCCATATTAGCCGAGGCGCGGACAGGCTGAATTTCACCGGCAGTTTTCTCCGTGCAACAATGTTGGCGGCGGCCCGCGACGCGCGATCCTATGTCTCCATATTAGTCGAGGGGCGGACATGCTGATTGTGAGCGGAAGTTCTCTCCGTGCAACAATGTTCGCGGCTGCCGCCACTCGCGATATTATGTCTCCATATTAGCCGCGCCGCGGAAATGCTGAATTTCGCGGGCAGAATTCGCCGTGCAACAATGTTCGCTACTGCCGGCGACGCGCGGTATTATGTCTCCATATTAGTCGAGGCGCGGACATGCGGAATGCGAGCGGAAGGTCTCTCCGTGCAACGATGTTCGCGGCTGGCCGCCACTCGCGACGTTGTGTCTCCGCGTTAGCCCAGACGCGGACAGGCTGAATTTCACCGGCAGTTTTCTCCGTGCAACAATGTTGGCGGCGGCCCGCGACGCGCGTTCCCATGTCTCCGTACTGGTCGACGCGCGGACATGCCGAATGCGAGCGGACGTTCGCTCCGTGCAACGATGTTCGCGGCTGGCCGCCACTCGCGACGTTGTGTCTCCATATTAGCCCAGACGCGGACAGGCTGAATTTCACCGGCAGTTTTCTCCGTGCAACAATGTTGGCGGCGGCCCGCGACGCGCGATCCCATGTCTCCGTACTGGTCGACGCGCGGACATGCCGAATGCGAGCGGACGTTCGCTCCGTGCAACGATGTTCGCGGCTGGCCGCCACTCGCGACGTTGTGTCTCCGCGTTAGCCCAGACGCGGACAGGCTGAATTTCACCGGCAGTTTTCTCCGTGCAACAATGTTGGCGGCGCCCCGCGACGCGCGATCCCATGTCTCCGTACTGGTCGACGCGCGGACATGCCGAATGCGAGCGGACGTTCCCTCCGCGCAACGATGTTCGCGGCTGTCCGCCACTCGCGACGTTCTGCCTCCGCGTTAGCCCAGACGCGGACAGGCTGAATTTCACCGGCAGTTTTCTCCGTGCAACAATGTTGGCGGCGGCCCGCGACCCGCGATCCTATTCCTCCATATTACTCGAGGCGCGGGCATGCCGAATGTGAGCGGAAGTTCTCTCCGTGCAACGATGTTCGCGGCTGGCCGCCACTCGCGACGTTGTGTCTCCGCGTTAGCCCAGACGCGGACAGGCTGAATTTCACCGGCAGTTTTCTCCGTGCAACAATGTTGGCGGCGGCCCGCGACGCGCGATCCCATGTCTCCGTACTGGTCGACGCGCGGACATGCCGAATGAGAGCGGACGTTCCCTCCGTGCAACGATGTTCGCGGCTGGCCGCCACTCGCGGCGTTGTGTCTCCGCGTCAGCCCAGACGCGGACAGGCTGAATTTCACCGGCAGTTTTCTCCGTGCAACAATGTTGGCGGCGGCCCGCGACGCGCGATCCCATGTCTCCGTACTGGTCGACGCGCGGACATGCCGAATGCGAGCGGACGTTCCCTCCGCGCAACGATGTTCGCGGCTGGCCGTCACTCGCGACGTTCTGCCTCCGCGTTAGCCCAGACGCGGACAGGCTGAATTTCACCGGCAGTTTTCTCCGTGCAACAATGTTGGCGGCGGCCCGCGACCCGCGATCCTATTCCTCCATATTAGTCGAGGCGCGGACATGCTGAATGTGAGCGGAAGTTCTCTCCGTGCAACATTGTTCGCGGCTGGCCGCCACTCGCGACGTTGTGTCTCCGCGTTAGCCCAGACGCGGACAGGCTGAATTTCACCGGCAGTTTTCTCCGTGCAACAATGTTGGCAGCGGCCCGCGACGCGCGATCCCATGTCTCCGTACTGGTCGACGCGCGGACATGCCGAATGCGAGCGGACGTTCGCTCCGTGCAACGATGTTCGCGGCTGGCCGCCACTCGCGACGTTGTGTCTCCGCGTTAGCCCAGACGCGGACAGGCTGAATTTCACCGGCAGTTTTCTCCGTGCAACAATGTTGGCGGCGCCCCGCGACGCGCGATCCCATGTCTCCGTACTGGTCGACGCGCGGACATGCCGAATGCGAGCGGACGTTCCCTCCGCGCAACGATGTTCGCGGCTGGCCGCCACTCGCGACGTTCTGCCTCCGCGTTAGCCCAGACGCGGACAGGCTGAATTTCACCGGCAGTTTTCTCCGTGCAACAATGTTGGCGGCGGCCCGCGACCCGCGATCCTATTCCTCCATATTAGTCGAGGCGCGGGCATGCCGAATGTGAGCGGAAGTTCTCTCCGTGCAACGATGTTCGCGGCTGGCCGCCACTCGCGACGTTGTGTCTCCGCGTTAGCCCAGACGCGGACAGGCTGAATTTCACCGGCAGTTTTCTCCGTGCAACAATGTTGGCGGCGGCCCGCGACGCGCGATCCCATGTCTCCGTACTGGTCGACGCGCGGACATGCCGAATGAGAGCGGACGTTCCCTCCGTGCAACGATGTTCGCGGCTGGCCGCCACTCGCGGCGTTGTGTCTCCGCGTTAGCCCAGACGCGGACAGGCTGAATTTCACCGGCAGTTTTCTCCGTGCAACAATGTTGGCGGCGGCCCGCGACGCGCGTTCCCATGTCTCCGTACTGGTCGACGCGCGGACATGCCGAATGCGAGCGGACGTTCGCTCCGTGCAACGATGTTCGCGGCTGGCCGCCACTCGCGACGTTGTGTCTCCATATTAGCCCAGACGCGGACAGGCTGAATTTCACCGGCAGTTTTCTCCGTGCAACAATGTTGGCGGCGGCCCGCGACGCGCGATCCCATGTCTCCGTACTGGTCGACGCGCGGACATGCCGAATGCGAGCGGACGTTCGCTCCGTGCAACGATGTTCGCGGCTGGCCGCCACTCGCGACGTTGTGTCTCCGCGTTAGCCCAGACGCGGACAGGCTGAATTTCACCGGCAGTTTTCTCCGTGCAACAATGTTGGCGGCGCCCCGCGACGCGCGATCCCATGTCTCCGTACTGGTCGACGCGCGGACATGCCGAATGCGAGCGGACGTTCCCTCCGCGCAACGATGTTCGCGGCTGTCCGCCACTCGCGACGTTCTGCCTCCGCGTTAGCCCAGACGCGGACAGGCTGAATTTCACCGGCAGTTTTCTCCGTGCAACAATGTTGGCGGCGGCCCGCGACCCGCGATCCTATTCCTCCATATTACTCGAGGCGCGGGCATGCCGAATGTGAGCGGAAGTTCTCTCCGTGCAACGATGTTCGCGGCTGGCCGCCACTCGCGACGTTGTGTCTCCGCGTTAGCCCAGACGCGGACAGGCTGAATTTCACCGGCAGTTTTCTCCGTGCAACAATGTTGGCGGCGGCCCGCGACGCGCGATCCCATGTCTCCGTACTGGTCGACGCGCGGACATGCCGAATGAGAGCGGACGTTCCCTCCGTGCAACGATGTTCGCGGCTGGCCGCCACTCGCGGCGTTGTGTCTCCGCGTCAGCCCAGACGCGGACAGGCTGAATTTCACCGGCAGTTTTCTCCGTGCAACAATGTTGGCGGCGGCCCGCGACGCGCGATCCCATGTCTCCGTACTGGTCGACGCGCGGACATGCCGAATGCGAGCGGACGTTCCCTCCGCGCAACGATGTTCGCGGCTGGCCGTCACTCGCGACGTTCTGCCTCCGCGTTAGCCCAGACGCGGACAGGCTGAATTTCACCGGCAGTTTTCTCCGTGCAACAATGTTGGCGGCGGCCCGCGACCCGCGATCCTATTCCTCCATATTAGTCGAGGCGCGGACATGCTGAATGTGAGCGGAAGTTCTCTCCGTGCAACATTGTTCGCGGCTGGCCGCCACTCGCGACGTTGTGTCTCCGCGTTAGCCCAGACGCGGACAGGCTGAATTTCACCGGCAGTTTTCTCCGTGCAACAATGTTGGCAGCGGCCCGCGACGCGCGATCCCATGTCTCCGTACTGGTCGACGCGCGGACATGCCGAATGCGAGCGGACGTTCGCTCCGTGCAACGATGTTCGCGGCTGGCCGCCACTCGCGACGTTGTGTCTCCGCGTTAGCCCAGACGCGGACAGGCTGAATTTCACCGGCAGTTTTCTCCGTGCAACAATGTTGGCGGCGCCCCGCGACGCGCGATCCCATGTCTCCGTACTGGTCGACGCGCGGACATGCCGAATGCGAGCGGACGTTCCCTCCGCGCAACGATGTTCGCGGCTGGCCGCCACTCGCGACGTTCTGCCTCCGCGTTAGCCCAGACGCGGACAGGCTGAATTTCACCGGCAGTTTTCTCCGTGCAACAATGTTGGCGGCGGCCCGCGACCCGCGATCCTATTCCTCCATATTAGTCGAGGCGCGGGCATGCCGAATGTGAGCGGAAGTTCTCTCCGTGCAACGATGTTCGCGGCTGGCCGCCACTCGCGACGTTGTGTCTCCGCGTTAGCCCAGACGCGGACAGGCTGAATTTCACCGGCAGTTTTCTCCGTGCAACAATGTTGGCGGCGGCCCGCGACGCGCGATCCCATGTCTCCGTACTGGTCGACGCGCGGACATGCCGAATGAGAGCGGACGTTCCCTCCGTGCAACGATGTTCGCGGCTGGCCGCCACTCGCGGCGTTGTGTCTCCGCGTCAGCCCAGACGCGGACAGGCTGAATTTCACCGGCAGTTTTCTCCGGGCAACAATGTTGGCGGCGGCCCGCGACGCGCGATCCCATGTCTCCGTACTGGTCGACGCGCGGACATGCCGAATGCGAGCGGACGTTCCCTCCGCGCAACGATGTTCGCGGCTGGCCGTCACTCGCGACGTTCTGCCTCCGCGTTAGCCCAGACGCGGACAGGCTGAATTTCACCGGCAGTTTTCTCCGTGCAACAATGTTGGCGGCGGCCCGCGACCCGCGATCCTATTCCTCCATATTAGTCGAGGCGCGGACATGCTGAATGTGAGCGGAAGTTCTCTCCGTGCAACATTGTTCGCGGCTGGCCGCCACTCGCGACGTTGTGTCTCCGCGTTAGCCCAGACGCGGACAGGCTGAATTTCACCGGCAGTTTTCTCCGTGCAACAATGTTGGCGGCGGCCCGCGACGCGCGATCCCATGTCTCCGTACTGGTCGACGCGCGGACATGCCGAATGCGAGCGGACGTTCGCTCCGTGCAACGATGTTCGCGGCTGGCCGCCACTCGCGACGTTGTGTCTCCGCGTTAGCCCAGACGCGGACAGGCTGAATTTCACCGGCAGTTTTCTCCGTGCAACAATGTTGGCGGCGGCCCGCGACGCGCGATCCCATGTCTCCGTACTGGTCGACGCGCGGACATGCCGAATGCGAGCGGACGTTCGCTCCGTGCAACGATGTTCGCGGCTGGCCGCCACTCGCGACGTTGTGTCTCCGCGTTAGCCCAGACGCGGACAGGCTGAATTTCAACGGCAGTTTTCTCCGTGCAACAATGTTGGCGGCGGCCCGCGACGCGCGATCCCATGTCTCCGTACTGGTCGACGCGCGGACATGCCGAATGCGAGCGGACGTTCGCTCCGTGCAACGATGTTCGCGGCTGGCCGCCACTCGCGACGTTGTGTCTCCGCGTTAGCCCAGACGCGGACAGGCTGAATTTCACCGGCAGTTTTCTCCGTGCAACAATGTTGGCGGCGGCCCGCGACGCGCGTTCCCATGTCTCCGTACTGGTCGACGCGCGGACATGCCGAATGCGAGCGGACGTTCGCTCCGTGCAACGATGTTCGCGGCTGGCCGCCACTCGCGACGTTGTGTCTCCATATTAGCCCAGACGCGGACAGGCTGAATTTCACCGGCAGTTTTCTCCGTGCAACAATGTTGGCGGCGGCCCGCGACGCGCGATCCCATGTCTCCGTATTGGTCGACGAGCGGACATGCTGAATGTGAGCGGAAGTTCTCTGCGTGCAACAATGTTCGCGGCTGGCCTCCACTCGCGATGTTATGTCTCCATATTAGCCCAGACGTGGACAGGCTGAATTTCACCGGCAGTTTTCTCCGTGCAACAATGTTGGCGGCGGCCCGCGACGCGCGATCCCATGTCTCCGTACTGGTCGACGCGCGGACATGCCGAATGCGAGCGGACGTTCGCTCCGTGCAACGATGTTCGCGGCTGGCCGCCACTCGCGACGTTGTGTCTCCGCGTTAGCCCAGACGCGGACAGGCTGAATTTCACCGGCAGTTTTCTCCGTGCAACAATGTTGGCGGCGCCCCGCGACGCGCGATCCCATGTCTCCGTACTGGTCGACGCGCGGACATGCCGAATGCGAGCGGACGTTCCCTCCGCGCAACGATGTTCGCGGCTGGCCGCCACTCGCGACGTTCTGCCTCCGCGTTAGCCCAGACGCGGACAGGCTGAATTTCACCGGCAGTTTTCTCCGTGCAACAATGTTGACGGCGGCCCGCGACCCGCGATCCTATTCCTCCATATTAGTCGAGGCGCGGGCATGCCGAATGTGAGCGGAAGTTCTCTCCGTGCAACGATGTTCGCGGCTGGCCGCCACTCGCGACGTTGTGTCTCCGCGTTAGCCCAGACGCGGACAGGCTGAATTTCACCGGCAGTTTTCTCCGTGCAACAATGTTGGCGGCGGCCCGCGACGCGCGATCCCATGTCTCCATACTGGTCGACGCGCGGACATGCCGAATGCGAGCGGACGTTCCCTCCGTGCAACGATGTTCGCGGCTGGCCGCCACTCGCGGCGTTGTGTCTCCGCGTCAGCCCAGACGCGGACAGGCTGAATTTCACCGGCAGTTTTCTCCGTGCAACAATGTTGGCGGCGGCCCGCGACGCGCGATCCCATGTCTCCGTACTGGTCGACGCGCGGACATGCCGAATGCGAGCGGACGTTCCCTCCGCGCAACGATGTTCGCGGCTGGCCGTCACTCGCGACGTTCTGCCTCCGCGTTAGCCCAGACGCGGACAGGCTGAATTTCACCGGCAGTTTTCTCCGTGCAACAATGTTGGCGGCGGCCCGCGACCCGCGATCCTATTCCTCCATATTAGTCGAGGCGCGGGCATGCCGAATGCGAGCGGACGTTCGCTCCGTGCAACGATGTTCGCGGCTGGCCGCCACTCGCGACGTTGTGTCTCCGCGTTAGCCCAGACGCGGACAGGCTGAATTTCACCGGCAGTTTTCCCCGTGCAACAATGTTGGCGGCGGCCCGCGACGCGCGATCCCATGTCTCCGTACTGGTCGACGCGCGGACATGCCGAATGCGAGCGGACGTTCGCTCCGTGCAACGATGTTCGCGGCTGGCCGCCACTCGCGACGTTGTGTCTCCGCGTTAGCCCAGACGCGGACAGGCTGAATTTCACCGGCAGTTTTCTCCGTGCAACAATGTTGGCGGCGGCCCGCGACGCGCGTTCCCATGTCTCCGTACTGGTCGACGCGCGGACATGCCGAATGCGAGCGGACGTTCGCTCCGTGCAACGATGTTCGCGGCTGGCCGCCACTCGCGACGTTGTGTCTCCGCGTTAGCCCAGACGCGGACAGGCTGAATTTCACCGGCAGTTTTCTCCGTGCAACAATGTTGGCGGCGGCCCGCGACGCGCGATCCCATGTCTCCGTACTGGTCGACGCGCGGACATGCCGAATGCGAGCGGACGTTCGCTCCGTGCAACGATGTTCGCGGCTGGCCGCCACTCGCGACGTTGTGTCTCCGCGTTAGCCCAGACGCGGACAGGCTGAATTTCACCGGCAGTTTTCTCCGTGCAACAATGTTGGCGGCGGCCCGCGACGCGCGTTCCCATGTCTCCGTACTGGTCGACGCGCGGACATGCCGAATGCGAGCGGACGTTCGCTCCGTGCAACGATGTTCGCGGCTGGCCGCCACTCGCGACGTTGTGTCTCCGCGTTAGCCCAGACGCGGACAGGCTGAATTTCACCGGCAGTTTTCTCCGTGCAACAATGTTGGCGGCGGCCCGCGACGCGGGATCCCATGTCTCCGTACTGGTCGACGCGCGGACATGCCGAATGCGAGCGGACATTCGCTCCGTGCAACGATGTTCGCGGCTGGCCGCCACTCGCGACGTTTTGTCTCCGCGTTAGCCCAGACGCCGACAGGCTGAATTTCACCGGCAGTTTTCTCCGTGCAACAATGTTGGCGGCGGCCCGCGACGCGCGATCCCATGTCTCCGTATTGGTCGACGAGCGGACATGCTGAATGTGAGCGGAAGTTCTCTGCGTGCAGCAATGTTCGCGGCTGGCCGCCACTCGCGATGTTATGTCTCCATATTAGCCCAGACGTGGACAGGCTGAATTTCACCGGCAGTTTTCTCCGTGCAACAATGTTGGCGGCGGCCCGCGACGCGCGATCCCATGTCTCCGTACTGGTCGACGCGCGGACATGCCGAATGCGAGCGGACGTTCCCTCCGCGCAACGATGTTCGCGGCTGGCCGCCACTCGCGACGTTCTGCCTCCGCGTTAGCCCAGACGCGGACAGGCTGAATTTCACCGGCAGTTTTCTCCGTGCAACAATGTTGGCGGCGGCCCGCGACCCGCGATCCTATTCCTCCATATTAGTCGAGGCGCGGGTATGCCGAATGTGAGCGGAAGTTCTCTCCGTGCAACGATGTTCGCGGCTGGCCGCCACTCGCGACGTTGTGTCTCCGCGTTAGCCCAGACGCGGACAGGCTGAATTTCACCGGCAGTTTTCTCCGTGCAACAATGTTGGCGGCGGCCCGCGACGCGCGATCCCTTGTCTCCGTATTGGTCGACGCGCGGACATGCCGAATGCGAGCGGAAGTTCTCTCCGTGCAACAATGTTCGCGGCTGGCCGCCACTCGCGACGTTGTGTCTCCGCGTTAGCCCAGACGCGGACAGGCTGAATTTCACCGGCAGTTTTCTCCGTGCAACAATGTTGGCGGCGGCCCGCGACGCGCGATCCCATGTCTCCGTATTGGTCGACGAGCGGACATGCCGAATGCGAGCGGAAGTTCTCGCCGTGCAACAATGTTCGCGGCTGGCCGCCACTCGCGACGTTGTGTCTCCGCGTTAGCCCAGACGCGGACAGACTGAATTTCACCGGCAGTTTTCTCCGTGCAACAATGTTGGCGGCGGCCCGCGACGCGCGATCCCATGTCTCCGTACTGGTCGACGCGCGGACATGCCGAATGCGAGCGGACGTTCCCTCCGCGTAACGATGTTCGCGGCTGGCCGCCACTCGCGACGTTCTGCCTCCGCGTTAGCCCAGACGCGGACAGGCTGAATTTCACCGGCAGTTTTCTCCGTGCAACAATGTTGGCGGCGGCCCGCGACCCGCGATCCTATTCCTCCATATTATTCGAGGCGCGGCCATGCCGAATGTGAGCGGAAGTTCTCTCCGTGCAAGGATATTCGCGGCTGGCCGCCACTCGCGACGTTGTGTCTCCGCGTTAGCCCAGACGCGGACAGGCTGAATTTCACCGGCAGTTTTCTCCGTGCAACAATGTTGGCGGCGGCCCGCGACGCGCGATCCCTTGTCTCCGTATTGGTCGACGCGCGGACATGCCGAATGCGAGCGGAAGTTCTCTCCGTGCAACAATGTTCGCGGCTGGCCGCCACTCGCGACGTTGTGTCTCCGCGTTAGCCCAGACGCGGACAGGCTGAATTTCACCGGCAGTTTTCTCCGTGCAACAATGTTGGCGGCGGCCCGCGACGCGCGATCCCATGTCTCCGTATTGGTCGACGAGCGGACATGCCGAATGCGAGCGGAAGTTCTCTCCGTGCAACAATGTACGCGGCTGGCCGCCACTCGCGACGTTGTGTCTCCGCGTTAGCCCAGACGCGGACAGACTGAATTTCACCGGCAGTTTTCTCCGTGCAACAATGTTGGCGGCGGCCCGCGACGCGCGATCCCATGTCTCCGTACTGGTCGACGCGCGGACATGCCGAATGCGAGCGGACGTTCCCTCCGCGCAACGATGTTCGCGGCTGGCCGCCACTCGCGACGTTCTGCCTCCGCGTTAGCCCAGACGCGGACAGGCTGAATTTCACCGGCAGTTTTCTCCGTGCAACAATGTTGGCGGCGGCCCGCAACCCGCGATCCTATTCCTCCATATTAGTCGAGGCGCGGCCATGCCGAATGTGAGCGGAAGTTCTCTCCGTGCAACGATGTTCGCGGCTGGCCGCCACTCGCGACGTTGTGTCTCCGCGTTAGCCCAGACGCGGACAGGCTGAATTTCACCGGCAGTTTTCTCCGTGCAACAATGTTGGCGGCGGCCCGCGACGCGCGATCCCATGTCTCCGTATTGGTCGACGAGCGGACATGCCGAATGCGGGCGGAAGTTCTCTCCGTGCAACAATGTTCGCGGCTGGCCGCCACTCGCGACGTTGTGTCTCCGCGTTAGCCCAGACGCGGACAGGCTGAATTCATCGGCAGTTTTCTCCGTGCAACAATGTTGGCGGCGGCCCGCGACGCGCGATCCCATGTCTCCGTATTGGTCGACGAGCGGACATGCCGAATGCGAGCGGAAGTTCTCTCCGTGCAACAATGTTCGCGGCTGGCCGCCACTCGCGACGTTGTGTCTCCGCGTTAGCCTAGACGCGGACAGGCTGAATTCATCGGCAGTTTTCTCCGTGCAACAATGTTGGCGGCGGCCCGCGACGCGCGATCCCATGTCTCCGTATTGGTCGACGCGCGGACTTGCCGAATGCGAGCGGAAGTTCTCTCCGTGCAACAATGTTCGCGGCTGGCCGCCACTCGCGACGTTGTGTCTCCGCGTTAGCCCAGACGCGGACAGGCTGAATTTCACCGGCAGTTTTCTCCGTGCAACAATGTTGGCGGCGGCCCGCGACGCGCGATCCCATGTCTCCGTATTGGTCGACGCGCGGACATGCCGAATGCGAGCGGAAGTTCTCTCCGTGCAACAATGTTCGCGGCTGGCCGCCACTCGCGACGTTGTGTCTCCGCGTTAGCCCAGACGCGGACAGGCTGAATTTCACCGGCAGTTTTCTCCGTGCAACAATGTTGGCGGCGGCCCGCGACGCGCGATCCCATGTCTCCGTATTGGTCGACGCGCGGACATGCCGAATGCGAGCGGAAGTTCTCTCCGTGCAACAATGTTCGCGGCTGGCCGCCACTCGCGACGTTGTGTCTCCGCGTTAGCCCAGACGCGGACAGGCTGAATTTCACCGGCAGTTTTCTCCGTGCAACAATGTTGGCGGCGGCCCGCGACGCGCGATCCCATGTTTCCGTATTGGTCGACGCGCGGACATGCCGAATGCGAGCGGAAGTTCTCTCCGTGCAACAATGTTCGCGGCTGGCCGCCACTCGCGACGTTGTGTCTCCGCGTTAGCCCAGACGCGGACAGGCTGAATTTCACCGGCAGTTTTCTCCGTGCAACAATGTTGGCGGCGGCCCGCGACGCGCGATCCCATGTTTCCGTATTGGTCGACGCGCGGACATGCCGAATGCGAGCGGAAGTTCTCTCCGTGCAACAATGTTCGCGGCTGGCCGCCACTCGCGACGTTGTGTCTCCGCGTTAGCCCAGACGCGGACAGGCTGAATTTCACCGGCAGTTTTCTCCGTGCAACAATGTTGGCGGCGGTCCGCGACGCGCGATCCTATGTCTCCATATTAGTCGAGGCGCGGACATGCTGAATGTGAGCGGAAGTTCTCTCCCTGCAACAATGTTCGCGGCTGGCCGCCACTCGCGATATTATGTCTCCATATTAGCCCAGACGCGGACAGGCTGAATTTCACCGGCAGTTTTCTCCGTGCAACAATGTTGGCGGCGGCCCGCGACGCGATATCCTATGTCTTCATATTAGTCGAGGCGCGGACATGCTGAATGTGAGCGGAAGTTCTCTCCGTGCAACATTGTTCGCGGCTGGCCGCCACTCGCGATATTATGTCTCCACATTAGCCCAGACGCGGACAGGCTGAATTTCGCGGGCAGAATTCGCCGTGCAACAAAGTTCGCTACTGCCGGCGACGCGCGGTATTATGTCTCCATATTAGCCGAGGCGCGGACATGCTCAATGTGAGCGGAAGTTCTGTCCGTGCAACAATGTTCGCGGCTGGCCGCCACTCGCGATATTATGTCTCCATATTAGCCCAGACGCGGACAGGCTGAATTTCACCGGCAGTTTTCTCCGTGCAACAATGTTGGCGGCGGCCCGCGACGCGCGATCCTATGTCTCCATATTAGTCGAGGCGCGGACATGGTGAATGTGAGCGGAAGTTCTCTCAGTGCAACAATGTTCGCGGCTGGCCGCCACTCGCGATATTATGTCTCCATATTAGCCGCGCCGCGGAAATGCTGAATTTCGCGGGCAGAATTCGCCGTGCAACAATGTTCGCTACTGCCGGCGACGCGCGGTATTATGTCTCCATATTAGTCGAGGCGCGGACATGCGGAATGCGAGCGGAAGTTCTCTCCGTGCAACGATGTTCGCGGCTGACCGCCACTCGCGACGTTGTGTCTCCGCGTTAGCCCAGACGCGGACAGGCTGAATTTCACCGGCAGTTTTCTCCGTGCAACAATGTTGGCGGCGGTCCGCGACGCGCGATCCTATGTCTCCATATTAGTCGAGGCGCGGACATGCTGAATGTGAGCGGAAGCTCTCTCCGTGCAACAATGTTCGCGGCTGGCCGCCACTCGCGATATTATGTCTCCGCGTTAGCCCAGACGCGGACAGGCTGAATTTCACCGGCAGTTTTCTCCGTGCAACAATGTTGGCGGCGGCCCGCGACGCGCGATCCCATGTCTCCGTATTGGTCGACGCGCGGACATGCCGAATGCGAGCGGAAGTTCTCTCCGTGCAACAATGTTCGCGGCTGGCCGCCACTCGCGACGTTGTGTCTCCGCGTTAGCCCCGACGCGGACAGGCTGAATTTCACCGGCAGTTTTCTCCGTGCAACAATGTTGGCGGCGGCCCGCGACGCGCGATCCCATGTCTCCGTATTGGTCGACGCGCGGACATGCCGAATGCGAGCGGAAGTTCTCTCCGTGCAACAATGTTCGCGGCTGGCCGCCACTCGCGACGTTGTGTCTCCGCGTTAGCCCCGACGCGGACAGGCTGAATTTCACCGGCAGTTTTCTCCGTGCAACAATGTTGGCGGCGGCCCGCGACGCGCGATCCCATGTCTCCGTATTGGTCGACGCGCGGACATGCCGAATGCGAGCGGAAGTTCTCTCCGTGCAACAATGCTCGCGGCTGCCCGCCACTCGCGATATTATGTCTCCATATTAGCCCAGACGCGGACAGGCTGAATTTCACCGGCAGTTTTCTCCGTGCAACAATGTTGGCGGCGGCCCGCGACGCGCGATCCTATGTCTCCATATTAGTCGAGGCGCGGACATGGTGAATGTGAGCGGAAGTTCTCTCAGTGCAACAATGTTCGCGGCTGGCCGCCACTCGCGATATTATGTCTCCATATTAGCCCAGACGCGGACAGGCTGAATTTCACCGGCAGTTTTCTCCGTGCAACAATGTTGGCGGCGGCCCGCGACGCGATATCCTATGTCTTCATATTAGTCGAGGCGCGGACATGCTGAATGTGAGCGGAAGTTCTCTCCGTGCAACATTGTTCGCGGCTGGCCGCCACTCGCGATATTATGTCTCCACATTAGCCCAGACGCGGACAGGCTGAATTTCGCGGGCAGAATTCGCCGTGCAACAATGTTCGCTACTGCCGGCGACGCGCGGTATTATGTCTCCATATTAGTCGAGGCGCGGACATGCGGAATGCGAGCGGAAGTTCTCTCCGTGCAACGATGTTCGCGGCTGGCCGCCACTCGCGACGTTGTGTCTCCGCGTTAGCCCAGACGCGGACAGGCTGAATTTCACCGGCAGTTTTCTCCGTGCAACAATGTTGGCGGCGGTCCGCGACGCGCGATCCTATGTCTCCATATTAGTCGAGGCGCGGACATGCTGAATGTGAGCGGAAGCTCTCTCCGTGCAACAATGTTCGCGGCTGGCCGCCACTCGCGATATTATGTCTCCGCGTTAGCCCAGACGCGGACAGGCTGAATTTCACCGGCAGTTTTCTCCGTGCAACAATGTTGGCGGCGGCCCGCGACGCGCGATCCCATGTCTCCGTATTGGTCGACGCGCGGACATGCCGAATGCGAGCGGAAGTTCTCTCCGTGCAACAATGTTCGCGGCTGGCCGCCACTCGCGACGTTGTGTCTCCGCGTTAGCCCAGACGCGGACAGGCTGAATTTCACCGACAGTTTTCTCCGTACAACAATGTTGGCGGCGGTCCGCGACGCGCGATCCTATGTCTCCATATTAGTCGAGGCGCGGACATGCTGAATGTGAGCGGAAGTTCTCTCCGTGCAACAATATTCGCGGCTGGCCGCCACTCGCGATATTATGTCTCCATATTAGCCCAGACGCGGACAGGCTGAATTTCACCGGCAGTTTTCTCCGTGCAACAATGTTGGCGGCGGCCCGCGACGCGCGATCCCATGTCTCCGTATTGGTCGACGCGCGGACATGCCGAATGCGAGCGGAAGTTCTCTCCGTGCAACAATGTTCGCGGCTGGCCGCCACTCGCGACGTTGTGTCTCCGCGTTAGCCCAGACGCGGACAGGCTGAATTTCACCGACAGTTTTCTCCGTGCAACAATGTTGGCGGCGGTCCGCGACGCGCGATCCTATGTCTCCATATTAGTCGATGCGCGGACATGCTGAATGTGAGCGGAAGCTCTCTCCGTGCAACAATGTTCGCGGCTGGCCGCCACTCGCGATATTATGTCTCCGCGTTAGCCCAGACGCGGACAGGCTGAATTTCACCGGCAGCTTTCTCCGTGCAACAACGTTGGCGGCGGCCCGCGACGCGCGATCCCATGTCTCCGTATTGGTCGACGCGCGGACATGCCGAATGCGAGCGGAAGTTCTCTCCGTGCAACAATGTTCGCGGCTGGCCGCCACTCGCGACGTTGTGTCTCCGCGTTAGCCCAGACGCGGACAGGCTGAATTTCACCGGCAGTTTTCTCCGTGCAACAATGTTGGCGGCGGCCCGCGACGCGCGATCCCATGTCTCCGTATTGGTCGACGCGCAGACATGCCGAATGCGAGCGGAAGTTCTCTCCGTGCAACAATGTTCGCGGCTGGCCGCCACTCGCGACGTTGTGTCTCCGCGTTAGCCCAGACGCGGACAGGCTGAATTTCACCGGCAGTTTTCTCCGTGCAACAATGTTGGCGGCGGTCCGCGACGCGCGATCCTATGTCTCCATATTAGTCGAGGCGCGGACATGCTGAATGTGAGCGGAAGTTCTCTCCGTGCAACAATGTTCGCGGCTGGCCGCCACTCGCGATATTATGTCTCCATATTAGCCCAGACGCGGACAGGCTGAATTTCACCGGCAGTTTTCTCCGTGCAACAATGTTGGCGGCGGTCCGCGACGCGCGATCCTATGTCTCCATATTAGTCGAGGCGCGGACATGCTGAATGTGAGCGGAAGCTCTCTCCGTGCAACAATGTTCGCGGCTGGCCGCCACTCGCGATATTATGTCTCCGCGTTAGCCCAGACGCGGACAGGCTGAATTTCACCGGCAGTTTTCTCCGTGCAACAATGTTGGCGGCGGCCCGCGACGCGCGATCCCATGTCTCCGTATTGGTCGATGCGCGGACATGCCGAATGCGAGCGGAAGTTCTCTCCGTGCAACAATGTTGGCGGCGGCCCGCGACGCGCGATCCCATGTCTCCGTATTGGTCGACGCGCGGACATGCCGAATGCGAGCGGAAGTTCTCTCCGTGCAACAATGTTCGCGGCTGGTCGCCACTCGCGACGTTGTGTCTCCATATTAGCCCAGACGCGGACAGGATGAATTTCACCGGCAGTTTTCTCCGTGCAACAATGTTGGCGGCGGCCCGCGACGCGCGATCCCATGTCTCCGTATTGGTCGACGCGCGGACATGCCGAATGCGAGCGGAAGTTCTCTCCGTGCAACAATGTTCGCGGCTGGCCGCCACTCGCGACGTTGTGTCTCCGCGTTAGCCCAGACGCGGACAGGCTGAATTTCACCGGCAGTTTTCTCCGTGCAACAATGTTGGCGGCGGCCCGCGACGCGCGATCCCATGTCTCCGTATTGGTCGACGCGCGGACATGCCGAATGCGAGCGGAAGTTCTCTCCGTGCAACAATGTTCGCGGCTGGCCGCCACTCGCGATATTATGTCTCCATATTAGCCCAGACGCGGACAGGCTGAATTTCACCGGCAGTTTTCTCCGTGCAACAATGTTGGCGGCGGTCCGCGACGCGCGATCCTATGTCTCCATATTAGTCGAGGCGCGGACATGCTGAATGTGAGCGGAAGCTCTCTCCGTGCAACAATGTTCGCGGCTGGCCGCCACTCGCGATATTATGTCTCCGCGTTAGCCCAGACGCGGACAGGCTGAATTTCACCGGCAGCTTTCTCCGTGCAACAATGTTGGCGGCGGCCCGCGACGCGCGATCCCATGTCTCCGTATTGGTCGACGCGCGGATATGCCGAATGCGAGCGGAAGTTCTCTCCGTGCAACAATGTTCGCGGCTGGCCGCCACTCGCGACGTTGTGTCTCCGCGTTAGCCCAGACGCGGACAGGCTGAATTTCACCGGCAGTTTTCTCCGTGCAACAATGTTGGCGGCGGCCCGCGACGCGCGATCCCATGTCTCCGTATTGGTCGACGCGCGGACATGCCGAATGCGAGCGGAAGTTCTCTCCGTGCAACAATGTTCGCGGCTGGCCGCCACTCGCGACGTTGTGTCTCCGCGTTAGCCCAGACGCGGACAGGCTGAATTTCACCGGCAGTTTTCTCCGTGCAACAATGTTGGCGGCGGCCCGCGACGCGCGATCCCATGTCTCCGTATTGGTCGACGCGCGGACATGCCGAATGCGAGCGGAAGTTCTCTCCGTGCAACAATGCTCGCGGCTGCCCGCCACTCGCGATATTATGTCTCCATATTAGCCCAGACGCGGACAGGCTGAATTTCACCGGCAGTTTTCTCCGTGCAACAATGTTGGCGGCGGTCCGCGACGCGCGATCCTATGTCTCCATATTAGTCGAGGCGCGGACATGCTGAATGTGAGCGGAAGCTCTCTCCGTGCAACAATGTTCGCGGCTGGCCGCCACTCGCGATATTATGTCTCCGCGTTAGCCCAGACGCGGACAGGCTGAATTTCACCGGCAGCTTTCTCCGTGCAACAATGTTGGCGGCGGCCCGCGACGCGCGATCCCATGTCTCCGTATTGGTCGACGCGCGGATATGCCGAATGCGAGCGGAAGTTCTCTCCGTGCAACAATGTTCGCGGCTGGCCGCCACTCGCGACGTTGTGTCTCCGCGTTAGCCCAGACGCGGACAGGCTGAATTTCACCGGCAGTTTTCTCCGTGCAACAATGTTGGCGGCGGCCCGCGACGCGCGATCCCATGTCTCCGTATTGGTCGACGCGCGGACATGCCGAATGCGAGCGGAAGTTCTCTCCGTGCAACAATGTTCGCGGCTGGCCGCCACTCGCGACGTTGTGTCTCCGCGTTAGCCCCGACGCGGACAGGCTGAATTTCACCGGCAGTTTTCTCCGTGCAACAATGTTGGCGGCGGCCCGCGACGCGCGAACCCATGTCTCCGTATTGGTCGACGCGCGGACATGCCGAATGCGAGCGGAAGTTCTCTCCGTGCAACAATGCTCGCGGCTGCCCGCCACTCGCGATATTATGTCTCCATATTAGCCCAGACGCGGACAGGCTGAATTTCACCGGCAGTTTTCTCCGTGCAACAATGTTGGCGGCGGTCCGCGACGCGCGATCCTATGTCTCCATATTAGTCGAGGCGCGGACATGCTGAATGTGAGCGGAAGCTCTCTCCGTGCAACAATGTTCGCGGCTGGCCGCCACTCGCGATATTATGTCTCCGCGTTAGCCCAGACGCGGACAGGCTGAATTTCACTGGCAGTTTTCTCCGTGCAACAATGTTGGCGGCGGCCCGCGACGCGCGATCCCATGTCTCCGTACTGGTCGACGCGCGGACATGCCGAATGCGAGCGGACGTTCCCTCCGTGCAACGATGTTCGCGGCTGGCCGCCACTCGCGACGTTGTGTCTCCGCGTTAGCCCAGACGCGGACAGGCTGAATTTCACCGGCAGTTTTCTCCGTGCAACAATGTTGGCGGCGGTCCGCGACGCGCGATCCTATGTCTCCATATTAGTCGAGGCGCGGACATGCTGAATGTGAGCGGAAGCTCTCTCCGTGCAACAATGTTCGCGGCTGGCCGCCACTCGCGATATTATGTCTCCGCGTTAGCCCAGACGCGGACAGGCTGAATTTCACCGGCAGTTTTCTCCGTGCAACAATGTTGGCGGCGGCCCGCGACGCGCGATCCCATGTCTCCGTATTGGTCGACGCGCGGACATGCCGAATGCGAGCGGAAGTTCTCTCCGTGCAACAATGTTCGCGGCTGGCCGCCACTCGCGATATTATGTCTCCATATTAGCCCAGACGCGGACAGGCTGAATTTCACCGGCAGTTTTCTCCGTGCAACAATGTTGGCGGCGGTCCGCGACGCGCGATCCTATGTCTCCATATTAGTCGAGGCGCGGACATGCTGAATGTGAGCGGAAGCTCTCTCCGTGCAACAATGTTCGCGGCTGGCCGCCACTCGCGATATTATGTCTCCGCGTTAGCCCAGACGCGGACAGGCTGAATTTCACCGGCAGCTTTCTCCGTGCAACAATGTTGGCGGCGGCCCGCGACGCGCGATCCCATGTCTCCGTATTGGTCGACGCGCGGATATGCCGAATGCGAGCGGAAGTTCTCTCCGTGCAACAATGTTCGCGGCTGGCCGCCACTCGCGACGTTGTGTCTCCGCGTTAGCCCAGACGCGGACAGGCTGAATTTCACCGGCAGTTTTCTCCGTGCAACAATGTTGGCGGCGGCCCGCGACGCGCGATCCCATGTCTCCGTATTGGTCGACGCGCGGACATGCCGAATGCGAGCGGAAGTTCTCTCCGTGCAACAATGTTCGCGGCTGGCCGCCACTCGCGACGTTGTGTCTCCGCGTTAGCCCCGACGCGGACAGGCTGAATTTCACCGGCAGTTTTCTCCGTGCAACAATGTTGGCGGCGGCCCGCGACGCGCGATCCCATGTCTCCGTATTGGTCGACGCGCGGACATGCCGAATGCGAGCGGAAGTTCTCTCCGTGCAACAATGCTCGCGGCTGCCCGCCACTCGCGATATTATGTCTCCATATTAGCCCAGACGCGGACAGGCTGAATTTCACCGGCAGTTTTCTCCGTGCAACAATGTTGGCGGCGGTCCGCGACGCGCGATCCTATGTCTCCATATTAGTCGAGGCGCGGACATGCTGAATGTGAGCGGAAGCTCTCTCCGTGCAACAATGTTCGCGGCTGGCCGCCACTCGCGATATTATGTCTCCGCGTTAGCCCAGACGCGGACAGGCTGAATTTCACCGGCAGCTTTCTCCGTGCAACAATGTTGGCGGCGGCCCGCGACGCGCGATCCCATGTCTCCTTATTGGTCGACGCGCGGATATGCCGAATGCGAGCGGAAGTTCTCTCCGTGCAACAATGTTCGCGGCTGGCCGCCACTCGCGACGTTGTGTCTCCGCGTTAGCCCAGACGCGGACAGGCTGAATTTCACCGGCAGTTTTCTCCGTGCAACAATGTTGGCGGCGGCCCGCGACGCGCGATCCCATGTCTCCGTATTGGTCGACGCGCGGACATGCCGAATGCGAGCGGAAGTTCTCTCCGTGCAACAATGTTCGCGGCTGGCCGCCACTCGCGACGTTGTGTCTCCGCGTTAGCCCCGACGCGGACAGGCTGAATTTCACCGGCAGTTTTCTCCGTGCAACAATGTTGGCGGCGGCCCGCGACGCGCGAACCCATGTCTCCGTATTGGTCGACGCGCGGACATGCCGAATGCGAGCGGAAGTTCTCTCCGTGCAACAATGCTCGCGGCTGCCCGCCACTCGCGATATTATGTCTCCATATTAGCCCAGACGCGGACAGGCTGAATTTCACCGGCAGTTTTCTCCGTGCAACAATGTTGGCGGCGGTCCGCGACGCGCGATCCTATGTCTCCATATTAGTCGAGGCGCGGACATGCTGAATGTGAGCGGAAGCTCTCTCCGTGCAACAATGTTCGCGGCTGGCCGCCACTCGCGATATTATGTCTCCGCGTTAGCCCAGACGCGGACAGGCTGAATTTCACTGGCAGTTTTCTCCGTGCAACAATGTTGGCGGCGGCCCGCGACGCGCGATCCCATGTCTCCGTACTGGTCGACGCGCGGACATGCCGAATGCGAGCGGACGTTCCCTCCGTGCAACGATGTTCGCGGCTGGCCGCCACTCGCGACGTTGTGTCTCCGCGTTAGCCCAGACGCGGACAGGCTGAATTTCACCGGCAGTTTTCTCCGTGCAACAATGTTGGCGGCGGTCCGCGACGCGCGATCCTATGTCTCCATATTAGTCGAGGCGCGGACATGCTGAATGTGAGCGGAAGCTCTCTCCGTGCAACAATGTTCGCGGCTGGCCGCCACTCGCGATATTATGTCTCCGCGTTAGCCCAGACGCGGACAGGCTGAATTTCACCGGCAGTTTTCTCCGTGCAACAATGTTGGCGGCGGCCCGCGACGCGCGATCCCATGTCTCCGTATTGGTCGACGCGCGGACATGCCGAATGCGAGCGGAAGTTCTCTCCGTGCAACAATGTTCGCGGCTGGCCGCCACTCGCGACGTTGTGTCTCCGCGTTAGCCCAGACGCGGACAGGCTGAATTTCACCGGCAGTTTTCTCCGTGCAACAATGTTGGCGGCGGTCCGCGACGCGCGATCCTATGTCTCCATATTAGTCGAGGCGCGGACATGCTGAATGTGAGCGGAAGCTCTCTCCGTGCAACAATGTTCGCGGCTGGCCGCCACTCGCGATATTATGTCTCCGCGTTAGCCCAGACGCGGACAGGCTGAATTTCACCGGCAGTTTTCTCCGTGCAACAATGTTGGCGGCGGCCCGCGACGCGCGATCCCATGTCTCCGTATTGGTCGACGCGCGGACATGCCGAATGCGAGCGGAAGTTCTCTCTGTGCAACAATGTTCGCGGCTGGCCGCCACTCGCGACGTTGTGTCTCCGCGTTAGCCCAGACGCGGACAGGCTGAATTTCACCGGCAGTTTTCTCCGTGCAACAATGTTGGCGGCGGCCCGCGACGCGCGATCCCATGTCTCCGTATTGGTCGACGCGCGGACATGCCGAATGCGAGCGGAAGTTCTCTCCGTGCAACAATGTTCGCGGCTGGCCGCCACTCGCGATATTATGTCTCCATATTAGCCCAGACGCGGACAGGCTGAATTTCACCGGCAGTTTTCTCCGTGCAACAATGTTGGCGGCGGTCCGCGACGCGCGATCCTATGTCTCCATATTAGTCGAGGCGCGGACATGCTGAATGTGAGCGGAAGCTCTCTCCGTGCAACAATGTTCGCGGCTGGCCGCCACTCGCGATATTATGTCTCCGCGTTAGCCCAGACGCGGACAGGCTGAATTTCACCGGCAGTTTTCTCCGTGCAACAATGTTGGCGGCGGCCCGCGACGCGCGATCCCATGTCTCCGTATTGGTCGACGCGCGGACATGCCGAATGCGAGCGGAAGTTCTCTCCGTGCAACAATGTTCGCGGCTGGCCGCCACTCGCGACGTTGTGTCTCCGCGTTAGCCCAGACGCGGACAGGCTGAATTTCACCGACAGTTTTCTCCGTGCAACAATGTTGGCGGCGGTCCGCGACGCGCGATCCTATGTCTCCATATTAGCCGAGGCGCGGACATGCTGAATGTGAGCGGAAGTTCTCTCCGTGCAACAATATTCGCGGCTGGCCGCCACTCGCGATATTATGTC
This sequence comes from Xylocopa violacea, assembly GCA_963969225.1. Lineage (NCBI taxonomy): Eukaryota > Metazoa > Arthropoda > Insecta > Hymenoptera > Apidae > Xylocopa > Xylocopa violacea. Next base: position 14,976,989 of record CAXAJV010000005.1, on the reverse strand, counting down.
TCCATATTAGCCCAGACGCGGACAGGCTGAATTTCACCGGCAGTTTTCTCCGTGCAACAATGTTGGCGGCGGCCCGCGACGCGCGATCCTATGTCTTCATATTAGTCGAGGCGCGGACATGCTGAATGTGAGCGGAAGTTCTCTCCGTGCAACATTGTTCGCGGCTGGCCGCCACTCGCGATATTATGTCTCCATATTAGCCCAGACGCGGACAGGCTGAATTTCACCGGCAGTTCTCTCCGTGCAACAATGTTGGCGGCGGCCCGCGACGCGCGATCCCATGTCTCCGTATTGGTCGACGCGCGGACATGCCGAATGCGAGCGGAAGTTCTCTCCGTGCAACAATGTTCGCGGCTGGCCGCCACTCGCGACGTTGTGTCTCCGCGTTAGCCCAGACGCGGACAGGCTGAATTTCACCGGCAGTTTTCTCCGTGCAACAATGTTGGCGGCGGTCCGCGACGCGCGATTCTATGTCTCCATATTAGTCGAGGCGCGGACATGCTGAATGTGAGCGGAAGTTCTGTCCGTGCAACAATGTTCGCGGCTGGCCGCCACTCGCGATATTATGTCTCCATATTAGCCCAGACGCGGACAGGCTGAATTTCACCGGCAGTTTTCTCCGTGCAACAATGTTGGCGGCGGTCCGCGACGCGCGATCCTATGTCTCCATATTAGTCGAGGCGCGGACATGCTGAATGTGAGCGGAAGCTCTCTCCGTGCAACAATGTTCGCGGCTGGCCGCCACTCGCGATATTATGTCTCCGCGTTAGCCCAGACGCGGACAGGCTGAATTTCACCGGCAGTTTTCTCCGTGCAACAATGTTGGCGGCGGCCCGCGACGCGCGATCCCATGTCTCCGTACTGGTCGACGCGCGGACATGCCGAATGCGAGCGGAAGTTCTCTCCGTGCAACAATGTTGGCGGCGGCCCGCGACGCGCGATCCCATGTCTCCGTATTGGTCGACGCGCGGACATGCCGAATGCGAGCGGAAGTTCTCTCCGTGCAACAATGTTGGCGGCGGCCCGCGACGCGCGATCCCATGTCTCCGTATTGGTCGACGCGCGGACATGCCGAATGCGAGCGGAAGTTCTCTCCGTGCAACAATGTTCGCGGCTGGTCGCCACTCGCGACGTTGTGTCTCCATATTAGCCCAGACGCGGACAGGATGAATTTCACCGGCAGTTTGCTCCGTGCAACAATGTTGGCGGCGGCCCGCGACGCGCGATCCTATGTCTTCATATTAGTCGAGGCGCGGACATGCTGAATGCGAGCGGAAGTTCTCTCCGTGCAACATTGTTCGCGGCTGGCCGCCACTCGCGATATTATGTCTCCATATTAGCCCAGACGCGGACAGGCTGAATTTCACCGGCAGTTCTCTCCGTGCAACAATGTTGGCGGCGGCCCGCGACGCGCGATCCCATGTCTCCGTATTGGTCGACGCGCGGACATGCCGAATGCGAGCGGAAGTTCTCTCCGTGCAACAATGTTCGCGGCTGGCCGCCACTCGCGACGTTGTGTCTCCGCGTTAGCCCAGACGCGGACAGGCTGAATTTCACCGGCAGTTTTCTCCGCGCAACAATGTTGGCGGCGGCCCGCGACGCGCGATCCCTTGTCTCCGTATTGGTCGACGCGCGGACATGCCGAATGCGAGCGGAAGTTCTCTCCGTGCAACAATGTTCGCGGCTGGCCGCCACTCGCGACGTTGTGTCTCCGCGTTAGCCCAGACGCGGACAGGCTGAATTTCACCGGCAGTTTTCTCCGTGCAACAATGTTGGCGGCGGCCCGCGACGCGCGATCCCATGTCTCCGTATTGGTCGACGCGCGGACATGCCGAATGCGAGCGGAAGTTCTCTCCGTGCAACAATGTTCGCGGCTGGCCGCCACTCGCGATATTATGTCTCCATATTAGCCCAGACGCGGACAGGCTGAATTTCACCGGCAGTTTTCTCCGTGCAACAATGTTGGCGGCGGTCCGCGACGCGCGATCCTATGTCTCCATATTAGTCGAGGCGCGGACATGCTGAATGTGAGCGGAAGCTCTCTCCGTGCAACAATATTCGCGGCTGGCCGCCACTCGCGATATTATGTCTCCATATTAGCCCAGACGCGGACAGGCTGAATTTCACCGGCAGTTTTCTCCGTGCAACAATGTTGGCGGCGGCCCGCGACGCGCGATCCTATGTCTTCATATTAGTCGAGGCGCGGACATGCTGAATGTGAGCGGAAGTTCTCTCCGTGCAACATTGTTCGCGGCTGGCCGCCACTCGCGATATTATGTCTCCATATTAGCCCAGACGCGGACAGGCTGAATTTCACCGGCAGTTCTCTCCGTGCAACAATGTTGGCGGCGGCCCGCGACGCGCGATCCCATGTCTCCGTATTGGTCGACGCGCGGACATGCCGAATGCGAGCGGAAGTTCTCTCCGTGCAACAATGTTCGCGGCTGGCCGCCACTCGCGACGTTGTGTCTCCGCGTTAGCCCAGACGCGGACAGGCTGAATTTCACCGGCAGTTTTCTCCGTGCAACAATGTTGGCGGCGGTCCGCGACGCGCGATTCTATGTCTCCATATTAGTCGAGGCGCGGACATGCTGAATGTGAGCGGAAGTTCTCTCCGTGCAACAATGTTCGCGGCTGGCCGCCACTCGCGATATTATGTCTCCATATTAGCCCAGACGCGGACAGGCTGAATTTCACCGGCAGTTTTCTCCGTGCAACAATGTTGGCGGCGGCCCGCGACGCGCGATCCCATGTCTCCGTATTGGTCGACGCGCGGACATGCCGAATGCGAGCGGAAGTTCTCTCCGTGCAACAATGTTCGCGGCTGGCCGCCACTCGCGACGTTGTGTCTCCGCGTTAGCCCAGACGCGGACAGGCTGAATTTCACCGGCAGTTTTCTCCGTGCAACAATGTTGGCGGCGGCCCGCGACGCGCGATCCCATGTCTCCGTATTGGTCGACGCGCGGACATGCCGAATGCGAGCGGAAGTTCTCTCCGTGCAACAATGTTCGCGGCTGGCCGCCACTCGCGACGTTGTGTCTCCGCGTTAGCCCAGACGCGGACAGGCTGAATTTCACCGGCAGTTTTCTCCGTGCAACAATGTTGGCGGCGGCCCGCGACGCGCGATCCCATGTCTCCGTATTGGTCGACGCGCGGACATGCCGAATGCGAGCGGAAGTTCTCTCCGTGCAACAATGTTCGCGGCTGGCCGCCACTCGCGACGTTGTGTCTCCGCGTTAGCCCAGACGCGGACAGGCTGAATTTCACCGGCAGTTTTCTCCGTGCAACAATGTTGGCGGCGGCCCGCGACGCGCGATCCCATGTCTCCGTATTGGTCGACGCGCGGACATGCCGAATGCGAGCGGAAGTTCTCTCCGTGCAACAATGTTCGCGGCTGGCCGCCACTCGCGACGTTGTGTCTCCGCGTTAGCCCAGACGCGGACAGGCTGAATTTCACCGGCAGTTTTCTCCGTGCAACAGTGTTGGCGGCGGCCCGCGACGCGCGATCCCATGTCTCCGTATTGGTCGACGCGCGGACATGCCGAATGCGAGGGGAAGTTCTCTCCGTGCAACAATGTTCGCGGCTGGCCGCCACTCGCGACGTTGTGTCTCCGCGTTAGCCCAGACGCGGACAGGCTGAATTTCACCGGCAGTTTTCTCCGTGCAACAATGTTGGCGGCGGCCCGCGACGCGCGATCCCATGTCTCCGTATTGGTCGACGCGCGGACATGCCGAATGCGAGCGGAAGTTCTCTCCGTGCAACGATGTTCGCGGCTGGCCGCCACTCGCGACGTTCTGCCTCCGCGTTAGCCCAGACGCGGACAGGCTGAATTTCACCGGCAGTTTTCTCCGTGCAACAATGTTGGCGGCGGCCCGCGACCCGCGATCCTATTCCTCCATATTAGTCGAGGCGCGGGCATGCCGAATGTGAGCGGAAGTTCTCTCCGTGCAACGATGTTCGCGGCTGGCCGCCACTCGCGACGTTGTGTCTCCGCGTTAGCCCAGACGCGGACAGGCTGAATTTCACCGGCAGTTTTCTCCGTGCAACAATGTTGGCGGCGGCCCGCGACGCGCGATCCCTTGTCTCCGTATTGGTCGACGCGCGGACATGCCGAATGCGAGCGGAAGTTCTCTCCGTGCAACAATGTTCGCGGCTGGCCGCCACTCGCGACGTTGTGTCTCCGCGTTAGCCCAGACGCGGACAGGCTGAATTTCACCGGCAGTTTTCTCCGTGCAACAATGTTGGCGGCGGCCCGCGACGCGCGATCCCATGTCTCCGTATTGGTCGACGAGCGGACATGCCGAATGCGAGCGGAAGTTCTCTCCGTGCAACAATGTTCGCGGCTGGCCGCCACTCGCGACGTTGTGTCTCCCCGTTAGCCCAGACGCGGACAGACTGAATTTCACCGGCAGTTTTCTCCGTGCAACAATGTTGGCGGCGGCCCGCGACGCGCGATCCCATGTCTCCGTACTGGTCGACGCGCGGACATGCCGAATGCGAGCGGACGTTCCCTCCGCGCAACGATGTTCGCGGCTGGCCGCCACTCGCGACGTTCTGCCTCCGCGTTAGCCCAGACGCGGACAGGCTGAATTTCACCGGCAGTTTTCTCCGTGCAACAATGTTGGCGGCGGCCCGCGACCCGCGATCCTATTCCTCCATATTATTCGAGGCGCGGCCATGCCGAATGTGAGCGGAAGTTCTCTCCGTGCAAGGATATTCGCGGCTGGCCGCCACTCGCGACGTTGTGTCTCCGCGTTAGCCCAGACGCGGACAGGCTGAATTTCACCGGCAGTTTTCTCCGTGCAACAATGTTGGCGGCGGCCCGCGACGCGCGATCCCTTGTCTCCGTATTGGTCGACGCGCGGACATGCCGAATGCGAGCGGAAGTTCTCTCCGTGCAACAATGTTCGCGGCTGGCCGCCACTCGCGACGTTGTGTCTCCGCGTTAGCCCAGACGCGGACAGGCTGAATTTCACCGGCAGTTTTCTCCGTGCAACAATGTTGGCGGCGGTCCGCGACGCGCGATCCTATGTCTCCATATTAGTCGAGGCGCGGACATGCTGAATGTGAGCGGAAGCTCTCTCCGTGCAACAATGTTCGCGGCTGGCCGCCACTCGCGATATTATGTCTCCGCGTTAGCCCAGACGCGGACAGGCTGAATTTCACCGGCAGTTTTCTCCGTGCAACAATGTTGGCGGCGGCCCGCGACGCGCGATCCCATGTCTCCGTATTGGTCGACGCGCGGACATGCCGAATGCGAGCGGAAGTTCTCTCCGTGCAACAATGTTCGCGGCTGGCCGCCACTCGCGACGTTGTGTCTCCGCGTTAGCCCAGACGCGGACAGGCTGAATTTCACCGGCAGTTTTCTCCGTGCAACAATGTTGGCGGCGGTCCGCGACGCGCGATCCTATGTCTCCATATTAGTCGAGGCGCGGACATGCTGAATGTGAGCGGAAGCTCTCTCCGTGCAACAATGTTCGCGGCTGGCCGCCACTCGCGATATTATTTCTCCGCGTTAGCCCAGACGCGGACAGGCTGAATTTCACCGGCAGTTTTCTCCGTGCAACAATGTTGGCGGCGGCCCGCGACGCGCGATCCCATGTCTCCGTATTGGTCGACGCGCGGACATGCCGAATGCGAGCGGAAGTTCTCTCCGTGCAACAATGTTCGCGGCTGGCCGCCACTCGCGACGTTGTGTCTCCGCGTTAGCCCAGACGCGGACAGGCTGAATTTCACCGGCAGTTTTCTCCGTGCAACAATGTTGGCGGCGGCCCGCGACGCGCGATCCCATGTCTCCGTATTGGTCGACGCGCGGACATGCCGAATGCGAGCGGAAGTTCTCTCCGTGCAACAATGTTCGCGGCTGGCCGCCACTCGCGATATTATGTCTCCATATTAGCCCAGACGCGGACAGGCTGAATTTCACCGGCAGTTTTCTCCGTGCAACAATGTTGGCGGCGGTCCGCGACGCGCGATCCTATGTCTCCATATTAGTCGAGGCGCGGACATGCTGAATGTGAGCGGAAGCTCTCTCCGTGCAACAATGTTCGCGGCTGGCCGCCACTCGCGATATTATGTCTCCGCGTTAGCCCAGACGCGGACAGGCTGAATTTCACCGGCAGTTTTCTCCGTGCAACAATGTTGGCGGCGGCCCGCGACGCGCGATCCCATGTCTCCGTATTGGTCGACGCGCGGACATGCCGAATGCGAGCGGAAGTTCTCTCCGTGCAACAATGTTCGCGGCTGGCCGCCACTCGCGACGTTGTGTCTCCGCGTTAGCCCAGACGCGGACAGGCTGAATTTCACCGACAGTTTTCTCCGTGCAACAATGTTGGCGGCGGTCCGCGACGCGCGATCCTATGTCTCCATATTAGCCGAGGCGCGGACATGCTGAATGTGAGCGGAAGTTCTCTCCGTGCAACAATATTCGCGGCTGGCCGCCACTCGCGATATTATGTCTCCATATTAGCCCAGACGCGGACAGGCTGAATTTCACCGGCAGTTTTCTCCGTGCAACAATGTTGGCGGCGGCCCGCGACGCGCGATCCTATGTCTTCATATTAGTCGAGGCGCGGACATGCTGAATGTGAGCGGAAGTTCTCTCCGTGCAACATTGTTCGCGGCTGGCCGCCACTCGCGATATTATGTCTCCATATTAGCCCAGACGCGGACAGGCTGAATTTCACCGGCAGTTCTCTCCGTGCAACAATGTTGGCGGCGGCCCGCGACGCGCGATCCCATGTCTCCGTATTGGTCGACGCGCGGACATGCCGAATGCGAGCGGAAGTTCTCTCCGTGCAACAATGTTCGCGGCTGGCCGCCACTCGCGACGTTGTGTCTCCGCGTTAGCCCAGACGCGGACAGGCTGAATTTCACCGGCAGTTTTCTCCGTGCAACAATGTTGGCGGCGGTCCGCGACGCGCGATTCTATGTCTCCATATTAGTCGAGGCGCGGACATGCTGAATGTGAGCGGAAGTTCTCTCCGTGCAACAATGTTCGCGGCTGGCCGCCACTCGCGATATTATGTCTCCATATTAGCCCAGACGCGGACAGGCTGAATTTCACCGGCAGTTTTCTCCGTGCAACAATGTTGGCGGCGGTCCGCGACGCGCGATCCTATGTCTCCATATTAGTCGAGGCGCGGACATGCTGAATGTGAGCGGAAGCTCTCTCCGTGCAACAATGTTCGCGGCTGGCCGCCACTCGCGATATTATGTCTCCGCGTTAGCCCAGACGCGGACAGGCTGAATTTCACCGGCAGTTTTCTCCGTGCAACAATGTTGGCGGCGGCCCGCGACGCGCGATCCCATGTCTCCGTATTGGTCGACGCGCGGACATGCCGAATGCGAGCGGAAGTTCTCTCCGTGCAACAATGTTGGCGGCGGCCCGCGACGCGCGATCCCATGTCTCCGTATTGGTCGACGCGCGGACATGCCGAATGCGAGCGGAAGTTCTCTCCGTGCAACAATGTTCGCGGCTGGTCGCCACTCGCGACGTTGTGTCTCCATATTAGCCCAGACGCGGACAGGATGAATTTCACCGGCAGTTTTCTCCGTGCAACAATGTTGGCGGCGGCCCGCGACGCGCGATCCCATGTCTCCGTATTGGTCGACGCGCGGACATGCCGAATGCGAGCGGAAGTTCTCTCCGTGCAACAATGTTCGCGGCTGGCCGCCACTCGCGACGTTGTGTCTCCGCGTTAGCCCAGACGCGGACAGGCTGAATTTCACCGGCAGTTTTCTCCGTGCAACAATGTTGGCGGCGGCCCGCGACGCGCGATCCCATGTCTCCGTATTGGTCGACGCGCGGACATGCCGAATGCGAGCGGAAGTTCTCTCCGTGCAACAATGTTCGCGGCTGGCCGCCACTCGCGATATTATGTCTCCATATTAGCCCAGACGCGGACAGGCTGAATTTCACCGGCAGTTTTCTCCGTGCAACAATGTTGGCGGCGGTCCGCGACGCGCGATCCTATGTCTCCATATTAGTCGAGGCGCGGACATGCTGAATGTGAGCGGAAGCTCTCTCCGTGCAACAATGTTCGCGGCTGGCCGCCACTCGCGATATTATGTCTCCGCGTTAGCCCAGACGCGGACAGGCTGAATTTCACCGGCAGCTTTCTCCGTGCAACAATGTTGGCGGCGGCCCGCGACGCGCGATCCCATGTCTCCGTATTGGTCGACGCGCGGACATGCCGAATGCGAGCGGAAGTTCTCTCCGTGCAACAATGTTCGCGGCTGGCCGCCACTCGCGATATTATGTCTCCATATTAGCCCAGACGCGGACAGGCTGAATTTCACCGGCAGTTTTCTCCGTGCAACAATGTTGGCGGCGGTCCGCGACGCGCGATCCTATGTCTCCATATTAGTCGAGGCGCGGACATGCTGAATGTGAGCGGAAGCTCTCTCCGTGCAACAATGTTCGCGGCTGGCCGCCACTCGCGATATTATGTCTCCGCGTTAGCCCAGACGCGGACAGGCTGAATTTCACCGGCAGCTTTCTCCGTGCAACAATGTTGGCGGCGGCCCGCGACGCGCGATCCCATGTCTCCGTATTGGTCGACGCGCGGATATGCCGAATGCGAGCGGAAGTTCTCTCCGTGCAACAATGTTCGCGGCTGGCCGCCACTCGCGACGTTGTGTCTCCGCGTTAGCCCAGACGCGGACAGGCTGAATTTCACCGGCAGTTTTCTCCGTGCAACAATGTTGGCGGCGGCCCGCGACGCGCGATCCCATGTCTCCGTATTGGTCGACGCGCGGACATGCCGAATGCGAGCGGAAGTTCTCTCCGTGCAACAATGTTCGCGGCTGGCCGCCACTCGCGACGTTGTGTCTCCGCGTTAGCCCCGACGCGGACAGGCTGAATTTCACCGGCAGTTTTCTCCGTGCAACAATGTTGGCGGCGGCCCGCGACGCGCGATCCCATGTCTCCGTATTGGTCGACGCGCGGACATGCCGAATGCGAGCGGAAGTTCTCTCCGTGCAACAATGCTCGCGGCTGCCCGCCACTCGCGATATTATGTCTCCATATTAGCCCAGACGCGGACAGGCTGAATTTCACCGGCAGTTTTCTCCGTGCAACAATGTTGGCGGCGGTCCGCGACGCGCGATCCTATGTCTCCATATTAGTCGAGGCGCGGACATGCTGAATGTGAGCGGAAGCTCTCTCCGTGCAACAATGTTCGCGGCTGGCCGCCACTCGCGACGTTGTGTCTCCGCGTTAGCCCAGACGCGGACAGGCTGAATTTCACCGGCAGTTTTCTCCGTGCAACAATGTTGGCGGCGGCCCGCGACGCGCGATCCCATGTCTCCGTACTGGTCGACGCGCGGACATGCCGAATGCGAGCGGACGTTCCCTCCGTGCAACGATGTTCGCGGCTGGCCGCCACTCGCGACGTTGTGTCTCCGCGTTAGCCCAGACGCGGACAGGCTGAATTTCAGCGGCAGTTTTCTCCGTGCAACAAAGTTGGCGGCGGCCCGCGACGCGCGATCCCATGTCTCCGTACTGGTCGACGCGCGGACATGCCGAATGCGAGCGGACGTTCCCTCCGTGCAACGATGTTCGCGGCTGGCCGCCACTCGCGACGTTGTGTCTCCGCGTTAGCCCAGACGCGGACAGGCTGAATTTCACCGGCAGTTTTCTCCGTGCAACAATGTTGGCGGCGGCCCGCGACGCGCGATCCCATGTCTCCGTATTGGTCGACGCGCGGACATGCCGAATGCGAGCGGAAGTTCTCTCCGTGCAACAATGTTCGCGGCTGGCCGCCACTCGCGACGTTGTGTCTCCGCGTTAGCCCAGACGCGGACAGGCTGAATTTCACCGGCAGTTTTCTCCGTGCAACAATGTTGGCGGCGGCCCGCGACGCGCGATCCCATGTCTCCGTACTGGTCGACGCGCGGACATGCCGAATGCGAGCGGACGTTCGCTCCGTGCAACAATGTTCGCGGCTGGCCGCCACTCGCGATGTTATGTCTCCATATTAGCCGAGACGCGGACAGGCTGAATTTCACCGGCAGTTTTCTCCGTGCAACAATGTTGGCGGCGGCCCGTGATGCGCGATCCTATGTCTCCATATTTGTCGAGGCGCGGGCATGCTGAATGTGAGCGGAAGTTCTCTCCGTGCAACAATGTTCGCGGCTGGCCGCCACTCGCGATGTTATGTCTCCATATTAGCCCAGACGCGGACAGGTTGAATTTCACCGGCAGTTTTCTCCGTGCAACAATGTTGGCGGCGGCCCGCGACGCGCGATCCCATGTCTCCGTATTGGTCGACGCGCGGACATGCCGAATGCGAGCGGACGTTCTCTCCGCGCAACAATATTCGCGGCTGGCCGCCACTCGCGACGTTGTGTCTCCGCGTTAGCCCAGACGCGGACAGGCTGAATTTCACCGGCAGTTTTCTCCGTGCAACAATGTTGGCGGCGGCCCGCGACGCGCGATCCCATGTCTCCGTATTGGTCGACGCGCGGACATGCCGAATGCGAGCGGACGTTCTCTCCGTGCAACAATGTTCGCGGCTGGCCGCCACTCGCGACGTTGTGTCTCCGCGTTAGCCCAGACGCGGACAGGCTGAATTTCACCGGCAGTTTTCTCCGTGCAACAATGTTGGCGGCGGCCCGCGACGCGCGATCCTATGTCTCCATATTTGTCGAGGCGCGGACATGCTGTATGTGAGCGGAAGTTCCCTCCGTGCAACAATGTTCGCGGCTGGCCGCCACTCGCGACGTTGTGTCTCCGCGTTAGCCCAGACGCGGACAGGCTGAATTTCACCGGCAGTTTTCTCCGTGCAACAATGTTGGCGGCGGCCCGCGACGCGCGATCCTATGTCTCCATATTTGTCGAGGCGCGGACATGCTGTATGTGAGCGGAAGTTCCCTCCGTGCAACAATGTTCGCGGCTGGCCGCCACTCGCGACGTTGTGTCTCCGCGTTAGCCCAGACGCGGACAGGCTGAATTTCACCGGCAGTTTTCTCCGTGCTACAATGTTGGCGGCGGTCCGCGACGCGCGATCCTATGGCTCCATATTAGTCGAGGCGCGGACCTGCTGAATGTGAGCGGATGTTCTCTCCGTGCAACAATGTTCGCGGCTGCCCGCCACTCGCGATATTATGTCTCCATATTAGCCCAGACGCGGACAGGCTGAATTTCGCGGGCAGAATTCGCCGTGCAACAATGTTCGCTACTGCCGGCGACGCGCGGTATTATGTCTCCATATTAGCCGAGGCGCGGACATGCTCAATGTGAGAGGAAGTTCTCTCCGTGCAACAATGTTCGCGGCTGGCCGCCACTCGCGATATTATGTCTCCATATTAGCCCACACGCGGACAGGCTGAATTTCACCGGCAGTTTTCTCCGTGCAACAATGTTGGCGGCGGCCCGCGACGCGCGATCCTATGTCTCCATATTAGTCGAGGGGCGGACATGCTGAATGTGAGCGGAAGTTCTCTCCGTGCAACAATGTTCGCGGCTGCCCGCCACTCGCGATATTATGGCTCCATATTAGCCGCGGCGCGGAAATGCTGAATGTCGCGGGCAGAATTCGCCGTGCAACAATGTTCGCTACTGCCGGCGACTCGCGGTATTATGTCTCCATATTAGTCGAGGCGCGGACATGCTGAATGTGAGCGGAAGTTCTCTCCGTGCAACAATGTTCGCGGCTGGCCGCCACTCGCGATGTTATGTCTCCATATTAGCCGAGACGCGGACAGGCTGAATTTCACCGGCAGTTTTCTCCGTGCAACAATGTTGGCGGCGGCCCGCGACGCGCGATCCCATGTCTCCGTATTGGTCGACGCGCGGACATGCCGAATGCGAGCGGAAGTTCTTTCCGTGCAACAATGTTCGCGGCTGGCCGCCACTCGCGACGTTGTGTCTCCGCGTTAGCCCAGACGCGGAGAGGCTGAATTTCACCGGCAGTTTTCTCCGTGCAACAATGTTCGCGGCTGCCGCCACTCGCGATATTATGTCTCCATATTAGCCGCGCCGCGGAAATGCTGAATTTCGCGGGCAGAATTCGCCGTGCAACAATGTTCGCTACTGCCGGCGACGCGCGGTATTATGTCTCCATATTAGTCGAGGGGCGGACATGCTGATTGTGAGCGGAAGTTCTCTCCGTGCAACAATGTTCGCGGCTGCCGCCACTCGCGATATTATGTCTCCATATTAGCCGCGCCGCGGAAATGCTGAATTTCGCGGGCAGAATTCGCCGTGCAACAATGTTCGCTACTGCCGGCGACGCGCGGTATTATGTCTCCATATTAGTCGAGGCGCGGACATGCGGAATGCGAGCGGAAGTTCTCTCCGTGCAACGATGTTCGCGGCTGGCCGCCACTCGCGACGTTGTGTCTCCGCGTTAGCCCAGACGCGGACAGGCTGAATTTCACCGGCAGTTTTCTCCGTGCAACAATGTTGGCGGCGGCCCGCGACGCGCGTTCCCATGTCTCCGTACTGGTCGACGCGCGGACATGCCGAATGCGAGCGGACGTTCGCTCCGTGCAACGATGTTCGCGGCTGGCCGCCACTCGCGACGTTGTGTCTCCGCGTTAGCCCAGACGCGGACAGGCTGAATTTCACCGGCAGTTTTCTCCGTGCAACAATGTTGGCGGCGGCCCGCGACGCGGGATCCCATGTCTCCGTACTGGTCGACGCGCGGACATGCCGAATGCGAGCGGACATTCGCTCCGTGCAACGATGTTCGCGGCTGGCCGCCACTCGCGACGTTTTGTCTCCGCGTTAGCCCAGACGCGGACAGGCTGAATTTCACCGGCAGTTTTCTCCGTGCAACAATGTTGGCGGCGGCCCGCGACGCGCGATCCCATGTCTCCGTATTGGTCGACGAGCGGACATGCTGAATGTGAGCGGAAGTTCTCTGCGTGCAGCAATGTTCGCGGCTGGCCGCCACTCGCGATGTTATGTCTCCATATTAGCCCAGACGTGGACAGGCTGAATTTCACCGGCAGTTTTCTCCGTGCAACAATGTTGGCGGCGGCCCGCGACGCGCGATCCCATGTCTCCGTACTGGTCGACGCGCGGACATGCCGAATGCGAGCGGACGTTCCCTCCGCGCAACGATGTTCGCGGCTGGCCGCCACTCGCGACGTTCTGCCTCCGCGTTAGCCCAGACGCGGACAGGCTGAATTTCACCGGCAGTTTTCTCCGTGCAACAATGTTGGCGGCGGCCCGCGACCCGCGATCCTATTCCTCCATATTAGTCGAGGCGCGGGTATGCCGAATGTGAGCGGAAGTTCTCTCCGTGCAACGATGTTCGCGGCTGGCCGCCACTCGCGACGTTGTGTCTCCGCGTTAGCCCAGACGCGGACAGGCTGAATTTCACCGGCAGTTTTCTCCGTGCAACAATGTTGGCGGCGGCCCGCGACGCGCGATCCCTTGTCTCCGTATTGGTCGACGCGCGGACATGCCGAATGCGAGCGGAAGTTCTCTCCGTGCAACAATGTTCGCGGCTGGCCGCCACTCGCGACGTTGTGTCTCCGCGTTAGCCCAGACGCGGACAGGCTGAATTTCACCGGCAGTTTTCTCCGTGCAACAATGTTGGCGGCGGCCCGCGACGCGCGATCCCATGTCTCCGTATTGGTCGACGAGCGGACATGCCGAATGCGAGCGGAAGTTCTCGCCGTGCAACAATGTTCGCGGCTGGCCGCCACTCGCGACGTTGTGTCTCCGCGTTAGCCCAGACGCGGACAGACTGAATTTCACCGGCAGTTTTCTCCGTGCAACAATGTTGGCGGCGGCCCGCGACGCGCGATCCCATGTCTCCGTACTGGTCGACGCGCGGACATGCCGAATGCGAGCGGACGTTCCCTCCGCGTAACGATGTTCGCGGCTGGCCGCCACTCGCGACGTTCTGCCTCCGCGTTAGCCCAGACGCGGACAGGCTGAATTTCACCGGCAGTTTTCTCCGTGCAACAATGTTGGCGGCGGCCCGCGACCCGCGATCCTATTCCTCCATATTATTCGAGGCGCGGCCATGCCGAATGTGAGCGGAAGTTCTCTCCGTGCAAGGATATTCGCGGCTGGCCGCCACTCGCGACGTTGTGTCTCCGCGTTAGCCCAGACGCGGACAGGCTGAATTTCACCGGCAGTTTTCTCCGTGCAACAATGTTGGCGGCGGCCCGCGACGCGCGATCCCTTGTCTCCGTATTGGTCGACGCGCGGACATGACGAATGCGAGCGGAAGTTCTCTCCGTGCAACAATGTTCGCGGCTGGCCGCCACTCGCGACGTTGTGTCTCCGCGTTAGCCCAGACGCGGACAGGCTGAATTTCACCGGCAGTTTTCTCCGTGCAACAATGTTGGCGGCGGCCCGCGACGCGCGATCCCATGTCTCCGTATTGGTCGACGAGCGGACATGCCGAATGCGAGCGGAAGTTCTCTCCGTGCAACAATGTACGCGGCTGGCCGCCACTCGCGACGTTGTGTCTCCGCGTTAGCCCAGACGCGGACAGACTGAATTTCACCGGCAGTTTTCTCCGTGCAACAATGTTGGCGGCGGCCCGCGACGCGCGATCCCATGTCTCCGTACTGGTCGACGCGCGGACATGCCGAATGCGAGCGGACGTTCCCTCCGCGCAACGATGTTCGCGGCTGGCCGCCACTCGCGACGTTCTGCCTCCGCGTTAGCCCAGACGCGGACAGGCTGAATTTCACCGGCAGTTTTCTCCGTGCAACAATGTTGGCGGCGGCCCGCGACCCGCGATCCTATTCCTCCATATTAGTCGAGGCGCGGCCATGCCGAATGTGAGCGGAAGTTCTCTCCGTGCAACGATGTTCGCGGCTGGCCGCCACTCGCGACGTTGTGTCTCCGCGTTAGCCCAGACGCGGACAGGCTGAATTTCACCGGCAGTTTTCTCCGTGCAACAATGTTGGCGGCGGCCCGCGACGCGCGATCCCATGTCTCCGTATTGGTCGACGAGCGGACATGCCGAATGCGGGCGGAAGTTCTCTCCGTGCAACAATGTTCGCGGCTGGCCGCCACTCGCGACGTTGTGTCTCCGCGTTAGCCCAGACGCGGACAGGCTGAATTCATCGGCAGTTTTCTCCGTGCAACAATGTTGGCGGCGGCCCGCGACGCGCGATCCCATGTCTCCGTATTGGTCGACGAGCGGACATGCCGAATGCGAGCGGAAGTTCTCTCCGTGCAACAATGTTCGCGGCTGGCCGCCACTCGCGACGTTGTGTCTCCGCGTTAGCCTAGACGCGGACAGGCTGAATTCATCGGCAGTTTTCTCCGTGCAACAATGTTGGCGGCGGCCCGCGACGCGCGATCCCATGTCTCCGTATTGGTCGACGCGCGGACTTGCCGAATGCGAGCGGAAGTTCTCTCCGTGCAACAATGTTCGCGGCTGGCCGCCACTCGCGACGTTGTGTCTCCGCGTTAGCCCAGACGCGGACAGGCTGAATTTCACCGGCAGTTTTCTCCGTGCAACAATGTTGGCGGCGGCCCGCGACGCGCGATCCCATGTCTCCGTATTGGTCGACGCGCGGACATGCCGAATGCGAGCGGAAGTTCTCTCCGTGCAACAATGTTCGCGGCTGGCCGCCACTCGCGACGTTGTGTCTCCGCGTTAGCCCAGACGCGGACAGGCTGAATTTCACCGGCAGTTTTCTCCGTGCAACAATGTTGGCGGCGGCCCGCGACGCGCGATCCCATGTCTCCGTATTGGTCGACGCGCGGACATGCCGAATGCGAGCGGAAGTTCTCTCCGTGCAACAATGTTCGCGGCTGGCCGCCACTCGCGACGTTGTGTCTCCGCGTTAGCCCAGACGCGGACAGGCTGAATTTCACCGGCAGTTTTCTCCGTGCAACAATGTTGGCGGCGGCCCGCGACGCGCGATCCCATGTTTCCGTATTGGTCGACGCGCGGACATGCCGAATGCGAGCGGAAGTTCTCTCCGTGCAACAATGTTCGCGGCTGGCCGCCACTCGCGACGTTGTGTCTCCGCGTTAGCCCAGACGCGGACAGGCTGAATTTCACCGGCAGTTTTCTCCGTGCAACAATGTTGGCGGCGGCCCGCGACGCGCGATCCCATGTTTCCGTATTGGTCGACGCGCGGACATGCCGAATGCGAGCGGAAGTTCTCTCCGTGCAACAATGTTCGCGGCTGGCCGCCACTCGCGACGTTGTGTCTCCGCGTTAGCCCAGACGCGGACAGGCTGAATTTCACCGGCAGTTTTCTCCGTGCAACAATGTTGGCGGCGGTCCGCGACGCGCGATCCTATGTCTCCATATTAGTCGAGGCGCGGACATGCTGAATGTGAGCGGAAGTTCTCTCCCTGCAACAATGTTCGCGGCTGGCCGCCACTCGCGATATTATGTCTCCATATTAGCCCAGACGCGGACAGGCTGAATTTCACCGGCAGTTTTCTCCGTGCAACAATGTTGGCGGCGGCCCGCGACGCGATATCCTATGTCTTCATATTAGTCGAGGCGCGGACATGCTGAATGTGAGCGGAAGTTCTCTCCGTGCAACATTGTTCGCGGCTGGCCGCCACTCGCGATATTATGTCTCCACATTAGCCCAGACGCGGACAGGCTGAATTTCGCGGGCAGAATTCGCCGTGCAACAAAGTTCGCTACTGCCGGCGACGCGCGGTATTATGTCTCCATATTAGCCGAGGCGCGGACATGCTCAATGTGAGCGGAAGTTCTGTCCGTGCAACAATGTTCGCGGCTGGCCGCCACTCGCGATATTATGTCTCCATATTAGCCCAGACGCGGACAGGCTGAATTTCACCGGCAGTTTTCTCCGTGCAACAATGTTGGCGGCGGCCCGCGACGCGCGATCCTATGTCTCCATATTAGTCGAGGCGCGGACATGGTGAATGTGAGCGGAAGTTCTCTCAGTGCAACAATGTTCGCGGCTGGCCGCCACTCGCGATATTATGTCTCCATATTAGCCGCGCCGCGGAAATGCTGAATTTCGCGGGCAGAATTCGCCGTGCAACAATGTTCGCTACTGCCGGCGACGCGCGGTATTATGTCTCCATATTAGTCGAGGCGCGGACATGCGGAATGCGAGCGGAAGTTCTCTCCGTGCAACGATGTTCGCGGCTGACCGCCACTCGCGACGTTGTGTCTCCGCGTTAGCCCAGACGCGGACAGGCTGAATTTCACCGGCAGTTTTCTCCGTGCAACAATGTTGGCGGCGGTCCGCGACGCGCGATCCTATGTCTCCATATTAGTCGAGGCGCGGACATGCTGAATGTGAGCGGAAGCTCTCTCCGTGCAACAATGTTCGCGGCTGGCCGCCACTCGCGATATTATGTCTCCGCGTTAGCCCAGACGCGGACAGGCTGAATTTCACCGGCAGTTTTCTCCGTGCAACAATGTTGGCGGCGGCCCGCGACGCGCGATCCCATGTCTCCGTATTGGTCGACGCGCGGACATGCCGAATGCGAGCGGAAGTTCTCTCCGTGCAACAATGTTCGCGGCTGGCCGCCACTCGCGACGTTGTGTCTCCGCGTTAGCCCCGACGCGGACAGGCTGAATTTCACCGGCAGTTTTCTCCGTGCAACAATGTTGGCGGCGGCCCGCGACGCGCGATCCCATGTCTCCGTATTGGTCGACGCGCGGACATGCCGAATGCGAGCGGAAGTTCTCTCCGTGCAACAATGTTCGCGGCTGGCCGCCACTCGCGACGTTGTGTCTCCGCGTTAGCCCCGACGCGGACAGGCTGAATTTCACCGGCAGTTTTCTCCGTGCAACAATGTTGGCGGCGGCCCGCGACGCGCGATCCCATGTCTCCGTATTGGTCGACGCGCGGACATGCCGAATGCGAGCGGAAGTTCTCTCCGTGCAACAATGCTCGCGGCTGCCCGCCACTCGCGATATTATGTCTCCATATTAGCCCAGACGCGGACAGGCTGAATTTCACCGGCAGTTTTCTCCGTGCAACAATGTTGGCGGCGGCCCGCGACGCGCGATCCTATGTCTCCATATTAGTCGAGGCGCGGACATGGTGAATGTGAGCGGAAGTTCTCTCAGTGCAACAATGTTCGCGGCTGGCCGCCACTCGCGATATTATGTCTCCATATTAGCCCAGACGCGGACAGGCTGAATTTCACCGGCAGTTTTCTCCGTGCAACAATGTTGGCGGCGGCCCGCGACGCGATATCCTATGTCTTCATATTAGTCGAGGCGCGGACATGCTGAATGTGAGCGGAAGTTCTCTCCGTGCAACATTGTTCGCGGCTGGCCGCCACTCGCGATATTATGTCTCCACATTAGCCCAGACGCGGACAGGCTGAATTTCGCGGGCAGAATTCGCCGTGCAACAATGTTCGCTACTGCCGGCGACGCGCGGTATTATGTCTCCATATTAGTCGAGGCGCGGACATGCGGAATGCGAGCGGAAGTTCTCTCCGTGCAACGATGTTCGCGGCTGGCCGCCACTCGCGACGTTGTGTCTCCGCGTTAGCCCAGACGCGGACAGGCTGAATTTCACCGGCAGTTTTCTCCGTGCAACAATGTTGGCGGCGGTCCGCGACGCGCGATCCTATGTCTCCATATTAGTCGAGGCGCGGACATGCTGAATGTGAGCGGAAGTTCTCTCCCTGCAACAATGTTCGCGGCTGGCCGCCACTCGCGATATTATGTCTCCATATTAGCCCAGACGCGGACAGGCTGAATTTCACCGGCAGTTTTCTCCGTGCAACAATGTTGGCGGCGGCCCGCGACGCGATATCCTATGTCTTCATATTAGTCGAGGCGCGGACATGCTGAATGTGAGCGGAAGTTCTCTCCGTGCAACATTGTTCGCGGCTGGCCGCCACTCGCGATATTATGTCTCCACATTAGCCCAGACGCGGACAGGCTGAATTTCGCGGGCAGAATTCGCCGTGCAACAAAGTTCGCTACTGCCGGCGACGCGCGGTATTATGTCTCCATATTAGCCGAGGCGCGGACATGCTCAATGTGAGCGGAAGTTCTGTCCGTGCAACAATGTTCGCGGCTGGCCGCCACTCGCGATATTATGTCTCCATATTAGCCCAGACGCGGACAGGCTGAATTTCACCGGCAGTTTTCTCCGTGCAACAATGTTGGCGGCGGCCCGCGACGCGCGATCCTATGTCTCCATATTAGTCGAGGCGCGGACATGGTGAATGTGAGCGGAAGTTCTCTCAGTGCAACAATGTTCGCGGCTGGCCGCCACTCGCGATATTATGTCTCCATATTAGCCGCGCCGCGGAAATGCTGAATTTCGCGGGCAGAATTCGCCGTGCAACAATGTTCGCTACTGCCGGCGACGCGCGGTATTATGTCTCCATATTAGTCGAGGCGCGGACATGCGGAATGCGAGCGGAAGTTCTCTCCGTGCAACGATGTTCGCGGCTGACCGCCACTCGCGACGTTGTGTCTCCGCGTTAGCCCAGACGCGGACAGGCTGAATTTCACCGGCAGTTTTCTCCGTGCAACAATGTTGGCGGCGGTCCGCGACGCGCGATCCTATGTCTCCATATTAGTCGAGGCGCGGACATGCTGAATGTGAGCGGAAGCTCTCTCCGTGCAACAATGTTCGCGGCTGGCCGCCACTCGCGATATTATGTCTCCGCGTTAGCCCAGACGCGGACAGGCTGAATTTCACCGGCAGTTTTCTCCGTGCAACAATGTTGGCGGCGGCCCGCGACGCGCGATCCCATGTCTCCGTATTGGTCGACGCGCGGACATGCCGAATGCGAGCGGAAGTTCTCTCCGTGCAACAATGTTCGCGGCTGGCCGCCACTCGCGACGTTGTGTCTCCGCGTTAGCCCCGACGCGGACAGGCTGAATTTCACCGGCAGTTTTCTCCGTGCAACAATGTTGGCGGCGGCCCGCGACGCGCGATCCCATGTCTCCGTATTGGTCGACGCGCGGACATGCCGAATGCGAGCGGAAGTTCTCTCCGTGCAACAATGTTCGCGGCTGGCCGCCACTCGCGACGTTGTGTCTCCGCGTTAGCCCCGACGCGGACAGGCTGAATTTCACCGGCAGTTTTCTCCGTGCAACAATGTTGGCGGCGGCCCGCGACGCGCGATCCCATGTCTC
The DNA here is from genome assembly GCA_963969225.1 of Xylocopa violacea. Lineage (NCBI taxonomy): Eukaryota > Metazoa > Arthropoda > Insecta > Hymenoptera > Apidae > Xylocopa > Xylocopa violacea. The sequence goes on along the minus strand of CAXAJV010000005.1, from coordinate 14,956,946 downwards.
CGTATTGGTCGACGCGCGGACATGCCGAATGCGAGCGGAAGTTCTCTCCGTGCAACAATGCTCGCGGCTGCCCGCCACTCGCGATATTATGTCTCCATATTAGCCCAGACGCGGACAGGCTGAATTTCACCGGCAGTTTTCTCCGTGCAACAATGTTGGCGGCGGCCCGCGACGCGCGATCCTATGTCTCCATATTAGTCGAGGCGCGGACATGGTGAATGTGAGCGGAAGTTCTCTCAGTGCAACAATGTTCGCGGCTGGCCGCCACTCGCGATATTATGTCTCCATATTAGCCCAGACGCGGACAGGCTGAATTTCACCGGCAGTTTTCTCCGTGCAACAATGTTGGCGGCGGCCCGCGACGCGATATCCTATGTCTTCATATTAGTCGAGGCGCGGACATGCTGAATGTGAGCGGAAGTTCTCTCCGTGCAACATTGTTCGCGGCTGGCCGCCACTCGCGATATTATGTCTCCACATTAGCCCAGACGCGGACAGGCTGAATTTCGCGGGCAGAATTCGCCGTGCAACAATGTTCGCTACTGCCGGCGACGCGCGGTATTATGTCTCCATATTAGTCGAGGCGCGGACATGCGGAATGCGAGCGGAAGTTCTCTCCGTGCAACGATGTTCGCGGCTGGCCGCCACTCGCGACGTTGTGTCTCCGCGTTAGCCCAGACGCGGACAGGCTGAATTTCACCGGCAGTTTTCTCCGTGCAACAATGTTGGCGGCGGTCCGCGACGCGCGATCCTATGTCTCCATATTAGTCGAGGCGCGGACATGCTGAATGTGAGCGGAAGCTCTCTCCGTGCAACAATGTTCGCGGCTGGCCGCCACTCGCGATATTATGTCTCCGCGTTAGCCCAGACGCGGACAGGCTGAATTTCACCGGCAGTTTTCTCCGTGCAACAATGTTGGCGGCGGCCCGCGACGCGCGATCCCATGTCTCCGTATTGGTCGACGCGCGGACATGCCGAATGCGAGCGGAAGTTCTCTCCGTGCAACAATGTTCGCGGCTGGCCGCCACTCGCGACGTTGTGTCTCCGCGTTAGCCCAGACGCGGACAGGCTGAATTTCACCGACAGTTTTCTCCGTGCAACAATGTTGGCGGCGGTCCGCGACGCGCGATCCTATGTCTCCATATTAGTCGAGGCGCGGACATGCTGAATGTGAGCGGAAGTTCTCTCCGTGCAACAATATTCGCGGCTGGCCGCCACTCGCGATATTATGTCTCCATATTAGCCCAGACGCGGACAGGCTGAATTTCACCGGCAGTTTTCTCCGTGCAACAATGTTGGCGGCGGCCCGCGACGCGCGATCCCATGTCTCCGTATTGGTCGACGCGCGGACATGCCGAATGCGAGCGGAAGTTCTCTCCGTGCAACAATGTTCGCGGCTGGCCGCCACTCGCGACGTTGTGTCTCCGCGTTAGCCCAGACGCGGACAGGCTGAATTTCACCGACAGTTTTCTCCGTGCAACAATGTTGGCGGCGGTCCGCGACGCGCGATCCTATGTCTCCATATTAGTCGATGCGCGGACATGCTGAATGTGAGCGGAAGCTCTCTCCGTGCAACAATGTTCGCGGCTGGCCGCCACTCGCGATATTATGTCTCCGCGTTAGCCCAGACGCGGACAGGCTGAATTTCACCGGCAGCTTTCTCCGTGCAACAACGTTGGCGGCGGCCCGCGACGCGCGATCCCATGTCTCCGTATTGGTCGACGCGCGGACATGCCGAATGCGAGCGGAAGTTCTCTCCGTGCAACAATGTTCGCGGCTGGCCGCCACTCGCGACGTTGTGTCTCCGCGTTAGCCCAGACGCGGACAGGCTGAATTTCACCGGCAGTTTTCTCCGTGCAACAATGTTGGCGGCGGCCCGCGACGCGCGATCCCATGTCTCCGTATTGGTCGACGCGCAGACATGCCGAATGCGAGCGGAAGTTCTCTCCGTGCAACAATGTTCGCGGCTGGCCGCCACTCGCGACGTTGTGTCTCCGCGTTAGCCCAGACGCGGACAGGCTGAATTTCACCGGCAGTTTTCTCCGTGCAACAATGTTGGCGGCGGTCCGCGACGCGCGATCCTATGTCTCCATATTAGTCGAGGCGCGGACATGCTGAATGTGAGCGGAAGTTCTCTCCGTGCAACAATGTTCGCGGCTGGCCGCCACTCGCGATATTATGTCTCCATATTAGCCCAGACGCGGACAGGCTGAATTTCACCGGCAGTTTTCTCCGTGCAACAATGTTGGCGGCGGTCCGCGACGCGCGATCCTATGTCTCCATATTAGTCGAGGCGCGGACATGCTGAATGTGAGCGGAAGCTCTCTCCGTGCAACAATGTTCGCGGCTGGCCGCCACTCGCGATATTATGTCTCCGCGTTAGCCCAGACGCGGACAGGCTGAATTTCACCGGCAGTTTTCTCCGTGCAACAATGTTGGCGGCGGCCCGCGACGCGCGATCCCATGTCTCCGTATTGGTCGATGCGCGGACATGCCGAATGCGAGCGGAAGTTCTCTCCGTGCAACAATGTTGGCGGCGGCCCGCGACGCGCGATCCCATGTCTCCGTATTGGTCGACGCGCGGACATGCCGAATGCGAGCGGAAGTTCTCTCCGTGCAACAATGTTCGCGGCTGGTCGCCACTCGCGACGTTGTGTCTCCATATTAGCCCAGACGCGGACAGGATGAATTTCACCGGCAGTTTTCTCCGTGCAACAATGTTGGCGGCGGCCCGCGACGCGCGATCCCATGTCTCCGTATTGGTCGACGCGCGGACATGCCGAATGCGAGCGGAAGTTCTCTCCGTGCAACAATGTTCGCGGCTGGCCGCCACTCGCGACGTTGTGTCTCCGCGTTAGCCCAGACGCGGACAGGCTGAATTTCACCGGCAGTTTTCTCCGTGCAACAATGTTGGCGGCGGCCCGCGACGCGCGATCCCATGTCTCCGTATTGGTCGACGCGCGGACATGCCGAATGCGAGCGGAAGTTCTCTCCGTGCAACAATGTTCGCGGCTGGCCGCCACTCGCGATATTATGTCTCCATATTAGCCCAGACGCGGACAGGCTGAATTTCACCGGCAGTTTTCTCCGTGCAACAATGTTGGCGGCGGTCCGCGACGCGCGATCCTATGTCTCCATATTAGTCGAGGCGCGGACATGCTGAATGTGAGCGGAAGCTCTCTCCGTGCAACAATGTTCGCGGCTGGCCGCCACTCGCGATATTATGTCTCCGCGTTAGCCCAGACGCGGACAGGCTGAATTTCACCGGCAGCTTTCTCCGTGCAACAATGTTGGCGGCGGCCCGCGACGCGCGATCCCATGTCTCCGTATTGGTCGACGCGCGGATATGCCGAATGCGAGCGGAAGTTCTCTCCGTGCAACAATGTTCGCGGCTGGCCGCCACTCGCGACGTTGTGTCTCCGCGTTAGCCCAGACGCGGACAGGCTGAATTTCACCGGCAGTTTTCTCCGTGCAACAATGTTGGCGGCGGCCCGCGACGCGCGATCCCATGTCTCCGTATTGGTCGACGCGCGGACATGCCGAATGCGAGCGGAAGTTCTCTCCGTGCAACAATGTTCGCGGCTGGCCGCCACTCGCGACGTTGTGTCTCCGCGTTAGCCCCGACGCGGACAGGCTGAATTTCACCGGCAGTTTTCTCCGTGCAACAATGTTGGCGGCGGCCCGCGACGCGCGATCCCATGTCTCCGTATTGGTCGACGCGCGGACATGCCGAATGCGAGCGGAAGTTCTCTCCGTGCAACAATGCTCGCGGCTGCCCGCCACTCGCGATATTATGTCTCCATATTAGCCCAGACGCGGACAGGCTGAATTTCACCGGCAGTTTTCTCCGTGCAACAATGTTGGCGGCGGTCCGCGACGCGCGATCCTATGTCTCCATATTAGTCGAGGCGCGGACATGCTGAATGTGAGCGGAAGCTCTCTCCGTGCAACAATGTTCGCGGCTGGCCGCCACTCGCGATATTATGTCTCCGCGTTAGCCCAGACGCGGACAGGCTGAATTTCACCGGCAGCTTTCTCCGTGCAACAATGTTGGCGGCGGCCCGCGACGCGCGATCCCATGTCTCCGTATTGGTCGACGCGCGGATATGCCGAATGCGAGCGGAAGTTCTCTCCGTGCAACAATGTTCGCGGCTGGCCGCCACTCGCGACGTTGTGTCTCCGCGTTAGCCCAGACGCGGACAGGCTGAATTTCACCGGCAGTTTTCTCCGTGCAACAATGTTGGCGGCGGCCCGCGACGCGCGATCCCATGTCTCCGTATTGGTCGACGCGCGGACATGCCGAATGCGAGCGGAAGTTCTCTCCGTGCAACAATGTTCGCGGCTGGCCGCCACTCGCGACGTTGTGTCTCCGCGTTAGCCCCGACGCGGACAGGCTGAATTTCACCGGCAGTTTTCTCCGTGCAACAATGTTGGCGGCGGCCCGCGACGCGCGAACCCATGTCTCCGTATTGGTCGACGCGCGGACATGCCGAATGCGAGCGGAAGTTCTCTCCGTGCAACAATGCTCGCGGCTGCCCGCCACTCGCGATATTATGTCTCCATATTAGCCCAGACGCGGACAGGCTGAATTTCACCGGCAGTTTTCTCCGTGCAACAATGTTGGCGGCGGTCCGCGACGCGCGATCCTATGTCTCCATATTAGTCGAGGCGCGGACATGCTGAATGTGAGCGGAAGCTCTCTCCGTGCAACAATGTTCGCGGCTGGCCGCCACTCGCGATATTATGTCTCCGCGTTAGCCCAGACGCGGACAGGCTGAATTTCACTGGCAGTTTTCTCCGTGCAACAATGTTGGCGGCGGCCCGCGACGCGCGATCCCATGTCTCCGTACTGGTCGACGCGCGGACATGCCGAATGCGAGCGGACGTTCCCTCCGTGCAACGATGTTCGCGGCTGGCCGCCACTCGCGACGTTGTGTCTCCGCGTTAGCCCAGACGCGGACAGGCTGAATTTCACCGGCAGTTTTCTCCGTGCAACAATGTTGGCGGCGGTCCGCGACGCGCGATCCTATGTCTCCATATTAGTCGAGGCGCGGACATGCTGAATGTGAGCGGAAGCTCTCTCCGTGCAACAATGTTCGCGGCTGGCCGCCACTCGCGATATTATGTCTCCGCGTTAGCCCAGACGCGGACAGGCTGAATTTCACCGGCAGTTTTCTCCGTGCAACAATGTTGGCGGCGGCCCGCGACGCGCGATCCCATGTCTCCGTATTGGTCGACGCGCGGACATGCCGAATGCGAGCGGAAGTTCTCTCCGTGCAACAATGTTCGCGGCTGGCCGCCACTCGCGATATTATGTCTCCATATTAGCCCAGACGCGGACAGGCTGAATTTCACCGGCAGTTTTCTCCGTGCAACAATGTTGGCGGCGGTCCGCGACGCGCGATCCTATGTCTCCATATTAGTCGAGGCGCGGACATGCTGAATGTGAGCGGAAGCTCTCTCCGTGCAACAATGTTCGCGGCTGGCCGCCACTCGCGATATTATGTCTCCGCGTTAGCCCAGACGCGGACAGGCTGAATTTCACCGGCAGCTTTCTCCGTGCAACAATGTTGGCGGCGGCCCGCGACGCGCGATCCCATGTCTCCGTATTGGTCGACGCGCGGATATGCCGAATGCGAGCGGAAGTTCTCTCCGTGCAACAATGTTCGCGGCTGGCCGCCACTCGCGACGTTGTGTCTCCGCGTTAGCCCAGACGCGGACAGGCTGAATTTCACCGGCAGTTTTCTCCGTGCAACAATGTTGGCGGCGGCCCGCGACGCGCGATCCCATGTCTCCGTATTGGTCGACGCGCGGACATGCCGAATGCGAGCGGAAGTTCTCTCCGTGCAACAATGTTCGCGGCTGGCCGCCACTCGCGACGTTGTGTCTCCGCGTTAGCCCCGACGCGGACAGGCTGAATTTCACCGGCAGTTTTCTCCGTGCAACAATGTTGGCGGCGGCCCGCGACGCGCGATCCCATGTCTCCGTATTGGTCGACGCGCGGACATGCCGAATGCGAGCGGAAGTTCTCTCCGTGCAACAATGCTCGCGGCTGCCCGCCACTCGCGATATTATGTCTCCATATTAGCCCAGACGCGGACAGGCTGAATTTCACCGGCAGTTTTCTCCGTGCAACAATGTTGGCGGCGGTCCGCGACGCGCGATCCTATGTCTCCATATTAGTCGAGGCGCGGACATGCTGAATGTGAGCGGAAGCTCTCTCCGTGCAACAATGTTCGCGGCTGGCCGCCACTCGCGATATTATGTCTCCGCGTTAGCCCAGACGCGGACAGGCTGAATTTCACCGGCAGCTTTCTCCGTGCAACAATGTTGGCGGCGGCCCGCGACGCGCGATCCCATGTCTCCGTATTGGTCGACGCGCGGATATGCCGAATGCGAGCGGAAGTTCTCTCCGTGCAACAATGTTCGCGGCTGGCCGCCACTCGCGACGTTGTGTCTCCGCGTTAGCCCAGACGCGGACAGGCTGAATTTCACCGGCAGTTTTCTCCGTGCAACAATGTTGGCGGCGGCCCGCGACGCGCGATCCCATGTCTCCGTATTGGTCGACGCGCGGACATGCCGAATGCGAGCGGAAGTTCTCTCCGTGCAACAATGTTCGCGGCTGGCCGCCACTCGCGACGTTGTGTCTCCGCGTTAGCCCCGACGCGGACAGGCTGAATTTCACCGGCAGTTTTCTCCGTGCAACAATGTTGGCGGCGGCCCGCGACGCGCGAACCCATGTCTCCGTATTGGTCGACGCGCGGACATGCCGAATGCGAGCGGAAGTTCTCTCCGTGCAACAATGCTCGCGGCTGCCCGCCACTCGCGATATTATGTCTCCATATTAGCCCAGACGCGGACAGGCTGAATTTCACCGGCAGTTTTCTCCGTGCAACAATGTTGGCGGCGGTCCGCGACGCGCGATCCTATGTCTCCATATTAGTCGAGGCGCGGACATGCTGAATGTGAGCGGAAGCTCTCTCCGTGCAACAATGTTCGCGGCTGGCCGCCACTCGCGATATTATGTCTCCGCGTTAGCCCAGACGCGGACAGGCTGAATTTCACTGGCAGTTTTCTCCGTGCAACAATGTTGGCGGCGGCCCGCGACGCGCGATCCCATGTCTCCGTACTGGTCGACGCGCGGACATGCCGAATGCGAGCGGACGTTCCCTCCGTGCAACGATGTTCGCGGCTGGCCGCCACTCGCGACGTTGTGTCTCCGCGTTAGCCCAGACGCGGACAGGCTGAATTTCACCGGCAGTTTTCTCCGTGCAACAATGTTGGCGGCGGTCCGCGACGCGCGATCCTATGTCTCCATATTAGTCGAGGCGCGGACATGCTGAATGTGAGCGGAAGCTCTCTCCGTGCAACAATGTTCGCGGCTGGCCGCCACTCGCGATATTATGTCTCCGCGTTAGCCCAGACGCGGACAGGCTGAATTTCACCGGCAGTTTTCTCCGTGCAACAATGTTGGCGGCGGCCCGCGACGCGCGATCCCATGTCTCCGTATTGGTCGACGCGCGGACATGCCGAATGCGAGCGGAAGTTCTCTCCGTGCAACAATGTTCGCGGCTGGCCGCCACTCGCGACGTTGTGTCTCCGCGTTAGCCCAGACGCGGACAGGCTGAATTTCACCGGCAGTTTTCTCCGTGCAACAATGTTGGCGGCGGTCCGCGACGCGCGATCCTATGTCTCCATATTAGTCGAGGCGCGGACATGCTGAATGTGAGCGGAAGCTCTCTCCGTGCAACAATGTTCGCGGCTGGCCGCCACTCGCGATATTATGTCTCCGCGTTAGCCCAGACGCGGACAGGCTGAATTTCACCGGCAGTTTTCTCCGTGCAACAATGTTGGCGGCGGCCCGCGACGCGCGATCCCATGTCTCCGTATTGGTCGACGCGCGGACATGCCGAATGCGAGCGGAAGTTCTCTCTGTGCAACAATGTTCGCGGCTGGCCGCCACTCGCGACGTTGTGTCTCCGCGTTAGCCCAGACGCGGACAGGCTGAATTTCACCGGCAGTTTTCTCCGTGCAACAATGTTGGCGGCGGCCCGCGACGCGCGATCCCATGTCTCCGTATTGGTCGACGCGCGGACATGCCGAATGCGAGCGGAAGTTCTCTCCGTGCAACAATGTTCGCGGCTGGCCGCCACTCGCGATATTATGTCTCCATATTAGCCCAGACGCGGACAGGCTGAATTTCACCGGCAGTTTTCTCCGTGCAACAATGTTGGCGGCGGTCCGCGACGCGCGATCCTATGTCTCCATATTAGTCGAGGCGCGGACATGCTGAATGTGAGCGGAAGCTCTCTCCGTGCAACAATGTTCGCGGCTGGCCGCCACTCGCGATATTATGTCTCCGCGTTAGCCCAGACGCGGACAGGCTGAATTTCACCGGCAGTTTTCTCCGTGCAACAATGTTGGCGGCGGCCCGCGACGCGCGATCCCATGTCTCCGTATTGGTCGACGCGCGGACATGCCGAATGCGAGCGGAAGTTCTCTCCGTGCAACAATGTTCGCGGCTGGCCGCCACTCGCGACGTTGTGTCTCCGCGTTAGCCCAGACGCGGACAGGCTGAATTTCACCGACAGTTTTCTCCGTGCAACAATGTTGGCGGCGGTCCGCGACGCGCGATCCTATGTCTCCATATTAGCCGAGGCGCGGACATGCTGAATGTGAGCGGAAGTTCTCTCCGTGCAACAATATTCGCGGCTGGCCGCCACTCGCGATATTATGTCTCCATATTAGCCCAGACGCGGACAGGCTGAATTTCACCGGCAGTTTTCTCCGTGCAACAATGTTGGCGGCGGCCCGCGACGCGCGATCCTATGTCTTCATATTAGTCGAGGCGCGGACATGCTGAATGTGAGCGGAAGTTCTCTCCGTGCAACATTGTTCGCGGCTGGCCGCCACTCGCGATATTATGTCTCCATATTAGCCCAGACGCGGACAGGCTGAATTTCACCGGCAGTTCTCTCCGTGCAACAATGTTGGCGGCGGCCCGCGACGCGCGATCCCATGTCTCCGTATTGGTCGACGCGCGGACATGCCGAATGCGAGCGGAAGTTCTCTCCGTGCAACAATGTTCGCGGCTGGCCGCCACTCGCGACGTTGTGTCTCCGCGTTAGCCCAGACGCGGACAGGCTGAATTTCACCGGCAGTTTTCTCCGTGCAACAATGTTGGCGGCGGTCCGCGACGCGCGATTCTATGTCTCCATATTAGTCGAGGCGCGGACATGCTGAATGTGAGCGGAAGTTCTCTCCGTGCAACAATGTTCGCGGCTGGCCGCCACTCGCGATATTATGTCTCCATATTAGCCCAGACGCGGACAGGCTGAATTTCACCGGCAGTTTTCTCCGTGCAACAATGTTGGCGGCGGTCCGCGACGCGCGATCCTATGTCTCCATATTAGTCGAGGCGCGGACATGCTGAATGTGAGCGGAAGCTCTCTCCGTGCAACAATGTTCGCGGCTGGCCGCCACTCGCGATATTATGTCTCCGCGTTAGCCCAGACGCGGACAGGCTGAATTTCACCGGCAGTTTTCTCCGTGCAACAATGTTGGCGGCGGCCCGCGACGCGCGATCCCATGTCTCCGTACTGGTCGACGCGCGGACATGCCGAATGCGAGCGGAAGTTCTCTCCGTGCAACAATGTTGGCGGCGGCCCGCGACGCGCGATCCCATGTCTCCGTATTGGTCGACGCGCGGACATGCCGAATGCGAGCGGAAGTTCTCTCCGTGCAACAATGTTCGCGGCTGGCCGCCACTCGCGACGTTGTGTCTCCGCGTTAGCCCAGACGCGGACAGGCTGAATTTCACCGGCAGTTTTCTCCGTGCAACAATGTTGGCGGCGGCCCGCGACGCGCGATCCCATGTCTCCGTATTGGTCGACGCGCGGACATGCCGAATGCGAGCGGAAGTTCTCTCCGTGCAACAATGTTCGCGGCTGGCCGCCACTCGCGACGTTGTGTCTCCGCGTTAGCCCAGACGCGGACAGGATGAATTTCACCGGCAGTTTTCTCCGTGCAACAATGTTGGCGGCGGCCCGCGACGCGCGATCCCATGTATCCGTATTGGTCGACGCGCGGACATGCCGAATGCGAGCGGAAGTTCTCTCCGTGCAACAATGTTCGCGGCTGGCCGCCACTCGCGACGTTGTGTCTCCGCGTTAGCCCAGACGCGGACAGGCTGAATTTCACCGACAGTTTTCTCCGTGCAACAATGTTGGCGGCGGTCCGCGACGCGCGATCCTATGTCTCCATATTAGCCGAGGCGCGGACATGCTGAATGTGAGCGGAAGTTCTCTCCGTGCAACAATATTCGCGGCTGGCCGCCACTCGCGATATTATGTCTCCATATTAGCCCAGACGCGGACAGGCTGAATTTCACCGGCAGTTTTCTCCGTGCAACAATGTTGGCGGCGGCCCGCGACGCGCGATCCCATGTCTCCGTATTGGTCGACGCGCGGATATGCCGAATGCGAGCGGAAGTTCTCTCCGTGCAACAATGTTCGCGGCTGGCCGCCACTCGCGACGTTGTGTCTCCGCGTTAGCCCAGACGCGGACAGGCTGAATTTCACCGGCAGTTTTCTCCGTGCAACAATGTTGGCGGCGGCCCGCGACGCGCGATCCCATGTCTCCGTATTGGTCGACGCGCGGACATGCCGAATGCGAGCGGAAGTTCTCTCCGTGCAACAATGTTCGCGGCTGGCCGCCACTCGCGACGTTGTGTCTCCGCGTTAGCCCAGACGCGGACAGGCTGAATTTCACCGGCAGTTTTCTCCGTGCAACAATGTTGGCGGCGGTCCGCGACGCGCGATTCTATGTCTCCATATTAGTCGAGGCGCGGACATGCTGAATGTGAGCGGAAGTTCTCTCCGTGCAACAATGTTCGCGGCTGGCCGCCACTCGCGATATTATGTCTCCATATTAGCCCAGACGCGGACAGGCTGAATTTCACCGGCAGTTTTCTCCGTGCAACAATGTTGGCGGCGGTCCGCGACGCGCGATCCTATGTCTCCATATTAGTCGAGGCGCGGACATGCTGAATGTGAGCGGAAGCTCTCTCCGTGCAACAATATTCGCGGCTGGCCGCCACTCGCGATATTATGTCTCCATATTAGCCCAGACGCGGACAGGCTGAATTTCACCGGCAGTTTTCTCCGTGCAACAATGTTGGCGGCGGCCCGCGACGCGCGATCCTATGTCTTCATATTAGTCGAGGCGCGGACATGCTGAATGTGAGCGGAAGTTCTCTCCGTGCAACATTGTTCGCGGCTGGCCGCCACTCGCGATATTATGTCTCCATATTAGCCCAGACGCGGACAGGCTGAATTTCACCGGCAGTTCTCTCCGTGCAACAATGTTGGCGGCGGCCCGCGACGCGCGATCCCATGTCTCCGTATTGGTCGACGCGCGGACATGCCGAATGCGAGCGGAAGTTCTCTCCGTGCAACAATGTTCGCGGCTGGCCGCCACTCGCGACGTTGTGTCTCCGCGTTAGCCCAGACGCGGACAGGCTGAATTTCACCGGCAGTTTTCTCCGTGCAACAATGTTGGCGGCGGCCCGCGACGCGCGATCCCATGTCTCCGTATTGGTCGACGCGCGGACATGCCGAATGCGAGCGGAAGTTCTCTCCGTGCAACAATGTTCGCGGCTGGCCGCCACTCGCGACGTTGTGTCTCCGCGTTAGCCCAGACGCGGACAGGCTGAATTTCACCGGCAGTTTTCTCCGTGCAACAATGTTGGCGGCGGCCCGCGACGCGCGATCCCATGTCTCCGTATTGGTCGACGCGCGGACATGCCGAATGCGAGCGGAAGTTCTCTCCGTGCAACAATGTTCGCGGCTGGCCGCCACTCGCGACGTTGTGTCTCCGCGTTAGCCCAGACGCGGACAGGCTGAATTTCACCGGCAGTTTTCTCCGTGCAACAGTGTTGGCGGCGGCCCGCGACGCGCGATCCCATGTCTCCGTATTGGTCGACGCGCGGACATGCCGAATGCGAGGGGAAGTTCTCTCCGTGCAACAATGTTCGCGGCTGGCCGCCACTCGCGACGTTGTGTCTCCGCGTTAGCCCAGACGCGGACAGGCTGAATTTCACCGGCAGTTTTCTCCGTGCAACAATGTTGGCGGCGGCCCGCGACGCGCGATCCCATGTCTCCGTATTGGTCGACGCGCGGACATGCCGAATGCGAGCGGAAGTTCTCTCCGTGCAACGATGTTCGCGGCTGGCCGCCACTCGCGACGTTCTGCCTCCGCGTTAGCCCAGACGCGGACAGGCTGAATTTCACCGGCAGTTTTCTCCGTGCAACAATGTTGGCGGCGGCCCGCGACCCGCGATCCTATTCCTCCATATTAGTCGAGGCGCGGGCATGCCGAATGTGAGCGGAAGTTCTCTCCGTGCAACGATGTTCGCGGCTGGCCGCCACTCGCGACGTTGTGTCTCCGCGTTAGCCCAGACGCGGACAGGCTGAATTTCACCGGCAGTTTTCTCCGTGCAACAATGTTGGCGGCGGCCCGCGACGCGCGATCCCTTGTCTCCGTATTGGTCGACGCGCGGACATGCCGAATGCGAGCGGAAGTTCTCTCCGTGCAACAATGTTCGCGGCTGGCCGCCACTCGCGACGTTGTGTCTCCGCGTTAGCCCAGACGCGGACAGGCTGAATTTCACCGGCAGTTTTCTCCGTGCAACAATGTTGGCGGCGGCCCGCGACGCGCGATCCCATGTCTCCGTATTGGTCGACGAGCGGACATGCCGAATGCGAGCGGAAGTTCTCTCCGTGCAACAATGTTCGCGGCTGGCCGCCACTCGCGACGTTGTGTCTCCCCGTTAGCCCAGACGCGGACAGACTGAATTTCACCGGCAGTTTTCTCCGTGCAACAATGTTGGCGGCGGCCCGCGACGCGCGATCCCATGTCTCCGTACTGGTCGACGCGCGGACATGCCGAATGCGAGCGGACGTTCCCTCCGCGCAACGATGTTCGCGGCTGGCCGCCACTCGCGACGTTCTGCCTCCGCGTTAGCCCAGACGCGGACAGGCTGAATTTCACCGGCAGTTTTCTCCGTGCAACAATGTTGGCGGCGGCCCGCGACCCGCGATCCTATTCCTCCATATTATTCGAGGCGCGGCCATGCCGAATGTGAGCGGAAGTTCTCTCCGTGCAAGGATATTCGCGGCTGGCCGCCACTCGCGACGTTGTGTCTCCGCGTTAGCCCAGACGCGGACAGGCTGAATTTCACCGGCAGTTTTCTCCGTGCAACAATGTTGGCGGCGGCCCGCGACGCGCGATCCCTTGTCTCCGTATTGGTCGACGCGCGGACATGCCGAATGCGAGCGGAAGTTCTCTCCGTGCAACAATGTTCGCGGCTGGCCGCCACTCGCGACGTTGTGTCTCCGCGTTAGCCCAGACGCGGACAGGCTGAATTTCACCGGCAGTTTTCTCCGTGCAACAATGTTGGCGGCGGTCCGCGACGCGCGATCCTATGTCTCCATATTAGTCGAGGCGCGGACATGCTGAATGTGAGCGGAAGCTCTCTCCGTGCAACAATGTTCGCGGCTGGCCGCCACTCGCGATATTATGTCTCCGCGTTAGCCCAGACGCGGACAGGCTGAATTTCACCGGCAGTTTTCTCCGTGCAACAATGTTGGCGGCGGCCCGCGACGCGCGATCCCATGTCTCCGTATTGGTCGACGCGCGGACATGCCGAATGCGAGCGGAAGTTCTCTCCGTGCAACAATGTTCGCGGCTGGCCGCCACTCGCGACGTTGTGTCTCCGCGTTAGCCCAGACGCGGACAGGCTGAATTTCACCGGCAGTTTTCTCCGTGCAACAATGTTGGCGGCGGTCCGCGACGCGCGATCCTATGTCTCCATATTAGTCGAGGCGCGGACATGCTGAATGTGAGCGGAAGCTCTCTCCGTGCAACAATGTTCGCGGCTGGCCGCCACTCGCGATATTATTTCTCCGCGTTAGCCCAGACGCGGACAGGCTGAATTTCACCGGCAGTTTTCTCCGTGCAACAATGTTGGCGGCGGCCCGCGACGCGCGATCCCATGTCTCCGTATTGGTCGACGCGCGGACATGCCGAATGCGAGCGGAAGTTCTCTCCGTGCAACAATGTTCGCGGCTGGCCGCCACTCGCGACGTTGTGTCTCCGCGTTAGCCCAGACGCGGACAGGCTGAATTTCACCGGCAGTTTTCTCCGTGCAACAATGTTGGCGGCGGCCCGCGACGCGCGATCCCATGTCTCCGTATTGGTCGACGCGCGGACATGCCGAATGCGAGCGGAAGTTCTCTCCGTGCAACAATGTTCGCGGCTGGCCGCCACTCGCGATATTATGTCTCCATATTAGCCCAGACGCGGACAGGCTGAATTTCACCGGCAGTTTTCTCCGTGCAACAATGTTGGCGGCGGTCCGCGACGCGCGATCCTATGTCTCCATATTAGTCGAGGCGCGGACATGCTGAATGTGAGCGGAAGCTCTCTCCGTGCAACAATGTTCGCGGCTGGCCGCCACTCGCGATATTATGTCTCCGCGTTAGCCCAGACGCGGACAGGCTGAATTTCACCGGCAGTTTTCTCCGTGCAACAATGTTGGCGGCGGCCCGCGACGCGCGATCCCATGTCTCCGTATTGGTCGACGCGCGGACATGCCGAATGCGAGCGGAAGTTCTCTCCGTGCAACAATGTTCGCGGCTGGCCGCCACTCGCGACGTTGTGTCTCCGCGTTAGCCCAGACGCGGACAGGCTGAATTTCACCGACAGTTTTCTCCGTGCAACAATGTTGGCGGCGGTCCGCGACGCGCGATCCTATGTCTCCATATTAGCCGAGGCGCGGACATGCTGAATGTGAGCGGAAGTTCTCTCCGTGCAACAATATTCGCGGCTGGCCGCCACTCGCGATATTATGTCTCCATATTAGCCCAGACGCGGACAGGCTGAATTTCACCGGCAGTTTTCTCCGTGCAACAATGTTGGCGGCGGCCCGCGACGCGCGATCCTATGTCTTCATATTAGTCGAGGCGCGGACATGCTGAATGTGAGCGGAAGTTCTCTCCGTGCAACATTGTTCGCGGCTGGCCGCCACTCGCGATATTATGTCTCCATATTAGCCCAGACGCGGACAGGCTGAATTTCACCGGCAGTTCTCTCCGTGCAACAATGTTGGCGGCGGCCCGCGACGCGCGATCCCATGTCTCCGTATTGGTCGACGCGCGGACATGCCGAATGCGAGCGGAAGTTCTCTCCGTGCAACAATGTTCGCGGCTGGCCGCCACTCGCGACGTTGTGTCTCCGCGTTAGCCCAGACGCGGACAGGCTGAATTTCACCGGCAGTTTTCTCCGTGCAACAATGTTGGCGGCGGTCCGCGACGCGCGATTCTATGTCTCCATATTAGTCGAGGCGCGGACATGCTGAATGTGAGCGGAAGTTCTCTCCGTGCAACAATGTTCGCGGCTGGCCGCCACTCGCGATATTATGTCTCCATATTAGCCCAGACGCGGACAGGCTGAATTTCACCGGCAGTTTTCTCCGTGCAACAATGTTGGCGGCGGTCCGCGACGCGCGATCCTATGTCTCCATATTAGTCGAGGCGCGGACATGCTGAATGTGAGCGGAAGCTCTCTCCGTGCAACAATGTTCGCGGCTGGCCGCCACTCGCGATATTATGTCTCCGCGTTAGCCCAGACGCGGACAGGCTGAATTTCACCGGCAGTTTTCTCCGTGCAACAATGTTGGCGGCGGCCCGCGACGCGCGATCCCATGTCTCCGTATTGGTCGACGCGCGGACATGCCGAATGCGAGCGGAAGTTCTCTCCGTGCAACAATGTTGGCGGCGGCCCGCGACGCGCGATCCCATGTCTCCGTATTGGTCGACGCGCGGACATGCCGAATGCGAGCGGAAGTTCTCTCCGTGCAACAATGTTCGCGGCTGGTCGCCACTCGCGACGTTGTGTCTCCATATTAGCCCAGACGCGGACAGGATGAATTTCACCGGCAGTTTTCTCCGTGCAACAATGTTGGCGGCGGCCCGCGACGCGCGATCCCATGTCTCCGTATTGGTCGACGCGCGGACATGCCGAATGCGAGCGGAAGTTCTCTCCGTGCAACAATGTTCGCGGCTGGCCGCCACTCGCGACGTTGTGTCTCCGCGTTAGCCCAGACGCGGACAGGCTGAATTTCACCGGCAGTTTTCTCCGTGCAACAATGTTGGCGGCGGCCCGCGACGCGCGATCCCATGTCTCCGTATTGGTCGACGCGCGGACATGCCGAATGCGAGCGGAAGTTCTCTCCGTGCAACAATGTTCGCGGCTGGCCGCCACTCGCGATATTATGTCTCCATATTAGCCCAGACGCGGACAGGCTGAATTTCACCGGCAGTTTTCTCCGTGCAACAATGTTGGCGGCGGTCCGCGACGCGCGATCCTATGTCTCCATATTAGTCGAGGCGCGGACATGCTGAATGTGAGCGGAAGCTCTCTCCGTGCAACAATGTTCGCGGCTGGCCGCCACTCGCGATATTATGTCTCCGCGTTAGCCCAGACGCGGACAGGCTGAATTTCACCGGCAGCTTTCTCCGTGCAACAATGTTGGCGGCGGCCCGCGACGCGCGATCCCATGTCTCCGTATTGGTCGACGCGCGGACATGCCGAATGCGAGCGGAAGTTCTCTCCGTGCAACAATGTTCGCGGCTGGCCGCCACTCGCGATATTATGTCTCCATATTAGCCCAGACGCGGACAGGCTGAATTTCACCGGCAGTTTTCTCCGTGCAACAATGTTGGCGGCGGTCCGCGACGCGCGATCCTATGTCTCCATATTAGTCGAGGCGCGGACATGCTGAATGTGAGCGGAAGCTCTCTCCGTGCAACAATGTTCGCGGCTGGCCGCCACTCGCGATATTATGTCTCCGCGTTAGCCCAGACGCGGACAGGCTGAATTTCACCGGCAGCTTTCTCCGTGCAACAATGTTGGCGGCGGCCCGCGACGCGCGATCCCATGTCTCCGTATTGGTCGACGCGCGGATATGCCGAATGCGAGCGGAAGTTCTCTCCGTGCAACAATGTTCGCGGCTGGCCGCCACTCGCGACGTTGTGTCTCCGCGTTAGCCCAGACGCGGACAGGCTGAATTTCACCGGCAGTTTTCTCCGTGCAACAATGTTGGCGGCGGCCCGCGACGCGCGATCCCATGTCTCCGTATTGGTCGACGCGCGGACATGCCGAATGCGAGCGGAAGTTCTCTCCGTGCAACAATGTTCGCGGCTGGCCGCCACTCGCGACGTTGTGTCTCCGCGTTAGCCCCGACGCGGACAGGCTGAATTTCACCGGCAGTTTTCTCCGTGCAACAATGTTGGCGGCGGCCCGCGACGCGCGATCCCATGTCTCCGTATTGGTCGACGCGCGGACATGCCGAATGCGAGCGGAAGTTCTCTCCGTGCAACAATGCTCGCGGCTGCCCGCCACTCGCGATATTATGTCTCCATATTAGCCCAGACGCGGACAGGCTGAATTTCACCGGCAGTTTTCTCCGTGCAACAATGTTGGCGGCGGTCCGCGACGCGCGATCCTATGTCTCCATATTAGTCGAGGCGCGGACATGCTGAATGTGAGCGGAAGCTCTCTCCGTGCAACAATGTTCGCGGCTGGCCGCCACTCGCGATATTATGTCTCCGCGTTAGCCCAGACGCGGACAGGCTGAATTTCACTGGCAGTTTTCTCCGTGCAACAATGTTGGCGGCGGCCCGCGACGCGCGATCCCATGTCTCCGTACTGGTCGACGCGCGGACATGCCGAATGCGAGCGGACGTTCCCTCCGTGCAACGATGTTCGCGGCTGGCCGCCACTCGCGACGTTGTGTCTCCGCGTTAGCCCAGACGCGGACAGGCTGAATTTCAGCGGCAGTTTTCTCCGTGCAACAAAGTTGGCGGCGGCCCGCGACGCGCGATCCCATGTCTCCGTACTGGTCGACGCGCGGACATGCCGAATGCGAGCGGACGTTCCCTCCGTGCAACGATGTTCGCGGCTGGCCGCCACTCGCGACGTTGTGTCTCCGCGTTAGCCCAGACGCGGACAGGCTGAATTTCACCGGCAGTTTTCTCCGTGCAACAATGTTGGCGGCGGCCCGCGACGCGCGATCCCATGTCTCCGTATTGGTCGACGCGCGGACATGCCGAATGCGAGCGGAAGTTCTCTCCGTGCAACAATGTTCGCGGCTGGCCGCCACTCGCGACGTTGTGTCTCCGCGTTAGCCCAGACGCGGACAGGCTGAATTTCACCGGCAGTTTTCTCCGTGCAACAATGTTGGCGGCGGTCCGCGACGCGCGATCCTATGTCTCCATATTAGTCGAGGCGCGGACATGCTGAATGTGAGCGGAAGCTCTCTCCGTGCAACAATGTTCGCGGCTGGCCGCCACTCGCGATATTATGTCTCCGCGTTAGCCCAGACGCGGACAGGCTGAATTTCACCGGCAGTTTTCTCCGTGCAACAATGTTGGCGGCGGCCCGCGACGCGCGATCCCATGTCTCCGTATTGGTCGACGCGCGGACATGCCGAATGCGAGCGGAAGTTCTCTCCGTGCAACAATGTTCGCGGCTGGCCGCCACTCGCGACGTTGTGTCTCCGCGTTAGCCCAGACGCGGACAGGCTGAATTTCACCGGCAGTTTTCTCCGTGCAACAATGTTGGCGGCGGTCCGCGACGCGCGATCCTATGTCTCCATATTAGTCGAGGCGCAGACATGCTGAATGTGAGCGGAAGCTCTCTCCGTGCAACAATGTTCGCGGCTGGCCGCCACTCGCGATATTATGTCTCCGCGTTAGCCCAGACGCGGACAGGCTGAATTTCACCGGCAGTTTTCTCCGTGCAACAATGTTGGCGGCGGCCCGCGACGCGCGATCCCATGTCTCCGTATTGGTCGACGCGCGGACATGCCGAATGCGAGCGGAAGTTCTCTCCGTGCAACAATGTTCGCGGCTGGCCGCCACTCGCGACGTTGTGTCTCCGCGTTAGCCCAGACGCGGACAGGCTGAATTTCACCGGCAGTTTTCTCCGTGCAACAATGTTGGCGGCGGCCCGCGACGCGCGATCCCATGTCTCCGTATTGGTCGACGCGCGGACATGCCGAATGCGAGCGGAAGTTCTCTCCGTGCAACAATGTTCGCGGCTGGCCGCCACTCGCGATATTATGTCTCCATATTAGCCCAGACGCGGACAGGCTGAATTTCACCGGCAGTTTTCTCCGTGCAACAATGTTGGCGGCGGTCCGCGACGCGCGATCCTATGTCTCCATATTAGTCGAGGCGCGGACATGCTGAATGTGAGCGGAAGCTCTCTCCGTGCAACAATGTTCGCGGCTGGCCGCCACTCGCGATATTATGTCTCCGCGTTAGCCCAGACGCGGACAGGCTGAATTTCACCGGCAGTTTTCTCCGTGCAACAATGTTGGCGGCGGCCCGCGACGCGCGATCCCATGTCTCCGTATTGGTCGACGCGCGGACATGCCGAATGCGAGCGGAAGTTCTCTCCGTGCAACAATGTTCGCGGCTGGCCGCCACTCGCGACGTTGTGTCTCCGCGTTAGCCCAGACGCGGACAGGCTGAATTTCACCGGCAGTTTTCTCCGTGCAACAATGTTGGCGGCGGTCCGCGACGCGCGATTCTATGTCTCCATATTAGTCGAGGCGCGGACATGCTGAATGTGAGCGGAAGTTCTCTCCGTGCAACAATGTTCGCGGCTGGCCGCCACTCGCGATATTATGTCTCCATATTAGCCCAGACGCGGACAGGCTGAATTTCACCGGCAGTTTTCTCCGTGCAACAATGTTGGCGGCGGCCCGCGACGCGCGATCCTATGTCTTCATATTAGTCGAGGCGCGGACATGCTGAATGTGAGCGGAAGTTCTCTCCGTGCAACATTGTTCGCGGCTGGCCGCCACTCGCGATATTATGTCTCCACATTAGCCCAGACGCGGACAGGCTGAATTTCGCGGGCAGAATTCGCCGTGCAACAATGTTCGCTACTGCCGGCGACGCGCGGTATTATGTCTCCATATTAGCCGAGGCGCGGACATGCTCAATGTGAGCGGAAGTTCTGTCCGTGCAACAATGTTCGCGGCTGGCCGCCACTCGCGATATTATGTCTCCATATTAGCCCAGACGCGGACAGGCTGAATTTCACCGGCAGTTTTCTCCGTGCAACAATGTTGGCGGCGGCCCGCGACGCGCGATCCCATGTCTCCGTATTGGTCGACGCGCGGACATGCCGAATGCGAGCGGAAGTTCTCTCCGTGCAACAATGTTCGCGGCTGGCCGCCACTCGCGACGTTGTGTCTCCGCGTTAGCCCAGACGCGGACAGGCTGAATTTCACCGACAGTTTTCTCCGTGCAACAATGTTGGTGGCGGTCCGCGACGCGCGATCCTATGTCTCCATATTAGTCGAGGCGCGGACATGCTGAATGTGAGCGGAAGTTCTCTCCGTGCAACAATATTCGCGGCTGGCCGCCACTCGCGATATTATGTCTCCATATTAGCCCAGACGCGGACAGGCTGAATTTCACCGGCAGTTTTCTCCGTGCAACAATGTTGGCGGCGGCCCGCGACGCGCGATCCCATGTCTCCGTATTGGTCGGCGCGCGGACATGCCGAATGCGAGCGGAAGTTCTCTCCGTGCAACAATGTTCGCGGCTGGCCGCCACTCGCGATGTTGTGTCTCCGCGTTAGCCCAGACGCGGACAGGCTGAATTTTACCGGCAGTTTTCTCCGTGCAACAATGTTGGCGGCGGCCCGCGACGCGCGATCCTATGTCTCCATATTTGTCGAGGCGCGGACATGCTGTATGTGAGCGGAAGTTCCCTCCGTGCAGCAATGTTCGCGGCTGGCCGCCACTCGCGACGTTGTGTCTCCGCGTTAGCCCAGACGCGGACAGGCTGAATTTCACCGGCAGTTTTCTCCGTGCAACAATGTTGGCGGCGGCCCGCGACGCGCGATCCTATGTCTCCATATTTGTCGAGGCGCGGACATGCTATATGTGAGCGGAAGTTCCCTCCGTGCAACAATGTTCGCGGCTGCCGCCACTCGCGATATTATGTCTCCATATTAGCCGCGCCGCGGAAATGCTGAATTTCGCGGGCAGAATTCGCCGTGCAACAATGTTCGCTACTGCCGGCGACGCGCGGTATTATGTCTCCATATTAGTCGAGGCGCGGACATGCGGAATGCGAGCGGAAGTTCTCTCCGTGCAACGATGTTCGCGGCTGGCCGCCACTCGCGACGTTGTGTCTCCGCGTTAGCCCAGACGCGGAGAGGCTGAATTTCACCGGCAGTTTTCTCCGTGCAACAATGTTGGCGGCGGCCCGCGACGCGCGATCCCATGTCTCCGTATTGGTCGACGCGCGGACATGCCGAATGCGAGCGGAAGTTCTCTCCGTGCAACGATGTTCGCGGCTGGCCGCCACTCGCGACGTTGTGTCTCCGCGTTAGCCCAGACGCGGACAGGCTGAATTTCACCGGCAGTTTTCTCCGTGCAACAATGTTGACGGCGGCCCGCGACGCGCGATCCCATGTCTCCGGATTGGTCGACGCGCGGACATGCCGAATGCGAGCGGACGTTCGCTCCGTGCAACGATGTTCGCGCCTGGCCGCCACTCGCGACGTTGTGTCTCCGCGTTAGCCCAGACGCGGACAGGCTGAATTTCACCGGCAGTTTTCTCCGTGCAACAATGTTGGCGGCGGCCCGCGACGCGCGATCCCATGTCCCCGTACTGGTCGACGCGCGGGCATGCTGAATGTGAGCGGAAGTTCTCTCCGTGCAACAATGTTCGCGGCTGGCCGCCACTCGCGATGTTATGTCTCCATATTAGCCGAGACGCGGACAGGCTGAATTTCACCGGCAGTTTTCTCCGTGCAACAATGTTGGCGGCGGCCCGCGACGCGCGATCCCATGTCTCCGTATTGGTCGACGCGCGGACATGCCGAATGCGAGCGGAAGTTCTTTCCGTGCAACAATGTTCGCGGCTGGCCGCCACTCGCGACGTTGTGTCTCCGCGTTAGCCCAGACGCGGAGAGGCTGAATTTCACCGGCAGTTTTCTCCGTGCAACAATGTTCGCGGCTGCCGCCACTCGCGATATTATGTCTCCATATTAGCCGCGCCGCGGAAATGCTGAATTTCGCGGGCAGAATTCGCCGTGCAACAATGTTCGCTACTGCCGGCGACGCGCGGTATTATGTCTCCATATTAGTCGAGGCGCGGACATGCGGAATGCGAGCGGAAGTTCTCTCCGTGCAACGATGTTCGCGGCTGGCCGCCACTCGCGACGTTGTGTCTCCGCGTTAGCCCAGACGCGGAGAGGCTGAATTTCACCGGCAGTTTTCTCCGTGCAACAATGTTGGCGGCGGCCCGCGACGCGCGATCCCATGTCTCCGTATTGGTCGACGCGCGGACATGCCGAATGCGAGCGGAAGTTCTCTCCGTGCAACGATGTTCGCGGCTGGCCGCCACTCGCGACGTTGTGTCTCCGCGTTAGCCCAGACGCGGACAGGCTGAATTTCACCGGCAGTTTTCTCCGTGCAACAATGTTGACGGCGGCCCGCGACGCGCGATCCCATGTCTCCGGATTGGTCGACGCGCGGACATGCCGAATGCGAGCGGACGTTCGCTCCGTGCAACGATGTTCGCGGCTGGCCGCCACTCGCGACGTTGTGTCTCCGCGTTAGCCCAGACGCGGACAGGCTGAATTTCACCGGCAGTTTTCTCCGTGCAACAATGTTGGCGGCGGCCCGCGACGCGCGATCCCATGTCTCCGTATTGGTCGACGAGCGGACATGCTGAATGTGAGCGGAAGTTCTCTGCGTGCAACAATGTTCGCGGCTGGCCGCCACTCGCGATGTTATGTCTCCATATTAGCCCAGACGTGGACAGGCTGAATTTCACCGGCAGTTTTCTCCGTGCAACAATGTTGGCGGCGGTCCGCGACGCGCGATCCTATGTCTTCATATTAGTCGAGGCGCGGACATGCCGAATGTGAGCGGAAGTTCTCTCCGTGCAACAATGTTCGCGGCTGGCCGCCACTCGCGACGTTGTGTCTCCGCGTTAGCCCAGACGCGGACAGGCTGAATTTCACCGGCAGTTTTCTCCGTGCAACAATGTTGGCGGCGGCCCGCGACGCGCGATCCCATGTCTCCGTACTGGTCGACGCGCGGACATGCCGAATGCGAGCGGACGTTCGCTCCGTGCAACAATGTTCGCGGCTGGCCGCCACTCGCGATGTTATGTCTCCATATTAGCCGAGACGCGGACAGGCTGAATTTCACCGGCAGTTTTCTCCGTGCAACAATGTTGGCGGCGGCCCGTGATGCGCGATCCTATGTCTCCATATTTGTCGAGGCGCGGGCATGCTGAATGTGAGCGGAAGTTCTCTCCGTGCAACAATGTTCGCGGCTGGCCGCCACTCGCGATGTTATGTCTCCATATTAGCCCAGACGCGGACAGGTTGAATTTCACCGGCAGTTTTCTCCGTGCAACAATGTTGGCGGCGGCCCGCGACGCGCGATCCCATGTCTCCGTATTGGTCGACGCGCGGACATGCCGAATGCGAGCGGACGTTCTCTCCGCGCAACAATATTCGCGGCTGGCCGCCACTCGCGACGTTGTGTCTCCGCGTTAGCCCAGACGCGGACAGGCTGAATTTCACCGGCAGTTTTCTCCGTGCAACAATGTTGGCGGCGGCCCGCGACGCGCGATCCCATGTCTCCGTATTGGTCGACGCGCGGACATGCCGAATGCGAGCGGACGTTCTCTCCGTGCAACAATGTTCGCGGCTGGCCGCCACTCGCGACGTTGTGTCTCCGCGTTAGCCCAGACGCGGACAGGCTGAATTTCACCGGCAGTTTTCTCCGTGCAACAATGTTGGCGGCGGCCCGCGACGCGCGATCCTATGTCTCCATATTTGTCGAGGCGCGGACATGCTGTATGTGAGCGGAAGTTCCCTCCGTGCAACAATGTTCGCGGCTGGCCGCCACTCGCGACGTTGTGTCTCCGCGTTAGCCCAGACGCGGACAGGCTGAATTTCACCGGCAGTTTTCTCCGTGCAACAATGTTGGCGGCGGCCCGCGACGCGCGATCCTATGTCTCCATATTTGTCGAGGCGCGGACATGCTGTATGTGAGCGGAAGTTCCCTCCGTGCAACAATGTTCGCGGCTGGCCGCCACTCGCGACGTTGTGTCTCCGCGTTAGCCCAGACGCGGACAGGCTGAATTTCACCGGCAGTTTTCTCCGTGCTACAATGTTGGCGGCGGTCCGCGACGCGCGATCCTATGGCTCCATATTAGTCGAGGCGCGGACCTGCTGAATGTGAGCGGATGTTCTCTCCGTGCAACAATGTTCGCGGCTGCCCGCCACTCGCGATATTATGTCTCCATATTAGCCCAGACGCGGACAGGCTGAATTTCGCGGGCAGAATTCGCCGTGCAACAATGTTCGCTACTGCCGGCGACGCGCGGTATTATGTCTCCATATTAGCCGAGGCGCGGACATGCTCAATGTGAGAGGAAGTTCTCTCCGTGCAACAATGTTCGCGGCTGGCCGCCACTCGCGATATTATGTCTCCATATTAGCCCACACGCGGACAGGCTGAATTTCACCGGCAGTTTTCTCCGTGCAACAATGTTGGCGGCGGCCCGCGACGCGCGATCCTATGTCTCCATATTAGTCGAGGGGCGGACATGCTGAATGTGAGCGGAAGTTCTCTCCGTGCAACAATGTTCGCGGCTGCCCGCCACTCGCGATATTATGGCTCCATATTAGCCGCGGCGCGGAAATGCTGAATGTCGCGGGCAGAATTCGCCGTGCAACAATGTTCGCTACTGCCGGCGACTCGCGGTATTATGTCTCCATATTAGTCGAGGCGCGGACATGCTGAATGTGAGCGGAAGTTCTCTCCGTGCAACAATGTTCGCGGCTGGCCGCCACTCGCGATGTTATGTCTCCATATTAGCCGAGACGCGGACAGGCTGAATTTCACCGGCAGTTTTCTCCGTGCAACAATGTTGGCGGCGGCCCGCGACGCGCGATCCCATGTCTCCGTATTGGTCGACGCGCGGACATGCCGAATGCGAGCGGAAGTTCTTTCCGTGCAACAATGTTCGCGGCTGGCCGCCACTCGCGATGTTATGTCTCCATATTAGCCGAGACGCGGACAGGCTGAATTTCACCGGCAGTTTTCTCCGTGCAACAATGTTGGCGGCGGCCCGCGACGCGCGATCCCATGTCTCCGTATTGGTCGACGCGCGGACATGCCGAATGCGAGCGGAAGTTCTTTCCGTGCAACAATGTTCGCGGCTGGCCGCCACTCGCGACGTTGTGTCTCCGCGTTAGCCCAGACGCGGAGAGGCTGAATTTCACCGGCAGTTTTCTCCGTGCAACAATGTTCGCGGCTGCCGCCACTCGCGATATTATGTCTCCATATTAGCCGCGCCGCGGAAATGCTGAATTTCGCGGGCAGAATTCGCCGTGCAACAATGTTCGCTACTGCCGGCGACGCGCGGTATTATGTCTCCATATTAGTCGAGGCGCGGACATGCGGAATGCGAGCGGAAGTTCTCTCCGTGCAACGATGTTCGCGGCTGGCCGCCACTCGCGACGTTGTGTCTCCGCGTTAGCCCAGACGCGGAGAGGCTGAATTTCACCGGCAGTTTTCTCCGTGCAACAATGTTGGCGGCGGCCCGCGACGCGCGATCCCATGTCTCCGTATTGGTCGACGCGCGGACATGCCGAATGCGAGCGGAAGTTCTCTCCGTGCAACGATGTTCGCGGCTGGCCGCCACTCGCGACGTTGTGTCTCCGCGTTAGCCCAGACGCGGACAGGCTGAATTTCACCGGCAGTTTTCTCCGTGCAACAATGTTGACGGCGGCCCGCGACGCGCGATCCCATGTCTCCGGATTGGTCGACGCGCGGACATGCCGAATGCGAGCGGACGTTCGCTCCGTGCAACGATGTTCGCGGCTGGCCGCCACTCGCGACGTTGTGTCTCCGCGTTAGCCCAGACGCGGACAGGCTGAATTTCACCGGCAGTTTACTCCGTGCAACAATGTTGGCGGCGGCCCGCGACGCGCGATCCCATGTCTCCGTATTGGTCGACGAGCGGACATGCTGAATGTGAGCGGAAGTTCTCTGCGTGCAACAATGTTCGCGGCTGGCCGCCACTCGCGATGTTATGTCTCCATATTAGCCCAGACGTGGACAGGCTGAATTTCACCGGCAGTTTTCTCCGTGCAACAATGTTGGCGGCGGTCCGCGACGCGCGATCCTATGTCTTCATATTAGTCGAGGCGCGGACATGCCGAATGTGAGCGGAAGTTCTCTCCGTGCAACAATGTTCGCGGCTGGCCGCCACTCGCGACGTTGTGTCTCCGCGTTAGCCCAGACGCGGACAGGCTGAATTTCACCGGCAGTTTTCTCCGTGCAACAATGTTGGCGGCGGCCCGCGACGCGCGATCCCATGTCTCCGTACTGGTCGACGCGCGGACATGCCGAATGCGAGCGGACGTTCGCTCCGTGCAACAATGTTCGCGGCTGGCCGCCACTCGCGATGTTATGTCTCCATATTAGCCGAGACGCGGACAGGCTGAATTTCACCGGCAGTTTTCTCCGTGCAACAATGTTGGCGGCGGCCCGTGATGCGCGATCCTATGTCTCCATATTTGTCGAGGCGCGGGCATGCTGAATGTGAGCGGAAGTTCTCTCCGTGCAACAATGTTCGCGGCTGGCCGCCACTCGCGATGTTATGTCTCCATATTAGCCGAGACGCGGACAGGCTGAATTTCACCGGCAGTTTTCTCCGTGCAACAATGTTGGCGGCGGCCCGCGACGCGCGATCCCATGTCTCCGTATTGGTCGACGCGCGGACATGCCGAATGCGAGCGGAAGTTCTTTCCGTGCAACAATGTTCGCGGCTGGCCGCCACTCGCGACGTTGTGTCTCCGCGTTAGCCCAGACGCGGAGAGGCTGAATTTCACCGGCAGTTTTCTCCGTGCAACAATGTTCGCGGCTGCCGCCACTCGCGATATTATGTCTCCATATTAGCCGCGCCGCGGAAATGCTGAATTTCGCGGGCAGAATTCGCCGTGCAACAATGTTCGCTACTGCCGGCGACGCGCGGTATTATGTCTCCATATTAGTCGAGGCGCGGACATGCGGAATGCGAGCGGAAGTTCTCTCCGTGCAACGATGTTCGCGGCTGGCCGCCACTCGCGACGTTGTGTCTCCGCGTTAGCCCAGACGCGGAGAGGCTGAATTTCACCGGCAGTTTTCTCCGTGCAACAATGTTGGCGGCGGCCCGCGACGCGCGATCCCATGTCTCCGTATTGGTCGACGCGCGGACATGCCGAATGCGAGCGGAAGTTCTCTCCGTGCAACGATGTTCGCGGCTGGCCGCCACTCGCGACGTTGTGTCTCCGCGTTAGCCCAGACGCGGACAGGCTGAATTTCACCGGCAGTTTTCTCCGTGCAACAATGTTGACGGCGGCCCGCGACGCGCGATCCCATGTCTCCGGATTGGTCGACGCGCGGACATGCCTAATGCGAGCGGAAGTTCTCTCCGTGCAACAATGTTCGCGGCTGGCCGCCACTCGCGACGTTGTGTCTCCGCGTTAGCCCAGACGCGGACAGGCTGAATTTCACCGGCAGTTCTCTCCGTGCAACAATGTTGGCGGCGGCCCGCGACGCGCGATCCCATGTCTCCGTATTGGTCGACGCGCGGACATGCCGAATGCGAGCGGAAGTTCTCTCCGTGCAACAATGCTCGCGGCTGCACGCCACTCGCGATATTATGTCTCCATATTAGCCGCGCCGCGGAAATGCTGAATTTCGCGGGCAGAATTCGCCGTGCAACAATGTTCGCTACTGCCGGCGACGCGCGGTATTATGTCTCCATATTAGTCGAGGCGCGGACATGCGGAATGCGAGCGGAAGTTCTCTCCGTGCAACGATGTTCGCGGCTGGCCGCCACTCGCGACGTTGTGTCTCCGCGTTAGCCCAGACGCGGACAGGCTGAATTTCACCGGCAGTTTTCTCCGTGCAACAATGTTGGCGGCGGCCCGCGACGCGCGATCCCATGTCTCCGTATTGGTCGACGCGCGGACATGCCGAATGCGAGCGGAAGTTCTCTCCGTGCAACGATGTTCGCGGCTGGCCGCCACTCGCGACGTTGTGTCTCCGCGTTAGCCCAGACGCGGACAGGCTGAATTTCACCGGCAGTTTTCTCCGTGCAACAATGTTGGCGGCGGCCCGCGACGCGCGATCCCATGTCTCCGTATTGGTCGACGCGCGGACATGCCGAATGCGAGCGGACGTTCTCTCCGCGCAACAATGTTCGCGGCTGGCCGCCACTCGCGACGTTGTGTCTCCATATTAGCCCAGACGCGGACAGGCTGAATTTCACCGGCAGTTTTCTCCGTGCAACAATGTTGGCGGCGGCCCGCGACGCGCGATCCTATGTCTCCATTTCAGTCGAGGGGCGCACATGCTGATTGTGAGCGGAAGTTCTCTCCGTGCAACAATGTTCGCGGCTGCCGCCACTCACGATATTATGTCTCCATATTAGCCGCGCCGCGGAAATGCTGAATTTCGCGGGCAGAATTCGCCGTGCAACAATGTTCGCTACTGCCGGCGACGCGCGGTATTATGTCTCCATATTAGTCGAGGCGCGGACATGCGGAATGCGAGCGGAAGTTCTCTCCGTGCAACGATGTTCGCGGCTGGCCGCCACTCGCGACGTTGTGTCTCCGCGTTAGCCCAGACGCGGACAGGCTGAATTTCACCGGCAGTTCTCTCCGTGCAACAATGTTGGCGGCGGCCCGCGACGCGCGATCCCATGTCTCCGTATTGGTCGACGCGCGGACATGCCGAATGCGAGCGGAAGTTCTCTCCGTGCAACAATGCTCGCGGCTGCCCGCCACTCGCGATATTATGTCTCCATATTAGCCCAGACGCGGACAGGCTGAATTTCGCGGGCAGAATTCGCCGTGCAACAATGTTCTCTACTGCCGGCGACGCGCGGTATTATGTCTCCATACTAGCCGAGGCGCGGACATGCTCAATGTGAGCGGAAGTTCTGTCCGTGCAACAATGTTCGCGGCTGGCCGCCACTCGCGATATTATGTCTCCATATTAGCCCAGACGCGGACAGGCTGAATTTCACCGGCAGTTTTCTCCGTGCAACAATGTTGGCGGCGGCCCGCGACGCGCGATCCTATGTCTCCATTTCAGTCGAGGGGCGGACATGCTGATTGTGAGCGGAAGTTCTCTCCGTGCAACAATGTTCGCGGCTGCCGCCACTCACGATATTATGTCTCCATATTAGCCGCGCCGCGGAAATGCTGAATTTCGCGGGCAGAATTCGCCGTGCAACAATGTTCGCTACTGCCGGCGACGCGCGGTATTATGTCTCCATATTAGTCGAGGCGCGGACATGCGGAATGCGAGCGGAAGTTCTCTCCGTGCAACGATGTTCGCGGCTGGCCGCCAATCGCGACGTTGTGTCTCCGCGTTAGCCCAGACGCGGAGAGGCTGAATTTCACCGGCAGTTTTCTCCGTGCAACAATGTTGGCGGCGGCCCGCGACGCGCGATCCCATGTCTCCGTATTGGTCGACGCGCGGACATGCCGAATGCGAGCGGAAATTCTCTCCGTGCAACGATGTTCGCGGCTGGCCGCCACTCGCGACGTTGTGTCTCCGCGTTAGCCCAGACGCGGACAGGCTGAATTTCACCGGCAGTTTTCTCCGTGCAACAATGTTGGCGGCGGCCCGCGACGCGCGATCCCATGTCTCCGTATTGGTCGACGCGCGGACATGCCGAATGCGAGCGGAAGTTCTCTCCGTGCAACGATGTTCGCGGCTGGCCGCCACTCGCGACGTTGTGTCTCCGCGTTGGCCCAGACGCGGACAGGCTGAATTTCACCGGCAGTTTTCTCCGTGCAACAATGTTGGCGGCGGCCCGCGACGCGCGATCCCATGTCTCCGTATTGGTCGACGCGCGGACATGCCGAATGCGAGCGGAAGTTCTCTCCGTGCAACGATGTTCGCGGCTGGCCGCCACTCGCGATATTATGTCTCCATATTAGCCCAGACGCGGACAGGCTGAATTTCACCGGCAGTTTTCTCCGTGCAACAATGTTGGCGGCGGCCCGCGACGCGCGATCCTATGCCTCCATATTAGTCGAGGGGCGGACATGCTGATTGTGAGCGGAAGTTCTCTCCGTGCAACAATGTTCGCGGCTGCCGCCACTCGCGATATTATGTCTCCATATTAGCCGCGCCGCGGAAATGCTGAATTTCGCGGGCAGAATTCGCCGTGCAACAATGTTCGCTACTGCCGGCGACGCGCGGTATTATGTCTCCATATTAGTCGAGGCGCGGACATGCGGAATGCGAGCGGAAGTTCTCTCCGTGCAACGATGTTCGCGGCTGGCCGCCACTCGCGACGTTGTGTCTCCGCGTTAGCCCAGACGCGGACAGGCTGAATTTCACCGGCAGTTTTCTCCGTGCAACAATGTTGGCGGCGGCCCGCGACGCGCGATCCCATGTCTCCGTATTGGTCGACGCGCGGACATGCCGAATGCGAGCGGAAGTTCTCTCCGTGCAACGATGTTCGCGGCTGGCCGCCACTCGCGACGTTGTGTCTCCGCGTTAGCCCAGACGCGGACAGGCTGAATTTCACCGGCAGTTTTCTCCGTGCAACAATGTTGACGGCGGCCCGCGACGCGCGATCCCATGTCTCCGGATTGGTCGACGCGCGGACATGCCGAATGCGAGCGGACGTTCGCTCCGTGCAACGATGTTCGCGGCTGGCCGCCACTCGCGACGTTGTGTCTCCGCGTTAGCCCAGACGCGGACAGGCTGAATTTCACCGGCAGTTTTCTCCGTGCAACAATGTTGGCGGCGGCCCGCGACGCGCGATCCCATGTCTCCGTATTGGTCGACGAGCGGACATGCTGAATGTGAGCGGAAGTTCTCTGCGTGCAACAATGTTCGCGGCTGGCCGCCACTCGCGATGTTATGTCTCCATATTAGCCCAGACGTGGACAGGCTGAATTTCACCGGCAGTTTTCTCCGTGCAACAATGTTGGCGGCGGTCCGCGACGCGCGATCCTATGTCTTCATATTAGTCGAGGCGCGGACATGCCGAATGTGAGCGGAAGTTCTCTCCGTGCAACAATGTTCGCGGCTGGCCGCCACTCGCGACGTTGTGTCTCCGCGTTAGCCCAGACGCGGACAGGCTGAATTTCACCGGCAGTTTTCTCCGTGCAACAATGTTGGCGGCGGCCCGCGACGCGCGATCCCATGTCTCCGTACTGGTCGACGCGCGGACATGCCGAATGCGAGCGGACGTTCGCTCCGTGCAACAATGTTCGCGGCTGGCCGCCACTCGCGATGTTATGTCTCCATATTAGCCGAGACGCGGACAGGCTGAATTTCACCGGCAGTTTTCTCCGTGCAACAATGTTGGCGGCGGCCCGTGATGCGCGATCCTATGTCTCCATATTTGTCGAGGCGCGGGCATGCTGAATGTGAGCGGAAGTTCTCTCCGTGCAACAATGTTCGCGGCTGCCGCCACTCGCGATATTATGTCTCCATATTAGCCGCGCCGCGGAAATGCTGAATTTCGCGGGCAGAATTCGCCGTGCAACAATGTTCGCTACTGCCGGCGACGCGCGGTATTATGTCTCCATATTAGTCGAGGGGCGGACATGCTGATTGTGAGCGGAAGTTCTCTCCGTGCAACAATGTTCGCGGCTGCCGCCACTCGCGATATTATGTCTCCATATTAGCCGCGCCGCGGAAATGCTGAATTTCGCGGGCAGAATTCGCCGTGCAACAATGTTCGCTACTGCCGGCGACGCGCGGTATTATGTCTCCATATTAGTCGAGGCGCGGACATGCGGAATGCGAGCGGAAGTTCTCTCCGTGCAACGATGTTCGCGGCTGGCCGCCACTCGCGACGTTGTGTCTCCGCGTTAGCCCAGACGCGGACAGGCTGAATTTCACCGGCAGTTCTCTCCGTGCAACAATGTTGGCGGCGGCCCGCGACGCGCGATCCCATGTCTCCGTATTGGTCGACGCGCGGACATGCCGAATGCGAGCGGAAGTTCTCTCCGTGCAACAATGCTCGCGGCTGCCCGCCACTCGCGATATTATGTCTCCATATTAGCCCAGACGCGGACAGGCTGAATTTCACGGGCAGAATTCGCCGTGCAACAATGTTCTCTACTGCCGGCGACGCGCGGTATTATGTCTCCATACTAGCCGAGGCGCGGACATGCTCAATGTGAGCGGAAGTTCTGTCCGTGCAACAATGTTCGCGGCTGGCCGCCACTCGCGATATTATGTCTCCATATTAGCCCAGACGCGGACAGGCTGAATTTCACCGGCAGTTTTCTCCGTGCAACAATGTTGGCGGCGGCCCGCGACGCGCGATCCTATGTCTCCATTTCAGTCGAGGGGCGGACATGCTGATTGTGAGCGGAAGTTCTCTCCGTGCAACAATGTTCGCGGCTGCCGCCACTCACGATATTATGTCTCCATATTAGCCGCGCCGCGGAAATGCTGAATTTCGCGGGCAGAATTCGCCGTGCAACAATGTTCGCTACTGCCGGCGACGCGCGGTATTATGTCTCCATATTAGTCGAGGCGCGGACATGCGGAATGCGAGCGGAAGTTCTCTCCGTGCAACGATGTTCGCGGCTGGCCGCCAATCGCGACGTTGTGTCTCCGCGTTAGCCCAGACGCGGAGAGGCTGAATTTCACCGGCAGTTTTCTCCGTGCAACAATGTTGGCGGCGGCCCGCGACGCGCGATCCCATGTCTCCGTATTGGTCGACGCGCGGACATGCCGAATGCGAGCGGAAATTCTCTCCGTGCAACGATGTTCGCGGCTGGCCGCCACTCGCGACGTTGTGTCTCCGCGTTAGCCCAGACGCGGACAGGCTGAATTTCACCGGCAGTTTTCTCCGTGCAACAATGTTGGCGGCGGCCCGCGACGCGCGATCCCATGTCTCCGTATTGGTCGACGCGCGGACATGCCGAATGCGAGCGGAAGTTCTCTCCGTGCAACGATGTTCGCGGCTGGCCGCCACTCGCGACGTTGTGTCTCCGCGTTGGCCCAGACGCGGACAGGCTGAATTTCACCGGCAGTTTTCTCCGTGCAACAATGTTGGCGGCGGCCCGCGACGCGCGATCCCATGTCTCCGTATTGGTCGACGCGCGGACATGCCGAATGCGAGCGGAAGTTCTCTCCGTGCAACGATGTTCGCGGCTGGCCGCCACTCGCGATATTATGTCTCCATATTAGCCCAGACGCGGACAGGCTGAATTTCACCGGCAGTTTTCTCCGTGCAACAATGTTGGCGGCGGCCCGCGACGCGCGATCCTATGCCTCCATATTAGTCGAGGGGCGGACATGCTGATTGTGAGCGGAAGTTCTCTCCGTGCAACAATGTTCGCGGCTGCCGCCACTCGCGATATTATGTCTCCATATTAGCCGCGCCGCGGAAATGCTGAATTTCGCGGGCAGAATTCGCCGTGCAACAATGTTCGCTACTGCCGGCGACGCGCGGTATTATGTCTCCATATTAGTCGAGGCGCGGACATGCGGAATGCGAGCGGAAGTTCTCTCCGTGCAACGATGTTCGCGGCTGGCCGCCACTCGCGACGTTGTGTCTCCGCGTTAGCCCAGACGCGGACAGGCTGAATTTCACCGGCAGTTTTCTCCGTGCAACAATGTTGGC
Source organism: Xylocopa violacea (assembly GCA_963969225.1). Classification (NCBI taxonomy): domain Eukaryota; kingdom Metazoa; phylum Arthropoda; class Insecta; order Hymenoptera; family Apidae; genus Xylocopa; species Xylocopa violacea. The sequence continues at coordinate 14,923,167 of CAXAJV010000005.1, read as the reverse complement.
GGCGGCCCGCGACGCGCGATCCCATGTCTCCGTATTGGTCGACGCGCGGACATGCCGAATGCGAGCGGAAGTTCTCTCCGTGCAACGATGTTCGCGGCTGGCCGCCACTCGCGACGTTGTGTCTCCGCGTTAGCCCAGACGCGGACAGGCTGAATTTCACCGGCAGTTTTCTCCGTGCAACAATGTTGACGGCGGCCCGCGACGCGCGATCCCATGTCTCCGGATTGGTCGACGCGCGGACATGCCGAATGCGAGCGGACGTTCGCTCCGTGCAACGATGTTCGCGGCTGGCCGCCACTCGCGACGTTGTGTCTCCGCGTTAGCCCAGACGCGGACAGGCTGAATTTCACCGGCAGTTTTCTCCGTGCAACAATGTTGGCGGCGGCCCGCGACGCGCGATCCCATGTCTCCGTATTGGTCGACGAGCGGACATGCTGAATGTGAGCGGAAGTTCTCTGCGTGCAACAATGTTCGCGGCTGGCCGCCACTCGCGATGTTATGTCTCCATATTAGCCCAGACGTGGACAGGCTGAATTTCACCGGCAGTTTTCTCCGTGCAACAATGTTGGCGGCGGTCCGCGACGCGCGATCCTATGTCTTCATATTAGTCGAGGCGCGGACATGCCGAATGTGAGCGGAAGTTCTCTCCGTGCAACAATGTTCGCGGCTGGCCGCCACTCGCGACGTTGTGTCTCCGCGTTAGCCCAGACGCGGACAGGCTGAATTTCACCGGCAGTTTTCTCCGTGCAACAATGTTGGCGGCGGCCCGCGACGCGCGATCCCATGTCTCCGTACTGGTCGACGCGCGGACATGCCGAATGCGAGCGGACGTTCGCTCCGTGCAACAATGTTCGCGGCTGGCCGCCACTCGCGATGTTATGTCTCCATATTAGCCGAGACGCGGACAGGCTGAATTTCACCGGCAGTTTTCTCCGTGCAACAATGTTGGCGGCGGCCCGTGATGCGCGATCCTATGTCTCCATATTTGTCGAGGCGCGGGCATGCTGAATGTGAGCGGAAGTTCTCTCCGTGCAACAATGTTCGCGGCTGCCGCCACTCGCGATATTATGTCTCCATATTAGCCGCGCCGCGGAAATGCTGAATTTCGCGGGCAGAATTCGCCGTGCAACAATGTTCGCTACTGCCGGCGACGCGCGGTATTATGTCTCCATATTAGTCGAGGGGCGGACATGCTGATTGTGAGCGGAAGTTCTCTCCGTGCAACAATGTTCGCGGCTGCCGCCACTCGCGATATTATGTCTCCATATTAGCCGCGCCGCGGAAATGCTGAATTTCGCGGGCAGAATTCGCCGTGCAACAATGTTCGCTACTGCCGGCGACGCGCGGTATTATGTCTCCATATTAGTCGAGGCGCGGACATGCGGAATGCGAGCGGAAGTTCTCTCCGTGCAACGATGTTCGCGGCTGGCCGCCACTCGCGACGTTGTGTCTCCGCGTTAGCCCAGACGCGGAGAGGCTGAATTTCACCGGCAGTTTTCTCCGTGCAACAATGTTGGCGGCGGCCCGCGACGCGCGATCCCATGTCTCCGTATTGGTCGACGCGCGGACATGCCGAATGCGAGCGGAAGTTCTCTCCGTGCAACGATGTTCGCGGCTGGCCGCCACTCGCGACGTTGTGTCTCCGCGTTAGCCCAGACGCGGACAGGCTGAATTTCACCGGCAGTTTTCTCCGTGCAACAATGTTGACGGCGGCCCGCGACGCGCGATCCCATGTCTCCGGATTGGTCGACGCGCGGACATGCCTAATGCGAGCGGAAGTTCTCTCCGTGCAACAATGTTCGCGGCTGGCCGCCACTCGCGACGTTGTGTCTCCGCGTTAGCCCAGACGCGGACAGGCTGAATTTCACCGGCAGTTCTCTCCGTGCAACAATGTTGGCGGCGGCCCGCGACGCGCGATCCCATGTCTCCGTATTGGTCGACGCGCGGACATGCCGAATGCGAGCGGAAGTTCTCTCCGTGCAACAATGCTCGCGGCTGCCCGCCACTCGCGATATTATGTCTCCATATTAGCCGCGCCGCGGAAATGCTGAATTTCGCGGGCAGAATTCGCCGTGCAACAATGTTCGCTACTGCCGGCGACGCGCGGTATTATGTCTCCATATTAGTCGAGGCGCGGACATGCGGAATGCGAGCGGAAGTTCTCTCCGTGCAACGATGTTCGCGGCTGGCCGCCACTCGCGACGTTGTGTCTCCGCGTTAGCCCAGACGCGGAGAGGCTGAATTTCACCGGCAGTTTTCTCCGTGCAACAATGTTGGCGGCGGCCCGCGACGCGCGATCCCATGTCTCCGTATTGGTCGACGCGCGGACATGCCGAATGCTTGCGGAAGTTCTCTCCGTGCAACGATGTTCGCGGCTGGCCGCCACTCGCGACGTTGTGTCTCCGCGTTAGCCCAGACGCGGACAGGCTGAATTTCACCGGCAGTTTTCTCCGTGCAACAATGTTGGCGGCGGCCCGCGACGCGCGATCCCATGTCTCCGTATTGGTCGACGCGCGGACATGCCGAATGCGAGCGGACGTTCTCTCCGCGCAACAATGTTCGCGGCTGGCCGCCACTCGCGACGTTGTGTCTCCATATTAGCCCAGACGCGGACAGGCTGAATTTCACCGGCAGTTTTCTCCGTGCAACAATGTTGGCGGCGGCCCGCGACGCGCGATCCTATGTCTCCATTTCAGTCGAGGGGCGCACATGCTGATTGTGAGCGGAAGTTCTCTCCGTGCAACAATGTTCGCGGCTGCCGCCACTCATGATATTATGTCTCCATATTAGCCGCGCCGCGGAAATGCTGAATTTCGCGGGCAGAATTCGCCGTGCAACAATGTTCGCTACTGCCGGCGACGCGCGGTATTATGTCTCCATATTAGTCGAGGCGCGGACATGCGGAATGCGAGCGGAAGTTCTCTCCGTGCAACGATGTTCGCGGCTGGCCGCCACTCGCGACGTTGTGTCTCCGCGTTAGCCCAGACGCGGACAGGCTGAATTTCACCGGCAGTTCTCTCCGTGCAACAATGTTGGCGGCGGCCCGCGACGCGCGATCCCATGTCTCCGTATTGGTCGACGCGCGGACATGCCGAATGCGAGCGGAAGTTCTCTCCGTGCAACAATGCTCGCGGCTGCCCGCCACTCGCGATATTATGTCTCCATATTAGCCCAGACGCGGACAGGCTGAATTTCGCGGGCAGAATTCGCCGTGCAACAATGTTCTCTACTGCCGGCGACGCGCGGTATTATGTCTCCATACTAGCCGAGGCGCGGACATGCTCAATGTGAGCGGAAGTTCTGTCCGTGCAACAATGTTCGCGGCTGGCCGCCACTCGCGATATTATGTCTCCATATTAGCCCAGACGCGGACAGGCTGAATTTCACCGGCAGTTTTCTCCGTGCAACAATGTTGGCGGCGGCCCGCGACGCGCGATCCTATGTCTCCATTTCAGTCGAGGGGCGGACATGCTGATTGTGAGCGGAAGTTCTCTCCGTGCAACAATGTTCGCGGCTGCCGCCACTCACGATATTATGTCTCCATATTAGCCGCGCCGCGGAAATGCTGAATTTCGCGGGCAGAATTCGCCGTGCAACAATGTTCGCTACTGCCGGCGACGCGCGGTATTATGTCTCCATATTAGTCGAGGCGCGGACATGCGGAATGCGAGCGGAAGTTCTCTCCGTGCAACGATGTTCGCGGCTGGCCGCCAATCGCGACGTTGTGTCTCCGCGTTAGCCCAGACGCGGAGAGGCTGAATTTCACCGGCAGTTTTCTCCGTGCAACAATGTTGGCGGCGGCCCGCGACGCGCGATCCCATGTCTCCGTATTGGTCGACGCGCGGACATGCCGAATGCGAGCGGAAATTCTCTCCGTGCAACGATGTTCGCGGCTGGCCGCCACTCGCGACGTTGTGTCTCCGCGTTAGCCCAGACGCGGACAGGCTGAATTTCACCGGCAGTTTTCTCCGTGCAACAATGTTGGCGGCGGCCCGCGACGCGCGATCCCATGTCTCCGTATTGGTCGACGCGCGGACATGCCGAATGCGAGCGGAAGTTCTCTCCGTGCAACGATGTTCGCGGCTGGCCGCCACTCGCGACGTTGTGTCTCCGCGTTGGCCCAGACGCGGACAGGCTGAATTTCACCGGCAGTTTTCTCCGTGCAACAATGTTGGCGGCGGCCCGCGACGCGCGATCCCATGTCTCCGTATTGGTCGACGCGCGGACATGCCGAATGCGAGCGGAAGTTCTCTCCGTGCAACGATGTTCGCGGCTGGCCGCCACTCGCGATATTATGTCTCCATATTAGCCCAGACGCGGACAGGCTGAATTTCACCGGCAGTTTTCTCCGTGCAACAATGTTGGCGGCGGCCCGCGACGCGCGATCCTATGCCTCCATATTAGTCGAGGGGCGGACATGCTGATTGTGAGCGGAAGTTCTCTCCGTGCAACAATGTTCGCGGCTGCCGCCACTCGCGATATTATGTCTCCATATTAGCCGCGCCGCGGAAATGCTGAATTTCGCGGGCAGAATTCGCCGTGCAACAATGTTCGCTACTGCCGGCGACGCGCGGTATTATGTCTCCATATTAGTCGAGGCGCGGACATGCGGAATGCGAGCGGAAGTTCTCTCCGTGCAACGATGTTCGCGGCTGGCCGCCACTCGCGACGTTGTGTCTCCGCGTTAGCCCAGACGCGGACAGGCTGAATTTCACCGGCAGTTTTCTCCGTGCAACAATGTTGGCGGCGGCCCGCGACGCGCGATCCCATGTCTCCGTATTGGTCGACGCGCGGACATGCGGAATGCGAGCGGAAGTTCTCTCCGTGCAACGATGTTCGCGGCTGGCCGCCACTCGCGACGTTGTGTCTCCGCGTTAGCCCAGACGCGGACAGGCTGAATTTCACCGGCAGTTCTCTCCGTGCAACAATGTTGGCGGCGGCCCGCGACGCGCGATCCCATGTCTCCGTATTGGTCGACGCGCGGACATGCCGAATGCGAGCGGAAGTTCTCTCCGTGCAACAATGCTCGCGGCTGCCCGCCACTCGCGATATTATGTCTCCATATTAGCCCAGACGCGGACAGGCTGAATTTCGCGGGCAGAATTCGCCGTGCAACAATGTTCTCTACTGCCGGCGACGCGCGGTATTATGTCTCCATACTAGCCGAGGCGCGGACATGCTCAATGTGAGCGGAAGTTCTGTCCGTGCAACAATGTTCGCGGCTGGCCGCCACTCGCGATATTATGTCTCCATATTAGCCCAGACGCGGACAGGCTGAATTTCACCGGCAGTTTTCTCCGTGCAACAATGTTGGCGGCGGCCCGCGACGCGCGATCCTATGTCTCCATTTCAGTCGAGGGGCGGACATGCTGATTGTGAGCGGAAGTTCTCTCCGTGCAACAATGTTCGCGGCTGCCGCCACTCACGATATTATGTCTCCATATTAGCCGCGCCGCGGAAATGCTGAATTTCGCGGGCAGAATTCGCCGTGCAACAATGTTCGCTACTGCCGGCGACGCGCGGTATTATGTCTCCATATTAGTCGAGGCGCGGACATGCGGAATGCGAGCGGAAGTTCTCTCCGTGCAACGATGTTCGCGGCTGGCCGCCAATCGCGACGTTGTGTCTCCGCGTTAGCCCAGACGCGGAGAGGCTGAATTTCACCGGCAGTTTTCTCCGTGCAACAATGTTGGCGGCGGCCCGCGACGCGCGATCCCATGTCTCCGTATTGGTCGACGCGCGGACATGCCGAATGCGAGCGGAAATTCTCTCCGTGCAACGATGTTCGCGGCTGGCCGCCACTCGCGACGTTGTGTCTCCGCGTTAGCCCAGACGCGGACAGGCTGAATTTCACCGGCAGTTTTCTCCGTGCAACAATGTTGGCGGCGGCCCGCGACGCGCGATCCCATGTCTCCGTATTGGTCGACGCGCGGACATGCCGAATGCGAGCGGAAGTTCTCTCCGTGCAACGATGTTCGCGGCTGGCCGCCACTCGCGACGTTGTGTCTCCGCGTTGGCCCAGACGCGGACAGGCTGAATTTCACCGGCAGTTTTCTCCGTGCAACAATGTTGGCGGCGGCCCGCGACGCGCGATCCCATGTCTCCGTATTGGTCGACGCGCGGACATGCCGAATGCGAGCGGAAGTTCTCTCCGTGCAACGATGTTCGCGGCTGGCCGCCACTCGCGATATTATGTCTCCATATTAGCCCAGACGCGGACAGGCTGAATTTCACCGGCAGTTTTCTCCGTGCAACAATGTTGGCGGCGGCCCGCGACGCGCGATCCTATGCCTCCATATTAGTCGAGGGGCGGACATGCTGATTGTGAGCGGAAGTTCTCTCCGTGCAACAATGTTCGCGGCTGCCGCCACTCGCGATATTATGTCTCCATATTAGCCGCGCCGCGGAAATGCTGAATTTCGCGGGCAGAATTCGCCGTGCAACAATGTTCGCTACTGCCGGCGACGCGCGGTATTATGTCTCCATATTAGTCGAGGCGCGGACATGCGGAATGCGAGCGGAAGTTCTCTCCGTGCAACGATGTTCGCGGCTGGCCGCCACTCGCGACGTTGTGTCTCCGCGTTAGCCCAGACGCGGACAGGCTGAATTTCACCGGCAGTTTTCTCCGTGCAACAATGTTGGCGGCGGCCCGCGACGCGCGGTCCCATGTCTCCGTATTGGTCGACGCGCGGACATGCCGAATGCGAGCGGAAGTTCTCTCCGTGCAACGATGTTCGCGGCTGGCCGCCACTCGCGACGTTGTGTCTCCGCGTTAGCCCAGACGCGGACAGGCTGAATTTCACCGGCAGTTTTCTCCGTGCAACAATGTTGGCGGCGGCCCGCGACGCGCGATCCCATGTCTCCGTATTGGTCGACGCGCGGACATGCCGAATGCGAGCGGAAGTTCTCTCCGTGCAACGATGTTCGCGGCTGGCCGCCACTCGCGACGTTGTGTCTCCGCGTTAGCCCAGACGCGGACAGGCTGAATTTCACCGGCAGTTTTCTCCGTGCAACAATGTTGGCGGCGGCCCGCGACGCGCGATCCCGTGTCTCCGTATTGGTCGACGCGCGGACATGCCGAATGCGAGCGGAAGTTCTCTCCGTGCAACGATGTTCGCGGCTGGCCGCCACTCGCGACGTTGTGTCTCCGCGTTAGCCCAGACGCGGACAGGCTGAATTTCACCGGCAGTTCTCTCCGTGCAACAATGTTGGCGGCGGCCCGCGACGCGCGATCCCATGTCTCCGTATTGGTCGACGCGCGGACATGCCGAATGCGAGCGAACGTTCTCTCCGCGCAACAATGTTCGCGGCTGGCCGCCACTCGCGACGTTGTGTCTCCATATTAGCCCAGACGCGGACAGGCTGAATTTCACCGGCAGTTTTCTCCGTGCAACAATGTTGGCGGCGGCCCGCGACGCGCGATCCTATGTCTCCATTTCAGTCGAGGGGCGGACATGCTGATTGTGAGCGGAAGTTCTCTCCGTGCAACAATGTTCGCGGCTGCCGCCACTCACGATATTATGTCTCCATATTAGCCGCGCCGCGGAAATGCTGAAATTCGCGGGCAGAATTCGCCGTGCAACAATGTTCGCTACTGCCGGCGACGCGCGGTATTATGTCTCCATATTAGTCGAGGCGCGGACATGCGGAATGCGAGCGGAAGTTCTCTCCGTGCAACGATGTTCGCGGCTGGCCGCCACTCGCGACGTTGTGTCTCCGCGTTAGCCCAGACGCGGAGAGGCTGAATTTCACCGGCAGTTTTCTCCGTGCAACAATGTTGGCGGCGGCCCGCGACGCGCGATCCCATGTCTCCGTATTGGTCGACGCGCGGACTTGCCGAATGCGAGCGGAAGTTCTCTCCGTGCAACGATGTTCGCGGCTGGCCGCCACTCGCGACGTTGTGTCTCCGCGTTAGCCCAGACGCGGACAGGCTGAATTTCACCGGCAGTTTTCTCCGTGCAACAATGTTGACGGCGGCCCGCGACGCGCGATCCCATGTCTCCGTATTGGTCGACGCGCGGACATGCCTAATGCGAGCGGAAGTTCTCTCCGTGCAACAATGTTCGCGGCTGGCCGCCACTCGCGACGTTGTGTCTCCGCGTTAGCCCAGACGCGGACAGGCTGAATTTCACCGGCAGTTCTCTCCGTGCAACAATGTTGGCGGCGGCCCGCGACGCGCGATCCCATGTCTCCGTATTGGTCGACGCGCGGACATGCCGAATGCGAGCGGAAGTTCTCTCCGTGCAACAATGCTCGCGCCTGCCCGCCACTCGCGATATTATGTCTCCATATTAGCCCAGACGCGGACAGGCTGAATTTCGCGGGCAGAATTCGCCGTGCAACAATGTTCGCTACTGCCCGCGACGCGCGGTATTATGTCTCCATATTAGCCGAGGCGCGGACATGCTCAATGTGAGCGGAAGTTCTGTCCGTGCAACAATGTTCGCGGCTGGCCGCCACTCGCGATATTATGTCTCCATATTAGCCCAGACGCGGACAGGCTGAATTTCACCGGCAGTTTTCTCCGTGCAACAATGTTGGCGGCGGCCCGCGACGCGCGATCCTATGCCTCCATATTAGTCGAGGGGCGGACATGCTGATTGTGAGCGGAAGTTCTCCCCGTGCAACAATGTTCGCGGCTGCCGCCACTCGCGATATTATGTCTCCATATTAGCCGCGCCGCGGAAATGCTGAATTTCGCGGGCAGAATTCGCCGTGCAACAATGTTCGCTACTGCCGGCGACGCGCGGTATTATGTCTCCATATTAGTCGAGGCGCGGACATGCGGAATGCGAGCGGAAGTTCTCTCCGTGCAACGATGTTCGCGGCTGGCCGCCACTCGCGACGTTGTGTCTCCGCGTTAGCCCAGACGCGGACAGGCTGAATTTCACCGGCAGTTTTCTCCGTGCAACAATGTTGGCGGCGGCCCGCGACGCGCGATCCCATGTCTCCGTATTGGTCGACGCGCGGACATGCGGAATGCGAGCGGAAGTTCTCTCCGTGCAACGATGTTCGCGGCTGGCCGCCACTCGCGACGTTGTGTCTCCGCGTTAGCCCAGACGCGGACAGGCTGAATTTCACCGGCAGTTTTCTCCGTGCAACAATGTTGGCGGCGGCCCGCGACGCGCGATCCCATGTCTCCGTATTGGTCGACGCGCGGACATGCCGAATGCGAGCGGAAGTTCTCTCCGTGCAACGATGTTCGCGGCTGGCCGCCACTCGCGACGTTGTGTCTCCGCGTTAGCCCAGACGCGGACAGGCTGAATTTCACCGGCAGTTTTCTCCGTGCAACAATGTTGGCGGCGGCCCGCGACGCGCGATCCCATGTCTCCGTATTGGTCGACGCGCGGACATGCCGAATGCGAGCGGACGTTCGCTCCGTGCAACGATGTTCGCGGCTGGCCGCCACTCGCGACGTTGTGTCTCCGCGTTAGCCCAGACGCGGACAGGCTGAATTTCACCGGCAGTTTTCTCCGTGCAACAATGTTGGCGGCGGCCCGCGACGCGCGTTCCCATGTCTCCGTATAGTCGAGGCGCGGACATGCTGAATGTAAGCGGAAGTTCTCTCCGTGCAACAATGTTCGCGGCTGGCCGCCACTCGCGATATTATGTCTCCATATTAGCCCAGACGCGGACAGGCTGAATTTCACCGGCAGTTCTCTCCGTGCAACAATGTTCGCGGCGGCCCGCGACGCGCGATCCCATGTCTCCGTATTGGTCGACGCGCGGACATGCCGAATGCGAGCGGACGTTCTCTCCGCGCAACAATGTTCGCGGCTGGCCGCCACTCGCGACGTTGTGTCTCCATATTAGCCCAGACGCGGACAGGCTGAATTTCACCGGCAGTTTTCTCCGTGCAACAATGTTGGCGGCGGCCCGCCACCCGCGATCCTATTCCTCCATATTAGTCGAGGCGCGGGCATGCCGAATGTGAGCGGAAGTTCTCTCCGTGCAACAATGTTCGCGGCTGGCCGCCACTCGCGACGTTGTGTCTCCGCGTTAGCCCAGACGCGGACAGGCTGAATTTCACCGGCAGTTTTCTCCGTGCAACAATGTTGGCGGCGTCCCGCGACGCGCGATCCCATGTCTCCGTACTGGTCGACGCGCGGACATGCCGAATGCGAGCGGAAGTTCTCTCCGTGCAACAATGTTCGCGGCTGGCCGCCACTCGCGATGTTATGTCTCCATATTAGCCGAGACGCGGACAGGCTGAATTTCACCGGCAGTTTTCTCCGTGCAACAATGTTGGCGGCGGCCCGTGACGCGCGATCCTATGTCTCCATATTTGTAGAGGCGCGGACATGCTGAATGTGAGCGGAAGTTCTCTCCGTGCAACAATGTTCGCGGCTGGCCGCCACTCTCGATATTATGTCTCCATATTAGCCCAGACGCGGACAGGCTGAATTTCACCGGCAGTTTTCTCCGTGCAACAATGTTGGCGGCGTCCCGCGACGCGCGATCCCATGTCTCCGTACTGGTCGACGCGCGGACATGCCGAATGCGAGCGGAAGTTCTCTCCGTGCAACAATGTTCGCGGCTGGCCGCCACTCGCGATGTTATGTCTCCATATTAGCCGAGACGCGGACAGGCTGAATTTCACCGGCAGTTTTCTCCGTGCAACAATGTTTGCGGCGGCCCGTGACGCGCGATCCTATGTCTCTATATTTGTAGAGGCGCGGACATGCTGAATGTGAGCGGAAGTTCTCTCCGTGCAACAATGTTCGCGGCTGGCCGCCACTCTCGATATTATGTCTCCATATTAGCCCAGACGCGGACAGGCTGAATTTCACCGGCAGTTTTCTCCGTGCAACAATGTTGGCGGCGGCCCGCGACGCGCGATCCCATGTCTCCGTATTGGTCGCCGCGCGGACATGCCGAATGCGAGCGGACGTTCTCTCCGCGCAACAATGTTCGCGGCTGGCCGCCACTCGCGACGTTGTGTCTCCATATTAGCCCAGACGCGGACAAGCTGAATTTCACCGGCAGTTTTCTCCGTGCAACAATGTTGGCGGCGGCCCGCGACGCGCGATCCCATGTCTCCGTATTGGTCGACGCGCGGACATGCCGAATGCGAGCGGACGTTCTCTCCGCGCAACAATGTTCGCGGCTGGCCGCCACTCGCGACGTTGTGTCTCCATATTAGCCCAGACGCGGACAGGCTGAATTTCACCGGCAGTTTTCTCCGTGCAACAATGTTGGCGGCGGCCCGCGACGCGCGATCCCATGTCTCCGTATTGGTCGACGCGCGGACATGCCGAATGCGAGCGGACGTTCTCTCCGCGCAACAATGTTCGCGGCTGGCCGCCACTCGCGACGTTGTGTCTCCATATTAGCCCAGACGCGGACAGGCTGAATTTCACCGGCAGTTTTCTCCGTGCAACAATGTTGGCGGCGGCCCGCGACGCGCGATCCCATGTCTCCGTATTGGTCGCCGCGCGGACATGCCGAATGCGAGCGGACGTTCTCTCCGCGCAACAATGTTCGCGGCTGGCCGCCACTCGCGACGTTGTGTCTCCATATTAGCCCAGACGCGGACAGGCTGAATTTCACCGGCAGTTTTCTCCGTGCAACAATGTTGGCGGCGGCCCGCGACGCGCGATCCCATGTCTCCGTATTGGTCGACGCGCGGACATGCCGAATGCGAGCGGACGTTCTCTCCGCGCAACAATGTTCGCGGCTGGCCGCCACTCGCGACGTTGTGTCTCCATATTAGCCCAGACGCGGACAGGCTGAATTTCACCGGCAGTTTTCTCCGTGCAACAATGTTGGCGGCGGCACGCGACCCGCGATCCTATTCCTCCATATTAGTCGAGGCGCGGGCATGCCGAATGTGAGCGGAAGTTCTCTCCGTGCAACAATGTTCGCGGCTGGCCGCCACTCGCGACGTTGTGTCTCCGCGTTAGCCCAGACGCGGACAGGCTGAATTTCACCGGCAGTTTTCTCCGTGCAACAATGTTGGCGGCGTCCCGCGACGCGCGATCCCATGTCTCCGTACTGGTCGACGCGCGGACATGCCGAATGCGAGCGGAAGTTCTCTCCGTGCAACAATGTTCGCGGCTGGCCGCCACTCGCGATGTTATGTCTCCATATTAGCCGAGACGCGGACAGGCTGAATTTCACCGGCAGTTTTCTCCGTGCAACAATGTTGGCGGCGGCCCGTGACGCGCGATCCTATGTCTCCATATTTGTAGAGGCGCGGACATGCTGAATGTGAGCGGAAGTTCTCTCCGTGCAACAATGTTCGCGGCTGGCCGCCACTCGCGATGTTATGTCTCCATATTAGCCGAGACGCGGACAGGCTGAATTTCACCGGCAGTTTTCTCCGTGCAACAATGTTGGCGGCGGCCCGTGATGCGCGATCCTATGTCTCCATATTTGTCGAGGCGCGAACATGCTGAATGTGAGCGGAAGTTCTCTCCGTGCAACAATGTTCGCGGCTGGCCGCCACTCGCGATGTTATGTCTCCATATTAGCCCAGACGCGGAGAGGCTGAATTTCACCGGCAGTTTTCTCCGTGCAACAATGTTCGCTACTGCCGGCGACGCGCGGTATTATGTCTCCATATTAGCCGAGGCGCGGACAGGCTGAATTTCACCGGCAGTTTTCTCCGTGCAACAATGTTGGCGGCGGCCCGCGACGCGCGATCCTATGTCTCCATATTAGTCGAGGGGCGGACATGCTGATTGTGAGCGGAAGTTCTCTCCGTGCAACAATGTTCGCGGCTGCCGCCACTCGCGATATTATGTCTCCATATTAGCCGCGCCGCGGAAATGCTGAATTTCGCGGGCAGAATTCGCCGTGCAACAATGTTCGCTACTGCCGGCGACGCGCGGTATTATGTCTCCATATTAGCCGAGACGCGGACAGGCTGAATTTCACCGGCAGTTTTCTCCGTGCAACAATGTTGGCGGCGGCCCGTGACGCGCGATCCTATGTCTCTATATTTGTAGAGGCGCGGACATGCTGAATGTGAGCGGAAGTTCTCTCCGTGCAACAATGTTCGCGGCTGGCCGCCACTCGCGACGTTGTGTCTCCATATTAGCCCAGACGCGGACAAGCTGAATTTCACCGGCAGTTTTCTCCGTGCAACAATGTTGGCGGCGGCCCGCGACGCGCGATCCCATGTCTCCGTATTGGTCGACGCGCGGACATGCCGAATGCGAGCGGACGTTCTCTCCGCGCAACAATGTTCGCGGCTGGCCGCCACTCGCGACGTTGTGTCTCCATATTAGCCCAGACGCGGACAGGCTGAATTTCACCGGCAGTTTTCTCCGTGCAACAATGTTGGCGGCGGCCCGCGACGCGCGATCCCATGTCTCCGTATTGGTCGACGCGCGGACATGCCGAATGCGAGCGGACGTTCTCTCCGCGCAACAATGTTCGCGGCTGGCCGCCACTCGCGACGTTGTGTCTCCATATTAGCCCAGACGCGGACAGGCTGAATTTCACCGGCAGTTTTCTCCGTGCAACAATGTTGGCGGCGGCCCGCGACGCGCGATCCCATGTCTCCGTATTGGTCGCCGCGCGGACATGCCGAATGCGAGCGGACGTTCTCTCCGCGCAACAATGTTCGCGGCTGGCCGCCACTCGCGACGTTGTGTCTCCATATTAGCCCAGACGCGGACAGGCTGAATTTCACCGGCAGTTTTCTCCGTGCAACAATGTTGGCGGCGGCCCGCGACGCGCGATCCCATGTCTCCGTATTGGTCGACGCGCGGACATGCCGAATGCGAGCGGACGTTCTCTCCGCGCAACAATGTTCGCGGCTGGCCGCCACTCGCGACGTTGTGTCTCCATATTAGCCCAGACGCGGACAGGCTGAATTTCACCGGCAGTTTTCTCCGTGCAACAATGTTGGCGGCGGCACGCGACCCGCGATCCTATTCCTCCATATTAGTCGAGGCGCGGGCATGCCGAATGTGAGCGGAAGTTCTCTCCGTGCAACAATGTTCGCGGCTGGCCGCCACTCGCGACGTTGTGTCTCCGCGTTAGCCCAGACGCGGACAGGCTGAATTTCACCGGCAGTTTTCTCCGTGCAACAATGTTGGCGGCGTCCCGCGACGCGCGATCCCATGTCTCCGTACTGGTCGACGCGCGGACATGCCGAATGCGAGCGGAAGTTCTCTCCGTGCAACAGTGTTCGCGGCTGGCCGCCACTCGCGACGTTGTGTCTCCGCGTTAGCCCAGACGCGGACAGGCTGAATTTCACCGGCAGTTTTCTCCGTGCAACAATGTTGGCGGCGTCCCGCGACGCGCGATCCCATGTCTCCGTACTGGTCGACGCGCGGACATGCCGAATGCGAGCGGAAGTTCTCTCCGTGCAACAATGTTCGCGGCTGGCCGCCACTCGCGATGTTATGTCTCCATATTAGCCGAGACGCGGACAGGCTGAATTTCACCGGCAGTTTTCTCCGTGCAACAATGTTGGCGGCGGCCCGTGATGCGCGATCCTATGTCTCCATATTTGTCGAGGCGCGAACATGCTGAATGTGAGCGGAAGTTCTCTCCGTGCAACAATGTTCGCGGCTGGCCGCCACTCGCGATGTTATGTCTCCATATTAGCCGAGACGCGGACAGGCTGAATTTCACCGACAGTTTTCTCCGTGCAACAATGTTGGCGGCGGCCCGTGATGCGCGATCCTATGTCTCCATATTTGTCGAGGCGCGGGCATGCTGAATGTGAGCGGAAGTTCTCTCCGTGCAACAATGTTCGCGGCTGGCCGCCACTCGCGATGTTATGTCTCCATATTAGCCGAGACGCGGACAGGCTGAATTTCACCGGCAGTTTTCTCCGTGCAACAATGTTGGCGGCGGCCCGCGACGCGCGATCCCATGTCTCCGTATTGGTCGACGCGCGGACATGCCGAATGCGAGCGGAAGTTCTTTCCGTGCAACAATGTTCGCGGCTGGCCGCCACTCGCGACGTTGTGTCTCCGCGTTAGCCCAGACGCGGAGAGGCTGAATTTCACCGGCAGTTTTCTCCGTGCAACAATGTTCGCTACTGCCGGCGACGCGCGGTATTATGTCTCCATATTAGCCGAGGCGCGGACAGGCTGAATTTCACCGGCAGTTTTCTCCGTGCAACAATGTTGGCGGCGGCCCGCGACGCGCGATCCTATGTCTCCATATTAGTCGAGGGGCGGACATGCTGATTGTGAGCGGAAGTTCTCTCCGTGCAACAATGTTCGCGGCTGCCGCCACTCGCGATATTATGTCTCCATATTAGCCGCGCCGCGGAAATGCTGAATTTCGCGGGCAGAATTCGCCGTGCAACAATGTTCGCTACTGCCGGCGACGCGCGGTATTATGTCTCCATATTAGTCGAGGCGCGGACATGCGGAATGCGAGCGGAAGGTCTCTCCGTGCAACGATGTTCGCGGCTGGCCGCCACTCGCGACGTTGTGTCTCCGCGTTAGCCCAGACGCGGACAGGCTGAATTTCACCGGCAGTTTTCTCCGTGCAACAATGTTGGCGGCGGCCCGCGACGCGCGTTCCCATGTCTCCGTACTGGTCGACGCGCGGACATGCCGAATGCGAGCGGACGTTCGCTCCGTGCAACGATGTTCGCGGCTGGCCGCCACTCGCGACGTTGTGTCTCCATATTAGCCCAGACGCGGACAGGCTGAATTTCACCGGCAGTTTTCTCCGTGCAACAATGTTGGCGGCGGCCCGCGACGCGCGATCCCATGTCTCCGTACTGGTCGACGCGCGGACATGCCGAATGCGAGCGGACGTTCGCTCCGTGCAACGATGTTCGCGGCTGGCCGCCACTCGCGACGTTGTGTCTCCGCGTTAGCCCAGACGCGGACAGGCTGAATTTCACCGGCAGTTTTCTCCGTGCAACAATGTTGGCGGCGCCCCGCGACGCGCGATCCCATGTCTCCGTACTGGTCGACGCGCGGACATGCCGAATGCGAGCGGACGTTCCCTCCGCGCAACGATGTTCGCGGCTGTCCGCCACTCGCGACGTTCTGCCTCCGCGTTAGCCCAGACGCGGACAGGCTGAATTTCACCGGCAGTTTTCTCCGTGCAACAATGTTGGCGGCGGCCCGCGACCCGCGATCCTATTCCTCCATATTACTCGAGGCGCGGGCATGCCGAATGTGAGCGGAAGTTCTCTCCGTGCAACGATGTTCGCGGCTGGCCGCCACTCGCGACGTTGTGTCTCCGCGTTAGCCCAGACGCGGACAGGCTGAATTTCACCGGCAGTTTTCTCCGTGCAACAATGTTGGCGGCGGCCCGCGACGCGCGATCCCATGTCTCCGTACTGGTCGACGCGCGGACATGCCGAATGAGAGCGGACGTTCCCTCCGTGCAACGATGTTCGCGGCTGGCCGCCACTCGCGGCGTTGTGTCTCCGCGTCAGCCCAGACGCGGACAGGCTGAATTTCACCGGCAGTTTTCTCCGTGCAACAATGTTGGCGGCGGCCCGCGACGCGCGATCCCATGTCTCCGTACTGGTCGACGCGCGGACATGCCGAATGCGAGCGGACGTTCCCTCCGCGCAACGATGTTCGCGGCTGGCCGTCACTCGCGACGTTCTGCCTCCGCGTTAGCCCAGACGCGGACAGGCTGAATTTCACCGGCAGTTTTCTCCGTGCAACAATGTTGGCGGCGGCCCGCGACCCGCGATCCTATTCCTCCATATTAGTCGAGGCGCGGACATGCTGAATGTGAGCGGAAGTTCTCTCCGTGCAACATTGTTCGCGGCTGGCCGCCACTCGCGACGTTGTGTCTCCGCGTTAGCCCAGACGCGGACAGGCTGAATTTCACCGGCAGTTTTCTCCGTGCAACAATGTTGGCAGCGGCCCGCGACGCGCGATCCCATGTCTCCGTACTGGTCGACGCGCGGACATGCCGAATGCGAGCGGACGTTCGCTCCGTGCAACGATGTTCGCGGCTGGCCGCCACTCGCGACGTTGTGTCTCCGCGTTAGCCCAGACGCGGACAGGCTGAATTTCACCGGCAGTTTTCTCCGTGCAACAATGTTGGCGGCGCCCCGCGACGCGCGATCCCATGTCTCCGTACTGGTCGACGCGCGGACATGCCGAATGCGAGCGGACGTTCCCTCCGCGCAACGATGTTCGCGGCTGGCCGCCACTCGCGACGTTCTGCCTCCGCGTTAGCCCAGACGCGGACAGGCTGAATTTCACCGGCAGTTTTCTCCGTGCAACAATGTTGGCGGCGGCCCGCGACCCGCGATCCTATTCCTCCATATTAGTCGAGGCGCGGGCATGCCGAATGTGAGCGGAAGTTCTCTCCGTGCAACGATGTTCGCGGCTGGCCGCCACTCGCGACGTTGTGTCTCCGCGTTAGCCCAGACGCGGACAGGCTGAATTTCACCGGCAGTTTTCTCCGTGCAACAATGTTGGCGGCGGCCCGCGACGCGCGATCCCATGTCTCCGTACTGGTCGACGCGCGGACATGCCGAATGCGAGCGGACGTTCGCTCCGTGCAACGATGTTCGCGGCTGGCCGCCACTCGCGACGTTGTGTCTCCGCGTTAGCCCAGACGCGGACAGGCTGAATTTCACCGGCAGTTTTCTCCGTGCAACAATGTTGGCGGCGGCCCGCGACGCGCGTTCCCATGTCTCCGTACTGGTCGACGCGCGGACATGCCGAATGCGAGCGGACGTTCGCTCCGTGCAACGATGTTCGCGGCTGGCCGCCACTCGCGACGTTGTGTCTCCGCGTTAGCCCAGACGCGGACAGGCTGAATTTCACCGGCAGTTTTCTCCGTGCAACAATGTTGGCGGCGGCCCGCGACGCGCGATCCCATGTCTCCGTACTGGTCGACGCGCGGACATGCCGAATGCGAGCGGACGTTCGCTCCGTGCAACGATGTTCGCGGCTGGCCGCCACTCGCGACGTTGTGTCTCCGCGTTAGCCCAGACGCGGACAGGCTGAATTTCACCGGCAGTTTTCTCCGTGCAACAATGTTGGCGGCGGCCCGCCACCCGCGATCCTATTCCTCCATATTAGTCGAGGCGCGGGCATGCCGAATGTGAGCGGAAGTTCTCTCCGTGCAACAATGTTCGCGGCTGGCCGCCACTCGCGACGTTGTGTCTCCGCGTTAGCCCAGACGCGGACAGGCTGAATTTCACCGGCAGTTTTCTCCGTGCAACAATGTTGGCGGCGTCCCGCGACGCGCGATCCCATGTCTCCGTACTGGTCGACGCGCGGACATGCCGAATGCGAGCGGAAGTTCTCTCCGTGCAACAATGTTCGCGGCTGGCCGCCACTCGCGATGTTATGTCTCCATATTAGCCGAGACGCGGACAGGCTGAATTTCACCGGCAGTTTTCTCCGTGCAACAATGTTGGCGGCGGCCCGTGACGCGCGATCCTATGTCTCCATATTTGTAGAGGCGCGGACATGCTGAATGTGAGCGGAAGTTCTCTCCGTGCAACAATGTTCGCGGCTGGCCGCCACTCTCGATATTATGTCTCCATATTAGCCCAGACGCGGACAGGCTGAATTTCACCGGCAGTTTTCTCCGTGCAACAATGTTGGCGGCGTCCCGCGACGCGCGATCCCATGTCTCCGTACTGGTCGACGCGCGGACATGCCGAATGCGAGCGGAAGTTCTCTCCGTGCAACAATGTTCGCGGCTGGCCGCCACTCGCGATGTTATGTCTCCATATTAGCCGAGACGCGGACAGGCTGAATTTCACCGGCAGTTTTCTCCGTGCAACAATGTTGGCGGCGGCCCGTGACGCGCGATCCTATGTCTCTATATTTGTAGAGGCGCGGACATGCTGAATGTGAGCGGAAGTTCTCTCCGTGCAACAATGTTCGCGGCTGGCCGCCACTCTCGATATTATGTCTCCATATTAGCCCAGACGCGGACAGGCTGAATTTCACCGGCAGTTTTCTCCGTGCAACAATGTTGGCGGCGGCCCGCGACGCGCGATCCCATGTCTCCGTATTGGTCGCCGCGCGGACATGCCGAATGCGAGCGGACGTTCTCTCCGCGCAACAATGTTCGCGGCTGGCCGCCACTCGCGACGTTGTGTCTCCATATTAGCCCAGACGCGGACAAGCTGAATTTCACCGGCAGTTTTCTCCGTGCAACAATGTTGGCGGCGGCCCGCGACGCGCGATCCCAGGTCTCCGTATTGGTCGACGCGCGGACATGCCGAATGCGAGCGGACGTTCTCTCCGCGCAACAATGTTCGCGGCTGGCCGCCACTCGCGACGTTGTGTCTCCATATTAGCCCAGACGCGGACAGGCTGAATTTCAACGGCAGTTTTCTCCGTGCAACAATGTTGGCGGCGGCCCGCGACGCGCGATCCCATGTCTCCGTATTGGTCGACGCGCGGACATGCCGAATGCGAGCGGACGTTCTCTCCGCGCAACAATGTTCGCGGCTGGCCGCCACACGCGACGTTGTGTCTCCATATTAGCCCAGACGCGGACAGGCTGAATTTCACCGGCAGTTTTCTCCGTGCAACAATGTTGGCGGCGGCCCGCGACGCGCGATCCCATGTCTCCGTATTGGTCGCCGCGCGGACATGCCGAATGCGAGCGGACGTTCTCTCCGCGCAACAATGTTCGCGGCTGGCCGCCACTCGCGACGTTGTGTCTCCATATTAGCCCAGACGCGGACAGGCTGAATTTCACCGGCAGTTTTCTCCGTGCAACAATGTTGGCGGCGGCCCGCGACGCGCGATCCCATGTCTCCGTATTGGTCGACGCGCGGACATGCCGAATGCGAGCGGACGTTCTCTCCGCGCAACAATGTTCGCGGCTGGCCGCCACTCGCGACGTTGTGTCTCCATATTAGCCCAGACGCGGACAGGCTGAATTTCACCGGCAGTTTTCTCCGTGCAACAATGTTGGCGGCGGCACGCGACCCGCGATCCTATTCCTCCATATTAGTCGAGGCGCGGGCATGCCGAATGTGAGCGGAAGTTCTCTCCGTGCAACAATGTTCGCGGCTGGCCGCCACTCGCGACGTTGTGTCTCCGCGTTAGCCCAGACGCGGACAGGCTGAATTTCACCGGCAGTTTTCTCCGTGCAACAATGTTGGCGGCGACCCGCGACGCGCGATCCCATGTCTCCGTACTGGTCGACGCGCGGACATGCCGAAAGCGAGCGGAAGTTCTCTCCGTGCAACAGTGTTCGCGGCTGGCCGCCACTCGCGACGTTGTGTCTCCGCGTTAGCCCAGACGCGGACAGGCTGAATTTCACCGGCAGTTTTCTCCGTGCAACAATGTTGGCGGCGTCCCGCGACGCGCGATCCCATGTCTCCGTACTGGTCGACGCGCGGACATGCCGAATGCGAGCGGAAGTTCTCTCCGTGCAACAATGTTCGCGGCTGGCCGCCACTCGCGATGTTATGTCTCCATATTAGCCGAGACGCGGACAGGCTGAATTTCACCGGCAGTTTTCTCCGTGCAACAATGTTGGCGGCGGCCCGTGATGCGCGATCCTATGTCTCCATATTTGTCGAGGCGCGAACATGCTGAATGTGAGCGGAAGTTCTCTCCGTGCAACAATGTTCGCGGCTGGCCGCCACTCGCGATGTTATGTCTCCATATTAGCCCAGACGCGGAGAGGCTGAATTTCACCGGCAGTTTTCTCCGTGCAACAATGTTCGCTACTGCCGGCGACGCGCGGTATTATGTCTCCATATTAGCCGAGGCGCGGACAGGCTGAATTTCACCGGCAGTTTTCTCCGTGCAACAATGTTGGCGGCGGCCCGCGACGCGCGATCCTATGTCTCCATATTAGTCGAGGGGCGGACATGCTGATTGTGAGCGGAAGTTCTCTCCGTGCAACAATGTTCGCGGCTGCCGCCACTCGCGATATTATGTCTCCATATTAGCCGCGCCGCGGAAATGCTGAATTTCGCGGGCAGAATTCGCCGTGCAACAATGTTCGCTACTGCCGGCGACGCGCGGTATTATGTCTCCATATTAGCCGAGACGCGGACAGGCTGAATTTCACCGGCAGTTTTCTCCGTGCAACAATGTTGGCGGCGGCCCGTGACGCGCGATCCTATGTCTCTATATTTGTAGAGGCGCGGACATGCTGAATGTGAGCGGAAGTTCTCTCCGTGCAACAATGTTCGCGGCTGGCCGCCACTCGCGACGTTGTGTCTCCATATTAGCCCAGACGCGGACAAGCTGAATTTCACCGGCAGTTTTCTCCGTGCAACAATGTTGGCGGCGGCCCGCGACGCGCGATCCCATGTCTCCGTATTGGTCGACGCGCGGACATGCCGAATGCGAGCGGACGTTCTCTCCGCGCAACAATGTTCGCGGCTGGCCGCCACTCGCGACGTTGTGTCTCCATATTAGCCCAGACGCGGACAGGCTGAATTTCACCGGCAGTTTTCTCCGTGCAACAATGTTGGCGGCGGCCCGCGACGCGCGATCCCATGTCTCCGTATTGGTCGACGCGCGGACATGCCGAATGCGAGCGGACGTTCTCTCCGCGCAACAATGTTCGCGGCTGGCCGCCACTCGCGACGTTGTGTCTCCATATTAGCCCAGACGCGGACAGGCTGAATTTCACCGGCAGTTTTCTCCGTGCAACAATGTTGGCGGCGGCCCGCGACGCGCGATCCCATGTCTCCGTACTGGTCGACGCGCGGACATGCCGAATGAGAGCGGACGTTCCCTCCGTGCAACGATGTTCGCGGCTGGCCGCCACTCGCGGCGTTGTGTCTCCGCGTCAGCCCAGACGCGGACAGGCTGAATTTCACCGGCAGTTTTCTCCGTGCAACAATGTTGGCGGCGGCCCGCGACGCGCGATCCCATGTCTCCGTACTGGTCGACGCGCGGACATGCCGAATGCGAGCGGACGTTCCCTCCGCGCAACGATGTTCGCGGCTGGCCGTCACTCGCGACGTTCTGCCTCCGCGTTAGCCCAGACGCGGACAGGCTGAATTTCACCGGCAGTTTTCTCCGTGCAACAATGTTGGCGGCGGCCCGCGACCCGCGATCCTATTCCTCCATATTAGTCGAGGCGCGGACATGCTGAATGTGAGCGGAAGTTCTCTCCGTGCAACATTGTTCGCGGCTGGCCGCCACTCGCGACGTTGTGTCTCCGCGTTAGCCCAGACGCGGACAGGCTGAATTTCACCGGCAGTTTTCTCCGTGCAACAATGTTGGCGGCGGCCCGCGACGCGCGATCCCATGTCTCCGTACTGGTCGACGCGCGGACATGCCGAATGCGAGCGGACGTTCCCTCCGCGCAACGATGTTCGCGGCTGGCCGCCACTCGCGACGTTCTGCCTCCGCGTTAGCCCAGACGCGGACAGGCTGAATTTCACCGGCAGTTTTCTCCGTGCAACAATGTTGGCGGCGGCCCGCGACCCGCGATCCTATTCCTCCATATTAGTCGAGGCGCGGGCATGCCGAATGTGAGCGGAAGTTCTCTCCGTGCAACGATGTTCGCGGCTGGCCGCCACTCGCGACGTTGTGTCTCCGCGTTAGCCCAGACGCGGACAGGCTGAATTTCACCGGCAGTTTTCTCCGTGCAACAATGTTGGCGGCGGCCCGCGACGCGCGATCCCATGTCTCCGTACTGGTCGACGCGCGGACATGCCGAATGCGAGCGGACGTTCGCTCCGTGCAACGATGTTCGCGGCTGGCCGCCACTCGCGACGTTGTGTCTCCGCGTTAGCCCAGACGCGGACAGGCTGAATTTCACCGGCAGTTTTCTCCGTGCAACAATGTTGGCGGCGGCCCGCGACGCGCGTTCCCATGTCTCCGTACTGGTCGACGCGCGGACATGCCGAATGCGAGCGGACGTTCGCTCCGTGCAACGATGTTCGCGGCTGGCCGCCACTCGCGACGTTGTGTCTCCGCGTTAGCCCAGACGCGGACAGGCTGAATTTCACCGGCAGTTTTCTCCGTGCAACAATGTTGGCGGCGGCCCGCGACGCGCGATCCCATGTCTCCGTACTGGTCGACGCGCGGACATGCCGAATGCGAGCGGACGTTCGCTCCGTGCAACGATGTTCGCGGCTGGCCGCCACTCGCGACGTTGTGTCTCCGCGTTAGCCCAGACGCGGACAGGCTGAATTTCACCGGCAGTTTTCTCCGTGCAACAATGTTGGCGGCGGCCCGCGACGCGCGTTCCCATGTCTCCGTACTGGTCGACGCGCGGACATGCCGAATGCGAGCGGACGTTCGCTCCGTGCAACGATGTTCGCGGCTGGCCGCCACTCGCGACGTTGTGTCTCCATATTAGCCCAGACGCGGACAGGCTGAATTTCACCGGCAGTTTTCTCCGTGCAACAATGTTGGCGGCGGCCCGCGACGCGCGATCCCATGTCTCCGTATTGGTCGACGAGCGGACATGCTGAATGTGAGCGGAAGTTCTCTGCGTGCAACAATGTTCGCGGCTGGCCGCCACTCGCGATGTTATGTCTCCATATTAGCCCAGACGTGGACAGGCTGAATTTCACCGGCAGTTTTCTCCGTGCAACAATGTTGGCGGCGGCCCGCGACGCGCGATCCCATGTCTCCGTACTGGTGGACGCGCGGACATGCCGAATGCGAGCGGACGTTCGCTCCGTGCAACGATGTTCGCGGCTGGCCGCCACTCGCGACGTTGTGTCTCCGCGTTAGCCCAGACGCGGACAGGCTGAATTTCACCGGCAGTTTTCTCCGTGCAACAATGTTGGCGGCGCCCCGCGACGCGCGATCCCATGTCTCCGTACTGGTCGACGCGCGGACATGCCGAATGCGAGCGGACGTTCCCTCCGCGCAACGATGTTCGCGGCTGGCCGCCACTCGCGACGTTCTGCCTCCGCGTTAGCCCAGACGCGGACAGGCTGAATTTCACCGGCAGTTTTCTCCGTGCAACAATGTTGACGGCGGCCCGCGACCCGCGATCCTATTCCTCCATATTAGTCGAGGCGCGGGCATGCCGAATGTGAGCGGAAGTTCTCTCCGTGCAACGATGTTCGCGGCTGGCCGCCACTCGCGACGTTGTGTCTCCGCGTTAGCCCAGACGCGGACAGGCTGAATTTCACCGGCAGTTTTCTCCGTGCAACAATGTTGGCGGCGGCCCGCGACGCGCGATCCCATGTCTCCATACTGGTCGACGCGCGGACATGCCGAATGCGAGCGGACGTTCCCTCCGTGCAACGATGTTCGCGGCTGGCCGCCACTCGCGGCGTTGTGTCTCCGCGTCAGCCCAGACGCGGACAGGCTGAATTTCACCGGCAGTTTTCTCCGTGCAACAATGTTGGCGGCGGCCCGCGACGCGCGATCCCATGTCTCCGTACTGGTCGACGCGCGGACATGCCGAATGCGAGCGGACGTTCCCTCCGCGCAACGATGTTCGCGGCTGGCCGTCACTCGCGACGTTCTGCCTCCGCGTTAGCCCAGACGCGGACAGGCTGAATTTCACCGGCAGTTTTCTCCGTGCAACAATGTTGGCGGCGGCCCGCGACCCGCGATCCTATTCCTCCATATTAGTCGAGGCGCGGGCATGCCGAATGCGAGCGGACGTTCGCTCCGTGCAACGATGTTCGCGGCTGGCCGCCACTCGCGACGTTGTGTCTCCGCGTTAGCCCAGACGCGGACAGGCTGAATTTCACCGGCAGTTTTCCCCGTGCAACAATGTTGGCGGCGGCCCGCGACGCGCGATCCCATGTCTCCGTACTGGTCGACGCGCGGACATGCCGAATGCGAGCGGACGTTCGCTCCGTGCAACGATGTTCGCGGCTGGCCGCCACTCGCGACGTTGTGTCTCCGCGTTAGCCCAGACGCGGACAGGCTGAATTTCACCGGCAGTTTTCTCCGTGCAACAATGTTGGCGGCGGCCCGCGACGCGCGTTCCCATGTCTCCGTACTGGTCGACGCGCGGACATGCCGAATGCGAGCGGACGTTCGCTCCGTGCAACGATGTTCGCGGCTGGCCGCCACTCGCGACGTTGTGTCTCCGCGTTAGCCCAGACGCGGACAGGCTGAATTTCACCGGCAGTTTTCTCCGTGCAACAATGTTGGCGGCGGCCCGCGACGCGCGTTCCCATGTCTCCGTACTGGTCGACGCGCGGACATGCCGAATGCGAGCGGACGTTCGCTCCGTGCAACGATGTTCGCGGCTGGCCGCCACTCGCGACGTTGTGTCTCCGCGTTAGCCCAGACGCGGACAGGCTGAATTTCACCGGCAGTTTTCTCCGTGCAACAATGTTGGCGGCGGCCCGCGACGCGCGATCCCATGTCTCCGTACTGGTCGACGCGCGGACATGCCGAATGCGAGCGGACGTTCGCTCCGTGCAACGATGTTCGCGGCTGGCCGCCACTCGCGACGTTGTGTCTCCGCGTTAGCCCAGACGCGGACAGGCTGAATTTCACCGGCAGTTTTCTCCGTGCAACAATGTTGGCGGCGGCCCGCGACGCGCGTTCCCATGTCTCCGTACTGGTCGACGCGCGGACATGCCGAATGCGAGCGGACGTTCGCTCCGTGCAACGATGTTCGCGGCTGGCCGCCACTCGCGACGTTGTGTCTCCGCGTTAGCCCAGACGCGGACAGGCTGAATTTCACCGGCAGTTTTCTCCGTGCAACAATGTTGGCGGCGGCCCGCGACGCGGGATCCCATGTCTCCGTACTGGTCGACGCGCGGACATGCCGAATGCGAGCGGACATTCGCTCCGTGCAACGATGTTCGCGGCTGGCCGCCACTCGCGACGTTTTGTCTCCGCGTTAGCCCAGACGCGGACAGGCTGAATTTCACCGGCAGTTTTCTCCGTGCAACAATGTTGGCGGCGGCCCGCGACGCGCGATCCCATGTCTCCGTATTGGTCGACGAGCGGACATGCTGAATGTGAGCGGAAGTTCTCTGCGTGCAACAATGTTCGCGGCTGGCCGCCACTCGCGATGTTATGTCTCCATATTAGCCCAGACGTGGACAGGCTGAATTTCACCGGCAGTTTTCTCCGTGCAACAATGTTGGCGGCGGCCCGCGACGCGCGATCCCATGTCTCCGTACTGGTCGACGCGCGGACATGCCGAATGCGAGCGGACGTTCCCTCCGCGCAACGATGTTCGCGGCTGGCCGCCACTCGCGACGTTCTGCCTCCGCGTTAGCCCAGACGCGGACAGGCTGAATTTCACCGGCAGTTTTCTCCGTGCAACAATGTTGGCGGCGGCCCGCGACCCGCGATCCTATTCCTCCATATTAGTCGAGGCGCGGGTATGCCGAATGTGAGCGGAAGTTCTCTCCGTGCAACGATGTTCGCGGCTGGCCGCCACTCGCGACGTTGTGTCTCCGCGTTAGCCCTGACGCGGACAGGCTGAATTTCACCGGCAGTTTTCTCCGTGCAACAATGTTGGCGGCGGCCCGCGACGCGCGATCCCTTGTCTCCGTATTGGTCGACGCGCGGACATGCCGAATGCGAGCGGAAGTTCTCTCCGTGCAACAATGTTCGCGGCTGGCCGCCACTCGCGACGTTGTGTCTCCGCGTTAGCCCAGACGCGGACAGGCTGAATTTCACCGGCAGTTTTCTCCGTGCAACAATGTTGGCGGCGGCCCGCGACGCGCGATCCCATGTCTCCGTATTGGTCGACGAGCGGACATGCCGAATGCGAGCGGAAGTTCTCGCCGTGCAACAATGTTCGCGGCTGGCCGCCACTCGCGACGTTGTGTCTCCGCGTTATCCCAGACGCGGACAGACTGAATTTCACCGGCAGTTTTCTCCGTGCAACAATGTTGGCGGCGGCCCGCGACGCGCGATCCCATGTCTCCGTACTGGTCGACGCGCGGACATGCCGAATCCGAGCGGACGTTCCCTCCGCGCAACGATGTTCGCGGCTGGCCGCCACTCGCGACGTTCTGCCTCCGCGTTAGCCCAGACGCGGACAGGCTGAATTTCACCGGCAGTTTTCTCCGTGCAACAATGTTGGCGGCGGCCCGCGACCCGCGATCCTATTCCTCCATATTATTCGAGGCGCGGCCATGCCGAATGTGAGCGGAAGTTCTCTCCGTGCAAGGATATTCGCGGCTGGCCGCCACTCGCGACGTTGTGTCTCCGCGTTAGCCCAGACGCGGACAGGCTGAATTTCACCGGCAGTTTTCTCCGTGCAACAATGTTGGCGGCGGCCCGCGACGCGCGATCCCTTGTCTCCGTATTGGTCGACGCGCGGACATGCCGAATGCGAGCGGAAGTTCTCTCCGTGCAACAATGTTCGCGGCTGGCCGCCACTCGCGACGTTGTGTCTCCGCGTTAGCCCAGACGCGGACAGGCTGAATTTCACCGGCAGTTTTCTCCGTGCAACAATGTTGGCGGCGGCCCGCGACGCGCGATCCCATGTCTCCGTATTGGTCGACGAGCGGACATGCCGAATGCGAGCGGAAGTTCTCTCCGTGCAACAATGTACGCGGCTGGCCGCCACTCGCGACGTTGTGTCTCCGCGTTAGCCCAGACGCGGACAGACTGAATTTCACCGGCAGTTTTCTCCGTGCAACAATGTTGGCGGCGGCCCGCGACGCGCGATCCCATGTCTCCGTACTGGTCGACGCGCGGACATGCCGAATGCGAGCGGACGTTCCCTCCGCGCAACGATGTTCGCGGCTGGCCGCCACTCGCGACGTTCTGCCTCCGCGTTAGCCCAGACGCGGACAGGCTGAATTTCACCGGCAGTTTTCTCCGTGCAACAATGTTGGCGGCGGCCCGCGACCCGCGATCCTATTCCTCCATATTAGTCGAGGCGCGGCCATGCCGAATGTGAGCGGAAGTTCTCTCCGTGCAACGATGTTCGCGGCTGGCCGCCACTCGCGACGTTGTGTCTCCGCGTTAGCCCAGACGCGGACAGGCTGAATTTCACCGGCAGTTTTCTCCGTGCAACAATGTTGGCGGCGGCCCGCGACGCGCGATCCCATGTCTCCGTATTGGTCGACGAGCGGACATGCCGAATGCGGGCGGAAGTTCTCTCCGTGCAACAATGTTCGCGGCTGGCCGCCACTCGCGACGTTGTGTCTCCGCGTTAGCCCAGACGCGGACAGGCTGAATTCATCGGCAGTTTTCTCCGTGCAACAATGTTGGCGGCGGCCCGCGACGCGCGATCCCATGTCTCCGTATTGGTCGACGAGCGGACATGCCGAATGCGAGCGGAAGTTCTCTCCGTGCAACAATGTTCGCGGCTGGCCGCCACTCGCGACGTTGTGTCTCCGCGTTAGCCTAGACGCGGACAGGCTGAATTCATCGGCAGTTTTCTCCGTGCAACAATGTTGGCGGCGGCCCGCGACGCGCGATCCCATGTCTCCGTATTGGTCGACGCGCGGACTTGCCGAATGCGAGCGGAAGTTCTCTCCGTGCAACAATGT
Organism: Xylocopa violacea; assembly: GCA_963969225.1. Classification (NCBI taxonomy): domain Eukaryota; kingdom Metazoa; phylum Arthropoda; class Insecta; order Hymenoptera; family Apidae; genus Xylocopa; species Xylocopa violacea. The sequence continues at coordinate 14,894,876 of CAXAJV010000005.1, read as the reverse complement.
TCGCGGCTGGCCGCCACTCGCGACGTTGTGTCTCCGCGTTAGCCCAGACGCGGACAGGCTGAATTTCACCGGCAGTTTTCTCCGTGCAACAATGTTGGCGGCGGCCCGCGACGCGCGATCCCATGTCTCCGTATTGGTCGACGCGCGGACATGCCGAATGCGAGCGGAAGTTCTCTCCGTGCAACAATGTTCGCGGCTGGCCGCCACTCGCGACGTTGTGTCTCCGCGTTAGCCCAGACGCGGACAGGCTGAATTTCACCGGCAGTTTTCTCCGTGCAACAATGTTGGCGGCGGCCCGCGACGCGCGATCCCATGTCTCCGTATTGGTCGACGCGCGGACATGCCGAATGCGAGCGGAAGTTCTCTCCGTGCAACAATGTTCGCGGCTGGCCGCCACTCGCGACGTTGTGTCTCCGCGTTAGCCCAGACGCGGACAGGCTGAATTTCACCGGCAGTTTTCTCCGTGCAACAATGTTGGCGGCGGCCCGCGACGCGCGATCCCATGTTTCCGTATTGGTCGACGCGCGGACATGCCGAATGCGAGCGGAAGTTCTCTCCGTGCAACAATGTTCGCGGCTGGCCGCCACTCGCGACGTTGTGTCTCCGCGTTAGCCCAGACGCGGACAGGCTGAATTTCACCGGCAGTTTTCTCCGTGCAACAATGTTGGCGGCGGCCCGCGACGCGCGATCCCATGTTTCCGTATTGGTCGACGCGCGGACATGCCGAATGCGAGCGGAAGTTCTCTCCGTGCAACAATGTTCGCGGCTGGCCGCCACTCGCGACGTTGTGTCTCCGCGTTAGCCCAGACGCGGACAGGCTGAATTTCACCGGCAGTTTTCTCCGTGCAACAATGTTGGCGGCGGTCCGCGACGCGCGATCCTATGTCTCCATATTAGTCGAGGCGCGGACATGCTGAATGTGAGCGGAAGTTCTCTCCCTGCAACAATGTTCGCGGCTGGCCGCCACTCGCGATATTATGTCTCCATATTAGCCCAGACGCGGACAGGCTGAATTTCACCGGCAGTTTTCTCCGTGCAACAATGTTGGCGGCGGTCCGCGACGCGCGATCCTATGTCTCCGTATTGGTCGACGCGCGGACTTGCCGAATGCGAGCGGAAGTTCTCTCCGTGCAACAATGTTCGCGGCTGGCCGCCACTCGCGATATTATGTCTCCGCGTTAGAGCAGACGCGGACAGGCTGAATTTCACCGGCAGTTTTCTCCGTGCAACAATGTTGGCGGCGGCCCGCGACGCGCGATCCTATGTCTCCATATTAGTCGAGGCGCGGACATGGTGAATGTGAGCGGAAGTTCTCTCAGTGCAACAATGTTCGCGGCTGGCCGCCACTCGCGATATTATGTCTCCATATTAGCCCAGACGCGGACAGGCTGAATTTCACCGGCAGTTTTCTCCGTGCAACAATGTTGGCGGCGGCCCGCGACGCGATATCCTATGTCTTCATATTAGTCGAGGCGCGGACATGCTGAATGTGAGCGGAAGTTCTCTCCGTGCAACATTGTTCGCGGCTGGCCGCCACTCGCGATATTATGTCTCCACATTAGCCCAGACGCGGACAGGCTGAATTTCGCGGGCAGAATTCGCCGTGCAACAAAGTTCGCTACTGCCGGCGACGCGCGGTATTATGTCTCCATATTAGCCGAGGCGCGGACATGCTCAATGTGAGCGGAAGTTCTGTCCGTGCAACAATGTTCGCGGCTGGCCGCCACTCGCGATATTATGTCTCCATATTAGCCCAGACGCGGACAGGCTGAATTTCACCGGCAGTTTTCTCCGTGCAACAATGTTGGCGGCGGCCCGCGACGCGCGATCCTATGTCTCCATATTAGTCGAGGCGCGGACATGGTGAATGTGAGCGGAAGTTCTCTCAGTGCAACAATGTTCGCGGCTGGCCGCCACTCGCGATATTATGTCTCCATATTAGCCGCGCCGCGGAAATGCTGAATTTCGCGGGCAGAATTCGCCGTGCAACAATGTTCGCTACTGCCGGCGACGCGCGGTATTATGTCTCCATATTAGTCGAGGCGCGGACATGCGGAATGCGAGCGGAAGTTCTCTCCGTGCAACGATGTTCGCGGCTGACCGCCACTCGCGACGTTGTGTCTCCGCGTTAGCCCAGACGCGGACAGGCTGAATTTCACCGGCAGTTTTCTCCGTGCAACAATGTTGGCGGCGGCCCGCGACGCGCGATCCCATGTCTCCGTATTGGTCGACGAGCGGACATGCCGAATGCGAGCGGAAGTTCTCTCCGTGCAACAATGTACGCGGCTGGCCGCCACTCGCGACGTTGTGTCTCCGCGTTAGCCCAGACGCGGACAGACTGAATTTCACCGGCAGTTTTCTCCGTGCAACAATGTTGGCGGCGGCCCGCGACGCGCGATCCCATGTCTCCGTACTGGTCGACGCGCGGACATGCCGAATGCGAGCGGACGTTCCCTCCGCGCAACGATGTTCGCGGCTGGCCGCCACTCGCGACGTTCTGCCTCCGCGTTAGCCCAGACGCGGACAGGCTGAATTTCACCGGCAGTTTTCTCCGTGCAACAATGTTGGCGGCGGCCCGCGACCCGCGATCCTATTCCTCCATATTAGTCGAGGCGCGGCCATGCCGAATGTGAGCGGAAGTTCTCTCCGTGCAACGATGTTCGCGGCTGGCCGCCACTCGCGACGTTGTGTCTCCGCGTTAGCCCAGACGCGGACAGGCTGAATTTCACCGGCAGTTTTCTCCGTGCAACAATGTTGGCGGCGGCCCGCGACGCGCGATCCCATGTCTCCGTATTGGTCGACGAGCGGACATGCCGAATGCGGGCGGAAGTTCTCTCCGTGCAACAATGTTCGCGGCTGGCCGCCACTCGCGACGTTGTGTCTCCGCGTTAGCCCAGACGCGGACAGGCTGAATTCATCGGCAGTTTTCTCCGTGCAACAATGTTGGCGGCGGCCCGCGACGCGCGATCCCATGTCTCCGTATTGGTCGACGAGCGGACATGCCGAATGCGAGCGGAAGTTCTCTCCGTGCAACAATGTTCGCGGCTGGCCGCCACTCGCGACGTTGTGTCTCCGCGTTAGCCTAGACGCGGACAGGCTGAATTCATCGGCAGTTTTCTCCGTGCAACAATGTTGGCGGCGGCCCGCGACGCGCGATCCCATGTCTCCGTATTGGTCGACGCGCGGACTTGCCGAATGCGAGCGGAAGTTCTCTCCGTGCAACAATGTTCGCGGCTGGCCGCCACTCGCGACGTTGTGTCTCCGCGTTAGCCCAGACGCGGACAGGCTGAATTTCACCGGCAGTTTTCTCCGTGCAACAATGTTGGCGGCGGCCCGCGACGCGCGATCCCATGTCTCCGTATTGGTCGACGCGCGGACATGCCGAATGCGAGCGGAAGTTCTCTCCGTGCAACAATGTTCGCGGCTGGCCGCCACTCGCGACGTTGTGTCTCCGCGTTAGCCCAGACGCGGACAGGCTGAATTTCACCGGCAGTTTTCTCCGTGCAACAATGTTGGCGGCGGCCCGCGACGCGCGATCCCATGTCTCCGTATTGGTCGACGCGCGGACATGCCGAATGCGAGCGGAAGTTCTCTCCGTGCAACAATGTTCGCGGCTGGCCGCCACTCGCGACGTTGTGTCTCCGCGTTAGCCCAGACGCGGACAGGCTGAATTTCACCGGCAGTTTTCTCCGTGCAACAATGTTGGCGGCGGCCCGCGACGCGCGATCCCATGTTTCCGTATTGGTCGACGCGCGGACATGCCGAATGCGAGCGGAAGTTCTCTCCGTGCAACAATGTTCGCGGCTGGCCGCCACTCGCGACGTTGTGTCTCCGCGTTAGCCCAGACGCGGACAGGCTGAATTTCACCGGCAGTTTTCTCCGTGCAACAATGTTGGCGGCGGCCCGCGACGCGCGATCCCATGTTTCCGTATTGGTCGACGCGCGGACATGCCGAATGCGAGCGGAAGTTCTCTCCGTGCAACAATGTTCGCGGCTGGCCGCCACTCGCGACGTTGTGTCTCCGCGTTAGCCCAGACGCGGACAGGCTGAATTTCACCGGCAGTTTTCTCCGTGCAACAATGTTGGCGGCGGTCCGCGACGCGCGATCCTATGTCTCCATATTAGTCGAGGCGCGGACATGCTGAATGTGAGCGGAAGTTCTCTCCCTGCAACAATGTTCGCGGCTGGCCGCCACTCGCGATATTATGTCTCCATATTAGCCCAGACGCGGACAGGCTGAATTTCACCGGCAGTTTTCTCCGTGCAACAATGTTGGCGGCGGTCCGCGACGCGCGATCCTATGTCTCCGTATTGGTCGACGCGCGGACTTGCCGAATGCGAGCGGAAGTTCTCTCCGTGCAACAATGTTCGCGGCTGGCCGCCACTCGCGATATTATGTCTCCGCGTTAGAGCAGACGCGGACAGGCTGAATTTCACCGGCAGTTTTCTCCGTGCAACAATGTTGGCGGCGGCCCGCGACGCGCGATCCTATGTCTCCATATTAGTCGAGGCGCGGACATGGTGAATGTGAGCGGAAGTTCTCTCAGTGCAACAATGTTCGCGGCTGGCCGCCACTCGCGATATTATGTCTCCATATTAGCCCAGACGCGGACAGGCTGAATTTCACCGGCAGTTTTCTCCGTGCAACAATGTTGGCGGCGGCCCGCGACGCGCGATCCTATGTCTCCATATTAGTCGAGGCGCGGACATGGTGAATGTGAGCGGAAGTTCTCTCAGTGCAACAATGTTCGCGGCTGGCCGCCACTCGCGATATTATGTCTCCATATTAGCCGCGCCGCGGAAATGCTGAATTTCGCGGGCAGAATTCGCCGTGCAACAATGTTCGCTACTGCCGGCGACGCGCGGTATTATGTCTCCATATTAGTCGAGGCGCGGACATGCGGAATGCGAGCGGAAGTTCTCTCCGTGCAACGATGTTCGCGGCTGACCGCCACTCGCGACGTTGTGTCTCCGCGTTAGCCCAGACGCGGACAGGCTGAATTTCACCGGCAGTTTTCTCCGTGCAACAATGTTGGCGGCGGTCCGCGACGCGCGATCCTATGTCTCCATATTAGTCGAGGCGCGGACATGCTGAATGTGAGCGGAAGCTCTCTCCGTGCAACAATGTTCGCGGCTGGCCGCCACTCGCGATATTATGTCTCCGCGTTAGCCCAGACGCGGACAGGCTGAATTTCACCGGCAGTTTTCTCCGTGCAACAATGTTGGCGGCGTCCCGCGACGCGCGATCCCATGTCTCCGTATTGGTCGACGCGCGGACATGCCGAATGCGAGCGGAAGTTCTCTCCGTGCAACAATGTTCGCGGCTGGCCGCCACTCGCGACGTTGTGTCTCCGCGTTAGCCCCGACGCGGACAGGCTGAATTTCACCGGCAGTTTTCTCCGTGCAACAATGTTGGCGGCGGCCCGCGACGCGCGATCCCATGTCTCCGTATTGGTCGACGCGCGGACATGCCGAATGCGAGCGGAAGTTCTCTCCGTGCAACAATGTTCGCGGCTGGCCGCCACTCGCGACGTTGTGTCTCCGCGTTAGCCCCGACGCGGACAGGCTGAATTTCACCGGCAGTTTTCTCCGTGCAACAATGTTGGCGGCGGCCCGCGACGCGCGATCCCATGTCTCCGTATTGGTCGACGCGCGGACATGCCGAATGCGAGCGGAAGTTCTCTCCGTGCAACAATGCTCGCGGCTGCCCGCCACTCGCGATATTATGTCTCCATATTAGCCCAGACGCGGACAGGCTGAATTTCACCGGCAGTTTTCTCCGTGCAACAATGTTGGCGGCGGCCCGCGACGCGCGATCCTATGTCTCCATATTAGTCGAGGCGCGGACATGGTGAATGTGAGCGGAAGTTCTCTCAGTGCAACAATGTTCGCGGCTGGCCGCCACTCGCGATATTATGTCTCCATATTAGCCCAGACGCGGACAGGCTGAATTTCACCGGCAGTTTTCTCCGTGCAACAATGTTGGCGGCGGCCCGCGACGCGATATCCTATGTCTTCATATTAGTCGAGGCGCGGACATGCTGAATGTGAGCGGAAGTTCTCTCCGTGCAACATTGTTCGCGGCTGGCCGCCACTCGCGATATTATGTCTCCACATTAGCCCAGACGCGGACAGGCTGAATTTCGCGGGCAGAATTCGCCGTGCAACAATGTTCGCTACTGCCGGCGACGCGCGGTATTATGTCTCCATATTAGTCGAGGCGCGGACATGCGGAATGCGAGCGGAAGTTCTCTCCGTGCAACGATGTTCGCGGCTGGCCGCCACTCGCGACGTTGTGTCTCCGCGTTAGCCCAGACGCGGACAGGCTGAATTTCACCGGCAGTTTTCTCCGTGCAACAATGTTGGCGGCGGTCCGCGACGCGCGATCCTATGTCTCCATATTAGTCGAGGCGCGGACATGCTGAATGTGAGCGGAAGCTCTCTCCGTGCAACAATGTTCGCGGCTGGCCGCCACTCGCGATATTATGTCTCCGCGTTAGCCCAGACGCGGACAGGCTGAATTTCACCGGCAGTTTTCTCCGTGCAACAATGTTGGCGGCGGCCCGCGACGCGCGATCCCATGTCTCCGTATTGGTCGACGCGCGGACATGCCGAATGCGAGCGGAAGTTCTCTCCGTGCAACAATGTTCGCGGCTGGCCGCCACTCGCGACGTTGTGTCTCCGCGTTAGCCCAGACGCGGACAGGCTGAATTTCACCGACAGTTTTCTCCGTGCAACAATGTTGGCGGCGGTCCGCGACGCGCGATCCTATGTCTCCATATTAGTCGAGGCGCGGACATGCTGAATGTGAGCGGAAGTTCTCTCCGTGCAACAATATTCGCGGCTGGCCGCCACTCGCGATATTATGTCTCCATATTAGCCCAGACGCGGACAGGCTGAATTTCACCGGCAGTTTTCTCCGTGCAACAATGTTGGCGGCGGCCCGCGACGCGCGATCCCATGTCTCCGTATTGGTCGACGCGCGGACATGCCGAATGCGAGCGGAAGTTCTCTCCGTGCAACAATGTTCGCGGCTGGCCGCCACTCGCGACGTTGTGTCTCCGCGTTAGCCCAGACGCGGACAGGCTGAATTTCACCGACAGTTTTCTCCGTGCAACAATGTTGGCGGCGGTCCGCGACGCGCGATCCTATGTCTCCATATTAGTCGATGCGCGGACATGCTGAATGTGAGCGGAAGCTCTCTCCGTGCAACAATGTTCGCGGCTGGCCGCCACTCGCGATATTATGTCTCCGCGTTAGCCCAGACGCGGACAGGCTGAATTTCACCGGCAGCTTTCTCCGTGCAACAACGTTGGCGGCGGCCCGCGACGCGCGATCCCATGTCTCCGTATTGGTCGACGCGCGGACATGCCGAATGCGAGCGGAAGTTCTCTCCGTGCAACAATGTTCGCGGCTGGCCGCCACTCGCGACGTTGTGTCTCCGCGTTAGCCCAGACGCGGACAGGCTGAATTTCACCGGCAGTTTTCTCCGTGCAACAATGTTGGCGGCGGCCCGCGACGCGCGATCCCATGTCTCCGTATTGGTCGACGCGCAGACATGCCGAATGCGAGCGGAAGTTCTCTCCGTGCAACAATGTTCGCGGCTGGCCGCCACTCGCGACGTTGTGTCTCCGCGTTAGCCCAGACGCGGACAGGCTGAATTTCACCGGCAGTTTTCTCCGTGCAACAATGTTGGCGGCGGTCCGCGACGCGCGATCCTATGTCTCCATATTAGTCGAGGCGCGGACATGCTGAATGTGAGCGGAAGTTCTCTCCGTGCAACAATGTTCGCGGCTGGCCGCCACTCGCGATATTATGTCTCCATATTAGCCCAGACGCGGACAGGCTGAATTTCACCGGCAGTTTTCTCCGTGCAACAATGTTGGCGGCGGTCCGCGACGCGCGATCCTATGTCTCCATATTAGTCGAGGCGCGGACATGCTGAATGTGAGCGGAAGCTCTCTCCGTGCAACAATGTTCGCGGCTGGCCGCCACTCGCGATATTATGTCTCCGCGTTAGCCCAGACGCGGACAGGCTGAATTTCACCGGCAGTTTTCTCCGTGCAACAATGTTGGCGGCGGCCCGCGACGCGCGATCCCATGTCTCCGTATTGGTCGATGCGCGGACATGCCGAATGCGAGCGGAAGTTCTCTCCGTGCAACAATGTTGGCGGCGGCCCGCGACGCGCGATCCCATGTCTCCGTATTGGTCGACGCGCGGACATGCCGAATGCGAGCGGAAGTTCTCTCCGTGCAACAATGTTCGCGGCTGGTCGCCACTCGCGACGTTGTGTCTCCATATTAGCCCAGACGCGGACAGGATGAATTTCACCGGCAGTTTTCTCCGTGCAACAATGTTGGCGGCGGCCCGCGACGCGCGATCCCATGTCTCCGTATTGGTCGACGCGCGGACATGCCGAATGCGAGCGGAAGTTCTCTCCGTGCAACAATGTTCGCGGCTGGCCGCCACTCGCGACGTTGTGTCTCCGCGTTAGCCCAGACGCGGACAGGCTGAATTTCACCGGCAGTTTTCTCCGTGCAACAATGTTGGCGGCGGCCCGCGACGCGCGATCCCATGTCTCCGTATTGGTCGACGCGCGGACATGCCGAATGCGAGCGGAAGTTCTCTCCGTGCAACAATGTTCGCGGCTGGCCGCCACTCGCGATATTATGTCTCCATATTAGCCCAGACGCGGACAGGCTGAATTTCACCGGCAGTTTTCTCCGTGCAACAATGTTGGCGGCGGTCCGCGACGCGCGATCCTATGTCTCCATATTAGTCGAGGCGCGGACATGCTGAATGTGAGCGGAAGCTCTCTCCGTGCAACAATGTTCGCGGCTGGCCGCCACTCGCGATATTATGTCTCCGCGTTAGCCCAGACGCGGACAGGCTGAATTTCACCGGCAGCTTTCTCCGTGCAACAACGTTGGCGGCGGCCCGCGACGCGCGATCCCATGTCTCCGTATTGGTCGACGCGCGGACATGCCGAATGCGAGCGGAAGTTCTCTCCGTGCAACAATGTTCGCGGCTGGCCGCCACTCGCGACGTTGTGTCTCCGCGTTAGCCCAGACGCGGACAGGCTGAATTTCACCGGCAGTTTTCTCCGTGCAACAATGTTGGCGGCGGCCCGCGACGCGCGATCCCATGTCTCCGTATTGGTCGACGCGCAGACATGCCGAATGCGAGCGGAAGTTCTCTCCGTGCAACAATGTTCGCGGCTGGCCGCCACTCGCGACGTTGTGTCTCCGCGTTAGCCCAGACGCGGACAGGCTGAATTTCACCGGCAGTTTTCTCCGTGCAACAATGTTGGCGGCGGTCCGCGACGCGCGATCCTATGTCTCCATATTAGTCGAGGCGCGGACATGCTGAATGTGAGCGGAAGTTCTCTCCGTGCAACAATGTTCGCGGCTGGCCGCCACTCGCGATATTATGTCTCCATATTAGCTCAGACGCGGACAGGCTGAATTTCACCGGCAGTTTTCTCCGTGCAACAATGTTGGCGGCGGTCCGCGACGCGCGATCCTATGTCTCCATATTAGTCGAGGCGCGGACATGCTGAATGTGAGCGGAAGCTCTCTCCGTGCAACAATGTTCGCGGCTGGCCGCCACTCGCGATATTATGTCTCCGCGTTAGCCCAGACGCGGACAGGCTGAATTTCACCGGCAGTTTTCTCCGTGCAACAATGTTGGCGGCGGCCCGCGACGCGCGATCCCATGTCTCCGTATTGGTCGATGCGCGGACATGCCGAATGCGAGCGGAAGTTCTCTCCGTGCAACAATGTTGGCGGCGGCCCGCGACGCGCGATCCCATGTCTCCGTATTGGTCGACGCGCGGACATGCCGAATGCGAGCGGAAGTTCTCTCCGTGCAACAATGTTCGCGGCTGGTCGCCACTCGCGACGTTGTGTCTCCATATTAGCCCAGACGCGGACAGGATGAATTTCACCGGCAGTTTTCTCCGTGCAACAATGTTGGCGGCGGCCCGCGACGCGCGATCCCATGTCTCCGTATTGGTCGACGCGCGGACATGCCGAATGCGAGCGGAAGTTCTCTCCGTGCAACAATGTTCGCGGCTGGCCGCCACTCGCGACGTTGTGTCTCCGCGTTAGCCCAGACGCGGACAGGCTGAATTTCACCGGCAGTTTTCTCCGTGCAACAATGTTGGCGGCGGCCCGCGACGCGCGATCCCATGTCTCCGTATTGGTCGACGCGCGGACATGCCGAATGCGAGCGGAAGTTCTCTCCGTGCAACAATGTTCGCGGCTGGCCGCCACTCGCGATATTATGTCTCCATATTAGCCCAGACGCGGACAGGCTGAATTTCACCGGCAGTTTTCTCCGTGCAACAATGTTGGCGGCGGTCCGCGACGCGCGATCCTATGTCTCCATATTAGTCGAGGCGCGGACATGCTGAATGTGAGCGGAAGCTCTCTCCGTGCAACAATGTTCGCGGCTGGCCGCCACTCGCGATATTATGTCTCCGCGTTAGCCCAGACGCGGACAGGCTGAATTTCACCGGCAGCTTTCTCCGTGCAACAATGTTGGCGGCGGCCCGCGACGCGCGATCCCATGTCTCCGTATTGGTCGACGCGCGGATATGCCGAATGCGAGCGGAAGTTCTCTCCGTGCAACAATGTTCGCGGCTGGCCGCCACTCGCGACGTTGTGTCTCCGCGTTAGCCCAGACGCGGACAGGCTGAATTTCACCGGCAGTTTTCTCCGTGCAACAATGTTGGCGGCGGCCCGCGACGCGCGATCCCATGTCTCCGTATTGGTCGACGCGCGGACATGCCGAATGCGAGCGGAAGTTCTCTCCGTGCAACAATGTTCGCGGCTGGCCGCCACTCGCGACGTTGTGTCTCCGCGTTAGCCCCGACGCGGACAGGCTGAATTTCACCGGCAGTTTTCTCCGTGCAACAATGTTGGCGGCGGCCCGCGACGCGCGATCCCATGTCTCCGTATTGGTCGACGCGCGGACATGCCGAATGCGAGCGGAAGTTCTCTCCGTGCAACAATGCTCGCGGCTGCCCGCCACTCGCGATATTATGTCTCCATATTAGCCCAGACGCGGACAGGCTGAATTTCACCGGCAGTTTTCTCCGTGCAACAATGTTGGCGGCGGTCCGCGACGCGCGATCCTATGTCTCCATATTAGTCGAGGCGCGGACATGCTGAATGTGAGCGGAAGCTCTCTCCGTGCAACAATGTTCGCGGCTGGCCGCCACTCGCGATATTATGTCTCCGCGTTAGCCCAGACGCGGACAGGCTGAATTTCACCGGCAGCTTTCTCCGTGCAACAATGTTGGCGGCGGCCCGCGACGCGCGATCCCATGTCTCCGTATTGGTCGACGCGCGGATATGCCGAATGCGAGCGGAAGTTCTCTCCGTGCAACAATGTTCGCGGCTGGCCGCCACTCGCGACGTTGTGTCTCCGCGTTAGCCCAGACGCGGACAGGCTGAATTTCACCGGCAGTTTTCTCCGTGCAACAATGTTGGCGGCGGCCCGCGACGCGCGATCCCATGTCTCCGTATTGGTCGACGCGCGGACATGCCGAATGCGAGCGGAAGTTCTCTCCGTGCAACAATGTTCGCGGCTGGCCGCCACTCGCGACGTTGTGTCTCCGCGTTAGCCCCGACGCGGACAGGCTGAATTTCACCGGCAGTTTTCTCCGTGCAACAATGTTGGCGGCGGCCCGCGACGCGCGAACCCATGTCTCCGTATTGGTCGACGCGCGGACATGCCGAATGCGAGCGGAAGTTCTCTCCGTGCAACAATGCTCGCGGCTGCCCGCCACTCGCGATATTATGTCTCCATATTAGCCCAGACGCGGACAGGCTGAATTTCACCGGCAGTTTTCTCCGTGCAACAATGTTGGCGGCGGTCCGCGACGCGCGATCCTATGTCTCCATATTAGTCGAGGCGCGGACATGCTGAATGTGAGCGGAAGCTCTCTCCGTGCAACAATGTTCGCGGCTGGCCGCCACTCGCGATATTATGTCTCCGCGTTAGCCCAGACGCGGACAGGCTGAATTTCACTGGCAGTTTTCTCCGTGCAACAATGTTGGCGGCGGCCCGCGACGCGCGATCCCATGTCTCCGTACTGGTCGACGCGCGGACATGCCGAATGCGAGCGGACGTTCCCTCCGTGCAACGATGTTCGCGGCTGGCCGCCACTCGCGACGTTGTGTCTCCGCGTTAGCCCAGACGCGGACAGGCTGAATTTCACCGGCAGTTTTCTCCGTGCAACAATGTTGGCGGCGGTCCGCGACGCGCGATCCTATGTCTCCATATTAGTCGAGGCGCGGACATGCTGAATGTGAGCGGAAGCTCTCTCCGTGCAACAATGTTCGCGGCTGGCCGCCACTCGCGATATTATGTCTCCGCGTTAGCCCAGACGCGGACAGGCTGAATTTCACCGGCAGTTTTCTCCGTGCAACAATGTTGGCGGCGGCCCGCGACGCGCGATCCCATGTCTCCGTATTGGTCGACGCGCGGACATGCCGAATGCGAGCGGAAGTTCTCTCCGTGCAACAATGTTCGCGGCTGGCCGCCACTCGCGACGTTGTGTCTCCGCGTTAGCCCAGACGCGGACAGGCTGAATTTCACCGGCAGTTTTCTCCGTGCAACAATGTTGGCGGCGGTCCGCGACGCGCGATCCTATGTCTCCATATTAGTCGAGGCGCGGACATGCTGAATGTGAGCGGAAGCTCTCTCCGTGCAACAATGTTCGCGGCTGGCCGCCACTCGCGATATTATGTCTCCGCGTTAGCCCAGACGCGGACAGGCTGAATTTCACCGGCAGTTTTCTCCGTGCAACAATGTTGGCGGCGGCCCGCGACGCGCGATCCCATGTCTCCGTATTGGTCGACGCGCGGACATGCCGAATGCGAGCGGAAGTTCTCTCTGTGCAACAATGTTCGCGGCTGGCCGCCACTCGCGACGTTGTGTCTCCGCGTTAGCCCAGACGCGGACAGGCTGAATTTCACCGGCAGTTTTCTCCGTGCAACAATGTTGGCGGCGGCCCGCGACGCGCGATCCCATGTCTCCGTATTGGTCGACGCGCGGACATGCCGAATGCGAGCGGAAGTTCTCTCCGTGCAACAATGTTCGCGGCTGGCCGCCACTCGCGACGTTGTGTCTCCGCGTTAGCCCAGACGCGGACAGGCTGAATTTCACCGACAGTTTTCTCCGTGCAACAATGTTGGCGGCGGTCCGCGACGCGCGATCCTATGTCTCCATATTAGCCGAGGCGCGGACATGCTGAATGTGAGCGGAAGTTCTCTCCGTGCAACAATATTCGCGGCTGGCCGCCACTCGCGATATTATGTCTCCATATTAGCCCAGACGCGGACAGGCTGAATTTCACCGGCAGTTTTCTCCGTGCAACAATGTTGGCGGCGGCCCGCGACGCGCGATCCTATGTCTTCATATTAGTCGAGGCGCGGACATGCTGAATGTGAGCGGAAGTTCTCTCCGTGCAACATTGTTCGCGGCTGGCCGCCACTCGCGATATTATGTCTCCATATTAGCCCAGACGCGGACAGGCTGAATTTCACCGGCAGTTCTCTCCGTGCAACAATGTTGGCGGCGGCCCGCGACGCGCGATCCCATGTCTCCGTATTGGTCGACGCGCGGACATGCCGAATGCGAGCGGAAGTTCTCTCCGTGCAACAATGTTCGCGGCTGGCCGCCACTCGCGACGTTGTGTCTCCGCGTTAGCCCAGACGCGGACAGGCTGAATTTCACCGGCAGTTTTCTCCGTGCAACAATGTTGGCGGCGGTCCGCGACGCGCGATTCTATGTCTCCATATTAGTCGAGGCGCGGACATGCTGAATGTGAGCGGAAGTTCTCTCCGTGCAACAATGTTCGCGGCTGGCCGCCACTCGCGATATTATGTCTCCATATTAGCCCAGACGCGGACAGGCTGAATTTCACCGGCAGTTTTCTCCGTGCAACAATGTTGGCGGCGGTCCGCGACGCGCGATCCTATGTCTCCATATTAGTCGAGGCGCGGACATGCTGAATGTGAGCGGAAGCTCTCTCCGTGCAACAATGTTCGCGGCTGGCCGCCACTCGCGATATTATGTCTCCGCGTTAGCCCAGACGCGGACAGGCTGAATTTCACCGGCAGTTTTCTCCGTGCAACAATGTTGGCGGCGGCCCGCGACGCGCGATCCCATGTCTCCGTACTGGTCGACGCGCGGACATGCCGAATGCGAGCGGAAGTTCTCTCCGTGCAACAATGTTGGCGGCGGCCCGCGACGCGCGATCCCATGTCTCCGTATTGGTCGACGCGCGGACATGCCGAATGCGAGCGGAAGTTCTCTCCGTGCAACAATGTTGGCGGCGGCCCGCGACGCGCGATCCCATGTCTCCGTATTGGTCGACGCGCGGACATGCCGAATGCGAGCGGAAGTTCTCTCCGTGCAACAATGTTCGCGGCTGGTCGCCACTCGCGACGTTGTGTCTCCATATTAGCCCAGACGCGGACAGGATGAATTTCACCGGCAGTTTGCTCCGTGCAACAATGTTGGCGGCGGCCCGCGACGCGCGATCCTATGTCTTCATATTAGTCGAGGCGCGGACATGCTGAATGCGAGCGGAAGTTCTCTCCGTGCAACATTGTTCGCGGCTGGCCGCCACTCGCGATATTATGTCTCCATATTAGCCCAGACGCGGACAGGCTGAATTTCACCGGCAGTTCTCTCCGTGCAACAATGTTGGCGGCGGCCCGCGACGCGCGATCCCATGTCTCCGTATTGGTCGACGCGCGGACATGCCGAATGCGAGCGGAAGTTCTCTCCGTGCAACAATGTTCGCGGCTGGCCGCCACTCGCGACGTTGTGTCTCCGCGTTAGCCCAGACGCGGACAGGCTGAATTTCACCGGCAGTTTTCTCCGCGCAACAATGTTGGCGGCGGCCCGCGACGCGCGATCCCTTGTCTCCGTATTGGTCGACGCGCGGACATGCCGAATGCGAGCGGAAGTTCTCTCCGTGCAACAATGTTCGCGGCTGGCCGCCACTCGCGACGTTGTGTCTCCGCGTTAGCCCAGACGCGGACAGGCTGAATTTCACCGGCAGTTTTCTCCGTGCAACAATGTTGGCGGCGGCCCGAGACGCGCGATCCCTTGTCTCCGTATTGGTCGACGCGCGGACATGCCGAATGCGAGCGGAAGTTCTCTCCGTGCAACAATGTTCGCGGCTGGCCGCCACTCGCGACGTTGTGTCTCCGCGTTAGCCCAGACGCGGACAGGCTGAATTTCACCGGCAGTTTTCTCCGTGCAACAATGTTGGCGGCGGCCCGAGACGCGCGATCCCTTGTCTCCGTATTGGTCGACGCGCGGACATGCCGAATGCGAGCGGAAGTTCTCTCCGTGCAACAATGTTCGCGGCTGGCCGCCACTCGCGACGTTGTGTCTCCGCGTTAGCCCAGACGCGGACAGGCTGAATTTCACCGGCAGTTTTCTCCGTGCAACAATGTTGGCGGCGGCCCGCGACGCGCGATCCCATGTCTCCGTATTGGTCGACGCGCGGACATGCCGAATGCGAGCGGAAGTTCTCTCCGTGCAACAATGTTCGCGGCTGGCCGCCACTCGCGACGTTGTGTCTCCGCGTTAGCCCAGACGCGGACAGGCTGAATTTCACCGGCAGTTTTCTCCGTGCAACAATGTTGGCGGCGGCCCGCGACGCGCGATCCCATGTCTCCGTATTGGTCGACGCGCGGACATGCCGAATGCGAGCGGAAGTTCTCTCCGTGCAACAATGTTCGCGGCTGGCCGCCACTCGCGACGTTGTGTCTCCGCGTTAGCCCAGACGCGGACAGGCTGAATTTCACCGGCAGTTTTCTCCGTGCAACAATGTTGGCGGCGGCCCGCGACGCGCGATCCCATGTCTCCGTATTGGTCGACGCGCGGACATGCCGAATGCGAGCGGAAGTTCTCTCCGTGCAACAATGTTCGCGGCTGGCCGCCACTCGCGACGTTGTGTCTCCGCGTTAGCCCAGACGCGGACAGGCTGAATTTCACCGGCAGTTTTCTCCGTGCAACAATGTTGGCGGCGGCCCGCGACGCGCGATCCCATGTCTCCGTATTGGTCGACGCGCGGACATGCCGAATGCGAGCGGAAGTTCTCTCCGTGCAACAATGTTCGCGGCTGGCCGCCACTCGCGACGTTGTGTCTCCGCGTTAGCCCAGACGCGGACAGGCTGAATTTCACCGACAGTTTTCTCCGTGCAACAATGTTGGCGGCGGTCCGCGACGCGCGATCCTATGTCTCCATATTAGCCGAGGCGCGGACATGCTGAATGTGAGCGGAAGTTCTCTCCGTGCAACAATATTCGCGGCTGGCCGCCACTCGCGATATTATGTCTCCATATTAGCCCAGACGCGGACAGGCTGAATTTCACCGGCAGTTTTCTCCGTGCAACAATGTTGGCGGCGGCCCGCGACGCGCGATCCCATGTCTCCGTATTGGTCGACGCGCGGATATGCCGAATGCGAGCGGAAGTTCTCTCCGTGCAACAATGTTCGCGGCTGGCCGCCACTCGCGACGTTGTGTCTCCGCGTTAGCCCAGACGCGGACAGGCTGAATTTCACCGGCAGTTTTCTCCGTGCAACAATGTTGGCGGCGGCCCGCGACGCGCGATCCCATGTCTCCGTATTGGTCGACGCGCGGACATGCCGAATGCGAGCGGAAGTTCTCTCCGTGCAACAATGTTCGCGGCTGGCCGCCACTCGCGACGTTGTGTCTCCGCGTTAGCCCAGACGCGGACAGGCTGAATTTCACCGGCAGTTTTCTCCGTGCAACAATGTTGGCGGCGGTCCGCGACGCGCGATTCTATGTCTCCATATTAGTCGAGGCGCGGACATGCTGAATGTGAGCGGAAGTTCTCTCCGTGCAACAATGTTCGCGGCTGGCCGCCACTCGCGATATTATGTCTCCATATTAGCCCAGACGCGGACAGGCTGAATTTCACCGGCAGTTTTCTCCGTGCAACAATGTTGGCGGCGGTCCGCGACGCGCGATCCTATGTCTCCATATTAGTCGAGGCGCGGACATGCTGAATGTGAGCGGAAGCTCTCTCCGTGCAACAATATTCGCGGCTGGCCGCCACTCGCGATATTATGTCTCCATATTAGCCCAGACGCGGACAGGCTGAATTTCACCGGCAGTTTTCTCCGTGCAACAATGTTGGCGGCGGCCCGCGACGCGCGATCCTATGTCTTCATATTAGTCGAGGCGCGGACATGCTGAATGTGAGCGGAAGTTCTCTCCGTGCAACATTGTTCGCGGCTGGCCGCCACTCGCGATATTATGTCTCCATATTAGCCCAGACGCGGACAGGCTGAATTTCACCGGCAGTTCTCTCCGTGCAACAATGTTGGCGGCGGCCCGCGACGCGCGATCCCATGTCTCCGTATTGGTCGACGCGCGGACATGCCGAATGCGAGCGGAAGTTCTCTCCGTGCAACAATGTTCGCGGCTGGCCGCCACTCGCGACGTTGTGTCTCCGCGTTAGCCCAGACGCGGACAGGCTGAATTTCACCGGCAGTTTTCTCCGTGCAACAATGTTGGCGGCGGTCCGCGACGCGCGATTCTATGTCTCCATATTAGTCGAGGCGCGGACATGCTGAATGTGAGCGGAAGTTCTCTC
This sequence comes from Xylocopa violacea, assembly GCA_963969225.1. Lineage (NCBI taxonomy): Eukaryota > Metazoa > Arthropoda > Insecta > Hymenoptera > Apidae > Xylocopa > Xylocopa violacea. The sequence goes on along the minus strand of CAXAJV010000005.1, from coordinate 14,877,221 downwards.
CGTGCAACAATGTTCGCGGCTGGCCGCCACTCGCGATATTATGTCTCCATATTAGCCCAGACGCGGACAGGCTGAATTTCACCGGCAGTTTTCTCCGTGCAACAATGTTGGCGGCGGCCCGCGACGCGCGATCCCATGTCTCCGTATTGGTCGACGCGCGGACATGCCGAATGCGAGCGGAAGTTCTCTCCGTGCAACAATGTTCGCGGCTGGCCGCCACTCGCGACGTTGTGTCTCCGCGTTAGCCCAGACGCGGACAGGCTGAATTTCACCGGCAGTTTTCTCCGTGCAACAATGTTGGCGGCGGCCCGCGACGCGCGATCCCATGTCTCCGTATTGGTCGACGCGCGGACATGCCGAATGCGAGCGGAAGTTCTCTCCGTGCAACAATGTTCGCGGCTGGCCGCCACTCGCGACGTTGTGTCTCCGCGTTAGCCCAGACGCGGACAGGCTGAATTTCACCGGCAGTTTTCTCCGTGCAACAATGTTGGCGGCGGCCCGCGACGCGCGATCCCATGTCTCCGTATTGGTCGACGCGCGGACATGCCGAATGCGAGCGGAAGTTCTCTCCGTGCAACAATGTTCGCGGCTGGCCGCCACTCGCGACGTTGTGTCTCCGCGTTAGCCCAGACGCGGACAGGCTGAATTTCACCGGCAGTTTTCTCCGTGCAACAATGTTGGCGGCGGCCCGCGACGCGCGATCCCATGTCTCCGTATTGGTCGACGCGCGGACATGCCGAATGCGAGCGGAAGTTCTCTCCGTGCAACAATGTTCGCGGCTGGCCGCCACTCGCGACGTTGTGTCTCCGCGTTAGCCCAGACGCGGACAGGCTGAATTTCACCGGCAGTTTTCTCCGTGCAACAATGTTGGCGGCGGCCCGCGACGCGCGATCCCATGTCTCCGTATTGGTCGACGCGCGGACATGCCGAATGCGAGGGGAAGTTCTCTCCGTGCAACAATGTTCGCGGCTGGCCGCCACTCGCGACGTTGTGTCTCCGCGTTAGCCCAGACGCGGACAGGCTGAATTTCACCGGCAGTTTTCTCCGTGCAACAATGTTGGCGGCGGCCCGCGACGCGCGATCCCATGTCTCCGTATTGGTCGACGCGCGGACATGCCGAATGCGAGCGGAAGTTCTCTCCGTGCAACGATGTTCGCGGCTGGCCGCCACTCGCGACGTTCTGCCTCCGCGTTAGCCCAGACGCGGACAGGCTGAATTTCACCGGCAGTTTTCTCCGTGCAACAATGTTGGCGGCGGCCCGCGACCCGCGATCCTATTCCTCCATATTAGTCGAGGCGCGGGCATGCCGAATGTGAGCGGAAGTTCTCTCCGTGCAACGATGTTCGCGGCTGGCCGCCACTCGCGACGTTGTGTCTCCGCGTTAGCCCAGACGCGGACAGGCTGAATTTCACCGGCAGTTTTCTCCGTGCAACAATGTTGGCGGCGGCCCGCGACGCGCGATCCCTTGTCTCCGTATTGGTCGACGCGCGGACATGCCGAATGCGAGCGGAAGTTCTCTCCGTGCAACAATGTTCGCGGCTGGCCGCCACTCGCGACGTTGTGTCTCCGCGTTAGCCCAGACGCGGACAGGCTGAATTTCACCGGCAGTTTTCTCCGTGCAACAATGTTGGCGGCGGCCCGCGACGCGCGATCCCATGTCTCCGTATTGGTCGACGAGCGGACATGCCGAATGCGAGCGGAAGTTCTCTCCGTGCAACAATGTTCGCGGCTGGCCGCCACTCGCGACGTTGTGTCTCTCCGTTAGCCCAGACGCGGACAGACTGAATTTCACCGGCAGTTTTCTCCGTGCAACAATGTTGGCGGCGGCCCGCGACGCGCGATCCCATGTCTCCGTACTGGTCGACGCGCGGACATGCCGAATGCGAGCGGACGTTCCCTCCGCGCAACGATGTTCGCGGCTGGCCGCCACTCGCGACGTTCTGCCTCCGCGTTAGCCCAGACGCGGACAGGCTGAATTTCACCGGCAGTTTTCTCCGTGCAACAATGTTGGCGGCGGCCCGCGACCCGCGATCCTATTCCTCCATATTATTCGAGGCGCGGCCATGCCGAATGTGAGCGGAAGTTCTCTCCGTGCAAGGATATTCGCGGCTGGCCGCCACTCGCGACGTTGTGTCTCCGCGTTAGCCCAGACGCGGACAGGCTGAATTTCACCGGCAGTTTTCTCCGTGCAACAATGTTGGCGGCGGCCCGCGACGCGCGATCCCTTGTCTCCGTATTGGTCGACGCGCGGACATGCCGAATGCGAGCGGAAGTTCTCTCCGTGCAACAATGTTCGCGGCTGGCCGCCACTCGCGACGTTGTGTCTCCGCGTTAGCCCAGACGCGGACAGGCTGAATTTCACCGGCAGTTTTCTCCGTGCAACAATGTTGGCGGCGGTCCGCGACGCGCGATCCTATGTCTCCATATTAGTCGAGGCGCGGACATGCTGAATGTGAGCGGAAGCTCTCTCCGTGCAACAATGTTCGCGGCTGGCCGCCACTCGCGATATTATGTCTCCGCGTTAGCCCAGACGCGGACAGGCTGAATTTCACCGGCAGTTTTCTCCGTGCAACAATGTTGGCGGCGGCCCGCGACGCGCGATCCCATGTCTCCGTATTGGTCGACGCGCGGACATGCCGAATGCGAGCGGAAGTTCTCTCCGTGCAACAATGTTCGCGGCTGGCCGCCACTCGCGACGTTGTGTCTCCGCGTTAGCCCAGACGCGGACAGGCTGAATTTCACCGGCAGTTTTCTCCGTGCAACAATGTTGGCGGCGGTCCGCGACGCGCGATCCTATGTCTCCATATTAGTCGAGGCGCGGACATGCTGAATGTGAGCGGAAGCTCTCTCCGTGCAACAATGTTCGCGGCTGGCCGCCACTCGCGATATTATTTCTCCGCGTTAGCCCAGACGCGGACAGGCTGAATTTCACCGGCAGTTTTCTCCGTGCAACAATGTTGGCGGCGGCCCGCGACGCGCGATCCCATGTCTCCGTATTGGTCGACGCGCGGACATGCCGAATGCGAGCGGAAGTTCTCTCCGTGCAACAATGTTCGCGGCTGGCCGCCACTCGCGACGTTGTGTCTCCGCGTTAGCCCAGACGCGGACAGGCTGAATTTCACCGGCAGTTTTCTCCGTGCAACAATGTTTGCGGCGGCCCGCGACGCGCGATCCCATGTCTCCGTATTGGTCGACGCGCGGACATGCCGAATGCGAGCGGAAGTTCTCTCCGTGCAACAATGTTCGCGGCTGGCCGCCACTCGCGATATTATGTCTCCATATTAGCCCAGACGCGGACAGGCTGAATTTCACCGGCAGTTTTCTCCGTGCAACAATGTTGGCGGCGGTCCGCGACGCGCGATCCTATGTCTCCATATTAGTCGAGGCGCGGACATGCTGAATGTGAGCGGAAGCTCTCTCCGTGCAACAATGTTCGCGGCTGGCCGCCACTCGCGATATTATGTCTCCGCGTTAGCCCAGACGCGGACAGGCTGAATTTCACCGGCAGTTTTCTCCGTGCAACAATGTTGGCGGCGGCCCGCGACGCGCGATCCCATGTCTCCGTATTGGTCGACGCGCGGACATGCCGAATGCGAGCGGAAGTTCTCTCCGTGCAACAATGTTCGCGGCTGGCCGCCACTCGCGACGTTGTGTCTCCGCGTTAGCCCAGACGCGGACAGGCTGAATTTCACCGACAGTTTTCTCCGTGCAACAATGTTGGCGGCGGTCCGCGACGCGCGATCCTATGTCTCCATATTAGCCGAGGCGCGGACATGCTGAATGTGAGCGGAAGTTCTCTCCGTGCAACAATATTCGCGGCTGGCCGCCACTCGCGATATTATGTCTCCATATTAGCCCAGACGCGGACAGGCTGAATTTCACCGGCAGTTTTCTCCGTGCAACAATGTTGGCGGCGGTCCGCGACGCGCGATCCTATGTCTCCATATTAGTCGAGGCGCGGACATGCTGAATGTGAGCGGAAGCTCTCTCCGTGCAACAATGTTCGCGGCTGGCCGCCACTCGCGATATTATGTCTCCGCGTTAGCCCAGACGCGGACAGGCTGAATTTCACCGGCAGTTTTCTCCGTGCAACAATGTTGGCGGCGGCCCGCGACGCGCGATCCCATGTCTCCGTATTGGTCGACGCGCGGACATGCCGAATGCGAGCGGAAGTTCTCTCCGTGCAACAATGTTCGCGGCTGGCCGCCACTCGCGACGTTGTGTCTCCGCGTTAGCCCAGACGCGGACAGGCTGAATTTCACCGACAGTTTTCTCCGTGCAACAATGTTGGCGGCGGTCCGCGACGCGCGATCCTATGTCTCCATATTAGCCGAGGCGCGGACATGCTGAATGTGAGCGGAAGTTCTCTCCGTGCAACAATATTCGCGGCTGGCCGCCACTCGCGATATTATGTCTCCATATTAGCCCAGACGCGGACAGGCTGAATTTCACCGGCAGTTTTCTCCGTGCAACAATGTTGGCGGCGGCCCGCGACGCGCGATCCTATGTCTTCATATTAGTCGAGGCGCGGACATGCTGAATGTGAGCGGAAGTTCTCTCCGTGCAACATTGTTCGCGGCTGGCCGCCACTCGCGATATTATGTCTCCATATTAGCCCAGACGCGGACAGGCTGAATTTCACCGGCAGTTCTCTCCGTGCAATAATGTTGGCGGCGGCCCGCGACGCGCGATCCCATGTCTCCGTATTGGTCGACGCGCGGACATGCCGAATGCGAGCGGAAGTTCTCTCCGTGCAACAATGTTCGCGGCTGGCCGCCACTCGCGACGTTGTGTCTCCGCGTTAGCCCAGACGCGGACAGGCTGAATTTCACCGGCAGTTTTCTCCGTGCAACAATGTTGGCGGCGGTCCGCGACGCGCGATTCTATGTCTCCATATTAGTCGAGGCGCGGACATGCTGAATGTGAGCGGAAGTTCTCTCCGTGCAACAATGTTCGCGGCTGGCCGCCACTCGCGATATTATGTCTCCATATTAGCCCAGACGCGGACAGGCTGAATTTCACCGGCAGTTTTCTCCGTGCAACAATGTTGGCGGCGGTCCGCGACGCGCGATCCTATGTCTCCATATTAGTCGAGGCGCGGACATGCTGAATGTGAGCGGAAGCTCTCTCCGTGCAACAATGTTCGCGGCTGGCCGCCACTCGCGATATTATGTCTCCGCGTTAGCCCAGACGCGGACAGGCTGAATTTCACCGGCAGTTTTCTCCGTGCAACAATGTTGGCGGCGGCCCGCGACGCGCGATCCCATGTCTCCGTATTGGTCGACGCGCGGACATGCCGAATGCGAGCGGAAGTTCTCTCCGTGCAACAATGTTGGCGGCGGCCCGCGACGCGCGATCCCATGTCTCCGTATTGGTCGACGCGCGGACATGCCGAATGCGAGCGGAAGTTCTCTCCGTGCAACAATGTTCGCGGCTGGTCGCCACTCGCGACGTTGTGTCTCCATATTAGCCCAGACGCGGACAGGATGAATTTCACCGGCAGTTTTCTCCGTGCAACAATGTTGGCGGCGGCCCGCGACGCGCGATCCCATGTCTCCGTATTGGTCGACGCGCGGACATGCCGAATGCGAGCGGAAGTTCTCTCCGTGCAACAATGTTCGCGGCTGGCCGCCACTCGCGACGTTGTGTCTCCGCGTTAGCCCAGACGCGGACAGGCTGAATTTCACCGGCAGTTTTCTCCGTGCAACAATGTTGGCGGCGGCCCGCGACGCGCGATCCCATGTCTCCGTATTGGTCGACGCGCGGACATGCCGAATGCGAGCGGAAGTTCTCTCCGTGCAACAATGTTCGCGGCTGGCCGCCACTCGCGATATTATGTCTCCATATTAGCCCAGACGCGGACAGGCTGAATTTCACCGGCAGTTTTCTCCGTGCAACAATGTTGGCGGCGGTCCGCGACGCGCGATCCTATGTCTCCATATTAGTCGAGGCGCGGACATGCTGAATGTGAGCGGAAGCTCTCTCCGTGCAACAATGTTCGCGGCTGGCCGCCACTCGCGATATTATGTCTCCGCGTTAGCCCAGACGCGGACAGGCTGAATTTCACCGGCAGCTTTCTCCGTGCAACAATGTTGGCGGCGGCCCGCGACGCGCGATCCCATGTCTCCGTATTGGTCGACGCGCGGATATGCCGAATGCGAGCGGAAGTTCTCTCCGTGCAACAATGTTCGCGGCTGGCCGCCACTCGCGACGTTGTGTCTCCGCGTTAGCCCAGACGCGGACAGGCTGAATTTCACCGGCAGTTTTCTCCGTGCAACAATGTTGGCGGCGGCCCGCGACGCGCGATCCCATGTCTCCGTATTGGTCGACGCGCGGACATGCCGAATGCGAGCGGAAGTTCTCTCCGTGCAACAATGTTCGCGGCTGGCCGCCACTCGCGACGTTGTGTCTCCGCGTTAGCCCCGACGCGGACAGGCTGAATTTCACCGGCAGTTTTCTCCGTGCAACAATGTTGGCGGCGGCCCGCGACGCGCGATCCCATGTCTCCGTATTGGTCGACGCGCGGACATGCCGAATGCGAGCGGAAGTTCTCTCCGTGCAACAATGCTCGCGGCTGCCCGCCACTCGCGATATTATGTCTCCATATTAGCCCAGACGCGGACAGGCTGAATTTCACCGGCAGTTTTCTCCGTGCAACAATGTTGGCGGCGGTCCGCGACGCGCGATCCTATGTCTCCATATTAGTCGAGGCGCGGACATGCTGAATGTGAGCGGAAGTTCTCTCCGTGCAACAATGTTCGCGGCTGGCCGCCACTCGCGATATTATGTCTCCATATTAGCCCAGACGCGGACAGGCTGAATTTCACCGGCAGTTTTCTCCGTGCAACAATGTTGGCGGCGGTCCGCGACGCGCGATCCTATGTCTCCATATTAGTCGAGGCGCGGACATGCCGAATGCGAGCGGACGTTCCCTCCGTGCAACAATGTTCGCGGCTGGCCGCCACTCGCGATATTATGTCTCCGCGTTAGCCCAGACGCGGACAGGCTGAATTTCACCGGCAGCTTTCTCCGTGCAACAATGTTGGCGGCGGCCCGCGACGCGCGATCCCATGTCTCCGTATTGGTCGACGCGCGGATATGCCGAATGCGAGCGGAAGTTCTCTCCGTGCAACAATGTTCGCGGCTGGCCGCCACTCGCGACGTTGTGTCTCCGCGTTAGCCCAGACGCGGACAGGCTGAATTTCACCGGCAGTTTTCTCCGTGCAACAATGTTGGCGGCGGCCCGCGACGCGCGATCCCATGTCTCCGTATTGGTCGACGCGCGGACATGCCGAATGCGAGCGGAAGTTCTCTCCGTGCAACAATGTTCGCGGCTGGCCGCCACTCGCGACGTTGTGTCTCCGCGTTAGCCCCGACGCGGACAGGCTGAATTTCACCGGCAGTTTTCTCCGTGCAACAATGTTGGCGGCGGCCCGCGACGCGCGATCCCATGTCTCCGTATTGGTCGACGCGCGGACATGCCGAATGCGAGCGGAAGTTCTCTCCGTGCAACAATGTTCGCGGCTGGCCGCCACTCGCGACGTTGTGTCTCCGCGTTAGCCCAGACGCGGACAGGCTGAATTTCACCGGCAGTTTTCTCCGTGCAACAATGTTGGCGGCGGCCCGCGACGCGCGATCCCATGTTTCCGTATTGGTCGACGCGCGGACATGCCGAATGCGAGCGGAAGTTCTCTGCGTGCAACAATGTTCGCGGCTGGCCGCCACTCGCGACGTTGTGTCTCCGCGTTAGCCCAGACGCGGACAGGCTGAATTTCACCGGCAGTTTTCTCCGTGCAACAATGTTGGCGGCGGTCCGCGACGCGCGATCCTATGTCTCCATATTAGTCGAGGCGCGGACATGCTGAATGTGAGCGGAAGTTCTCTCCCTGCAACAATGTTCGCGGCTGGCCGCCACTCGCGATATTATGTCTCCATATTAGCCCAGACGCGGACAGGCTGAATTTCACCGGCAGTTTTCTCCGTGCAACAATGTTGGCGGCGGTCCGCGACGCGCGATCCTATGTCTCCATATTAGTCGAGGCGCGGACACGCTGAATGTGAGCGGAAGCTCTCTCCGTGCAACAATGTTCGCGGCTGGCCGCCACTCGCGATATTATGTCTCCGCGTTAGAGCAGACGCGGACAGGCTGAATTTCACCGGCAGTTTTCTCCGTGCAACAATGTTGGCGGCGGCCCGCGACGCGCGATCCTATGTCTCCATATTAGTCGAGGCGCGGACATGGTGAATGTGAGCGGAAGTTCTCTCAGTGCAACAATGTTCGCGGCTGGCCGCCACTCGCGATATTATGTCTCCATATTAGCCCAGACGCGGACAGGCTGAATTTCACCGGCAGTTTTCTCCGTGCAACAATGTTGGCGGCGGCCCGCGACGCGATATCCTATGTCTTCATATTAGTCGAGGCGCGGACATGCTGAATGTGAGCGGAAGTTCTCTCCGTGCAACATTGTTCGCGGCTGGCCGCCACTCGCGATATTATGTCTCCACATTAGCCCAGACGCGGACAGGCTGAATTTCGCGGGCAGAATTCGCCGTGCAACAAAGTTCGCTACTGCCGGCGACGCGCGGTATTATGTCTCCATATTAGCCGAGGCGCGGACATGCTGAATGTGAGCGGAAGCTCTCTCCGTCCAACAATATTCGCGGCTGGCCGCCACTCGCGATATTATGTCTCCATATTAGCCCAGACGCGGACAGGCTGAATTTCACCGGCAGTTTTCTCCGTGCAACAATGTTGGCGGCGGCCCGCGACGCGCGATCCCATGTCTCCGTATTGGTCGACGCGCGGACATGCCGAATGCGAGCGGAAGTTCTCTCCGTGCAACAATGTTGGCGGCGGCCCGCGACGCGCGATCCCATGTCTCCGTATTGGTCGACGCGCGGACATGCCGAATGCGAGCGGAAGTTCTCTCCGTGCAACAATGTTGGCGGCGGCCCGCGACGCGCGATCCCATGTCTCCGTATTGGTCGACGCGCGGACATGCCGAATGCGAGCGGAAGTTCTCTCCGTGCAACAATGTTCGCGGCTGGTCGCCACTCGCGACGTTGTGTCTCCATATTAGCCCAGACGCGGACAGGATGAATTTCACCGGCAGTTTTCTCCGTGCAACAATGTTGGCGGCGGCCCGCGACGCGCGATCCTATGTCTTCATATTAGTCGAGGCGCGGACATGCTGAATGCGAGCGGAAGTTCTCTCCGTGCAACATTGTTCGCGGCTGGCCGCCACTCGCGATATTATGTCTCCATATTAGCCCAGACGCGGACAGGCTGAATTTCACCGGCAGTTCTCTCCGTGCAACAATGTTGGCGGCGGCCCGCGACGCGCGATCCCATGTCTCCGTATTGGTCGACGCGCGGAAATGCCGAATGCGAGCGGAAGTTCTCTCCGTGCAACAATGTTCGCGGCTGGCCGCCACTCGCGACGTTGTGTCTCCGCGTTAGCCCAGACGCGGACAGGCTGAATTTCACCGGCAGTTTTCTCCGTGCAACAATGTTGGCGGCGGTCCGCGACGCGCGATCCTATGTCTCCATATTAGTCGAGGCGCGGACATGCTGAATGTGAGCGGAAGTTCTCTCAGTGCAACAATGTTCGCGGCTGGCCGCCACTCGCGATATTATGTCTCCATATTAGCCCAGACGCGGACAGGCTGAATTTCACCGGCAGTTTTCTCCGTGCAACAATGTTGGCGGCGGCCCGCGACGCGCGATCCCATGTCTCCGTATTGGTCGACGCGCGGACATGCCGAATGCGAGCGGAAGTTCTCTCCGTGCAACAATGTTCGCGGCTGGCCGCCACTCGCGATGTTGTGTCTCCGCGTTAGCCCAGACGCGGACAGGCTGAATTTTACCGGCAGTTTTCTCCGTGCAACAATGTTGGCGGCGGCCCGCGACGCGCGATCCCATGTCTCCGTCTTGGTCGACGCGCGGACATGCCGAATGCGAGCGGACGTTCTCTCCGTGCAACAATGTTCGCGGCTGGCCGCCACTCGCGACGTTGTGTCTCCGCGTTAGCCCAGACGCGGACAGGCTGAATTTCACCGGCAGTTTTCTCCGTGCAACAATGTTGGCGGCGGCCCGCGACGCGCGATCCTATGTCTCCATATTTGTCGAGGCGCGGACATGCTGTATGTGAGCGGAAGTTCAATCCGTGCAACAATGTTCGCGGCTGGCCGCCACTCGCGACGTTGTGTCTCCGCGTTAGCCCAGACGCGGACAGGCTGAATTTCACCGGCAGTTTTCTCCGTGCAACAATGTTGGCGGCGGCCCGCGACGCGCGATCCTATGTCTCCATATTTGTCGAGGCGCGGACATGCTGTATGTGAGCGGAAGTTCCCTCCGTGCAGCAATGTTCGCGGCTGGCCGCCTCTCGCGACGTTGTGTCTCCGCATTAGCCCAGACGCGGACAGGCTGAATTTCACCGGCAGTTTTCTCCGTGCAACAATGTTGGCGGCGGCCCGCGACGCGCGATCCTATGTCTCCATATTTGTCGAGGCGCGGACATGCTGTATGTGAGCGGAAGTTCCCTCCGTGCAGCAATGTTCGCGGCTGGCCGCCACTCGCGACGTTGTGTCTCCGCATTAGCCCAGACGCGGACAGGCTGAATTTCACCGGCAGTTTTCTCCGTGCAACAATGTTGGCGGCGGCCCGCGACGCGCGATCCTATGTCTCCATATTTGTCGAGGCGCGGACATGCTGTATGTGAGCGGAAGTTCCCTCCGTGCAGCAATGTTCGCGGCTGGCCGCCACTCGCGACGTTGTGTCTCCGCGTTAGCCCAGACGCGGACAGGCTGAATTTCACCGGCAGTTTTCTCCGTGCAACAATGTTGGCGGCGGCCCGCGACGCGCGATCCTATGTCTCCATATTTGTCGAGGCGCGGACATGCTGTATGTGAGCGGAAGTTCCCTCCGTGCAGCAATGTTCGCGGCTGGCCGCCACTCGCGACGTTGTGTCTCCGCGTTAGCCCAGACGCGGACAGGCTGAATTTCACCGGCAATTTTCTCCGTGCAACCATGTTGGCGGCGTCCCGCGACGCGCTATCCCATGTCTCCGTATTGGTCGCCGCGCGGACATGCCGAATGCGAGCGGACGTTCTCTCCGCGCAACAATGTTCGCGGCTGGCCGCCACTCGCGACGTTCTGTCTCCGCGTTAGCCCAGACGCGGACAGGCTGAATTTCACCGGCAGTTTTCTCCGTGCAACCATGTTGGCGGCGTCCCGCGACGCGCTATCCCATGTCTCCGTATTGGTCGCCGCGCGGACATGCCGAATGCGAGCGGACGTTCTCTCCGCGCAACAATGTTCGCGGCTGGCCGCCACTCGCGACGTTCTGTCTCCGCGTTAGCCCAGACGCGGACAGGCTGAATTTCACCGGCAGTTTTCTCCGTGCAACCATGTTGGCGGCGTCCCGCGACGCGCTATCCCATGTCTCCGTATTGGTCGCCGCGCGGACATGCCGAATGCGAGCGGACGTTCTCTCCGCGCAACAATGTTCGCGGCTGGCCGCCACTCGCGACGTTGTGTCTCCATATTAGCCCAGACGCGGACAGGTTGAATTTCACCGGCAGTTTTCTCCGTGCAACAATGTTGGCGGCGGCCCGCGACGCGCGATCCCATGTCTCCGTATTGGTCGACGCGCGGACATGCCGAATGCGAGCGGACGTTCTCTCCGCGCAACAATATTCGCGGCTGGCCGCCACTCGCGACGTTGTGTCTCCGCGTTAGCCCAGACGCGGACAGGCTGAATTTCACCGGCAGTTTTCTCCGTGCAACAATGTTGGCGGCGGCCCGCGACGCGCGATCCCATGTCTCCGTATTGGTCGACGCGCGGACATGCCGAATGCGAGCGGACGTTCTCTCCGTGCAACAATGTTCGCGGCTGGCCGCCACTCGCGACGTTGTGTCTCCGCGTTAGCCCAGACGCGGACAGGCTGAATTTCACCGGCAGTTTTCTCCGTGCAACAATGTTGGCGGCGGCCCGCGACGCGCGATCCTATGTCTCCATATTTGTCGAGGCGCGGACATGCTGTATGTGAGCGGAAGTTCCCTCCGTGCAACAATGTTCGCGGCTGGCCGCCACTCGCGACGTTGTGTCTCCGCGTTAGCCCAGACGCGGACAGGCTGAATTTCACCGGCAGTTTTCTCCGTGCAACAATGTTGGCGGCGGCCCGCGACGCGCGATCCTATGTCTCCATATTTGTCGAGGCGCGGACATGCTGTATGTGAGCGGAAGTTCCCTCCGTGCAACAATGTTCGCGGCTGGCCGCCACTCGCGACGTTGTGTCTCCGCGTTAGCCCAGACGCGGACAGGCTGAATTTCACCGGCAGTTTTCTCCGTGCAACAATGTTGGCGGCGGCCCGCGACGCGCGATCCTATGTCTCCATATTTGTCGAGGCGCGGACATGCTGTATGTGAGCGGAAGTTCCCTCCGTGCAGCAATGTTCGCGGCTGGCCGCCACTCGCGACGTTGTGTCTCCGCGTTAGCCCAGACGCGGACAGGCTGAATTTCACCGGCAGTTTTCTCCGTGCAACAATGTTGGCGGCGGCCCGCGACGCGCGATCCTATGTCTCCATATTTGTCGAGGCGCGGACATGCTGTATGTGAGCGGAAGTTCCCTCCGTGCAGCAATGTTCGCGGCTGGCCGCCACTCGCGACGTTGTGTCTCCGCGTTAGCCCAGACGCGGACAGGCTGAATTTCACCGGCAGTTTTCTCCGTGCAACAATGTTGGCGGCGGCCCGCGACGCGCGATCCTATGTCTCCATATTTGTCGAGGCGCGGACATGCTGTATGTGAGCGGAAGTTCCCTCCGTGCAGCAATGTTCGCGGCTGGCCGCCACTCGCGACGTTGTGTCTCCGCGTTAGCCCAGACGCGGACAGGCTGAATTTCACCGGCAATTTTCTCCGTGCAACCATGTTGGCGGCGTCCCGCGACGCGCTATCCCATGTCTCCGTATTGGTCGCCGCGCGGACATGCCGAATGCGAGCGGACGTTCTCTCCGCGCAACAATGTTCGCGGCTGGCCGCCACTCGCGACGTTCTGTCTCCGCGTTAGCCCAGACGCGGACAGGCTGAAATTCACCGGCAGTTTTCTCCGTGCAACCATGTTGGCGGCGTCCCGCGACGCGCTATCCCATGTCTCCGTATTGGTCGCCGCGCGGACATGCCGAATGCGAGCGGACGTTCTCTCCGCGCAACAATGTTCGCGGCTGGCCGCCACTCGCGACGTTGTGTCTCCATATTAGCCCAGACGCGGACAGGTTGAATTTCACCGGCAGTTTTCTCCGTGCAACAATGTTGGCGGCGGCCCGCGACGCGCGATCCCATGTCTCCGTATTGGTCGACGCGCGGACATGCCGAATGCGAGCGGACGTTCTCTCCGCGCAACAATATTCGCGGCTGGCCGCCACTCGCGACGTTGTGTCTCCGCGTTAGCCCAGACGCGGACAGGCTGAATTTCACCGGCAGTTTTCTCCGTGCAACAATGTTGGCGGCGGCCCGCGACGCGCGATCCTATGTCTCCATATTTGTCGAGGCGCGGACATGCTGTATGTGAGCGGAAGTTCCCTCCGTGCAACAATGTTCGCGGCTGGCCGCCACTCGCGACGTTGTGTCTCCGCGTTAGCCCAGACGCGGACAGGCTGAATTTCACCGGCAGTTTTCTCCGTGCAACAATGTTGGCGGCGGCCCGCGACGCGCGATCCTATGTCTCCATATTTGTCGAGGCGCGGACATGCTGTATGTGAGCGGAAGTTCCCTCCGTGCAACAATGTTCGCGGCTGGCCGCCACTCGCGACGTTGTGTCTCCGCGTTAGCCTAGACGCGGACAGGCTGAATTTCACCGGCAGTTTTCTCCGTGCAACAATGTTGGCGGCGGCCCGCGACGCGCGATCCCATGTCTCCGTATTGGTCGACGCGCGGACATGCCGAATGCGAGCGGACGTTCTCTCCGCGCAACAATATTCGCGGCTGGCCGCCACTCGCGACGTTGTGTCTCCGCGTTAGCCCAGACGCGGACAGGCTGAATTTCACCGGCAGTTTTCTCCGTGCAACAATGTTGGCGGCGGCCCGCCACGCGCCATCCTATGTCTCCATATTTGTCGAGGCGCGGACATGCTGTATGTGAGCGGAAGTTCCCTCCGTGCAACAATGTTCGCGGCTGGCCGCCACTCGCGACGTTGTGTCTCCGCGTTAGCCCAGACGCGGACAGGCTGAATTTCACCGGCAGTTTTCTCCGTTCAACAATGTTGGCGGCGGCCCGCGATGCGCGATCCCATGTCTCCGTATTGGTCGACGCGCGGACATGCCGAATGCGAGCGGACGTTCTCTCCGTGCAACAATGTTCGCGGCTGGCCGCCACTCGCGACGTTGTGTCTCCGCGTTAGCCCAGACGCGGACAGGCTGAATTTCACCGGCAGTTTTCTCCGTGCAACGATGTTGGCGGCGTCCCGCGACGCGCGATCCCATGTCTCCGTACTGGTCGACGCGCGGACATGCCGAATGCGAGCGGAAGTTCTCTCCGTGCAACAATGTTCGCGGCTGGCCGCCACTGGCGATATTATGTCTCCATATTACCCCAGACGCAGACAGGCTGAATTTCACCGGCAGTTTTCTCCGTGCAACAATGTTGGCGGCGGCCCGCGACGCGCGATCCCATGTCACCGTACTGGTCGACGCGCGGACATGCCGAATGCGAGCGGACGTTCGCTCCGTGCAACGATGTTCGCGGCTGGCCGCCAGTCGCGATGTTGTGTCTCCGCGTTAGCCCAGACGCGGACAGGCTGAATTTTACCGGCAGTTTTCTCCGTGCAACAATGTTGGCGGCGGCCCGCGACGCGCGATCCCATGTCTCCGTATTGGTCGACGCGCGGACATGCCGAATGCGAGCGGACGTTCTCTCCGTGCAACAATGTTCGCGGCTGGCCGCCACTCGCGACGTTGTGTCTCCGCGTTAGCCCAGACGCGGACAGGCTGAATTTCACCGGCAGTTTTCTCCGTGCAACAATGTTGGCGGCGTCCCGCGACGCGCGATCCGGTGTCTCCGTACTGGTCGACGCGCGGACATGCCGAATGCGAGCGGAAGTTCTCTCCGTGCAACAATGTTCGCGGCTGGCCGCCACTGGCGATATTATGTCTCCATATTACCCCAGACGCAGACAGGCTGAATTTCACCGGCAGTTTTCTCCGTGCAACAATGTTGGCGGCGGCCCGCGACGCGCGATCCCATGTCACCGTACTGGTCGACGCGCGGACATGCCGAATGCGAGCGGACGTTCGCTCCGTGCAACGATGTTCGCGGCTGGCCGCCAGTCGCGATGTTGTGTCTCCGCGTTAGCCCAGACGCGGACAGGCTGAATTTTACCGGCAGTTTTCTCCGTGCAACAATGTTGGCGGCGGCCCGCGACGCGCGATCCCATGTCTCCGTATTGGTCGACGCGCGGACATGCCGAATGCGAGCGGACGTTCTCTCCGTGCAACAATGTTCGCGGCTGGCCGCCACTCGCGACGTTGTGTCTCCGCGTTAGCCCAGACGCGGACAGGCTGAATTTCACCGGCAGTTTTCTCCGTGCAACAATGTTGGCGGCGTCCCGCGACGCGCGATCCCATGTCTCCGTACTGGTCGACGCGCGGACATGCCGAATGCGAGCGGAAGTTCTCTCCGTGCAACAATGTTCGCGGCTGGCCGCCACTGGCGATATTATGTCTCCATATTACCCCAGACGCAGACAGGCTGAATTTCACCGGCAGTTTTCTCCGTGCAACAATGTTGGCGGCGGCCCGCGACGCGCGATCCCATGTCTCCGTACTGGTCGACGCGCGGACATGTCGAATGCGAGCGGACGTTCCCTCCGTGCAACGATGTTCGCGGCTGGCCGCCACTCGCGACGTTGTGACTCCGCGTTAGCCCAGACGCGGACAGGCTGAATTTCACCGGCAGTTTTCTCCGTGCAACAATGTTCGCGGCTGGCCGCCACTCGCGACGTTGTGTCTCCGCGTTAGCCCAGACGCGGACAGGCTGAATTTCACCGGCAGTTTTCTCCGTGCAACAATGTTGGCGGCGGCCCGCGACGTGCGATCCTATGTCTCCATATTTGTCGAGGCGCGGACATGCTGTATGTGAGCGGAAGTTCCCTCCGTGCAACAATGTTCGCGGCTGGCCGCCACTCGCGACGTTGTGTCTCCGCGTTAGCCCAGACGCGGACAGGCTGAATTTCACCGGCAGTTTTCTCCGTGCAACAATGTTGGCGGCGGCCCGCGACGCGCGATCCTATGTCTCCATATTTGTCGAGGCGCGGACATGCTGTATGTGAGCGGAAGTTCCCTCCGTGCAACAATGTTCGCGGCTGGCCGCCACTCGCGACGTTGTGTCTCCGCGTTAGCCGAGACGCGGACAGGCTGAATTTCACCGGCAGTTTTCTCCGTGCAACAATGTTGGCGGCGGCCCGCGACGCGCGATCCTATGTCTCCATATTTGTCGAGGCGCGGACATGCTGTATGTGAGCGGAAGTTCCCTCCGTGCAACAATGTTCGCGGCTGGCCGCCACTCGCGACGTTGTGTCTCCGCGTTAGCCGAGACGCGGACAGGCTGAATTTCACCGGCAGTTTTCTCCGTGCAACAATGTTGGCGGCGGCCCGCGACGCGCGATCCTATGTCTCCATATTTGTCGAGGCGCGGACATGCTGTATGTGAGCGGAAGTTCCCTCCGTGCAACAATGTTCGCGGCTGGCCGCCACTCGCGACGTTGTGTCTCCGCGTTAGCCCAGACGCGGACAGGCTGAATTTCACCGGCAGTTTTCTCCGTGCAACAATGTTGGCGGCGGCCCGCGACGCGCGATCCTATGTCTCCATATTTGTCGAGGCGCGGACATGCTGTATGTGAGCGGAAGTTCCCTCCGTGCAACAATGTTCGCGGCAGGCCGCCACTCGCGACGTTGTGTCTCCGCGTTAGCCCAGACGCGGACAGGCTGAATTTCACTGGCAGTTTTCTCCGTGCAACAATGTTGGCGGCGGCCCGCGACGCGCGATCCCATGTCTCCGTACTGGTCGACGCGCGGACATGCCGAATGCGAGCGGACGTTCCCTCCGTGCAACGATGTTCGCGGCTGGCCGCCACTCGCGACGTTGTGTCTCCGCGTTAGCCCAGACGCGGACAGGCTGAATTTCAGCGGCAGTTTTCTCCGTGCAACAAAGTTGGCGGCGGCCCGCGACGCGCGATCCCATGTCTCCGTACTGGTCGACGCGCGGACATGCCGAATGCGAGCGGACGTTCCCTCCGTGCAACGATGTTCGCGGCTGGCCGCCACTCGCGACGTTGTGTCTCCGCGTTAGCCCAGACGCGGACAGGCTGAATTTCACCGGCAGTTTTCTCCGTGCAACAATGTTGGCGGCGGCCCGCGACGCGCGATCCTATGTCTCCATATTTGTCGAGGCGCGGACATGCTGTATGTGAGCGGAAGTTCCCTCCGTGCAACAATGTTCGCGGCAGGCCGCCACTCGCGACGTTGTGTCTCCGCGTTAGCCCAGACGCGGACAGGCTGAATTTCACTGGCAGTTTTCTCCGTGCAACAATGTTGGCGGCGGCCCGCGACGCGCGATCCCATGTCTCCGTACTGGTCGACGCGCGGACATGCCGAATGCGAGCGGACGTTCCCTCCGTGCAACGATGTTCGCGGCTGGCCGCCACTCGCGACGTTGTGTCTCCGCGTTAGCCCAGACGCGGACAGGCTGAATTTCAGCGGCAGTTTTCTCCGTGCAACAAAGTTGGCGGCGGCCCGCGACGCGCGATCCCATGTCTCCGTACTGGTCGACGCGCGGACATGCCGAATGCGAGCGGACGTTCCCTCCGTGCAACGATGTTCGCGGCTGGCCGCCACTCGCGACGTTGTGACTCCGCGTTAGCCCAGACGCGGACAGGCTGAATTTCACTGGCAGTTTTCTCCGTGCAACAATGTTGGCGGCGGCCCGCGACGCGCGATCCCATGTCTCCGTACTGGTCGACGCGCGGACATGCCGAATGCGAGCGGACGTTCCCTCCGTGTAACGATGTTCGCGGCTGGCCGCCACTCGCGACGTTGTGACTCCGCGTTAGCCCAGACGCGGACAGGCTGAATTTCAGCGGCAGTTTTCTCCGTGCAACAAAGTTGGCGGCGGCCCGCGACGCGCGATCCCATGTCTCCGTACTGGTCGACGCGCGGACATGCCGAATGCGAGCGGACGTTCCCTCCGTGCAACGATGTTCGCGGCTGGCCGCCACTCGCGACGTTGTGACTCCGCGTTAGCCCAGACGCGGACAGGCTGAATTTCACCGGCAGTTTTCTCCGTGCAACAATGTTGGCGGCGGCCCGCGACGCGCGATCCCATGTCTCCGTACTGGTCGACGGGCGGACATGCCGAATGCGAGCGGACGTTCCCTCCGTGCAACGATGTTCGCGGCTGGCCGCCACTCGCGACGTTGTGACTCCGCGTTAGCCCAGACGCGGACAGGCTGAATTTCAGCGGCAGTTTTCTCCGTGCAACAATGTTGGCGGCGGCCCGCGACGCGCGATCCCATGCCTCCGTATTGGTCGACGCGCGGACATATCGATTGCGAGCGGATGTTCCCTCCGTGCAACGATGTTCGCGGCTGGCCGCCACTCGCGACGTTGTGTCTCCGCGTTAGCCCAGACGCGGACAGGCTGAATTTCACCGGCAGTTTTCTCCGTGCAACAATGTTGGCGGCGTCCCGCGACGCGCGATCCCATGTCTCCGTACTGGTCGACGCACGGACATGCCGAATGCGAGCGGAAGTTCTCTCCGTGCAACAATGTTCGCGGCTGGCCGCCACTGGCGATATTATGTCTCCATATTACCCCAGACGCAGACAGGCTGAATTTCACCGGCAGTTTTCTCCGTGCAACAATGTTGGCGGCGTCCCGCGACGCGCGATCCTATGTCTCCATATTTGTCGAGGCGCGGACATGCTGTATGTGAGCGGAAGTTCTCTCCGTGCAACAATGTTCGCGGCTGGCCGCCACTCGCGATGTTATGTCTCCATATTAGCCGAGACGCGGACAGGCTGAATTTCACCGGCAGTTTTCTCCGTGCAACAATGTTGGCGGCGGCCCGCGACGCGCGATCCCATGTCTCCGTATTGGTCGACGCGCGGACATGCCGAATGCGAGCGGAAGTTCTCTCCGTGCAACAATGTTCGCGGCTGGCCGCCACTCGCGACGTTGTGTCTCCGCGTTAGCCCAGACGCGGAGAGGCTGAATTTCACCGGCAGTTTTCTCCGTGCAACAATGTTGGCGGCGTCCCGCGACGCGCGATCCCATGTCTCCGTACTGGTCGACGCGCGGACATGCCGAATGCGAGCGGAAGTTCTCTCCGTGCAACAATGTTCGCGGCTGGCCGCCACTCGCGACGTTGTGTCTCCGCGTTAGCCCAGACGCGGAGAGGCTGAATTTCACCGGCAGTTTTCTCCGTGCAACAATGTTGGCGGCGGCCCGCGACGCGCGATCCCATGTCTCCGTATTGGTCGACGCGCGGACATGCCGAATGCGAGCGGAAGTTCTCTCCGTGCAACAATGTTCGCGGCTGGCCGCCACTCGCGATGTTATGTCTCCATATTAGCCGAGACGCGGACAGGCTGAATTTCACCGGCAGTTTTCTCCGTGCAACAATGTTGGCGGCGGCCCGCGACGCGCGATCCCATGTCTCCGTATTGGTCGACGCGCGGACATGCCGAATGCGAGCGGAAGTTCTCTCCGTGCAACAATGTTCGCGGCTGGCCGCCACTCGCGGCGTTGTGTCTCCGCGTTAGCCCAGACGCGGAGAGGCTGAATTTCACCGGCAGTTTTCTCCGTGCAACAATGTTGGCGGCGTCCCGCGACGCGCGATCCCATGTCTCCGTACTGGTCGACGCGCGGACATTCCGAATGCGAGCGGAAGTTCTCTCCGTGCAACAATGTTCGCGGCTGGCCGCCACTCACGACGTTGTGTCTCCGCGTTAGCCCAGACGCGGACAGGCTGAATTTCACCGGCAGTTTTCTCCGTGCAACAATGTTGGCGGCGGCCCGCGACGCGCGATCCTATGTCTCCGTATTGGTCGACGCGCGGACATGCCGAATGCGAGCGGAAGTTCTCTCTGTGCAACAATGTTCGCGGCTGGCCGCCACTCGCGACGTTGTGTCTCCGCGTTAGCCCAGACGCGGACAGGCTGAATTTCACCGGCAGTTTTCTCCGTGCAACAATGTTGGCGGCGGCCCGCGACGCGCGATCCCATGTCTCCGTAGTGGTCGACGAGCGGACATGCCGAATGCGAGCGGACGTTCCCTCCGTGCAACGATGTTCGCGGCAGGCCGCCACTCGCGACGTTGTGTCTCCGCGTTAGCCCAGACGCGGACAGGCTGAATTTCACTGGCAGTTTTCTCCGTGCAACAATGTTGGCGGCGGCCCGCGACGCGCGATCCCATGTCTCCGTACTGGTCGACGCGCGGACATGCCGAATGCGAGCGGACGTTCCCTCCGTGCAACGATGTTCGCGGCTGGCCGCCACTCGCGACGTTGTGTCTCCGCGTTAGCCCAGACGCGGACAGGCTGAATTTCACCGGCAGTTTTCTCCGTGCAACAATGTTGGCGGCGGCCCGCGACGTGCGATCCTATGTCTCCATATTTGTCGAGGCGCGGACATGCTGTATGTGAGCGGAAGTTCCCTCCGTGCAACAATGTTCGCGGCTGGCCGCCACTCGCGACGTTGTGTCTCCGCGTTAGCCCAGACGCGGACAGGCTGAATTTCACCGGCAGTTTTCTCCGTGCAACAATGTTGGCGGCGGCCCGCGACGCGCGATCCTATGTCTCCATATTTGTCGAGGCGCGGACATGCTGTATGTGAGCGGAAGTTCCCTCCGTGCAACAATGTTCGCGGCTGGCCGCCACTCGCGACGTTGTGTCTCCGCGTTAGCCGAGACGCGGACAGGCTGAATTTCACCGGCAGTTTTCTCCGTGCAACAATGTTGGCGGCGGCCCGCGACGCGCGATCCTATGTCTCCATATTTGTCGAGGCGCGGACATGCTGTATGTGAGCGGAAGTTCCCTCCGTGCAACAATGTTCGCGGCTGGCCGCCACTCGCGACGTTGTGTCTCCGCGTTAGCCGAGACGCGGACAGGCTGAATTTCACCGGCAGTTTTCTCCGTGCAACAATCTTGGCGGCGGCCCGCGACGCGCGATCCTATGTCTCCATATTTGTCGAGGCGCGGACATGCTGTATGTGAGCGGAAGTTCCCTCCGTGCAACAATGTTCGCGGCTGGCCGCCACTCGCGACGTTGTGTCTCCGCATTAGCCCAGACGCGGACAGGCTGAATTTCACCGGCAGTTTTCTCCGTGCAACAATGTTGGCGGCGGCCCGCGACGCGCGATCCTATGTCTCCATATTTGTCGAGGCGCGGACATGCTGTATGTGAGCGGAAGTTCCCTCCGTGCAACAATGTTCGCGGCAGGCCGCCACTCGCGACGTTGTGTCTCCGCGTTAGCCCAGACGCGGACAGGCTGAATTTCACTGGCAGTTTTCTCCGTGCAACAATGTTGGCGGCGGCCCGCGACGCGCGATCCCATGTCTCCGTACTGGTCGACGCGCGGACATGCCGAATGCGAGCGGACGTTCCCTCCGTGCAACGATGTTCGCGGCTGGCCGCCACTCGCGACGTTGTGTCTCCGCGTTAGCCCAGACGCGGACAGGCTGAATTTCAGCGGCAGTTTTCTCCGTGCAACAAAGTTGGCGGCGGCCCGCGACGCGCGATCCCATGTCTCCGTACTGGTCGACGCGCGGACATGCCGAATGCGAGCGGACGTTCCCTCCGTGCAACGATGTTCGCGGCTGGCCGCCACTCGCGACGTTGTGACTCCGCGTTAGCCCAGACGCGGAGAGGCTGAATTTCACTGGCAGTTTTCTCCGTGCAACAATGTTGGCGGCGGCCCGCGACGCGCGATCCCATGTCTCCGTACTGGTCGACGCGCGGACATGCCGAATGCGAGCGGACGTTCCCTCCGTGTAACGATGTTCGCGGCTGGCCGCCACTCGCGACGTTGTGACTCCGCGTTAGCCCAGACGCGGACAGGCTGAATTTCAGCGGCAGTTTTCTCCGTGCAACAAAGTTGGCGGCGGCCCGCGACGCGCGATCCCATGTCTCCGTACTGGTCGACGCGCGGACATGCCGAATGCGAGCGGACGTTCCCTCCGTGCAACGATGTTCGCGGCTGGCCGCCACTCGCGACGTTGTGACTCCGCGTTAGCCCAGACGCGGACAGGCTGAATTTCACCGGCAGTTTTCTCCGTGCAACAATGTTGGCGGCGGCCCGCGACGCGCGATCCCATGTCTCCGTACTGGTCGACGGGCGGACATGCCGAATGCGAGCGGACGTTCCCTCCGTGCAACGATGTTCGCGGCTGGCCGCCACTCGCGACGTTGTGACTCCGCGTTAGCCCAGACGCGGACAGGCTGAATTTCAGCGGCAGTTTTCTCCGTGCAACAATGTTGGCGGCGGCCCGCGACGCGCGATCCCATGCCTCCGTATTGGTCGACGCGCGGACATATCGATTGCGAGCGGATGTTCCCTCCGTGCAACGATGTTCGCGGCTGGCCGCCACTCGCGACGTTGTGTCTCCGCGTTAGCCCAGACGCGGACAGGCTGAATTTCACCGGCAGTTTTCTCCGTGCAACAATGTTGGCGGCGTCCCGCGACGCGCGATCCCATGTCTCCGTACTGGTCGACGCACGGACATGCCGAATGCGAGCGGAAGTTCTCTCCGTGCAACAATGTTCGCGGCTGGCCGCCACTGGCGATATTATGTCTCCATATTACCCCAGACGCAGACAGGCTGAATTTCACCGGCAGTTTTCTCCGTGCAACAATGTTGGCGGCGTCCCGCGACGCGCGATCCTATGTCTCCATATTTGTCGAGGCGCGGACATGCTGTATGTGAGCGGAAGTTCTCTCCGTGCAACAATGTTCGCGGCTGGCCGCCACTCGCGATGTTATGTCTCCATATTAGCCGAGACGCGGACAGGCTGAATTTCACCGGCAGTTTTCTCCGTGCAACAATGTTGGCGGCGGCCCGCGACGCGCGATCCCATGTCTCCGTATTGGTCGACGCGCGGACATGCCGAATGCGAGCGGAAGTTCTCTCCGTGCAACAATGTTCGCGGCTGGCCGCCACTCGCGGCGTTGTGTCTCCGCGTTAGCCCAGACGCGGAGAGGCTGAATTTCACCGGCAGTTTTCTCCGTGCAACAATGTTGGCGGCGTCCCGCGACGCGCGATCCCATGTCTCCGTACTGGTCGACGCGCGGACATTCCGAATGCGAGCGGAAGTTCTCTCCGTGCAACAATGTTCGCGGCTGGCCGCCACTCACGACGTTGTGTCTCCGCGTTAGCCCAGACGCGGACAGGCTGAATTTCACCGGCAGTTTTCTCCGTGCAACAATGTTGGCGGCGGCCCGCGACGCGCGATCCTATGTCTCCGTATTGGTCGACGCGCGGACATGCCGAATGCGAGCGGAAGTTCTCTCTGTGCAACAATGTTCGCGGCTGGCCGCCACTCGCGACGTTGTGTCTCCGCGTTAGCCCAGACGCGGACAGGCTGAATTTCACCGGCAGTTTTCTCCGTGCAACAATGTTGGCGGCGGCCCGCGACGCGCGATCCCATGTCTCCGTAGTGGTCGACGAGCGGACATGCCGAATGCGAGCGGACGTTCCCTCCGTGCAACGATGTTCGCGGCAGGCCGCCACTCGCGACGTTGTGTCTCCGCGTTAGCCCAGACGCGGACAGGCTGAATTTCACTGGCAGTTTTCTCCGTGCAACAATGTTGGCGGCGGCCCGCGACGCGCGATCCCATGTCTCCGTACTGGTCGACGCGCGGACATGCCGAATGCGAGCGGACGTTCCCTCCGTGCAACGATGTTCGCGGCTGGCCGCCACTCGCGACGTTGTGTCTCCGCGTTAGCCCAGACGCGGACAGGCTGAATTTCAGCGGCAGTTTTCTCCGTGCAACAAAGTTGGCGGCGGCCCGCGACGCGCGATCCCATGTCTCCGTACTGATCGACGCGCGGACATGCCGAATGCGAGCGGACGTTCCCTCCGTGCAACGATGTTCGCGGCTGGCCGCCACTCGCGACGTTGTCTCTCCGCGTTAGCCCAGACGCGGACAGGCTGAATTTCACCGGCAGTTTTCTCCGTGCAACAATGTTGGCGGCGGCCCGCGACGCGCGATCCCATGTCTCCGTAGTGGTCGACGAGCGGACATGCCGAATGCGAGCGGACGTTCCCTCCGTGCAACGATGTTCGCGGCTGGCCGCCACTCGCGACGTTGTGTCTCCGCGTTAGCCCAGACGCGGACAGGCTGAATTTCACTGGCAGTTTTCTCCGTGCAACAATGTTGGCGGCGGCCCGCGACGCGCGATCCCATGTCTCCGTACTGGTCGACGCGCGGACATGCCGAATGCGAGCGGAAGTTCTCTCCGTGCAACAATGTTCGCGGCTGGCCGCCACTCGCGACGTTGTGTCTCCGCGTTAGCCCAGACGCGGAGAGGCTGAATTTCACCGGCAGTTTTCTCCGTGCAACAATGTTGGCGGCGGCCCGCGACGCGCGATCCCATGTCTCCGTATTGGTCGACGCGCGGACATGCCGAATGCGAGCGGAAGTTCTCTCCGTGCAACAATGTTCGCGGCTGGCCGCCACTCGCGATGTTATGTCTCCATATTAGCCGAGACGCGGACAGGCTGAATTTCACCGGCAGTTTTCTCCGTGCAACAATGTTGGCGGCGGCCCGCGACGCGCGATCCCATGTCTCCGTATTGGTCGACGCGCGGACATGCCGAATGCGAGCGGAAGTTCTCTCCGTGCAACAATGTTCGCGGCTGGCCGCCACTCGCGGCGTTGTGTCTCCGCGTTAGCCCAGACGCGGAGAGGCTGAATTTCACCGGCAGTTTTCTCCGTGCAACAATGTTGGCGGCGGCCCGCGACGCGCGATCCCATGTCTCCGTATTGGTCGACGCGCGGACATGCCGAATGCGAGCGGAAGTTCTCTCCGTGCAACAATGTTCGCGGCTGGCCGCCACTCGCGACGTTGTGTCTCCGCGTTAGCCCAGACGCGGAGAGGCTGAATTTCACCGGCAGTTTTCTCCGTGCAACAATGTTGGCGGCGTCCCGCGACGCGCGATCCCATGTCTCCGTACTGGTCGACGCGCGGACATGCCGAATGCGAGCGGAAGTTCTCTCCGTGCAACAATGTTCGCGGCTGGCCGCCACTCGCGACGTTGTGTCTCCGCGTTAGCCCAGACGCGGAGAGGCTGAATTTCACCGGCAGTTTTCTCCGTGCAACAATGTTGGCGGCGGCCCGCGACGCGCGATCCCATGTCTCCGTATTGGTCGACGCGCGGACATGCCGAATGCGAGCGGAAGTTCTCTCCGTGCAACAATGTTCGCGGCTGGCCGCCACTCGCGATGTTATGTCTCCATATTAGCCGAGACGCGGACAGGCTGAATTTCACCGGCAGTTTTCTCCGTGCAACAATGTTGGCGGCGGCCCGCGACGCGCGATCCCATGTCTCCGTATTGGTCGACGCGCGGACATGCCGAATGCGAGCGGAAGTTCTCTCCGTGCAACAATGTTCGCGGCTGGCCGCCACTCGCGGCGTTGTGTCTCCGCGTTAGCCCAGACGCGGAGAGGCTGAATTTCACCGGCAGTTTTCTCCGTGCAACAATGTTGGCGGCGTCCCGCGACGCGCGATCCCATGTCTCCGTACTGGTCGACGCGCGGACATTCCGAATGCGAGCGGAAGTTCTCTCCGTGCAACAATGTTCGCGGCTGGCCGCCACTCACGACGTTGTGTCTCCGCGTTAGCCCAGACGCGGACAGGCTGAATTTCACCGGCAGTTTTCTCCGTGCAACAATGTTGGCGGCGGCCCGCGACGCGCGATCCTATGTCTCCGTATTGGTCGACGCGCGGACATGCCGAATGCGAGCGGAAGTTCTCTCTGTGCAACAATGTTCGCGGCTGGCCGCCACTCGCGACGTTGTGTCTCCGCGTTAGCCCAGACGCGGACAGGCTGAATTTCACCGGCAGTTTTCTCCGTGCAACAATGTTGGCGGCGGCCCGCGACGCGCGATCCCATGTCTCCGTAGTGGTCGACGAGCGGACATGCCGAATGCGAGCGGACGTTCCCTCCGTGCAACGATGTTCGCGGCAGGCCGCCACTCGCGACGTTGTGTCTCCGCGTTAGCCCAGACGCGGACAGGCTGAATTTCACTGGCAGTTTTCTCCGTGCAACAATGTTGGCGGCGGCCCGCGACGCGCGATCCCATGTCTCCGTACTGGTCGACGCGCGGACATGCCGAATGCGAGCGGACGTTCCCTCCGTGCAACGATGTTCGCGGCTGGCCGCCACTCGCGACGTTGTGTCTCCGCGTTAGCCCAGACGCGGACAGGCTGAATTTCAGCGGCAGTTTTCTCCGTGCAACAAAGTTGGCGGCGGCCCGCGACGCGCGATCCCATGTCTCCGTACTGATCGACGCGCGGACATGCCGAATGCGAGCGGACGTTCCCTCCGTGCAACGATGTTCGCGGCTGGCCGCCACTCGCGACGTTGTGTCTCCGCGTTAGCCCAGACGCGGACAGGCTGAATTTCACCGGCAGTTTTCTCCGTGCAACAATGTTGGCGGCGGCCCGCGACGCGCGATCCCATGTCTCCGTAGTGGTCGACGAGCGGACATGCCGAATGCGAGCGGACGTTCCCTCCGTGCAACGATGTTCGCGGCTGGCCGCCACTCGCGACGTTGTGTCTCCGCGTTAGCCCAGACGCGGACAGGCTGAATTTCACTGGCAGTTTTCTCCGTGCAACAATGTTGGCGGCGGCACGCGACGCGCGATCCCATGTCTCCGTACTGGTCGACGCGCGGACATGCCGAATGCGAGCGGACGTTCCCTCCGTGCAACGATGTTCGCGGCTGGCCGCCACTCGCGACGTTGTGTCTCCGCGTTAGCCCAGACGCGGACAGGCTGAATTTCAGCGGCAGTTTTCTCCGTGCAACAAAGTTGGCGGCGGCCCGCGACGCGCGATCCCATGTCTCCGTACTGGTCGACGCGCGGACATGCCGAATGCGAGCGGAAGTTCTCTCCGTGCAACAATGTTCGCGGCTGGCCGCCACTCGCGACGTTGTGTCTCCGCGTTAGCCCAGACGCGGACAGGCTGAATTTCACCGGCAGTTTTCTCCGTGCAACAATGTTGGCGGCGGCCCGCGACGCGCGATCCCATGTCTCCGTATTGGTCGACGCGCGGACATGCCGAATGCGAGCGGAAGTTCTCTCCGTGCAACAATGTTCGCGGCTGGCCGCCACTCGCGACGTTGTGTCTCCGCGTTAGCCCAGACGCGGACAGGCTGAATTTCACCGGCAGTTTTCTCCGTGCAACAATGTTGGCGGCGGCCCGCGACGCGCGATCCCATGTCTCCGTATTGGTCGACGCGCGGACATGCCGAATGCGAGCGGAAGTTCTCTCCGTGCAACAATGTTCGCGGCTGGCCGCCACTCGCGACGTTGTGTCTCCGCGTTAGCCCAGACGCGGACAGGCTGAATTTCACCGGCAGTTTTCTCCGTGCAACAATGTTGGCGGCGGCCCGCGACGCGCGATCCCATGTCTCCGTATTGGTCGACGCGCGGACATGCCGAATGCGAGCGGAAGTTCTCTCCGTGCAACAATGTTCGCGGCTGGCCGCCACTCGCGATGTTATGTCTCCATATTAGCCGAGACGCGGACAGGCTGAATTTCACCGGCAGTTTTCTCCGTGCAACAATGTTGGCGGCGGCCCGCGACGCGCGATCCCATGTCTCCGTATTGGTCGACGCGCGGACATGCCGAATGCGAGCGGAAGTTCTCTCCGTGCAACAATGTTCGCGGCTGGCCGCCACTCGCGACGTTGTGTCTCCGCGTTAGCCCAGACGCGGAGAGGCTGAATTTCACCGGCAGTTTTCTCCGTGCAACAATGTTGGCGGCGTCCCGCGACGCGCGATCCCATGTCTCCGTACTGGTCGACGCGCGGACATGCCGAATGCGCGCGGAAGTTCTCTCCGTGCAACAATGTTCGCGGCTGGCCGCCACTCGCGACGTTGTGTCTCCGCGTTAGCCCAGACGCGGAGAGGCTGAATTTCACCGGCAGTTTTCTCCGTGCAACAATGTTGGCGGCGTCCCGCGACGCGCGATCCCATGTCTCCGTACTGGTCGACGCGCGGACATGCCGAATGCGCGCGGAAGTTCTCTCCGTGCAACAATGTTCGCGGCTGGCCGCCACTCGCGACGTTGTGTCTCCGCGTTAGCCCAGACGCGGACAGGCTGAATTTCACCGGCAGTTTTCTCCGTGCAACAATGTTGGCGGCGGCCCGCGACGCGCGATCCCATGTCTCCGTATTGGTCGACGCGCGGACATGCCGAATGCGAGCGGAAGTTCTCTCCGTGCAACAATGTTCGCGGCTGGCCGCCACTCGCGACGTTGTGTCTCCGCGTTAGCCCAGACGCGGAGAGGCTGAATTTCACCGGCAGTTTTCTCCGTGCAACAATGTTGGCGGCGTCCCGCGACGCGCGATCCCATGTCTCCGTACTGGTCGACGCGCGGACATGCCGAATGCGCGCGGAAGTTCTCTCCGTGCAACAATGTTCGCGGCTGGCCGCCACTCGCGACGTTGTGTCTCCGCGTTAGCCCAGACGCGGACAGGCTGAATTTCACCGGCAGTTTTCTCCGTGCAACAATGTTGGCGGCGGCCCGCGACGCGCGATCCCATGTCTCCGTATTGGTCGACGCGCGGACATGCCGAATGCGAGCGGAAGTTCTCTCCGTGCAACAATGTTCGCGGCTGGCCGCCACTCGCGACGTTGTGTCTCCGCGTTAGCCCAGACGCGGAGAGGCTGAATTTCACCGGCAGTTTTCTCCGTGCAACAATGTTGGCGGCGTCCCGCGACGCGCGATCCCATGTCTCCGTACTGGTCGACGCGCGGACATGCCGAATGCGCGCGGAAGTTCTCTCCGTGCAACAATGTTCGCGGCTGGCCGCCACTCGCGACGTTGTGTCTCCGCGTTAGCCCAGACGCGGAGAGGCTGAATTTCACCGGCAGTTTTCTCCGTGCAACAATGTTGGCGGCGTCCCGCGACGCGCGATCCCATGTCTCCGTACTGGTCGACGCGCGGACATGCCGAATGCGCGCGGAAGTTCTCTCCGTGCAACAATGTTCGCGGCTGGCCGCCACTCGCGACGTTGTGTCTCCGCGTTAGCCCAGACGCGGACAGGCTGAATTTCACCGGCAGTTTTCTCCGTGCAACAATGTTGGCGGCGTCCCGCGACGCGCGATCCCATGTCTCCGTACTGGTCGACGCGCGGACATGCCGAATGCGCGCGGAAGTTCTCTCCGTGCAACAATGTTCGCGGCTGGCCGCCACTCGCGACGTTGTGTCTCCGCGTTAGCCCAGACGCGGACAGGCTGAATTTCACCGGCAGTTTTCTCCGTGCAACAATGTTGGCGGCGGCCCGCGACGCGCGATCCCATGTCTCCGTATTGGTCGACGCGCGGACATGCCGAATGCGAGCGGAAGTTCTCTCCGTGCAACAATGTTCGCGGCTGGCCGCCACTCGCGACGTTGTGTCTCCGCGTTAGCCCAGACGCGGAGAGGCTGAATTTCACCGGCAGTTTTCTCCGTGCAACAATGTTGGCGGCGTCCCGCGACGCGCGATCCCATGTCTCCGTACTGGTCGACGCGCGGACATGCCGAATGCGCGCGGAAGTTCTCTCCGTGCAACAATGTTCGCGGCTGGCCGCCACTCGCGACGTTGTGTCTCCGCGTTAGCCCAGACGCGGACAGGCTGAATTTCACCGGCAGTTTTCTCCGTGCAACAATGTTGGCGGCGTCCCGCGACGCGCGATCCCATGTCTCCGTACTGGTCGACGCGCGGACATGCCGAATGCGCGCGGAAGTTCTCTCCGTGCAACAATGTTCGCGGCTGGCCGCCACTCGCGACGTTGTGTCTCCGCGTTAGCCCAGACGCGGACAGGCTGAATTTCACCGGCAGTTTTCTCCGTGCAACAATGTTGGCGGCGTCCCGCGACGCGCGATCCCATGTCTCCGTACTGGTCGACGCGCGGACATGCCGAATGCGCGCGGAAGTTCTCTCCGTGCAACAATGTTCGCGGCTGGCCGCCACTCGCGACGTTGTGTCTCCGCGTTAGCCCAGACGCGGACAGGCTGAATTTCACCGGCAGTTTTCTCCGTGCAACAATGTTGGCGGCGGCCCGCGACGCGCGATCCCATGTCTCCGTATTGGTCGACGCGCGGACATGCCGAATGCGAGCGGAAGTTCTCTCCGTGCAACAATGTTCGCGGCTGGCCGCCACTCGCGACGTTGTGTCTCCGCGTTAGCCCAGACGCGGAGAGGCTGAATTTCACCGGCAGTTTTCTCCGTGCAACAATGTTGGCGGCGTCCCGCGACGCGCGATCCCATGTCTCCGTACTGGTCGACGCGCGGACATGCCGAATGCGCGCGGAAGTTCTCTCCGTGCAACAATGTTCGCGGCTGGCCGCCACTCGCGACGTTGTGTCTCCGCGTTAGCCCAGACGCGGAGAGGCTGAATTTCACCGGCAGTTTTCTCCGTGCAACAATGTTGGCGGCGTCCCGCGACGCGCGATCCCATGTCTCCGTACTGGTCGACGCGCGGACATGCCGAATGCGCGCGGAAGTTCTCTCCGTGCAACAATGTTCGCGGCTGGCCGCCACTCGCGACGTTGTGTCTCCGCGTTAGCCCAGACGCGGAGAGGCTGAATTTCACCGGCAGTTTTCTCCGTGCAACAATGTTGGCGGCGTCCCGCGACGCGCGATCCCATGTCTCCGTACTGGTCGACGCGCGGACATGCCGAATGCGCGCGGAAGTTCTCTCCGTGCAACAATGTTCGCGGCTGGCCGCCACTCGCGACGTTGTGTCTCCGCGTTAGCCCAGACGCGGACAGGCTGAATTTCACCGGCAGTTTTCTCCGTGCAACAATGTTGGCGGCGTCCCGCGACGCGCGATCCCATGTCTCCGTACTGGTCGACGCGCGGACATGCCGAATGCGCGCGGAAGTTCTCTCCGTGCAACAATGTTCGCGGCTGGCCGCCACTCGCGACGTTGTGTCTCCGCGTTAGCCCAGACGCGGACAGGCTGAATTTCACCGGCAGTTTTCTCCGTGCAACAATGTTGGCGGCGTCCCGCGACGCGCGATCCCATGTCTCCGTACTGGTCGACGCGCGGACATGCCGAATGCGCGCGGAAGTTCTCTCCGTGCAACAATGTTCGCGGCTGGCCGCCACTCGCGACGTTGTGTCTCCGCGTTAGCCCAGACGCGGACAGGCTGAATTTCACCGGCAGTTTTCTCCGTGCAACAATGTTGGCGGCGTCCCGCGACGCGCGATCCCATGTCTCCGTACTGGTCGACGCGCGGACATGCCGAATGCGCGCGGAAGTTCTCTCCGTGCAACAATGTTCGCGGCTGGCCGCCACTCGCGACGTTGTGTCTCCGCGTTAGCCCAGACGCGGACAGGCTGAATTTCACCGGCAGTTTTCTCCGTGCAACAATGTTGGCGGCGGCCCGCGACGCGCGATCCCATGTCTCCGTATTGGTCGACGCGCGGACATGCCGAATGCGAGCGGAAGTTCTCTCCGTGCAACAATGTTCGCGGCTGGCCGCCACTCGCGACGTTGTGTCTCCGCGTTAGCCCAGACGCGGAGAGGCTGAATTTCACCGGCAGTTTTCTCCGTGCAACAATGTTGGCGGCGTCCCGCGACGCGCGATCCCATGTCTCCGTACTGGTCGACGCGCGGACATGCCGAATGCGCGCGGAAGTTCTCTCCGTGCAACAATGTTCGCGGCTGGCCGCCACTCGCGACGTTGTGTCTCCGCGTTAGCCCAGACGCGGAGAGGCTGAATTTCACCGGCAGTTTTCTCCGTGCAACAATGTTGGCGGCGTCCCGCGACGCGCGATCCCATGTCTCCGTACTGGTCGACGCGCGGACATGCCGAATGCGCGCGGAAGTTCTCTCCGTGCAACAATGTTCGCGGCTGGCCGCCACTCGCGACGTTGTGTCTCCGCGTTAGCCCAGACGCGGACAGGCTGAATTTCACCGGCAGTTTTCTCCGTGCAACAATGTTGGCGGCGTCCCGCGACGCGCGATCCCATGTCTCCGTACTGGTCGACGCGCGGACATGCCGAATGCGCGCGGAAGTTCTCTCCGTGCAACAATGTTCGCGGCTGGCCGCCACTCGCGACGTTGTGTCTCCGCGTTAGCCCAGACGCGGACAGGCTGAATTTCACCGGCAGTTTTCTCCGTGCAACAATGTTGGCGGCGTCCCGCGACGCGCGATCCCATGTCTCCGTACTGGTCGACGCGCGGACATGCCGAATGCGCGCGGAAGTTCTCTCCGTGCAACAATGTTCGCGGCTGGCCGCCACTCGCGACGTTGTGTCTCCGCGTTAGCCCAGACACGGACAGGCTGAATTTCACCGGCAGTTTTCTCCGTGCAACAATGTTGGCGGCGGCCCGCGACGCGCGATCCCATGTCTCCGTACTGGTCGACGCGCGGACATGCCGAATGCGAGCGGACGTTCCCTCCGTGCAACGATGTTCGCGGCTGGCCGCCACTCGCGACGTTGTGTCTCCGCGTTAGCCCAGACACGGACAGGCTGAATTTCACCGGCAGTTTTCTCCGTGCAACAATGTTGGCGGCGGCCCGCGACGCGCGATCCCATGTCTCCGTACTGGTCGACGCGCGGACATGCCGAATGCGAGCGGACGTTCCCTCCGTGCAACGATGTTCGCGGCTGGCCGCCACTCGCGACGTTGTGTCTCCGCGTTAGCCCAGACGCGGACAGGCTGAATTTCAGCGGCAGTTTTCTCCGTGCAACAAAGTTGGCGGCGGCCCGCGACGCGCGATCCCATGTCTCCGTACTGGTCGACGCGCGGACATGCCGAATGCGAGCGGACGTTCCCTCCGTGCAACGATGTTCGCGGCTAGCCGCCACTCGCGACGTTGTGTCTCCGCGTTAGCCCAGACGCGGACAGGCTGAATTTCACCGGCAGTTTTCTCCGTGCAACAATGTTGGCGGCGGCCCGCGACGCGCGATCCCATGTCTCCGTAGTGGTCGACGAGCGGACATGCCGAATGCGAGCGGACGTTCCCTCCGTGCAACGATGTTCGCGGCTGGCCGCCACTCGCGACGTTGTGTCTCCGCGTTAGCCCAGACGCGGACAGGCTGAATTTCACTGGCAGTTTTCTCCGTGCAACAATGTTGGCGGCGGCCCGCGACGCGCGATCCCATGTCTCCGTACTGGTCGACGCGCGGACATGCCGAATGCGAGCGGACGTTCCCTCCGTGCAACGATGTTCGCGGCTGGCCGCCACTCGCGACGTTGTGTCTCCGCGTTAGCCCAGACGCGGACAGGCTGAATTTCAGCGGCAGTTTTCTCCGTGCAACAAAGTTGGCGGCGGCCCGCGACGCGCGATCCCATGTCTCCGTACTGGTCGACGCGCGGACATGCCGAATGCGAGCGGACGTTCCCTCCGTGCAACGATGTTCGCGGCTGGCCGCCACTCGCGACGTTGTGTCTCCGCGTTAGCCCAGACGCGGACAGGCTGAATTTCACCGGCAGTTTTCTCCGTGCAACAATGTTGGCGGCGGCCCGCGACGCGCGATCCCATGTCTCCGTAGTGGTCGACGAGCGGACATGCCGAATGCGTGCGGACGTTCCCTCCGTGCAACGATGTTCGCGGCTGGCCGCCACTCGCGACGTTGTGTCTCCGCGTTAGCCCAGACACGGACAGGCTGAATTTCACCGGCAGTTTTCTCCGTGCAACAATGTTGGCGGCGGCCCGCGACGCGCGATCCCATGTCTCCGTACTGGTCGACGCGCGGACATGCCGAATGCGAGCGGACGTTCCCTCCGTGCAACGATGTTCGCGGCTGGCCGCCACTCGCGACGTTGTGTCTCCGCGTTAGCCCAGACGCGGACAGGCTGAATTTCAGCGGCAGTTTTCTCCGTGCAACAAAGTTGGCGGCGGCCCGCGACGCGCGATCCCATGTCTCCGTACTGGTCGACGCGCGGACATGCCGAATGCGAGCGGACGTTCCCTCCGTGCAACGATGTTCGCGGCTAGCCGCCACTCGCGACGTTGTGTCTCCGCGTTAGCCCAGACGCGGACAGGCTGAATTTCACCGGCAGTTTCCTCCGTGCAACAATGTTGGCGGCGGCCCGCGACGCGCGATCCCATGTCTCCGTAGTGGTCGACGAGCGGACATGCCGAATGCGAGCGGACGTTCCCTCCGTGCAACGATGTTCGCGGCTGGCCGCCACTCGCGACGTTGTGTCTCCGCGTTAGCCCAGACGCGGACAGGCTGAATTTCACTGGCAGTTTTCTCCGTGCAACAATGTTGGCGGCGGCCCGCGACGCGCGATCCCATGTCTCCGTACTGGTCGACGCGCGGACATGCCGAATGCGAGCGGACGTTCCCTCCGTGCAACGATGTTCGCGGCTGGCCGCCACTCGCGACGTTGTGTCTCCGCGTTAGCCCAGACGCGGACAGGCTGAATTTCAGCGGCAGTTTTCTCCGTGCAACAAAGTTGGCGGCGGCCCGCGACGCGCGATCCCATGTCTCCGTACTGGTCGACGCGCGGACATGCCGAATGCGAGCGGACGTTCCCTCCGTGCAACGATGTTCGCGGCTGGCCGCCACTCGCGACGTTGTGTCTCCGCGTTAGCCCAGACGCGGACAGGCTGAATTTCACCGGCAGTTTTCTCCGTGCAACAATGTTGGCGGCGGCCCGCGACGCGCGATCCCATGTCTCCGTAGTGGTCGACGAGCGGACATGCCGAATGCGTGCGGACGTTCCCTCCGTGCAACGATGTTCGCGGCTGGCCGCCACTCGCGACGTTGTGTCTCCGCGTTAGCCCAGACGCGGACAGGCTGAATTTCACCGGCAGTTTTCTCCGTGCAACAATGTTGGCGGCGGCCCGCGACGCGCGATCCCATGTCTCCGTAGTGGTCGACGAGCGGACATGCCGAATGCGTGCGGACGTTCCCTCCGTGCAACGATGTTCGCGGCTGGCCGCCACTCGCGACGTTGTGTCTCCGCGTTAGCCCAGACGCGGACAGGCTGAATTTCACTGGCAGTTTTCTCCGTGCAACAATGTTGGCGGCGGTACGCGACGCGCGATCCCATGTCTCCGTACTGGTCGACGCGCGGACATGCCGAATGCGAGCGGACGTTCCCTCCGTGCAACGATGTTCGCGGCTGGCCGCCACTCGCGACGTTGTGTCTCCGCGTTAGCCCAGACGCGGACAGGCTGAATTTCAGCGGCAGTTTTCTCCGTGCAACAATGTTGGCGGCGTCCCGCGACGCGCGATCCCATGTCTCCGTACTGGTCGACGCGCGGACATGCCGAATGCGCGCGGAAGTTCTCTCCGTGCAACAATGTTCGCGGCTGGCCGCCACTCGCGACGTTGTGTCTCCGCGTTAGCCCAGACGCGGACAGGCTGAATTTCACCGGCAGTTTTCTCCGTGCAACAATGTTGGCGGCGTCCCGCGACGCGCGATCCCATGTCTCCGTACTGGTCGACGCGCGGACATGCCGAATGCGCGCGGAAGTTCTCTCCGTGCAACAATGTTCGCGGCTGGCCGCCACTCGCGACGTTGTGTCTCCGCGTTAGCCCAGACGCGGACAGGCTGAATTTCACCGGCAGTTTTCTCCGTGCAACAATGTTGGCGGCGGCCCGCGACGCGCGATCCCATGTCTCCGTATTGGTCGACGCGCGGACATGCCGAATGCGAGCGGAAGTTCTCTCCGTGCAACAATGTTCGCGGCTGGCCGCCACTCGCGACGTTGTGTCTCCGCGTTAGCCCAGACGCGGAGAGGCTGAATTTCACCGGCAGTTTTCTCCGTGCAACAATGTTGGCGGCGTCCCGCGACGCGCGATCCCATGTCTCCGTACTGGTCGACGCGCGGACATGCCGAATGCGCGCGGAAGTTCTCTCCGTGCAACAATGTTCGCGGCTGGCCGCCACTCGCGACGTTGTGTCTCCGCGTTAGCCCAGACGCGGAGAGGCTGAATTTCACCGGCAGTTTTCTCCGTGCAACAATGTTGGCGGCGTCCCGCGACGCGCGATCCCATGTCTCCGTACTGGTCGACGCGCGGACATGCCGAATGCGCGCGGAAGTTCTCTCCGTGCAACAATGTTCGCGGCTGGCCGCCACTCGCGACGTTGTGTCTCCGCGTTAGCCCAGACGCGGACAGGCTGAATTTCACCGGCAGTTTTCTCCGTGCAACAATGTTGGCGGCGTCCCGCGACGCGCGATCCCATGTCTCCGTACTGGTCGACGCGCGGACATGCCGAATGCGCGCGGAAGTTCTCTCCGTGCAACAATGTTCGCGGCTGGCCGCCACTCGCGACGTTGTGTCTCCGCGTTAGCCCAGACGCGGACAGGCTGAATTTCACCGGCAGTTTTCTCCGTGCAACAATGTTGGCGGCGTCCCGCGACGCGCGATCCCATGTCTCCGTACTGGTCGACGCGCGGACATGCCGAATGCGCGCGGAAGTTCTCTCCGTGCAACAATGTTCGCGGCTGGCCGCCACTCGCGACGTTGTGTCTCCGCGTTAGCCCAGACGCGGACAGGCTGAATTTCACCGGCAGTTTTCTCCGTGCAACAATGTTGGCGGCGTCCCGCGACGCGCGATCCCATGTCTCCGTACTGGTCGACGCGCGGACATGCCGAATGCGCGCGGAAGTTCTCTCCGTGCAACAATGTTCGCGGCTGGCCGCCACTCGCGACGTTGTGTCTCCGCGTTAGCCCAGACGCGGACAGGCTGAATTTCACCGGCAGTTTTCTCCGTGCAACAATGTTGGCGGCGTCCCGCGACGCGCGATCCCATGTCTCCGTACTGGTCGACGCGCGGACATGCCGAATGCGCGCGGAAGTTCTCTCCGTGCAACAATGTTCGCGGCTGGCCGCCACTCGCGACGTTGTGTCTCCGCGTTAGCCCAGACGCGGACAGGCTGAATTTCACCGGCAGTTTTCTCCGTGCAACAATGTTGGCGGCGGCCCGCGACGCGCGATCCCATGTCTCCGTATTGGTCGACGCGCGGACATGCCGAATGCGAGCGGAAGTTCTCTCCGTGCAACAATGTTCGCGGCTGGCCGCCACTCGCGACGTTGTGTCTCCGCGTTAGCCCAGACGCGGACAGGCTGAATTTCACCGGCAGTTTTCTCCGTGCAACAATGTTGGCGGCGGCCCGCGACGCGCGATCCCATGTCTCCGTACTGGTCGACGCGCGGACATGCCGAATGCGCGCGGAAGTTCTCTCCGTGCAACAATGTTCGCGGCTGGCCGCCACTCGCGACGTTGTGTCTCCGCGTTAGCCCAGACGCGGACAGGCTGAATTTCACCGGCAGTTTTCTCCGTGCAACAATGTTGGCGGCGGCCCGCGACGCGCGATCCCATGTCTCCGTACTGGTCGACGCGCGGACATGCCGAATGCGAGCGGACGTTCCCTCCGTGCAACGATGTTCGCGGCTGGCCGCCACTCGCGACGTTGTGTCTCCGCGTTAGCCCAGACGCGGACAGGCTGAATTTCACCGGCAGTTTTCTCCGTGCAACAATGTTGGCGGCGGCCCGCGACGCGCGATCCCATGTCTCCGTACTGGTCGACGCGCGGACATGCCGAATGCGAGCGGACGTTCCCTCCGTGCAACGATGTTCGCGGCTGGCCGCCACTCGCGACGTTGTGTCTCCGCGTTAGCCCAGACACGGACAGGCTGAATTTCACCGGCAGTTTTCTCCGTGCAACAATGTTGGCGGCGGCCCGCGA
Organism: Xylocopa violacea; assembly: GCA_963969225.1. Taxonomy (NCBI): domain Eukaryota; kingdom Metazoa; phylum Arthropoda; class Insecta; order Hymenoptera; family Apidae; genus Xylocopa; species Xylocopa violacea. Next base: position 14,839,287 of record CAXAJV010000005.1, on the reverse strand, counting down.
CGCGCGATCCCATGTCTCCGTACTGGTCGACGCGCGGACATGCCGAATGCGAGCGGACGTTCCCTCCGTGCAACGATGTTCGCGGCTGGCCGCCACTCGCGACGTTGTGTCTCCGCGTTAGCCCAGACGCGGACAGGCTGAATTTCAGCGGCAGTTTTCTCCGTGCAACAAAGTTGGCGGCGGCCCGCGACGCGCGATCCCATGTCTCCGTACTGGTCGACGCGCGGACATGCCGAATGCGAGCGGACGTTCCCTCCGTGCAACGATGTTCGCGGCTAGCCGCCACTCGCGACGTTGTGTCTCCGCGTTAGCCCAGACGCGGACAGGCTGAATTTCACCGGCAGTTTTCTCCGTGCAACAATGTTGGCGGCGGCCCGCGACGCGCGATCCCATGTCTCCGTAGTGGTCGACGAGCGGACATGCCGAATGCGAGCGGACGTTCCCTCCGTGCAACGATGTTCGCGGCTGGCCGCCACTCGCGACGTTGTGTCTCCGCGTTAGCCCAGACGCGGACAGGCTGAATTTCACTGGCAGTTTTCTCCGTGCAACAATGTTGGCGGCGGCCCGCGACGCGCGATCCCATGTCTCCGTACTGGTCGACGCGCGGACATGCCGAATGCGAGCGGACGTTCCCTCCGTGCAACGATGTTCGCGGCTGGCCGCCACTCGCGACGTTGTGTCTCCGCGTTAGCCCAGACGCGGACAGGCTGAATTTCAGCGGCAGTTTTCTCCGTGCAACAAAGTTGGCGGCGGCCCGCGACGCGCGATCCCATGTCTCCGTACTGGTCGACGCGCGGACATGCCGAATGCGAGCGGACGTTCCCTCCGTGCAACGATGTTCGCGGCTGGCCGCCACTCGCGACGTTGTGTCTCCGCGTTAGCCCAGACGCGGACAGGCTGAATTTCACCGGCAGTTTTCTCCGTGCAACAATGTTGGCGGCGGCCCGCGACGCGCGATCCCATGTCTCCGTAGTGGTCGACGAGCGGACATGCCGAATGCGTGCGGACGTTCCCTCCGTGCAACGATGTTCGCGGCTGGCCGCCACTCGCGACGTTGTGTCTCCGCGTTAGCCCAGACACGGACAGGCTGAATTTCACCGGCAGTTTTCTCCGTGCAACAATGTTGGCGGCGGCCCGCGACGCGCGATCCCATGTCTCCGTACTGGTCGACGCGCGGACATGCCGAATGCGAGCGGACGTTCCCTCCGTGCAACGATGTTCGCGGCTGGCCGCCACTCGCGACGTTGTGTCTCCGCGTTAGCCCAGACGCGGACAGGCTGAATTTCAGCGGCAGTTTTCTCCGTGCAACAAAGTTGGCGGCGGCCCGCGACGCGCGATCCCATGTCTCCGTACTGGTCGACGCGCGGACATGCCGAATGCGAGCGGACGTTCCCTCCGTGCAACGATGTTCGCGGCTAGCCGCCACTCGCGACGTTGTGTCTCCGCGTTAGCCCAGACGCGGACAGGCTGAATTTCACCGGCAGTTTTCTCCGTGCAACAATGTTGGCGGCGGCCCGCGACGCGCGATCCCATGTCTCCGTAGTGGTCGACGAGCGGACATGCCGAATGCGAGCGGACGTTCCCTCCGTGCAACGATGTTCGCGGCTGGCCGCCACTCGCGACGTTGTGTCTCCGCGTTAGCCCAGACGCGGACAGGCTGAATTTCACTGGCAGTTTTCTCCGTGCAACAATGTTGGCGGCGGCCCGCGACGCGCGATCCCATGTCTTCGTACTGGTCGACGCGCGGACATGCCGAATGCGAGCGGACGTTCCCTCCGTGCAACGATGTTCGCGGCTGGCCGCCACTCGCGACGTTGTGTCTCCGCGTTAGCCCAGACGCGGACAGGCTGAATTTCACTGGCAGTTTTCTCCGTGCAACAATGTTGGCGGCGGCCCGCGACGCGCGATCCCATGTCTTCGTACTGGTCGACGCGCGGACATGCCGAATGCGAGCGGACGTTCCCTCCGTGCAACGATGTTCGCGGCTGGCCGCCACTCGCGACGTTGTGTCTCCGCGTTAGCCCAGACGCGGACAGGCTGAATTTCAGCGGCAGTTTTCTCCGTGCAACAAAGTTGGCGGCGGCCCGCGACGCGCGATCCCATGTCTCCGTACTGGTCGACGCGCGGACATGCCGAATGCGAGCGGACGTTCCCTCCGTGCAACGATGTTCGCGGCTGGCCGCCACTCGCGACGTTGTGTCTCCGCGTTAGCCCAGACGCGGACAGGCTGAATTTCACCGGCAGTTTTCTCCGTGCAACAATGTTGGCGGCGGCCCGCGACGCGCGATCCCATGTCTCCGTAGTGGTCGACGAGCGGACATGCCGAATGCGAGCGGACGTTCCCTCCGTGCAACGATGTTCGCGGCTGGCCGCCACTCGCGACGTTGTGTCTCCGCGTTAGCCCAGACGCGGACAGGCTGAATTTCACTGGCAGTTTTCTCCGTGCAACAATGTTGGCGGAGGCCCGCGACGCGCGATCCCATGTCTCCGTACTGGTCGACGCGCGGACATGCCGAATGCGAGCGGACGTTCCCTCCGTGCAACGATGTTCGCGGCTGGCCGCCACTCGCGACGTTGTGTCTCCGCGTTAGCCCAGACGCGGACAGGCTGAATTTCAGCGGCAGTTTTCTCCGTGCAACAAAGTTGGCGGCGGCCCGCGACGCGCGATCCCATGTCTCCGTACTGGTCGACGCGCGGACATGCCGAATGCGAGCGGACGTTCCCTCCGTGCAACGATGTTCGCGGCTGGCCGCCACTCGCGACGTTGTGTCTCCGCGTTAGCCCAGACGCGGACAGGCTGAATTTCACCGGCAGTTTTCTCCGTGCAACAATGTTGGCGGCGTCCCGCGACGCGCGATCCCATGTCTCCGTACTGGTCGACGCGCGGACATGCCGAATGCGAGCGGAAGTTCTCTCCGTGCAACAATGTTCGCGGCTGGCCGCCACTGGCGATATTATGTCTCCATATTACCCCAGACGCAGACAGGCTGAATTTCACCGGCAGTTTTCTCCGTGCAACAATGTTGGCGGCGTCCCGCGACGCGCGATCCTATGTCTCCATATTTGTCGAGGCGCGGACATGCTGTATGTGAGCGGAAGTTCTCTCCGTGCAACAATGTTCGCGGCTGGCCGCCACTCGCGATGTTATGTCTCCATATTAGCCGAGACGCGGACAGGCTGAATTTCACCGGCAGTTTTCTCCGTGCAACAATGTTTGCGGCGGCCCGCGACGCGCGATCCCATGCCTCCGTATTGGTCGACGAGCGGACATGCCGAATGCGAGCGGACGTTCCCTCCGTGCAACGATGTTCGCGGCTGGCCGCCACTCGCGACGTTGTGTCTCCGCGTTAGCCCAGACGCGGACAGGCTGAATTTCAGCGGCAGTTTTCTCCGTGCAACAAAGTTGGCGGCGGCCCGCGACGCGCGATCCCATGTCTCCGTACTGGTCGACGCGCGGACATGCCGAATACGAGCGGACGTTCCCTCCGTGCAACGATGTTCGCGGCTGGCCGCCACTCGCGACGTTGTGACTCCGCGTTAGCCCAGACGCGGACAGGCTGAATTTCACCGGCAGTTTTCTCCGTGCAACAATGTTGGCGGCGGCCCGCGACGCGCGATCCCATGTCTCCGTATTGGTCGACGCGCGGACATGCCGAATGCGAGCGGAAGTTCTCTCCGTGCAACGATGTTCGCGGCTGGCCGCCACTCGCGACGTTGTGACTCCGCGTTAGCCCAGACGCGGACAGGCTGAATTTCACCGGCAGTTTTCTCCGTGCAACAATGTTGGCGGCGGCCCGCGACGCGCGATCCCATGTCTCCGTATTGGTCGACGCGCGGACATGCCGAATGCGAGCGGAAGTTCTCTCCGTGCAACAATGTTCGCGGCTGGCCGCCACTCGCGATGTTATGTCTCCATATTAGCCGAGACGCGGACAGGCTGAATTTCACCGGCAGTTTTCTCCGTGCAACAATGTTGGCGGCGGCCCGCGACGCGCGATCCCATGTCTCCGTATTGGTCGACGCGCGGACATGCCGAATGCGAGCGGAAGTTCTCTCCGTGCAACAATGTTCGCGGCTGGCCGCCACTCGCGACGTTGTGTCTCCGCGTTAGCCCAGACGCGGAGAGGCTGAATTTCACCGGCAGTTTTCTCCGTGCAACAATGTTGGCGGCGTCCCGCGACGCGCGATCCCATGTCTCCGTACTGGTCGACGCGCGGACATGCCGAATGCGCGCGGAAGTTCTCTCCGTGCAACAATGTTCGCGGCTGGCCGCCACTCGCGACGTTGTGTCTCCGCGTTAGCCCAGACGCGGACAGGCTGAATTTCACCGGCAGTTTTCTCCGTGCAACAATGTTGGCGGCGGCCCGCGACGCGCGATCCCATGTCTCCGTATTGGTCGACGCGCGGACATGCCGAATGCGAGCGGAAGTTCTCTCCGTGCAACAATGTTCGCGGCTGGCCGCCACTCGCGACGTTGTGTCTCCGCGTTAGCCCAGACGCGGAGAGGCTGAATTTCACCGGCAGTTTTCTCCGTGCAACAATGTTGGCGGCGTCCCGCGACGCGCGATCCCATGTCTCCGTACTGGTCGACGCGCGGACATGCCGAATGCGCGCGGAAGTTCTCTCCGTGCAACAATGTTCGCGGCTGGCCGCCACTCGCGACGTTGTGTCTCCGCGTTAGCCCAGACGCGGACAGGCTGAATTTCACCGGCAGTTTTCTCCGTGCAACAATGTTGGCGGCGTCCCGCGACGCGCGATCCCATGTCTCCGTACTGGTCGACGCGCGGACATGCCGAATGCGCGCGGAAGTTCTCTCCGTGCAACAATGTTCGCGGCTGGCCGCCACTCGCGACGTTGTGTCTCCGCGTTAGCCCAGACGCGGACAGGCTGAATTTCACCGGCAGTTTTCTCCGTGCAACAATGTTGGCGGCGGCCCGCGACGCGCGATCCCATGTCTCCGTATTGGTCGACGCGCGGACATGCCGAATGCGAGCGGAAGTTCTCTCCGTGCAACAATGTTCGCGGCTGGCCGCCACTCGCGACGTTGTGTCTCCGCGTTAGCCCAGACGCGGAGAGGCTGAATTTCACCGGCAGTTTTCTCCGTGCAACAATGTTGGCGGCGTCCCGCGACGCGCGATCCCATGTCTCCGTACTGGTCGACGCGCGGACATGCCGAATGCGCGCGGAAGTTCTCTCCGTGCAACAATGTTCGCGGCTGGCCGCCACTCGCGACGTTGTGTCTCCGCGTTAGCCCAGACGCGGACAGGCTGAATTTCACCGGCAGTTTTCTCCGTGCAACAATGTTGGCGGCGTCCCGCGACGCGCGATCCCATGTCTCCGTACTGGTCGACGCGCGGACATGCCGAATGCGCGCGGAAGTTCTCTCCGTGCAACAATGTTCGCGGCTGGCCGCCACTCGCGACGTTGTGTCTCCGCGTTAGCCCAGACGCGGACAGGCTGAATTTCACTGGCAGTTTTCTCCGTGCAACAATGTTGGCGGCGGCCCGCGACGCGCGATCCCATGTCTCCGTATTGGTCGACGCGCGGACATGCCGAATGCGAGCGGACGTTCCCTCCGTGCAACGATGTTCGCGGCTGGCCGCCACTCGCGACGTTGTGTCTCCGCGTTAGCCCAGACGCGGACAGGCTGAATTTCAGCGGCAGTTTTCTCCGTGCAACAATGTTGGCGGCGGCCCGCGACGCGCGATCCCATGTCTCCGTAGTGGTCGACGAGCGGACATGCCGAATGCGAGCGGACGTTCCCTCCGTGCAACGATGTTCGCGGCTGGCCGCCACTCGCGACGTTGTGTCTCCGCGTTAGCCCAGACGCGGACAGGCTGAATTTCACTGGCAGTTTTCTCCGTGCAACAATGTTGGCGGCGGCCCGCGACGCGCGATCCCATGTCTCCGTACTGGTCGACGCGCGGACATGCCGAATGCGAGCGGACGTTCCCTCCGTGCAACGATGTTCGCGGCTGGCCGCCACTCGCGACGTTGTGTCTCCGCGTTAGCCCAGACTCGGACAGGCTGAATTTCAGCGGCAGTTTTCTCCGTGCAACAAAGTTGGCGGCGGCCCGCGACGCGCGATCCCATGTCTCCGTATTGGTCGACGCGCGGACATGCCGAATGCGAGCGGAAGTTCTCTCCGTGCAACAATGTTCGCGGCTGGCCGCCACTCGCGACGTTGTGTCTCCGCGTTAGCCCAGACGCGGAGAGGCTGAATTTCACCGGCAGTTTTCTCCGTGCAACAATGTTGGCGGCGTCCCGCGACGCGCGATCCCATGTCTCCGTACTGGTCGACGCGCGGACATGCCGAATGCGCGCGGAAGTTCTCTCCGTGCAACAATGTTCGCGGCTGGCCGCCACTCGCGACGTTGTGTCTCCGCGTTAGCCCAGACGCGGACAGGCTGAATTTCACCGGCAGTTTTCTCCGTGCAACAATGTTGGCGGCGTCCCGCGACGCGCGATCCCATGTCTCCGTACTGGTCGACGCGCGGACATGCCGAATGCGCGCGGAAGTTCTCTCCGTGCAACAATGTTCGCGGCTGGCCGCCACTCGCGACGTTGTGTCTCCGCGTTAGCCCAGACGCGGACAGGCTGAATTTCACTGGCAGTTTTCTCCGTGCAACAATGTTGGCGGCGGCCCGCGACGCGCGATCCCATGTCTCCGTATTGGTCGACGCGCGGACATGCCGAATGCGAGCGGACGTTCCCTCCGTGCAACGATGTTCGCGGCTGGCCGCCACTCGCGACGTTGTGTCTCCGCGTTAGCCCAGACGCGGACAGGCTGAATTTCAGCGGCAGTTTTCTCCGTGCAACAATGTTGGCGGCGGCCCGCGACGCGCGATCCCATGTCTCCGTAGTGGTCGACGAGCGGACATGCCGAATGCGAGCGGACGTTCCCTCCGTGCAACGATGTTCGCGGCTGGCCGCCACTCGCGACGTTGTGTCTCCGCGTTAGCCCAGACGCGGACAGGCTGAATTTCACTGGCAGTTTTCTCCGTGCAACAATGTTGGCGGCGGCCCGCGACGCGCGATCCCATGTCTCCGTACTGGTCGACGCGCGGACATGCCGAATGCGAGCGGACGTTCCCTCCGTGCAACGATGTTCGCGGCTGGCCGCCACTCGCGACGTTGTGTCTCCGCGTTAGCCCAGACTCGGACAGGCTGAATTTCAGCGGCAGTTTTCTCCGTGCAACAAAGTTGGCGGCGGCCCGCGACGCGCAATCCCATGTCTCCGTACTGGTCGACGCGCGGACATGCCGAATGCGAGCGGACGTTCCCTCCGTGCAACGATGTTCGCGGCTGGCCGCCACTCGCGACGTTGTGTCTCCGCGTTAGCCCAGACTCGGACAGGCTGAATTTCAGCGGCAGTTTTCTCCGTGCAACAAAGTTGGCGGCGGCCCGCGACGCGCGATCCCATGTCTCCGTACTGGTCGACGCGCGGACATGCCGAATGCGAGCGGACGTTCCCTCCGTGCAACGATGTTCGCGGCTGGCCGCCACTCGCGACGTTGTGTCTCCGCGTTAGCCCAGACGCGGACAGGCTGAATTTCACCGGCAGTTTTCTCCGTGCAACAATGTTGGCGGCGGCCCGCGACGCGCGATCCCATGTCTCCGTAGTGGTCGACGAGCGGACATGCCGAATGCGAGCGGACGTTCCCTCCGTGCAACGATGTTCGCGGCTGGCCGCCACTCGCGACGTTGTGTCTCCGCGTTAGCCCAGACGCGGACAGGCTGAATTTCACTGGCAGTTTTCTCCGTGCAACAATGTTGGCGGCGGCCCGCGACGCGCGATCCCATGTCTCCGTACTGGTCGACGCGCGGACATGCCGAATGCGAGCGGACGTTCCCTCCGTGCAACGATGTTCGCGGCTGGCCGCCACTCGCGACGTTGTGTCTCCGCGTTAGCCCAGACGCGGACAGGCTGAATTTCAGCGGCAGTTTTCTCCGTGCAACAAAGTTGGCGGCGGCCCGCGACGCGCGATCCCATGTCTCCGTACTGGTCGACGCGCGGACATGCCGAATGCGAGCGGACGTTCCCTCCGTGCAACGATGTTCGCGGCTGGCCGCCACTCGCGACGTTGTGTCTCCGCGTTAGCCCAGACGCGGACAGGCTGAATTTCACCGGCAGTTTTCTCCGTGCAACAATGTTGGCGGCGGCCCGCGACGCGCGATCCCATGTCTCCGTAGTGGTCGACGAGCGGACATGCCGAATGCGAGCGGACGTTCCCTCCGTGCAACGATGTTCGCGGCTGGCCGCCACTCGCGACGTTGTGTCTCCGCGTTAGCCCAGACGCGGACAGGCTGAATTTCAGCGGCAGTTTTCTCCGTGCAACAATGTTGGCGGCGGCCCGCGACGCGCGATCCCATGTCTCCGTAGTGGTCGACGAGCGGACATGCCGAATGCGAGCGGACGTTCCCTCCGTGCAACGATGTTCGCGGCTGGCCGCCACTCGCGACGTTGTGTCTCCGCGTTAGCCCAGACGCGGACAGGCTGAATTTCACTGGCAGTTTTCTCCGTGCAACAATGTTGGCGGCGGCCCGCGACGCGCGATCCCATGTCTCCGTACTGGTCGACGCGCGGACATGCCGAATGCGAGCGGACGTTCCCTCCGTGCAACGATGTTCGCGGCTGGCCGCCACTCGCGACGTTGTGTCTCCGCGTTAGCCCAGACTCGGACAGGCTGAATTTCAGCGGCAGTTTTCTCCGTGCAACAAAGTTGGCGGCGGCCCGCGACGCGCGATCCCATGTCTCCGTACTGGTCGACGCGCGGACATGCCGAATGCGAGCGGACGTTCCCTCCGTGCAACGATGTTCGCGGCTGGCCGCCACTCGCGACGTTGTGTCTCCGCGTTAGCCCAGACGCGGACAGGCTGAATTTCACCGGCAGTTTTCTCCGTGCAACAATGTTGGCGGCGGCCCGCGACGCGCGATCCCATGTCTCCGTAGTGGTCGACGAGCGGACATGCCGAATGCGAGCGGACGTTCCCTCCGTGCAACGATGTTCGCGGCTGGCCGCCACTCGCGACGTTGTGTCTCCGCGTTAGCCCAGACGCGGACAGGCTGAATTTCACTGGCAGTTTTCTCCGTGCAACAATGTTGGCGGCGGCCCGCGACGCGCGATCCCATGTCTCCGTACTGGTCGACGCGCGGACATGCCGAATGCGAGCGGACGTTCCCTCCGTGCAACGATGTTCGCGGCTGGCCGCCACTCGCGACGTTGTGACTCCGCGTTAGCCCAGACGCGGACAGGCTGAATTTCACCGGCAGTTTTCTCCGTGCAACAATGTTGGCGGCGGCCCGCGACGCGCGATCCCATGTCTCCGTACTGGTCGACGCGCGGACATGCCGAATGCGAGCGGACGTTCACTCCGTGCAACGATGTTCGCGGCTGGCCGCCACTCGCGACGTTGTGTCTCCGCGTTAGCCCAGACGCGGACAGGCTGAATTTCACCGGCAGTTTTCTCCGTGCAACAATGTTGGCGGCGGCCCGCGACGCGCGATCCCATGCCTCCGCATTGGTCGACGCGCGGACATGCCGAATGCGAGCGGAAGTTCCCTCCGTGCAACGATGTTCGCGGCTGGCCGCCACTCGCGACGTTGTGTCTCCGCGTTAGCCCAGACGCGGACAGGCTGAATTTCACCGGCAGTTTTCTCCGTGCAACAATGTTGGCGGCGGCCCGCGACGCGCGATCCCATGTCTCCGTACTGGTCGACGCGCGGACATGCCGAATGCGAGCGGACGTTCGCTCCGTGCAACGATGTTCGCGGCTGGCCGCCAGTCGCGACGTTGTGTCTCCGCGTTAGCCCAGACGCGGACAGGCTGAATTTCACTGGCAGTTTTCTCAGTGCAACAATGTTGGCGGCGGCCCGCGACGCGCGATCCCATGTCTCCGTACTGGTCGACGCGCGGACATGCCGAATGCGAGCGGACGTTCCCTCCGTGCAACGATGTTCGCGGCTGGCCGCCACTCGCGACGTTGTGTCTCCGCGTTAGCCCAGACGCGGACAGGCTGAATTTCAGCGGCAGTTTTCTCCGTGCAACAAAGTTGGCGGCGGCCCGCGACGCGCGATCCCATGTCTCCGTACTGGTCGACGCGCGGGCATGCCGAATGCGAGCGGACGTTCCCTCCGTGCAACGATGTTCGCGGTTGGCCGCCACTCGCGACGTTGTGTTTCCGCGTTAGCCCAGACGCGGACAGGCTGAATTTCACCGGCAGTTTTCTCCGTGCAACAATGTTGGCGGCGGCCCGCGACGCGCGATCCCATGTCTCCGTAGTGGTCGACGAGCGGACATGCCGAATGCGAGCGGACGTTCCCTCCGTGCAACGATGTTCGCGGCTGGCCGCCACTCGCGACGTTGTGTCTCCGCGTTAGCCCAGACGCGGACAGGCTGAATTTCACTGGCAGTTTTCTCCGTGCAACAATGTTGGCGGCGGCCCGCGACGCGCGATCCCATGTCTCCGTACTGGTCGACGCGCGGACATGCCGAATGCGAACGGACGTTCCCTCCGTGCAACGATGTTCGCGGCTGGCCGCCACTCGCGACGTTGTGTCTCCGCGTTAGCCCAGACGCGGACAGGCTGAATTTCAGCGGCAGTTTTCTCCGTGCAACAAAGTTGGCGGCGGCCCGCGACGCGCGATCCCATGTCTCCGTACTGGTCGACGCGCGGACATGCCGAATACGAGCGGACGTTCCCTCCGTGCAACGATGTTCGCGGCTGGCCGCCACTCGCGACGTTGTGACTCCGCGTTAGCCCAGACGCGGACAGGCTGAATTTCACCGGCAGTTTTCTCCGTGCAACAATGTTGGCGGCGGCCCGCGACGCGCGATCCCATGTCTCCGTACTGGTCGACGCGCGGACATGCCGAATGCGAGCGGACGTTCCCTCCGTGCAACGATGTTCGCGGCTGGCCGCCACTCGCGACGTTGTGTCTCCGCGTTAGCCCAGACGCGGACAGGCTGAATTTCAGCGGCAGTTTTCTCCGTGCAACAAAGTTGGCGGCGGCCCGCGACGCGCGATCCCATGTCTCCGTACTGGTCGACGCGCGGACATGCCGAATACGAGCGGACGTTCCCTCCGTGCAACGATGTTCGCGGCTGGCCGCCACTCGCGACGTTGTGACTCCGCGTTAGCCCAGACGCGGACAGGCTGAATTTCACCGGCAGTTTTCTCCGTGCAACAATGTTGGCGGCGGCCCGCGACGCGCGATCCCATGTCTCCGTACTGGTCGACGCGCGGACATGCCGAATGCGAGCGGACGTTCCCTCCGTGCAACGATGTTCGCGGCTGGCCGCCACTCGCGACGTTGTGTCTCCGCGTTAGCCCAGACGCGGACAGGCTGAATTTCAGCGGCAGTTTTCTCCGTGCAACAATGTTGGCGGCGGCCCGCGACGCGCGATCCCATGCCTCCGCATTGGTCGACGCGCGGACATGCCGAATGCGAGCGGAAGTTCCCTCCGTGCAACGATGTTCGCGGCTGGCCGCCACTCGCGACGTTGTGTCTCCGCGTTAGCCCAGACGCGGACAGGCTGAATTTCACCGGCAGTTTTCTCCGTGCAACAATGTTTGCGGCGGCCCGCGACGCGCGATCCCATGCCTCCGTATTGGTCGACGCGCGGACATGCCGAATGCGAGCGGAAGTTCCCTCCGTGCAACGATGTTCGCGGCTGGCCGCCACTCGCGACGTTGTGTCTCCGCGTTAGCCCAGACGCGGACAGGCTGAATTTCACCGGCAGTTTTCTCCGTGCAACAATGTTTGCGGCGGCCCGCGACGCGCGATCCCATGCCTCCGTATTGGTCGACGCGCGGACATGCCGATTGCGAGCGGATGTTCCCTCCGTGCAACGATGTTCGCGGCTGGCCGCCACTCGCGACGTTGTGTCTCCGCGTTAGCCCAGACGCGGACAGGCTGAATTTCAGCGGCAGTTTTCTCCGTGCAACAATGTTGGCGGCGGCCCGCGACGCGCGATCCCATGCCTCCGTATTGGTCGACGCGCGGACATGCCGAATGCGATCGGAAGTTCCCTCCGTGCAACGATGTTCGCGGCTGGCCGCCACTCGCGACGTTGTGTCCCCGCGTTAGCCCAGACGCGGACAGGCTGAATTTCAGCGGCAGTTTTCTCCGTGCAACAATGTTGGCGGCGGCGCGCGACGCGCGATCCCATGCCTCCGTATTGGTCGACGCGCGGACATGCCGAATGCGAGCGGAAGTTCCCTCCGTGCAACGATGTTCGCGGCTGGCCGCCACTCGCGACGTTGTGTCTCCGCGTTAGCCCAGACGCGGACAGGCTGAATTTCAGCGGCAGTTTTCTCCGTGCAACAATGTTGGCGGCGGCCCGCGACGCGCGATCCTATGTCTCCATATTTGTAGAGGCGCGGACATGCTGTATGTGAGCGGAAGTTCCCTCCGTGCAACAATGTTCGCGGCTGGCCGCCACTCGCGATGTTATGTCTCCATATTAGCCCAGACGCGGACAGGCTGAATTTCACCGGCAGTTTTCTCCGTGCAACAATGTTGGCGGCGGCCCGCGACGCGCGATCCCATGTCTCCGTATTGGTCGACGGGCGGACATGCCGAATGCGAGCGGAAGTTCTCTCCGTGCAACAATGTTCGCGGCTGGCCGCCACTCGCGACGTTGTGTCTCCGCGTTAGCCCAGACGCGGACAGGCTGAATTTCACCGGCAGTTTTCTCCGTGCAACAATGTTGGCGGCGTCCCGCGACGCGCGATCCCATGTCTCCGTACTGGTCGACGCGCGGACATGCCGAATGCGAGCGGACGTTCTCTCCGTGCAACAATGTTCGCGGCTGGCCGCCACTGGCGATATTATGTCTCCATATTACCCCAGACGCAGACAGGCTGAATTTCACCGGCAGTTTTCTCCGTGCAACAATGTTGGCGGCGTCCCGCGACGCGCGATCCCATGTCTCCGTACTGGTCGACGCGCGGACATGCCGAATGCGAGCGGAAGTTCTCTCCGTGCAACAATGTTCGCGGCTGGCCGCCACTGGCGATATTATGTCTCCATATTACCCCAGACGCAGACAGGCTGAATTTCACCGGCAGTTTTCTCCGTGCAACAATGTTGGCGGCGGCCCGCGACGCGCGATCCCATGTCTCCGTACTGGTCGACGCGCGGACATGCCGAATGCGAGCGGACGTTCGCTCCGTGCAACGATGTTCGCGGCTGGCCGCCAGTCGCGACGTTGTGTCTCCGCGTTAGCCCAGACGCGGACAGGCTGAATTTCACCGGCAGTTTTCTCCGTGCAACAATGTTGGCGGCGGCCCGCGACGCGCGATCCCATGTCTCCGTACTGGTCGACGCGCGGACATGCCGAATGCGAGCGGACGTTCGCTCCGTGCAACGATGTTCGCGGCTGGCCGCCAGTCGCGACGTTGTGTCTCCGCGTTAGCCCAGACGCGGACAGGCTGAATTTCACCGGCAGTTTTCTCCGTGCAACAATGTTGGCGGCGGCCCGCGACGCGCGATCCCATGTCTCCGTACTGGTCGACGCGCGGACATGCCGAATGCGAGCGGACGTTCGCTCCGTGCAACGATGTTCGCGGCTGGCCGCCAGTCGCGACGTTGTGTCTCCGCGTTAGCCCAGACGCGGACAGGCTGAATTTCACCGGCAGTTTTCTCCGTGCAACAATGTTGGCGGCGGCCCGCGACGCGCGATCCCATGTCTCCGTACTGGTCGACGCGCGGACATGCCGAATGCGAGCGGACGTTCGCTCCGTGCAACGATGTTCGCGGCTGGCCGCCACTCGCGACGTTGTGTCTCCGCGTTAGCCCAGACGCGGACACGCTGAATTTCACCGGCAGTTTTCTCCGTGCAACAATGTTGGCGGCGGCCCGCGACGCGCGATCCCATGTCTCCGTACTGGTCGACGCGCGGACATGCCTAATGCGAGCGGACGTTCGCTCCGTGCAACGATGTTCGCGGCTGGCCGCCACTCGCGACGTTGTGTCTCCGCGTTAGCCCAGACTCGGAGAGGCTGAATTTCACCGGCAGTTTTCTCCGTGCAACAATGTTGGCGGCGGCCCGCGACGCGCGATCCCATGTCTCCGTACTGGTCGACGCGCGGACATGCCTAATGCGAGCGGACGTTCGCTCCGTGCAACGATGTTCGCGGCTGGCCGCCACTCGCGACGTTGTGTCTCCGCGTTAGCCCAGACGCGGACAGGCTGAATTTCACCGGCAGTTTTCTCCGTGCAACAATGTTGGCGGCGGCCCGCGACGCGCGATCCCATGTCTCCGTACTGGTCGACGCGCGGACATGCCGAATGCGAGCGGACGTTCGCTCCGTGCAACGATGTTCGCGGCTGGCCGCCACTCGCGACGTTGTGTCTCCGCGTTAGCCCAGACTCGGAGAGGCTGAATTTCACCGGCAGTTTTCTCCGTGCAACAATGTTGGCGGCGGCCCGCGACGCGCGATCCCATGTCTCCGTACTGGTCGACGCGCGGACATGCCTAATGCGAGCGGACGTTCGCTCCGTGCAACGATGTTCGCGGCTGGCCGCCACTCGCGACGTTGTGTCTCCGCGTTAGCCCAGACGCGGACAGGCTGAATTTCACCGGCAGTTTTCTCCGTGCAACAATGTTGGCGGCGGCCCGCGACGCGCGATCCCATGTCTCCGTACTGGTCGACGCGCGGACATGCCGAATGCGAGCGGACGTTCGCTCCGTGCAACGATGTTCGCGGCTGGCCGCCACTCGCGACGTTGTGTCTCCGCGTTAGCCCAGACGCGGACAGGCTGAATTTCACCGGCAGTTTTCTCCGTGCAACAATGTTGGCGGCGGCCCGCGACGCGCGATCCCATGTCTCCGTACTGGTCGACGCGCGGACATGCCGAATGCGAGCGGACGTTCGCTCCGTGCAACGATGTTCGCGGCTGGCCGCCACTCGCGACGTTGTGTCTCCGCGTTAGCCCAGACGCGGACAGGCTGAATTTCACCGGCAGTTTTCTCCGTGCAACAATGTTGGCGGCGGCCCGCGACGCGCGATCCCATGTCTCCGTACTGGTCGACGCGCGGACATGCCGAATGCGAGCGGACGTTCGCTCCGTGCAACGATGTTCGCGGCTGGCCGCCACTCGCGACGTTGTGTCTCCGCGTTAGCCCAGACGCGGACAGGCTGAATTTCACCGGCAGTTTTCTCCGTGCAACAATGTTGGCGGCGGCCCGCCACTCGCGATATTATGTCCCCATATTAGCTGAAGCGCAGACAGGCTGAATTTGACGGGCAGATTTCCCCGTGCAACAATGTTGGCGGCTGCCCGCCACTCGCGATATTATGCCGCAATATTAGCCGAGGCGCGGACATGCAGAATGTGAGCGGCAGTTTTCTCCGTTCAACAATGTTAGCGGCAGGCCGCCACGCGCGATATTATGTCCCCATATTAGCCGAGGTGCGGACAGGCTGAAGGTCAGCGGAATACATCACCGTGCAACAATGTTCGCGGCAGGCCGCCACTCGCGATATTATGTCTCGATATTACCCGAGGCGGGGACAGGCTAAATTTCACGGTCAGAATTCGCCGTGCAATAATATTGGCGGCTGCCCGCCACTCGCGATATTATGCCGCCATATTAGCCGAGACGCGGACAGGCTGAATTTCACGGGCAGAATTCGCCGTGCAACAATGTTCGCGGCAGCCTGCGACTCGCGATGTTATGTCTAGGATGATCCGAGGCGCAGACATTCTGAAGGTCAGCGGCAGATTTCACCGTATAACAATGTTCGCGGCAGCCTGCGACACGCGATATTATATCTCCTGATTATACGAGGCGCAGGCATGTTGAAGGACAGCCGCAGATCTCCCCGTGCAACAATGTTGGCGGCTACCCGCCACTCGCGATATTATTTCTCCATATTAGGCGAGACGCGGGCAGGCTGAATTTTACCGGCAGATTTCCCCGCGCAACAATGTTCGCGGCAGACTGCGACACGCGATATTATGTCTCCAGATTATCCGAGGCGCAAACATGCTGGAGGGCAGCGGCAGATTTCCCCGTGCAACATAGTTGGCGGCTGCCCGCCACTCGCGATGTTATGCCACATATTAGCCGAGGCGCGGACAGGCTGAATTTCGCGACCTGTTTTACCCGTGCAACAACGTTCGCAGGGGCCCGCGACTCGCGATATTATTTCTCCAGATTATCCGACGCGCAGACATGATGAATTTCACCGGCACATTTCTCCGTGCAACAATGTTCGTGGCAGCCAGCGACACGCGGTATTATGTTTCCAGATTATCCGAGGTGCGGACATGCTGGAGGTCAGCCGCAGATTTCCCCGTGAAAAAAAATTCGTGGCAGCCCGCGACACGCGATATTATGTCTCCATATTAGCCGAGCCGCGGACAGGCAAAATTTTACCGGCAGATACCCCGTGCAACAATGTTGGCGGCAGCCCGCCACTCGCGATATTATGTCTAGGATTATCCGAGGCGCAGACATTCTGAAGGTCAGCGGCAGATTTCCCCGTGCAACAATGTTGTCGGCCGCTCGCCACTCGCGATTTTGTATCTACAAATTCGCTGGAGCGCGGACAGGATGATGTTTACCGGGAGCTGCGTATGTCTTTAATTCGAGGTAGCAGACTCGTGCTCCTTCCCGTATCCGAGTTCAAAATATTCTGATGTTCACCGAGATCAGGCACGGAACGGTGATCGTGCACACCATTGGTGATTGGCGACCCCACCTTCCGAGTTGAAGGATAGTCAGCCTGGTCAGCCGACAGACACGAAACTGTAAATG
Source organism: Xylocopa violacea (assembly GCA_963969225.1). NCBI lineage: Eukaryota > Metazoa > Arthropoda > Insecta > Hymenoptera > Apidae > Xylocopa > Xylocopa violacea. The sequence goes on along the minus strand of CAXAJV010000005.1, from coordinate 14,822,515 downwards.
GTGGGTAGTGGTGAACGATTCTGTAGTAGTGGGCAAACGCCAAAAAATTGGTCGTGCATGGCGGTGCTGGTTTCTCCCTGTCCGCTCTCCCGGTATGGGCTAGCCTGGGGTGTGGGGTAATGCGTATTTTTTGTTGCGTTTGCCTTTATGGCGTGGAAGCACACTCGAGCCCCCTCCCGGGGCCGAATTTGCTATATTCTGTAGTAGTAGACACTCAATGCCCTGACAAGAACATGCTACCGGTGTAAGCAGGCAATACGCATCTGGCATCTGTATCTTGAGCGTGTAATGAGACTTCGAGCATCACGGACTTGAAAAATCTGGGGGGCAATTTCTACGTTTGGGGGTTCGTTTTGTCTGCTAGACGAGACCCCACAGAAAACGTAAGAAAGAATGAAAGATAGAATGTGAAGCACGAAAAATGGGACTTTTTAGAGAAATGGGACTTTCGTGCATAAGCGCGATGAACATCACGCCGCTGGCACTTGGCAATACGTTGAGTGTCGGCTGCTTTTTCTTTACGACCAAATCGAAAGCAATACGCCACTGGGACATTGACAATGGGCGTTTTGTCGGCTTGGAGAACCGACACGACCGGGAATCCTATACGCCGCTAACGCTTGGCAAAACGCTGAGTGTCGGCGGCTTTTTTTATGACCCGGCTCCAGAATCGAAAATTTTCGATACCCAGCTCTAGAAGCGGGAACATTTTTTCTTCAGTCCTAGAAAATTTTCGGGCTCCAATCCCAGAAAATTTTCGTTACCCAGCTCCAGAAGCGGAACCCTTTTTGGCTTCAAGTCCCAGAAAATTTTCGATGGTCCGGAAGCTACTGGCGCTACCACCTGGGCACGCGAAGTCTCAGACGCACTACTGGCACTTAACATCTTACCATGCGAGTTCAGATACCAGTGTAAGGGGCAGTTTGTCGGCTGCCGACTGATCGCTCTTCACCGTAGTTGCACGACGACGACCAGGCTTGTACTTGGCTAAGGCTTGAAGACCGGTTAGTCTCCATTCGAGTTTCGATAAGGGCGAAATGGCCTAAAATCCAAACTACTTGGTGGTCGACCTAATGATCGACCATCGCAAGGGTCCCAGTCGACCAACTGAGTGCCTTTGACTCTCAGACACCCTATCTCGGATACCTTATCTCGAAGTCGAGACTCCGTTCATCGCCTTAGGACGACTCATTTTAATTACCCGAGGACTCGTTCTGTTCTATCAGCTCAACGAGTCCCCACCTACGAATACCGTCCGCAGTGTTCACTGCGGAACTTAGATACATAGCACACTCATCATACACATACACAAACACAAAGTTATTGACATCCGCGCAAGTCCTCGCCTGAGTAGGACCGCAGCCCCCACGGGGGCTCTTGCGAGAGTCTCGCCTCGGGCCGGATCGCGACCTTAGTGGGTGCCTCTAACGTCAGCAAGACTGCTGAACCGCTGCGCCCACCGCAGAGGCTCCTGCGTGAGTGTTGACAAAAGAGGACCGCAGTCTTTTTTCCCCATATACCTCACTAGAACCTAAGGTTCAAACGTCAAACAATCAGGTGGCCGATCTTACGCCGACCATCACAAGGATCCCGGTTTACTGTTTGAATCGTCTTTAGATGCTTCAGCAGTGGACCAGGGATACTCTAGCTGGTTATCGAGGTCTCGAATCGCCTCAGGCGACTAACTTAAACTCGAGTACTTCCTGCGGTGTTCATTGCGGAAATAAAATTACACAACGTACACACATCCACCAACAGATACGCAAACGTGCTTTAGTGGCTCTCGCGTTCGTCTCCCTACTGTAACGACCCCACCTTCACTGCACGTACGAAGCATCATCCTCCCTTTCACGCATATTTTCATCATGGCTTCGCTTAGTAGTATATATTCCGAAGGTACAATAGCCCTCCGTTCGGATCTCCGGGTGAGGAGCAAGACCGGATGAAGTCATCGTGGCGATGAATAGGTCAAGGCTTGCGAAAAACCTTCGGCCCGAGACCTCGCCCCCAGGTGTTGGCCCCACTGTCGAGCAGCGAAGTCGCCCTATAACGCACTCGATGACGACCGCTCCTAGGCATCATTGCCATGTAGCGACCGGGTGTGCTCCCGCTCACACGAGGCCTCCAGGTATCAACTTTTACGCTGTCCAAATCCGCGTAACAAAATGCGACTCCGCATCTGAGTATCTCCGGCTGCGTCTGAAATAGAAATAGGAACGGAAGTAAACTTTAGCGATAGCTCCGCGAACCCTCCCTCCGCGACCGCGACCCCCCCCCCCCCCCACAACCCCATCGCGTCCGTGTCCGCGTCCGCGACCGTATCGAAGTCGACGATGACGTCATCGTCCGTAATCGCGACCACGGGTATTAGGATACTGCAGCTGAACATGCAGCATTCAGCTACAGTTGCAGGCGAGGTGCGTCAGCTCGTAGCTTTAAAGTATCTAAACGACCTGCTATTGCAGGAACCATACGTCAGGACACTCGGCACGAGCCACGCTGTTTGCGGATTAGAGATCGGGACGAGAGTGGCTGCCGTTAATTCACATTTCTCGTGGACGGCGGTCGCTGTTTATAACCCTCGTTTCGAGATGAACTTTGTCTCGCAGCTAAGCACGGAGCACTGCGTCTGTGCAGAAGTGCTGGCTCCCGGCTTCTCGGTATATGTCGCATCATGCTACTTCCAGTACAGCGACGAAATCATGGAGCATCTCAGGCACCTCGAGGTGGTGTTTCACTCTCTGAGGGGGAAGAGACTTCTAGTTTCGATAGATGCCAACGCTCGGTCGTCATTCTGGGGCCCACAGAGGACAGACAAGAATGGAGAAAAGTTCAAGAGGCTCATCCGATCGTTCGGATTAGAAGTTGTGAATGACGCTCGACAGCCGCCCACCTACTGGTCAACGAGGGGTAAGTCTTTCATCGTCGTTACCCTGGCGTCGTCGTCCATACACCCTTTCATCAGGGGCTGAAAGATTAGGTGCGGCTAGGTCAACAGCGATCACAACGCCATAGATATCGGTTCGACACTCGCCAAGCCGACTGGGAGCTCTACTGCGATCGCCTACCGATCTATCTAAATCGAGGCTCGAGGCCCTCCGGCTCGACTCTGTGGAAGAAGTCGAAAAGATGGCAGAAACGCTCACAGGCGTCATTACTGATGCCTGTGCCGCCTCGATACCACCATAAAGAGTTTTTAGAAAGTCCAACCCGTGGTGGACTCGCGATCTAACGAAAAAGAAAAATACGACGTATCGTCGTCTACGTCGTGCCTTCCAGAGAGAAAGGGGCGAAGCCGCCTCCCGGGCTAAACTACTAAAGTACCGCTCCTCCTTGCAGGAATACAGTAAGAAGGTGAAACGAAAGAAGCTTGAAAGCTGGCGACGATTTGTAACGTCGGACGGAAACTCGGGCCCTGGAACTCCGTATATAAGTATCAGGCGAACAAACCCCGAGTTGAGAGAGTCCTTAGCACTCTCCGGCGTGGTAGCGAGACTACATCCAATTGCCGCGAAACAGTCAGCTTGCTCTTGAGGGCACACATCCTCAACGACCGGAAAGAAGAAGACAGGCCGAAACAACGTGTCATTGGGGAAGGCGCACGCATGGCGCCCGACACTCCCAACGCTGTTCCCATCACGGAGGCAGAGGTCGCGGGTGCCGTTAGAACACTGAAAAATAAATAGGCACCAGGGCCGAACCACGGCTTTTCAACGGATGCCTTCAATGGGGCGTCTTTCCTTTCGTCTGGAAGGAGGGCTCTGTGCGAGTACTTCTTAAGGAAAGGAAGGAAGAGAAGGATTCGAAATTCTACCGCCCGATCTGTCTTTATCGACAAGCCCCGCTATCAGACGTCGTTGGCGCCTGGAAGGGTCTCTGACTAGCAGTTCGGGTTTACGCCCGGAAAGTCAACGGAAGACATCATCGTGGAGTTGCGCCCCCTGGTCGATGCTTCAGAAGATCGATATGTGGCGGCGATGCTCTTGGACATCTCCTAGAACTTCGACAATGTCTGGTGGCCCCTAGTCTTAAAATCTCTTAAAGAGCAAGACTGCCATCGGAATTTTTTCGGAGTAATTTCTAGCTACTTCGACAGGCGACGAGTTAGGATCTCAATAGCTTCCGAACAGGTTTCGAAGCGGGCGACGAAGGGGTGCCCGCAAGGTTCTGTACTCGGCCTCGCTTGCTGGAACCTTATGTTCGACAACCTCCTGCGGTCACTTCAGACCACAAGCGAGAACAAGTTCATCGCTTACACGGACGATCTCCTCGTCCTAATAAGCGGAAAAAGTAGGCGCGACCTCGAGACTCAAGGTCAACAGGTTGCGAACCAAATTCTCAGATGGTGTAGCTCGGCCAAACTCGAAATCTCGGCCACAAAGACTGAAGCAATTGTCCACAAGAGTGGCTGGATCGAGAGGCAAGTTTTAGGTCGGAGAAGAGGTGCCCGTCCCGACAGGAAACGCAAGGCCATTCGGCCTTCGAAAGCCGACCTTGCTCGTTGACCACCGATCATCCGTATAAGGAAAAAGAAGATAAAGTTTAAACCCGCGGTTCCGTACCTTGGCATCACTTTTGATAAAGGTATGCGCGTCAGAACGCACTGTCGTAAAATAAGCGACAAGGTCGGATCGCTATTCGCAAAATTGAGTAGGCTTGCGAGGTGCAGTTGGGGACTTTGCTTCGACTCCCTAGCTGGGATATGACAGGGGAGCATTCGTCACGAAAGTGGCATACATCTCGGCGGGATAGGCCGACCTGTGCTCAAAGAGGGAGCTGAGGGTGCTTAGGTCCGCGCAGCGCCGCGCTTTGATCGCGGTTACCGGCGCATACCGCCGGATATCGTTGGAAAGTGCGTGCGTAGTGGTCGGCGCGGCTCCCATCGATATCGTCGTCCAGCAGTATAGGGCCCTCTACAATCTTCGTAGAGGAAAGGACGCCGAGATCGGAAATGCCGTCATCCCAAGCGAAGCAGATGACGGCATAGAACGCGTAAAGGGCGAGGCGACGAACATGTGGCAAGCCTTATGGACATCTTCCCGCAAGGGCCGTACAACATTCGCCTTCTTTAAGGACATCCGGGAGAGGTTGGCCGCCGGCTGGATGAAACCGAATCATTACACGCAAGTACTGTCTGGTCACGGCAACTTCGTGGCTCGTCTCTTGACGTATGCCGTTGCCGACGATGCGACATATGTTTGCGGTAGTGCGGTGGACACGATAGGCCATTTCCTTCTGAAATGTCCTATCTTCGACCCGCAGAGAGAAGCTCTGCGGGCTCTCGTCCCTGTGAGTGAGTGGAGATAGCCGAAGGCGGCACTGTATCTGGTATCGTCACCAGAGGCCTTCTCCATGCTCGCTGATTTCAGCAGAGAATCGCTCTGGCTGAAAGGTTTCCAAGAGTAGGCTTGCTCCATCGACAAACACCGAATACTTCCCTCCCTTGCTCCTGGGGACGGCTCACCCTGACGTTATCGGAGCGGCGCTGCACATCTTCGCAGTTAACTGCCTTCGTCGACCTCTCCTCCTCCTCCGCGAATTTGAAAAACTAATATTATGTTTCTCCCTGCAGGATCAGAGCGAGTATGCACGCGAGCATGCACGCGAGCATGTGGTGGGCCCGCCTCCCCGAGATTCCCCGCGGATGCCCCTGCGGCCGAACGAGAACTTAGTCTTGGTCGAGCGTCGGAGTAACTGAAGGGACTACACCGCGGGAAAACGAATGCCGCGACGCTGCTGGATATTTCTTCTCATGTTCCACAGGACTGGTTCTCGCTTGCAAGTCGATAGGAGGTTTGCTGCGTATGCCTTTAAGGCGAAGTAGCAGACTCGTGCTCCCTCCCGGAGCCGGGTTCAGAATATTCTGAAGGTCACCGGCGGATGTCCCAGTGTAACAATGTTGGAGGCTGCACCAGCTGCCTCCAAAGTGCTGCTCCCCGAGTTGGGGTGTACACTGAGTCGCCGAAGCACGCACCGACTGACGTTCTCCGGCGAATGTTCCCGTGCAACAATGTTGAAAGCCGCCCGCCTCAGCCCGCGTTCGACTGTCCTCGGAGCCGCTTAAGGCGAACTAGCCGAGGGTCACCGGTAGATGTGCCCGGGCAAGTGTCCTTTCCAAGCGTGAATCCTAACTGCCGATCGGAGACCCTCCCAGGAGCCAACGACGTCTGATAGAGACGCTTTTTAAGAAGCTTCTCGAAAAGTTTCCCTATAATCGAGGGGAGGCAAATCGGACGTTAGGATTTAGGATTGTTCTCGTCCTTCCCCTCACCTTTCAGGAGTAGTACTACCCTAGATAGAGGGAAGGGCGCCCCAATGAAAGCATCCACTGAAGAGCTGTCCAATTTGACTGGGAATAGTACTAACCGTGGCCTTCAGCGCACAGGCCTGAATGTGGTCCAGTGCTGGTGCCTTATTATTTTTGAAAGTTTTAACGGTACTCATGACTTTCGCTTCCGTGAAAGAAGCAGCGTCGAAAGTTTCACGTACGAAGTTTGCGTACGACTTCCCTAATTACAAGCGTAATTTCTTCTTCTCGGTCGTCAGGAATGTGTGCCCTCATGCACACATTCGATGAAAGATGTACTTCTGATCGACCAGTAGGTAGACGACTGTCCAGCGTCATTCAGAACTTCCATGTTAAACGATCAAATGAGCTGTTCCAATTAAGCTCCTCTGTCGTCCGTACACCGTGGGCCTCAGAGTGACGATCAAGCGTTGGCGTCTAACGAAACTAAGAATCTCTTCCTCTTCAGAGAATAAAGCACGACCTCGAGGTGTCCGAGAAATTCCTCGGTAGCGTCACTGAACTTGAATTAACATGACGCAACGTATATCGAGAAGCCGGGAACCAACAGTTCTGCACAGACGCAGTGCGCAGTGCTTAGCTGTGAGACAAAGATCATCTCGAAACGAGGATTACAAACGGCAACTGCTGCCTGCGGATAATGTAAGCTGATTGGTGTATCCCAGCGTGCTGGCGTATAATTCCTACAATAACAGAACGTCCAGATGTTTAGAGCTACGAGATGACGCACATCACGTGCAACCATAGCTGGTCATCACGTGCATGTTCAACTGCACTACCCTAAAATGGTCGCGGACGCGAGCGTGGGCGCAATGGAGTTGTGGGGGGTCCCGGTCGCGCGGGGATTCGTGGAGCTATCACTTGAATTTACATTTATTTCTACTTCAGACTCAGCCGGAGATACCAGATTCGACCTGAGTTTCGAATCGCACCTCCTAATACGGACTTAGACCATACGAAGGCTGACACCCATAGGCCGCGCCAGAGTCGTGTGAACAGGAGCACACCCGCTAGCAGTTTGGCGATGATGGCTGGGAGCGGCCGTCCTCATGCGCGTTACCGGGCGGCTTCTCTGCTCGACAGTGGGATCAACACTTAGGGACTAGGTCACGGGATGAAGGTTGTACGCCCGGCTTGACCTGTTCATCGCCAAGATGACTTCGCCCAACCCTGACCTCACCTGGAGATCCGAATGGGGTTCTATTTTACTTCCACAATATTTAGAACCAAGCAGAGCCATCATGAAATTTTGCAAAATGGAGGAGGGACGATGCTTTGTACGTGGAGTGAAGGTGAGGTCGTCACTCCCCGTCGGCGCGCATCACACGCGGGTCCGTCTCTTGGTGCTCTCTTACGTATCGGGAAGATAGGATCGTTACTCCCCAACAACGCGCATCAACGCTGTCCTGCTGGAGGTTATGTACCTCATCCGCGTGAGTTGCGGGTACGAATCCGTGACTTTGCGGAGGATGTTCGCTGTTGCTGCCTTTTCTGGACAAACCACAACTATGTTGTCCGACCGTTTATGCCGGTTTTTGATGAGCCGATAGCGTGCAGTTGGCGCATTTCTCCGGAAAGTTGAGTAGTTAGTTGAGTATGCTGGTATCGACTTGTCTTTTAAGAATAGGTCCCAGCGCCACACGGTATCTATCTTCGTCAAGGCGATTAAACGAAAATGCTGTCCCATAAAGAAATGTAAACCCCTACATTTTTTAATGATGCATAGAATGGACTTGGTGAAAACAAACGAGCCTACTTTTTTTATGCAAGGATATCGGGTCTTCCACGATATACTGTCCGTGGGATGATCCTTTGATGGGGATGTTACGCTGACGTTGACGTTCGTCCAACTCCTCCTGACTGACAGGCGCTGATGTGACCTGGTGATCGTTGCGTCGTCCTCAAGTGACACCTTTGTCCAAGGATGAAAAAATATTCCCGGTATGATCTTCACGCAAAGATTCAATGTTCAGTTTGCACTATACGTTTGATGTACTAGCACAGTATCTAAGATCCGCACATCAGTCGGATCCAGCTCGAAGGACCATAAAATATTATCACGCTAGCACACGTTTCGTAGCGACCTTATCATGCGTTGAGAGCCAGGATCGACAGAGGTTGTAAATCTCTGCCCGGTTTTTGATTCAACTATTTGAAGTGTGTAAGCCTACGTTCTTCTATAGATGTAGGAATACTAGGGGTGTATTCAGGTAGAAATGCACTGAGTCCAGTAATTTATAAAAACGAAGTATATTAATTGAGTAACAAGAAATTGTGGTATTGATATAACGGAGTAGTGTGACGTGAATTTAAATGTTCCGGTCGAAGGGAAAATAATGTTTCCCGTAGTATTTCGAAAATTATGATGTTTCTCCGTTTGAGTATGAATTTGCGAAGAGCCTATCAAAGAGTATGCTGTTTCCGACTGATTTCTCGATGAATTTCTAAATTGTCCGAAATTTAGTGACTCAACCTCTACACCTAATTGGTCAGTGTACAAAACAATTAGAGAATGGATCCACTGACATCGACCTATTCCGTACGTCCGAAACGCGATTCGTGCGTTAACGGCACATGGCGATAACGGCAACGACGCGCGGCAATAATCTGTATGTTGTAGATGAAAAAAAGGATAAGGCAATGCTTGTGAATAGTTCCTGCAATCTGAAATTATTGACATATAAATATTCACGATTTAAAAAGAATGAAGAATGTTAGTTTAGTCTGCGGTATAGAGTTCGAAACTGAAATAGTCGAAATAAATTGCAACGTATGCGCCAAATGTAAGATTCGCGTTTAACTATTTAAACAATCGGTAAATTGTTCCACAAAAATTTTAGGGCTAGTACATTCGGACATCTGTCCATGAGCACCAAATTGCTGGAAAGGGCCAGATATCTTATAACATTCATCGATGACTCAGTTACAAACGTTTAAACATTATACGCGTAAAGTAAACAGTAAAACGAGTCGGAAAACAAAAGTTATCCGCACCGACAGCGCGAAAGAGTATTTATCTAATAGTTTTAAGAATTTCTTACAGAACAAAGGAATCTCGCGACAATTGTCCGCTGAATATACACTACCGCAGGACAGGATAGCTAAAAGAGCTAATTGTACATTAATCGAAATGGCAAGATGTCTACAATTACAAGGCAACGCCGCGACATATTTAAGAAATAGATGCGCTACGAAATCTTTAAATGTCAAAACACCGCTTGAAGCGTGGTCGGGATGTAAACTGTATGTGGGGTTTTCCAAAACATTCAGTAGCAAAGTAATCGCGTTAAATAAAGGGCAAAATAGAGAAAAGTTCGAACCAAAAGGCGATTAATAGATAATGGTAAGATATTCGCACGAATCAAAAATCTATCGTCTCTGGAAATTTAATAAAAAAAACTATAACTAAAAGCGAAAGATGTTAAGTTTTTTGAGAAAATTGCGCCTGACAAAGAACCGTTGAGGGATGTATTTGAATTGTCGAATTGTCGACAATTCGGATCCCAATATAGAACAAAATAGATTCGGCATACCTGAAAACATAGAAGAAACAATCAGTGAAGTTGTAAAAAAATATTAAGAAAAGTTTATAATATCTAAGCTACAGAATTGGATTCGCGTCCCGGGACCAACTAATAAGAAAATATTGACCTACAGATCGAGATCTTGCCCCAATTGCAAGATACAAAATAATTCATAAGCTACTCGCTGCTGCTGTAAACGAACAAATGTATGTGCATCAGATGAACGTTGAGTCTGCTTATATACAAAGTGAATTAAACTACGAAATCTATATGGAACAACCGGAGATGTTTGTTCAGTGTAAAAACGAAGATAAGGTTTGCGAATTACTAAAACCATTATGTAATTTGAAGCAATCGGGACGCGAGTGATACAAAAGCTTCATAAATGTATAACTAATTATAATGGTAACTACACAGCAGTTGATTCGTATATGTATATTTTTGGGCAAGGCATGGATCGATTTAATATTGAAGAATATTAAAGTATTAAATAAAGTTGTGGAGATTTAAGTAAGGTGTTCGATGTTTGCGGAAATGAGAACACATAAGTTTTATAGACTGTTTTATTTTTGTCTTGCCACAAGGGACTTCTCTGATCAACTGATTTTTCTCTGAGATGTCCGTCATGCGGCTGAGCCTTTTTACATGTTTCTGTAGTATGATTAGCTAGGCCAGTGCTTCGGCATTAGCGATCATGTATTTCCTTGGAAGCGGCGCCGCGTTTGGAAGGGGTATCTTTGCCTGATAAACATTTGGCAGTGTTGCGGGGTTTCCACTGGGTCTTGTATATCTTTCGTCAAAGTTGCGGCCGCTTGACCGTAGGCCACGACCCTTTGAAAACCCCCGGTTTATGGAATCCACATGGCCGTCGACTAAGATTTACTGCTAACATATTTTGAAAAAGTTAGCTAAAGACGTTTCTTCGCAAATAGCTTTATTGGCGCGCATACCATAAATTGTACTAGCTGTTTGTAGCAAAAAAAATCTCCCATTACACCTCGTTGCTAGGCGCTACAAAGTAAAGTCACAGTTAATGTCTGCGTTCAAAATGAATGAATGAACTTGAGCAAACAAATAATATCTTAGGAATACACATTAAATGACGGAAGGAGAAAAATGCGAAATGAATAGTCGATCTTATAGAGAATTGATTGGTGGATTGGTACATTTAGCTAATGCGATAAGGTCAGACATTGCATTCGCTGTCAGCTTATGTAGCCGATTTAGTTCTAATCCATGAAAAGTACACTCTGGACTACAGCAAAACGTGTATAGAGATACTTGAAAAAAACTATAAATTATGAAATTACATATTGCAAAGACGAAGAAAACGTTGAATTTAAATTATAGAAGATCGATACTGGTAATGTGTTGATGTTGTTCGCTGGACTAATTAAAAAATTAAATATATTTTGCAATAATCATTATATAATAATAGAAGTAAACCATTGATCATTGGTTTGAAGTGTTTTGCTTGCGGCCGTTGCCACTGAACTTACCAAGTAATAGTTGCAACAAAATCGATGTAGTAATTATAATGAAGCAGTTTTCTAATAAATTTTCGAAATTGTTTGGTCCAGGCCGAGGATTATATAATAAAGAAAGGCTTACATTCGTATTGAAAGAAAATGCACAGCCAATAGCGTTAAAAGCGAAACATTTACCGTTTGCGTTAGCGAGTAAAATTGGAGATGAAATTAATCGTTCTGTTAAATAGCGGCATCTTGAGAAAGTCGACGTAAGCGAATGGGCAACATCAATCATGCCAGTAATAAAATCGGTTGGTTCTATTAGGATTTGCGCTAATTTTGAGTTAACATTGAACCCGAACTTAGAAATCGATACCCGATTCCACTGATTAACGAATTTTTCTTGTCAAAACCTCTTCACAGATTGATTTAGAGCACGCGCATATGCAAATACTGGTAGAAGAAAATAATGGTTACTTACCGACACACAAATGACTATACAGATATACGAAAATGACAGAAGGTATTGCATCAGGATCAGGAACAACTCCATATTTAAATAATATCTTTTGTACCGGTAAAACCGACGAAGAACATTTACAAACACCTTTACTCGGTACTTCAGCAAATGAAAACTACGAGTTTAAAGTTAATATGAACAAATATGACTTTTTCAAAAAAAGTTAGACATTTTGGGCTTCGTTATAAAGATCGGTTACATAAATTGAAAACAAATGTAAACGCAATAATTGAAGCTCCGACACCAGTCGATAATAAGCAGTCAAATTGTACCGTCAAACTGATCGTTTTGGGTATGCGATAGTCACCAATTAAGATACAACTATCTAGTTTAAAAATTATATATATTTAACTCCTATTTTACACAATGTACACTTGGTTCATAGTTCGATATGGATGACGTATGAACTGTATGAATTGACTGTATGACTGCATGAACCTGAGAATGAATGAATGATGATGGCGAAGATGCAACTGATTATATGCATTCGGTTGGAGTTGTCGGGGGTGGAAATTGCAGGTCGATGATTGGCAAGAATTTTAGTCTGAAGGTGTGGCGGGATAGTGGAATGGATGAACGTAAGGGTAGAGAGTGGAAAAAGGCGGGGAAATGCAGAAAGAGGCAAAAAATGCGGGTGAAAGTCCGTCGTAAATCTATTGGAAGTGTCCATGTGGTCGCAGTCTGTCTGGTTGGGCTCAAGGATTGTCGAAAATGATGAGATTTATGACATGGTGCGTGCTATTGAGACAAGAGTGAAAGCTGAGAACTACAAATTACATGTTGAGTCACATACCATCTGAGATTGGCACCCAGATGGTAGTGAAAAACTAAAGATGCTTCTCAAAAATAGCAGTCACCTTGACCATGGCGTAAATCTTGTGATGAAGTATGGGGTGAGCCTTGAAATCAATGGTTTCGGGAACCGAACACAGATTCATTTACATGTACGCAAGATTTTTGCCTCATAGAGCGACAAAATTAAAACTACTTTACCAATATACAAAAGTCGATAAGTTTAAGTGGATAAAAGAATGCGATAAAGCATTCGAATGGGTAAAAATTTACTTTACAATGTACATCCCTCTTCTATCCCTACCATGCTCCATGCGAATTTTCCATTGTTCGAAATAGTTCTGAAAGTCTTCTTATGTGAGTTGCTTCATTATGCTTGCCGCTTTTTTTTCACAGTTTCAAGGACCTGATATATTGTTCCTCTTAATGCAGATTTGACCTTGGAGAACAATGATAAATATCACACGGTACGAGTTCAGACGAATAAGGCGGATGGTCCAACACTGGGACGTTATACTTGGCTAGAAACGTCTTGACAGACAATACAGTCTGAGCCGATGCATTGTCATAATAAAGAACCCATGACTTCTTCTTCCACAATTCGGGTCGTTTTTGTCTTATTTTTTTTACGGAGTTAAATCTGAATGTAGTAATATTGGTTAATAGTTGGACCTTCAGGAACCCTGTGAAGAAACAGAATCTCTTGAATATCCAAAAAAACAATTATCACAGCTTTGAATTTTAATTTGTTCATTTGAGATTTTTTAGTTCTCGATGAAGTTGGGGCCTTCCAATGATAGGTATCAATAGCTGTTTTTCCAAGTTTCATATGAAATTTCACAACAATTCGTTACTCTACTAAAACACATCATTTTTTTCTAACAAAACAAAAAACAGATCTTGTACAAACAAAGGCCACGGCTAAATTAATGTGTCTACAGACACAGAAGGGGCGGTGGCAATCGAACAAGAAGGCTTCTTTGCATGATTTTATGAAGACAATTCTTTCGATGTTAGCAAACATTGTGTGTATACAATATCGTCGCTTGATATGCGATGCGTGGTTAATCTTCTCAACAGTAATATCTTTCATGCAAGTCCTTGCGACGCATATGTAGATCTACATTTTTCCCATACATCTCTAGATGTTACGCAACTTTTAACTTGTTTCAATTATGATAGGCTTGGGCATGATAGGAATGTGCATATATATGTATGGAACAAATCAGAAGCGATATAAACAAGTACAATCATAAATCAAAGAGCTCAGGGCGAACAAAAATCGAATGTTTTAAATGTGGAAGAATAGGGCATAAAGCGTCAGAATATTATGCTGAAAATAACAAGCCAAATCCAACAGCAAGAATTGCAGACAAGTTATTATGTGCTGAGTGCAGAGCAACAAATGAAACATATTAAGTGTAGAATTCAGGACAAAGTTACTGGTATTTAGACAGTGGTTGTACTATATAAGGATCAATCTTTCGATAGTTAATTTTATTTTTATTGAAGATAGTACAGCGTTGCTTTTCTTAAACTAGACTCACGCTCCGCACACATATCCTTTTATACATTCATTCAAATTCATTTCCATGCGTTCCCTCGTTTTCCCAGGCACTCACATGCACGCACACACATACTCTTATTAATAAAGTTTTGGAATATTCGAGAATATTCGCAATCACATCCTAAGTTTCCACGTATACCCAGTTGCACACAATAAAACTATTCACACTCTACACAATTCGTGTATTTATTGGGTGTTAATGATATAAGGAATTTATAAAATTCTTTGTTGCGATGATCATGTATAGTTTTCTTTAATTCTTTGGTAGCTTTTTAGAGTTAACGTTCGTTTCTCGCTGTTTTTTATTTTTGTCACTGTGTTTTCGATTCTCTTTTTTGTCTTATTTTTTTTCATAATGTAATTTGGATAAAGAAGTCCAATTGTTTCGTTTTTTACTGTTTCAGTAGATGTCCAAGACGCTTTTCGAATTATTTGTGTTACACGGTCTACCGTATTTTCAATTTGTTTTAGACTTTTCAGTGGGATGTTGCACTTCAGCTTTTCGTTTACTCTTAGTCTGTACTTTTCCTAGTTTGTGGTGTGATTATATATCGAGGTAGCCTTATGCTTTTGGGCTGTATTTTGCAATCTATTATTATGCGCGGGTGGTTTGAACTCAAATTTGAGTTAAATGATAACTTGATTTAATTTTCATTCAATCCTTTGATTATAGCAAAGTCTATTAAATCTGGAGTTTTTTCGTTAGCTCTCTGGCCAATATGCGAGTTCCCCTGCTGATAGTAGTATAAAGTGTAGCTTTTTTATAGTTGGTAAAGCAATGTTTTACCTCTGGATGACGTTCTTCTGACCTCCAGTAACGATGCTAAGTATTATAACCTCTCACAGCTAGGAATTTATTACCTAAGGTTCGGAAGAAGTTCTAGTATTGTTCTGTGGTATGTTTGTATTTTGGGGGAGAATATACGGCTGATATTTGGGTCTCTCCTTTTGTTGTTTCTATTGTTATTTTTGGAGCTTGTAAGTGTTCGTGTAAAGTGGTACTATGCAGGTGGTGTGTTTTTTATAATACAACATAACAATACAGTTCCTGCTGTATTATGGAATTTTTACGTAGCTTCCGTTAGTGTTTCTGAAACTAGCGCTATATCAATTTTGTGCGTATAAATAAATACTTGTACTTCTTGCAATCTTCGTTGCAGCCCGTTGCTGTTCCAAACGGCATTTCCAATGTACTATCCATTATTTAATGTTGTTGTTGACAAGTTTTGTCAACAGTTCTATCATAGTAGTAATTTGTTGAAATTGTTTTTGTAACAGTGTAGTTTGTGTTGATAACATATTAGGTAAACCAGACATCCAGCTTTTGCTTGAGCATAGCTTTTTTCAAGTACATTCGTTTGGGGGCTGTGTTTGTTTAAAGTGGTTGGGGCTAGCGTAGAGTTTACAATTTGATTTGTGTTTGTTTTTATTGTTGTTAATTTGTCTGTAGCCTAAGGGGAGAAAATAATTTCAGTTGCAGTTATTTTCGTATTATACGACTTTTACTTTCTCTTTTTCTATTTTCCCTTATTTCATACACAACGTTATTAGGTGGTTTTCTGCACGTTTGACACAAGCTGGAAATTTATTACAGTAATTTTTGGTCTGACCAAAGGCTTGGCAGTGATGGTACTGTGGAATGTCACGTTTTAGTTTGGTGGCTCAAATTTAATAATTGTGTTTATAAGTTTTTCAATTTTATATACTTCTTTGTTGTTGGCTGTAATTCAATGTGAAAAAGGGGTAATGGTTGTTTTGTGTCAAACTTGATTATATTGTTAGGGTTTTGTTGCATTAGTTCTTTAATTATTCTGCTGGTATCTGCTTTCGAATATCTGGTATGAGATGAATACCACATTATAGCTTCGATTCATTTTTATTTGGTATGTGTAAAAGTTTGCTTTTTTTATTTTTTAACTCGTTTACTATTTGCTATAATCTTCTGGCAATTTTATCTGGATTTTTAACTGGTTTTCTTTTAGTTGTTTTAAAGTGAAGTTGTTAATTCCTAATTAACTTGTAGTTCAACTAATTCCACTAACAGTTCTATGATTTTTGCTTGTACTAAATGGGAGACCGTTTGAGTATTTCAATTGTTGTGCTGGTACTACTATTAGTTGGATCATCAAGAGCGCTTTATGTGTTGCTCAATGGTATATCCTGTAGCCATGAAACATTGTCAATGTTGTTACAAGTGTTATTTCCTTACTTAGAATTATCTTTTTTGCTCGCTTGGGGATACTCAATTTTTCTACGTACATTTCAATAATGTTATATGCTGTATTTGTTTTCAATTTCGTAACATAAGAATTACCAAGTTTTGAAATTTTTAGTTGTATTGGTGCCATTAATGGCGTTGAGGCGTCCCCGTGATGAAACACAAGTCTATCAATATATGTAGACGACCGATCGGTTTCGACCGAAAAAAAATCTCCAAAAGTCTCCGGAAATAGCCCAAATAAAACTAAAACAAATCATTGAAAATAGCCCAACAAAAACTAAAATGAATTGTCCAAAATAGCCCAACAAATACTAGAAAACAATTTTCAAAAGTACTCTGAACTAACTCGGTTTTGCGCCTTGCAGTTGGAGTTATTGTCTACACTTTACTTTAGCACCTTACTGACATACAGCGTCGGCTCTTCGTTGTGCCGAGGCTTTTCGCCTATACCGACAGATATTGGGGATGCGTTTAAACCACTGCACAAGTTCTCGTTCTGAATGGTTAGCATCACTATCATCATTTTTATTTCAGGTCGGATTTGGGATATAATACCGAAAACCCGATCTTTTGACTCTACTGGCTGAATTCTTTTCTACGAGTTACGAACACTTCCAAGTGGTTCAATACATCACCCGAGAGTGCTACGCACTCGTAAGCCGGCAAAATCCACGAACCGGACGGAAAAATGCTTATACCGCGTGGTCACTCATCCCGAACCGTGCCATGGCGGATACCGATTAATCTTGGTGATCGGGGGACCACCGAAGAAATCAGCACCGCTGCTAAATCGTCGATCCTGGGGAGAGGATACGTGTTCGTGATTATTATTGCGTTCAATTGCCGATAATCGATGCAGACCCGTACGACGTCGTTCTTTTTGGGTATCATGACTACTGGAACAACTCATGGAACATTTTTTTCAGCTTTGCTTGTAAAATGGCTCGTTTAGGAGGCGATAAACAGTAGGATCGAACGGCGATCGGTGGGTGGTCGCCTGTTTTTATGCGGTGTTCCACAAATGGCGTGGGTTCGCCACGTGATTGAAATAACTCGCGATGGTTTGTCCAGGATTTCTTCCACCCAGTTTAGTTATGCCGGTTTGAGCCCTACAACTTTGTCCATCCTCAATGCCACATCTGTGATAGCGAAGTTCACTTGGAAACCTACAAAACAGCTTCCTGCAAAATAGTTCTGGTCTTGCATGGTGTCCGCGACAGTGGTTCCATCAGCGTCGGGACTTGGTAAAACCTTTCGGGTGGTCCATCTTGAACGGCCTCCAAGTGCGTGTTGCATTTTGCATTTTTCGATGTTAATTGAAGCGGAGTTGTTATGGGTTCTTCTATGAACAGAAATCGCTTCCGCGGTTGTTTCAGAAAATGCCACAACCCTTGCGGCACATTGAAGATCATTCCAACCTACTCTATGAAATCAATTCCTAGGAGAGTTCGATTTTCTTCCGCTTCCGGTAGCGCGATGAAAGGGCTGGTCAAGGTTTTTCCTTCAATGTTCACTGGCAAAATTGGGCGTAGCGTACCGTCGAACTCGCGGATGTCTGTCTGCTAAAGCTATCTGCATTTTTCGGGATTTAAACTGAATGCCGTCCTTGTCTAATAGGTCGCACATGCTGTTACTTACTACACCGAGCTTCGCTCCGGTATCGAAACACACACGAGTCGGATACGTTTTTTTATGAATACAGGAGCACATGGTCAGTGAACGTTTAGTGCGCAAAATTTCGCGGCTTCTGCATTGGCTGTGCCCTGGTTTTAGTGCATTCAGGGCACTTGCTCCGTACGTAAACAGGTTTTCCACACCCATAGCATTCGAGTGTCGTCGCGCATTGGTCTCGGTCGTCGTCCGTCTTCTTCTTCCAGCTCGTACTTGCCCAGTGGTCTGGTTTCCTGCAAGAGTTGCATCGGACCTTCTTATATTCTAATATTGGTCTTCTTGGTTCTCTTGATGCCTCCCTCTGCTCCCTTGCGCTTTCTTCTTCTAGAGCTCCGGCGTAGGGAGCTCTCTCGATAAGCTCCTTGAACGTGGTTATTGAGCTGTGGCTTACCTTCTCTCACATTCTTCATTTGA
Organism: Xylocopa violacea; assembly: GCA_963969225.1. Lineage (NCBI taxonomy): Eukaryota > Metazoa > Arthropoda > Insecta > Hymenoptera > Apidae > Xylocopa > Xylocopa violacea. The sequence goes on along the minus strand of CAXAJV010000005.1, from coordinate 14,804,030 downwards.
GCAACGAAAAGATCATATCTATTTGGGTTTCTTCGCTGATTACTTGGGATAACTCCGCGAAGAGCGCTCGTCTTTTCATAAAAAAATGAGTCCATCAACATACACGATGTGTGCGGGTCGTTTCGGTGCGAACGCTATCTGAAGTAGATTCATCGACTTGGTCCACTTGGTGACAGCTGCTCTTACGCCCTGCCATTATGTTTCAACTTCTGCCAGGAGCGGTCCAGCAGCAGGAGACTTTCAAAGGTATTCGCCTCTGTTATTCCTTCGATTTCTTTGTAGGTCCTTTAGGTGGTTTTAGTTGGACTATTTTCTGTGATTTTAACACCACTTAACAACAGGGAACAGCACTGTGGGACTACAGGCAGCTACATTACCGTCCGTTAACACCATTTCTGGACTACCGGAAACGATATTACCGTCCACCAACATCACATTTTTTTTCAGGTGGTTACCTGACCTAATCTAACCTAACCTAACTCGGTATTATCAATCGGGAAAAGCAACTACAGACAACTACGTTACTGTCTGTTAACACCATTTCGTAAGTGCTTGTTCTGCCTGGCTTCTCGTTTGGGCCGCGAGATCAAACTTCGTCGAAATCAGCTAGCGACCGAGGATGTGCTTAGGTTATGACAAAGTAATGCAAACACTTTAGAAATGCTTTACGTTTATATTCAGTCAGTTCTCTGTGCTTCTTGGTCTAGTGCAGACAAAAAATCTTGCTTTTACCTTGAACGTGAAAATAATAGCCGAAGAATGTAAAAGTGGTAGCAGTAAAATCATTTTTGCTAAAGAACGACGTACAATGTTGAAAAATTTGTTAGTAAAAAATATTTAGGCACATTCCTGATAAGATCCTGAAATTACTTAAAATTTATTAATAGAATGTAATTTTTTTCATTTTTTGTCGTATTTTATACTGTCAATTACCGACAACCAATGCAGTCCGAATAAAAAGTTCAGTGTCAATCACCGGAGATTGATGGAAGGAAAGCCTAAATGGAAAGTTCAGTGTCAGTCACCGATGGCTGACGTGACGCTTAACGTGTTCAATTATTGTAATTCAATTATTGTAATGTTAGTTTGTTTATTCGGATATTTCTAAACTATTCTTGATTTTAATAGAGTATAACTAATTCGAATAGTGAAAATAAATTATTTCAATTTACTTACAACTTGCAATTGTTAATAAACTTTAATTACAATATTATTACTTTATTTAGTTGTATATTTCTAAATTATTTTCAACTTTAATAAAGTTCAACCAACATACTGAACATTAATACTGAAATTAAATTTTCTAAATTTATTTAAATTTGAAAATCGTGAAGAACTTTACGCTATGTGTTAACTGGTTTTTGCAAACTACCCTCTCGGGTGGAGTACATCTCTATTGAACTACAAACGTACTTAGCGTGAAGTACGTGAGTACATCCCATTTTTAAGTAGTATTCGGTTAATATTATCACTGAACGTAGAATAAATGTAGAAAAGAGACCCAAATCAAAGTTTAGAGGAGGATGCGATTTAATTTAAAAAATAGTCATGATTCTCGAAAAAATGATGAGAAAACTGGTCTCTGTTCAGTAGCTCTTGATGACAAGACATCTACGTAGACATAAGTATAATTGTATACTCGATACTAGAGGTTACCGATCGAATTAAAAGATTGTTGTTCGTAACTTCTGATAGAGGTAGATGGATTTTTCAGTTGTACAAAAATTTTATAGATTCACTTTTAACAATTTTCCATGGTGCTCGTTCACTTGTTTAACCAGAAATTATTTCATTCATTTTGCAACAGATTAGAATAATTATAATTTAAAGAATAAATTACTGCATCGATCCAGGGAAAGGAGAATGGTACCGTTAGGATAAAGCGTAGCAATTTTTAAATATAACAGTGCACCGATTGGTGCTACGCCTTTTGAATTACTGTTTGGAACGCAAGTGCGTTTCAAAGACGATCCACAAGTTAGGGAAATGTTAGAGAGAGAGAGAGAGAGAGAGAGAGAGAGAGAATGGGCGGAAACGTTTGAAAGTAACCGAGACAAATTGAGAGATCGCTAAGATACAAGCGGAAAACAGGAAGACGTATAATAAGCGAAGAACAGATGTGAAAATCTATCGAGAAGGCGATCTAGTCACTATTAATTGCATCAGGAAGGACGAAAAGGACCAGGATTAAAGTTCGTAACGAAATAATATTTGGAGCTTATATCGTGATAAAAGCAATGCGTAATAATAGATATATTGTAAGTCGAATAGATGATCATGAGGGTCCATCACAAACATCAACAACGGTCGACTATATGAAACCATGGCTTAATGAGAAAAATGATATATCGGACTGTGAGAATGAAGATTAGGGCATTCATCCTCGAATGTTCATTCGTGCAGAATGGCCGAATGTGGGGTACGAAAAATGAAAGAATGAATGTTTGATTTATAATTGTTGTGTGGCGGTCCTCGCCACAAGGGGGACAGCAGACTCCATGTCCTACACCGCTTCTATATAATAGAAATTCTGACCTATCCCTACCATCCCAGCGTCTAAGGCAAGGATGAGTCCACTAGCAGGCCCAGGACGAAACGTTCTTCCCTCTCTTCTTTTCCCTTCCTACTCTCTCACATTCTCTCTACAGCGCAACAAACGAAGCGGCACATTCATCGTCTCAAAAGAAGAATAATCACCGAATATAGCCCAATTTTTTTTTAATTTCAGTTGGGCTATTTTCGAAGATTTTTGGAATTTTTTTAGTTCTAGTCTGGCTTTTGCTGGAGATATTTGGAGATATTTTTCTTAATTTTAGTTGGGTTATTTTTGGAGATGTATGAAGATTTTTTGGTAGCTTTATTTGGGCTATTTTCGTAAAATTTTGAATCTTTTTTTTTTTTAGTTTCTGGTAAGCTATCTTCGGAGATTTTTGGAAAATTCTCTTTTAACTTTAGTCAGGCTATTTTCGGTGGAGTCCCGTACGAGCAGCGAATGATTGTTTTCTTTAAGCAAACGTGCTTAAGAGTGCTACGTGCATTTTGCTATATTTACTGCGCTTTAGTGGTGAACGATATAAACCTCACGGTTTTTAACTGTCAAAAGTTGGGATATTAGTAACAAAATTCGTGGTAAAGTAGAAAATTCACGTGGTCTCGTCGGTACTCTGCCACATGGTCGAAGTATGGAGCGATCCACGCTTCGATTAAAATACTGTTATGAAGTGCTGAGAAGTAAATAAAATCACTTTCTAGCATCTCGGACCAGTGTACGGTGCCAGCAGTATTGGTGATTTGCGCAAAAAAGGCGTCAAAACACGTAGAAAAGTGACAGGAAAATGCATGATGTAGCGTCGCTATCTTCTGCGTTGATCGTTACGGTTTTGTCATCCTAAAAAATGCTAAAGGAGGACAGTGGACATTATTAGTGACTGAATCGGAAGTGCGGTTCTCCCACATAAACAAAAAAGTCGGGCGTAATAGTTTCGAGTTTGTGCAGAGCCCTGCTCGAGAAACCGAGTATGGCGCGATCGCGGCATGTGAGGTGGGGGTCGCGAGATCTAGCGGACACTCCGAGATTCCAGGCACAGAGATTCCGCCGCATCGCTGGTGTCACTTTTATTGACGCCGCCCGAGAAAGCTGTACAGGCGAAGAAGCAAAGATATGGATTTGAGATCTTGGACAATGAAATCTGTCGACATGATAGAAGCGGCAGTTGAAACGATCCGTCAGATGTGTACTTTGCATGGAGATCGGCCAGCAGACGATACAGGCGGGACGTCATACGTTTCCCATGCTAAAATGTACAATGACGAGACAGAAACGTCATTTGACACCAAGGGATTAACAAGTTTTAACTGGCGCAAATTTGTTTTGTTTATAGCAATAAGGTACAGGTTACCTTAGGTTGAGTTAGTCTAGTGAAGTATTGAAAAGAGTTATAAATAATAAAATAGTTTAGGTTACTTTAGTTACAGTGTGAAGTATTGAAAAGAGTTATAAATAATAAAATAGTTTAGGTTACTTTAGTTACAGTGTGAAGTATTGAAAAGAGTTATAAATAATAAAATAGTTTAGGTTACTTTAGTTACAGTGTGAAGTATACAGTAGGGATAATGACTGAAATAACTGAAGACTCTTTGTATGAATATGTTGATAATAGTGAATATGAACAATCAGATTCTGAAGAAGAAAGCAGTGCATCTTCAAGTAAGAATGACATTGTTACAGAAAACTATCATACACTTCAAAACTCATAGTATACTATTCATTTTTATTGCAACCTAATTAGAAGTACCTATTAATTTAATCGTACGTCAAGAAAGACGGGGAAGAGCCTCAGGCTCTTTATAGAGCAAATCGGGTCGCTGATAAATGACAGACTGAGGGAGTTTTGGGAGAAAGCAGAACAGCGGTTCTCGACAGTCGGACGAAAACAATAAAAGAAAAGAAGATAAAGTCCTCGAAAGAGGATAAGCAGATAACCAAGAAGAAGGAAGAAGCGGGCGACTCGCATAGACTCGCAAATAATGATTCGTAGAAGAAAGAATGGACAAAATCGGAGGAAACGCGGTAGGAAAGGAAAAAGCGAAAGTGACGGCGGAATAGGATACGATAAGGAGGCGGAAAACCGCCGGCTGCGCCTACAAAGAAAACAGTGCAAACAACAAAGAAAGCTGAAAAGACAGAGGAGAAAAAAGAGAAGCCGAAGATTGCATAATTATTGCTAACGATTACGGTAGCAATCATACGCGTGCTTCCTGCTGATAGGGAACACACCTATCACCAGTAATGACGGTCAGCGCGAGACAACACGTTAAGCTGTATGAAATAGGCATAGGCTCACCGCAAAACTGAGAGTGGTATTGGCCGTTGGCGGCGTGAAAGTCGCGAGGCCATGCATGAAAGTGGCAGAAACAATGGCCAGGATAGGAGTCTGCGAGTGGGAAGACATCCAAATTGAACCGGACTGGGGACTATGTGAAACCAGTGCTTAGTAGCAACTGCTAAAAGAGTAGTTGAGTCCGACAAATTGAGAATAGGATGGACCTGCGTGAAAATGGAGGTTCTAGAAGCACGGCAAGAGCTCTGCTACAAGTGCTGGGAGACCAGGCACGTTATAACGAAGTGCATGACAGACGTTGATCGTAGCAATGCATGCTACAAATGCGGCAAAGAAGGACACCAGTCCGTCGACTGCTCGGAGAGAACGCCAACCTGACCAATGTACAAGGCAGCGGGACAACTCGACGGACACAATGCAGACAACAAAACAACTGTACAACATCAGTGCTGACAATCAAGAACAGCGGCACCAAAACAGCCACAGCGTACACTGGAAAAGCAGACAATGGCAGCAAGAAAGAACATGGATACGGATTAATTTTCAGTATTAAAAACCAAATCCTTCAAACTAACTTAAACCCTATAAGGTTTGCGTGGCCATTCTTAACAAACCGTCGCGAATCGAAGACCGAGACGAAATGGTTGCGATCGTTCGGGTGATCTCGACACGATTTAGACCGATCACGCTCATCACTCGCGTGTATGGTTTCGTCGCAGTTTCAATCGCTGCATAATTTCGACCACCTACTCGATGAGGTAAGGCGTATAACGGAAAACCAGGCCTCTCGATCGGTTTTCGTTCTTGGGATTTCAACGCACATGCAGTCACGTGGCACTCCGCGAGAACAGACCAACGAGGACATTCAACGATTATTAAATCAAGGAACTGCAACACGAGCGTGCGACCACAGGGCAAAAGCATAGTGGATTTCTCGTTCGCCAACGACATTATCGCTAATCGAAACTTTATCGGATCATCCCTAGATAAAGGTAGATATCTCGACCATTCCACAAATGCGCCAATCGAACGACCATCGAAGAAAATGAGCGCTGAAAAAACTTGGAAAGGACCATCTGATAGCAGCAACTCTTGCCGTGACCTGGCCGGACACTCCGACCAGGCTGACGAACGTTCACCGATGTAATGACCGCTGTATGCGACGCGGGCATGTCGAGGGTGAAATCAAACCCACCTTGACGTCCACTGCATTGGTGGAGCACCTAGGGCGCAAAAACAATACACGAGAAACCGGAGACGGAGAAACTCCGATTTGGCGGGGACGATGCTGCTCTACGAAGTCTACAAAGAGAAGAAAAAGGAGCTGCAGACGGACATCAAAAAATCACGGGCACGCTACGTGAGGACCTGTGAGGATGCCCGTATAAAATCGTAATGAACAAATTGTGACATGACTGAACAAACGGAAGCTGTCGGATTGCCAATTCAGTTCAGAGAAGGGAAGTCAACGATCGATGCGACGAAGAAGGTGAAAAACCTCGTAAAGACGATGACAGCCTGCAGGAAAGTCAACTTCCTCGCGTAGAGCGCAATCCATGGAGCCCTGGAGAAGCAAAGATTCTCGCAATATCTCAGAAAGATAGTGACGGACCAAAAAAGAAGGTAATAAACCGCAGAGTGCCCCAAGGACCGGTGTTAGGATCACTCCTGTGGAATTTGGGATACTTACAGACACTCTGATGTTGGCAATTGATACGGATCAACGAAAAACCATCTGCTGGGCAGAAACTGGAATTGCGCTCGTGGCAGACAATATAAAACAATTGGGATCGAACTGAAAGTCCCAGTGGAGAAAAGTATGGATTATATCGAGCTCCATCTGGATAACAAATGGAACATCGGTCCACACTTCGTTCGTCTGATCGTCAGATTAGACGCAGCAGCGAATCATTTAAACTGCATAATGTCCAATCTAAAAAGATCAGGCGCAAGTGTAAAAAAACTCTAGGCTGGTATAATTCAAGGAATTGCGCTTTATGAAGCACCGGTGTGGAACGACGCTCTCGCGAAAAGTGGCAGGAAGTTACTGCGCACTGCGTGGAGAAGAGTGACGATACGTGATACGAAGATATCGGGCGATATCATACGATGTCGCCATCACGTTGGCAGAGTTCATACTCTTAGAATATCTGACGTGCGAAGATAGTACAGTATACGAAAGTCTTAGAGGAGGAAACCATTTCTGCTCCGCCCCGAGAAGAAAAGCCCATCCTAGAAAATTGGACAAAATGCAAAAAGGGCCAACTCTCCTTTAGAGTCACGCAAACACTGACCGAACACGGATAATTGGTCAATATTTGAACAGGATCGGGAAAAAAGCCACGATTGAATATCACTTGGAGCGGAGATTCGCCGCCAATCGCCTCTCCAAAATGCGGAACCGCTACAAACTGCAGAGAAAGATGAAAACGGCGATGAAGATAAAAAAAAAAAAGAAAAGGAGATAACTAAACAACGCCAACTCTACTACGAAGAAAAAAGACGCTCTCCTCGTCGTTACAAAATATAAAGAAATATATTTCATAGCGAAATAAGAAACAAGAGACTCGCCTCCGCCATTGCGTGCGGCCGATCAAAACGTGGTCGATGGATGTGGAAGCCACACTCATCATCCGACAAAAGAAAAAAATCGAAAGATACTGTGAGATGGGGGTTTAATTAAATCGAGTGCATGGCCGGGAACCGAAAGTGTTCGCCAGAGTTCTCGGATCTCCGCCACATAGCAAAATGAAGGCCACCGTGGAGTTTTAGCCGGTAAGAGTCCGACATAACCTTGAGAGCTCCCAAAGCCCGAGGTATCCATGAGAATTTCTAATGATGGTATGATCATGACGATATTTGATGATTTTCCAGTCCTAGCTGAATTATTTTTCGAGATTTTTTTTTGTTTTTTTCTTTTTTTTGGTTCGGCTATTTTCAGAGATTTTTGGAAATCTTTAGTTATGTGTATTTTGAGGAATATTGTTTATAGGTTTGTCAATGGTTGTTTTCAAGAATCTGTTTTGGATTCTTTGGGCAATGAGGATGTAGAATGTTGGTGCCGCTCCACATGCTTAGGTTCCATATCTGAGGATGAGTCTTACGCATGCTTTGTATACGTGGATTTTGTGCTTCTTTTGCATATTAATAAGTAGTGTGTTTTGTATGCGCGATTATTCCATTTTATTCTGTTAAGGATTACATCCTCCCGGGTGAGTTTAGAGTCTGTTTGGATTCCTAGATATTTTATGATTTTCAGCCAATATATTTGCTGGTTTTGGATGGTTAAGCAGAATAGTGGTGGTGCTTTTTCTAAAATGAATGGGATAGCTTCTCTCTTGTTCGGATTTATTGTTAGTTTTCAGTTTGAGATATATTCTGTAACTGAGTTGAGGTTGGTCTGCAGTTTGTTGACAGCTGTTTTCGGTTGCCAAGAAGAGGTGAATAGTACGGTGCCGTCTGCATAGTTGGCTGTGTGGACTTGATTGTAGGTTGGGATATCGTTGATGTGGATATTAAAGAGAATGGGATCGAATATGGAGCACTGACGTACACTGGCCGGGATGTTTAGTGAGCTGTAGGGGATTTATTTTATGTGAACTATCATAATTCGGTACGTAAGCAAATTTTAGTATCAGTCCGTCGTGTCATACTAAGTCAAAGGTTTCTTGAATATCCAACAGTACCAGTATAATTACTATTGATTTGTTTTTGTTAAATTCGAGAATGATGTGTTTTATCAATCTTAGGAATTGTTGCGCGGTGGAGTGGCCTGGTTTAAATCCGAATTGTTCATTGATTAGAAAGTTGTTTCGTCTGAGGTGTGCGTCTAGGACACGCGTCATATTACCAAGTACTGGATGCGCCATCGATACCTGTGATTAACAATTATAACACAGGATCCATAAGTTGCTCAAACATAAATTATAATATCGATGGCCAAGCAATTACAAATTGAACCCTGTGCGAATTAAATAACCACATCCGTCCACCGAAATACCATAGTCTTAGCGCGCTATAACTCTAGTGTAAAAACCCTCTGCACCACCAATCAGTCTGTCTCCGAGGTTTACCTCGAGTAGAATCGATATCTTATTATATTTATTATTACATTATAGCGTTAATCTTAAATCCGTACTTTATATCCTTGTATCCTCTTTTTACATAACATAGCTTATATTTTGTCCATTATATTAGTCTGAGCTTTTAGAGGCGCAGACACAGCTGCACGGGATTTTACAAGTATTCTTGTACCACGTAACGTTCGCTTCACGCTAGTGGTGCAGAGACAGCTGCGTGAGCAGCAAAATGTTCGACTCGCTTTTAGATGAATCGGGGACAACGCGCCGGGCGTAAGTACCGATCGGCCCGAGAAATTGGAAACCAATTCGAAACGTAAAGGGAGTGTCGTTACCCCCAAATTGCAAGCTGGGACGTAACAAATTTAGTGGCAGTGGTGGGATACTCATTCCTTGCGACCAGAACAACACTACAGCACGCCAACAGCATGCCACTCCTGATCGTAACTCACTTTAACCTTTCAAACCCATTACACTCTAGTCACCCCAAACGGCAGAATCAGCCGGAGCCGCTTTAGTATCAACAGATAGTGTCCAGGAGGTTCTGAAGTCTCTGGGAGAATCCTAGATTCAGATGCTCTCTAAGCATCACACGTTGTATAATTTGAATCTGCCAGTGTATTAATCTGCACCAAGATGACAAAAACCAACGGCAAAGTATTCAACTAGAGATCAAGAATCTCATCCTTTTCCAAACAGCAACCGTTGCCAATCGGGTCGGTGCCAATTCGACATCCAATAAATCATCCTGGGCACCCGGTCTATAAAGACTAAAAACGAGTCTCAGACACCCTTTCGGAAGCTGAGTTGGTAGTACATTAAAATGAACGAAATATCAACCGCACAACGCGAAAGAGACGCAGCACTGGCCAAATCCGAACGCCTACGTCGGGAACTATTGCTCCTAATGACGACACCAAAATCACTCACTCTAAAATGCGTAGCTTGTAAGCCGTGGTATTTCCCAGTCATGTTACTGTCGTTGTCATAACATTGACCACAACGGTCTTTGATATCAATGCCATTTTTCTTTAAAAAATCAAGTAAACTTTTTTTCACAAACCTTTCCACTGGTCCAAATGGTAATTTGGTCTGGATGCGAAATGTCTGGAATAGAATCAAGTAATACTGAATAATACTTGCATTTCGCAGATAATATGATCCAGTAACCTTGATGCAATTAGATAGATAAATTTCTCGCATATTGTTTTTGATAAGTCAGATGTACGTCCCTTTCTTTTATTTCATACTGAGTATTTGTATACTGAGAGCCACGAAAATGTCAAACTCAAAGTGTCCACCAATATTTTTGTTCGACCTCAATTTGGCTAACAAATTGAGAATTGAGGCGCGCATCTTTGTGTGTTGCAAACTAACAGCGAAATTATCACTTGTCTATGGAAGATGCTTTCTTCGTATCTTTTCAACAAATTGTTTGCGTTTTTCGTAAACTGTGACGAACAGCCTGAAACAATAACTTTGCGAACAAAACAGAAAAGTTGTCCTTTAGTTTCTGAATAACCAATCTCTCGCGTGACTTTTGTTTGTTGGTTTATATATGTATATATGTGAAAAACAACTTTCGACAAAATTGTGGATTATTTTCTTTATCGTATATTTTTTTTATGGACAAGAAATCACTGTTTATATGTTGCATGTCGCGATTTTTTTCGCAATCCAATAATCTCGATTGAAGTTGCTCGGCCATTCACCAATATCGTTGGAGTACATTTTATTTTCGTTTTGTTTTTGGCTTGTAGAAGATGTTGCTACATTGGAAGTATGTGCTGTGCTTTCTGACTCTCTTTGGCTTGAAAATGATATGGCTAAATTTGGAGAATTTGCTGTACATTCGACTTTAGTTTGACTTGTAGAAAATATGACTAAATCGTGAAGAGTTACATATCTTAATGGTAATATTGGTAATAATGATTTTTCTGTAGCACTGTCTTCATCTATTACACAGTAAAACATAACTTTTGTATTTTGTGCTTCGATTTCTTTGCATTCAACACCATCATGCACGGTATCAAAAAATTTAAACAGTTTGCGAGTTTTTTATTTAACATCTTGGTTCTTCTTTTCCTTTTCATCTTTTGCTTTACGTTTTCCACTTCTAGAAGCGTAATGACGACTCGTATCTCTGGCTGGCTCTGTTACTCATGTTGACTATCTCGATGTGGGTAATAGGGAGAATGAATTTAAAAATGACATCTAATCCTCCTACTACCTACTAATATTACATATAAATGAGGAAGTTTGAACAACGTTTTATGATGTAACAATTCACTCGTGTCGCGCATATGTTGGTACGTGATCGCCTCGCGATACCCGCATACGCACACGCCGTGTATTAATTTGTTCGTGGAAGGTTAAATATAAAATATTCAAAGAGGGAATTCAAAGAGGGTACAGCTTTTATCTTTAATTAAAACCAGTGCGATAACTTACTGAAATATATGTAAATGAAATATATGTGTATAATAGAAGTAAATGAAATTATAATAATAATAATGTTTTGTTCAAAAAAATGTACCCTCTTAACTATTTCGTTTCGTATTCGCAACTGGACTCGATCTGTTGTCATGATTGCTATTTTTCGTCTCCTTATTCATTTGTTCTTCACACACGCACACACACGCGCGCACGCGCATTTACTCGCATACACCCATTGTATACACTTCATGTATTTTAATATTTAAGTGAACGTGATACATAGAAACGGAAATAAATAAAAATATGTGAAATTTTACATGCTAAACATTTTTTGCTCTAGTCGCGGAACATCCAGAAACTTGTCACCCTTTTTGACACTCACTTCAAGTACCACGTCGTTACAGATGATTTCTCGATTCCCATGCAGGGTATACTAGCGCCACCTAGTATACACCTAACGCCACCATATTGTTCCTGAGAAAGCACGTAGCATGGTGCGCGATCGAGATACGTGATATTTTATTATAAAGTGTACTACTGTAGAGTATGAATGGTTTTATTGCGTACAACTCGGTATGTGTAGACTTAGGATGTAATTGTGAATAATCTCGAATAATCAATAACGCATGTACGTGATTGCCTGCAAAAACAAGGGAATGCATGGAAATCTGAACAAAGGATCAAGAATGTTCGATGAATAAATATATAAAAGGATTTGTGTGAGGAGCGCGAGTGCAGTTGGAAGAAAAACAGTCTGTACTACACTACTAGATGTGCTATAGTCTGCAATAAAATAATCTGTCAATTATGTAAAGAGTAAAGCGAGTAAATATCACACAGAATTAAAAGGTAGAGTTAAAAATCACGATCATAGACGCAGAGAGACATTACAGTTCAATTGAAACAAATATCACAATTCAATCAACCCTCCACTTTGTGCGTTAATTCGTACAAGGTTAGCGACTCCACCGAACATCAGTTGCATTTTTACTGATTGTTACCTAATACGACGTCGCAACAATACCATTCCATGAAGCACCGGAACTTGGCGTTGAGGACAGATCGATCACCTGCATTCACGATTCATTGTTAGTCGAAATTGTAGACTATAAATGTAGACACGAATCTGGTGACCTTAGATTCGGTGGTAAGGAATATCAACTGCAACGCTTATATTGCGTGCATCCATGCTTCCGAGGAAGCCGCATCATTCTCTATTTCGTGAATAAGATTCGAGGAAATCGAGAAATTCTTTGAAATCCCAGTCGTGGCTGACCAAACTCATTCTTCGAACTCCAGCATGAGTGCTCGAGTTGCTTCTATTTCCCAATCCCGACGTCCAGCAGAACGCATACATCCAGAATGACTCTAGAGCTTATGAACCTGAAACTTTTAAACTTTGAGGAGAAAGCCCATGTCATCAAATCATGGAGGAAAACTATGACTTGTTTTACCTCCCAGGAGATCAGCTAATAAAAACAGACCTTGTGGAACGCAAAATAGAAACGACAAACACTATTATACCCTTCCATGTGAAACAATACAGGTATCCATCGATCCACAAGGAGGAAATAGTTGAGTTAATAAATGAAGGAGTTGCTTGAGAACGACATTGTTAAACCCTCAACTTCTCCTTGCAGCAGCTCGTCGTGGATCGTGCCTAAAAAACCAGATGAACTCGACAACAAACGATGGCAGATTGTGATAGACTTTAGAACATTGAACGAAAAGTTCATGCCGGATGCATACCCCATCATTGGTATAGATGGACACAAGGTGGACACCACTAAGACTGCTTTCTCCACTCCACACGGCCATTACGAGTTCCACGATATATCGTTCAGTCTTCGCAATGTTCCCGCCACGTTCCAACGACTCATGGATCACGCTAAATTTGGAAGACTAGCTAATAGGCTGCGTTCTGTCAACCTGAAACTCCAACCATCGAGGTGTGGGTTTTTGCACCAAAAAAAAAATAGCATATTTGGGCCACGTGATCGGCGAGATCACCATGTTAAACCATGCTCAAAAAAGGTCTCTGCTATAAGGATCTTCTAGGGAGCGAATTCTTTGAATTGTTGGAACTGGCCAGTTACCAGTTAGTCGAAACCTCTAACCACACTACTTGCACAACGCCAACGAATTCAAATCGAGACCTGAGACTGGTCATTTGACACTCTCCACGGGGAGAGCAGCTAGCTTCAAAACCACTACTCCAATACCCTGATTTTACTAAACCCTTTTGTCTCACTGCAGACACGTCGGTCTACGCGATCAGCGCTGTGCTAAGTTCTACGGGCACAAGTCCAATCTCAGCACAGATCGTGGCCCCCTGGTCTGGATGAATTTAGTAAGAGATCCAACTAAAACTCGCCGAGTACAACTACGAGATTGTGGGGTTGAAAGATTTTGACGATAACAAGCGTAATTGTATTTGAGTAGCAATACGTTTTATTATATTGTTATGAGCGGGCACCAACCTCGTTAGCACCAATGGTTATATCAAGGACCATGGCCAATTAGTATTGATGTAGAAACAGTTCGGTTTCTACCGAACATCGGTTGCGGTAGACCAGACGAGCGATAACTACAAGAGTTCAGTCGATAATGATAAGTGTTTTAATTAGTTAATAGTGAATTCTTGTATTCAAATATGATTGAGGAACTCTGGACGCGTAACAATATTTTAAATGGGGGTTGTAAGGCTTGGTAAATTCTTTTTTAAAGAGAGAATAAAAAGTCTTAATAAAAGTTATAACGAAACATAACATTTACACAGTGGGATACGATACGATTAAAATATTATTATTGTCTCAATGAGTAAGCAAGGGTTACGAAATTACTATTACGTTTGGATACCTACCGAAAGTACAAAAAAAAGATAAAAGGCTTGATCGCTAAAAAAATCTCACAGTCGCTTTAACGATGGACATATAACACCTGTGATCTAACAACAACAATCATCTCTGACTTCTACAATGTCTTTCTCCGACTCTTAGGCGTTTCCTTCCTCGACCAATTAGACGGCTTTATCAAAACGTCCGCTTTCCGAAGTCGAATAATGAGGGTAGACGGAATTCGGGGGACAAGAGTTCGGCCTTGGGTGACAAGGTTTATGACGCGATCCTAGCCATTCGGAGACACTCAAGAATAGCAATTATTCAAACCCAAAAATGCTTCATCGTAAGTGGCTTAACACAAATTATTAAACCTGTCTTTAAAAAAATGACAAATTGTTAAACCCGTCTTGTCACGCCTGCTGTCGACCAGATGTAGGCTTCTACCCTACAATATAAATTATTGTAAGAAATATCGGATAGCAGGTTGCATGAAGTGCCAAAGAGGGCCATGTGCATTTCCTTACTGTATCGCGCCTCGAATGAGCCACGGCATGGTGGTGTCCTCGAAGTTCTAATACGAATGGCCTAAGAAGCCATTAATGTACGAACCCACGTAGTAAAAACAACTCGAGTAAAGCGTTTTAGAAGCACGCTCAGGTGTACGAATTACTTAACCAGTAATCCTATTGTAATCTCTTTTGTAACTTTTTACAGTAACATTCCGTGCAACGCGTTAAATTGCGGATTCCAACATCCTCGATAAACTCAGTTCAATAAAAGTAAAGCGAAGCTTGAAATCCCGTCAAGTATGTACAGGAAAATTAACACTTCGTTATAAAATGTCGCCGCGTAGTTGGAACCCTAACTTGATATTTTATAAATATTTAATACCACCTTGCTACAGAATCCCGATTTAGAAATACATGATATATAATATATCCGATTTCACTCGATCAGCAACGCCCGCGGATTCATCCGCCATAGCTGCTTCTTGGCTTTGCGTAGAGTTTCTTCTCCGTGTACACAACGGAGCATTTTATCTCATTGGTGTATAATATTCTGGAATATGTTTTGTACGATCAAATTTTGTTTAATATTACCTCGGATCCAGTTCATTCAATCTTTGTGAAATAAACAAACCTCCACCAATATCCTGATCGTAGAGAACAATGTTGCACTGTTAAACGTAATAATGTAACATTGTTAAAAATAATAATGTTTTTATTTATTAAAGGGACAAACATCATCGCTTACCTTGTATACCATCTATTAATTGAAATGAAATAAGAAAACAATTATAATTTTATAGAATAAATGCTGCACAAAATGCTGTACATTGGTATTCTGTTTTATTTATTTAAATTAATTTTATACTTATTCCATGCGCAACTATAATTTTCTTATTACTACTGATAAAGAAAAAAGTAAGAACGAGTATAACGGCCACCAAGTTAATTTCATTCATGGAATAACATACATTTGTGATAACATACTGTGAAAATCACCAACATATCCCCGTTTGGTTTGTCTTTACGAATTTTCCTTTTGCTTCTCGCGCATTTAATGCATGATTGGTGAAGCTTTGTATACATTCAGCAAACATTTTCCTTTTTTTTTTCTTTTAACCAAGTAGAAAAATCCTCACGGATCGATTCTGGACAGGCTAAGGAAGCCAAATAGGTAGTATCGAACTCTTACCAACTGAATGCCCCTCTATCGCGTGCCTAATAAAACTAAAAATGGAACATAGCCAATGGCTACCACGGCAATGGCACGACAAGGATTCCCCGTGTCGTGGCGGCAAGACCCATTTTGAACAAACCACGCTTTGCGAACGCGAAATAGCGTTATACGAGGGTGGTCCCAGAAGTACCTGGCCCAACAAGGAAACCGTAAAAATTTTGGAAAAAATTATATTTATTTTTCAACATAATCCCCTTTCAGCTCTATACACTTTTCCCAGCGATGTTCAATAAGTTCGATACCCTTTTTATAATAAGAATTGTCAAGCTCCTCAAAATAGCCATTAACTGCCGACATCACCTCTTCATTGTTGGAAAATCTTTGACCAGCGAGCCATTTTTTCAAGTCTGGGAACAGAAAATAATCCGAGGGAGCTAAATCTGGCGAATAGGGTGCATGAGGTAGCAATTCAAACTTTAAATCATTAATTTTGGCCATTGCAATAACGGATGTGTGAGCTGGTGCATTGTCTTGATGAAACAACACTTTCTTCCCAGTCAAATGCGGCCGTTTTTGCTTGATTTCTTTGATCAAACGTTGCAATAAGTTCGCATAATACTCGCCGTTGATAGTTTTTCCTTTTTGAAGGTAGTCAATAAAAATTATCCCACGCGCATCCCAAAAAACCGACGCCATGACCTTGCCTGCAGATGGAACGGTCTTTGCCTTCTTTGGAGTCGGTTCTCCTTTTTCAGTCCATTGTTTTGATTGTTCTTTTGTTTCGGGTGTGAAGTGGTGGACCCATGTTCCATCCATGATTATGAAACGGCGCAAAAATTCGGCTTTATTTTTGCGAAACATTGTCAAACACTCGTTGGAAACATCTTCACGAATCTGTTTTTGTTCCATTGTGAGCAAACGCGGCACCCATCTTGCGCACAGCTTTCTCATGTCCAAATTTTCAGTTAATATGCGATGTACTGCACTTTTTGAAATGCCTACTATGTCTGCTAGCTCGCGCACTTTCAGTCGACGATCATCCAGTACCGCTTTGTGGATTTTCTTCAACATTTCTGGAGTCGTCACCTCATTTGGTCGACCACTGCGATGCTCGTCTTGGCAGCTCGTACGGCCTCGTTTAAACTCTGCTACCCAATATTTTACTGTTGCAAACGAAGGAGCAGTCTCACCCAGAGTAGAATCTAGTTCAGCTTTTATATTGGTTGGGCTGAGGCCTTTCAAATAAAAGTATTGTATCACATAACGATGACCAATTTATTCCATGTTTACAAAGTCACTGAAAACGTTCACTATTGATGGCTGTCAAACAAATACTAAACATCATGGCGTCTTCAAACTTGAGACATATGCTTTATAAATTGGGTACTTTCTAATACAGTGGTATTTTTTTAGCAATTACCGCCAGCTCTAGGTTAGGCCAGGTACTTCTGGGACCACCCTCGTAAGGTTGCGCTTTCGCGGCCTACTTCCGTCCGACTACGATTCAGTTGGGTGATGCCCGATCGATTCATTCGTCTTCTCTTGCTTTCTAAATAATAATATAATCACTTGTAGCGTGTACATTTGTAAATATTAGAAATTTTGTACAAAGATTGTAGTATCTAAGAGTCACCACGTACATTGTAAGCCGCGTACGCCCCGAAGCGCGATTGGTCAAGGCCTGCTTCGAAGATAAGTCTAAATACGGGGGAAAAACAAAACAAGTCGGTCAAAGGTGAGGAGGCAACCGAGTAGTAACCTTCGACCGCTTCGAGGCACAGACCCTACCGCACCTGTCCGCTACACACTTTTATATTAGAGATCGCTTTCAATTAAATGAGGACTTTTCTCGAGAAAATCGAGAGATGGCTCTTTATGATTACGATGACATTTATTGGAAGAAGGATGATATTTTTTAACATTTTTCATAAAAGACTTATTCATCCAATATATTATTAAAGGTAATATAGGTCAATTGCAGCCGTTGGGAAAACTTTATAACCGTCGGGAGAAGCAAAAGCTTCGTATTGCGATGCCCGGTTATGTTTCAATGCCTCGGGATTGAAGCGAGTTTTGGAGTAGCACGTAGATTAAGGTAATTAAGAATCGACATAGAAAACAATACTTTATTCTTTCAAACGGGAATTACAAATTTGTGAGGGGGCCGTGATAAGATAAATACTGGCGAAATGTGGGAATGTAGGACTATTTAAAGGTTTAGATGAAATAAACCTTTAAGCTATGACGGTATAGGAAAGTTGAGAAGAGAGTTGAAATGAAAGTATTGTGGCGGTTCTCGCCACTAGAGGGACAGCACAATCACCAGTTTCCCGCGAGCACTCGTTTCCTACACAATTTCTATATAATAGAAATTCCCACCTATCCCTATCGTCCCAGCGTCTAAGGCAGGGATGAGTCGACTAGCAGGCCCAGGTCGAAAACGTTCTTCCCTCTCTTTTTTCCTTCCTACCCTCTCCCATATTCTCTACAGCGCAGCAGCAAAATGAAGCGGCGCACTACACAATCGCGCTTCAGTATGACGATATGACTAATGGTGACAAATTCTAAAACTAATTAAAAATAATATTTGTAGGTATGTGACAGTATTGTCGATGCGATTTCAAGTAACCCACAGTAGGTTAACCTGTTTTGTAGAAAGTGTTTAGAAAGTATTTAGCGTTTAGATGTTGTTTACGTGTACGTAAAGCTGAGGCTACGTAAGGAAGTAATGCGTTTTTGGTTGTCGGGACGTTGAGAATACAAGCATGTTACAACAACGCATTAAATTTTATTTCGGTAATAACAGATACAACTAACATATTACGTATTATATCAAAGTAGAATAAACTATTGAAGGATAATAATCTTAGATATCCTTGTTTGTTAATCAATAATTTATATTAATCAATAATTTAAGAGTTTCAATTTTTATGTTATGGAATATTCTAGAATGTGAGCGAGAGCGAATGTGCATGTGAATGAGTCTTTCAAGTGAATGTTTTCAAACAAATCGAGTCAGTTGTTCATCGTGCGTTATTGAGTAAACATATAATTATAAAGACGTTCTTAATCTCCTTGTATCTAATTTTAAAATAATAAATATCCTACAATTTTGGGGGCTCGTCCGGGATAGAGCGAACAAGGAGAACAAGTTGTGTGATAATAAAAGTGAATTGTGTAGACTGTTTAAATTGTGAAGACGATTAAATCGTAATATCGTGTGTATCGTGTAGAAGACGTGTAATGAATACAAATAGGAATCCGTGTGAATTCACAGTAGCGCAGTTAAAAGACATTTTAAAAGCTAAAGGTTTAAGTGCAGTTGGAGTAAAACACGATTTGATTAATAGACTTATGATGACTGACCCAACTGGAACCTGGATGGATGAACTAGCGAGCAATAGTGCAGGAGTGGTTGCAAGCGAAGATTCAGGCGTAAATGTAGTACCTAGCATCAATTCGCTAAGACCACCAACTCCACCAATTGAGGGGCTTGATACCAGAAGCATAAATATATTACGTAAGGAACGGGAACTTGCAGAGCGCGAAATTCAACTTTTAAGACGAGAAGTAGAGATAATGCGTGAAATGCAGCGAAAATCGACGCGTAATCTTGAAGGCGAGCAATTGGATGTTGGCAGTGACGGTGACAATTTCTTGACATCAAACAATGGAGTCGGGTGCAACCTTTCATCTCAATTGAAACAAACACGAACAAATATTTCAGCAGTTGCAGATTTACTTAGTAATTTTGACGGTAAATCTGATGACTACGAAATTTGGGAGAAGCAAATTAAGTTACTGAAGACAACGTATAAATTGGAAGATGATGTTGCACGAATACTTATCGGTATGCGACTTAAAGGAAAGGCACTTCAATGGTTTCATTCTAAACCAAACTATATTACCATGCCATTTAATCAATTATTGAATGAATTAAGAACCATGTTTTATCATCGCCAAAGCAAGATTGAGATGAGAAAGAAGTTTGAAGAACGACTATGGAAGAAGAATGAAACATTCCACGAATATTTGCACGAGAAGATCATTTTAGGAAATCGAGTACCGATCAACGATGACGAAATGCTTGAATATGTAATTGACGGCATCCCTGATGAAATACTTCAAAACCAGGCGCGTATTCAACGGTTTACAACAATTGATCAACTTTCGGAGGCGTTCGAGAAGGTAACCTTTCGAGATCGAGGTGTACAGAGTTTAATGAAATTTGAGAAGCGTGGAAATAGTTTCGTTAAGAGTGAACGAAAAGAGATGGCCAGTGTTGGTAAGAAAAAAGAATCTACAACTAATGTTATTCGATGTTATAATTGTGGTGGGCGCGATCATATTAGCATAAATTGTCCAACGAAAGATCGTGGTGTGAAATGCTTTATTTGTCAGGAACGTGGTCATATTGCGTCGAAATGTTCTAGGAAGTATGAAGCGAGTAAAGAAAGTTGCGCAACATTTAAAGTATCATCAAGTCGAAAATATCTTAAAAATGTTTTGCTTAATGGACATGAGATCGAAGCATTGATAGATTCAGGAAGCGATATTAGTTTGATTCGCGCAGATGAATATATTAAACTTGGTTCTCCGCAATTACGACGCAGTGAATTACATTTTCATAGTATAGGTTCAAAGAATAACGCGACATTAGGAGAATTTCAAGCAGAAATTACTGTAGATGGATACTCATATCCGATTTGCGTACAGGTAGTCTCTGATACTATGCTTCAATATAAATTCTTAATAGGAACAAATTTCTTGAGTGTAACAGATGTTAGTCTTAAAGGTAGCAAAGTGAGCATTCGTCCATTATCAGAAAAAATGAGCAAAACTGCGGAAGACAAAAATATTGTACCGGAAATATTTAAAATAGATATAATAGATGATAAAGTGTTAGACGCAAATCATATTGACCTGTCTCATGTATTAGATCCTAATCAGCGGGAGACGATTAAAAACCTTGTTAGTAATTATAAGCCGAACAAAACCTATGAATCTGAAATTACAATGAAATTAGTATTAAAAGACGAAGAGCCAGTTTATCAATCTGCGAGACGTTTATCACCGTCACATAAAGAAATTATTAATGCACAAATCGAACAATGGATTGCGGATGGAGTCGCTCAAGTATCAACTTCTGATTATGCGAGTCCAGTTGTTCTTGTCCGAAAGAAAGATGATTCATTTAGATTATGTGTAGATTATCGTCAAATAAATAAGAAAATTATCAAAGATAGGTATCCGTTACCATTAATCGAAGATCAATTAGATTCGTTACAAAGCGCGCGTATTTTTAGTACTCTCGATTTGAAAAATGGTTTCTTTCATGTACGAATGGATGAATCAAGTCGAAAGTATACAGCATTTATTGTACCAGATGGTCATTACGAATTCTTACGAGTTCCTTTTGGTCTTTGTAACTCACCGGCAGTCTTTCAAAGATTTATAAATACTGTATTTAGAGAGCTTATTCGAAAGAGAATAGTTTTAACTTATATGGATGATTTAATTATTCCATCGGATGATATTGAGAGTGGAATCAAAAATCTTGAAAAGGTTTTAATAACAGCAAGCGAAGCTAATTTAATAATTAATTGGAAAAAATGTTGTTTTCTGCAAACTACAGTTGAATTTCTCGGGCATGTAATCAATAATGGTCGTGTTCGTCCCTCGGATCGTAAAACTGATGCAGTCCGACGATTTCCAGAACCGACAAATGTTAAACAAGTACAAAGTTTTCTTGGATTGACTGGGTACTTTCGTAAATTTATTCATAGATACTCTGTAATTGCGCGACCGTTGTCAAATCTTTTGCGAGCGAATGTTAAATTCTGTTTTGGACCGATTGAAAAAGAAGCGTTTATGCAATTAAAAGTTATACTAAGTGAAAAACCAATATTAAACCTGTATCGAGTCGGAGCGGAAACAGAGTTGCATACAGATGCTTCTGCTTTAGGTTATGGAGCAATTTTATTTCAAAGAAATAACGAAGATCGATATTTTCATCCCATATATTATTCTAGCGGTAAGACAACTCCTGCTGAAGCAAAATATAGTAGTTACGAGTTAGAGGTTTTAGCAGTAGTTAAAGCGTTAAAGAAATTTCGTGTTTATTTGTTAGGAATTTCGTTTGTTATTGTCACTGATTGTCGCGCTTTTACTCTTACAATGAATAAGAAAGATCTCTGTGTGCGAGTTGCGCGATGGGCATTATTGTTAGAAGAATTCGACTAACGGATAGAGCATCGACCAGGAAAGAATATGTTACATGTTGACGCGTTAAGTCGAAATCCCCTACCTATGAATTTCTTAATCGACGAATCTGTTACAAGTCTTACAGCGCGTTTGCGGAAGGCACAGGAAGAAGATGAAAGTATAAAGAAACTTCAAGATTTAGTACTTCAAAACAAGACGAAAGATTATATCATTCGAGGAAATCTTTTGTACAAAGAGTCTGAAGGAGACATTCGACTTGTGGTGCCGCGTCAAATGCAAATGCAAATAATAAAGCGAGCTCATGAACGAGGACATTTTTCTGTGGTCAAGACTGAAGCTATTGTACGTAAAGATTATTGGATCCCCAATCTTCGACAACGAGTTGAAAAAGTAGTAAGAAATTGCGTTGCGTGCATCTTGGCCGAAAAGAAGCAAGGGAAACAAGAGTGCCATTTGAATCCAATCGAGAAGGGAAGTGTTCCTTTTGATACATTTCATATTGATCATCTTGGACCACTACCTTCAACGAAGAAAACGTATAAGTATATATTTGCAGTAATAGATGCTTTTACAAAATTTACATGGCTTTACGCTACGAAATCTACGACAACAGCTGAAGTTTTATCACGTCTGAAAAAACAGTCAACTATTTTCTGTAATCCGCGTCGAATAATTTCTGATAGAGGGACGGCTTTCACTGCAAACGATTTTAAACAGTATTGTCAAGAAGAAAATATAGAGCATATTTTAATTACAACAGGAATTCCTAGAGCTAATGGTCAAGTCGAGCGTCTTAATAGAACGTTAATTACATTGTTAACAAAGTTAGCTGCACCCAAACCCTGCGAATGGTATAAATATTTAGAAGTAGCTCAACAATGTTTAAATACAACAATACATCGAAGCATTGGCACATCACCATTTCATCTTCTATTCGGGACGCATCCACGACTCAAAGATTATCCAGACATTCGAGATTTACTTGAAAAAGAAAGAGTCGCATCTTTTCAAGATGAACGAGATGAATTACGATTTCAAGCAAACAAAAATATATTCAAGATACAACAAGAAAATAGACGAACTTTTGACAAAAGTAGACGGAAAGCTAAAATTTATCGAGAAGGAGACCTAGTAGCTATTAAACGTATGCAACAGGGTCCTGGTTTAAAAGTAGCTCACAAATATCTTGGACCATATGAAATAATTCGAGTTCTTCGTAACCAACGATATTTAGTTCAGAAGGTGGGCGAAGGAGAAGGACCTCAACAAACATCTACATCAGCCGAATTTATGAAACTATGGATTGACGAAGCCGATGATGATTTATCTGAAGATGACGTTAATGAAGACATTCGAGACGAATGTCCATGCAGGACGGCCGAATGAAGGATAATAATCTTAGATATCCTTGTTTGTTAATCAATAATTTATATTAATCAATAATTTAAGAGTTTCAATTTTTATGTTATGGAATATTCTAGAATGTGAGCGAGAGCGAATGTGCATGTGAATGAGTCTTTCAAGTGAATGTTTTCAAACAAATCGAGTCAGTTGTTCATCGTGCGTTATTGAGTAAACATATAGTTATAAAGACGTTCTTAATCTCCTTGTATCTAATTTTAAAATAATAAATATCCTACACTATTATAACACGACAAGTCTCGACACCCCTCCCCCAAAACGACAAAGTGCGAAGTAAAATGGTAAAATGGTAAAAACACGGGATTACTCCTGATTGGTCCCATGTTTCGCGAAACAGGTCTAAAGGCGCCGCCGAATTCCCGGAAAACAGTCTAACCCCTGACGAGCTTAAAGCACTACCTTCGCGGCACCCGTCACTTCCTCGCGTCTATAGAAGCAATGAATGCTGACGACGCCTCCGCGGCACCCGGCACATTTACTGACTCCGCTACATTATTCCACATTTCAACCACACGGCTAACGATTCCTCGAAGAACTCACTGTACATGTATGTGTATATAATGTTAAATAGATAAATTACTGTTACCCACTACATCTGAGTGTATTACAAAGGACATAAATGTGAGCAGACACAGTATAGAGTAGCGAAACTCTCCCGATTTTATCTAGCCGAAAATGGAGCGCGCATGCACAAAACCAGCAAATTGTTTCGCAACGCCACCTGAACTTCTCTTTCTCACTTGCTCATTATTTTTTGCTCTCTTTCTTTCTGAGCATTCAAAAAAATGGTTAAATCCAATATCTATTGAGAGCTACTTGAAAGCTGTTCAAGTCTTTTCAAAGGTTTTAAGAGGACAAAACGAGAAAAACTGAAGAAAGTGAAGAAAGTGAAGAAAGAGAAGAAAGAGAAGAAAGAGAAGAAAGAGATAAAAGATTTTAAGAGAATTGTTAACTTGTCTAGATATTATATGTTACGTATTCTCTTGGAATCACTTTGATCTTAGCTTTGTTTCAGATGTTGCTGTATTAATTTATTAATTAAAAAATGAACCAAAAAAATAAGGGTAATTGGTACACAAACTGCTGAAGAAATATGGCACCAAAAAGTTTATACTTTAATTTTGCCTTATAATTCCTTGATGCCACGTTTCTTTTGCGCAGTATATATATATCGGAATGTTAGGTAGTGGAGCTACTATAATTTTATATTATAGATCGTTGCAATGGGTACGACCATGTGGAAGATTGGATCTAGAACCTAAAGGTTCCAAAATACTCATATGAAAATATTCGTCTTTGGTGGAAGTGAAGTTGGGACGTATAGAAACGCGACTTCTTATAACGTAACAACAAAAATCTTTATTCCGAATACTTTTTCTCAGCTTAACGTAGTCGCGGACTGAAGGGTGGGAGAGATTTTCTTCCCATGGGACTTGAGGACCACCGAGTCCAGGAAAAATAATTGTTCGCTAATATTACCACTTGACTCGACGCCTCGATTCGAAATTTATTACGAGGTGCAAGGGAAAACTCTGCACATAGCTTCGCTCGGGCCCCATTTATATTAAAAAAAAAAAAAATGGTACAAAATTAATAAAATTAATGCTCGTCTTCACCTAGATGCTGTACCAACAATATTCTTCGAACCGCATCTTAAACAACAGTAAGTTTTATAATAATTACTAGTTTAACATAATTTAATTTAATGAAAATAGCTTTCTTTCATAAAAAGTCAAATTTAATGATATAACTGTATAAAATGATTGTATATAAAAAATAATTTTCTAATAATAATCGTTTAAATTATTAAATGATTATTGCGACAATTTGGTAAAATTAATATTTATATTACTTATTATTGAGATAACACAAACGAAATTACACAAATGGAAATGGAAAAAAATTAATTGAAACGTATTTTATTTTTACTTTGAATACAATTGTTTATTTTATTTAATGTAGCGTCAATGGTCGCTCTCCTGATTATAAAATCAAGTTTATAGTACGAACGCAATTAACTAGCTATTTTTGAGGACTCTCAATTATTACTTGCCTTTTTTCTTGTTACTTTAGTTTTTCTAAATACAGGGATTAAGGCCTTAAAGGCTGTTTTGGAATTTGTAAAGATTCGCGTCATTAATACGTCTAATTAGTATTCCGTTCGACCGCGTGATTCCAAACGTTACATCAATGGGCCTTTCCGGGGTCCTACCCATACTACCGGGTAGCGGTAGGACTTTTGCTTTTTTTGCTTATTTTTCAGTGTATTAGAAATAATATATCTATTATTTTTATTAAGTTTAGATTAACTGGATGTGAAAATAAGTCGGGGAGACATAGAAAGAGAGCCGAAAAATAAATCAACCGACATAGATTTTCGTTACCGTATACTGTGACGCAAATATTTTTAGATGTATGTTTCAATTGATTATATACATAGGTACAGATTACGAATAACAGTCACGCACAATAATTATGATTAACTGCAGCAAGTATTTTCTTCGTTGATTAGTTTTGTAGCAAGGCATTCTGAAATACGCATTGCGAAGAGTTTGTAATCGTTTAAAGCATGTAATCACTTTATAATTCATATAATTTGAACTGAAATTGATAACTAAATTTTGTTTCATCATACTATATTTACTTAAAAAAATAAAAAAAAAAGGAAAGATTATAATTTAGAAAAGTTTAACACGAAAGCTATGAGAGCCGGTCATTCTTTATCAGTTTTTAAGGTACATAAAAGGCATCTGTAACACATAGATCATTGAACTCGAAGGTTACAATTTCTTTAGTAATTTTCGATATTTTCATCAAGCTTTTGTGCTTATGTAAATTTCTTGAATAACGATCGAATAAATGTATCAACGATTGCACCTTTTGTGGAAGCCTCGTTGCCCTCCTACGCCCAGGTGTTTAGGCTCAGGGACTGTGTCCTAGGAGATGGCGTCAAGACAACAATGAAGCAACGTAACTCTGCTTCCAGATGTACCAGAGATGGGTTTGCTTAGATCTGTTTCATACCTATTTAACACCAAACAGTCCTGCGGACATTTCTTATCATAGAATACAATTTCTGATGTTTAAAATCTATACATTTCAAGTTGCGGAACAGTTGAAGAACTCTCAACATACACGTATCATGCTTGGAAATTAAAGAATATTTCAAATTGAATAAAAAAAAAGGTATACGTATATATTATATAAAGTAATTTCAAAATATGCCGTTCAACCAACCTGCGCAATGTAACAATGGTTACCTAAACGATACCCGCTTTTATTAGAAAGTCCTATGTACAAGTTACAACACATTTCTATATACTACCGCTGTCCAAGTGTGTAAATTTGTATTATTGAGAGTATCTGTGCAGTATTTAAATGCAATATATATTGTACAATGTATAGACCATTTCCGATTTAATTAACTTTTCATCAACTACAAGCTGCTGCCTTATAAAAAATTTTCAGAAATTTCGCATTATAAAGACCACACGTGTACATACAACAATTAAAACGTTGATATTCATACATTAAATGGAGGTTAAGTTCTGCAAGTTCGACTATGTATATCCGACTGTTGAATATATTCGAGCACATACTTTTTCACAATCACGTTATGCCGGTGCACAGTAAAATTAATGTGTATTTTATTCATAGCTGAAAGATGTTGTTACTTTAATTCTCTTTCAATTGCTATAAAATCAATTCTGTTAGCAAAACAAACCCTTTAATTTCTGAAAATAATTTTTTAATAATGTTTGTCTATGCGAGTTACCTCTGTGCTGTAAGAATATTCATCCGGACACCTTATTACCGCAATGCCATCTGTCAAAGTAAAATGTGACAAAGTGTATCTGATTAATCTTCCTGATTCAGTTCCCTATTGGTTAGAAATTACGAAGCTTGTTGTACGGTTATGCGATCCCGAAGTGGTTTAAAGTTGGAATAGAGGTTTAGGTTTTATACATAAAGTGTAGTTAACACACAATTTACCAGCCATAGATCTTAGAATAATTTACTATCTTTAGTTTAAGCATCGCCTGTTTATTGTTTGAACGTATATGTTACAATTCAATGACTTTCAATCGCGAATTAGGTTAATTGTAAAGTCATTGTATACCAAAATATTGGGATAAAATTCGTAATAAATAGCAGCTAAAACTGCAAAACGAAGATTTCACGAGTTTAAGCAGCAATAATTAAAATTTCGACTGACGTATAGCTATAAAACAATAATAAATAATAAAAGCTAAAAATGAATTTCTCATATAATACTCCAAAAACACAGGCTAATACCACTCCCGCAAGTACAGCTCCAAATACAAGTATATTCCCAGATAAAGTTTATATTTTACAATTAATGGGATGCAATGAAATCTTGTATACGGTTGTCTAACGTTACTTTTTCTTTCAGCTTTTACATTCGGTGGTAGCGGGGCTGGAGATGCAGCGAAATCAACAGGATTTTCGCTTGCATCCACACCAGTACAAAGTAAACCAGGTAGTGTATTTGGTACTGGATTGACTGGTACTCCAGTCCAAGGTACTGGTTTCGCTTTTGGAACGCCAGCTGCTACTACTGCAAATACTGTAGCTTCTCAAACAAGCACTTTAATGTTTGGTACTGGTACGACTACAAGTACTAGTATAACTTCTGGCGCGACCGTTACAACAACACCTACAGGATTCTCTACGCCAGCATCGACTGGAAGTAATCTGAGCTTTAGTTTAGGGGGCACTTCTACCGCTGCAACTACAACAGCAACAATGTCAGCCTTTGCGTCTAAACCACTCACTGGTGGGTTTGGCTTGGGAAGTGGTGAAGCTGCTGTATCTACTGCTACAGCTGGACTCACATTTGGAACACCAAGTACAATGGCAACAGGGTTTAGTATTTCCGCGACACCTACTGTGACAACAGCAGTAGTTACAACTTCAACGACAACCGGTATTAATTTTGCAATCTCTTAAAATATATCAGTCCTTTTGAGCATTTTGAGCATTTAATTAGCAAAGTAATTTGTAAAAGAACAAGCAATCTTTACTAATTTCTGTATTCCTTCTATTCATACTTTTAGTGTATAAGTAATATTTGAATTCACTCTATAGTAATGAACAATGAGTGATGTCCTGAAGTGATTTTTACAAAAAGGTCACAATTCTAGAAAAATAGTATTTATTTAATATTTGCATAGGTTTCTCGTTAAATGCAAGCGCAACAACTTCTGCGAGCACAGGATTTACTTTTGGTACGGGTACAACTGCTTCTTGCACAACAGGGTTCTCTTTAAACCAAACTCCTGCGACAGCAAGTCTGACAAGTACTCAAGCGTCATTGGGAACAACTACAACGTTCGTCTACTATTTTTTCTTTTATCATTGTTAAACAATATTACTGTTCTGCAATACAGACTGCTCTGCTATTTATTAAATGAAATATTGTAGCGTTACTTCATCTGCGGGCACGCTTCAGCCTGCTTCTATAAATTCGTTTGAAGAGTCCATCAACAAATGGACATTGGAACTAGAGAAACAAGAGAAAGCATTCATGGACCAAGCTGCTCAAGTTAATGCGTGGGATAAATTGCTCATAAGCAACGGAGAAAAAATAGTAACGCTCAATCAAGAAGTTGAAAGAGTAAAAATCGAGCAGCAACAACTAGAACAGGAATTGGACTATGTTGTATGTTACTTATTTATTATATGTAGAATTAACACGTTTGCTGCAGATTGAAAGTTATTACGCGTTAAACGTAATAGCCAAGAGCACGTAAAATGTATCTCATCCGCAGCGAACGTATTAAGTATAAATAACAGATATCTTCTTAACGTATTTGATTATAAAAACGTAGGTTAGCCAACAAAAGGAGTTACAGGATTGTTTAGTGCCGCTAGAAAAAGAATTGGCTTCCATTTCAGTCTCCGATCCGGAAAGGGAATACACGTATCGTTTGGCAGAAGACCTTGACACTCAATTAAAACGAATGTCGGAGGATTTGAAGGAAATCATTGAACACTTGAATCAAGCTAATCGTACTCAAGATTCCAGCGATCCAATCGTCCAGATCGGTAAAATATTAAATGCGCATATGAACAGTTTGCAGTGGTTGGATCAGCAAACGAGTTTTCTCAATCAGAAGATACAACAGATCGATCAAATGCATCAGAACTTTAGGCAAGAAAATGAACGGAGCTTCAGTTTAGCGTACAATTAATATTGGTTTCCGATCGTTTGTAATTATTTTATAGAAAATTTTTAAACAGAGAGTATATATACTTTGTACCAGTTATTTTTATGCCGCAAAAAAGGAAATTGTGTAAAAAAAGATGTGCATTAATTAAAAATCAATATAATTCAAGCAGCTATTGAGGGGAGAAAATAATGTATTTTAAGATAATCTGCTAAATGTAAAAACAAGTTAACCATCCTGTCTTGAAGAATATTACATTTCACACCGTCGGGATGCACTACATCCCATGCCATGAACATAAAGAATTTTTTAATATCAATGGTGGCCGACACTTTATCTTCTCGATTTTGTTCACTACAGCTCCAAACTTGCAGATCCCGGAAATGCGTAGAGACTGTGGCGTTGTCCGTGTCAATTTTCAGCACAAACGTTCCAGTATTATCAGCGCTTAATATTAATTGTGGACTCATATTTTTCATTCTTTCCACTATATGTCTTACGTGTTTAAGTTGAGGCATATCGACTGAAATCTACAAATTAAATAATATATTTGACACGAATGTTTAAAAATAGTTTTAAGAAAAAAAAGTATCAATAACATGTATATATATTGTTTGTACATCGAATTGCGGAATAACTGGCGCTTGGTGTTCCGCCCATTCACGTCGAGGTATAACTCGGACGGGTACGTCGTGCAAACATTGTCTCGATTCTATGCTCAGCGAAGCCAATTCAATTT
Source organism: Xylocopa violacea (assembly GCA_963969225.1). Classification (NCBI taxonomy): domain Eukaryota; kingdom Metazoa; phylum Arthropoda; class Insecta; order Hymenoptera; family Apidae; genus Xylocopa; species Xylocopa violacea. Next base: position 14,773,574 of record CAXAJV010000005.1, on the reverse strand, counting down.
CTAGCGTGAGACACGGTTGCCGCTTATTTGTCAGTTTGATTTTAACGCTTTTCGCTGTCATCCGTAAAGAACCTAGAGATCTGGCGAGCATAGACGGATCAAATTCTAAATAAATTTCGTTCTGTTCTTCGGTGACTCCGTTCATCGTATATTCAGTGAAGAAATGAATTTGAGACAATTCTGCCCAAACCATCGATGCTCGATCGCCGCCGACGCTAAAGCATAGCTCGTTCGGAGTTATCCGTAAGGTGCACTGTTTTGTTATTCGAGATACAATGTTAACAATATCTGAAATAAAGTATTCTTCTTAATATTATTGCATATCTGTACGATTTATCATGCTATCCATAAATAAATTTGTATTAGTTCCATTGTTACACACAATGTATGTATGTATATATATATATATATATTTGTTTGTATTCCATTATAAATAATTGTTGTCGCTTTAGCTACGCTTTTATAATAGAATAGGTTAAATTTATAAATTTTCAACTCACTGGTGAAGTCTTTCATTGCTGATACATCGATCATTCTACACCTGAACTTCATCTTTTATAGTATGGTATAAACTTTCTGAATAGTCCTTTAATAGTCCTTTTTTGGCATATACCTAGTGCAGTAGTCGTGAAACGCGAAATTTGATACGTGTATGATACATCAATCGATTCGTTTTAACGAGTAGGTTACGAAAGTCCAAAACTTTTTTTGCGAAAATGTCTTATTACGGAAAGAGAAATTTGACTTGAAAATATGGAAAAATGACACATTTTACTCGACACCGTATTTTCTTCACGTTTCGCAGATTACGCATGCGCACAACGATATTTAATGGGTAGCCAGAACGATAGTAACCCCACACTACTGGATGTACGAAGCATCTGGTACGTATGCGATACAAATTCTACTGCTATCTTATTCTAATTTGTAAAAATGATCGAAAAATGGGATCGATGGTTGATAGAATCAATGGTAAATGATAAAACTTATTGTAATCCTTTTGAATAAATAATTTATTCAATAAAATTACTAAAATATACAATAAATTACAATTAAAACTTTATTTTTATATAGAAGAAATATCTCATGTGTATATATATATATATATATATATTAATACAATATTCTTCATATGTATCGATATAATTAACCATACTATGGAATATCGTATTAGAAAATATAATGTTTCATTTGAAATTAATGTATCCAGACGACACAGCGAATCACATGGCACACTTCGAAAAAGCACCGTGCTAGCACAGTCAATGGCGGTCAGTCATGAATTTTGTCAGCAGTGGCGTAGGGTGATATTTGCTAACAGGGAAGCTGTGTTTCCATACAAATTATAAACGAATATTAAAAGTGTTTATTTTGATTCTAAAATAGACGGAGTAATAAAAATATTATATATTATGTTCAATGTTTCCACCTGAAAACTGTGACACAATAGTTTACTACACATTAAATTATTTATTATACATTGATTGTTCCCGTAACTCAGTTCATTGTTTTATAAGTAAATCTATCGTGCATTAAATTTCCTTAAACAATAAATTTTCTTAAGCAACATGCTACCATCGTACCCTTGTATTACATTAATAATTAATTATTATGCATGTAAATTGATTTGGAATTAATATTCATAGATACGAATAACATTGTTAATATTGAAGTAAGCAACGGCTAGTTTAGTTATATGTTCCTTCTAAAATTTGCTATTAATTATTTAATATCGTATAACATCGTATTATTTTATACGTAGCACGGTAATATATAACCTTTCAGTGTTTCCAAGTTTTTCATACTAATCTGCATTTCAAAGCTGCATTTGTATGCAGCATCTGCATTTCTGCATTTATTCTTGTTAGAATAAAAGTACTATGTAAGAATAAAAGTTTTCTAATAAAAATTTTATTGTTATAATATGCGTTGTATTATCCTCTCAAGGAATGTTCATACTGGTCATAAATCGGTGTCGGCAACGAAATAAATGGTAGTAAGATTGCACTGTAATTATCGACTGATGCTCAACTCTAAAATACTCTATCTCAACTTATTGAGATGAAGGCAAAAATCTACACTCCATTTGTTTAACAGTCTTCATTCTTTATAACAGTAATAGACGAACAGTAAATAGACATTGTGTAGAATAAATTTGTTATCCCGGACGAAACCCCAAAATTGTAGAATAAATCTCTTATTCTGGAGAAATAACTACCCCCTACGTCCACTAATGTATATAAGAATACTTTACTAGACTACGGTCGCTGTTAATTCTAACTATCGCTATTTGTTTGTCGCTCGTCTTCAACACTCTCGCTGCTCGCTCTCAACTGTCTTCATCCGTTCCTCAAACGTTCGCGATCACGTCCACGCCACCCTTATCATTCTCGGTCTCTCGAGCTCGATCGCACGCAATCACTCTATTTATTTCCATTCAAACATCCTGTCGTCCTAAGTTTCCACCCATACCCAGTCGCACGTAATAAAACTATACACACTCTAAAATTGTAACTGCACCTAGACCGTGTGAAATTATAGTTACATAATTATATATTAATAAAAAATATTGAAGAACACGCGAAATCTTTTTGTTCCTCTTTATCACGTGAGATAATGCGGTAACGAGTGTTATCGACACCGGTATCAAAGCCCCACAATTGGTGACCCCGAGGAAAAAGGACACGCGTGACGGAATATTTGTTAAAAAGAGAAAAAAGATAAAAGAAAACGATAATAATCAAGAAAAGTGCGCGATGGCATTTCTAATCTGTACAGTTTTGAAAAACAACGCCAACAAGAGCAAAGTGGTGGCTAACAGAGGGGAAGCAGCTCACACGGATACAGCCAAAAACGTAGTCATGCTGATGAAGTTGCCGCTATTTTGAAAAGAAAACCCCATCCTCTGGTTCATTCAAATGGAGACTGCATTCGAGTTAGTGAAAATAATGAGTGAAGAAACCAGGTACAGACATGTAATTACGCGGCTGGATCAAACCGTCTTACCGTTTATAGCAGATATCCTAAGGCCAGCCGCCAGCGTAAGGCAAACATGATGAGTTAAATAGTCGCAGCGTTCAATGAGTCGTCGGCGTATCAAAATTACGTCGCACTGTCTCCAAAAATTACGGAACCTAGCAAGAGGTCAAGTAAGTGACATAATGCTAAAATCTTTATTTTTGGAGCAGTTGCCGGAAAGCATAAGAAACATTCTGGTAATAAGCGATTCGGTGACCTCAATAATTTAGTGCCGTTGGCGGATAAAATAACGGAGATGTCCTCATCAAACGTACTAGCAGTAGAAACAGCGCCTAGTCCACCACCAAGCCAAATCAGCGCCCTCGAAGGGAAAGTGGCCAAGCTGACAAATATATTAGATGCTCATGACAACTTATTAGGAGCGACAAATAGAGCAAACGTTTAGACCAACATTGCAACCAATATATAAAATAATACAATGCAGAATACGTAGTCATGGCCTCGATGGCAAACCCTATTTGACGCAACAAGCCTGTGCATAGCCCAAATAGAAGCAGGCTTCGAACAACATGACAACACTGCATCCTCGGCTAATAATATCATGTTTGTGTGAATCCCCTCACATAAAAACATATTAGGCAATGAGCTTGCACACAAGGCAGCCAGAAAAGCAGCACGGTGATCGTCTTAGCTATATAGAGTACCCATATAGGATGGCACCTCATCCACTGCTCTACTTCGACTTTAACCCCATTCTAGAAAAAGAAAATGTTGGTTCAGGCGACTCAAGCGTATCTCAAGACTTCTATTTTAATACCTTTCTCACTTCCTCCAAGAAGCTTTGTTTCCATAGTCTAAACATTCCCAGGTACACCTTATACTGGATATCCAGATATAGATCCAGCCACTATAACCTGGATCCCTCACTGAGGAAACTAAAGCATTAACAGTTCTCCCAACTGTCCAAGCATCTTTGAATATCAAGACCTTAATCATCTGGGATTGTGCTCTTTTGTCTGTGCAGCGGCTCTGAAAGAAAAAAATGCTTCAAAAACTTAATCGACACAGATGGAAGCCTACCCTCAGAGTGGAATCATTCATCCAAGGCGTCAACCTACAGGTCATTAGGATAATCACGTATTTCTTAAAATCCTCTAGCCTACAAATTTAAACAAACATTACATTGATTTCAATGTACAAGCTAAAGGAACAGCTAAATTCGATATGTTGACAATCGAACACTTGTAAATTCTAATGTTGCCCTCTTACCTTTGATATGTACAATGATCTCCACGAACCACTCAAAACACAATACAGAAGCTATCCATTATAGTTGGACGACCAAAGATTAGGTTAAAGTGTGGTTATAGATGGGATAGGGATTATTTTGCAACACATATACACATCTTAGTCATTAAGGAAATAGTTGAAATAGATGTAGGACAAATATGTGCAAATCTTCTTCAGATATGATACTTATGAGTTTGGTACATTCGCTTGTAGGTTAGTTGGACTCAAAGAAAGAAAGAAAGAAAGAAGGAAGGAAGGAAAGAAAGAAAGGAGGAAGGAAGGAAGGTAAAAAAGAAAGATAGATTACTCCGTTATTGATATTACGTGCGACTAGTTTTAACACATTTTTATGAGATGGAGTTACTAGCAACCGCTACTATATTTCCGGCGAATTTAAGATAATTGAGATTAATGAAATATGTTATATATCGTACATCACGTATGTATGTATGTATATATATATATTAAAAAACAGACGTTAATTAATTATGATATTAAATCGTAACACTGGTTTAGTTCAACTCGATTTGATCATCATATTGTCGGTGAATCCTCTTTTACAAAACATTAAATGCGGTTTCCGTTAATATTAGTGCGATATTCAATTATCCTCGGAAACCGTTTACAATATTATATAACGTTTTTAATTTCTGAAACTATAATTAAATATAATAAAGCCCAAATGGTATTAAAAAATATAATAATTTGTTTGAAAATAATGTACAATACAGTGATTTGAGAAAAGTAGTATACTACAGTATTCGCTTCTTTCTTCCCATTTCTTTTCTCTGTTTTTCTGTTTATCTGTGCTCTTCTCTTTTCTCTTCTTCAAGTAATACAATTATAAACTAATGTTAATGAATTGAAGAGATTCCTTAATTTTTATTGATTCATCGAAGTCCTTCTTTCACCTTCCCTCCTATGACACCTATAACAGAGAGAAGAAACGATTAGTTAAACAGTATAATTTAAAGTATTCACTGTGCGAAGCATCCCCTAGCGTATTCTATTAGATATAACGGTATCCCACAAAATTCCACAAAATGTGATAATGCAGTTACACCATCATGTGCAGATCTCGATACAATCATTTTTAACTTGAAATACTGATTTCTATTATTTTCTATTAGTTTCTTGAAAATGACATCAAGTAAAATAATGTAACACTACTATATTACTCCGAATATTCTTAACAAAGCAGTTGTGGAATGAAATACGGATGTCTCTAAAAATGTCTTTAAAAATGAATAAAAATGAAACAATTGCGATTACGAAGAAACAATTGTAACACTGTCTGTATAGAACCGTTTAAAAAATATCTATTACCATAATTCACATAATATAGTTTACAATTGTCTCAGTAGATGTCACTAAAATGCACATTTTGGTAAATTTTCGCGCGAGAAATTACCCTGCGTGGTGTGAACATCGAATCGAATGACCCATAATCTTGCGAGGTCAGATTCTTAATTCTCTTCTGTCAAGTTTTGCGTGTAAACAAAAACAACACATTAGACACGTATATTCGATAGTTGTATCCTTTCGTGTCACATACAGAATTCGCGATAAGTGTTCGTACTTTGACACAGTCCTCGGTACGTTCTTTCCCTTAAAGGTTACGAATGCGTGTTAATCGGTCGAGGGTGAGTTCGGCCATGTTGTCAAATTCGACGACCGATAGAAATTTATTCTAATATATTGTGCCGTGTTCTTCAATCAGGTGCCCATCAGTGAATGATGCAGTACTGACCGATATGCGGTTTGCCAGAAAGAGGTGAGTCTCTTTATCTCTTTCTTGTAAAACGTGAACGTCCTTGTTGTTTCTTTTTATTTGCTTTCCCTCTCGTCGTTCTTATAGCCAATATCACACACGTTGCTTAAACAGAGGCTCGTATTGATTGATCAGAAAATCTTCCGATCGATCATCGATTGATTTCAAACGAAGCCATCGTCTAAATATTCTTGATTCCTCTCGTTCTATTTCGTGATAGTTAATATATCTGACCACAAATTATAATAGAACCTTGAACAGCAGAGTTTCAAGGCGTGCAAAAAATAGTTTCCATAATATATACTTCCGATAATGTTTCTGTTTTGTTTGAAATTTTTTATGTACACTCATATATTCTTCAATGGTATTGTATCGTGTATACAAAATATTTATATGCATATATGTATATGTGTATGTATGTATGTGTATACATGTGTATAATAAAATATTTATATAGAAAGTAGAAAATTTAATTAACTCATCGTTTATTACCAGCAAAGTCCATTGCTAATAGACCGCAATGTTGTCCGATTGTTAATAGATACGCAACATTGCTTGGATTTACTAATGGATAATATTGCAACCATCTGACTCGTGAAAATGCGAGATTTTTATTGTTCTATGAAAACTTGTCCGCGGTAGCCGAGTATTTCAATGATCCGCGTGTATATTTTTTCCATTATCGAGCGTCTAGCCGAGGCAGGTGATGAAACACGTGGCATGCGTAGAAAACACGCACCGGTCTCGTGTTTTTCTTTCCTTGTCTTTTTTCATCTTTTAGTCTCTTAACTGTTGCGTTCATCACTTTCTAACTTCAGCATTTCTTCCTCTCCCATTTCTGTTCATGGTACGAGAGCGTTAACACGTTCACATTCCTATTGCACGACGCGCTGTATGAAGAAAGCGCGGTGTACCTAAGGTCATTCTCACCCTAGGTCATAAGATACATCGAAATACAAAGAATAGGTACATTTTTTCGCGTGTTTTGGTACATATATATGGGTGTGCACGAGTTTGACTGCGCGTGTACCCGCGTATGAATGTGTGTGTACATGATAGTTCGGATGAGCTTTGTGTATCATGTTTGAAAGATTCGGCGACTAGGCTGAATACGTTGGATGTTCGCCTGGGAGTTCCGCCTAGAACAGGACAGTGTGCGAATAGATGTGTAAGTGAGCGAGCGACTGCTAAACGCTTTTGAATGCTAGAACAAAGCAGTATGCGAGGAGACAGCGAAAACGAAGGAACAGCGAATGCGAAGAAAAAGTGAAAAGACAGTGAACGAGTAACCGTTATTGTTTCATAATTTCAAAATTAATAAACTATTCCTACACACACACACACATATATATATATATATATATATATATATATATATATATATATACATACGAAATATCAAACAAAAATATTCGAATATCAGTCTAACTTTGATTCGTTAAAAAAAGATTTCTGTTTTAAATAAATATCTTCTCGGTGCAAGTGACAAAACTGCATTCACGTATTATTTCTTCCGATTTAAGGTAATAATAAACATTTTATTTTGAAGAAGTGTAAAGCTTAATAACTGTACTGGTATCGTACGTATCTACATGATAAATAGAAAGTGGTCGTTTATTTCTTTACCATTTGCTTCAAAAATATTTATCTTTTTTTATTTCTTAAATTTGTTGCATCGATTAATTGCAACGAGAAAGAGTCGATCGCGCGAACGACAATTTCGAGGTTAGTCGCTATTTTGCGTTGCTGGAGTTTTTGAATCGATATCGTCTTTCCCATTCACGGATCCGGTAACCCAGAAAAGTATAAGGTGGCAGCGTGAAGAACTCTTCTTGAAAGGGTCAGCTTTCTCTTTTCGAAAGAAAAATATTCGAGAGGAACAATCAAGCGTACCAATGTACCCCATCGTACTGGCGCCACGCATTGTGCGAGCAAACCGTAACAAAATACACATTGCGTTAAGATGCCACTTTGAGGCTATGGGAGTACTAAAATTGTTAAGAATGTGTGCGTATATGTGTACTACTGTAAGCTCTTGGCCGGAATTATTTAACTTATCGCGGCTCTCAAAATGCAAGTTTTAAATAATTTCAGTAATTTACTAATTAGACGCATTATACTCGCGATATATATTGAATATACTAATATAAAAATTGTACTCGGAGAACATAAATCAATTTCGCTTATTTACCAGAAAAGCATTTACGCGACGAATAATAAAACCGTATCGTCTATTTGATGTTTAATAGGCGCCACCTATCTGACCTGGAAAGCTCTGGTTAACTACAGACATGGTCACCAGTGGTTCCATTTCTTTGTATTTGCTTTGCAGTAAAGGTAAAGCAAACCAAGAAGAACCGTAAAAACTTACCGATAAATTCTTTCTTTAACAAGTTGTTCCGGGAAACCCGGCCTCGGCTGGGGACTTCACGCTTGGTCAAACGCTCACGTTATTAACCCTTTGGCGTCGAGAGATGGAATAGCTTCTCACTGGGAACACCTTCGACACAATTCTCAGATTTTAGCATACAATTCTCTACGCCAGTAAAAAATACGTTTTTTCTCGATGTTATAACAGATAATTATATAATAAAAACACTTTGTAGCGGGTCCTCTAAAATAATAATCTTTGCTCCTCGTTCACTCCCATTTTTATACTCGTCCGATTGACTGACACCGCGCACGGCGAAGCAATGTACATGACAATGTACATGCACGTGTCGACCCGCCGGCTCCTTACAACTTATACCTTTAAGTAATGTATTTCAATATATAAACATAGTAAATTTAGCTAAATATTTGCAGTATACACCTTGCGTTTCGGCATAGATTATAGATGAACGTTTATTCGTAATGGACGAACCTACGTGTACTTTGAACTCTATTTCAAAATAATACTTGCACTTCATACACGATGGCGCTGTTTTTCATCTTTATTTTACATAGAGTATACTTTATGTTGTGTTGTCTAATACAACAGTTTATAATTCCAAAGAAAGGTTTATTGAATATGAAAAGCTGGTTTGGTTTTTCGGGAATAGATAGTTTCATCAGGTTCAAGGGAGTAGCCAAGGGTCAAAGATGAGACGTAGGTTAGAGGTGACGCAAGGGATGAGTAATATTAATGGTACATCACTGTTTGGGATGAATCCGTATTTGTAAAAGATAGTAATTATGGCTGTGGCTCGTGAAATAATGTTGTTGGCATCTAACATTCTCATAAATGCAAAACATAACAACTCATGAATTTTTAAATTAATTGTCCAGATGCTACGAATCCAACCCTGAACCGTTTTAAGCTTTCGAGCGCTGGGGGATCCTATACATATATGGTTCACCTCGCCAAGCTTATCACACCCGTATTGCATTTGATCGATTCGCAACGATAACCTTTAATATGCGTTCGCACGCATTAATATGATACTTGGCTTAGTTACTATGATATCATTTTTGTCACGGTGTGATTTTGGTTTGATTTGAAAATTAAACATTCAGAAGATTGTGACGCTCATAAAATAATTTTTTATCAATAAGGAAAATAATTTTTCTCATAATAAGAGTAACTATACCAAGTTCGATACCTTTGTAAATGAAGATTGAATGCTAGGCCATTACGATACGTTTAAATTCCAATTGTTTTAGTATCATTGACATTATCATCGCTGACATCGCTGATCGTAAAAAGCATTTATTCCTTTTGTTTGGAAAAATAATGTTTAATCCTTTGTTGCAACATTCATGTAAAAAGAAACCAAGTCCACCAATATTATTACTATCGATGTGCTGCACTGTGAAGAGATTAACACACAGACAGTACAGACCTTGACCGGGTCGCGTCAGTTATCAGTGACTGACAACAGCATAAAATACTATAATAATATTATAATCTAGCGGGCCAAACGATAAGCAAGACAAAACAGAAGTGCGCTTGGCATTGCTCTTATACTAACTGTTGTATACGCCCCCTATTTATATTATCTTGATCGTTTTTAACGTCTTGAATGTCGATGTCGGTGAGCGAAACGAAGAGGTGTCGTTATTGTAGTTTGTGATTCGTGAAACACGCGTCGAGCTACGATTATTAGACGCGCTGCAAATTCATCTCCCTTTATCCTGACTTCCAGTGCATGTATCGCTTCTACTTATCAATATTAACTCGCCTGTTGGGAGATAGAGTGACGTCAGCTTACAGAGCCCGCATGGCAACTGCCAAGGCACGTTGAGCCAGGACGCAAGGACAAACAGACGCCGAGCATAGCGCACGCGGTACGTTCAGGAACACATCACGCACACATCGGTATCACCCCACGTTCGTGCGCGCAGCCCTTATGCTGTATTCTGTGCTGGTTCTTGCTCTACACTGACGCTCCCTCTTCGTACCTCCCGCCACCTCCCTCCTACTCATCGTCTAAAGACGCCCCCACCTCTGTGGGGGCATTCTTCTTTTCTTTACACCTTTTGTAAACTCTTCCTCTTTTTTTTCGAACGCGTTTTCTTTCAATCTCATTTCCGTCCGTTTATCCATTTCTTCTTTTTTTCTTCTTCTTCACCTCTTTTTTACGGGTTTGCATTTTTTCGCGCGCGCGGCTAATATCCCGATATCTAATTGCTCTTTCCTTCGATAATTTTTCTTTTCTTAGATATAATTATTAATCATTTCAGCATTCATACCTTCCTATCGCACGTACGTGTTATATGTTTGCGCGTGCACGTGTATCCCTTCTGTATCTCCCTCGGTGTCTCGCACTTTTCATTCGCACTCGAACAGCGCGGTGTGTCGTTGAACAGCACGCGTGATTACTGGGTGAAAAAGACGGGAAGCGTTCGCCTCGTCTCGTTTCCATGAACGCGACAGCTGTCTTCTATTTGTCTTCTCGATTTGTACCGCGAATCATCATGGCAGACAGTGTCGTCGCGAATTGCTACTACACAGAAACACAGGCGCAGAGGCCCGCGACAGGACGCTCTTTAATCTCGCCTGGGGACTGATAAAAATGTCTACCAACGACCGATTTGCAGATGTCATCGCCAGGTTATATTACTGCGTTGTATTTGGTCTCCGTTGTGTACGACTTTACTTAGCTGGCTTTACCGAGAGGCTGATTTTGTAAAACGCGATAGGATTACTACAATTAAATAAATTTATGTTAACTACAAGATAACAACTTTTAATTTGTTTAAAAACATTTTTAATTCTTTAATGCCTGAACTCTTTTCTTTTTCTTTTGTCCAATGTTTGAGCAATGTTGTTAGCTCTTAAATCAAGGGGTAAAAAATAACATTTCGAGCAGTGCGTTACGCGGTCTCGATCGGGTTCATATTTTTTGTCGTCAGCAGCTTCCGATAACGTCAATATTCATGAAGTTACGCGAGTGACTCCAGTTACATGGGACCACCCTCTCCGTTCGTAATTTCGTTCGTGAACGTATTCCGGGTCTGTACAGTTTATTCGAAATCAGTACGCGAGTCCATTAATATGGACTTACACGTGTTACTTAATTCGATGATTAACAAAGGCGTAATTTGTGTTCATAAAGAAGAAGGGGGAAAGAAAAAAGGAGCGCGGCACCAAGGGAGAACATGTCGGAAAGTGACTAAAACAACATACGATAGAATATCGCGGCGATGTGACCCGTCGTGTGTTATCTCGCGACTACCCCGCGGTTCCCTGTAATTTTCAATCGTTTCATTACGCTCTCGGAGGTCGACGGAATTCGGAGACCTGAAGAAAAATCCGATACAGGAAGAACGTAATTTATGCCCGGTTTTCGGCCAGTTACCGACCCACGGACACACGAATACGGCGCGTAAGTACCGCAATGCGGTCGGTAACTCGTGGTGTACAAAGTACAGCGCGTTAATACAGGCGAAATTACAGGATGCTCCGAGTGCCTTGTACCGAATACCAACAGCGTCATGGTTGACGGTTCTCAACCGCCTTAAGGCTAGTTTCCTTGTGAATGCGTATGCGGTGGCTCGACCTGGGACGAATGAGAACCCGGAAGGCGGATTCTCCGCGCACTTCAAAGGGAAAAACCTGTCCGCATCGTCGAAACAACGACCTGCATCCATTCTCAAACGTATCGCTGTACCCTCCACCGGCGTATATGGCGTCTGTTTTGTAGCGGGTCCCGTTCAAAGAATTTTGTGCCCTACAGTCGTCCGATTTGTCTTATCGAAGAGTTCGTCTAGCTTGTAATATTATTTATGCTCGCTTATTGATAGCTCGTCGTTTATTTTTCTGACATTCTCTCACAATCTTCATCAGAGAACCAACATGCGGTTCCCCTTTTCATTCATTTTCATACCCAGCACGTCCTCTTTTTGTGTAAATAAATTTCTCGAAATAAACACTTGCGTTAAGAACGATCGGTGTTTTTGCAAAAAATTAAGGATAACATGCATTTCGTGTACTACAATTCACGCGCATCCCGGAACATCGAATAAACGAACGAGAAAGTAGATTTACTTTTCGATGCATTACGCGAGCATGAACTTTCTGTGCGAAGAGAAATCATCCTTTCTCGCATCATGCGATCCGAGATATTATGATCCGAAGTAAACGGATATTACGCTATTTGCTGCGAACTGTATTATAATCTGTGCCGGACAATATCACCGGTTCAGACGCGAAATAGGGGAAAAGACATTCCAGCATCATTTTTCGCTCTTCCCAAGCTACACGTATGAATGCGTGGTGATTGTTATTATTATTATTATTATTATTATTATTATTATTATTATTATTATTATTATTATTATTTTTTTTTTTTTTTTTTTTTTTTTTCTCTATCAGAATAGATCTTTATTCTACTCCTGGGTCTCAGGATCGGCCCAAAGAATTTCGTGACCTGTTCCACGAGCACTGCATTCATTTCCATATTCTATGTATTTAGTGTTTACGTCTACTTCGTATCCGGTCGTCCCTCTGAATAGCTGGCAAAGCCTGGCAAACTGGTAAATGAACTAGACGTTTGATAGCGAGCTCGCCGTTAACTCTTTTATTTAATACTACACGATACACAGTTACGGGACACGTTGGCACTGCGCTAAAAACATGTCTTTAAACAAGTTGAACCGAACGAAAAGGTAAATAGTTCGATAACACTTGAGCAGTACCGTCTATTGCCTGACAGTTATAGAGTATTGTCTAATTGAGGCGTGGAAAGTGTCGGTTTATTTATCATCGACCGCAGAACAGAAATCAGAAACGCATTGTGACCAATGTGGAACTGCCCTAAAAGTGTACTAGCGTTATCGGGGCGTGGAGTCTCCCATCTTTTCCAGAACTGGAAGGGACAACTATATTTCTAATTAGAAAGGTCGCTTTCGCGGTCGCTTCGCGGTACCGCAGCAAGGAGAAACAAAACACGATATTGTGGCAATGATAGCGGTAGCTGATCGACACGAGTATGGTATGCAACGCTGCAAGCATCGTTTTCGTAATGTCACGTGTTTCCAAAGACGCCGTTTTTTTAGCACGAGCGACGCGATCTCGTACATTCTACTTATCAGTTTCCTCGGAGAGTTTTCAGAAAGGCATCGTTGTTGGTGCGCACTTATCTTTGCGGAAGCGATTTCGAACTATTTCACTACATTTAAACGCGGGGTGCAAAATAGATCGATATCGACTTTGTACGAGTTGGTTTTTGCTGTTCTTCGGCGTTTCGAGGGCCGATCGGTTCGCAGAAGGCAATGATGAAACCGCGAGGCCTTGCAAAGACTTATATTCTGGATCCCTACCTCTCGTTTCTTCGTCTCTCTCGCGTTTTCTCTTCTCTTCCGTGTCCTCGGCCACCTCCTCGATGCCTCCATGCTTCTCCTCCTTGTTTTTTCCCTCCTGTTCATTTATTTTTCTTGCTACACCTTCTCTTTCTCTGTTTCACTCTTTGGGCACCTAACGAACGTAGGTTAAGGCCTGTCCATACCGATTTAAGGTCGCTCGCGAAATAATCCATAAATTACTAATACGCGGTTGTTATTAATTTTGCATTTGGAACGCAATGTGCACTCTTTTTTAAGAGTGTCCGTGGAAAACCTGGCTGCGTTTATCACTTTTTATAGGTTATTCAACGAAGTCGCCTTAAAACGCTTTTCGAGAACAGCGCCATCTGGATCGTTTCAATACGAAGGAATGCGTTAATGTCTTTGTTGTCAGCGATGCAGATGTAATTTTGAAAACAATCATAAACCGTACGTTCATTACGTTTATTATACACATGTACACGATTAAATCATTAGTGTTAACAGAGTAAGAGTTTAAATACTCGTTAGTACCGTAGTTGAACATTTCTAACGGTATGGGTCTCATATGAACGAAATGGGGGTAGTATTAAGTTGTCCGCGAGTACCTATCACGATTTGATTTATCCTTCGGGCGAAGATAGGAAGAAGGTAGATGCAGCCAAAGTTGCAAAGGTTGCGTTCGAGCCTTACATTTATTATCGTTTCAAGACATTAATAGGGTAATTATGGTTACATTACAACCTTCCGACCTGTTACCCACTACGCAGCGTTCAAATGCTTTTTCGACCAACACTTTCCCGAGTAATTGGAAGAATGATCCACCGATTACTCGAAACGAATAATTAGATAATTAAAGTTTTACGCGAGAGACATATCGTCTTAGGTGTTAATTAACGGACTCATAAAATGATCTACCTCGATTTGAAAGAGAAATCGAGGAGATTTGAATTTGATCGTGGGCGTAGGTATGCCACGGTGAACTGTACTCCCTGTTCAACAGGCTGAACATTTTTCTGCCGGCCCATCCACCCTTCTCTTGCATAATACGCAGGACACCCATGACGTTGGCATCACGTTGTTACGTATTTATGGCGTTCGGCATCGACGGCGATGCGATTACCGTGTGTTTCAAGCCTGAAAATGTCAACGATTCTTCAAACGATAAAAAACAGTAAATAGATCAATAAACTTTTACTTAATCTCTAGCTTAACTTTTATTGCTTGAAATGTGCAACACATTGTGCGAAAATTTCATAGAAGTCAACAGTTACAGTCAACTAGAGATAACATTACGAAGGTATTATAGAAATTAGACCTTCTTTAAAGAAAAGATGAAGTGCCGCGGGTACGTTTTACAAATATGCATATGCGTATAGCTGGAGCTTGTTCGAGCTACAGACTCCACGGTGGGAAAGTATTCGCGGACCACAATGCATGCGCAGCCTGAAGCGTGCACCAAACAAGAAGCATTCATCAGGATTATGGTGTGCGGTACATTTTCCCTACAGGTAACGCGTCTTCTCTCTTTGTTTTGAAAACATTGTGCCGCATTTCCGTTATTTAAAATTCGGAAAATTTCGCTTATTTAGAAGACACAGCCACAAGCCGCAAGCTCTTTGAAAACTCTTTTACTCTTCGCATTATAAATCTTGGTCTCATCGTTTCTGCGATCACGCATCGCATCTATTCTTCGTATGTTGTTCGTCTCTATACACACGGTTCTCTTTATGTTTGACCACTTCCGCCGAGTCACAATAGTAGAGACGCAGTTTTATGGGTATTGAAAGATACATAGGCTGTTTCTTGCAGGTAACACCTGTATTTGTACTGTAAGAACGGACCGGATAGTAGTAGGAAAGCAACAGAATGCTTCAAATGATACTTATTACCTTACGTTCCGATAGCAATTGTTCGAGGGTATGATCGTGTTTAATTTGAGTAGAAAAAGCATGAAAAGGCGCCTCAAGATAAATAATTAACACAGGTGCATCGTTGAATCTAGACTTCGTTTTACATATGGTGTTATGTATTTTCACACAAAGGGTATATAATCGAAGGAACTTAATTGACAGATAGATGAAATGTTTACAATAGATTAAATTATGAAATTATATAGTTGTTCAAGTGTTTTCTTAAATAGATACCTGGTACATACCAGTGGGATGTTTTTCTACATCAGCCAACGATTATGGCACAGCACGCGATACGTCGAGTTCAATCTGTCCTCGATGCTTGTGGCGCCAAACTTGAAATAGTATATCTACTCGTACAACGTCTACTTTCAAGAAGTAACGAAATTTTATTATCCTACGCATCTCTTGTAGTTCATGTTTAAACGTGTACTACGAGACCTAAACCTTTGCGAGAAAGATTAGGATGCAGCAACGTTGCCTAATCGAGTCCCTTACGGGACTGAATGAGTGCGCAGGCAGTGAACATGAGAGAGCGTACGTGACAGACAACGAAAGCGCGACGCAGGACGTACGACGTACGACGTACGACGACGACGACGACGACGACGACGACGACAACGACGTACGACGACGCACGACG
Organism: Xylocopa violacea; assembly: GCA_963969225.1. Classification (NCBI taxonomy): domain Eukaryota; kingdom Metazoa; phylum Arthropoda; class Insecta; order Hymenoptera; family Apidae; genus Xylocopa; species Xylocopa violacea. The sequence goes on along the minus strand of CAXAJV010000005.1, from coordinate 14,757,235 downwards.
CACGCAAAGTGTGTAGGGACGGCGAACGTTTGATCGCGCGCCCTCCGCGTACCATCTCCCCGCCCCGTGACTCACTCTCCTTCCCTTCCCTACCCTCGACGAGGAGCACAGACGCGATCGTACCTTTCCCCTCCACGTTCCGCCAACAGCCCAGCAGCACGAGAGCACGTTAGGGACGACTCTCCGAGTACTTACGCGGGCCGCGCTGGCAAACCAGGCGGCACCTTCAGTTCAAATCCAAACGGCAACGAGTCGGGACGCTCGTACGGCTCTGCTCGATTTTGGGCACGCGTCGCGACAAAGCAAACCCCGTGACACTGAGTTCTGCGCTTTCACGTTCCAGAATCGGTAGTGGTGACTCGAGGGTCGATCGACTAAACGATCGGACGCGTCGATGACGATCGAGTACTAAAATCTGCGATCAATGTCGCGCTATTTCACTTTTTTGGAATCACTTACTGCCTTGGCGACAACGCTTTTTCCCTCGTTGTTACACTCGAGCGAATGCCTGATCGATTGCCTCTGTCGCGACGCGTGCACCCAAACACTCTCCTCTCCGCTTCGAATCGTACTGTGTGTCTTCGTATCAACGAATAAAGCAGGATCGTTGTTGTTTTTTACGGATTGTTCTCGACGCGTTGATAAGTTTTACGAGACGCAGTGGCGGATACGTGTGCGATGGAATTATCACGAGGATGCGTATTAAGGCGAAAAAAATGTTGACGACGTGAGACAAAGAGGAATTCGCCGTTCTTATGTTTCCGCGTGCCTCGTGGAACTCACGGAGTTAGTAGTTTTCTACAAGCTGTAAACAGCGACGCGTCGCGGAGGACCTATAGAGACAGACGTGTTCTGTCGAACATCGAAGCACGCGACATGCGTTTTACGCTAGCAATCGAACGAATAATTGTCTAACGTGTGTCGAAAGGCTGAATATTTGTCAGGATTGAACGAGGAAAGCATTAACGGTGTGCACCGCGGAGGGTTTTGACGATGATTCGCAGTAAAGTCGGTAGAACGTAAAGTATCGAAGGAGAAACAGAGAAGGAAGTTAGTGTCGAAAGGCTGTGGAGTTCGAGGGATCGGATCCGCCGAAAACCATTCAAGACCCCGTGACCGCGCGAGTTTTCTTCGAAGATTAGCCGTTAGAATGGATGTAGTGTCGAGTGGGATACTCATACCAGGGAAGGTCGTGGATATTGCTACCTACCATTCGTCATTTTATTCTCCGCCACCCACCGAAGCGTAAGTAACGCATGCGTATATTAGTTCGTATTCGATTTAAATTCTCTCCTGCCTCGGCTTTATCTCGCGCAAACTGTCAGCGCAACGAGACTCGGCATTCGCACGTTTTATCAAAACAAACGGGCACAACAGCCGGCCGCATGGTTGCCGGAAACGTAAAACGCGCAACGAGCATTCGAAACATCCTGTCGCGAACAACGGATATCTCCGTCTCAACGTCGATATCAAAGGATGCAGCCTTATCTCGAGATAGATTGTGCGGACGTGTCGGTCCGTACACGTATTATAAAATTTTATGCCCTCGAAGCAACGTTCGCTTCGTTCCTAATTTACAATCGATACATCGTTCTATTGTTATTATAGTTATTATAATTAGAATTTGTTTGATTTTACATAACGATTATTTAAAGTTGTTGAGAGTTTGGAATACGTGTTGGAAATGGGTTTGGAAATAACCAATGCCGATTTATAATCTACGATATTCTTTATTATCACGCACTGGAAGTGACCTTCTTAACCTTGGATTCTCTCTCTCTCTCTCTCTCTCTCTCTCTCTCTCTCTCTCTCTCTCGAACTGAACAACTAAACGTTAAAATGCATACCCGATGACCTAAAGCATCGGTGACTAATCTCATGTGTGCGCGAGGCCCTATCGCCTTTTATATAAACAGGCCTTAGAATTAAACGTATACGCGGAAAAGAATGAAAATGTAACAATATGTTTCGAGAATTCACGTCGACCGTAGTCGGTCTCGATCCACGATTACGAATGCGTTAGAGGAGAAACGGACGGCATTTTCGAAAAGTCATCCAGTCGGTTGTGAATGAAGAGAAGGGAGAGGAGACAAACACAGGAGGTAGGCAGAAAAGGAAAGCAACAGGCATCTTGGAAGGAGCCTCTGACTATCCCTCGTGTTGTTGCCTAGCAGATATCCCACTTTAGGCTCGTTTACCGCCCGGAGCCGGCGGGAAAAAGACCTGGCCCTGTATAGGAGGGGCCTGTTCCCGTCTGTATACGCGCGCGCGCGCGCGCAGGTCTACAGCCGGAGCGACTCGGTCTCTTCGACTAAAGGAGATTTAAACCCGGTTTCAAATCGAACCCGTTGAGAATTCCTCGGTCGTTTATTTCGTTAGCTGCCGGACGAGTTTGCGTCTTCGTCCTTTAACCTGGAGCCCACCTATGTACGAACCATTTTTGAATTGGTTTAATAACCAACACCGACCGCCTTTCGGCACATGCACTTTTACTGTTCTTATGTGTATCCTGGTAAAAAAAATTAATATTATTTATAAAACGATGAAAAGACTATCGTTTGATCGTCGGAATTCGATACCCGAAATATGTAAGTTGTCACAAAAAGGAAGATAAGAAAGCGAAATTGTTGGATCAAGATTCCAAACTCGTTGAATACGCGACATCGCCGTTAAAAAAACAAACCAGAGTGAACAGACGGAGATAGTCGAGGAGATCGATGAATCGCAGACAAAGGTTCGTTGAATTTTGAACATTTCGCACTTTGACGCGATCCTGGGAAGAGAAGAGTCGTGCTGACGGCGTGAAACGCGGAAACCATTGATCGCAACGACGTTTGGAGACACTTGGCGAGTGAACCGCCGCGCGTGCTGAAATAAATAGCAAAGAATATACATATAATGGCGCGTGTGTCGAGATAAAAGAGTGACAAAGTTGAAACCGAAATGAATCCACGTGTCCGCTCTGCGAGATAAACGGGATTGGCGTTTCATTTGGCGAGCATTTTGACTTTTCATGGAAATCCGTTTTCCGATCTTGTACATCGTTTTATTTTCCTTCCGAGGGCAGGATGCTACTTGCACAGGTAGAATAGGACAGGAAACGCGTGATTGGATTTCTTAGCGATGTCTCGTGTTCATGGGAAATTGCCAAGGGAGAGTTACCAGAGTTGTTAGACAGAAGAGATTGCAAAAGCGTTTATACAACTGTAGACTGTAACGTAAGAAACGTAACGAATTCATAGCGATCGTAATAACTGCTTTCACGATCGTTTTGTTATATCGTAGCGTGTGGTCGAGTTTTTCTAAAGAAAGAAAAAACTTGTCAACGCGTGAGGTTACCTCGTTACGTCCAGGGTGCATAACAAACTTGTCTAATTTTAGAGAAAAGTTTTAACAGAATTCTCGCGACAGTGGATTGTTCGGATCGAGGCAACTTCTCAAATATACGTATCTGTGACGCTGTGACCGCTTAAATTCGCAACGAAGGTATCCTCTTAACTGACAATTAAATAACCGTTTAAGCAGCTGCGGTACCTTTAAAGCCTTTGACGAACAATATCGTAAGGCATCTACACGAGACGTGTAGCGAGGAGAAGATAGAGGAGATTTAAAGGGGGGGGGGGGGAACAAAAAAAAAAACAAAAAAAACAGAAAGAAGGATTGAAACCTGAAAAGATGTCGAGTAACAAATTTCTCGAAGGGATTCCAGTTCTTCCGACGAGATTCGCGACTGGGCCCCTTGAGGGGATAGGCCCCCTTCCGTGGAAGGAACGGCCTTTCTATGTTTCTCTCTCTCTCTCTCTCTCTCACACTCGTCTAGCCGCTTACTACAGCTCGTTCTCTTCTCCTTATTCGTATCATTATTTTCGATGTCGGGTTCGGTATACGCTCGTTCGAGGGTCGCCATCGTCGTCGATCGTCAGAGTAGGGTGGTGTATATGTACAAGAGCGAGCCTGATTTCCAGCATCTGCTCCAGTCAAGAAAGACCGCAGTCTGGAACGACTTTGGCCTAGCAAACGCTTTTGCATGCACGCCTTCTTATATTCTATTGAATTTCGAATTGTTCTCAGCCGGGGGACAGCCAGATGATAGACCGACGTCGTTCTCATTCGCCAGTCCCTTTCAATCGAACACTGTGACATTTACTCCACTTTTTTTTCTTTGTTAATCCTTGTCTCTCTACGTCGAACGAGGTGTTTTTCTTGTTGACATCTTGCACACCGATCACTCGACCACGTGCTGCTTGCTTTACGCTTATGAAATTTCAATTCATGGTTGAGTTGCCAATTAATAGGTTGGATTCGTCTTTATATACAACTGCACTTCTAACGAAATTTGGCTTTTCACGCGCATCAGCGGTCAGAGTATTCGTCGTGCTCGGGTCCAGTCGGGATCAGTCGGCGGCATAATCAAGGTGCGCGTTGATCACCACGAGGTTGATTCCCACGGTGGAATTAAAGATTCACAAGGAGAAAATGCCCTTAGCACTTGTCATGGGAACGAACGCCGGGTGGCTTGTCGCTCGATTTACAATTGGTTGCTGTACAGCGCGCACCTCAACAGACGAAGGGGATTAAGCTCGGTTCCCCTGTTTTTCCCTTCTTCCCCGTAACGCGTAGCGGCCTATCTTATTACTACGATTGCGATACAATTGCGATAATTAGTGGAAAAAATAGCAGAAGAATGAAAAATCTGTGTACGCTATCGGCAATTTAGTTTCAGCAGAAGTGAAAGATGCGTTCGGACACGTGCATCATCCACATGTACGCATCGTAGAAGCGTACGCAAGCGGGTGCGCATGCTCTCTACCGGGGGGGAAGTTTGGCGGTGCGCGAGGGCATCAGGGCAGGTGGTAGCCAGATGTCTCTCGTAAGGACTTCTACCCCGATGTCGTAGCCTGCTGGCCGGTTCGCTTTTACGTATGCGTACATGCGCGTACGCGATTACTTGCACGAGTGCTTGCATTTCGAACTGGCGTAGAAATTTATCTTTCGTACGTACATAGCTCCTTAACTTGTTTCGAGGTCCATTCACGGAGGAGGATCGACCATTACGGATGAGACGTACAATTTCTGAGCAAAAACTGATACACTTTTATGCTCTAATATCTGAATTCTCTGTTTCTTCTTTCTGACGCAAGCTATCATCGTTAATCCCTACTTTCGAAACGTGGTGTACGCCAAGTAGTAGAGGTCGCTACACGGGGCGACGATACCGATCATCACCAACACTTTACTTTTTTCTAATCATCGTAGAGCTACGTTTCTACGGTTAAAGTAATATGGTATAATAAAGTAAGCTACTTCACGGATTATGCGATTGCTCGATAACGTGCTGAAAGATGAAACGGAGAAACGTTAAAACGACGAGGAAGGACGCGTCCCAGCTAAAGGACAATTTGTCATGGTCACCTGTCCCGTTGATGATATAGCAGCATGTTAGATATAGGATCATGCGAGACGACGCACCGGTCCGGTTGAAAATTCCGCATATTTTACCAGGGCGTTCCCTTTCATCGGTGGCTCGCTCCACGGCGTGAGTGGCTTTTTAAAGGCACAAATCGAAAAACGCGCGACGGACGCATCGTGCGCGCTGGTTAGCCGCGTGGCGAGGGTGTGCATCGTGGGGGTAGCAGCTGACGACCAAGGGACCAATTGATCCCTTGCACACCTGGTCTCTAGCTTTTGGAAATTGACGACAGAATCGATTGTGCCGAGCGGCGTAGACCTCTTATTCGTTACTCACGGAAGAGCGGTTCACCTCATAGATAACAGTTTCTTAATCTATCCGCGTTTCTGTTTCTTCTTTCTTCGCAACGACCAGCTCTTAATTATGTCGAATAAACAAATTAGAAAAAACAAATTATCGGAGATATAAATTTCCAAAATATATGTAAGGGAAACGTTTTTTATCCTAACGAAATTGTTAGGATATCTCTAGTTAAAAACTATCGATACGTTTGCGGGTCGCAACGGACCGTTTACCACGATATGATCTTGAAATAATAAATAGTAGAGTAGAATAGTAGTAGTATATTATACGTTAGGTGAAAAGGCGACACGCGGCGGCGAGTCCGCCGTCTGGTTTTCCTTGCAAACCATGACCATGGGACATACAGACAGTGAACACTGTCCGAGGACGGACATCGGTTGGTACGCGAAGCGCGCAATGACCTTATTGTTGCGTGACGAGCCACAGGCGAACGGAAAGAAGGAAGGAAGGAAGGAAGGAAGGAAGGAAGGAATGAAGAAGGGAAGAAAGAAAGGAGGACTGGTTGCCTTAGGGTCGTTCATTGTAAAGGGCAGGGGGTATGGAAGGGGGACGAAGCACGATGGCAGACAAGAAGCAAGGAAGTGGCCGAAAAGAGGGGAAAGTTTAAAACTTGGGCAGATGTCTATAGACAGACGCGGCATGCGATGGGTTCCTGTTTCCTTTGCCTTTCTCACGAGACGCTCCATTTTTGACGCGAAACGTGGTACAACCGTGTGTCTAAAAAATAATATCGTTCGATGAATAGCTTCGTTAACCCTCTCCTTCGTCGGCCCATCGCGACGGTATTTATTAGCCGAAATCACGGAGATGTACCTGGTGGTCGTCTTGACAACATCGTCTGTTTGACAATGTCAATGAAACGAATATTGTGTACGTATTCGCGTAGCGAATAGTTTTGTATCGCAAATCTTGAAGCTGAAAATTAATACTATCGTTACGCGACGAGTACAAAGATTCAGTTTCATGGAAATAATTGTCCTCGAAGTTATACCGGGAACGTAATTGCAAATCGTACACCGTTCAGAGTCCTAGACAAAGGGGGCAGCTGTTGTGCAGCACCTGCTTATGTCGCCACCTTTTGAGAAAACGCTAAATACGATTGGCAGCAGCACCTCTTTCTTGTCGTTGAGATTATGCTAGGCGAGGTTGGAAATTTCAGCTAGACGTCCTCGACCTCCGACAGCAGTTTCGCATGCTAATTCAGACAGAAGAGGAGGAGGAAGCTTTGCACCCGATAATATACTCTTCGACTTTCTTTTATTGCGTCACTTATTATATCCTTATCTTTTTTACTTGCACCCTCTTTTGCGTTCTGCCTTTTCATCATTTACTCTCTGTACGAAGTTGCCGCCTCGAATTAATCAATGACCATCCCGGTCAAGTTGTTTCGCTTGTCCCTTGTTCCATCGCGACCGTCACGTGCGTTGGTTATAATTTGCGTTTCTTCGTTTTCGTATCTTTCGCTTCCGTTTCCTTCGTTTACCAATCACTTTACCAAATATTTCAAATTCTTCACACTTCAAACTACATAACGAAACAAAATGAGAAAATTGATTTTCGCCCGGATCATTTTTCGCAATCGTCATCAATAAAACGTTAGATGTGTGGACGCTATAAATATTCGTGGATTGGACAGCGGGAATTTTTATAATTTATTCGCGAGACTGGAGCGGAGACCACCCCACCGCCCAGGGTTAACAAATATCGTGTACGCAGTGCTGATTCTTTCAATCCGCACGCTCTCCCGGCTATCGTGCCACGGTACGTATGTGTACCATCTCTATATACATACATGTACAGCGTGCGCACATATTTTCGCGGATCGTGAGAATGCTGAAGGAAGTCCTGCGTTCATCCACGTGCCTCGGGATTTAAATTCAAGGATGACCGCGACCGTTAGAACTTCCACACGAAGGCAAAAGCCTTTACGTAACGCGTGAAAAAAAAAAAAAAAAAAAAAAAACGAATAGTCGTTGATCGTCTTCGAGGCATCTATTTGCAATTCCCAGGGTTATTTCTATCTTCTTTTTTCACGTATCACGACTAAGTAGGTAAAGAGAGAGAGAGAGAGAGAGAGAGAGAGAGAGAGAGAGAAACATTTGTTATCTCTATCTTGCCAATTTATTATTTCCTTGTCGTTCTCAACAATTCGTTCTGTAACAAACTTAATTAAAGATTAAACGGAGACGAATTAATTGCACTATTTTCATTAAGTTGTTACGTAAAAATATTCCGTTTGTCCATGACGTGCTGAATCACACGTGACGAGAAGCGTCACGTGCGCGTGGTCCGCGTTGTCTCGTCCATTCTCACTTTCAAATTTGAATGGAGCCAGTCAAATACTGTACAGAGGTCGCAAGTATTCCGTGCACGTTCTGCCACTCCACTTTGGACTTTTGTCTGGTCATACAAATTAGAAAGTGAAAAGGGAGATTCCATTCTGGCATTATCGGTGGAGTTTTAGTAGAAAAATATCCAATTCCCATTCTATATTGAAAGTTGAGATTATCAATTTTGCGACATTCACTTTCTTCCTTGCGGTCAGTGTACAGGAGGCACATTCCACTTGAACGGCACTCCCCTTTCGATTCCTAGCATTCCCTTGCGACCAAGCGCTTCGCCGGCATAACGTATGCCCGTCTTGTTCAGACAGCCGGGAACGTAAACATATGTGCACCTGCGAAAACTAAAATTTATTCGAGCGACGACGTTTGCATTACCGGCTTCTTACCAATTAGAAGCTCGATGTACAGGATGTACCAATTCACGTTTTTTCAGAAGTTTCTCTCTCACCGACGTAAAACAGCTGCGAAGATGAAAACGCGTGTTTCCTGTATAGCACGATTGCCACGTTTCGTGGTGTTAACCGCGCAAAGGGTAGAAAAAGAACTCTACTCGAGATTTTATGCTACGTTCTCGAATGCGCGTTTTAGATAATTAACGCAGTGCTATAACTCGCTATGAAAATATAACTGAAAATTCATTTCAACAGCTGCATCTACAGGGAGAGGAAGGGTCTGTGCGTCTCGTATAATGAAGTAGAACGGGAGGTTATGGAACGATAGCGCTTACAGGATACCCCACGAGTACTTGTATAAGCGATGTACTACACAAACATATGCGAAACGCAGATGGCTGGTAAACCTTATCGTTACCATTATTTTCCGCCCCCGTGGTTACGGAGACACTCTTGAGCGAAATCGATTGATTAGCCGTTATTATTTTAATTAGTCGTGGTGATGTTTTCATGATTTCAATCATGATCGCATGTTCGTTGTTATAATGAAATTCAGTTTTATCCCCCTCTAAAATGTGTACACTGTTTATTTCTCTCTCGTAGAGAAACGTCAAGTGCGTTGATACGCTTGCATCAATACTGCTATACGTTCGTACAGTGAAATTGTATATGTTCGTAGTTTTCGTCGCCCAGGCGCCACAGTGGCGTCTTTATGGCATGCTTTGCGGCAGAACTAAAGGGTTATACGAGCGCGTTTCGCGTAGCCTCGCACGACGTATGCATGCAGCGGTAACGCGGTCGTAGCCTCGCAGAAACAGTAAACATAACAAGCTACGACGACCGTTACGTTTCATTTCTCAGTGTGACGAAATATATGCGCGCGCGCGTGTGTGTGTGTGTGTGTGAAACATCTATACTTCATCTCGAGCTGACTGACTGGCTGTCGTCGCGAAATTACGTCATCCTGCGAACATAGACTCCAGAGCGCTTGGAATGTAAACGTACGTTACGACGACACGCACAAGCTTAGCCCGTTGACTAATTGCACTTGACGATGGATTCACGCTGGATGGACACAATTCACGCTGCCTTTACGCGAATGTAAAACTTTCTTCGTTACCGAAGAAATGGAATGAATTTCAAGTTTCTCACCTTTTTTTCTTCTCTTTCCTTTGTTCGTTGACTGAAAAAATGATCGTAAGTGAAATGAGTACTATTCGATTCAGGAGTTGAGTAACATCCTGTTGGAAGTAGAAGTTAGGACAGACTATTTTGATTGGCGGAATTACTACGGATGACCTTCTTCGAGAGGGCCTTTAAACGCTCTGTAAAGTGCTTATATTCGTTGTACAAGATATTTCCGGTCCAGAACGATAAACTTGGAGAACCATGGGAGAGATCTAAAAACGCAGAAAAGGTACATTTTCTCGCAGTACTCGAAACACGACAATCCGACAAAGTTTCAATTTCGAATTTGCCAATAAAAAAGTAGAGAAGCGGCCACGAAATATGCAGACAGCAGACGGAAGTGAGGGTAGAAATGAATAACGATCATTCGCGGAGGAAGTGGATAGGAAACCCTTGAAAACGAAGAAAGAACAAGCCACTTGTAACCGCAAAAACTGACATTGGCCAGACTGCGGTCAAGATTGCCTCTTGGCCGGCGTTTCGGGCAAGGGTGAAGAACAAAGGGTAGTGGCGAGCGCGCGATAGTTCCTTCGACAAAAGAGAGGAAGGAACGCGCACAGGACGGATGGTCAGCCATCCGTGATTTCCCGTCTTCGCTTTTGTACCGACAGACAAAAAAACTAGCTATATCCGTTACACGTTCGCGCTTTTGATCCTCTCGCGAATTTTGGCAACCACCTTCTTCAATCGCACTCCGATCCGGATTTAATGGTTATCCATCGCGGAGGAAAAAAAGTCACTCGTCTTTAGATATCCGATTGTGTTCGTATTCGACGACTCGCGATCGCAGATTCCCGCTTAACGATTTCCAACAAATTACTGGAAGACAATATTCTCTTTGTATTTTATAGATCGCGGTCTGGGTACGATTCTAGTAGCGGCGGAGAATCTGACAACGAATACAGTGCCACCGTCTGTCGTGGGACAAGTAATCAATCCCAGAATCCGACCACGACAAATGGAAACGCTCATGGGCAGGGGAAGCATATAAACAAAGGAAGGTGGACCAAAGAGGAGGTAATAAAACCGGAAACTATTAAATTTGCATTAAAACCTATAATATACCCGTAACAGTAAAATTATCCAATATATATATATTCGCGCGAATATAATAAAAGTTCACGGTCAGGATGATAAGAACAGTGTTACGCGACATCTCTCGTCGTCGTCGTCGTCGTCGTCGTCATCGCCGTCATCGCCCCCCCCCCCCCCTCTTTCCTTCTTCTCTATGGTGGAGCTCGATATTTCAGAGGGAATGCACACGTGATCGCGTCATCGTATACCGTGACTTTGATCGCGTGTAACGCAAAAGGGGAAGGACACAATGAGCCTAGACCTCGAAAAAAGGTCCACCCTTCTCATACCTTCTGCAACGAGTTACGGCGTCCGCGGGCAGATGCCCTCGACCACCCCATAGTCGTGTACGCGCGGCCATAGAATATACGGGGCGCGCCGTATGGTTTCCCGTGGGAAACATCACAGAAACCTATCGATCCTAAACATTTGTCGTACCACCTTTCCTCTTACTCCCCCCCCCCTCTCCCTATTTTGTTCTAATTTATTTGAAAACTATAATAAATATAAAGAATTAAATTGCTGTGGCGTGTTCAAATTGTAGTTACCGATCGCGGTAACAGCGTGATCTTTAAAAGCATTTTGAACGTTCTTTTCATGAAAGAAGAAGGTGATCTTAATTAAATGTAAATTATTTCATTCGATATAAAATGAAAAATGTTCTTCCAAATACTGGAATTTCGCGCAACATCTTCCGTGAAACCGATCGATCGATGCGCTCGTCGTTGGTGTCTCCTTCGAATGCACTTGCTTATCGTGCCTGCCACGTTTCCACGTGTGTACACGCGTATAACGTACTTTTCTCGCTCGGACGAATTCCAGGACGCTCTGCTGAAGCAGCTAGTGAGTAGTGCCGAGCAACTCGGGACAGGGCTTCGATGGGACGCGATAGCTGGCCATTTCCCAGATAGGAGCGATGTCCAGTGTCAACAGAGATGGGCGAAGGTCGTGAATCCGGAATTAGTGAAGGGACCATGGACAAAGGAGGTAATCAATCGAATTAAACGTTCTCAAGTATCGGTGTACGCTAAAAGCTAAAGATCCGTTATAACACCCACTTCGTCAACCTGACCAAAGCAGGCCGCATATTTGGCAAGGGACACTCGAAGGGAATGTTGTATAACGGTTTCTCAATTTTCGATAATAAAAGTTCGTTGCGTATCGACACAGCTAAAAGTACAGATCTTACATCGAGTTTTTACTTATTAACTATATCAGGAAAGACTGAAAGGATTGAACAAAAGTTAAATCCCCGACAAAGGCATCGGTCACAGAGCACGTTTCGTAAAGCAAGGGAAAGGAAAAACTGTACAGACACAACGATACCCTGATCCACGTAAAATCCACATCACTGTATATACATAATCTAGCATAGCAGCGTAGTCAAGTTGAATCCGATCTGTCTGTCGTGTCGAAAGCTCGAAGGTTCGAATTCGTAACGGCACGGCCCTGCCGTACCGCCGCGTACGCCTACACGTAGCGACGGCGGGGCTCTCCTTCTCTCCGTCTGTACGCCAACGGTTGCCCCCACGGTGGTGTGTATGCAACAAGAAAAAGAGCCGCGAGAGGTCCGCCGCGGAGATGTTGCGTCGTCGTCGTGCCAATGCACTTGGCAACAGCCAAGGGCAAGTAAAGCCTGCGAACACCGCGTACACGCGGTCATGGAGGACCACGTTCGTGTGCACCTGATTCTTCTTGGTATGCTTTGCCCCACCCTCTGTGCCCCTCTGCCCTTTCCTCTCCCCTACGGTACTTCTCTACCCTCTATGGACGACGATCATCTCCGCGTGTGTCGTCCTCTACTCACTTTCTCGAGTACCTTTTCCTTTTTGACAGTTATAACTATAAATATGATCTGATCGAGCTTTTAAGCGATATCGAGGTAAATAAAAGGTAATCGACACGAAAAGGTACTATTTCGACACGAATTGCTTTTTACATTAAAATAATCGAGTTGAACTTGAACCTAACAACGATTAACTTGTTCGTATGCTGATGATCGGTAACGTTCACAGGAGGACGAAAAAGTAGTGGAATTAGTGGAACGGTACGGGCCGAAGAAGTGGACGTTAATCGCGCGGCATCTAAAGGGTCGTATCGGTAAACAGTGTCGGGAACGATGGCACAACCACCTGAACCCGGGGATCAAGAAAACCGCGTGGACAGAAGCGGAGGATAGGATTATCGTGGAAGCGCACCGCAGGGTCGGCAACCAATGGGCGAAGATAGCAAAGTTACTGCCAGGCCGGACGGATAATGCGATCAAGAATCATTGGAACAGCACTATGAGGAGAAAATACGAGCCTGAGGAGGGCAGATCGTCCACCACTGGCACAAGAGGTTTCACTTATAATCCTTTGCGTTGATAGATTCTGTAAAATTGAACGTTAATCGCAACGTTAATTTACGGGAAATTTTTTTTCTTTTTTCTTTTAATAGGGCGAGGTAGACGAAAAGCCGTGGAATCTTCGGTGTTGTCCAAGGACAATTTGTGTACGGAAGAGGATGTGTCGGGACAAGGTCGTCTAAAGGCAGCGTCGACGAGCAACGACAACGCTTCAACCGTGCAACAAAATAGTTCGAGCATCGATCAAGTAGACTGGGTTAGGGTATGGGATAATCAACAAAATAGTCAGACGTATCAGGCTCTTCTGGATCTAAATGAACGCACGCACGGCAACGAATCTCGGTTAAACTCTCCATCGGAAAAAGACAGTTCCAGAGTGAAGACCGAACAATTGTCACCCTTCACTAAGTACGTTATTATCCATCGAGTAAGAAGAAAAAGCATTTAAGCGAATCTCTATCCTTTACAGATATTTTGATTTACAAATACAAGGCGAAGCTACCACTTCGAAAAACTCGGAGATTAGATTAATGCCCATGCCAGACCTGGAGGAGATACCAGGGGCCATAACGGAGAAAGAAAGGAGCAGTCCACCACCGATTTTGCGTCGACGTAAAACCAATCAAGTCCTTCAACAGAGAACAGAAACCCCTAATAGTGCCAGTCAGTCTGATTACTTGACAATCAGCCAGCAACAGGAACAAACTGACGACACTACCCCATCCACGCCTATTAAACAACTACCATTCAGTCCGTCACAGTTCTTGAATAGTCTGAGCCCTGACACTTCCTCCTGGCCACGGGCGAGCACTCCCAACGGTAACAGCCCCGGTCCACTTACCACACCTCAGCCCACTGGTCTTCGTAGAAGTCAGAATGGTAAATTTCTATACGGATGACACACTCTCGTATACATTGATATTATCTTGGGTTAAGCGATAATGATATCGTTATATTTTTATTATTACAGATGGCAATACGCCAAGGACGCCAACGCCGTTCAAGAACGCATTAGCAGAGTTAGAACGGCGTAGCGGCGGTACTACTCAGTTACCTGCTACCCCAAGTCGTCTGGATGCTCTAACCGAAATCATCAAACAGGAAACCGATCGTGAAAGTCTAGCTGGAACCAGTGCCATTCTTCAAGATTCCGGTTACGGTACAATCAGGCGGCGGGGTAAGGAGAACAGTGCTCCTGGTGGAAAGAGAGCGCGCAAGGCACTCTGTCAAGCCTGGGCGAACTCTTCTCAGGATAATTCTGAAATGAGTTTCGTTGTAGAAACGCCCGTAAGTTCAATATTATGATATTATATGATAACTTGATTCGTTAAAAATTCATCCTTTCATTTCCCTAGTTAACGTTTAAGCGGTAATGATTAACGATGAGCGTATTTGTTATTCAGTTCATTCAGAAATCATTCAAATTTCCCATGCATTCACGTGTAATATGCCTTAAGATTCTTAAAAGTTTTGATACGTTTTGTTTTTTAGTATCCCTCGGTATTCAACTATTATTCAACGTTCGTTCCCCTTGGTATCAAACTTGAAATCTAGAGCTGATCAGCTTGGCTTCCGAGTGACACGATAAAATTAAACGGTTGCGGCTTAATTCATTTAATTTTGTTTCTATTATTATTACAGAGTAAAAGTTTGGACACATCGGTATTGTTTTCACCGGCATCCATGGCACTGGAGGATAATTTCTTAACAGCAGGGACTAGTCCCGTGAAGGTAGAGAACCACGTCCATAATCAAACACAGTTTCAAACTCAACCAGCCCTGTCCTGGTATTATTCCCGTACCAATCGCCTCTAGACACGCTAGCCGGCCTTTTTTTTCTCTTAACTTTCTTCTTCTATAACACATTTTGTCTCTTCTTCTCTTTTTGTTTAGCGTATTTTAATTAACGTTTTGCCTGCCTCTCGGTTAATGTTACATATGCCTTGTCGCTTCCTTTTTCTTCCTATTCTCTCCTTTATAATTTATCACTTAATGTTAAAACACCAAGGCGAGCGAACAATTATTTAACACCGTATTACGATCCGCCATCATCATCATGATCATCATCACCATCATCATCGTCGTCGTCGTCGTCGTCATCGTCATCATCACCACTTGTATCTTCAATATCATTACTGATTTCTTTTCGTCGCCCTGGTATCGTCAAATCCAAAGATTATTAGCGTTTCTTGTTTCTATAAGTCTTAGGTATATATAATTTACAAAGTAACATGACTAACATTAACCACGGCGTAAAATATCGGTTTGTTTTATTTATATCGTTAACTTATTTTCTTCTTTTCAACGGCGCATATGTTTTTCCTATTAAATTATTTATGTGTACGTATTCACGTTATATAGTATGCTTGAGAAAGTGAAACTTTTATAATTATGGACAAAAGAACGAGACGTTCCGTATTTAATCTTTTGATCTTTTAAATCGCGAAGACGCGTATGGTTTTGTCAAATGAGCCAATACAGTGAAGTACTTAAGTTATTATTTTACTGCGTGTATTACAATGTTTATTTTTGACCGACGTTCTATCGTTCGTCATTTTTCTAGATCAGAAACATTCGTACCCTTCGATTACGAACGAAAACTTACGATAAAGCATTCCATCTTGTTTCGTTTTTGTTTGCTTCATTTTCTTTTCCTACCGTTTATTTTACATCGAGAATTATACAGTAGACTCGTTTCATTAACTTTTTTTTTTCATTTTTTTTTATTTTTTATTTTTTTTGTTGACCTTTATTCGTGTAAATTATTCGTGTATGTACATACGTGTGGTATTTTGAGGACGAAGTGAACTGGAAGCACTTATCCCGGTGAAACCGTTATAAATTAATTTATTATTTATTGTTGTAAGACAAAAGATCGTCATCATAAGATAGACAAATATTAAGAAAAACAGACTAGTAATTTATATATTGGTTAAATTAATTTATTATTTATTACTGTGAAAGAACAGAGATATATCATTATATATGATAGAGAAAAAGAATTAATATAATAGTTATTTGTAACGCTATTCGTATATTTTAATCCCAAAATATCTCATAAATAATCGTAAGAACGATCCTGTGCACAACAGGTTAAACACGTGTACGTAAATTTACAATAAAGTATTAATATTTACAAATCTTATAGGGATCGTTTAATTTAATATTTAATTACGAAACACTGTGGAACATACTGAAGTGTTTGCAGTTTCACTTTCGTCTCCGTGTTCACTAACTTCTTTCTCCGAATCTTATTCCGGATAATTATATGTTATATATACATATATATATATTTATTATTATATTAATATATATACATATTATATATATATATATATACATTTTTTTTTTTATTTCTTTGGTAATAACGTCGAGTTGCCGCATGTTTACAACTAATTCGAACGTAATACGCCTTCATACAGGCCTGGCCTAGCGTACCAAAGTATCTCCCCGTCCTACACTCTTCATCCTATCCCGAAAATCGACATGCCCAAAGAACCGTTTCTGTGCGGCGGCTCTCAAGTGGTCGCGAGATGCATCTCCGAAATTGATTCGCACAACGATGCAAAGAAAAAACGAAATAAAAACAAAATACAAAAGGCCTAGTCACTCTACGGTGAAACGTGGTGTAGTTTTACACTTAAGCATGCGTGCGTGAAGTGTCTCAGTAAGAAAAGAAAAACCTCGTAAAGAGGACCAGCTGACGTTCAGTTCCACGATTTTTCGAGTAAGCTCCCATAACCTCTCTTTTTCTTTCTAATTACATCCTCTCTGAATCCCCTTCTCTTTCTTTATTTCGTGACTTTCAAAGTATCCGATATATATTGATGCTACTAATTTTATTATTGTTCTTACACTAGTCACGTACCTTCTCCTTCTGAAAAAAAAAAAAAAAAAAAAAAATAGTGTCTATGAAAACAGGCATTATTTAAATGCGATCTTTTAATTGCCGGCTGTAGCTAGTGTGTCTATCCTTTCCAGACTTCCCACGACTTTGTATCCGTACAACGGACGCCTAGCGCCAAGAGGGCGATCAAGTTCGACGCGTTCGACAGTCCCTGTTGTATCCTCAGCCCTCTACCGCTCAGGCCGCTCAAACGTGCCAAGGTGAGTTCTTTTTTTCACTTTAAAATCGTTTCGTTGTGTTTATCCTTCCTTCGACCCCCTCTCCGTCTACGATGCAGTTGTTGGCGTTAGAGATTCGATATTCCGGTCTCGAATTTCCATTCACCCTCGGTATTTTGTTTTCAAAACCTCGAAAGACATCTGTTGCGATAGTATTTCGCGGCAATCTAGACTTTGATAATATTAAATAATTTCTGTAACATGAATTTTTCGATAAATTAGTGTTAAAATATGAACAAAAATTCTGTCTACAAACTTTATAATGTTTGAAAGTTTAAATAACGTTCACAATGATCCCGGCCTTCTAGATCCTGTAGAAATACATATGATAAGAAATGATGATACCAGTGTCTAAACGAAGATTTATACGGCTTATTACTTTCAATTTGTATTAATTTTCAGCTACAGCTGGAAGCACAGTGGATAACGGTGGCTTGCGGGCGCACGCGCGATCAGCTCGAAATGACGCGGGCCGCTCGACGATTTCTTAGCAGTCATGGATATCTGCCATTGCGTCCTCGTTCTCTGAACTTTTGAAAAACTTTTCGTAGCCGTAGGGGCTCGGTCGCACTTCTTGGTACAAAAATGCGACGTTGAACTAGTCGTAATTAAATCTATGCGGCGCTTCCGTTTAAGGAATATGGCCTTTCTTCTATCAAATCTATCGTACATGATAAGAAAAAGATAAACAAAATGGTAAGGTGAGGAAAAAGAGAGAAATAAATATATTAGGCAATTTTACGAGCTGAGTACGAACGTGTTATATATCTTGGACGATCTGTACGAGTAACATAACCGCGGACATAGCGTTAAGGCGTTACAATGGCAACCGGGAAATTGCATCTTAGTAGGAAAATGACTGTGTCGCGATTCACGGATACATACTTCCGGATTTAAATTGTTATTCAGACACGATTAAGCCGCAGAAACGAGAATAAAGAAAAAGTTATTTTTTATGGGTGATAGGAAGTTACTACCATAGTTGCAAGTCTAATTAATTAGTATAACGTAGGCATGTGTAGATGCCGTGGATCCCGTAAATTTTCATTTGCTTAAAACATTGCCTGTTACCTGTTGAGAACACGTACAAATCATAATACGTTTATTTTTTTTGTTTTTAAAGTTTTTTTGTTTTTTAAGACAACAGGAGCAAGCTTTGTTTGTATCACGGGGTTACACGTGACAATTTACTTTGTACTTGAAGTATCAAAGAATGTCTGTTGCACAAAGGTAGTAGCCTCTTATCGCATCGTACAAAAAGATGAAAGAATTAAATAATAGCCGGTTTATTTGATACAATAGTGTGTGTATGTGTGTATATATATATATATATATATATATATATATATATATATATATATATATGTATATATGTATGTGTGTATATACTATAATATATAATATAAAACAAAAGCATTTTATTGCGGCCGTTATGTACAAAGAGCCTTTGTAACTGGTATTTAATTTACAACTGAGTAATAAAGACGTGATTGATAATCACACCAAAAAATAATTGATCGGTAATGTTTGTTTTTAAATCCATATGTACCGCGTTACGTTACCACGGGTCTGCAAATTTTACAAACTTTTCCA
This sequence comes from Xylocopa violacea, assembly GCA_963969225.1. Lineage (NCBI taxonomy): Eukaryota > Metazoa > Arthropoda > Insecta > Hymenoptera > Apidae > Xylocopa > Xylocopa violacea. Next base: position 14,738,398 of record CAXAJV010000005.1, on the reverse strand, counting down.
CGTTATTACGTCCATGAGCCAAAATAAAACATGCTAACGCATCCTAAATAATGACGATAATTTAATCGCTTGACGTACATACATAATGTATGCTATTTTCACAAAACTTGGAATGCCATGGAATGAACAACAGGTAAGTGCTTATCTGATAGAGATAGTCAGCCGGTATACGTATTGCTCATCAATCGATTGCGTGGAAGAGACCTAAATGAACAATAGTAGTAAGAGAGAAAAAGAAAGAAACATCTCACGATCATAGTGAGGTATATCGAGTGCGCCTGACCAATTCAACTTCGTTTCATTTTGAGCTTCAAATATGATACCCTAAGCATAGTCTACACCACCTACATACTTATACTTTTGCCCGCAACATAGAAATAAATGTGAAAAAATCTGTTTAAAACAGTTTCCACTGAATCAATTAGTCATAAATCATTTAAAATTACGGAATTGAGCACCATCGTTAAATTTTAAATATTACAGCAGATTTCCTAAGTATTTGGTACCACCTTGAAAAATCTTACGCACCCATCGATAACTTTTATTCCTTCTACTTACATCTAAAGCACAGAAATATTACTTAGTGGAACTAAAAATGTAAGAACACGTGTTTCTGTTGTAAACATTTGTTAAAGCATGAAAAACTGACTACGTACATTTGTTTTTATATGCAGGCAAATGCATTTGTTTTGTACACATGTTGAAAAATGTTAGATTATATTTGTATGTAGGTGAGGACGCGCGTCTCATACTGTATCGAGAATCAAATTACAGTTTATCAACAAGTAAACGGTACATAAGATCATTCAGCGGTATAAACTGCGCACGATATGATAGTTATGTTCGTGAGCGATACGATGAGCGTCGAACGTAATCCTAAGGCTCCTTCTATACACGCGTTTCTCTTTGAATCTACCAATATCGTACAGAATTTAGAGTTCCCGATAGAATCGCGAGAACGAATTGAAGGATTGCATTGCAGTATCTACATATTAAATGCGAAAGTGTCAGTTAGACTGTGTTCTTTATGGTCTGACCTTCGTAACTAATTATACTACATTTTTTATGGTCCAACCATATTCCTTCCACTTATTTTAACATTAATAATTAGTAATGTCTACTTTCTTAACCGCTTAACTAGTTAATTAATTTCAAAATAAAATACTGCTTCCAGTTCGTTAAACTACACTGGATGTTTGTTCTTTTGGATACAATAATCGGAATGAATTGAAATTAACACCGTCTCAATTTATCTCTATCTATCTCTTAAAATTTTAAAAGAAAATAAAAATTCTGTCGCAGAGCAAGTAAGATGAATCGCTAGCTATATCCGCACGAAACGAATTAAACACTTTAGTCTTACTTTAAAGTTAAATATCAAATCTATGCGCGTCTTCTTGGAGAAAAAGAATTTGAAAGTGTGAATTTTTCCGCTTTGATAAGCATATGCATACATATGCACGGGCCCCGATACTGATTAAACAAAGTTTAAGGAATGACCCTTGAGGTGATTTTTTTCACAAAACAGCTTTTCACGTTTTGTTTTGTTTCGTTTTTTTTTTTTTTTTTTTTTGTTCACTCGACAGTAGTAGCAAAGAATTGATTGATCGGCGTTTTTTCATTAATAACTCGCCAATTGAACTGAATAGCTTCCACGAAGGAAAAAATTGCTTAAAATTATCTCGAGAATCATCCCCTTAATTGCCTATCGAATGTTGCGACATCCTGTCACAACAACTGTGTGGTATCTACTTTCATTATTGCGTATGAATTATGCTGGACATTTATTAATCATTAATAAGACTATAAATCTATAACATATGCGTATATCGTATCGAATTTTTAAAGTACAAATTCCTCCTTTATCAACCAAGACGCGCATTCCCAAACGCGTGCAGTAAAAGAGGCCTAATTATCCGCGCAACATTACGAAGTATACAATTACGTTAATACGCTTTTTTTTTTTAGTTCACAGCAACACGGTGGTAATGCCCGATAAAATTCGATAGGTGAATGTCGAAGCCTGAAATATCTCACAGATCGTTTCGAAGACTTAACGATACGAATTTTGCTTTGCAACGGTTCAAAGAATCATCCATGTCAGGTACCGCCAGCTTACGTCACCCAACTATCCGAGATTCCCCCACGAATATTTTATATGTATACATATATGCAAAACGTTCTCGTATCGATAAATGACTCGAGTGATCTTTGACTAGATGGCGATCTTTTCGAAAATTGCGCGTACGATAATTGATTAACGTATAGAATGCGTCTTATTTAATAATAATCTCATTGTTTTTCTATCTCTACGTATAGCTGCGTAATATAACATCGGGGGAACTACAGTGTAATAGATATTATAGAGGAACTCTTAGCTGTCGGTTATAACAATAGCTAAAAAGGGTAGGAAGGGAGGGGGAATAGATTTTTTCATTCCTTTGACTAGCACTACCTGTATGCATTAATCGATTAGCATTTACGAAAAGATTGCATCGAAAAAAAGTCACGCATTACGAAATGTTTAAGGATTACTGGCAATTTAATTACAATTAACAAGATCTGCACAGTTGTTGCTGTTCAAGACTTCCGGCAAGCTGTAGGTGTTAACTACTTTCATCCATTTTCTTAGAAAATTTAAATGAATAGAAGAGAAGAAAATACATATAATATGCGGAGACACAAAAAATATCCGATGTAGAGTAAACAATACAATATTTAATAAACTATTCCAGACTAACGGACAATTCTGGACAAACAAATATAGACAAACTCCAGATAATGGAAGAGAAACTGTAAGATCGAATGATAATCGCGGTATACTTGGACACAAAACTATTTTATAATCTCACTTCTCGAAGTATGCTAATAACTTTCTTCTTTTGCAAAAATAGGAGCACATGTATCGCGCATTAAATGTTAATCCACGAATTATCATAAACATTCGCCTAATTATGTGACGCACGATTCAATATGTATTCAATTATGTATTCAATCTCTGAAAAAGGTGACTAACAACTTTAGCTAACTAAAACATCGGAAAGCCTTAAACAGTAACGAATGTGTTCGAGAATTATAGTTTGAAAACAGCGCAAGCAAAATTTTGAGAAATGGGTATCACCGTGTACACCATACCAACAATCGGAAGTAAAATTTATAATTGCCAAGAACGTATCGTGTCGTACTGCCTCACTTCGAATCACTATCGTTACGCAAACTGTATATTCGCGATTAAAAAGAATCTATACCCCGTTTTTAACTCGAAACAAATTATTTCATTCTCTAGATTAAAACTTTCGAAACTAACGTTTGTCTATGCTGGCGTCAAAACGCGACTGTCCAATGATTTTTCGGTGTTTCGTATTTAACGGTATACGCGCTGATTAAAATCAGTCCCTACGTTCAGCCTCCTAATAAAATAACGTTTATAAAAAATCTGAAAATAATCAACAAAAATGTATAAATTCGCTAAAAACAAGTAAAGAGGTATAACGCCAAAGAGGCCATTTCCTAATGTCTTTTCCTTCTTTTTTTTTCTTTTTTTCTTTTCTCGTTGGAAACGCTTAAAAGTGACACTTTCTCGAGAACGATGACGTGTATCTTTTTCCGTTTTAATACTCAGAGTTCTGATGTCTCGAGTTCTCTTTGCCCGTGGTTGCTGGCATTAAACACGTTTAGTCTAACGTGTCTGGATCTGCTAAACATTTTGAAAAAGCGGTAAAATATATTTGGTATGAAATAAACCAACGGACCAATGATTTATACTAAAAAAAGAATAAAGATTACTTAAGGCGATATTTACCTGGTGAAGGAGATCCTTTGACTCGACAAGTATTATAACTTCCGCAATTCAAACATTTCAGACCTACAACATGGAATTTGACAGTTGACTCCTGGAAGGTAAAAAAATGTCCCCATTAAAACTTGTTACAACTAAGAAACGTACATAATTTGAACCTCAAACGTAAAATGTTTATACTTACCTCGTGGCAGTCTTTGCACAGTATATCAACCTTATAATCCTTGTACTCTTCTGGCATTGGTGTCGATAATACTTCCATGTCCAAAAATCTCCACAAGTCTGTCATATCTAGGAGAGATACTTGACAAGTTGGACACGCGTAATGTCCCGAATGTAACAATTCTTCAAAGCATGTGCGATGAAGTAGATGGCCACAGTTTGGAATGTGACAAGGTATACGACTCGTGTGGATATCTTCCAGGCAAACTGGGCAATTTGCGTGGGAAACATTTTCTACGCACTGAAAACGTTATATAAATAATTATTATATCGATCAAGGTTGTTTGATAAAATATGGTGAAACTTCAATTGAACAGGTGCTCAAAAATAGAATTTTGTCAGCGTTATCTTGCTGAAACCTCTATCAATACACGATTCTCTCGAATGTTAATTAAGTCATATCCTCTTTCGTTTTAGTTACAAAAGCAAATAGATATTCATATTTTTGAATAATGCAGCTTTTAATCAGGTATTGCATTTCATTTGCATAGTGTCAAATCTTTATAGCTGAATAGAAGTGCTATTAAAAAGGAAGAAATTTAATATACTTGGACATAATTAATTAGTATGCGAACGCTAAAATAAATATAATGTTGTGCCAATATTTTTTGCAGCCGCTGTACAGCGTTGTACGTTTAACGGAAAATTTTCACTGACATTTAACAAAATTTTGTGACGCATTACAGATTACGCGTCGCAACATACCGTGTGCCCGTTTTGCAATTGAACCGGTAGGCACATGTTGCACTTGGCACAGTGGAAAAATCGGTCACGTCCACCAACCCTACATATCCCGCAACCGTCGCAATGATACTGATTCTTGTCCTCGTCATCGAACAGATTGCATTCGAGGCACGTGTATTTGCCGAACCGACAGTGGCAGTTCTGGCAAGTGGCTTGTACCGGCTGACGGGTATCGCACAGAACGCATATCAGTTCCGTGACTTCCTTTCTGTTTACCGTGTGGGTCTCCTCTTTGTCGTGACAGAATCGACACGTGTACACTTTGTTGCAACATGGTGTCTGAAAGACGATTAAAAATATTTCGGTCAGATGTTGCGAAGTAATTATTCAAAAAGAATTCATTTGTGATTCATTTCTGGACGAATCGAGAAGGACTCTGGAGAAAAATGTGAAATGTACGTTAAGTTTGTTTGTATCGTATATCTTGTATATCGTAATAAATTTTTACTAAAAATTTAGTCCCGCTGGAGCTACGAAACGACGTGTCCGGACAATCCTTGCGCACTTTAGAAAACGAAGGCCTTATAGATAATAATCCAATTAGCTTCCATATGAATCCATCCTTGATCCTTAACCCTTTCGATACAGCGGGCGCTTATAAGCGTTCGGCAAATCCGTTCGACGACGAACGGTGAACGCGGATCGACGTGCGAAGGACATGGTTAACGTGTTCCTATCACCGAACACGTTCAAAACGTAGCGCTATGTTCACCAGCGACATCGAATGGATCGGTAACGCGCGAACCAGTTTAAGAAAAATAACAGACTTCAAACTTGTTGACCTTCGAAATTTTTCCATTATTCAGGTCCGATTCTAATGTGAATCATTTGAAATCTTTCCACGCAATAGTTGCAGCATTTTGTTTATTAACACTGAACGGAATCAGTGATCATTCAATCGATTGCGATCATAATTAAACGAATTTCGATTAGATGACGCGACGTGGTAGCCGTTTAAATTCTCCGTCTGTCGCTGGGACACGTGTTTGTCACGAACATTTCAATATATCTGCTAAAATAGACGTTTTTCATCATCTAGCTCGTTAATGTAACTTTTAACGGTGCAACATCGACTATATATACAATCTACAATAAAATCACGAATTACTTGCGATGAATCAAGTACGTACTGTTCGTTCTATCGTACATTTCAACAAAGAAAGTGTTTAATTTATCAAGTCAAAACTTAGTCTACCTCGATAATTTGTATAATATAATTATATCGAAAGAATTATTACCATTAAAGAGAGAGAGAGAGAGAGAGAGAGAGAGAGAGAGAGAGAGAGTGGTTCTCTCGAACGTAAGCCTATCTATATATAATACATTGCTCATGGTGTGCTACTCTTAGCCAATATTTGAGGAGCAAAAATTGCAACGTCTTATCCTTATGCGTTCAGGTAAACAAGATGTATCGAGCGTAAACAGGAAATCGAGTCAGATAGTCGATGAATCTCTTACAGCAAATAAATGAAATAAATTGGGAAAATTTGTTATTTTGTCTTTGTTCCCTCGAACAAAATACAGAAACACCGGACGACACTGGTAGCAGCACTCGACATTTGACTTATCGCGGCAATTGGTAAGCAACACTTTGAAAGAGGGCGTCTCGTTACACAACACCCGGCTGAACTTCATCGATTTGTTTGCTTGGTACACACACACACACACACACACGCGCGCGCGCGCGCGCGCGTACCGTATCCGGAACCCGCATTCGTGTTCACGGGCGAAAAGAACAGAAAAAGCTCGTACGAGCGATTTCGGCGTCAGTCGTTAATTTTAAGACCGCTACGCGCGTGTCGGTTTTTGATAGGAACGTTTCGATATCGTACCCAAGTAAATACAAGGTATTGGAACCGATTTTCAGAACGTTCATTGAAATTCAAATAGACCGCTTTATCGGAGAAGCTTGATATCGTCTTAAAAGAATAGGACAGTTAAATTAAATTATTACTCAAACGATATTCATAGACGATGTATGTATTTAAACGTTGTTTGACATTGTATACTAGTAGAGTTGGCCTTATTATATGAAAGTCAAACTTGTTCTACGGAACAATGTCAATAATCCGGCATCGGCTTTAACTAACTAACTTGAAATACGTATCCACCAGAGTTGTTACGCGAATTAATATAATTAACTATCCAACCCGTGACACACGCGTACATTAGTTGCGGCAATCTAACCGATCAATTAATCATATACACAAAGAACGTCGACTAACGCTGCAAGTTGCGTTGTCGTTACTAATCGCCGAGACCGAGTGAAACATTTATTTCGTTGAACATGCGTCAACATAGATGTAAAGATGGTCGAGTGTTAGCAAGATCAGTCCGGTGGATATGTACCGTGGCAAGTTCGAAAAATGGTTTACGCAATACGAGAGACTCTGGTAGATTAGGAATAACAAGTATAGAACACATACGGTGTGGAAGAGTGTGCCGTCTCGCTGGTGATACGCGCAAACAAATCACTGGACATCTGCGTGATCAAACTCGAAAACTGTGGGAGTCGCGCGTGCACGTATGTATGCATGCGTATCGCGAGATGAAAGGGAAACGAGTTGTACGAAGACTCACCACGAACTTGGACTTTCGCTTGTAATGCTCGCATCCGTAATCATCGTCGGTGGTCGGTTCCAGCGGTTCCTCCTTCGACGTTGACGCACGTTCGGTCACGGTGCGCGCTTCGTCGTTATTCTCCATATCTCGCGGTGGTCCTAAATTCCTGCCTCTTTCTCCTCCGCCGCCTCCTTCTTCTCATCGACTCGCACGTCCTTTCCAGATTTCCTCGCGGCGCGTCCGATTAACACCCGCTCGGGCACAGTTTGTTTGTTTAATTAACACGCTGGCGGCGATACGAAAACGAAACGGCGGATAAAGAAGAGCACCGACGTCGAACGTTCGGATCACGCGCCGAATAACAGCGGGCCCAGGGTCTGTAATTTGTTTTGTGCGAACAAATAGAGAACCGCGTCAACCAGAGCTGACGAGAAACGTCTCGAGTCTCGTGTGTTCGGTTGCAAGAAGGAAACTGAATCGTGCCATCATCGGCTGTGTCGACACGAACCACACTGCTCTCTGCGTAGCGAAAGTTTCGGAAAAAGAACCTCGCGACTTTTAACCGAGAATCATGGAATTTTTCTTACACGTCCGACCAGAGTAGAGGACAACGATCGATTGATTGTCCGTGATTACGACGCGACGTACAATCGAATGGCTACCGATTCGCGGTAATTTCGGGGAAACAGAATCGACACTCGCCACTTCTGACACTACTCCACTTCGTTATACTATCACCACGGTGTAATGATTACAGCGGCAGACGACGTTCGGGGAAAAAAGATGCCAAAGTATGGCCGGAAGTTGTGGCTACGCGATGAGGTACTACGTCGTTTCAGCACGTACACATTTGCCCCGCGAAAATTCAAATATCGTTGCGCGTTGAACGGATTGGTTATTCAATTTCATATAGATTATCATTGTCGTGGTTTAAATGTTAAATATCGTTGTATTAAGTTAGTCAAAGTAAAATTACAAGCGAAAATAGCATCCAAGTATCAGAAATCGACTAATCTGCTTTAACCGATTTAAACAGATTTAAATTGTCAGATGAAATACAATTTACGTTTTACACATTTCTCGTCCTATCATTGATGACTCATCACCCACTGGTATAATTCCGCTCTACACTTTTTTATTAGATCGCGTCGCGTTCAATATATATATACATACTTGTTTGTTTATCGTGCAGATAAATTTAGCTGCACGAATAAATCAATCCATATTATAACAGTTAATCGACGTACATACTCCGAAACCGTTGTGCGACGTTGCGGATGCAACGTTCTTTAATTATCATCAATTAATGATGCGGAATCGAATGCACATGCAATTTCTGATAAATAACAATAACAACATCGACAACAACCACATATATATATATATATATATATATATATATATATATATATATATTTATGTATAGTTTTCATGCAAGTTTACATTATTATTTACGAAAATTGTAAATGTAAGATATTGTACATAGAAATTTTGTGTCCATTGTAGTGGTCACCTGTCGCGTGGTATCACTGTATAAAAGTGTAGATCATAATAAAATGGTGAAAGACGATGGATGTTGAACCCTGACAAGAAAGAGGGTTCGTTAAATTCAATTCGTTTGATCGTCGACGGGATACCAATATCGGTGCGCTTTTCTGGATGGCATTGAACTTGTTGTGATAAGCGTGCAACACGTCCACCAATGCTGAAATGAGGCAGAAGATCATGTACGGCGACTCGCGGAAACTATGCGATAGACACACGCAGTTAGCCCCGCACGGGCTCTGTATTCCGTCGGATTAATGATCAATGGCTTTATTTGAGAAACGATACACAAATAAAGTGCTGCTAGATGATACAGAAAAGCTGACGAGCATCATTGAAAATGCAAGAACGATCGACGGACACACGGTACGGCGCACGCTTAATGCGTATATTTTGACATTTTATTCGATAAAACTTGATGTACACACACCTCGGGTTTTAGCTTCAATTTCACGTCGCACCGAATTCAACGACGGGCATCGTTCTGTTGTACATTTACGTAGACATTCTCGAGTTTTCTTTTACACATTAAACGTCACATGTTCTTAAATACTTTTAATCTTCAATTGATTAAATTGCCGCGGTTATACAAAAATTTTATACTTACAATGAGTTGGGGGAAAGTAATTTACAGGTAGAAAAACGAATACTACTAACAATTCCGGGCTTACCGTGGAATTACTGTAATATACGAATACTGTATATTTAGGAATTATTTCTATGTATCTAATAAACTTTGTGGCCGTATCGTTATATTGTCATACCAATTTAGGAATATGTGATCAAAACGCAAAGAGGTCCGCTACCAGAGAAATCTTGGAGAGTTAGCAGACGCTACAATGATTTCGTGCAGCTCAACGCAGCTTTATCAATATCAGGCGTTGACTTGGCGCTTCCTCCAAAAAAGATTATTGGTAATATGGAACCAGACTTTGTAGCTCATCGTCAAGTAGCCCTACAGGTTGGTTAGATCATAAAAAATCTATAGAATTATTATTTATAGAAATTCGCTACAATTCTATTTGTTATCCTATTTCAATTACAGAATTATCTAAACAATATACTAATGAATCCTATATTAGCGTCGTCACTTCCTATGAAAAAGTTCTTAGATCCGGATAATTACACAGCACCGTTACATGGTACGATCTAATTATAATAATGAATTTAACAATGTAATTAAAAGTGAACTATTCGAATGTATCGATGTACGTATATAAGATATCGAGATTATTGTCCGCACGAGTATTAAAGTAATTTGATATTTAATTATATACTTTTCCATGTAAATTACGTTTAATTTGGTTAGATTTTTAGAAATAATTTCTGTTTTTAGAAATAGCCCTGCAACAGGTATCGCTAGCTTTACGCAGCGATGCAAACTTCGAAGTCTGTAAGGCCATTCCTGACATGGGATGGCGGTTGAGAAAGCATTACTATACAGTAAAAAATCGGCAAAATCCCAAGCAAGAATTATTGCTTGCATGGGTGGAATTTGGGCCTGATAAACACCTGCAGGACAAAGATATGCAGGGTGTATTTAAAAGTTTGGGGACGTTGAAGCATAACTATGTAGAGCCAATTGTTTATCAGCACGTAACCGAAAATGGTGCGTTAATGATAAGAAATTTTTATCCGACGGGCACATTGCGTGACATATTGTGCGTAACAAAACCTAAGCAACCGTTTATAAAAAAATATGGAAATCCGAAACAAACGAAATCATTAACAGTGCCTGAAATTGCTATGTATGGTTATCAGGTTAGGGGACTATCGTTCTCTATAATTGTTAATAAGTATAAAATTAACGTTTAATTATTATATAATCCTTGTTTTCAGATTTTGGAAGCTTTAGGATTTCTTCATGAGAAGGGCCTACCATACGGACATTTACATACAGGGAACATTCTTTTGACTCAAAGATGTGCAAAATTGTTAGACATAGAAAATGGTCTACTAGGTTTACCGGCATTTTATCGGCCTTATGTTGTACAAAGACGTAAACTTCACGCCACGGTATAATAACGTTGTTATTATTATTATTATTATTTTACGCATAGACAAATATCATGTAAGATTATCAAGTTAACGAATAACTATGCAATACTTGCAATGCACAGACTCAAGTGGACGTTTACTCGTTTGGACATGTATTATACGAATTGGCATTTGGAAGACCATTGCTAGAAGCGACATGTTCGGAATTACCATATTGCGAACCAGCCCTAAAAAGTTTGCTAGAGGTGATACTGTCACCGGAAGCTTTGAAACAAGATTTGCCAACGGTATCGCATTTATTAGAACATCCGTTCTTCGAATCAGCTAGACATGCTGCACTAGCAGCTGGATCCGTGGAAAAGCCACACTTCAAGTTGAGCAGTCATTTAAAGGAAGCTCTGCAAGAAGCGGTAAACAAAGCTGAACAGCGATTAAAGGATGAACAAAAAGTGGCAAGACATCAGAAAAGGCTTGTCAAGGTTCAAGAAATGATGAGTTCGGAAGAAGAGATGAAGAAACGGAAACAAAAACTGGTAAACATCCGTTATATCTCAACGTTGTATTAATACCAATTACGATTGGTGTAGTGCATTCGAGTGTTCTTGGCTATTGAAACTAATCTCATAACTAATCATAATATCTGAATTTGGAAATTTGAATCTTTCGATAATCGATCCCTGACAATTAAGGTTATATTAATAGGTGGTTTTCCATTTCTCTAGAAGAAAGAACAGAGATTAGCCCAAGAACAGCGTTCTGCGAATCAGTTAAGTGCAAACGGAATGAAACACGTAAATGGCAAGAGTCCGGAACGTTCAGACAGTCCTACAAGTACTTCCACAGCGACTAGTGTTGGGACCTTAACACCACCATCGCTGCGTAAGCATTAGATTATTTTTTAAATAAGCCTCGTTAACAATTAACATTAATCGATCTTCCTGGTTTTTACATTAGCTGGGCACAAAAGTTGATGGCGCATACTACGCTTATTTCTTTCACGTAGGTCATACGATCATTTTAACGCTAATCGTACACGTTCGTGCATCTTCTCATTTAATCATCGCTTGGATACATCTCAGATGAAATGTATTGTTACACTTTTCATCCGTTGTAACAACGTCATACTTGTGTCGCAGAAAATGTAAATTAAACGTCTACAACAGCAGTATCAATAATCAGTAAGAGAGATTAAACGTCGTGGTAATTTATATGTGCCCAAGCGATGTCATAGAGGTATGATAAAAAATTACAGTTTATTTAACTGAAGGTTCTGTAGATGTGCTGCAAGGTGATGGAGTTCCTACTAAGGCTACTATTCCACCGCCCCCATCTCGAATGCCACCACCTCCTGGTGCGACGAACAGCGTCCCGAAGTTAACCAACGAACGAACCGCACTGCTTGGAAGTATTTGTAACTTCAATAAAACTAGTCTTCGTAAAGTTGCCAATGGATATCAATGAGATGATACAATTAGATTATTGAGAAAGAAGTGTTGAACAATCGCATCGACTGGCGAAGAAGAATAAAAACTTGTGACCCCGCGATCTATACCAAAAAGGATGCTATTTTTTTCAATCGGATCGTAATGGTGTTTACAATTTTTATTTCGATCGCGATACTTGGGAGATCTATAATAGTACATATGCGTGTTTAAATTTTGTAGAATCTTAATATGTATATTGCGCAGAGATAGATAACCGTGAATTGTATATTTACGGCAGTAATCATGTATAAAATAATCATATTTATGTATGTTAGCGGCACGAATCATTGTTAGAATCAAGCAATATCTAAGTATTATTTGTTGTTATTCTTTATTCCGTGAATACCGTCCACGCATGGATTCGAAATTGTAAAAGACTAATTAAAACATCAAATGAACTTTAAAACGGATAATTTTTTTTTTTTTTTTTTACTTTGCTTACTATTATGACAAGCCCATGTAACGAATACAGAGAGTAATATTTTTTTCAAGTATGCCGAAGTTTAATAATTAAGACGAAGTTGTTTTACTAATATAATTTACAAGCAAAAGATTTGTATTATTTTAGCAATGAATTTAGTTATGTTGCTTCGATCGAAGTTTCGCGATCGATTTCTTCTACGATTTTGCTTTATCATGTTTCATACTTTGTTGCGTTGTTCTGGAGGAATTAAGAACGATATGTAATGTACACCGCATCTACCGCGTAATGTTTGTCTCCTTAGTGTTGTACATCATTCTGTCTATTTTAAAATTTATCGTATGTGTAATGTATTAACGTACAAATCCAAACCGTCTCTTAAGAAGTGAAAACATCATGTGCGGCTTTTATTGTGTGCACTGGTAGAATTTGGACCCGTATCTGTTTCTACGAAAAGAGAAAATGTGCCAAGACATACCGTGAACTCGTTTAGAAATATTAAATATCACAAAAATGACCGCGATATGACCTTATATGTTAAAAAAAAAAGAAAAAAAAAAAATATATATATATATATAAAATATAATGTACAAGATCTATCTGTGAATAACGTATGATAACGATGTAATATAATCAGATTTTTTCAGATAGAATGCTATCCTTTCGTAGAGTAATATAAATATTTGTTTATTGATAAGTGTCGGAATCTGATCGAAACAAAGTCTATATTTATTGAGAAGGTAATATAGCATAATAATTTGGGATTCCTCGTGCGTGTTAAGAAATATATTTACTACATTTAACTAACCTTTGTTTAGTGAAAAATATTAAGTTGATTTTTAGTTAGTTATTAAATAATTGTAACGATAATGCGCATATTCCGTCAAACAATATGTTATATTATGGAAAATAATTTATTAAACGAGACCGATATGATGTAAAAAAGGTATCACGTTACAGTTTGAGTAGTAAATCGTATCGAATATTACAGATTGTAGAAAAGTTTTCTCTGAAAATATTTTACTACTTGCTAATGAAAATTTAATAAATACAAAATATGCATATCTTTGCAAGTATTTTTATCATTAATAGTGTCTTTAATACTATTAAAGTAAATTCTTACAATATCAAAAATATATGTATATGTATGCGTGTAAGCTGTCTAAATGTACGATGATTAATCATAAGCATTGCAACTTCATGTTGTTATGTTCGGTGGTTAAGCGTTTTAAAGTTTTTACACACACGCACGCGCACACACACAAAACACGCACACGCACACAAATTGAGTCTGAAACAAATCCAACTTGGTCTCAGCTGTTCTATTCAAATCATTTTTCTAGCTTCCTTTTTTTTTTTTTTTTTTTTTTGTTGTTTCTATACTCATATATTCAAATTATGTAAAGACATACAAAAGTTTCGCTTGTAATATTTGTAGGGATGTTCGATTATTCGTACAAAGATTGCGTTCGGATTGTCACTAATGTGATCACAAATTATAAAATTCTATGAAGATAAAAAAAAAAAAAGGTCGACGCGTGAAGATAAATGGTGGCACGCAGTACAGTGGCACAGAGTTCCATTGTTACTTCTCACGAGCTTTCGTAATTTGCGATTATATTAAAATTTTTTCTATAAACAATCGGTATGAGCCGTAACATTCGTAACATGTTACAACGAGTTACCGACATATTCTGCGTGTGTTTAGTACACACGTATATACATTGCTATGTACGCGATAGTGTAACCGTAAAACGCATATGGCATTCTTAGCACGATTTGGTTTTCAATTAAAATCCACCCTCAAAAAAGTGTCACGGGCATAGCGTTTTTATCCTTCCTTTTTGTATAGAAAAAAAAATAAGAAAAAAAAAAACAAATTGCCCGACACGTGCGTTAGATTACACAATTGCATTATATTTTACTAATACATCGTTCGTAGGTGAACATTCTTAGTTAAAAACTGAGCACGCGTATCACCTATTGTTGTATTAAAATTAATATTTAATTTTTTTGGTAAATTAAAGCTAATCGGGGCGGCAACGTGGATGCCCCCCATTCGACCATCATGAGTATTTATGAAGTTCTTCCGTGACCGTCTTTAGTCTGAAAAAAGGCATTAATTATTGCATTTTACATAATAACGAAGGCTCGTAAAAATGTGTCCATCTATACCATTTCTTAAGTAGAGATAGATAGAAATATCATTTTGTTTGATAATGCACTTTGCTGGGGAGTTGAACTATTACGGAGAATAGTAATAATCTTGGAAAGCTAATTGTTTGCGAATCTTAACATATATCACTTATTTGTTGCAATCAGAATATCATATTAGAACATAAAATTAGCAGAATAAAATATTGTACAGGACGAAAATATGATATCGTCATTTAGTGGTAGAAATTTGTCAGAACTTAATAAATATAAAATTTGAGATATCTCTATGACCATGTGTGACCTATGTCACGACCTATGATACACGAATGGAAAATTGAACTGGGCACTGTTGCTTACTGGTAATCGGTGTGGTGAATAATTCCTATCAAGGAAAGAAATTCGAAAAAGTATGCGTCAGCTAAGACGTTTACCTTAGAAGTTCTTCTTGGATGCGATCCGTGATCACTTTCCTCGCTTCCGTATCGCTCGCTTTCGTTGCACGCAACTTTTGCACTAATTCGCTAAAATCTATTGGTTCGCCGTAGTTCATGGTAACCTTTTTGCGAAACCGTAATAAATACGGCGGCTCGTTCGGAAGAATTTGATCCATACCAAGGTGATAGATTGGAATCACTATCGGCGTAACGGGTGATTCCATTATTAATCTACCGACGCCCCACTTTAATCTATAATAGAGGATAGGATAGGAAATTTGATGAAAAATTGTATTTGTATATCAGAAGATAACCGAAGTACGAATTAAACGAAGATAAAAGTGTAATCGATTATGAAATAAACGTGAACCTTATATTCTCTTTAAACATGTTTACTTTCCCCTCGGGAAAGACGTGAACCCAGTCGCCGGCGGTCAGCTTTTCGATGCAGAAATCCATCGCCTCCTGATAAACACCAGCACCTCTGATCACGGGAATGCATTTGCCCAGCATAAAGAAGTACGAATGCCAGGAGTTCGTGAAACAAATATCTTGGGCGGCTAGCGACCACCTTATCTTACGTCGACTAAAGAGATGCCTCAGGTCCAGGGTCGCTAAATGAGTTCAGAGATTTTTCTGTCTTAAATTCTTTCATTCGATCGCTTATTGACCGTCATTCTGAGAAAGAAAAGATTATATATATTTCAGGAAAGGGGGAATGCGCGTGAATGTTTATGCATAGATGGGTAGGTATACATGTTTAAAATGAACAGTTAACCGGAATAAAGCAGAATAATTAATTTTAATGGATATGTGTGTGGCGTGAATATGGAGTTGGGATTTTTGCATGCATTGTTCGCTCCTGTTTTGTTTCTTTAAGAAACTATTCCGAAATTAATTACTGGAACTTCGTTTCGATAATTCTACTCGAGATTATTAGAGTCCTGTATCTCATCTGAAAAAAGGCAATAACGATCAAAGTTGTTGAAAGGTAAGCATTCCATTGTATTATAGCATCGTGTTGCACTCCGCCGTAGTAGTTTCTAATCTATATTTAAACACTAGTGAATCGAGAGACAGAGTAGACTTTTAAATTAGATAATAAAAAATATGAATAAATTTGATGAAAGAAAAATTCATAAAAGTATTCGCATCTACATTTGCAAGTTTTTACGAAAAGAATATTCTCTCTCTCTCTCTCTCTCTCTCTCTCTTTCTCTCTCTCATGTAAATGTCTTATTATTATACAGAATTCCGTTTATAAGTAGATTCATTTTTGCTTGTTAAGAATTGCAAATGTAGCTGTTCGAGGGCGATCGCAATTAAAAAACAAAAAATAGTGTTAAAGTCGAGTGTCCTTGTATTGTGAATTGATACGTATGTATAAGAAAGAAATGCTTATTAATAAAGCAGAAAACGATTGGGGTAAGAGATCGGTTCGATGGAATAGTGTCATTGTACAGCGATTGAACAACGGCCAGGGATCGATACGTTCGTGCGACCGTTAAACCAGATCAAAAGAAACTTACCCCATATGCCAGGATCATCGAAGCAACTGTGATGATTCGACACGGTGATGAGCGGCATATTTTTCGGCCGAGTGTCTAACGCCCGATTGATGACCTGTTTGTTGTACACCGTCGTTCTGTTCAGCCATTCTTAAGCAACACGAACAGAAAAGAAAAAGATACTCTTCGGTAAATTAATTCGCATGACAGGGTACAGAGTATGGGCGAGCGTGTGAACAGTTTTACTGTACTAATTACACTTTGCTCGAAAACAATATAGTTTTGGTATCGTTACGATTGGTAAAGGAGAACTGATCGGAGAAATGAAGCTGCGTGAAGTTGCAGGAAGTTGCAGGAGACGACCTTTATGAAGTAATTGAGATACGATCGTTCCGAAGATTTGATGAATCCAATGAATTAATGAATTTTTTCAGCGGCAAGAGCTGAACGATGATTTCGCAGGCAAATTATCTTCGTTGCTTTGAACGATATATATAGTTATTTATTTATTTGTTTATTAATATATCTACTAGAATATATTTTTTCCAGTTTTCAAGCGAGACTAAAGACCTTTGTACAAGATCACTCGAGGTGGTAAACGTTTACTTCAAAGAATGTATACTGCGTTGAAACGGAAGATTTCGATCTTTATCGTGAGAAACAAACATTGAAAATACCGTTTTTCACAATAGTGTTTCCTAAACACACCGTCAGCCTCTGATACCAATATCCGTCCATTTTCCTAACCATCACTTCAATTATCTCCGACTGATAATTTTTTCACATTCTTCTATACTAGAACAGTCACTCTTCGATTACCTAACAGGAATCCAACCTTACACCAACAGCGTATAGGCGTAGAGAAAACTAAAACTAAAATAAAGTAAAATAAAGTAAAGTAAAGTAAAGTAAAGTAAAGTAAAGTAAAGTAAAGTAAAGTAAAGTAAAGTAAAGTAAAGTAAAGTAAAGTAAAGTAAAATAAAATAAAATAAAATAAAATGTAATAAAGCAAGCAAAGTCGAAGGATATGATAAACAAAATCGAGGAATCATTACGCATGTGAAACTTCATGGATGATGTCCGACCACAAGGAAGATAATCGAATAAACAGCACAATAAAAGAATAGACGTATTACACACAGCGAAATAAACAAAACGGGTAGGCAGAGAAGGGCTACGAAAAAAAAAAAAAAAAAAAAATGAATGGACTAGTATGTAGAGGGTAAAGGAAGACGCGGTCGCGTACATCGCAGTGTTGGGCAAGAGTTATTGTGAATAATAAATATATTTGATTTAATCGATTTCATGAATAAGCAATAATTTGATTTTATAGCAGAAATTATTTATTACTTATGAATAACGAAGAAATTTACGTAACTAATACGTACATAACCTATACGAATCCGCCTAAAGAAACATAGAAACGTCGATGTTAAAAGGACTTTGTCCTTTTTTACTCCCTACTTTCAATTGCACAGAGAACAGACCGTGGACCAGTAGTTATACGATATGTTAATTAATTTGTTGTAACGAATGAACGAATGGCGAAAAACGAATAAAAGATTAAACTGTTATTCTTTGTTCGAATAAATTTCTATTCGAATAACGCCCAACACTGATACATGCATGGCGCGCTATGCGTCCAATCAATTGAGTAATGCGCTTAATTTCCGAAGTTTATTATATCGTCGCTAAGTTAACACCGCGTCGAGTCCGTTGTAAATCAGTGGTACTCACTGAAAGGCCACCGAGGGCCAATGACTGATTTCCTGTGCCCTTCGTGGGGCGGTAACGCGAGCACGACCCTTCCTGAAATTAGAAACGCCAAGTCTCGCAAAAACAAAATAATCTCGCGAGATCTAACTTCCGTTTCTGAGGCAGCACGCAATAATTCAGATTAATCAATAAAGTTATTGTGCACTAGGATACAACTAGGATACAAAAGTTTCTAAAATGCACGCGGAACCACATACATGAATATGTTAACGACTGTTTCACACTTTCGTCACAGTTGATATCAATGGAAAAATAACGTACTGCATTTTTTGCCTAAATTATACAAAGATACCGGCAGACATGTAAAAATGACCGATTAAATGTCGAGTGTACAGCACTTGAGTAGCTATGCTTTTAATGTTGCCATATGAAAATGAAGTTTGCGTGGCCAATGAAATGCGTGGAATAGAGATAAATATATTACGTGCTAGGCATTGTACATCTGCTCTTTTCAGACCGCTATGTTTTTACGTAATAATTATTACGTTTTCTAAATTCTGTTAAAATATGGACATGTACGTACATACGTGTAGCGAGCGCGCCAAATTAAAAAATTGTATCGCGATCGTATGAAAATGTTGCTAGGAATGACTGCAAATACCAGATACTAAAAAAATTTAATAATCATTGTATCGTTGTGACACGCCAGACGCATTTTCATGTGTCAGAAAATTGAACATTTCATATAAAAATTATATTAATTATAAGATGACGTTGATATCAATGTTCAGTTTTAAATTACAACGTTTTTTGTCCAATAACGTATGACAAGACTCAACACATCGTACATCTAATTGATGGATCAAAGTAATATGCTGGTCTATTGCGTCTTTTAGTTAAAACAGTTATAAAGATGGTAAAAATATATAAAAGGTTTATTTACGAAATTCTGATCAATTATTGTACAAGAAGAAGAAGAAGAAGAAGAAGAAGAAGAAGAAGAAGAAGAAGAGAGAAACGGGTATTGTCCAAACTGTTAATACACACAAAATTCAATTAGTCTCGAACGATAAAAAATCGACAATTACTTTCAATTTTATTCTTATAAATTAATTACGCGACTGTTTAAATATCATGGTAAATTATACACGAAGGTCATAATTGATAACGTTGTTACATTACTTCTACGATTATCACAGCGATTATGTGGGATGAGTACAGTAACGTCTTGTTATTATATAAATCAGTAATGTTTTTTCGCATCGCGTTACAATGTTTTTCGTATTTAATCACAAACATTGACTTTACAGTCACGCTTCGCAACGTGCTTTATTATCATTTGTACTTTTTTTTTTTTTTTTTTTTTTTGTACGAATCACGAGAATTAACTATAGAAAATACACCACGTATACCATGAGTCAGTATAATGCGCTTAAAAATAATCTAATTCGCAATATATGCGCAACAATTTTTGCACTATCGTCGACGAATAAACAGTACTGATTTTATTTAAAAAAAGACCGACTCCTTTGGTCGCTTACCTATAATGATTTTAGAGAGAATCCCCACGGCTGCGAAGGTTATACTACTCGCGATGTTCCAGAGTTTGCTCGGATTTCGAAGCTTCGGTAGGATCCATTTGATATCGTATACCATCGCACTGCCTTCAGCTGCCTAGATCGAAGGAACGAATAACTGTGCGGCACTTTTTCCAGACGATTGGGAAGCGCCTTGCCCGCGAGAAATCGTCTACTCTTTCGTAACTCACGACAACCATCTTTTTGTGCCAACTTCACGCCATATTTCCCGATAATTGTCACGTGGTTAGCCGAACATCACCGAATGGAACCGAATATTACCGATTATTGTATCATTTAATTTTAAATTAAACGCGCTTCGGACAACAACGTGTAAACGTATCTCGTTATAGTTTTCGGTAATAACGCTGGATGCGTACATACGTTTACGCGATACGATTGTCGTTTTCAATTACGACTGACATCGTAACATTTATTCATCTAGTTTATTGAATGTTCATTATGTAACCTACGCAACAAATTTCAGTTTCAATATATATTATTAAAACACTTTATTCGAAGAATTTCAACGAGACTAATTTGAAAGTGTCGCGTTACTTACGAATGCCACAATCTAACCAAAGACACTTGGTTCGTCTCTCCGACAGTGTTAAACAAATTTACGTGCACATTATCTTAAACGGTGGTAACGCGACCTCGTTAGTAGAACTCGAAAATTGCGGGGGATGCATTGTAATGATCGTGGCACGCTCGTGTAGCCGGTGTAATAGTAAATTGCACGAGAGATCGCAGATAACCATTCCCGGAACGAATGGATGTACAATAAGACGTGGATGTCTACGAAGTTGTGCCTCTGGCGGTGACGCTGCACTTGCGATGTCAGCCGAACACCTATCAGAAGCTGCTACGAAAAAGAACGCCGAATGGTTACGAAGGAGAAGGGCGAGGAGGAGGTGTGCACGCAACGATCGAGTGCATACATTAGTGGCTTCAGGTTAAGTTCGTATACCCAGAGAAAGAAAGTACGAAGGTACAGGAGCATCGAAGACGGTGAAAAAGAAGGGAAAAGATAGGATGATGCGAGGAAAAGTTGTAGGCCGGGGAAGAGGGATGAGAGGAGAATGTCCGGTGGCATGTGGGAAGTGAGCAAGGGGTGGGGGAGGGGAGGTCTGACGCGAGCAAGGAAGCAACCAGTCGAAGACGTAAGAAGTGGGGGAAAAGGGCCTCATCTCGAGCCAGTCCGTTTCGAGTCTCCCGACTGCGTGTTGCCGTGCCGTCGTACATACGATATACCCTTTCGGTTTACAACTATAGAGAGGATACCTTGAAGCATTATACCGAGGCGAATCGTGTACCATTCGAGAATCGACCGCAAAGTGTCCTCTTCGCGACGTATATACTTTTTCTATTCATCCGAAACGGTAATCGTCGAACGGTCGCAATTTGTAAAAATGCGATCAACTCTATCGACCGATAAGTTTATTTCAACGAGATTTTCTTCTTTATTCTCGTCCATCTTCGTAACTCGTCGAGATGACGGATTCAACGGTGGCATATTAAACGCTACTATCGACAACGCGCTTGTCTCACAGCAAACTTCCCGATCGTTGAACCGCGAAGTCGTGTGACGTCTGTTCGATGTGAAACACGAGAAACTCGATAGTGATGGAATAACAGAAGATTAAAAAAAGAAGGTATCGCGAGAAAAGGTCAGAAACATCGGGGGTGGGATCGAGTTAGAAAGAGAGAGAGAGAGAGAGAGAGAGAGAGAGAGAGAGAAAAGAGAGCGAGCCGAGCGTTCAGCTTGACTCGAGTGCAGCGTACAGTGATGCCGTGAGGATGCCACCGTCGTCGGTCCTCTCGACACGATATAGGACGGCGCGACGTTACCCCGTGATCTCCCGGGGCTCCACGACTCTGTGCGACGACGTTTCGCTGTTACTCGCGCGGTGCTGTGCAAGTGCAAGTGCAGGTGCAACTGTGAAGTGGTACCAGTTCTACGACGAGAGAGTACGCGCGGGATATTACGCGACGCGAGAAGAGATTCGCGTTTGGCAATGTGGCAGGCCAGAAATCCTCGTATCCAGTGAATCGCGAGTAACGCATTCGAAGACAGATAGATTGGCGGTTGCGTGTTTACGCATGTGTGTCGGTTGGTGTTTCGTGCAAAATATCGATATTCTTTGTTCGAAAACGGACAACAAAATCGAGCTACAGGTAATATCGACACGAGGAAAGGTGAATTCTTGCTACGACAAGTCCTTGCCAGACTCGAGCGTCCTGAGTTATCCCGAGCATCGTAGTTTCAACATCTCGGCAGCAGCAGAGAGAAAGCAACAGGTACGTGTATAGGAGTGTATACGAGTGTATCCGTATTCTCGGGTAGTTGCACGTTTATACGCATGCTCTTGATCGAAGATCTCGTCGTGCATAAGGCAATATGCAGCAAGCAAGCAAGCAAGCAAGCAAGCAAACCGGTGACTCTGTGTGTACGTGTCTTTCATCGCGGAAGAACTCTGGTTCAACCGAGTGAGGCGAGGTCGTCTTCCTGCATCTGTATCCCCTATGCATACAAGTTACGTTACTTTTACGTTTTCTCACCTTTGAATAAGATTCTGCTAAATAATCACGCGTAGGACATAACTGTGCGATTATTTCCTTCAATTAATTTCACGTTTTCTGCGTAGAGGATTTATTTCGGTGTTCGATGGTTTGCATGCTCTGAATATATATCCTGTGTATCGGTTTTATTCGTTAGCAATATCGGCTGATATTAATTAATTAAACGACATACCTCTGGTAAGGTATAAGTAACTAAATACGAAACAAAGTTACTTTGATCGTTCCGCGACTTTCGAGCCAGCACTCGTTAACGGAAATTTACGTCCTCGTTCGCCTGCCTATCTCCTCGCATTTCGGAGGTTAATCGAATTCCTCTCGATATCCGTATTGAGTTAACGACAAACAAAGTCGTAAAAACCTTTGAAGAGGCGCCGTATCGATTTCGAATACGACGAATTTCACCGAGATTTCATTTAGAATCACAAGTAGTGTCGAAATTTTTCACGCAAAAACTAGGGCTCGTTTTGGGACCACGATGGACCACCTCCTCTTTCCGGAGAATGTTAATTGGTCGTTTCACGAATTATAAACCACCAAAGGGAGAAGGTTCAACAACCAGTCGCTATCGCATCCATTAACATACCTGTGTTCACCCTATAGTTGCACGCTAGCGACGCTCAACGCTAACGTCGCAAAAAGACACCAATTACAGCAACTTGCCACTTCTTGTACACACAGTAAGCCAGATCATAGCCCACTTTCCTTATTTCTCTCTGGTTCCGTTTATGCCAGTTGTGTGGGGTAGCAATTATGGTAAGTTAGGCTAATTACTGTCGTTTACTTGGTCCCACTAATTCGTTAATGGAAATTGCAAATGCCCGCGAGTATTCTGCCGACGCCATGAAATGGTTACTCGCAATAAGGTAGGGTAGGTAATATCATATATAGGATGTAATCGTGATGGTATTAACGAAACAAGCGAGGACAGAGTGAATTGGATATTAGCTCAAAAAATATTCGTTAGTAATATTTTTAGGTTAGTACAGGTAATACAGGCTGATGATGAAATGATCAAAATATAAATACGCATTCAATGAAATCGGTCGTATTAGGAGTTTACTATAAAATAAACTTAATTTTATTAAGTGAGTTACCGGATAAAGCTTAAAATACGCGTCGAACGAAATTGCTCGCTGCATGTACAGCTTTCCCGTATATAGCTTCATTTAAAGTGCAACGCGTAGGTAATCTCGCGGTTACGGTGATCGGACACGCACGATCGTGACATTTCCGTTTGCGGCTATGAAACGACTTGCTCTTCTCATCCCTTAGAATGTTTCGTCTCGTGAATTGCACGAACTACTGTCGCTCAAGAAGGAATCTGTGCTATTCTAGTAGATTTCGGGTTCCGCGATTAATTGAAGTTTATAGATATGGCGTCGAAGAGTGTAGGAGACTCGTAAAGAAAATGATGATTTGCGAGATTGTGCGCGGCGATATAAAAGGAAGGAAGTTGTTTGAAGTGAACGGCTGTCCGTTACGAGGTACGATGTTGTAGTTAATCGTCCATCTAATTCTTCGTGTATCGCGTTACGTGCAAGGTGCAATTGTATCGGTTGGTAAAGCGCTACTAAAGTACAGTGCGCTCGGTTTAATCGTTTTACCGGCCTTCGCGACTTTACAGACAGTGTGGCACGTGACAGTCGCAAGACCAGGCGCGACCTTGTAGTTCCTGTCACGGTCCTTCATAAAAGTCTCCGCGCTCGGCTCAGCTTGCCTTATTGCCTTATTGCACGTTGGGGGTCATGTAATGACGCCTGTGGTTAAATCTCTTGTTCTCTCTTTTGCCCCGCCGACGCCAATTTCTGTCTGCCTACCGTGCGCAGTTACGATCAACCTTCTACGTTACCCTCGTTTGGCCACGATCGAATCGCCTCGTTTTTGTTTTGGAAATTTCATTTTCGGCTAATTTCATAATCCTGTATCCCGTTTACTTAATAATTTTCAGTTTCATATAAAATGAAAGCCAATAAATGGCTTCGACCATGCGCCGTAAAGAGAAAAAAGGTGACGGACAATCGCGCTAAACGTTAGGATAACTTATCGACTTTCGTTTCTGGTGGTCTTGTTTCTTCTCTCTGAACACGCGCAGCTGCGCCATTATTTTTGATCGCATCTCGCGGGGCGGAGTGGCGGATATTTATAATACCGATGGCGGAAAGGAAAAAGTCGAGCAACAAGACGGTACGAGCGTTTAAGAATATACGGATAGGTTCGGGAAGGGGAACGGGATGATGAAACTGCCGGCGTCCTTCGCACGGTGCGCAAAGATTTTCGTTGTAATAAAATTTCTCGAACTAAGGTGTATAATTACCCGGTGTCGGTTAATCGACGGGGATCGAACCGCGCTGCACGCATCGGTTATACGTTAATTACCGGCTTCCATTATTAATTCGAGCAGGGTGCGATCACTTGCGTCCTTCCTATTAGATGGCGCCTTTAATTAATTATTTTCGCGGTACACCTTGTTACTTGCCGGCAGAAAATGGCGGGTTGCCGTGTTGTGTTGTGTCGTAGTCAGGTTAAAAGGTGTACCGACAAGATAATCTCAAATTTGACCGAGACGAAGATCGATGACCAACGAGGTAACGTAAATTTCCACTGCGATCGTTTTAAACAGTGTCTCGGTTAAGATAGAATAAAACGCGGGCCGCGCACGCGCATTTACGTGATATATATATATATATTAATTTCACCGTTCAACCGTATCAAACGAATGATTTGTCTCATTTAATAACGCATCGCTGTTGGGTCCGATCACGGTAGAATGTTAATTTACGATTATTATTGTAATTTATGGTAATGGACGATATTAACTTTTTTCGATGGTCACGGCGCTCTGTAAATTAAGGGTCGCGAGAGCGATACCATTTGCATAAAGACGAAGAAAGCGACGAGTCCTTATCGAGAATTACATTTTGCGTAATAACGAAGCAGGGACTAGCCCGATAAAAAGAAAATCCTTGATCGGTAAGATCATCGTAATGAACGATAAGAATCGAGAGGATCAAAAATCCCATGGGAAAGAAGAGCGATAAGAGAAATCGCCCACGTACATACAAAACTGTTGACCCGTGTTACAGAATGCTGTCACCCGGTCAAGACGGCCACTCTAACAGTTACTCGCACGGTAATGTCGTCCTTCAAGGTGCACCCTGCAGTCAGTGTCGAGATTTGTGCCCGGCTGGATACGTGCCCCACTTTTGGCGGTGAGTAATCAGAAGCATTTTGCATAGATCAGCCGCTTGAAATCAGCGTTTCCTTTTCATTTATCCGCGGAAGCAGCGTAACAAGACGCTAAATTTCCACGATATATTTTCAACGAAAGCGAAAGCGAAAGCGATAACGCCCCGTTCGACGTACCGTTTCTCAATGTTTTACCGCCCGTGCGGCGTTATCGTTGTATGGCAACACCGAACCAAAACGAACCAAGGCGAACGACACCAGCTAAAGCGGATCGCAGCCGTAGAGGACGCACGCGATGCTTCTTTGATTTCCTCTGACCGGCGATACTTGTCGGAAAGCAAAAGTAAAATGCTACGAACGAGACCGGCTGAAACCTGGCGAGCTTTGCCGTGACGAAAAATAGAGATAAAGACCGGAGATGCGAGATCTGCTCCGGCTTAGTCACGATCGAATGATCGATAAAACGAAGAAGCGCGCCGTTCCACTAGGATGACCAACCAACCTTCGCGCAACCGATGTGTGAACTGGTCTGGTGACAATTCTGTTTGCGCTACTGATAACTTGTAACGTTGTTTGATCGTATGGTGCCTTCTGATCACCAGCGACTAAAGTCTCCAGCTAACTAGTGATATCGCTGATTGAATGTCGTTTTATGGATAGATATTTAAGGAGGCATCTAAAATTCCCTGAATCTTCGCATACTCGTTAGACATTTTTCGCATCAAATTATCGTGATAATTTTAGGAAATAGAAACACAACATGACATTCTTCTAATCAAGAAACAGAATCGCCGGCAACTCCCGTCGAACGCATTTAATTTCTACCATCCGTGATCATTTCATAGCGCAAATTGAGTTTCCCTGTGTCCGTCTTCTCGTTCGTAGAATCGACAACGTAAGACGCATGAAACACGTTGAAATTGGTAGAACGTGTTGTGCAAATAACGGAGGGTCGACTTCCCTTGGGCGAATCAGTGCTTGGGGTGGCGCTAGTAGTATGTAGTGGTAAGTAGAAGGCGGTCGAGGCGGACATCGGAGAAGCGTGTCCGTGGGTCCGTGGAGTTAGTAAGGGGAGATCGAAAGAGGGCAAAAGGAAGGTTTCTTCTCGGCTTCGGGTCGTAGGGTCGACTCGTCGGTCTCACGCGAGGCCTGCGTGCAACGAGACCGGCGGATGGGCCGTTCCAAGACGAATCGGCTGGCAACCGAGCTGACCGAACGGAGGAAGACCGAGAGAGAGAGAGAGAGAGAGAGAGAGAGAGAGAGAGAGAGAGAGAGAGAGAGAGAGAGAGTGCGCGCCGCAAGTTCGCCAAACGATCAGACGCCGAGGGAAAGGGATGTATGTTGGTCTGTAATTAACATACCGAGGCCCCCTCGTGTAAAGTTGGTCCGTCGGTTCGCAGGTTCACCGAGTACGATGCGGCTGGTTCTTCTCTTGGAAAGTTTCGTTCGGTCATTCGATTTTACTCTGAAGTGAATCATCGTTCGGTTCGTAATGGTGTTCGTCAGAAGCTGTTCGATTTTTCAATATGCCGGCGATTCGAGTAGATAATTATTGAGTTGCTGGCAGGTTGGTGCACGACAAAAAGATTCTCTACCGAAACGGTTATCGCATTAATGGAAATGCCGTCGAAATTAGTTGAGAGGCCTCGATAATGTACAACCGAGCAACGAAGAGAAAGTGCCGGGGCAGTATCTTCGCCCCTGCCAGCTACAATGAATTCTAGAAGGTTGACCGGCTCCAAATAGTCGGGCATCGATCAAAGTCCGGTCGGGACGGAAGGATTAAAAAGCTTTTCTCACGCTCGATTCGTCGGCTGGGAAAGCTGTCAAACTTGAGTCTTACATTTTCGCGACGTTTTTCATCGTGACACTCTCCCTTGTGCCAAAGGCGGCTGTGCCTGAGATCTCTTTCTCCCGCGATGCTTAACCGTTTCGCGGGTCACGGTTAGTCGTTAATCCCCTATCGAAATTATCAGCTAACGAGCAGCCTCGTTCGACGTAATGACGAAAGTACGACGTGGACCAGTACTTGACCAGTGCCGAGAACTTTTATAACTGTAACTTTTTCCTACGGTGGATAAATTTACTAGCAACACCATCTATACAACGCCGTCTCGATCATTAAAATCGTACCTACCGCGGGTTAAGTTGCGGCGCGAACAAGTGCTTTCTTACCGGTACTGACGGTTAATTTAACATCATGGCTCTGTGACTAACCATTCCTATTTCGGTGTCCAATCAATACGTTCTGTGTATCCAGGGTTTCTACTTTGCGCGTTTGTAAATCATAAGTGGACGGGCTAGGCTTCTCGTTAACTGTTCCCGCGCGCCGTTTATGGTTATTCTCGGTGCAGTCGTAAAAAGAAGCGATCGACTTTACTTCGGGGTCAATCGGTCTAACAGATCGGGTAGGCAGAGACTGGGTTCCATTAGTTCGTACAAGTAGATCGACATCTAATTCCGTTAGATGTTAGGACGTCAGGTAGAGAAATACTCGTCGCGAAAGACACTCGGTCGTACTACGCCGCCTTCGTTCGCGGCTATGATTAACACCATTCGCAAACACCCCGGGGAGGGGTGCTCGTTAGGATCGTTAAGGTTCTTGCGCCCAGTACGAGGCAGCGCGTCGTCGGGTTTGACAGAACGTGTAATCAACAACGAGCACGACGGCCGGGTTATGGGCCTCTTTCGTCAACACGTCCCAATAGGTGTACACGGTATAATACGCGTGTACGCGCAATGCTTGCTATTCGTCGTCGAGGACAGACGTCGCACTAAAATGCGATGAAATACGATTCGTTCGAGAAAGACGAGCAGACAGGAAAGAAAGAAATGACGAGAACGGCGCCGCCGCAGAGCGAAGTGTGGTGTTTCGGTGTAGCCTCCAGGTAGAGACCTTCTTGGTCGT
This sequence comes from Xylocopa violacea, assembly GCA_963969225.1. Taxonomy (NCBI): domain Eukaryota; kingdom Metazoa; phylum Arthropoda; class Insecta; order Hymenoptera; family Apidae; genus Xylocopa; species Xylocopa violacea. Next base: position 14,709,554 of record CAXAJV010000005.1, on the reverse strand, counting down.
CTCGAAATTCTGCTCGTCGAATTTGATCGTTGGTTTATCTGCAGTTCGGAGTTTTAATTTCGCTTCTCCGCTTATCGGTGCCGGTTCTTGGAACCTTGAAATTATATTCGATGGGACAGGGTACCGTGTCGCCGGTTACCCCGGAGATTTATTTGAAAAAAGAGTGGCGACTACTCTTCTTGGTGGTCGACGCCAACCGGAAGAGGGGGTGTTCGTCAAAACGAAGGCAGCGTCCACGGTGCGCGCCGGCTTATCTGCGGTGAATCGGCTCGGGCATTTTTATCGGGGTCTTGAACGTTTTACTTTAAGAGATTACAGAGTCTCTTTGGATTGCTTTGCCTTCCATGTTATGTTTATTGGAGAGAAGATTGCGGGGATGGAAAATAAAAAATCGAACGTCCCCGTGTCCACGTATATTTTTACAGCTTCTGCTTTCGGTCGGGGGAGCTGATGATGGCGGTGATACTCTGTTTGCGAGTGGGTTGAATAAAAAATTCTGGAGGCTATCGATAGAACTCTCGAAATAGTTAATTTTCTTTGTCTTTATTGTAACATTGAAATGTAAAGAAAATCGATTTGAATTTTGGTCATCGAGACCATCGAACTGGTCTAACCCGAAGCAGAATCGAGATAATTATTCGGTTGATTGTTTCGATAAAGTATGCCCCTAAAAGTTCAGCCAGCGAAATTCAGCCGATTTCTTCGCGTCCGTCCGACCGTGAGCAGAAAGGGTTAGGAAGAGAAGAAGAATGTCGCCCCGCGTTGCAGGTTTCGTGAGCGTCCCCGCAAAAACTTGAAGACCTTTGGTTCCTCTTGTCCAGGCCCCGTGGGCAACCCGTTCCTGCCGCCGCTCGTCCAGCCGGGTTAGCCGTTCTCTTTTCGGCGCATCTCCGAAAGCAGGCCGTGTGGTTTCACTTGTCGTTGCATCGCTCTTCTCGCGGTTTCTTTCTCGGATTTTATTCGTACGCAACCGCTGTCGCTGCTTCTTTCGTCTACCTTCTTTGTTTTTCTTTTTCAACGGAATAGTCAAAAACGGATAGATCGAACGAGGTTGTTCGAACGATCGATGGTTAAATGGAATTTATTCACGTAACAGGTTAGTTGGTGATCTAACAAGTGCTTCGTCAGCTGGGATAATTAGTTTTTCTTAGCTTTATTTAATCTCGCTGAACGAACGTTTTGCAAATTAGTGCAGCTCGATCGATGAATTTTATTACAATATTTCCGTTCGATTTAACCGGATTTCTATTCTTCCGAGAATAAGGGTTCGGTTCGTGTTCTTTCGAGTTTAGTTGCATTTTAGCGTAATTTCCTCGTTAATTATTCCTCGGTCGTGATATAAATCGAGTTTCACAGAGTTCGAGGCGAAGTTATGCAGTTCTCGATGGCACGATGGGTAGAGCATTTGCGCGGAATCATTTTTACGGCAAAGAATCCGTCCACTTTTTCTGATTCTTTCGGTCCACGTTTCTCTGTACCCCGCGCGGAGAGACTGCGTCGTGTCCTGCCTTTTACGGTATACGTTCACCGGCTTCGGAAGCCGCTAATTAGCCTTGCTCGCGTTCATCTCTGAACGTTTAATCGGTCCCGCTATATTCAGATTCCATCGGCCGCTGTTTTGGTTTACTTTAAACGAAGTTACAGTTCGAGTATGTGCCGTTGAGAAGTTGCTAGATAAAAAAAAGAGGACTACTCGTCGTCGCAACACGAATACTAAAGGTAAAAACAGACGTCGAGCACGATTCTCGTTCTACTGGTCTTTTCAAATTTAAAGTTATTCGCATTGTGATGTTACTTGAAATCCAAACTCGTTAATAGAGGCAAAGGAACTCTTCGACGCGATAACATCCAAATATTCGAAATGAACGAGCTCTCGTGATCGTCACCCGCTACGAGAACTTTCTCTCTCGGTCGGCCGACTTTTTAAAGTCGACGGAAAAGCATGGCCGGGGTGTGAGCGTGGGATCTATCGAAGGTGGTGTATTACGGAGGGAACGCGTTGAATACAGGGAAGATTAACGGCACGTAACGTTCAACGCCTTCATTCGTCCCTTTTCCCTATGGAATCTTGATAGACACGCCGGTATAATTAACCCTCCGAGCTGTTGCGTCGTATTCTCAGAGTCATCAGCCTGAGCGACTGTTCTGCGTGTATGGGAGGACATATTTGTTTTACCGGTGTCGTTGGTGTCCGTCGAGGTAATTATTCGATAATTCGACTGACTTTGAAAGCAAAATCAACGTGGATCTGGACATGGCTTTCGGTTATGTGGGCTAGGTTAAGGAGTGATCGCGGAGTAATGGAATATTTTATTTGACCTTTCCAACAACCGAAATAAGAGACGAATAAAAGGAACGAGTGTGTTGTGTTCGTTTGAAAGGAAATCGGCGGAAGTGAAGCTGCTGAGAAGAAGTTAAGCACATTTACGGGATGATCATTAAACCGTGGTACAAAACGAGACCGGGACAGAGAAACGATACGCCTAAAATCCGGCTCCTGAGAAAAATCGCGCTACCCCGGGCGCTCTGACCAAGTTCTAGCGTGCTTGGACTTGGAGCGACAGAACCCGATCTCGCGGCCTTTCTTTCGTATCGTTGATACACGACTGATAATCGCGTATTATATAACTCCCATACAACATTCTTGATCAGACGGTTTATTAAATATTTCGAACGGCATTACTTTGGACGTGACCGCGCCGCGCTATGGGGTTGAAATTTCTTTTCGTTACATTGCGCGGCACAGTTTCGAAGGGTAAATTTACAGCTGGAGATGGTGCGGCAGCAAAGTTTGAAAATTGTTCCAGCCCTACCAACGTGACCGCAAAAAGTGCTTCCTCCGGACCGCTTGACCACGTGATCATCGGGATGACGGTAGAGACTTCCCGGAATCGTTAATCGCGTTTAATAGGCAGATTTACGGGTTTTTGCCAGGCCCCGGCGCGCGTTGTTTCACACTCGACACGTTGTTTACGCGACCGCGTACCTACACGGTCGTTTGTCAACCGTTAAACACTGGTCACCCTCGCTCCTCTCCCATTTTCCACCCTTATAGACCGCGGGCGATAGCAGGGCGCTCTTGATTAACGAGACACCTCGTATATATCCGATATACACCACCCCTCATCCCTTCGTCCTCTTTGTCCATCGCCAGCGGGGGGTCGCATTGTTGCATTCGTGCTTTACTGCATATTGCGCCACTGCCACGATCGCTATGCTGCCCTCCGATGTATTCCCGTTACCGGTCGCTATATCTTGGAGCACACCTGTCCTGTTTATTAAGAACTGTAGGGTGGATGGTATTACGATGTCTATCGAAGGTGCTGGAACGTTGCTCGTTCGAAGTTCGAGTTCATTCTTTTGTTCGAGGAAACGCGGATGGAAAATTTTGGCTGTTGTATTTTTTTTTTTTTTTTAATAAGTTCAGTGTCTTCTGACGCGAATCACCTTGGCCTTGTCCAGATGGTCTGGTATCGTTTCCGGTCTGCTTCGCTGTCCTTCGATTAATTGTGGTCCATTCTAGTCGCTTCAACGATCTGTTCCAATCCTGTGGGATCCGCCGCCTCAACCCTATGCGGTCCGCCTCAACACTCTGCGGTCCGTTCCAATCCTCTGCGATCCTCTTGAGTCCGCTTCGATCCGCTTCAACCGACTCCAATTCGCTCCAATCTGCCTTAGCTTTCCGCGATCCACTTCAGTCTACTCGACTCTACCTCCGGTTCAGCATCGATCCATATCTGCTCTCTGTAATGCAACTTTTGTCAGGATCGCAACCTTCCTTACATTTTGCGAGCTCTGCGTGTAACGCGTCTGGTTCGGATTTAACTCGGAATCAACTCGTGCGTGTATGCGTATCGTCCCCGCAGACTCGTTGTTTTAAATGCGTCGTTTCAACCGTCAATTGCCGATCGATCAATAAACGATAAGCGCGTTAAGTGCTCGTCCCAGAGAGAATATCGACATTTTTCACCTCTTCAGTGGACTTGGTTACATATTCCCGCATACGGGGTCTCCTATATATTATCGTACGATTGTTCTCTAGTTTCAATTCTCCACGGTTCAATTCGTTTCTTCTACTTCCGTTCAATTACACTTTTATTCGTTCCAAGTCTGGTCTTAATTTCAACCAACTGTCAATTCTCTGACGTTCTTTGTGCCACCGTATAAAAATGACATTACGATAACCGCCGACCTCCTCTACCAATCTACCCAACATTTGCACTACGCGCTCTTTCTTTGCAATCATCATCGTTTCTGTGCGCTATACGTATCCGGTACTCGAACCAGGTACGACGAATACAGTGGAAAAACAAGTCCGTGCATGTCCTAACGAAAGGAAGTCGAATTCACGCGGCCGAATGAACTCGCATAAAAGTTTGAAGTGGGGATATGGTATTGGTAGTGGGGAGAGGAGGTGGTAATAAGGAGAACGCAGGCACGAGAGTCGACTCTTGGCCGCAGAGCAGTTACAGTCCACGGTTAGAAGCGAGACAGCTAGGGTGGGAATTAAATGGGGCGAACTCTTGATTAGTTTGCTCGTCCACCCTGCTCGGCGCAACCCAGATCACTTCTACGCTTAATCCCGCATTATGAATATTTCCTCTTCGTCCCACAGATGGACGAGTAAACGAGGGGCTGTTCAACAAGGAAAAAGCGTAGCGCGTTTTTGACCAGTGGACACGAAAGCTGGACAATATCCTTGTTATTTGTTGTATCTTGGAACGAGTTTCATTATTGTTGCCGTCGATGGCGCTGGTGCGCCTTCTGCGCCCCAGAATCAACGGTTATGTTGGTTTACCGTGTGCTTGATCGAAGTCGTAACTTGTTGAAGGTTCTGTATTAAAGTGTGCGTTGCAATGCTGAAATCTGGAGTGTGGTAAAATGGTGTCGGGGAGTTCTAAACGAAATTTTTTACGCTAACTGTAACGGAAAAACATCGAAACAATTGCAACTTTCACTGTGATTATAAATAACTCTTGGTAAGACAATTCCAAGTCATTCGAGGGAAAAATTGCTTTCAACTGCCTCGAATATCTGGAAATTTTCACGTCTAACCCCATCGTATCGTTTCACTTCGAGCCGGAGGAAGCCGCGGGCGCGTTAAGTAAGTTTCGAAAGATCCGAGATCGTCCAAGATTCTCTGTGGCCTCGCGTCGTTTCGGATGCCGGTGCGTCGCGAGAAAATCGCGCCGAAGGAAGACAGAGAAGAGAGTCGCCCCGGATCGTTTAGGCCCGCTATTGCTCCCTCTGTTCCTAGTGAGAATGAATCTCTTGCTGGGTAATTAGGCAGATTACTTTCCGGAGTTGTTCGGGTGCCGGTTTCTTACTCGGCTCTCGCCTACGGTGTATATTTCGACCAGGCTGCTGGGGTGGAGGACAATTAAAGGAAGAAATTCTTTGGTCCACCGATCCTTTCGGTTGGGGTGGCGGAAGGGGAGAACCACAGAAGAATAGGCTGAGCATTGTGTCGCGTGTTCCGCGTGCCCTCTGCGTGTCGAGTCGAGCGGAGCTGAAATTCACCGCAGGGCTAATCGAGCAAGAGGCACCGTTTCTAGCGGAAGTAATGTCGCGCTTAAAGGGTCCTGGTTAGTGGCGGGGGGGGGGGGGGTGTATGGTGAGTCTCGAGTTCGAGAAACGGTGTCATGATTGCTGAAAATATCACGCAACGGTGGAAAGAGGACACCGTTTACGTTGTTGAAACGGAAGAACGCGACTATACCCGAAGCGCTTGATAGCGCTTCAATGGTGGGGGTAGCATCTTATAGCGATATGGGTGAGGGTAAGATGGTTGAAGGGAGGTGGAACATAGCGGACCAGCGAAGAACCTCGGGAGAATACGTAGTCGGTTGGGGCCAGGCAAGAATGTACCGTTTTTATTTACGAGCCGAGGAAGATCCAGGCCTCGACCGCGCGGTGGCGGCGGTCTCCTCCCGTTAATTAAATAATATTTTTCGAGAGAGAGAGAGAGAGGGAGAGAGAGAGAAGCCCACGGGAGCAGCGGCGTAAAGCTATGATAAGAGTCCCGCGTTGACGGAAAAAAAAAAGAAAACATGGCCCAGCTAAGAGCACTTATTGCTGTATCGAGGTCGTAATTCAGAGTCGAGGCCCCGTCATAAACGTTCCCCACGGCCGGACTTCTGGCCACTTCGACCTTTTCTTTCCGCTCTTCCTTCCCCGGGCACCGTTATTATTTTTTTTCCTCCCCGCGTCTCAATGCGTCGTCGAACGAAACATTGGTCATCCCCTGACTTTACGTGAGCGGAGGCACAACGTCTCCGTTAACGACGTCATCGTTAACGACTCCAGGCTGTGACCGGTCATCTCATTTATGGATGACGCGAAAATGAAGACCGGCTGGTCGCGTTCTGATCAAGTCCGGGTGAGTCATAAGCGGGGCTGGTTCGTTTAAAGAGAACAGGTTTATTACGATTGGGTAACCTGTGACTTTGTTGATCTCGTTGGAGGTTGAGGTTTCTATCGATGACGTTTGTGAATGGACCGAACTGTTAAGATGTCAAATAGTCGATTTTAAAATATAAAATTTACCGTTAGACAATTCCGGTAGATACGCGTTATTTGAATTAGGTAAGAAATAGATTATTTCGAACACTTTAGATCCAAGTAGGTGAAATTTCACCATTAAGCCTATAAGCATCGTCGGCTGAATCCGATCTTGTTCGTTAGGTTATCTCGAGTCTACTTTAGGAGCGCGTGTAAGAACAGCGCCGAGTGCCGTGGGTAATCGAGAGCAGCACGAGCAGACAGGGTATCTCGAACTGAGAACCAACCTTTATTGCTCGGCGACTTTCGATAGCCTCCTCTTTCTTTCGCTTCCTCGATGCGCTTAAGTTTCGGCCAGCCATAAACTGCAGCTTTCTGGCAAGCGAGTAAATGTTATCTATATTGGTAGGCTGCGCGAGCACAGGTAGCCGGAACGACGAAACGTTATCTTTCGGGCTTACCAGCAGCCAAAAAATTACGAACGTCCGTTTTTTAATGAATCTGAGGTTCGCTTGGTCTTTTTGCTGCTGCAGTTCCTAAATTGAAATTTTATCTGCCATAAATGATTCATCGAACATGGCTCGTTAGATATCTGCCGACACGTACTTGTTTTATAGTATGAACAATTGTTGAACTACATATATTTAGACTTATTTGAACATTTGAAATTACACAAGTAGACTAAATATTGTTTCAGAAAACTAATATCGCGGTTACATATAATTTCTTTTTTGTAACATCTTTAAAAGCCATTTGTCAATGTATGTTTTAACGAAAGGAACAAAATGAACACGAAATATGTGCAGATTATAATATAACGTTCATGCTGATGTCTTGGATGTTAGGCATTAAACATCTCACTGCATCGGTAAGTATACCTATAATAAATATATCATCACACGTCAACGCTCTCAAAGTATTTCAAACAACCCAACCCATACCACTGCCTTACCCTAATCAAAATATCATTATACAAGAAACGTCACATCAAACCGTTCCAAGCGATACTTTTCCTTTCGCACTTACTACTTGCTAACACTCTTAACAACGTTTCCATTCCAAAGAAGCAATTTAGTCAATAGATAATTTCCGTTTCCCCTTATTGCTATATTCATGTTGGTAACAATAATAGTTAATAACCTCGCTCGTCAAATATTCGACTATTATATTTCATTGTTATAGTCGAGATGCTCCTTAAGTTTATTACCCGCTACGGTCTATTCGGGACACGGATTATTCCCCTGTGCGTGACACAGGGGTGAATTTTGTACCTGCGAGCTATCGCTCGCAGAAAACCCTTCGACAGTTCCCATTAAACTATAAGTCGAATCAACGCGTATTATTTTTTAGTATACGTCCTACGAAAACTATTATAAGCGCATGCCCGATGAAAACACAGCAGATTGCATCTACGCTACCTCACATATCGTTCAATTTTAAATAAATTTTATTCTACGTTTTCAAGTGTATCGAAAGACTTCTTTCATACTGAACATTAATTTGCTCGCGTCTGAACAATGATTTCTATATTATCGTGCAAGGAAATTCAATTGAAAAATTCAATTTCAATAATACACGTATGACTGTCTCTTTTTCTAGTGTTTGCTTTTTTAAAGCATAAGTCTCTTTTTGTAAGTCCAGGCGATACTGATTTAGAGTGAAAACAGGATAATGTAAAAAGATTCTTATTCTACTCAACAGGTACAGTTTATCGCATATTCGATCGACATGTAATGTTAGAAATGATCGCTTGGTGATAAGTAAAGAAAATAAAAAAATCTCGTTTTGCGTCGGTGCATTAATCTCGCTTATGACCGTTCATCCCTTCATTTTTTCCTCTTTTACCTTTTTCGTCTGATTTTTCGCGACTACGCATTACTTACAGCTGCTACTTGGCCCCTTTTTCCCCTCCGTCTCTATTTCACCAGCGAGTTTTTCTTTTTCGAAGAGTTTCGTTGGGACGCGTCGCCGTCGCGTTCCTTTTTCTGGCATTTCGCTCGACAAACATCGCGGTCGTTGTCCCGTCGCGAGTCTAGGATACCCGGCGCCCGGCATCCGTCGGCGTCTGGCGTCTCGGCGCCCGCTATCCACCGTGCCCCTTCTTCCCACTGCTCTCTCTCTCTCTCTCTCTCTCTCTCTCTCTCTCTCTCTCTCTCTCTCTCTCTCTCTCTCTCTCTCTCTCTCTCTCTCTCTGGTCCAATCGATGAAATAGACGAATTGGCAAGGATTCTTCATCTACGTAAATTCGAGGTAGTTGGTTTTTGTGCTATTGAATACCGTTTAGACGGTTTCAGTGGACGGAGAAGTGAATACTTCTCGTCGTTTGCTCGCATGAAACGGAGCGATTGATATTGGCATGATTTGATAACAGTAGGAGTTGCACGCGATGCAGACTCTCGTTGCGTCCGGCCACAGTTGGACGATACGCGTCGCAGAGGGTGAACGGGACGAGATGGGTGATGCCATTCGGAATTTAAGGGCACACCGGCTGGCATCCGTAGGTAAGGGTTCGGTCAGTAAATTAATTACGGCTTAAAACATCGTTAGGATCCGCCGCAGCCGGTCTGGTGGGTTCGGTTATTAGCGCAGTACATCATACTCGTCGCCGTGAATCGACCCTCCTCGCGTTCCGCTTTGATTTTTCGCTCCTGGTTCGCCGTCCACTTTACTCGAATCTGTTGTTTTGACGCCGCGAAGGAGCCGAGACTTTGTTAGGAGCCATTTAGGGATGGGTTGCTGCGATAGGCGGAAAGGAAGTCTTAGGCTGGATGAAGCGAAAGTAACCGAGGGATTTTTGTGCGTATACGCAGTTTACTCTTCGGTAACACGGTTAACTGTGTTAAATGAAAGTTATTGCAAAATTGGAGATATCGTTCTATAGCAAAAATTTCCATACGTACAAGAGAACTGGAGAAGAAGTTTCTTTTCTGGAATTACGTGATCCACGATGAAGTATCCTGAGCGAGCACTACTTTACCAGGATTTAGCGGGCTTTTTTCCTCCATCGAATGTGCCATTGCCAACTGTGTCTCTCCTCGTATAACCACGGATTAACTCTCTTTATTTCTTCCTCCCCTCTTCCGAATCCCATCCGTTTCTATCCGTAAGTATATCGTCCAATGGTCATTTTTTCTTCTCACGCTTTCGAAACGTGTATTTATTGGAACTATTCTTTCGAAATTTGTTCTGATTAAAAAATTTGTCTAATTTTAAGAAAAAGGTTTGAAATATTGGACACCACGGAGTGTATATAATCGAGGATTTTTGATTTTAATACGATAATCATAGAAAATCGTAACATTAATAACGTAACGTTAATCGTTATGCTACGACTTGAGCATTGTCGCGTTACGATCGATTTTACATTAAGATTCACGGTCCACGCTTTTTGCTCGTTTCGTGGTTCGCGTTTCGGAATCCTTAATCGGGAAACGATGTCGTGGGTATGTAAAATCGGGACGTACATCGGGGAACAGGTCGTACGAGTAATCGCTGGCAGAATGCATCGGTGTACCCATGGTAAACGGGCCGGCTTTCACTTTAAGCTGGATTCACATTAAACCCGTATGCTGCGTGAGAGCGTCGTGTCTCTACGACGTATAGCTCACGTTTTATGGGAAACGCGAATCTCCAACGATTAATATCTCAAGAATCTCGTTTGCCCCCGGGAATTTTCAAGATTCGAAACATCCGATAAATAAATCAACTAGCCCCGTATCTTCTCCGTTATCGGTATTTGATCGTGTTCGAACGATTATTCGCACGAGTAACGATATTCGAACAAAAATTTTATCGTTTCGAAACGAGGAACTGTAAGAATCTGAGAAATTTCGATCTAATACGCATGAAAGTGCATGAAAGTGCAGCTACGTGAATTCTCGTTTCTTTACTTTTCATTGCTAAACGACAGACACTACGGGCGTGGTGTCAAAGGAGTTGCACGGTGATTAGGTTGAAATTTAAGGTTGAACAGTCCCAATCTCAGTCCCTTCTAAGCTTCCTCCTGTACGCGAAAGCTATCGAATTTCATGTGTACTAATTTCAAATTCGAAAACTGAGCGACTCTAGCAATTGCCACCAGATGTCTCTGAACTTGTAATTCTCGTCAGTTCTCGGCAGGAATCGGAGGCCCATCAGCTACATCGATCGATCTAGAAAACTATATTAGGATTCAAAACTTGATGATTTTCTTATTAAATGCATCATCCCTATATATATATATATATATATATATTAACAGAGGTGTATTCGGATTACATTATCCTTCGTCATCGTTAAGACTATGATTCGTACAAACGATCGTATCGATAAAACATTGTTATCTTTGTTTGAAATTCAACCAACTATAGTTTCGATTAGCCTCGAAAATATATGAGACAACAGACGTTGATATTATCGTTAACGAAGCGGATGAACAGTTTTCCAAGGTATCGCGCGAGGTGGTAGTCGTAGTGGGTGCAACATAGCGACGCAAAATTATTGGGTGGCGCTGTGAGCGTTTATAGTGGCGGTCGTAAACCAAGAGGTAAAACCCGAACGTGCAATATTCGAAATAAAATTATCAGTCGATGTTAGGGAAGAAGACCGTAGGGAAAAAAACGGGAAGAACCGGTAGATGTTATATCGTACCGTATCCGTAAACAACTTGTATTACAAGTTTCATAATTTTATGAAACCGTGCCCGTGACTATTCTGTAACGGAGAGGAACGCGTGCGATTGCCTAGGTAGGAGGTGTAGCTGGTGTATCTCTTCTAGCTTCGAGTTTAACGTAGAATCTTATCTCAGCGTTCCTTCGATCGTGTCGTGCTATCGTAATTCGCCGCAATCAATTAATAACGCGAATGAAGTTATGAAGGAAAATTGTACGAGGTACGATTTTTTAAAATGCATTCTCTTCTCTCTAAGCCCGCTGGCTGATAGCTTCCCCCTCTAAATTCCCACTTGTCGTTCACCGCTCTCCCTTCGGAATTCGGTACCACTGGCGCACAGACGCATTCCTACGATCCTTATTTCTAAATGTGATCATTTAGATCATTTAGACATTTCGCCCTCGAAAAGCTCGTTCGAGGTTTTTAGCGTTTTAGTCGTTCAACGTCTCAGAAATCGAGGAAAATGTTGCGATAAATACCATATTGAAACAAAGTATTAAAACAAAGAATACAGGAAGCAAAGGGGGTGCCTGAAAATAGCCGAATCACAAAGGACATTCGCTATCTGCCCCGTTCGTTTGAAATCTTTGAAGGAACGGGCCATGCCCTCCGATCGTCGCTGGTCCTCGAACTCGAACGCGTTTCGATGGTCTACAGCGGAACCCTCGCAGCTGTCCCGTGCGAAGCTCGTTTTTTACACAAAGTAATTTTTAGGGTGCCGACCGAACTGTGACCATCGGTACGAGGGGCGAGAAGAGAGACGGGCGTACCTCCAAAGAACTTACCTCCACCCCACGGGAGTGAAACTCGGCCGGAATACCCTATTAGGAACGGTGCGCGATTTTTAGAGATAATGATCCTCGAACTTTTCCAATGGCTTCTCTGGTGAAGTATAGCCTTTTGACCCGCCGCGGATTACGGGAAAGTTTCATCGTCAAATATGAATAAAGTCGCGACGCTTTAATAAGCGGACCCGAGTTTGATCGGTGGACGTTTGCTCTTTATGCCAACTGCGGATTAATTAACATGGGAATAGGCGATCGTTTGGTTAGTTGGAGAGGCGTTGTCCAAGTATTGCAAACTTATTGGGATTGTTAGTTTCTTACCTTTTCTTAATACTCAACATTTTTGTTATACTTCCAACAAATAAATCAAATGATATATTGTCGTTAAAGAACGAAAAGAATTTGTAAATAAAGAGTAGTTCTGATGATAATGATGGTAAACAGAAATAATCCGCAACACGTGATCGCAGTAACGACAGAAGGAAAACGTTAGAAATGGAAAGTCGTTCATCCAGAAGAAATCCATCAGCCGCAATTATTTTATCGTTGACACATGCATCCTGCTGTATTAATCCTAGTTGCGTGATGGACATGACGTTTCTTGCGATCAGAAAGCGATTCACGACCGTAAAAGAAATACTTAATCCGTCCTGAACGGTTGTTATCATCTCTTCGCCTCTCGTGTCCCTGTTCGCTATGTTCGAAACCGACCGGTTTCCTACGAGTTATTTTTTTTTTGCTCGGGAAAAATCACGCCGATCCACTTCTTGGTGTGCCTTCCAATTAAAATGAATTGGCCCACTGACGTGTCTTTCTATTCGACAATTTTTTATTATTTCTATGTTATTAAACCTTACTTGAAACTTTACAAAATTTTTATAGAATATTCGTGTAAAAATTTAAAAAAATAGTAAACATAAATTTAGTGTTCCGTTTAATTTATTATTAAATACTAATCTAAAATGATATACACTAGACAAACTTAACAACGAATACTAATACTTTTGGATTAGGTTTCGTGCATACGCATCTTGTTTCCATATTCTTCTATGGTACACTCCTGGGGCCTGGTTTTCGTTTCGCTTCGTTTCGTTTCTTCTGTTTCGGTAACTTTCGGGCAAACGGGGCCGCAGAGACGTAGCGGAAAGTGAATTTTCCGCCACCCTTCCGATTTTTCTTTTTTTCCCACGTGCTACGCTTCGTATCGGTAAAAATGCTGTACATCATACCGGGTAGCACAATATTCTATGTACCGTCAAATATGTTCCTTTTCATTTCTTTGTATGTAATTAATTGTCCAGTTAACATGTTGAAAAAATTGTTACGTCTCGAAGGCTGCTTTACATTGGTCAGAACGTCGGGTCGGGTCTGGTTCGCGTTAATTTCATTTAATCCGGTTTCGTTTTGTAAAAACCGCCACACAAAGATGGAAGAGGTTAGATAAAAACTAGTTTCGCAGTTTATAAATATGCAAACGACAAGAAAGTCGTTCGACCGTCTGTTTTATGCCGTCGTAAGGAGGCGGAAAGTCGCGCACGATCTGTCGATTATTATTATTATTTCATTCAGAATAGTTGGGCCGCGCGCAGGAGAAAGGTGTTCCTTGTTCGTAGTCGCATCTCGTATGATGGTATTCTTTCGCCCTGACTTCGCCTCGCACGAGTAAACATAATTAATAATATCCGATTAATTATCTCGCTAAATTGATATAGATCGAGATATTGACAGTTAGCAGTTTTTTCGGTTGGCGGTCGAAGAAAGAATTTTCGTTGCACGGCTATAATTATTGCTCCACCCTGTATAGCGGGTGGTCTACACCCGCGAAGAGAAAATCTCGTATATCTTTGGCTCGCTCGAGGCAGCACTCAGCCTTCGGGATAAGTTCGTTAGACTGGCCCGCTATCTTCTGCTCGAAGACACTCCCGAAGGACAGAGGGTCCTCCGGAACGTTCCCGTATTACCCTCACCTTGCCCTACGTAAGCTTCCTGCCCTCTCGGCTATCTTCTAATTTCCAGCGTTACGAGGACCGTTCAATTTTCGCAATTTACGAGACCGTTTAACCGTTTCCCGAGTCGTTCCTCTTTTTATTTTCACAAAGAGCGATGTACAATTAGCGATGCCTATAACGATGAGAATGATCGAGTTCTTCCCTTCCGAATAAGAGGTAAACTGGTGAAACTGTTAAAACAAGAGTATGTAAAAATGATGTTTTCGCAATTCTGTAAAAATAAATGAATCCACAGAGTTTCGTACCGTATAAGAAGTTTAAATAATCCCGTGTCTGTGGAGTGAGATACAGATCATGGATCATGGATCTGGAGATAGTGGACCTGTAGACTCGATACTAGCGATTCAGAACTTAGGAAATATGATACCGATATCTTCGAAGTCGTGAAACTCGATCCCAGTGATACAAGACTCGTGAAACTCGATATCGTGGATACCGGACGTTCAGAACGCGGGAGAGCCGATATTGGAGTCACGGGACTCAAGATAGCTATTTTAGGGCATACTGTATGTATTTGCATTAGCAATATCGATCTTGTGTAGCGCGCGAGACAGGTATTGCGACCTCCGTGTGAAATGTTCGATTTGGAATTTTCTTGTTCCACGCGGTTCCATTCGTTTGTAAAACGTCTCTCACCGATAAGCGACAAACCTTCTCGACTCTACCTAGATCCTCCAGGTAGCCAGCTAACCTGTTTCGGAATATGAACCTATCCTCGTTCTCATCGAATACGTAGAATATAATTTCCAACACTCTCGCCCACTTTATCAATCAACGAAAATCAATCACCATTAAGGTAATCTACACTTTCCTCCTTTCATCCGGCCGATCCAGCAGTTTCTTCAGCGGTGAACGAAAAACGTTAATCAGCGTCAGTGGAAAAATTCCGTCTCGCCTAAATTGACCGCGCGTCAAATTGGTATCGCACGGCTGTCCCGGGTGCGAGGGAAGGGACGGGCGTTATTCGCGCGTGATGATGATGATGATGATGATGATGATGATTGATGCGCCGCGCTCGATCCGTTTTCAGATTATTCGCGTTTTAGTAGCGCGCGGCTCTTTCTCTACGGACACACGGTTGACCATCGTCGGCGCGCAGGGACGACGGGTAGCCGGAACGCAAAAAACACGCTCGCCGCGAAGACCGGACCCTGACGCGGTGAAACTCGCTCCTGCCGCCGGATCGCGGGACGCTCTCGAGAAACTCGCTTCCCGGGAAAACTCTCTCTCACCGGAAAACAATTTTCCTCGAAACGCGCTTAATCGCGCTTCGAAACGAAGCAAAGTCGGAGTATGACTTCGTTAAGAATGCAGTCATCGGGAATCAGGAATATCGATTATTTTTCGTAAATACGTTCATTTGTTTCGTTGTTTATTTCTAGAGAAGTTTGCGTGAAACTTTGATATAAGATCGAGACATTTGTCGTTTGCCATCTTGTATCGAGCAGTATGATATTTTACAGTTTGTAGTGCCGCTGGGTTACCGTTCGTGCGAATCGGGTGAACGATAGCGAAATTACTTAACACGGCGAACGATCGGTTTTACTTTAAACGTTGCTGTTTCTTCGTGTATTTCAAAGGATTAGCGTAGCAGAACTGTACTTTCTGTAGCCAAGTAGCTGAACAGAAACCGGTTCCAACTACGTTTCATCGTCTATTCTTGATCTTGATTGCACTTATCACACTTGTGCGAATATTGACGATTTTTCTACCGTATGCCTAACGACGAGTCGAAGCGAATTCATCTTTCCTTTTTGTCAATCTCATATTTTATCTCAAAGCCCTTATACTCCTGCCCGAGTTTAAAGTTCTAGGACGAAGGATCACCTTTTAAAGTAAGTAAAGTAAATTAAATCTTTGATGGTGAACGAAAGATCGCTCGCGATGACGTACGCGGGAAATTAACACTAGATTCGCGGACTGTCAGAAAGCAGACGTGTTACCAATTGCTACGTAACTAAAAGCCAACATATGTAAATATTCATTTCTCCCCTCCGCAGACCCCTTCGTTTCTTATTGTCGAATGTGGTATATATGTACCTATTTTCACGGTTAACATTCCGATTTATACGTCGCGTGTGAACAGAGCATTATCAATATAATTTTAATATTCATTTATTTAGTTTACCATCTAATTAGGGTAGGTAATAAAGGAAGACCAATCGGTTAATAAATCGGATGCAACTGATATGGAACTATGCGATAACGAAATTGAGCAGTAAATCTTTCATTTAAGTTCACTTGGAACTATTTGATCTTTTTTGCAAAAAAATTCAATTCGGTAAGAATAGGTATGGAACCCATACGGCGTTAAAATTTTAAAGACCGGAAGAACTATGAGTGTCATGGTCTGAAAAAGTTATTGCTGCTCCGAAACCGATTAAATACTAGGAAACTATTTACGAGTGGAGAAAACTCTCTAACGAGTAAAGAAAAGATGGGTCCGCATACCTATCGGTGCCTGAACACTTCAGTAATTAAAGCGCGTATCTACTTCACCTACTTTACGTTAATATCGAAACAGTTTCAGATGTTGTGGCGGAGTTCTTACACTGTAAAACTAGTGTACGTAGGAGACCAAAGTCAGGCCTAAGTTAATAATAATAAAGTTAAACTTCTGCGAGGAACTTGTCTTCGACATTTTAAACGGTAATCAAACCCTAGGATATAAAATTTGTGCTGCGTTAAGTATAACTTTATCGTATTAGTATTGTCGATATGTCGATATTTCACGTTGCTGGAATATAAATTTGCCATTTCTGCAACTGAAACGGTTGCAAAATTTTAGCATCCGAAGCGTAGAGCTGTTAGTTGAAGCTGAAATTAATTTCATATTTTCTATTTTCGAATTATTAAAATTCATCCGTCTTACTTTTTTTCGGGCTTGCTCCGCGTTCCTTCCTTTCCAACGTTCGACGGAGAGTGCTTCTCTTCGGGAACTGTTTTTGGATCGATCGCGTTCGGAGCCAATCGTCGGGAGGACACGGACAAGCGCGATTTACGTGCAGTCGGCTTAAATCCTGAGATCCTCCTCTTTCGGATAGCTGCGCTTACCCCAATCTTCTCTCCCTTTTTCTCTCGCTCTTCTCTT
This sequence comes from Xylocopa violacea, assembly GCA_963969225.1. Lineage (NCBI taxonomy): Eukaryota > Metazoa > Arthropoda > Insecta > Hymenoptera > Apidae > Xylocopa > Xylocopa violacea. The sequence goes on along the minus strand of CAXAJV010000005.1, from coordinate 14,692,518 downwards.
TATCTTCGAATCTTGGAAACACTACGGTGACTACCGTGACGACAGAGACCCCCTGACGATAAGGCCTCTCATCGACGACGAGCTTATCGCCTCGGATCATTCGAGGTTCGCGATGAAGACGAGACGCGGGGTTAAAATGGAGGAAAGTTGTTCGTTCGAAAATTCGACAATCTTTTTGCTGAAATCTGATATTATGATGATATTAATCGGATATTATGAATTATTAGTTTTTTTTTTTTTTTTTTTTTTTTTTTTCCTCTAGTCAAGCCAAGTATAATTAGAATCGATTAGGAACAAAAGAGCAGATGAAATTGGCAGTGATAAAAATTAGTTACTTGGATATACGTCTGTATATTAAATCAAGGAATGTAGGTTGACCATTACGCAGACATAATTTTATCTCGCTAGCTCGGGGTTAAAGATCTCGATTAGATGTTTCATGTTCAGGTTAGTAACACTTTTGCTAATTGTAAAAATTTCTTAAAAACTGGATTGATTTTTTTTATTAACGTAATTTTATTCCAAACATTCTTGCTACGTAACCAATTGCCACGCAACTGCATGCTTCCTCCCTTGCGAACTCATTCCTTCGGTACCTTGATCAGAAAAGAAAGTAGAAAGAAAGCGCATCGTTAATTCTCCTGCGATCACGTACGAATAATCGCCGGCGGATTCTTCGGCCAATAATAGCAGAGGGAACCTCTCGATCGAAGCTGCACGTAAACCCGTAAATCGAAGCAACGTGTGTTGTTCCCTCGAACTTTACACCCGGTGTACAGTGTTGGTCCCGCATAAGTGTAGGGCGAGGATAATTTATCGGCAATAATAACGCAGCCGGCAGTCGGTCGCTCGTCAAAACTTTCTTGCCCGATGGCCGCGCACATATATCACGGCCTCGCGTTCCTTTCACGGCCAACTTTTCCGTTTAATAAGTCCCAGCGATTTTTCACCCTTCCAACAGCCGCGCGCGCGCGCCCCGAAAGATTTTTCGGAGGGTCGGAACGACTTTCGCTCTCAAACTCGCGTTAAAGCGCTCTGCAATGTTTAACCAACGCTTATTCCGAGTTACGATACGTGACGGCCGAGTGAGATTCGACCGTTACTCGTAATATGCGAATACGTGCTAGACGAAACAATAGTATCTCCGTTCTGAGAACGGAGACCGTGAACAGACCTTTTGTCATTCTTTTTCTCTCTCAATGAGTAAGTAGGTAGCTTTTAAGTAAGTACTTCGAGATCGAGTAACGTCAAGATTAAACGTCAAGTAACGCCACGCGTTTCATAGGTATTTAATTTAGCAGCCACTCGCCACATGGTACATTCTATAAACGGGAAAGTAGCTCTTCTATGCTCACTCATATCTTATTTATCGAACTTGTTTGTAAAAGATAACATCGAAATGTGAATTCGCAAAAACGAAATGTTTAATTTGAGGGGAACACCAAGTTCGTTTAAATTAAAAAAGCCTGGAACAAATGAGTTTACGGGAACCGTTTTCTGTCGTTCCAGGCCTGTCGAAAGAAGACAAATAGCTCACCTTCTTCACTTCCCTCGCGCTTAACGCGGCTAAAATATATGACACCCGGTATTTCAACAATTTTCCAAGTTACAAGTATGAATTATAATGCTTCTTGAGAAGGTAATTGAAATCTCTTGATAAATGCAGCGCGTTACTAAAAGAATTTTAATATGCGATTAGTGAGCATACCGATATTTTTATTTAACCTATACCTATCGAAGTTAATCGCATAGTTCGCTTGAAAAGTATGCGTACGTGCTTATCGAGGTGTACTAGCTTGGTTTACGCGAGGCTTATCCAGATTTATAACGTTGTAGCGATATCGAATTTCCTAGGAGATAGGCAGATATTAACGATGAAAAATTGAGGTTAGGAAGAGCGTATAAATAGTCGGAGAGAACGATAAAACCGGAGTACTTCGGTAATGGAGGAAGTTGAACAATGAGGAAAGTGTAAGACTATTGTTCGAGTCTTGATCGCGTGATTAGAGAAACGAGGTTATGGGCATGAATCGAGCAAGATCTACTTATGGTCTACTTATCCAAATATGGAACTCGTTTCAACGTAAAAAATGTTTAAGTTGATGGTTGAAAGTTGGTCGCATGAAAAAAATTAAGAAATCTACCATTGTATCTGTGTAGATACCCGGATATGGAAAAGGTGAGGTAAAAAGAAAAAGTAAACGAAGCAAAGAAAAAAAGAGGTGAAACTAGGAACAGTGATGATTACTAGCTATCGGGAGAACTGCGTAGAAATTAGAGTCAGCAGACAGGAGACACGAAAGGGAAAGCAGAAGAGCGAAAGCGTTTTGGTTCTGCGGGGGTAAGGGATGGCGTACAAGACAGGGGAATGGGTTGGCGGAAAAATACGGGAAGAAAGAGAGCGAGCTAAATTAAAGGGCGTCGCGTACAAAGGCGGATGTGCTTCGAGAGCAAAACAGCCGCGTGTAGTATAGGTGAGAGCTACATAGGTGGTCGTGGGGGTGTCTACGTTTGCCTCTTCGTGTCGGATCAAAGCGCGTGGCTGCGGCGCTGTTGTTGGCTGACGGGAATAGAGATGGAAAACGAAGATTCGCGGTGAATTTCAATGCGTTCCGCGATTCGTGCTTGGAAAACCATTTTCCGGGACGTGGCCGAACGAGAAGGAGAGACGTATAAATGATAGACAGGAAGGGGATAATGTTGGGGGTTGGCGAGGAGGAGACTGGTGCAGGATCGGTGCGGGAGAGTGCGGCGAGTCATGGATCAGGAATCGAAGAAAATGTGGCAGCGCTCTTGAATGCTAAGATAAGAAAATTGGGACTTGTGCAAATGCTGCGAGGGTACGCCAGCGAAATCTTTGCTCGTTGGTCGCATGCGAAAAAGTTAACTAACGAGCTGATACTAGACGCGTGTTCGACTTAAAAACCGCAGAAAAGAAGATCGATCAGTCAAGGCTTTTACTTTTGCTCGTTAATTGGCCGTATGCCAGGTGTACCCTAATTTCACCCGCATATAATTGTTATCGCATTGGATTCGCTTTCGATTTCCGTAACATTCATCCGCGAAAGATGAGAACCCATGCGGGTAGACCGACCGCGTGACGCGTTCTCCGACGACCGAACGAAGTTAGAAAACTGTTGGTAACCCTGTACAATTGTGGATGCACGCCGGGGCGCGCGTACGCGAAACTTGCAATCGGTGTCTAGAACAGTTCGCGAGCTACGTCCCAGGAAAGTCACGTAGAGAATAGTATAGTTTTAGCGAGAGAAGCGAAGACCGAATCACAACCGGAGCACCCCCTCCCCCCTCCCCCCAGTTTACCATAAGAATGGTCCCCATTATCCCGTAGATCCGCGCCGGGAGATATTCCAAGTCGAGAATGGCCGAGGCCGGCTAAGGGGCTGGTGACAGATGCTCTGTATGCAAATTCCCGAGCACCCGTGAAAACCCCATAACACGCCATCCTCCCGCTGATTCTCCTCTCAGCCCTTCCCCATCCTCCCGTCCACCTGCTCCCTTCTCTTTACTACTCCTTCAACATTGCCGTTCTCGAAGCCAAGACGTTCACCGTGATAAAGACTTTTCTCTTTCTCCGTCTCTCTCGTTCCATCGTCTTTGTCTGCCCCCCCCCCCCCCGCCGACTCGGCGGTGTACGGTGATATTCTTTCTCGCTTCGACTCGTCGTTCTTGCTCGACGGTAACGCAGTTAAGTTGCACCGTCTCGGTCTTACCGTTACGGAGCGGCTTTTTGTCGTAGCTGGTCTCCTCGGGAACAAAGGGAAAAGGAGAGCCGTATCGCGAAGACGGGAAAGGCGTTAATTGAAAGAAGCCCAGGCACCGGGTCCAATAAGATTTCGTTGTTCCAGAACGGGGAGAACGTCCAGCGCCAATTTCCTCGATCCTCGCGTCGGAAAAGATGGCTTCTTAAGCTCTCGTTCGTGTCTCTCTCTCTCTCTCCCCCCTCGGGTACAGTTTGGTGAAAAATTTATACGTACGTAAAATCCTCTTCTTTTTTCATTCAACCTTATTACGGTCGTGGAAGTATCTTTTTACTTCGAATCGCATCATCGGTCGCGTCACGCGGTTTGGCAGATATGTTTTATTACAAGACAATAGGTCCAGCTACAGGTTACGCCCTCTCGATCGATCACGACCGTCTACCCTGTAATCATCTTTTTAAGCGCGCGAAAAAATTAATTAAACAATCGTGTTAACAGCGTTATTCGAGGTCGTATTCCCCTAGTCATTTCTCGACGCCGTCTTTTCTCCCCACCACTCTACGATCGTTACTGAATTCGTGACTGGCAGTTTAGATGTGGACGACAGCGGCAGCGGCATATCTTGAAATTAATTTAATTAGTGGTCGGCTTATTGTTAGACCTGAACTTCAGTCAAACGCTCGTTAATCGCACCTGTCGTTCCCATCAACCAGCTCTGTGGCTCCTGGGCGTAACTCTATGATTGCTTATCGCATAACCTATCTCGGACGGTTCCTAGTCTCTCAAGAAACCACGAGGGGATCGTGATTTCAGTTTTATCGGTGTTAAATCTAATATCTCGTTCAATTCCAACGTTACAACCCTATGATGTTGGAAAGTATTTTTGAAATACATCTTTTCTCGTTACAAAAGTAACGGTTCCCCTTCCTAGGGGAACCATTGTAACAGATGGCGCTCGAATACCGTCACGCAATCGGTATTAGGACCGAACGATACCGATGGAGAGCAGGTTGCTTGTCTGTTTCTTCAGACGAAAAGCCCCTTGCCGAGAGTGGTCCGGCCCCTGTTCCGGTTATCGCGATACTGGACTCTTTCCACTTCCGTCGTACCGTACCGCTTCGCCGCGTGTTCGAAACGCCCGTTTGAATATATGTGAAATGCCTCGAAAATCAAACGCACAAAGGAGAAAAGGAGTCACGGAGAATGAGATTGGCGGCTGCTGGAGAGCGTGGAGGACGTCGAGGGGGAGAAACGGAAGCGACGAGAGAGAGAGAGAGAGAGAGAGAGAGAGAGAGAGAGAGAGAGAGAGAGAATACACCTACTACGCTAGGACAAAAGTGACAGAGAAGCAAAGTGACGAGGCACCGGACCAGTCGGATGAAATTTCATCGCGGGAATTCAATTAAAAGTAATATACGGAAGGGTCGAATTCCACGAGAAAAAGTAGTTACTCGCTGATGGATAGATAAGTAAATACACCGCCAGATGGACGGATTTACTGTTCGCTACCGTTTGTAACGCCTTCATTAACCCCTAGGTGAGCTATCTTCATTCTTTCGGAGTAAAACTAATTATAGGTTAAGTTTATATTACGATTTTAAATACAAATTACGAATACATTACGAACAATTACGATCTTTAATTAACCAGTTGAACGTAAAACAATAGTATAAAATCATTGCAAGTAAAATTGAACAGCGGTGACCGTTTACGAAGCTCGTTAAGCTATCGGGGCGCCACCTGGTCTCTCAACTTCACGAGTTCACGGGCTTCTTCCGACGATGCAATTATTCTCCGCGAGTTTCCTAGGATCAAAGGTCAAAGGATCGTGAAACGGATCTATAAAAAGGGGTTGGGTCGCTGAGTTAAGAATGAAAATATCCATGTCATTCGGAGGGAAGGGAAAGAATAGGAAGAAAGAACGACGTCCGCCATCAGCAGAAAATTGGAGATGGGCTAAAAAAGTTTTCGTGGCTCCTTATTGTTTCGAGAACAATTAGAAGGCTAGGGCGGTTGGGGCGCGTTTCCTTCGGGAAAAAGACCGCCATTGGAGGGAGAGGGTCACCTCTTGTAAACTTGCTCGGCGTGTACAGGCGTAAAATTCGTTCAAAATGGTTTGAATTCTTGTCTGAGAAGACGGACGATCGACGCGATTTCGGAATACTGATGCGTCACATCGAAAGCCGAAGGGGATCGATTGTTCCTCTAGTGGGGTGAAAAAGCGAATGCGGTTCGAACGACATCGAATAACCCGACGTAAGAAATATCGCTGAAATAATAGTATGCGTGTAATACATTTTTATGATCCATAATGCGATACGCCACTACGTTAGATTCGGCATAGATTGTTCGTGTTTTGTCATTTATGAGAGAATCGAAGTGGTGCAAACTTCGAAGTAACGTCGTTTGACAAAATAATTGTTTCGGTAAAAATAAATAATCATCTCGTTTCGAGGGAGCGACGAAAGATTTTCCATATAAGTTTATCGTTATAGTTTGTTCAAGATATTAGGAAAGGTTGGAAGCCTGAGTGTACGGGTTAGAAGTCTGTAAAATAATAGGCCGGAACAATATCGATGAAACATTTTTTTAATATCACAGCATAATGTTCGGTTCAGAAAATGATGGACATTTTTACGTTCGACAATAAATTGCATCTTGGATTTTAATGGCGCGAGTAGTAACGATTGTTCATTCACGATGCTGTGAAAGGCTGCGTTAGTATTGCATAGTTCATGCGCATTCCTGTCGACCAAAGGCACGCGCGGATTCCTTGGTTACAGCATCTGTTTCTCATTAACTTTTATTACGCGAACCATGCAATGTGACTATTTAGCGCTGTTCGCTTTATTGGGCCGCAGTCGCATTCCATAGACGCAAAGAAATGTGTCCCACCCGTTCTTTATCTAATCTTTCTTTCTCTCTTTTCCGGCTTTCGGAAAGAGCTAACGTAAGTAGAATCAGTTCAAGTAAAACTGTCAAACACCACGAAGATCCAAAGTATGCGTTTCAATTCGCATAAAGTAGACTCGCAACGTTATTGTCCGTACAAAGACGATTTATTGACATTCCAAAAGCACGAGGGCAATTATAATACAAGCTTATTAATAGCTCGATATGTTCTAATAGTAAAACAGGCAGCCTAAATATGGGCTAGCACCTTTATCCATAAATCGCAATTTTACTCTTTACCCATTATCAGTAAGGTGAATAAGGTGTACGTGGAAACGTAAGAAGTAATCGAGAATATTCTAAACCACATCCAGAATGTTCGATGAGCGAATGTATATAAGGATGTGCGTACATTATCGTAGCGCGTATCGTAAAAGCTTTCAATCCCACAATATTTACACTATTCTTCTTTCCACCTTATGAAAATTACAATATATTGCTTTAGTACAATCTTCCATTTTCTTCGAAACACCAGAAGAAACACACCAGCTACACTACATTGGCGATAAATATCAGTTTCATCGTCCCCGGTATCGAGACCCAAAGATTGCATCTACACGGTTCTTTTCCTAGGTATAAAATAGAAAAATAAGAAGAAAAAAATAGAAAATTCCTACGGGTGACGTACCATAGATTCTCCACGCTTTTCGAATCGATTCGATAACGCATTCATGGCGTTATCCCAGCCGCGGAGTTAGGGGGATCATCGTTTATTTAAATTTCCTCTATGACACTCGATTCTGTTTGCGCGCCATCTACGCCGGGATTCGTTAAAATACGAGAGGGAAAGAGACGGGTCGGAACTGTGCCAGAAAAATAAAAAATAACGAGCGACGGTTTAAAGGCAGACTCGATAAACGGCGGGAAATGAAACGTCCTCTTTTTTCCCTCCGATTTAACGTTCAGTCGCGGAAATGCGCCCTTGAAACTTGAACTTTTCCTCGACCACCGGTTTATCACGGCAGCGTACGTTGGTCGCGCGCCAAGATATTTGCCAGCCCCTCGATTATTCGCAGGTAAACGGTTTTCTCGCGAGCCACGTCCTCTTTGATGTACGTTTAAGGCAGAAAAAGTCCGAACACTCGAAGCATTAAAGGGGTGGGGTGGGGGTGGGGGGTGGGGGGGGTGAAATGAGGAATAAGTAGAAATTTAGTGTCGGTTAAACGGTGAGGATCGGAATGACGTGTATCGTATGGCCATTAAAGCTGAAATATAATATTATTGTATATTTGAAATATTTATGTAGATCGATGTTATATTGGATCATTAAGGTGCAATCAGGCGCCACCGGTAGGTCGTTTTACCACTCGACGATAGTTTCTTCTTGAAGCAAACGTAACTTCGCTATCTCAGATCTCGTCCGATCGTATCTACGTGTTAACCCTGTTTGTTTAAAAAGAAGTTCTCTGTAAAAGAAAAAAGTTGAATTATCACACGCCAATTTGAATGGAATCGGAATAATTCTCCCTCGAATCCAATCAGAATGGTTACCCAGAAACACGCCCACGACGTCTTCGCCGCTCTGTTTACCGTCAACTCGGCAATAGCCGTTACTTTCGGAAGTACCTTCGACGGTAATCGATGCCACCGCGGGGGTGACTTCCCTGGGACAGGATTTACGGGGCAAAAAGGGATCCCATTAGAATCCGGCGAGTCGCGGGTAAGCAACGAAATAACGGAAGGTTGCAGGGTGGAAAGCGACGAGTTGCAACCCCTCGCGGCATACGGCGCGCGTTTTCCATCGGGCAAATAGAATTTGCGGTCACCAGTGCTGTTACAACCCCGCGGAACCTCTCCAAATGCTACGTCTCTCTCTCTCTCTTCCGCCTCCTACTCAAGAAATCCTCGCCACTTTCCGAGGGAATTCTGCTTCTCTTGCGATATCCCTTTCGTCGTATAGACGATTCCCTCCTTTATGGAGATTTTATGATGCTCGTAAAAATTTTTGCTTTAGTTCATTTTCTGTTTCTTTCTTCGGCAAATTTTCTCACATTTTATTTCGCATTTTTTCAATATTTTATAAATCTTCTTTCAATTAAAGGAAACCGCACTCGAAACAAGCACCCTTCGAGATATTCAATGAATCAAGTAAACATATTGATCGAAACGTTTCACTGAAACAATAACATTCGGTTACATCAATCAAATTGTTCCGAAAATTCATCGCGGTTAAGGCTGTGGCTTCGAGAAATCTCGTTTCCGCCTCGAAAATCCAGCTCGCGTCCTCTAGTTTCGGTGGTGGTCCGAAAATGTTGCATCCGCCGCGGAGATCACGTGTATGCGTGTATACGTATGTCCGATGCGCGGAGATGATCGCTACGCTCGGACGGAAGAAAGAGGCGGTAGCAGGTGGTTCGCCCTCCGTTTTACGAGCGGTCGCCAAAGGGCAGTATACCGGATGTCGTTTACATGCGAATCACTCATCGGGGAGAAACTCCGGCATGGATAAACTCTAGATTTGCGCGGGCCCGCAATTTATGCTAACTTACCGATTCGACGTCGTTCCGACAAGAGCGGTTCGTTGAACGTCGATGACGAGAAACGAATGGAGGCACTTCACCGTGCCCTCCGATTGGATTTCTCTGCCCCCCGTTTCATTCGTTTCGTTGCTTTCCATTTAGGCTTAAGAGGCTACATTATTTTCCTTTATTTTTCGCATACGTTTTTCTTCGCATTTCTTGCGTACAATTAATTATATTTTGAAAGCTCTAAAATTTGAATATAGAATATTTTTATTCGAAACTCGTTTCGAATATTAATTTGAAGTTTTCAGTTTAATTAAACAATTGGAAACCACGCCCAACGAATCAACGCTCCGTTCCGAATCTGCTCGATCGTTGAACTTTTCGATTAACCTCGAGCATACCACGACAATGTCCCCACGACAAAAGTCGCGATTGTCCCACCGGAATTCCGAGAACATTCATCATCGATCATACGACGAGGCTTTCCATAAAAGACGTATCGATCTCGTTACCAGCGAACATCCTCAATCCCTGAACAATTTTTTCATCGGACGTTTGAATTTCAAAGCCTTTTCCGGCAGTTAGAAACAAACCGTGCTGCCGGTGTCGAGACGTTTCTCCAGAAACAGGGGGGACGATACGTCAGACGCGAGCTCATCAACGGGACGAGTATCCATCGTGAATACTAATGCATCGCGATCGGGAGGGTGGCTTCTGTTCGTGGTATAGTCGTCCGACCTCCGTAATCCCGTGTCCGTCCACCGTCAGCCTGCAAATCCACCGAGCTCTGCGATCATTCTTTCTACTTTTGTACGATCTTCACCTGAATTTCGAAGACGCGAATAACGATGGTTTAGCAAGAAACGCCGTAAGTGCCGAAAGGCGATATCGCAGCGACGTATGCGAAACGAGCGGAAAACAACAGCGTAATCGTGGCTACGGCCACGTGCTCCAGCCGAGCGTTGGCGAGCAGAACCGAACACGACCGAGCTTCAGATTCATTCGTGCTCGAACCTGCTGTCGGAATGCTTTACTCTCAGTCGTAGGCGCGTGTCAGGTACCGCTCTGTCTCGGGTGTGGGTGTTTGTACGTTTCCTCCCTTCTTTTTCGCGTATCTCTATCGTGTCGCGTGGCACATTCCACTTAACGAATCACGTAACTCATTTACTTGCTAAACTATGGACAGATGGTCTTCGCGTAACTTATGAATATGTGAAACAGTGAACAAGTGGTTAAACGATACAAAAACAATGACATCCGTGTTAATCATCGAATAATGAACTGTAAAACTCGAATGGCGTGAAATAACCGTCAGAGCGAAATGAAGAATCGTTCGAGGCAATTACGGTGGCAACGATACATCGAGTAAAAGGTATGCGATAAATGTACAGTGCCAGTAATGAAAACGTTTTATATGAAGTACGCGTGTCGGAAATTGTTTTACGATTGGCGTTTGAAACTTCGATAAGCGTGTACTCGACTGTATAACACTAATAATTAGTGAACGAATATATAATACGTTACGACATACTGTCCCAATTATTGGAAAAAACTAACTCGTTAATAAATCTGTCTGCTCTTTCATAACAATAATGTACGTATATTTACTACTGTACATATATTTACTCCGATAATTTTAAATCGATCATTTAAATTATTTTTCCACTGCTATTAAACGTAAGGAAGACGGAATAAATATAGTGATATTCGGTTTAAAACTAAATCGGTGAGCTCGGTGGCACACGTTGATTTATCGCGTTTGATTTATCGCGACCGTGGTTAACTTGGCCCTTGCAAGAAACACGGAACGACGGAACGAAAATTGAAACGGGACTGGAGCGGAGAGGTCGACGGTCTTTGAAGATGCGCCAATTAGCGGGCTAGTCTCTGATCGTGAGTCTGTTCGCGCGAAACGCTGAAACCAAGGGAAACGTCACTTAGCGGCGTGGCCCTTTTCAACGCATCTCGCGTTGCATTTTTTAATTAGCTCGCGATGAGAGCCGAGGGAGATTGAAGCGTTGTGGCCCGCCGGTGTATTCGTGTTTGTGGTTACGTTCTTCGTGTTGAATCGTATCGCACGGTCTTTCGAGATTTTTAAGTGAAACAATTTTTTAACTATCCAACTTTGCATCATACCTTCTCGCGTTTAACGTACCGCAAATATATAGTTAGAAAATTTATATTGATTACAAAACAACTACCTGGATTGGAATAAAGCGAGCCCCGAATCTCGTGAACAGTTGCAGGTCTTAACCCCGTAGGAGCTGTCGCGGAAGACTCGAGAGATGTGTTCCGTCGAAGACAAATTCCAGGCGAGCTTTTCGAAAAGAGGGACCCTTATCGGAGACCTGATCTCGACGAACCTCATCCAGGTTGCCGCGAGCATGCAATACGAATATTCTTGGATCTCTTGCGCCAGCCTCTTCTTTATCTCTCCCGGCGTTTACCCGGGAGGGATTACTTTCCCATTAGGATCTTGTCTTTCGAGGACAAATAGTCGAAACTCGAGAGCCGACGCTACTGTCCGAGCCGCCACGGTGATTTTTCCCCGAGGTAGATCCCCTTATCGGGGACCAGAGACCAGAGGAGGAGCCCACCTTTCTTCTTGGATTTTTATTTTTACCGGCGGAGCTTACTTTTAATGACTGAGAACGGCGCCCATTCCATGTTTCACGTCTATAGAGTACTTTCTATCTTTACTTTTTACACTCAGAATTCGATTGTGAACAAAGGTTTGAAATTAATTGACAAATTCACTATTCGCATACCTTATAACATATCTTTATCCACAGAGTTGTCGTTCCCAACATTCCCAACTTCGTAAACTTGTATTTTTCATCCAGTCGGCTCCGACAATTGCCACTTTTTCGTTTCATACTACTGTCGCCGAAGTGAAATTGCAAACACACACCCCCCGCTCGTCATCTCATTTCGTTCCCTACTCTGGCCCAACGGCTACGACAACGTCGTCGGAAATAATAGTCATCTCATCAGTCGGAAATGAATGCTTTAGATTACCACGATAAGCTGGTAAGCGTGAACCGTGCCTTTAGACGTATCGCCAACCTCCCAGCGGCAGGGCCCTCTGTGCGGTTGACGACTCCGTAACCTAGAGATTCGTCAACGTCAGACCCCATTAGCGACGGTCCTTCGTCTACCGTCGACCCGCTAATTCCCTCTTACGACAAATACAGCTTAAGCTATGGAATACATTGTATGACGTTACAATTAATAATACGCGAAAGAAACGGCAACGCTATCGGATAGCAGCCATTTTAGCAAAATAATGAAAAATAGTTAAACATTTGAAAATGACGTGTTTACACTGTCGAAACGCGCTGAAACAGTATTTTGCGGCAGCTATAATGTCGTTCGACGTCGAAACGTCGGTAACAATGCAGCAACAAATTAGCAACTCGCAACCGTTTGCGTATGCACGTACACGGTCGGGTGTTTTCGGTTAATGCTCGTAGGGTGGAAGAACGGCAGGCAGCGTCCGTCGCTTGTCGCTCGGACACCAGATAAAGGTTAATTTAACGCCGCAACGGTGCTACGGCCGTATCGTACAACGGCGCGAACGTTAAACACGCATCGTAAGTCCGTTTTCACGCGAAATCGTAAACCCTTGGTTTACAATGTATTACGAAGATAAGGGGGCCTTCTCGATTAAGCCTGAATTCTGAGGTATCGCGCTTCGACGATTTACGCGGCACGGAGAATAGTCGGCATTCTTATCGCGTTTAAGTAAATCGTTTTCTAGTTGCCTTTCGATTTACGGTTACCAAACTTCAGCTGCGAATACCGATTTTTCATTTTTTTTTTTTTTTTTTTACTTTTTCTTCCCCGTTCGTTACAATTGAAACAGAAACTGATGCTCGTTCAATTTCAAGCTAAACGATCGGTGGATCGTGACAACTTTTAAAAATTAGAATCTTAAGTCGTAAATTTAGCAAGACATTACCGTGCGCAGAAATTGGTTGCAGAATTCAGAACGGTCGATAAGGAAGGAATATTCACGGCGTAGTGGATTTCATATCCGCGAGTATTCACCGCGATGAGGTTTATAGTTCGCTACGACACCCGTTGATTTACGATAAACGTAAACCGTTTCTTCTCCGTTCTATCCTTTAGAGCTGCCTTGATGGACGTGAGTGTTGTTAAAAAAGCTGTAGTAGCTGAAAAGATGTTTGCTCCTGAATCTGGCTTGGGTTTTAATTAAAACTTGTCACGTCAATTGCAGCGCTATTTCGTATCCCAAAGTTGTCACCGAACACCGATTCGTACTGTCGCCGGAAAAACCACGTAAATCTCACAAATTTACATTTCCCTCGAACTTGGACAAACGGACATCAAATAGCGCTTACGCGAGACGAATGGAAGAAGTTTCTCCCCGAGTTCATCCAAGAAAGGCGAGAACGATGGCCGCGAGGGAAAGAAAAGTCGAATTAAGAACGGACTCGTTATTGGAACGGGAAAGGAAGCAGCAGGGACACGTCTGGAGCTCGGGAGACCAGATTAGACGTGAAACTCGATGGAGACGGGAAGGAAAAGAAATATATGGCGCCAAATATTTAACTTGGAGGGCGGTGTCCTCGAAATGGGCTGGGCGGATAGAATCCTGGAGAATCGCGTGGATCGCACGGAATAGGGATTCGTTCGCGAAGATCGTTAGCGATCGACAAATAGGAAAGATCCAATTACTAATGACCAAGTGGTCGTTTAACAGAGTTTGCGTTGCAGAGTTTCGAGTCTTTAGTATTGTATGACGTGTCTGATTTGTTGACCAGCTTGGATATGGGATGGTCGTTAAAAATTTTTTATGCTAATACCCAAAGCCAACTGCCCCGCCCGCGTCCACGAAATTAAAGCAAACAACCTCGCAAAAAAACGACCCTCAATTTTCTCCAGACTGGTTTGGAAACAGCTACAGCTTCGTCTTAACCAGATTTTTACCAAATGCGTTTTCCAAAGCTACTGTAACATGGTCCCAATGAAGTTTCAGTTTGTCGTTTGTTTTAAATGAAATTTGTTACAATATTTCTAACCATATCTCTTAATTAACCTTATGATCTACCAGAAGAGCAGATTGAAAGTAAAAATGACTGAGGGGCTGTGACTGGCCAAGGGCGAGAGAATTGCCGCGAGATCACGCGTTTCGACTTTCTATTTTGGTGGTCGCCTCGCTGCGCTGCCATTCGTTTCGACTGTTGGATATTTTTAAAAGATTCTAAACTAGCAAGCAACAACCCCCTTCGTAGTTGGAAATCTCCTTGTGTGTGGTATACGACGTAATCCCGCAATATTTTTGAGCCGCCGTCGTCACTCTTGGGGACTCGCCCTTAATCCTCGTAATGCACCGTTCGCGATACGAAGTCCACGGTAGGTAGAGAGCCTCGGACGAGTTGATGCAGGATGAGGAATTATGATTCTATATGGATGAATTTCATTTCTCAGGAAAATGAAAATGTCTTGATCTATTTCTGCAGCGATTCTTGCGATAAGACTGTGTCTGAGTTTAGGTTAGGTTCTGATTCTTTTGTTTCGAAGTATGAGAGACATATGTATATATATATATATATATATATATATATATATATATATATATATATATATGGAAGACATTTATCGCGAATATCATAGCAGCTGGGATGTCGAGGTTCTTTACTCGATATTGTCAACCTAAGGGGAGAAATGGTGAGTACTGAACGTAGTACGGCAATAACGCGCAGCCATAAAGATTTTCAGTGCAGTCAACGTGTATAATGTCAACTTCAATCTTTTTACTATACATATAGCGTACCGTAGAGATCGTCGGGTATACACGTAGGTTATGTTTAGAAGAAAGTAACACGTTTTAACATTGCTTTTCACTAAAACATTCAAAAGGAAAAATGACTCGTGAACAAGATAATAAATCCATGACACTTGTACCAAAGTGTCCGTTCTTTCCTGCGTCAGGAGGATGTGTTAGGAGGTATAAAGAAAAACGAGCGGGTCGTGTATCGGGAAGGATTTGATTCCCCGTCGGTTTCTCTTGATTTCTCGATTTTCCTCCACGACACATCCGCGCACCAGAGTAAATATTTGATGCGATTTTTCTT
Source organism: Xylocopa violacea (assembly GCA_963969225.1). Classification (NCBI taxonomy): domain Eukaryota; kingdom Metazoa; phylum Arthropoda; class Insecta; order Hymenoptera; family Apidae; genus Xylocopa; species Xylocopa violacea. The sequence goes on along the minus strand of CAXAJV010000005.1, from coordinate 14,677,281 downwards.
TCTCCTAACCCACCCTCGCGAAGCGTTCATCCGCGGCCATCAGATTCGCACCCTCGTTACTTCGTTCCTCCTTTTTCTTCTATCTTACCTTCTTCCTTCTTTCCCCCCTTCGAGTTGTTAGCACGTTTTCAATGATAATCCTCCACTAGCATCCCGGATTTGTTAAACTTTCACGACCAATGCCTCTTGTTACCGCCGTCCCTTCTTTCCTCCGAAAGATAATCATCCTCCTTTTGTTGTTTCGCTTTCTTTTACGCAGTACGCAGATCACGTCCTCGTTAATTGTTTTATTGTTTCGCACGACTCGATTCATTCATAGTCGCATTTCCACATTTTCTCACTTGTCTCACTTTATCGTTGATTTAATATCGTTACTCGTTAACCGGCTCGTTCTCATTCATTCAGACCTACAGTCTACTTACTCACTCGTATTCGGCTACTTGTTACTTGTTCGTTCATTCGGCCGATATTTAGACTTGCTCGTCTAATAAATAAATAATAAATCTTACAACTTATAAATCCATCTGCTCACTTTCGATTCGTTCTCCCGTTCTCCTATTCTCGTATTCTTTCGAGTGCCCGCTAACTCACTCGATCACTCTCTTCCCGTTCTCCTCCCTTTTCACATTTTTTTCCTTGCGAGGACTCGATGTTCCCGAATAGGAAGAGGGCGAGCGCAGACGGTGAAAATACGACGTCTTAACCGTTTCGAGGGTTGCAAAAGTGCGCGAGGAGGAGAACGTGTGTCGCGTACGCGTCTGCTGGTATACATGTATCATCGCGGTGAGAACGGGGTTCTTCCGCGCGTTTATCTACCCTCTAGACTGCTTTACAATTGCACGATAAGAACAACAATTCTCGCACTGTACAATTCCGTTGAAAAAGATTATTTCCTTCGTCTAATCGCGAAAACTTTGTCGAGTTTTGACCAAAAGTTTTCAACGTTCGAAACTGTTGGAATTTGTAAGTTAGGGACGTTGGACGTTCTGTCCTTCTTGAACCGGTCCAATTGGGGAATGTCCGTGAATGCGGTTATACGTTTCAAACAAAACATTAGTCAATAATTTAAATTAATACAATTCACAATTTAATTTAATTAGTCCTAAAGTAATCAAGAATAAAAATGGAATTCGATTCTCCGACAACAACACCTCTTTCCTCCTTAACGACACGTAGGCAAAAAATAAAAGTACGTCACGTGATTCTTCATCCTACGCGGAATCACAGCCTTGATAACCTTGATCCGCGACGCTGAACGGGAGACAATCTCCGCACGAAATCGAACCGCGCGAGCCCATCGTTCGGCGTTCTTTTCTCCTGAGTGTCGTTCCCGTCGCGAGGACGCAACGCGAATTTCGATTCCCGTTTTGCATACGCCGATCCCCGCGCACACATGGGGTCCTCTCTTCGAGGAGAAAATTTGATGTAGCCAAACCCCCTACCCGAGAAGCCCCACTCGTTGCCGTACGATGCGACGCGTCTCGCATCTGGTGCACGGTTTTGATAAAAACGCGACCGTACGTACGCCACCTTGGGGGTGTACATCACGCGGATCGCATAAAACCGATCGGAGGACCGACGCGGAGAGCGGCTTTTTTTCAGATTGTCTTCTCGTGATTCATGGTCTGTTTTAGATTGTAATACGTACACACCAGTCGATGATTTAGTAGGTTTCAATCGTTATTGGTTGCTTAATATTCTGCTTTTTTATCGTTCTTCGGTGTAGAGGTGTAACAATTCGCAACGATAACTGCTTTCACTCAGGTGTTTTACTAATAATGCTACATTTTATTTTTCACGCTTTAAGCAAAAATTAATCACTAATAGCGTGAGTCCTTAAAACGAAAGAAAATATTTTTAATTATAGAATGACTTTAGTCGATCGATTAAGCATTAAGTCTCCAATTAAGTAATCCAATTCAGTTGCATCTAAAGACAATTAGAGGGGCGAAGAATGGAGGAATAGCGTGTTATCTTCCCTGAAAGTGTCCGCATCGTTTAACTTGGTCATGCTCGGACTCGTGTGACAGCACCTTCCGTGGGCTTCTTATTAGTCATAGGCCGCGCGATGGGTCGTCGGGGGTTCCCCCTCGTGGACAACGTATCGAATGTACGATGTTGCACGCTGTGCAAGGGGGTCCTCTGCGCGAAGGGGCGCGCCCCTATACCCAGGCTCCCCGATATATGATGTCCCTGTTCTGGCTAGTGTTTCGCACGACGCTCACCCGTTCGCCTGAACCGCGTGCTCGCGCTAACGAAATAACGCGAATATCATCGTGTTCTTTGCCGTTTTCCTGCCAATGCCTATAGTTTTCTAGGCTGCTTCGGGGAACGAATACGAGCCAGACGAGATCGTCCGGTCCAAAAGTGTGAAGTTGCAAGTGCCATCTGAATGGAAGACCTCTGAATGGAAGTGGATGTTTATGGGGGTTCGATTAATAGCGGAAGGGTTGATGCGATCATTGTATTTGAAATGTGGAAAATGTGACGAACAAGTATTTTGCATTTTAATTGTTGAAATACCAAACCTTTTTTCGTATGAATTATAGAGGACGGATATTTTATGCCTATCGAGTAAAATTTATTATCCTTTTTATTTCTCGCAAAATTTTTACGCTATCTATCTCTCGTTTTTCAATTTTAAGTAATTAGTTTAAAAATATCTGAAATTATAAAACGTTACGTGAAGCTGAACATTTTCCAAGAAAATGTTGTACAACAATTTTTATCTCATTGAAGTATAAAATCGTTAAGAAACATCAAGGACGCGTAAAAAGATGGCAAACAACTCGGCTGAGCTCGATATTGGGATTTATGTGTCGAGGGGTGGTTGTGAACGATAATTCGCCGCATGGCGGCGATCATGGAGACGGTTGCGCTTAGAGTGCTCCCTTTTATCGTATTATATAGACTGGACTTGGATTTCCGTAAACGCCCGGAGTATTTTGGACGTAGGAAAAATGAGACGTCTGTCGCACACGAAATTTTACACTGCCGAACGCGTCAGATGGCAGATGATCAATGTGCAACACTATCGAATAGGATTCGCGAACATCAGGTAATTTTTCTTCCGCATGTGGGATAGAATGGTTTCAAAGAAAAATTTATGGTACAGTTTATGATTTTGGTGTCTCGAAAGGGAGTCGAATACACGTGTAACCACGTATGTTCGTAGCAAACCTAGAATTATGTATTTGATGTATACCTTTAATTACAATTATTTTATTTACAATTTTTATTTTTTTCGTTTGAACTCTCAGTTGAGAGAACATTTTTTAGGATTAGTTTCTCCGAAGATTCGTTAAATATGCTCGCTGTAAACGCTTTGGTCAGCGCTTAAGAATTCACCCTCCTATTCGCATAGTGGCTGTCGCACTCGGATGCCATTAACACTTGTTAGAGACGCGCTGACATCCTTGAGCGTTCAAAAAAAAAAAATCCAATATATATACATTCGAATCGAATTTGATAATCGATTTAATCCGATTAAAATTCGAATAAAATCTTGAAGTACCACAAAATTCCCGATAAGAAACTTTATTTGAAAAATGAACGAAAGGGCCGTTTGAAACGAGCATAATTAATACGATCCTCTAATTCCGCGCGAACGTTTCGCTTGTTCTTGCTTGGCTCTTGCTTGGTCTCGGTCAGCCGTTCCGGCGGCGTCAGTATCAATTACTTTACCCTTGTCAACCTGGTTAACCCTCCGCGGGTCTGCCGAGCGGCCTTTCGACCGTTTCGTGTCAACATCTTCGCCCATACCGTGCATGTCCCCGTGAAATGCTTAAGGCCTGCCGGAGCTTCCCCCTCCCGAAAGGGAGAATCAACGAGGAAGTTAAGGAATTGAATTCGAAGCAAGGTAAAGTAAATTAAAGGTGTATATCATTGATGAATGGCTAGAATTTAGTTGAAGATTTTAACTGTTAACTTTGAGAAGCTTAAAAGGATAATCGAGCAGCCTATTTTGAAAAAGCTGACGAACGCAAAAGAAGGAAACTAATCCGGAGCAACATCCATTCTTACTGCAAATAACGATAACACGCGTTATTAAAGGGACGCTCGAAAGTTAATCCCCCGGTGTCTTAATTCGCGACGAATAGGTTAGGAGGCGCGCGCATGTCGGAATCCCTAAATCAGGATTAACGGAGAGATAGAGCGTGGCCGTAATCCTTTGCGCGGCAAACTAATGCCTCGTTCACGCGCATTGGACGTGTTTTGGCCCCCCGGGCGACGATATAATGCGTTTTAGTCGAGTCTTACGAGCGCGTTTAGTCATCCTCTCGCAGTTACGCTTAATATTAATTTCGTCTTGGGTTGACAGTTTTCGGGCAGAACAGCGAAACAAAGAAGGGAATACGGGAACGAGGATTTCCCATTGTTATTATTTACGCGTAAGTCTAGCGATATCTGATGACGATGAGTTTCGTTTTCTGTGAAGAGAAATCGAATACGTCTATCGTTGAAAATCTTTGAATTTTAACAGACTAAACCTTTACCACCACCTAGAGGGTAAAACTTACTGTTACCGTCCCATGTGCACAAAGAGAGCTAGAAAGACGTTATGAATAGAATAACAAGTATCCCACCAAGGAAACAAAGGAAAAGGGATGATCGCGAGCACTGCTTCCGCGGGGACGTCCGTTCGAGAGAAATGATTCTAGTCCGAGACACACCGAGAGCTCCGACAATAAAACGATCCTTCGGGGACGAGTTGGGTCTAGTTACTTTTCGGAGCCTGCGGCGATACTCGGTGTTTTTATGATCGGAGGATGGAATTTTGATGGAAAAGTCTAGATCGTTTAGGAGGGAAACGTTTGAGGGAAATCCGTATGGAATCGTAAACTTATTTAGTCGTAGAACATAGTACAGGCGATAGCTGCGTAAAATTATAGGAAAAAAGATGTTTATATGGAATTTGGAAGTTTAGTCTTTTAAATAGATGCTCGGTTCGAAGGCTTTTGTATACGCTGTAACGTTGAATTGAATAGCGGCTCGGGGCTTAATGCCGGCAACCCATCGTGCCAGCCGACAGTGATGCACATCGGGTTGCCGTGTTGTAGGTGCAGATTGCACCGCGGGTGGCTGGCTTTCTAAGCTTTCGGAAGCAAGGATCCGCTTTCTATTTGTCCGAGGTATTTGTCCGACGTGGAGGATATGGATTGCGATGAAGGTTGGATACAGAGACTAAAGCTTGACTTCGCGACGATAGTTGCAGCGAACGTCCGATTCGAGGCAAGAGAAAACTTGAGTTTAATTGCAAGCGTAGTTTCATCGAAGTTCCGAATTTCCAAATTCTTTAAATTATCAAAATCGAGGCAGTACGTTAAAACTAATGAAATGGATTCTACAAGTTTCTTCGGACCTAATTCTACGACTCTTTCTCACTTTAACACTCTTTACCTTATTCAACGTCTACGTTTTCCATTCGTTGAAATCTCAAAGTAGCAGATCGAAGAACAGCCTAAAACCACCGGGATGAAGTTCCGGATAAACAATCCTAAAATACTGTCGGATCGAGACCACGGTAAAATCGTTAATCCCGGAAGGTCGGTCGTAACTTAATTTTACATCCCGAATAAGCACTCTCTTTCTTTCTTCCACCTGCTCTTTACGACCATCACGTTATCGTTCCTCTCGTAGCTTGTTGACGTCTAGGATGTCGAAATTTTCCCTCGACAACATTTTTGTCGCTACTTATTCCAACGTGTACTTCTGTGGACAAAACTTGCCATACCGCAACGAATTTATTTATTCGGATTAATATTAAATAAATGAAACGAAAGGCATAGAAAATGATAATACCTTTCGTTTGACAAAGAAATTAATGCGACTGTGTGCAAGTCGCGAAATATTTTGGTATTCTTAAACTGATCATTCATGCCCGTTATAGTCCGCAAGTTAGAAGTAGACTTCTTGCGAGTACGTGCTGGATGTAGAACCGAGAAAAGGTGAATTCTGCCGTGGATTCACGTCACGATCAAAGACGGTGGGACGCTCTAATACCATGGACGGAAGGTCTGCTTGGTATGCGAGCCACGAGGCCGTTCGGTATAGAAAGGGTCGTGATTGAATCTACGGGACCGGCCACGGTCCAAAGAAACACCCTACCGGCATTTATATCCCGTGGGATACGCCCCCTTCCATCCCCTCTACCAGCTACGTTTCTGCTCGTCTCGTACGGCACGACAGGCATAGTTTTATTATAGCAAGCGCGTTGACCATAACGCGAGAACTACCCCTGGACGAACCCTTGTGGCATTTTGGGTCGCTCTGACAGGGAGAACTTTTTTTCCGGTGTTTTCTATTTCGGTAATGATTGGACGCGAAGGTGAGCCCTCCGCTGTTGAGGATATCGAGCTGCCATCGATCATCCATATTAATTTGTTATGATCGTACGACAGAACTTCTATCAAGTTCTGCGCGAACTTGGAAATTTTCTACCGTATTAATCATTCGTGTCGGTTAGTTAAATGGTCACCGGAATATTGTTAGTAGGTGCCGATTTACCCGGGTAATTGTGTACTTGCAAGGATTGGTGGTCGAATTGCGTTTCTGACTTTCGACGTATAAATTTCAACGCGTTGTCCGCGCTAAGAGCTATTTGTGTTCATAAATTATTCCCGTGCGTACATTTTAATCTTCGCTATTATCCGAAATTCAAGAGTACGACTTGTGTCACCCCAGCTGGACTATCTCCGCGTTTTGAAATATGCTTCACTCGCGATTTTTCTGGCCTCTTCCTCGGCCCGCGCTAGCATCGCATCGAATATGGGATCCCATAAGTCGAGCGATAATGCAATATGCCGACGTCAGGTCCCGGGGTTACCGGTCTGCGAACGATATGGAAGGAAGTTCACACGAGAACTCTCTATTAAATCCGGATTTACCGTCGCCTTTACTCTGTTCTCCCCGTTTCCGTCTCCTGGATGGATCCTCTCCGTTCGTTTTCCATCGGCGGATTTTAATAACGACCGCGGCCGTTAGAGATGATGGAACGGGTCGGTGGATCAACTGGAGATTGCTGGCTTTTCGCGTAGTAGAGAGCGCGCGAAAGATATTTCAGGATAAACGATGCAGAACTTTACTGAATGCATTCGAGCGCGTCAATTTTCTTTGATTTCGATTTCTTTGATTTTGGAAACATTTTTATACCGTCCCAAATATAATACACGCGTGTACTCTCGATCGATGAATCGTTGCGATTAATCGAGGGAAGATCAGAGATTGGTGAACGGGCCGGCGGCATCGAGAGCAAGCATCATGGATGATTTACGATTCGCCTCGGTTGTGCCTCTTTTCTCATCGTAAATCGAACCTGACCGCCGTCTTTATGGGTTCACGGGTTCCATCTGCACGCCACGCTATAAAACTAGCTGCGCCTTTTTCTTTCTCTCCTTCCCCTACTTCGCGATCGATCGAGTCGTCGAACCGCTCGCGTTATATACGTATATACAGAGTACACAGCTCGTATTTTAGGCATCCATCCACTCGTAAGCAGCTGCTTTCCAATGACCAAAAAAAGGGGGACCGCGATGAGAAGGATACTGGAATTTTCGTGCGACAACGGTGAATTTTACGCGTTACGAGAAAACCTGAACTCCCGGGAAAGGTCAATTAATCGTGACCATAAACCTTTCCCGGGATTGGAACTAGTGGAATAATAAAAATGTTTAAATCTCTAATGTCGCGTTGTCGGAAATGGTGACAAGGTGGGACTGTTTAACGCGTAATTTACACGAACCGTTAATTCCCGTACAGCATTACGAGCGTGATACCATTCATCATCGTGCTGCTTAAAATGTATAACGTTCGACCCTTCCCTTCTTAACTACGGGTGCTAACTGTTTTATTACGAGCACCTTCCCAGAGTACGAGAACGTTAACTTAGGCATAACCGAAGACCTCGTTCCTCTTTTCCTCTTATCAAAAGTCGGTATTTTAACCCAGGCCATAGTTAACTGCATAAAACGACCGACAGACCGTAGATAATATCTCCTATGTTCACCGAAAATCATGAAAAATTGTTCAAAATAGCCCTTCCGGGCCCTTCTCGTTCCATCTTGTTTTCTAACCCCACTTTCTCGTCTGGTCGACGATCCACGCGTCGCACGACCGTTTCCCCACCCAGACGCACCCACCGCTAATTCGTCGTGTACGAGGCTTATCTACGGTCCAGTCTCACCTTCGAGTCCGCGATAACGCTTCGGCTTAAATTCAGTCGCCGGAGGCAGGCCACCGGCTGATTTAAGGGCCCAGGCATCTCCGCGCGTCCCATTCGTGTGTACGCGTGTACGGACTCGCGCCCGGAGGGGACGAAAAGCCCTAACCGAGGCGTATGCCAACGGTAGATAGTCGACCGTGATAAGCTAAATGCTCGACGTCAACCCCCCCCCCCCCCCTCCGCCCCTCCGCCCCTCTATTATAGCTTAGGTAGGCCCTAGAGCCGCCCGGAACATAAATCGAACTGTAAACGCCACCGGTGAGACAGATCTGACTACCACGTCCGCGGAATTCCACTCGGCTAAACGGTCGGTACCGACCGTGTCGATACTTAACCGTGGGACAGCGAACCGACCGACTAGCCTCGCGACGATGCGGGTTGCCATCCTATGGGCGCCACTTGGGTTTAGCTCCGATTTAGAAATGTATTTTTCACCTATTCTTCCCTACGCGTGTTTCCATTAATTAAACTCTTGCGAATCTGATATAGTATTATTGGTCTGTTCCGCGGTTGTGTTGGAGAAAAAACATTTCACGGTGCGCAGAGCCTCCCACAGGCAGGATACGCGGGGGACAAGTTGCGGCGTTATCTGAAATTTAGGGTGCAGCTTCTGCGGAAATTGAGCCAAGGCCGTGCCGGAAATTCCCCTCGCCCCCGTGGGAAAGGACAACGCGCCGTAAATTGAAGAGGTTGCGTTTGAATCGAAGCGTGCCCTTTCGACGCGAGAATCGAGTTAAACATCCCCCTTTGCACGGAAATTCAATACGCGTGTATGCGTGCCTCTATAGGAAGCTCGAAATTTTAGGTACTAAACTTAGGTACTAACACATCGACTAAAATTGAATATGTCAAAAGCCTTACGTATTAAAGTGGAACTGAAATCATACGAGATGCAACAGAAAGAGTCGCAGGGTTACCCGTAAAAAGTATACTCCTTTGAGAATGCAACCCACTCGGCTGTCGGACTTGACGCGTCGTATTCGCGCAGGAGATCGAGAAGAATGTACTCTTCGTGTATCCATGTACGTACCGTGGAAATTTAGATTTTTAATAAAATTACAAACGTTACGTTAATATCTTCTGTAAATAAGTATTACTCTTTTTAATACCTCGAAAAATTGGACTTTTAAATTGTAGTACGCGACTCCGAAAAGCTTTCCTTTCATCTTATTCGGCAAAGTTCTCTTCATCGAGTACTCATACTGTATGCATAAGTAACGGCGTGGATGAAGCTGGTCTTCGCTTTTATGAATAAAGTTCCGCCAGTTATGCATAACTTTCCGTGGTAGCTTTTCATAAAGTCTTCTCGATTTAGTCGTGTGTGTATATATATATATATTCAGAATAGAAGAAATAAAGTTACCATCGGATTCCCGAGATTCCCGAGTGTTATCGATCGATTCTCGGCTCGCACTTGCACGCATTTATCGATCGAAATATCGAGTTCTCTCGTCGATGCTTTCTCAATCTCACCGCAGTAAATCGCAAAGCGCATAACAAGATCTGACATCACCCATAGGATCGATAATTCTGTTTGTGCGATACGAAATTGTACGATACAATGTGATAACATAACGGATAATCGAATAAAAAGGTCTCGGCGAGGCTCAGCATCCTCCAGGATTAAACGGAAGGAGAGACGGGAAGAGGTTAACGCGGCGTGTCTCGTTCGAATTTTTAATTAATTTCAGGAAGTGTGTGCTACACCTGGAAGTCGAGGATATTTGCGAGCACGAAAGCGCAGACCGAGCGGAAAAGAAGCGCATTCTGCTTGTACACGCGCACTCTCGAGGGTTGTACACAAGTGCATCTCAAGTATCCAGTCAACAGTCAAGAGTCTTCCTTAAACACTTTGTTCGCGTTTCGACGAGTCTCGTTCAGTGTATCCCTTCTTTACTGCCTCCGTCTCCCCCATTCTCAGCCCTTTCCAACCTCTCATCTTTATCTCTTTCTTTTTTATTTTTTGTTACTTTTAAGTTTTCCCCTCTCTACCCCACTTTCTTTCCTATATTTCCTACTCTTTTCCGCGTACCTTCCATCAGCATTCTGCTCGTTTCGCTCCACACCGCCGCGCCAACCACCATCGTGGAGTGGTCCATTCCAACGAACACCATTTATATCGACATGGAATCGAGGGTGCGAACTCGCTCTATGACACTCCTTTGTATGCAAACAGGGTGCTTGTTTCTAAATTGGGTTGCAAGTCGAGCCATCGTTAATTAATATATCTCGCGGTACGACCGAATTAAGCCCGCTAAGCGAGACGGTCTCCCGCCCTGACTCCCGTAGCGGCGTAACCTGTACACGCACCACTGGAGGGAATTTCCCCATTGGTGCGTTCGTTAAACGACCACCCTGGGAGCCGTACCAATCGTAAACGGACCTACGCTTCAACGCCGCGTTTTGGAATACCAGCTTTTCGTGATCCGTGCGTGACCGGCTTACGAAGTCAGGTTCAAATTGTTGGTAATGAATTTTTATGATACCTTATTTTGCCGTTTCAGTCGTTGCTTAATGCTCGAACTTAACGTCGAACGTTCCAATTTCTGACACACTCTATTTAAACGTGAAACCTCGAGTGTGTCGTTTGATTGGCAATTCAATTAAACGGATTCTAAAGAAGATCGTGCGTGGAACGCGATACCTAGACTAACCACATTTATAGCTTTCACTGACTGTAATATATGGCCACTGAAAGCGTGGCTTCTCTCGCTAACTTGATAAATCTTCCGCGTGCCCTTATAGAACAGCTGTAATTACACCTGTTTAGAGCGAATAAGAATTAAACACGCTCCACGTGCACTCCTCCGAGGCGTCTGAAATTGATTCACGCGCTTGAACCCCGTCTAACCTTCCTCTAACCCCGTTCGTCTAACCGCCGCTTCTCTAATCAACGTACCTGCGTATTTTCACGTTCAATTCGATTCAGAGGTTGGGAACGATCCACCTTCGCCACCTTCGCCACGTCCAATTACTAACCTACGTAAAAATGTAACGCATCGCGTGCGCGCACGTACGTAAAATCTCGTAAATTCGAGAAACGCGCTACCGTGGGGAGGGATTAAAAAATGTAATTTCTGCGTAACGAAAAAATACACGAGTGCGGTCTCGTAAAGCATCCACCCGGCACCCAGTCCGGTTTGTCGAAGAATCTCGTTGAAATTCGGAGAGACGACGGGTAGCAGAGCGTGGCCGTGTTTTGAAATTCCATTACCGAACGAGATGAGGTCAGTGCACGAGGCGATTCATTAAGAGCTGTATTCTCTCCAAGCGGCTCTACCCACGTCCATCCGGAATGGGAAACGTTCTCCCGTAGGGCTGTATTTTTCCTTCAACACGCTTCGAACTGGAAAAGTGACTAAGACCGATTAAAAAAGGACGATGATTTCTTGGTTCTTATCTAGTCTCGATGTATAATAATGACGACGGGCACTGGTGGATTTGATTTTTAATCGAGACAGAGATTGTGAAATATGTAATTTCCGTTTCGTTTCGATGCAAAGCGATAGAGAAACCAGTAGCCGCCATTGGTCTTTGTGGTAGAACGTTCTGCTTTAATCAAATAAAATTAATTAAATATTTTACATTCCATTTATTATTCTCAATTGGAATAAAACTACAAGGTTATTAGAAAGTGCAGGGACATTCATTTTCTCGCAGACTCATTCCCAAGAGAATGATCGTCTGTTAATTAATACCGAAGATTATTTAAAGTGGCAACTTATTTTAAGCTCAGCTTGAAACCATTGGTTGACTTCCATTACCTGAAACGAAATACAAAGTCATCGCGAAAGATATCTTCGGGAGTAGCTGCAGTTAACTAAAATAGCAGGCTACAGATTTATCTATAGGCTCTTTGTTAATTTAGTTGGATTCGAATGTGCTATTTTATATTTAAAGAATAGCGCGAACCTTCCTCGGGCTACGATCGTTCGATCGTGATAACGCCGACCCAACTTCCGTCCAAGGAAAGATGGAAAACCGAGAAGGAGCTGCGTAGACGCGTTGAAATATGAACATTTTCGATTTCTTCCCGCGCCCCCGGGGGAGAATCCTTTCAGCCGCAGATGCTACCAGAGTTCGCGGCGGCAACCAGTTTCTGCGAGTCATAAATACCTGGCGCGATCTTCAGGGAAGGGTTTCTGCGACCCTAAATCAAGGTCAGCAGCGACACTCGTACTCTTCACTTTCACCTCCCCCCGCCCTCTATGTGTGCGTGCAAAAGCGGGGAATATGATTTAGTACTTTTGACGGGATTAATAATTTCCAAGCGGCGGGCAGCAGGGAAGTAGCAGATGTCTCGACATTTTCGCACCCCATTCTCGTGTCTTCTGCGCAGCCTTCGCCCTAGCCTGGTGACGTACGTCGTCGACAGAACGTGTTCCGTCGCCTCTCTTTTTAGCCGTCAACAGGAGCAGCAAGGTGAATCTGTCACAGTCACGGTGAGTCTGTCACAGAATTTCAGGCCCTCACGGCTCCGCCCTTGCGCGCTGCGCCTCTCTTTCTCGTGTTTTTCACCCGCCTCGTTTCTTCACGGTGCACCGAAAATCTCGGCCCCAGGTAGTTTCCGGTTTTTCAAGCGGAACGCGTGTATCGCGTGGGATGCGCGTGTTTTAAGGTTACGGTGGAATTGGACTTTTTCAGTGGGACTGGTTTGAAAACAGTTGGTGGATTTTTCGTGAGCGACGTGGCGGTGATAGTATACGATGAATAATTAACTAAATGGATGATCGGTAGGTATTCGACTTTTTTTTTAAACGTCGTAACACGTAACGCATGATTTGATGCATAACCTAGATGTAAAAATGAAAAAAACGAAATCGCAAAAACCCAGTCGAACAGAAAGCAACAGGCATTTCCAGGTACCTGATAATTACGGAGATGAAGAACGGAGAGGTAAAAAGCAGCTTCTTTTGTCGGCTTATGATTCACTCGTATCTTTTTCTTTACTTGTTCATTTCGGAGAAATGATCATCCAGGTAGCGTGGCTTGTTAACATCATCGGTAGCAGAGCGCTCCAAACTTGGACCCGACGAATACCATTGACAATAAGGCTTATAGCGATCTGGGTAGCAGGCGTGGGTGATAATGCGTGTGACAAGAGTGTGTTACGTTGCCGCGAACAGGATTTAACGCTGTCAGCCCATCTGTTTATGATCCTTTTTCTTTTATTTGAAGATTTCTTCAGGGACAAAAAATTTGTATTTCCTCCGAAAAACTCGTGAACCAAAGGAATCGTAACGCTAGAGTTACTTTAGAGTAATTGTAATTCTTTATGCACGATCGAGCAAGGATCGTTTATTAATTTTTCATTCCGAGAAATAATTTGTAAAATTGATCATGCCGATCATGAGCTCGGTCTCTGTAATTTCAACTATACACACGCGATCACTGTCCGTGGATTAAATCGACCAGCTTTTTCACTGTTTTCTATTTTTAAATCAAAGAGAAAAAGAAAAACGAACGAACGGAACGAGTATGTTCCTTCAAGGACAGGCGTAAACACGTCTGGAAGTTATCGTCTTATTGTTAACGAGCGGGATATAGAATATAGAATAGGATATAGAACGTAACCTATTTTTGGGGCGAGAAGTGACGAAGATGCGTTTGGTTTTCGTAGCAGTCTCGAAAAAACAATTCCCCGAAGTCACGCCGGTTGATTGCCCGTAATTCTAAGAAGAAAGTCCCAAGGACAGTCGTGAGCACGATCCGAAGATTCTGACGAGAGTTTGATATGGTTACAGTAGTAGTAGTAGTAGTAGTAGTATCGTTAGTCTTGTTCGATTCTTAAGCAAAATTTGTAGAAAAAAGCTTTTCATTTTCGGCGAGAATGAAAATCAATAAACTTTGTAAGATTTCCAATGTAAGGTGTATAATTCGAATACGCGTTGAGCCCATCGCTAGCTATCTCGAGCGAACGCGGTAATAGAGGCCAGGTAGAGGCGGGTCGGTGGGCACGAAAAGTAGGGCCCCGCGGCTCCGGAGGAACGTTTTTCTCTAAATTACAGCTCCGCACGACTCGCTCGTTCTCCGTTAAGCCTTTCCCGCGAGCGACCGCGCCACTACCTGAATTTCCGATTTCTCCGCAGCGCCTGCTCGCGGCCGCGATTTCTCGAACGCGTGAAAAGACAACCGACGTTATTGTCGTTTATCCAACATTCCAATTACTCGTAGTTAATTAGTTACCATTGTTTCGAGTCTACGTTTTTAGTGCGCTTGGACGCTCGCGTTTTCACGAGATATCCAGATATTTATTGGACAGGATAGGTAAACCGGATTGCGAGCAGGCCGGAACCATTTTCAAAGAATGAAAATAAAGAAATAATCCGACGCTTCGAGACGTGGTTCACCAGGCGCGAATTCCCCCCCCCCCCCCCCCACTGCACCACGGAAACGTTGTCCATCGATCTTTCTCGATCTAAATACAGACGATTTAACCGTAACGTTCAAACATGATTTGTCGCGAACAAATCGCAAACGATTTATCCTAGCAATTTTAATGAAATTATATAGTTATAATTCTTCTCCATCATCTAACTGTACCAAATTCCCTACTGAATTTTCTGACACTCTCGGTTACTCGCGTAACTAATCGCCAAAGAACGCGACGATGTAGTTCTTAGACCACAGGACAAGATATCGTATTTTCCAGCGTAAAAGGTAGGTTGAAAGTTCAACCGTACAAGTTGAACGTTTCAGCTGTAATAGCTGGAGCTCGCCGATTTCATTAACTCTTCATATTTAACTGGTTGCGTAACTTTGTACACGGCACCGTAATTTCGCGGAAATAATCGAGCTTCTTTTAGTAACGTCTCGATCGCCTCGTCCCGTTTCGTGTACGCGTGTACGTATAGAAGTACGTATAAGGAACAAGAAGCGGACGCGAGGAGACGAAAGCACGATCGGAAGAAAGACAAAACGTTCCACTGGCGGAGGCAACGAAACCGACAGACAAGACTGATGGGGGGTAGTCGATCCTGCGCCGCACGAATGAACTCACGTAGGGTTCGAGTGTGCCCCGTCCTCCAACCCATCAACAGATGGATTCCAACCTACAATCTGCATAATTCTATAGGCTGAATTTCCTTATACCCCTGGCCGGCACTCTCGCGCCCGATGGAACCCGACTTCCATTAACGACTCCTTTTTTCGTTCCCGCGGATCGCAGCCCCGGGACCTTGAGGCTCGTGCAGCGCTCCGTTCACGCGCGATACGTATTGTTCACCGCGCTTGCCCGGCTTCGTTTTCAGTTTCCCGTCACGTGGTTATCCGCCAAGGCGAGAAATAAATTAACCTTTCGATCAATTATGTTCGACGAAGAAAATCGAAAAGCGTGTTTCGTTTACGTATGATGGCTCGATAACAGGACGGTAATAAATTCTCGAACGTTCGATATCCGCGAGAATTTATTGCATATATTTAATACGAAGTTTCATGGCAATTACGACGGCGGAGAATAGAAGTGGTTTCAGGTAATTATGGTGATCGTGATAGATATCCGCGGCATCCTTCCTCCTATGTGGGGTCTTTGGATAATTGAAACTTCGCGTTAAGTGGTCACCGCCGTGCATAAAATGTTTACGTCACGCTCGCTAGTTCGAAGAGAATTCTTGTTTCTTATTTTTTTTTCTTTTTTTTTTTTCCAAAAAAAAAGCTTGACCCGCAAGTGCCACCTAAGAAAAACTAAAGAAACAAAAATGTAAGTGTGGGAGCCCTTCCCAAGCTCCTTACAAATTCCTTAAATGCCAGGCCCGAAAACCAGAACAGCTTTTCGTACTCGTAATTCAGAATTCAGCACTTCACGCTGGATTGAATTTTTCAAAGTTCTCCCGGTTAAGAAATCAACTTGTCGTGTTTGCACGCAACGAAATATTGAAACAGACCAAGTTTGAGCAGCTACTATCGACGAAGCGGTGTTCCGTGCACGACTCTGCCGCGGGAAGTCGTAACGAGCGATAGAACGCACGTGGGAAATGGGGGAGGGCAGGTCGTATAAGCGCTGCTTAAGCATTAGTTAACATACTTACTCGTTTTGCAGAAAGATGCTTTTTGTAATTTACACATACAGCTATTCGTTGCGATAGAAACACGGCATAATTTACGCGTCCATATCCAAAGCAGCAAGGGAGGAATTCGGGAGGAGTTTCAAGGAGGGGAATTATAGGAATGCGAGCAGCCAATAACAATCGTGGTACAATGTACAGCAGCAGGTTAGAGACACTAGGTAGGGACGCGGGTAGAGAGAACAGGAGAACAACGCTGCGAAACGGTTAACGAGCGGAAAAATCGTTATTTCGAAGATGATTAATCCTCGACTGTTGTTTTACACCGTCAATTTGCTCGGGCTCGATACGCGATGTTAAAAGCCGGACGTTCGAACAGAAAATGATCTGGAAATAGCGTAAAAACCATCTTCCACGGACTTCTCTTTTTCGTAAACAGACTCGAACGGTTTGATGATCGCGCGTTTCCGGCGTGCGAGAGAGTTTCGACCAATTATCATCTCAGCCTTTTCTAGGGCAAGAAATAGCCGCAAAGGAAAATTCCACGCCGCCTCGGCCTAACAAGGAAATCGCTGCTGGAGGTAGAAAAAATTTGTGAAATTTTACAGATTTCTTTAATGCTACTTCCATATTGGAATTAATTGTGATTAATCGATCTTAATTGATCTCCCTATTTATCGGACGGCCGTGATTTATGGCGTTGAATGATTAGAGTTTCAAATCACGCGCCATTTAATTGGCAACCTATCGGCCTAACCAATCGCAACACGGACCATCGACCGGCGCGCAGCGAGTGACAAGATCGCAGAAACACCCTGGAACGGATACGCAACGGCAGATAGGTCCGCGCAGGGAAACCAGTTTCACGGGGCGAAAGATTCCACGCGTATCGTAAACTGGCGGCGGTTGTGCTATATATAAACACGGGAAACGGAGGAAAATACAGCCGGGCAGCTCGTAGTGCGGTTATGCGACGCGCACCTGCGGATGTTCAGACGTGTGCACCAGCTGTTTGGCTGATCAACAGGTGTCAGGGTGAGACTGACGCGAAAACAGGTGATCTGTAACATTTTAGGAAAGATTCCAAGTTGAAGCTCTGATTCTTTTCGAATCGTCGGGATGCTTATCCGAAGATGACGACGATGACGACGAATTGAACAAATGTTGCGCGCAAGTACGTTAGCTGACTAGGAAAGAATCTCGAATGTAACAGAATCTTAATGGCTCCGAACCACGGAATCCGCTATAAAACCTGTAAAATTGAAA
Organism: Xylocopa violacea; assembly: GCA_963969225.1. Taxonomy (NCBI): domain Eukaryota; kingdom Metazoa; phylum Arthropoda; class Insecta; order Hymenoptera; family Apidae; genus Xylocopa; species Xylocopa violacea. Next base: position 14,659,791 of record CAXAJV010000005.1, on the reverse strand, counting down.
GTGAATGCCTATAGGAATAGCGCTACTCTCGGATAAAACTGAAAGCAATCGAAAGGCCCTAATCTACCACACGCAACGGTGACATATAAAACTAAAACAATCCAGCCAAGTCCAGGCTAAAGTAAAGTTTTAGAGAATTAAAACTTACTAATAATTGCATTAAAATTTCTTCATTTCCGAAATCAGATTTAAAAAAATTCAATTTCTCCCAACTCCCTTAAGCTATTTAAAAAGTCCTTAGCTGCTAGAAAACTAGCTTCTAACTGGAAACTAGAACCATAGATAACCAGCCTGATTAGAATAGCCAAAACGACATAGAACTCTCCTTCCAGCCCCTGACACGCGCGCATTCGCAGCTCGTTAACACAGAAACCAACCGCGGCTACCGTACGACGACGGTGGCACTCTGATCAGCGGCGTCGGTGATGGAGGATCTTGAGCGAGCAGAATCGAGCACGCCTTCGGCGCGCGGGTTGAAGAGTTCGAGCTATCTTTGCTGCGCGCGAAAGAAGCGTAACGTTAATTCCAGTGCACCCTGTTTCTTGTACCGGTTACTACGTACGAGTACTACGTACGTGCGCGAACCACCTGTTTTACCTCTCTAGCCGCAAAAACCCGCTTCTTTTTTTCTCGACGAGATGTTTCGTTAGGTTAGGTTAGGGAGTCGAGTGGACGAGAACTTGCGCCGAGAAATCTCTTTGTCACAGAGTTCCAGGTTTCAGTTAACTGTTCTAGATCTGCTTATACTTTTGAAATAGGAAAATTATTTAAACCAGAATCACATTCCTCGATCGATGAAACAGCGAAGCCACTTTTTGGAGCTTCGACCGAACGAGGTGAAACGTCTCGGAGCGGAGTTTCGGTTGCCAAACCATAGCAAGATAAGTAACCAAACTTCATTTTATACGCGTTCCGATCTTCGCCTCTTTTAGAATCGAACCGTTAATTCGCAACGTTCTTCGAAAGATCAAACGCATCTTGGGGAACGAGAATAAAACCTGTGCGATGCAGCAGAGTTATCATTATTCTGCTCGATGAAGTCGTCTCTGTATTAGACTCTCGGAGGCATGCCAAGACGTTGCAACGTTGTACGATTGCCCCCTGAATGAAATTAAGCAGCCAATTTCGATGAAGTATCCTCTACCCTTTTAATCGCTTGCTCAACGAACCGGAATCGAGTTAGTATTTGTGCAGCAATTTCCAAGTAAGCAATCAGGTTTACCTACCTTTATCGATATTTCTGAATCTTCGGTTCGACTAAAGATTATTTCAAGTACACGGACGCTTGCAACTTACGTTGTGCTGTGGCAATAATCACAGTATATCACGATCAACCGTTACGGTAATGCAAAAAGGCGAGAAAGAAATAAGATTCGCACACTTAGGCGATGCCAGCTTCTCGACTATCTCTTTGTACGCGAGGAAGCGTCGATCCTCTAACTTTGAAGTTCGAGGACTGGAAACGGAGTATCTATTAAGGAACGAAATTAGGTTTTAGGAACCTACGAGAGAAGTCAAATATTTTCGAACAATTTTTTCAACACTTCGACGGTTACTTTCATTCTAAGATGAACGTTAGACATCCCGAATGGACAGCAAACCTGCTGCGACTTGGCGTCGTTATCGATACTTTAGAAGGAATTCTCGAAATAAATATTCCATATGGGTGTCTTGTTAAAAACAGCGAAAAGGAGGAAGAGTAAGGATCTTCGCTAATCTCTGGTTCGTAATTGGGCGAGACGAAAGACGGTGGAATGTCGAAGAGTACGGTAACGATGATTAAGCGATTTAAGTCTCATTGGCGGCGGAGAGTCTGTATCATTAGAGACGACACGGGGATCGATTCCGGAAAAGGACTCGTTCCACTTGGATTACGTAAGAATTTCCTGGTCACTGGCCAATGAAGCGTTTAGAAACGGATGGGGATTCGTTCGAACGAGCCTCGAACGTATTCGTATAAACGAGACGATCGTATCCTGCTGATCGATTAATTAAATTTTAATTAGGGGACGCGATTTTGGCTAATTGTCTACGGTGTACGTAAGGGTATAGATATAGGGTATTGGGGTGAACGTATCTTAATTAAATTAAAATCCGTTCAATCCGATTATTGTTTGGTAACTTTGTTAATTAATTGTTAATTAAGGATTGCGTTTCTTTAAGCATCTTGCTTTGGTATTGAAAGTATGCGTTTCCACATCGTCGTACCGGCGTTAACTTGGAGACTTTTTTGTGGCTCTCAACTCTGTTCGAAGCTAATTGAATATAATCGATAATTAAAACTCCAATTTGGTACTTGAACTACCGGCACGGTTAAGGGAGGCTCCAGAATGTTCAACTATTAATAAACCATTCGGTAACTAATGGTTCCGACTGAGCCAATCGGTTAACGACCAGACGAGAACCATTACCGAGTTCCGCGAGCAACGCGCTCGCGTCAACTGGATGTACTCCAGAAAAAACGGGAACGTCGTTACGATGAACATTTGCAAAACATCGCTTATTCTTTGTTCGGAAACGAACGCGATAAAGTTCGGAGGATTCGTCTTTTCTAGTCTCAACGCGATCGATCCAGGACGGACCGTATCGCGGCAAAAGGTGGCCCGAGGGTGCGGCGGGACGCACGCACAGGCTCTCCGCAGCGTAACGACTCTGGACTGACACGAGTGTAGGGCGGGCGATCGCGCGCGCGCGTACTCGTACGGGGCCCCACGGCGAGGCGTCGGGCCCCTGACACGCCACACATATTAGAAACGAATATAAATATATCGGGAAGCTCAGCGGGACCCCTTTGGCGCAGTGGTGGGAACAGGCGAGCGCGTATTGGCGGCGTAGAAGTTACACGCAGCGGCGTAGCAGGCCGAGTTCGAGAACGAGCCCCCGTTTCCCCACCCCTCGGCCGGCTTTCCAGCCGTATAGCCCTTGCCCCCCCCCCCCCCCCGCGCTTCTCCGACTGCCGAGCGGTCCCAGAGCACTCTCAGTGTCCGCTCGGCCTCAGCACGCCCGAGTAGGAAGAACGGGACGCTGTTTCTAGAATCGTTTTAACGCGATCTTACACCTCAAATCGGTCAGTCGGATATTATATTTGAGTGAATTTAGTGCGCGTTCCAGGGTTCCAATACGGATGAATGAAACCGATCGCGGCCAATGATCGGTGTCTGACAGTTGATCGGCATCGGTGACGAGATAGAGTGAGGATCGGTGTGTGTGTGTGTGTGTGTGTGTGTGTGTGTGTGTGTGTGTGTGTGTGTGTGTGCGCGTGTGCGCGCGCGCGCGGTTTAAAGTGTCACGGGTGATTTTACCGATCGATGATTGACAGGATGAAAGTGCTGGTCGCTTCGTTCCAGCGGACCGGTCCCGGAATCGAGTGACACGTCGCGTGTCAAGGCTTCGACGTGAATCGAATCTGATCCGGTCGACTGGAGGATCGACGCCTAGAATAGCCGGGGGGTATGCGACTCCAGCCGACGACAGGGAATAGATCGATCGATCGGATGATCCGCGTGAAACGCTATCGTCCGCCCGGTGGTTCCCTTTGTACGTTGGCCCACGGTGCCGCGTATTAAAACGTTAATCTCCGACTGTACTACCGGTTATACGTACAGATTGGCTCTCCCTCTCTGTCTCTCTTCTGCCCTTTCTCCCAGCACTGCCTTCCTCCCCTGCCTCACCGTCTGTCCTTCGTCGCAACATCTTTGTCCCTCCCTCTGCCTATACTCTGGCTGCTACCTTTCCTCTCTCCTTCCATCCTCGCGGCGATCGCTTTCTCGGCTGTCCCTGTCCCACCGGCTCGTCCTTGTCGCGCGGCTTCGAGAGTCGTCTTGGTGCTCGAGCAGCGCGTGCCAACCGAACGAGCCGAAAAAAACATGGTACGCCATCAGTTCGATGCTGATAATGCCACGCTGTCTTCATCCTGCGTGAAATTGCCAACGGAGAGGCTGAACGGCGGTCTTCGAAGAGCGTGGACGCGGGTGCGTGTCATTTGACGTTAACGGAGCTTTCGTGGACTTTGAACGGCTTCGCCAACGGAGAATGAACCTATTTACTACCTTACCTATCTTCTCTATTTACTACCGCTCCGTTGGGAATTGCTTCTTACGCGTCATTCGATTCGTCAAACTTGATAATGCGACACAAGCGTTACGAAGCGTTCGCGAAGTCGCGGCTTATGGAAGAAGAACGCGCGCAGCGTTCCAATGCCCCCCTCGAAAGTCACCACCAGTCTTACGTACCCGTGGAACAATAGCAAATCAAATGACACACGCTCACCTAGTCCGTCAAGATCCGTTTGTTAGAGGACCATGTCGAGCCTAGCGAGAAGACGGAAGACCTCGGTCCTAGGTTCGAAAAGATGGTGGCAGGGTGGCTGCTGGGCCACCAGGAGCCATCAGGAAGCTTATCTTCGCAAGCTCTACGCCCGTAAGAACGATCACGTCAACAACAAGATCGACGACGAGTCTTCCAATCGGCGAGATTTGCCCTCCAATTGGACGACTGGCACTCTCTACGAATTACCTTCCGCCGATGAACACTATTTGGACGCGTTTCTGAGGAATCGGGAGGACGCGAACGAAGAGGACGACGTGGTCGGCGTAGTCGTCGGGTGTCCAGCTTTGGCCACGGCTAGGGCCAGTCCTACGGCGAAATGCGTCGAGTATCTGAACGGTGCCCATGACGTCGCGGCGTTCGATTCTGGCTCCCTGCATTCGGGTTACGATGTCGCCACCTCAGCAGAGTGAGTTGATCCCGTTTCGCTGATCGATCTCTGTCCCATGGAAAGTTTTTCGGCCACTGGCCTACTCCTGGGATACCGGGTGTCACGGAGATCCTGTTTTTTGGACAGCTGCTCATCATCGGGCCGTTGTGCGTGTGCATTGTTGGTGATTCACGTGTTTCGATCGACCGGATTCAATTTCTATGCGTAGCAAGGACGTAGTAGTCACGACGGAATGAATTTTGGGAAAGGACGTTTCTGGGAATCCAAGGATAGTTCCAGTGTAGTGAAATCGAAAAGTATCGTTGCTTCGAGATTATTTTAGAGATTTATTCAAATCGGCTGTTTAGTTGGTCATACTGCTGCGATCTATAAAAGATATGTGAACATGGTATATACGTATACGGTATATTTTTTTTATTTTTTTTATTTTTTATTTTTTTTTTTTTTTTTTTTCACTCGGCTTAGAAATTGCAGAGCGAACGTGGAATTAAAATCGATTGAAAACGATCGATTTCGTATCAACAACGAAGAAGCGTAATAATAGCATGCAACGCAGCGGCAAATTAGCAAATCGAGTCCCGTAAAATGTACTCGAAGTAAAATTAAAAGTCCGCGTTGTTGTACATGGAAAAGAAATGAAATTGGCATGTTCGACATTTCATTACCCAACCAGTAGGCTACTATTTTCCTCACGCATAAACGAACGAACCGCCCGCAGAACTAAATTCGCACTTGCTCGTTGGAAATTGAATTTTTGCGTTCCTGTATCGAGCACTGCCGCCGATCGACCACCGTCGAATCGGTTTTCAAATTACGATAAACTGGCCCGCTCACGGATCTTGCAGTCTGAAAACTGTAGGGGGTTCCAATCGGAACAGATGCCTCGCCGCCTGGTTACCGTGTAATCAGGCCTACCACTCGCTGCCAATTCATCGTTTCTCATGCAAATAGGCTTTCTTGTCGCGCCATGGGTCTCGGACCGTACACCTTAATGATAAACCGCCATCTAAATTGTAACATGCTCGCTCTTTATCTTGAAAAGGGAAGCTGTGCAATTTCTCCGCAATTTTTTTTCCTTTTTTTCTCTTATGGATAATATCGCGAGAAAATTCTGAAATCTTTAAACATCTTGGACATTGTTAATTTTGTTGGTTTTTACTTTTACTTTCAGTTCTTCAGGTTGAAATAATATAAAGACCTTCCGGGTGTATTAATTTTGTTTTTGCGTTTTCTTTTTTAATCAAAACCGAGAAGGGTTCGCGGCGAGAGGCAAGTTCTTCCGTTCTTCGAATTCGAGAATCGCGTTGCGAAGCGAATTTATCATTTCCTGCGGGAAAAGAATTTCTTCTCGGAACGCTGTTACGACCTTTTTATTTTTATACGTAGCTTCCGATGCACCATCGTGAATTCTTTATTGCCGCGCTACCTCTCGTAAATGAATAATTAATACTTTTCCTAAGAGTGAAACAAATTGATTACGTTCGAAATCAATTTCTTCTTAATTTCTTCTTGTTGGTACTTGGTAGAAGCGAAGAATCGAAATACTTGCTCTTCGACTGAAATTTGAAATATTATTATAGCGAATACATATGTCGTGTTACGGCCGGAATTGACAAAGCCCCGTTCTCCGTGTAAGCGAAAAGAGGCCACTGGCCTGGTTATTTCCATACCGAATTACTCTAACCCAGAGCTGCTCTCGATTCTGGTTTCAGGAAGGTGTGCAGAAGCTGCAGGTGTCCCAGGGAGGAGCATCAGCGGACCTCGACGGAGGCGGGCGGTCCCTCGGGACTCGGCCTCGGTCCTGGTCCGCCGATGGCCATGGCCATGGCTTTTCAGAGCGGGGCCGCCGGTTCTTCTCATCAGGAGCCTTTCAAGAGTCCCGTGCAACCGGCTCCGCCGGGCCTCGCCCTTCAGGAGGCTCTGATGCATCATCAGAGGCACTCGCAGAGCGACGATGACAGCGGATGCGCGCTCGAGGAGTACACGTGGGTGCCGCCCGGTCTCAGGCCGGATCAAGTAAGAGGATCACACGCATCTTCGATACGCTTGGGTATCCATACTCGATTATACTAGGCGTTCCGTACACACACTTTTTCACCCCTAATTTACGTCAGTTTTAAGAAATATTTCGGTTACGGCAAAGATAAGTATGCATTTTTCATTGAAATTCGCGAGCGACCAGAACGACAGCAAAAATCGTCTAGAGATTCGAGAGACACGCCCTACTACGCTATGCGGGTATGCGCGGCGTCTTTGGTTTTACGTGAACGTTGACATTCTCGCCCCATCGGGGAAGATTTATCGAGACAGTTACAAAGAGGATACTCGAAACGGCTAGAATTTTTAGAGGCTTCGACGAATTTGTTTGCTTTTTTTTTTTTTGGTTTTGCAATTTTATATTTTCGCGCGATAGAGAAATATAAGAAAACTGTCTGCGCGTGCGAGCGAAGAAAGTTGATTCCGATTGAACGCGTTGATCCCGTAAGCGAAATAAAACACTCGGGTCCCGTTCTCGGTGTTTTGTCCAGGGGAGAAGTCCGTCATGTGTGTCTCGCGCGTGTAACTGTAAGCATTTCATTTCTGAATAATTCATGAACGATTAATGTCGAGCATCGTGATCACCGATAAATAAAGGTTAGCGTCTTCGGCCGTTACTAAACATGTTTACGCGCTAAATCAAGAGTTAAGAGTTTAAGGGTTTAAGAGTTAAGAGAATGGGTTAATTAGCGTGCGATGTTGCACGGTGTGTCGCAGGTACACCTGTACTTCAGCGCGCTACCGGAAGACAAGATCCCGTACGCGGGCAGCGCCGGCGAGCGGGAGCGGGTTAAGCAGCTGCTGCAACAGCTCCCGCCGCACGACAACGAGGCACGGTACTGCAGCGGGCTGACCGAGGAAGAGAAGCGGGAGCTGAGGGTGTTCGCGGCGCAACGGAAACGCGAGGCGCTCGGACGGGGACACGCGAGCCAGCTGGACAGGCCTCACGGCGCCGGATGCCGCGAGTGTAGCAGGCCGATCGCGGCTGGCGAGATGGCGGTTGCCGCGAGCCGCGCCGGACCGTCCGCCCTCTGGCATCCGGCCTGCTTCGTATGTTGCGTATGCAGGCAGCTGCTCGTCGACCTGATATACTTTTGGAGGGACGGCAGGATCTACTGCGGCAGGCATCACGCGGAAACGCTCAAGCCTAGATGCTGCGCCTGCGACGAGATCATACTTGCCGACGAGTGCACCGAAGCGGAGGGGAGGGCGTGGCATATGAGGCATTTTGCGTGTCTCGAATGCGATCGACAGGTATAAACATAAAGATCTCCTCGCAGCGAGGAATGCGAGGGATTAAGCCTCGTTCGAGATCTATCGATGTCCAAGGTCGCTCGTCTCATTTTCTCTCGATTCGAACCATGAAACCCATCGAAGAAAACACAATGTTACTGCCTGTCCGTGAATACGAAGCGAGTTATTTACAAGGGTCATGAATTATGTATTGTATTTAGAAACATAAAATTGGACGGACACCTGCGCTTCATCGTCACTGTCCGAACACCGTTGAGCATGTGCTCGAGGTGTTCGAACTCATTTCCATTTTCATTCCTTTAATATCACAACATTTCACTGGATATAGTTCCATTAGAACCACCGCGCATACTTTTATACGGCTGAGCCTATTTGACACAATAATTCTCACATTTTTATCAACACGCGCGAACAACAACAACAACAACAACACCAACAACCAAGACCAGTGGAGAGATATTTATAGTCGCGTCGAGCGACACACGAGGGCAGCAGCGTCGTTCGTTGACGCTTCTTGCTGCGTGACAATTATTTACGCCCGACGAGCACGTCCGTCGAGAGAGTCATTTAGCCCGGAGCGGCCGCGCCGGGACGATTTAGCTGTCAGCCTCGGACTCTCGTCCCTTTTATATCCCCGTGACGGCTGTCCAGGGCATACAACATCGATAATTCATTGAATCTAGGTGTCGATAAATGTCACGGACAGTCGGTTGCACGTTGGACAAAGCTTCTTATCGGCCGAGTCTCGGCTCGATAATGAACGATGGAATCTGGATTACTGTTGAACGTGTGTGTGCGCCGTCCTTTCTGTCCTCCCGGGATCGCCGATAATCCGAGACAAAGTGCACGTTTGTAACGATGTGCTGGACATGGAGCGGATTAATGGATCGAACGGGATCGCTTTATCGCAAGGATGAAGTTGGATGATCGTGATTTGAAAAATACGATACACGTGTTATTCCTACAAATACGTTCTACAAATATTAATTTTACAACGATACGGGCAACGTTTTTATTTAAACGAATTAATTATTACCTTATTTCATCGATAAATGTCACATTTCTTCCGACTTCGCCTAAATTCGCATCCTGATTTCAGCTCGGCGGTCAGAGGTACGTGATGAGAGAGGGTAGACCTTATTGCCTTCGGTGTTTCGATGCTTCGTTCGCCGAGTATTGCGACAGCTGCGGCGAACCGATCGGCGTCGATCAGGGGCAAATGTCGCACGAAGGTCAACACTGGCACGCGACCGAGGCATGCTTCTGCTGCGCCACTTGCCGCACATCCCTCCTTGGACGTCCGTTCCTGCCACGGAGAGGTGCCATTTACTGCAGCATAGCCTGCAGCAAGGGTGAACCGCCGACGACGCCCAGCGACTCCTCCGCTGGACCACCCCCACCACCTTCCTTCCTCAGGTACTCTCACTTCTCACTCTCCGTCGAACCAAACAGGGGTTGCAAATTATTTCACGAATACTTTACAATAAATCGTTCGACTTGCAGAACTGGTCGGAGACCACCGCCGCCCAGTGAAGGTTCCTCGAGTCCTCCGCCACCCCCACCGCCTCCGCCACCGCCTGGTTCCAGACACACCTTGGGCTCACCGCGTAATTCGCCCCGGATGAACAGGAAACATCATCAAACATCTGCTTCTCTGGCTACGACACCTACGCAGAGTACACTGAGTCCCGAGTTCCCGACCGAAGGATTTCCTTCGAGTGGTTCCAGACCAAGTGGCCTTGACCGGGTGTTGCTGGAGAGGAATCTCGAAAGATTGCTTCAAGAGCGTAGTACCCACCCCGAGGAGGACCGCAACGAGCTGGGAAGGTAAATTCCAAATGTTTATCTCAGATCCGAGAAACGTTTCGCCCCAACGTAGGAAAGATTATTATTATTATTATTCATATATAACATTCTTTTGCTTATAGGTTAATGCAAGCGAGAGACCGCGAACCTCTGAGATGCGTCCAGAATTGCACTCCTTCCCACGCGTCGAGCATGCCGGAGCTTCCACCGCCGCCGCCACGACCTCCGTCAGGGGCCTCCGCGTCGGCATCGGCGTCGACTTCCACATCGACCGGGGTCGTGGCTACCATGTCTGGGACCGTGTTAGAGGCAGCGACGTCGCCGACCACCCTTCTTGTCACTAGCCAAACGGATCCTCCGACGCCGACGTCGCGACGCGTACGATTCCAGGGTGACCTGGACTTGAACGATCACGCTGCGACGTCGTCTCGGATCCACCTACCGCCCAGTAACGACAGGAATTCGTCGTCTTCGCCCTCACCCCCACCAGCCTCGATGCTCAGGACGAATGTGTCTCGGTCGAGAAGCCTACAGCCGGAGGAAGTCGCTGGCACGTCCGCCTGGGGTGCGCATACCTTCCTGCTTTGCATGTGATATACGCGACTCGTTTGTGGAAACACGATCCTTTCTGAGAAGAGGGGAATTTCCGAGCTGCGACGGAAATAGATGTGAATAATCGAAGACAGTTGTAGCATTACATATAGTGGGATTCGGAAGGGGTCCGATTAGGAGTAATCACGAAAATTTACGATTCGCCGTAGCTTCTCCTTACACTCTCAAACACTGTTCCCAAAGCCCCACGTTCTTATAAAGCTGCTGTTGGATTCCGGGTTGAAGTGCTGAATTCTGATTTATGAGTATGAAAAGTTGTTCTGATTTTTCGGGCCTGGTATTTAAGGAATTTGTAACTATTGTATTACTTTATCGCGAAAAGTCCTGCATCCTATATATATTTTATTTCACTATTAAGTTTACCGCATGTCCGTCGTCACTTTTACAACTATTGTATTTCTGGCATTTGCTAAATTTTCTACATTTAGTATGTAGCTGCGATATGATTTACTTTTATACCTGTAGGCGTATTTTATTTGTTACACTATATTATATCTGCTTGATTTATTATACGTTCCTCGACTACTTAGAAAATCCAGTCCGTAACGACTGGATACCTATCATTGCGTCTCCCGTGTTCGTTACTCTACCCGGTATAATTTAATTACGCGTTACAGGTGTGGCTGGCAGTTCGAAATCGAGAATCGACGGCGACGAAGACGACGTCCAGTCCTGTTGTTCCACTTGCAGCTCGTCGAGTAGCTCCGACGAGGCTGCCGCATACGCTCTTCCACCGAGAAGAGCGTACGGGGGTGTTAGGATCTCTTACGTGCCCAACGACGCCATGGCGTGCGCTAGAAAACGTACGCCAACATCCGGGATGCCGAATCAAACGCACAGGGACTCGGATAAGTGCGTTGTATCTTGATATCTCCCTCGAAACCTTGGGATTACATCTACGTGGATGTCGATTTACTTCCCGACGAGTGGAACGCTCGTGGTGGCTGGAGGTTAAACGAGGCGAAGAAATGGGTTCAAGGGAGTCTTGAAGTGAACGAACCTTGCAAAAGATGGGCGAACGCGAGACAAAACACTAAGAGTTCCTACAACCGACGTACGAGTAAACTGGATTCGCCAGAGAGAATTCATACATTCGTGTACATAGCGAACGTACTTCCGTGCCGATCGCGCTTCTTCTCTATTTTTATTACCCCGTTCGATGTATTTGATAATGACAACGATGATGATAACGTTATATTTTATTACCATTGCCATTCCCGCTGCGTGAGCGACTATTTAAACGGCGCGGTATTCGTGCTCGAGAATCCAACCTGAGACGCGTCCAATCCTGTCCTGATAATCTGTTTCGGATAATAGTCTGAAATTGGATTATCGCTCGGACGGACTTTGCTCCACACGCGGTAGACAGTATTTTATCGTGATGCGTCCTGCATTACGTTACGCTGTAAGTACAAATGACGTGCGTTCGGACCGAGATGTAGACAATCTGCGAAGTGTTCGAGAAATAAATTCGGATAATGTCGATCGAACCAATAGCGTCATTTATTTCTTGTCCAGTGTCATTTACCATTAAGCTAATTACATATTATATTTAACGTATCTCTTAGGCGAGTGTTAACGAAGAGGAATGTCCAACAAACGCAATAGGACGGTTCGAATTAACAAAAGTAGACAAAGATACGCGCGAGGCTTGTCGTTCGAAAACGCATGGTCGAGTAGCGAAAAGAGCGAAAGTAGTTTCTCTCCGACCGAAACCAGACGGTCGTTGTTATGCCACTCTGTCTTGTCTACCTGTTACGCTGGTAAACCCCCCCCCCCCCACCCTTTTTTTTCTCTAGCTTTCTCTTGTTTTACGCGAGAGAGGTCTTTGGTTTATGACCAGCCGTCAGAAGAATCGGAGAAACGAGCCACTATCTAGTTTACTAGTTTACTATCTAAAATTGTTCGCGCTTCCGATCAACTAGTTCGCACTGTCGAGTTGCGAAATACGAAGGCCCCAATTTAGCATGTGACGCGCTACGATCCGTGTCCCGCGTATCGACTAATTCAATGTTTTCGACAGATGCGTAGCCAACTGAAATTACACAATTATGTCACGATAACCCAAAGGAACAACAGGTATGTGGGATTGCGTAAGATCTCCTTGGGAGATCTCCTGACCTGCTGGGAATCCATGGAGAATTGCGTGATAGACTGTTATGGCGTTTAAAAATATTGCGCGCGGCGGAACTGCTTCGACTGATTTCAGATATCGTCGAAACAACTGTAACCGCTGTCTTTTCTTCTGCTATTTCAAAGTTTTCAAAGGTAGCAGGAAGACGGTGTAATCAAATTCTTGACAAATGTTGGAAACATTTGACGTTTATATAAGTTTATTTCTAGCAATTAGTATGCCTTCCGGAATTCAAAATACAGTTGTATAACACTATTTTTTTTCTGCAAATTTTTTTTCTCCGCATTAGAATTCATTCCAATAATGGAAAATTTTTATAAAAGGTAATCGCAAAGCATTGTTGTACGCAGCAAACTACATCGTGATCACGAAACTATAACGAGTGAGACTCGCGAGCGTTTTACACGCCTAGAAGAAAACGCATTCCTGTGTGGATGCTCACTTTTTACGTTCAAACGCGCCGTAACGCGGACGAGACTTTGTGCCCTATATTTTGTTTTATCGATCGTGCAAAAGCTATACGGTTTATTATATGTCCTTTACGCGTTAGATTGCAGAGTTTGAAAATTACACTCGATCCAATCACTTTTATTTCTGTTATTGCATCTTTTACTCTTTCAGTCTACTACTTCCGTGATACTTAATTGGTAATTTTACGTACAACGATAAGCAATTCGCAGAAACGTTGCAAAGCCGTGGTGGATTTCTTTGAAGAAAACGAACAATGAATTAATTTTTAGCAAGAATGCAGATAGTGTCGTTTTGGCAATAATTAAAATTTAACGTTAGTATTTCATCGACTTTTCAACTTTCAAGCCGTTAGTTTTGAATCGGACAAGAGTTAGCTGGGCTTTTGTTCTCTTAGTAATTTTTATAATCGCGTACCATATAATTAGAGACTGTTATAGTATAAACTCTTACAAACATGAGATGTAATGTCGGTGAACGAGAGACTAATTCTTTGGCTGTTATTAAACAGTGCATTATTTCCTAAAGAAACGTCCGACATATGGTCACTGCTTTTGCAGCAAGAATAAAAAAAAGAAAGAAAACGAACTTCTAGTTATATAGGATGTAATGTATCGATGATTGCAACGTGTAATCTGTGCGATGGGTTGTGTGGCCACGACACTTTCACGCCTTGGGGTGGAACGAGCATAAAGGTCCACATTTTCACCGAAAACTGGGCCCCACCTTGAAGAGTACCGTTGGGACTCATTTTCGTCGCGAGTTCTCAGTTTTCTCTCGTTCTACGCAGCAAGTGGTCACCGCTGTGTTTTAGGCGGTAAGAGAAATTAATCAACTTCGTGGTATACAACTTCCATAAAAATTTCCCAGTATCAAAAAGGAAAAAGGATGCAGTGTACATGACAGCGTTTCTAAAACTCTTTTTAGTTTATGAAACTTAGCTGATAAGTTATGGCAAGAATTAGCTTAATAAGCTAATAGCTTGTAAATTGTAGTCAAATAAAAGGTATTGTAGATAAATTTATAAAAATAATTCATAAAGATTAATTAATAAGCTAGTTAATAACGCGTAAACTTTAGCCATACAAGGTGTATCGTACATGGATTTATACAAATAATTTGTAATATACTAATAGCTGGTAGTATATAAATTATTTAAAAGTACCAGTAAATTTAATAATCTGCTAAAACAAACAGACCCAATCACGATAAAACTACTTTCAAATTTTGAATCGTTCTATCCCCACAAAGTGCGAGAAATGGGAATTTTTTGAGCGAGACTTTGTTGTCATATTCTCCTGATACAAAGTCTGTGACTTGATTTGAAAATTCAAATTTCAGATTTTAGCTTCAAATTATTTAGCTCTATCTTCTTTCTTGTGAAAGATATAGAATGATTACATCATAAACTTTCCAGTGTTTCCAAGTTTTTCATACTACTCTTTACTTCTCAAATTATTTTGCTGAAACAAAAGTATTAAAATATTTGATTTAAACTTTCGTTTCTATAATATGTGGGAAATCACCCTCTAAAAAGTGTTCAAGTTAGCCGCATATCGCTGTCGGCAGCGAAATAAATGATGGCAGAATATATAAAAATAGTAAATAAGGTCACACTGTAATTACCGGCAAGATTCTCGATGGTGGTAAAACACTGTGTAGGAGTTTGTGCTGCAAATGTTCTACTTTATTTCCCTACGTTATCGGTTGCTCTATGAACTACCGCGTTGATCGACCGTGAATTTAAGGGCAAAAATCTGCGCTTCGTTCGTTTAATAAACAACGCTGAATATTACAAAAACTTTAACGATTCCTAACAACTATTAAAAATGGCTAAATAAATGTGCGAAACGGCAAAGTTGTGGCGCCACCTATTTCCGGGAAAATCTCCCGCCGAAAAGTTTCCTTCCAAGAAGTAGCGAAAATGCAGTTAATATCTCTTTACAACGTGGTTAGAACGTCTACGTACGAGTGACTCATCAAACACTTCGGTGTTCGTGCAGCTGTGTCTGCACCGTAGGAGACTCGGATCCGAGAAACACGGAATGGTAATCGAAATTATGGAAATGAGTCGAAGGCACTATTCTATGATTAATATGACGGAAGATATAATAAAATCGAGAATATGTACGAAAAAACATAAAATGTCTACTACTGATTTAAGGTTAACTCTAGATGTAGTAGAATCGGAAACACTGATTTAACACTATTTGTTTTTTCCCTTATTTCCCTTCAATGGTGTTTAACGGTTCCTAAGGCAGTTGAATGTGCCTTACTACTCGTATGAAATCGTGTGTGTGTGTGTGTGTGTGTGGTGGGCTTAGCTCGTTGCAGTCATGCGTAGATACAGGAAAACTGAAAAAACTCCTGCTTGCATGGAGTTAGAGAGGTGTGGTTTGGATGGAAGAATGGCAGTTTAGGGAAGTTAGCTCTGTTTTTTAGGTGCGATGTTGTTTATGTCGTAGTTTGCGATGGCATTGATTAAGGGGTTCTGATCAGGCTTGTGGATGGTGTTTTTGGTTATGTTGTTAATGTGTGTTTTGAAAAATGAGATGTTGATGGTTGATGGTTCTTAAGAATCTGTTTTGGTTTCTCCGAGCATTGAGCACGTAAGATGATGTTGGAGCCACACCACCGACCTGGGTTTCATAAGTGAGGATGGGTCTTTTGTAGCCAGTAGGGATAGAGCTGCCTTTGCCGATTAGCGGATAGAGGATTCTGAATGCGTGTACACTATAGATATTTAACGGTTTTACACCAGGGTATCTGTTAGTTTTGGATGGTTAGACAGGGGGGAGGAGGAGCCTTTTGAAAATGAATAGGATGGCTTCACGTTTTGGTTGCGTTTATTACTAGTTTCCAGTTTGTAAAGTAATCGGTGATTGTATTGAGTTGGGAGCTATAGGTTATCGGCAGCAGTTTTGGGTTGCTGGAGGTTGGAATAGTCGTTCAAGTATACGTTAAGAAGGATGGGACCGAGTACAGAGCCCTGGGCAACTCCAGCTGGGACGTGATGTGCCGTAGTTGTCGTTTAAATTGTCATATTGCGGACAGTCGGGAAGTTTTGGATAATGTTGGTAATTTCAGGGAGGGGGGGTTTATTTTAGTCAGTTTCAAGATTAGTCCATTGTGCCAAACTGTGTCTGGTTTGAACAGATAGTGGTGGGATGGTGGAAACTTTAGGTTTGAGAGTTTTGTACGTCTGTCGGATGGAGTTGTCCTTGCGATTAAAAAATGTGGTTTCTGATTTGGTTAGCGAGGAGGTTTCTTTCGAGTTTGTGGCGAGGATGGCCCGTTTTTTGATATTTCCTCCTGTGCTTGTTTCTTTCCTTGATTAGTTTTATAAGTTTGTGATTCGGGATCAAGGTTTTTATGTATGTCATAGTTTTTTGGGTTGCTTTGTTGTTAGCTCTGTGGATAGTGTTTTATTTTGTCTATATCCGCGTCTATTTGGTGTGGACTGGAGAGGGTGGGGTTTATGGTGAATTTATTTCAGTCAGTGTTGGTTATTGCGTGGCTGATGAATTTTTGAGCTGGGTTTGATATTTCTACGAGAACAAGCTATTGCGATGGCGTCGCCGCCACCGTTGCTTGAAGTTCTGTCGTTTCTGAGGATTTGGTAGTTAGAGATGTGGAGTCATTAAGGCAATTCCTACTTTGTTACTTTCTAGGAAGAGTTAAAGTTTAGGAGTTTTGTTTTTGCAACTGGTTGCATTCCATAGGAGGGTTTTGGAAGGAAGCTTAATCGTGTAGCGTCGCAGCTCGTAAGATGCAATTTCTGAGCCTAGCGGCCAGTAATTTGAAAGATTGTAGCATTTGGTTGAGATTGCAGAGTGATTTTACTTCAGTGATGGCGTTGAAGATGTCATTTAATGTTTCCTGGTCGCTGTTGGTGTGAGGAGAGGGAGAATTCGATGTTGCTTGGACATACGTTTTGGTAGGTCTTGCCAGTGTGGGGTTTAAAGTTATGTGGTTGGTGTGGATGCCGTGGGGAGTGTTTATGTGCGGGTTACATGTTCTTGTGGGCGTCGGAGAGGGTTTTGGTTTGGGTTGGCTTTTTGTTTCTCTTTTGGCCAGGTAGCATTGGCTATAATTTACCGAGCGGTCAAAATTGTCTGAATTTTATAAAATCTTGTTTAGTGGAGAAATTTATTTTGATCTGGTTTCCCAGAAACTTCATTTGAAATTCATCGCCAAATGTTTGGTGAAGCGATTTCGTTAAGTTTATGAAGTCTTTGATTTGAGTATGGATATAGATTGGTAGAGGGCATGCGGTATGTGTGGGATTTGGTGTTTGTGTGCTGCAAATTTGTTGGGTAATTTCCTGTTCGAAATACTTGAAAAGAATTTGGTACGGATTTTTTGTTGGGATGTTTGAAGCGTGTTCCAGATTCTAGTTGGTTGGGTTGTTACGGGTATGTATTTCGATTCACTGTAGTAGTTGTAGATGTAGTTCCTTCCTTGCTGTGTCTGCTGCTCTTCCTGGTAGTACCTGGAGATTTGGCACACGGTTTAGCCAGGAGCGTCGCGCTTTGAGTGTTACAACAGAATGACTGTGTGTTGTCCTGCTGTGTCCTATGTGATTTAACGCTACTTGTGGTGCAGAGGGTTTTTATACTAGAGTTTTAGTGCGATAAGGCTATGATATTTCGGTGGACGGAAGTGGTTGTTTACTTATTCACTTCGCTTATCACGTTCTAACGTCGCGGTGGCTTCACTTCAAAGACGTCTGAACCTGATGTTCCATCAGTTTGAAGGCTTCTTGTACAGATGACGCCATTAGTCGGTTAGTAGTTTACTTCATTATCGGTAACAATATGCGACCGGTTTCAGTCTTTTCTTGGCGAGACGGTGCCATTAGCGTGTTGTATATCGTGTATTACATATATTAAAAAGACGAAAATGACATTAAGTTAACGGGTAGATATTAAATCGTAATACTAGTTTTCACACTATCGAAATATATTATTAAATGTGAACAGACAAGAACAACATTTACAACGTATAATTTGCCGAATACAATAGCAATTGGATTCAACTTGATTCAATTTTCCGTTGCAAAACGTTAAATGCAGTTTCCATTGATATTAATAGTAAATTTGTAAATAATAAAGTTGTAATTAAATATAATAGAGTCGAATCGAGTAGAAAAATATAGTAATTTGTTTAAAACAGTTTGTTTTTCCTTTTCCTCTTCGAGTAACAAAATTAGAAGAAACTAAGGTTAACGAATATTTATCAAAATCCTGCTTCTATCTTCCTACCTATGACACTTATAACAGAAAAAAGAAACGATTATCTAACAAATTTTAGTGAACAGTAGTAGCCCGCGGAATTGTGCAAAGTGATAAAGCACTTAACTCGTTTAAACGTTCTGTGCTGAATCGCATCGGACATAAAGTGGTCTGCTCTGTAGATAATCGGATTTTGTTTCAGAATTCCAAACTTTTCCTAACCTTTAACCGTTATCAAAGTATTCGCAAAGTGCGAATAATTAATGTATAAAATTGAAAAAACAACACTAACTGCCAAAAAAACAGCTTCCTGCTTATATTTTATTTATATTTTGTCTATCCATGATAACGACGAAGCGAAAATGACCACCCGTGTGGTAAATTCAACCTTACCATTCTGCTTATCTCCTAACCTATACTGGCCAAAAAAGGCGCAACGAGTATACGCGAGTGGGCAAGGTGTTCATACGCCGTGGAATGTAGGAAAGAATGGCCGTGGAAGGAACGGTAGACTCACCGACTATAATATTGAGCCACGCACACGCAACTACTTGCCATTCCGTATGCACTTAGCGCTTTAGACGATTCCTAATGACAACACTGTCGTGGAAATGTATTCCACAGGTAGAATTGTGGAACTCTCCAACCTCCCTTCTACTTCGTTGGTAACTCTCGAGGGCATTCCTTCGAGCCCCCTACAACACGTTACCACACCAATTTATGTAACGTTAAGAACTCTGCTATCTGATCAAGGATTCTTACTTCGAACAACTCGAGGTGATCGAAACGAATGTTGGCTATTACGAATTCGTTCTATTATCCGACGAGAAAAGGTATAGGAAAGAAGAACTAGTCTCCTTAAAGAATGCATAGGTAATTCGAAAATTGTTGAAAATCCTATCGTGAACTTTTCCACGAAATTTCACTTAGAGCTGATGACAATTAGAGCTGAATCCTGGTCGCTTCTCATGCATGTCGTATCACTTAAATAGCAGTCCTGAATGAAGTCTCGGTTTCCCGTTACGCGGAGTCTGATTCACGCATGCCGACTAGCGTAAAAAGAGAACGTATTCTTGCTTATTATCCACCGATAATTCCATGGATGCTGACCACTTTATGTATACGCCCAAATAACGTTTCAACGAGCATTCCTCCAACCCGGACTAGCGCACCGGTATAGAGAAACGTTCCGCTTATCCGACCACGAGTATTTGTCGTTGACAAATTTATGCAGAAAATATGATTGTAATATTATGTAATTGGTTTCAAAGAGTTTTAACGGTTCTAATGATAAGAGTATAGATTCAGTGGCATGAAGGCAGAAAAAAAGTAGTACGAACATTAATAGAAAACGGGAAGAAACGAGCAAGAATGTGCATCGTGATAAACGATGCAATAATAGTCATTGGATGGTCATTAAAAAAACATACCGAATGTAGAAAGTGACCGATATAAAGAAAAAAAAATGATCAAGTACAACCTTAATAATGTAAGAAAAAAAGAACCTAACCTACTCGTGCACGAGTACGAAAAAGAGAAACGGCGGCACTGTTCGTTGCACGAAGACGAGTCGAAAATTTCACCTGGTCTCAACAATGGTCGATATCACGGAAAGCAAGAGGGTGCAAGTGACTGAACGGTGCGAGTTAATCATACGCGACGCAAGTAGGCCGAACCGCGCAAAAACAAACGATCTGCTCACGCCGTAGCGAGATACATATAATTGCCTGGTGCGCTGCTATCGGCACGTAAAGTATTCCAGCAAATCCGACATACATTCCAGCGCGGATCCCAGCTCCTTACGTTTCACCTCGCCGTGGAATGCAGTCACCTTGCGGCAGGTGTACCTCGACGTCCTCAAACGTCGTATGTCGCGCATCGTACAGCCTCGTACTTTCCCCGATTTGGATTCGAACGAGTATCTTCGTCGGGTATAGCTGAACCAATGGGACCTGGTTAAAGCAGACCAGATTTTAATCGTCAACAGATGTTTCGCTGTGTCGTTGGAAAAACCTTTTTTTCCAGAAAAGGACAGTTTTGGCTTCTACTATAGAAGCTGTTTTCTAGTATTCTATTATCCTTTGCTAAATAGCAAATATAGTAATATTTGTAATTTATACGAGATATAAATTTGAGCGATCAAATATTTTGCTCTAACTATACTTTGACTTTCCTATTAAACGCAACAGAGTTCAAGAAAGCAGCCAATCGAGTTGGATAATTTTGGGTTAGATATGCACGAATACGAGTCGAAGTAACGGGTTCATGGAGCTCGTTTACGCGACCTCTGGACGGTCATCCCGTGGCTAAATGCGGGAGAGGCTTTCTCCGTGGTTTGGAATGCGGCCTCTCCCTGTGATCGGCTCTCCGACTCGCATCGAGTCTTTGTAAGATTTGACTTCCTCCGTGACAGCTACGTACCGGAAAGTCAGGCTTCCTCGACTGTGTCTAATAAAGTAGTTGGCAGCTGAAGTTCTACCGCTGGTGTTTGATAATAAAGCTTAGTTATCATATTTGGCTATAGGTTTGGCATTTTTATGCCTAAATCGGGTATCTACGATCAAGATCACACGTCTCGCGTGAATATATTAGTAGAGACATTTGGACTAAAGATCGACTATTTATAGTAACGCTTGATTATCATTGTCTTCTTATACAGATCTCCACGTGCTTATAATCCCATATGTTCTAAAAGCTTGTACCGTTTAACGTGTGTTCTGTGATGCTAAATAATTGAAGATAAGTCTTCGATAAGAAGAGAATGTAAATTTTCTCTCTCTAGAAAAAGAAAAAATAGGCTATTTAAAAGCGTTTGAACTTTGTGCTTTGGGGTTTTAGACATCTCTATCCGATATTAATTATTGTAAACGTTGACAATATACGGAAAGAAATTTTTATTAGCCGCGAAACCTGTTTGCCCGCAGTTTGTACGCAGCCTAAGGCGCGAATGAACGCTATTCGATCAAGCTATGCCCGAGCAGCTCGCTTTCCATTCCGATCGAGAGGTTTTTCTCTTACCGTTCGAAGTTAAAATGTACAGGCTCTGGTATAAACTTCGGCTCTAATACGCGTTTGACTGGCACGCTTACTACGCGAGTAAAACCAGCTGAATGAAATTTAGTTTCCGTTCGAAGGATACTACTCCCGATGGATCGACGATATCGGAATACCGATTCACCGCGAAGGCTAAATTGCATCAATTTTTTCGCGACCAGTAAATGCAAACTTCATGTTTTCTTGTAATTTTCGTAATCACTTCGTATTATGACACACTGATATAATAAGTTCTAAAGCGAATATAATTGTTTCTTTTTTACGTCAAGTCGATTTTTCGAGTCGATGCAAACTTGAAAAATCAGATTCTATTTAATAATTAGATATTTAATAATTTGGGACAAAATCTTTTCTTTAAATTATTCGATTCAAGCTATTTACACGGCAAATATTTACCGTGAACACATTATATTAATCGAACACAATTATCGTAACCATATCCACATCACGTATATTATCTTGCACCGAGAGGAAAACACAGATCGTAAACTTCTATTAAAATCGACTAGAAATTTCGTATTTTCATTGTACATTCGATTGATATCACATTTGGAATCGCATTTGGAGAATAAACAATTTAAAGCCCGTTTTACGATGATCTTGTTAGCACGTTGACAAAATTCGAGACAAATCGGTGACCTGGATGTCGTGCGGTCTGCTTATTCCAGAGGGAGCCAGAGATCGCAAGAAGAGACGTGTTAGAGGAGAGAGGGTACAGAGAGCCGGCATAGGTATTCAGGCAAGCGAGCAAACAGCCTTAAGAAAGCAGGCGAACAGCCAGCCGGTAATATGGCGGGGGGTAAACGTAAGGGGCCCGTGCGGGAGCGTAAAGTGAGTTTTCGCTCGCGGCTGCTTTGCAATGCCAGGCAGTCGAGGTGAGGTGAATCGAGTCGAGTCGAGTCGAGTCGAGTCGAGTCGAATCGAGTCGAGCAGAACCGAGGCTCCTCAAGTCAGTCCGAGACGTGGCCCCGTCGCATCCTTCGCGGTTACTGTGGTAATCCTTGTGCACGACTACTACCTGTCGAAATCGAACAATCGTCGTAAAATCGTCGTAGTCTCGTCGCGGAGTCGATCGCTCGATAACGAATGAAATAACAACGTTCCGAAGAAGCGCCCCTTTGAATCCTCGTCAATCCGGTGGATCGTCGTAGTTTTCACCTATCGCGTGAATCAGTTTTGCTACACCGATTCGCTTGAAAAATTCTCCTCTTTTTGTTCAATCGACGATGACGTCGTCTTTGCGATGCGTCGACTGAGATCTATGTCTTTTTCGGTGCAGTGATTTTGTGTGTGCGTGACAGCAGAATCAGCTGGAAGCCCAACGGATATTCAACAGGTAGGAGGATCTCTGTTTTCTGAACTGATCTGATATTTTCACTCGACACTGCACACTGAATCTTTGCACCGTCGTCGAATCAAGCGCAAGGAGAATCGGAAATTAGCATGGAGAAAGACGAACCGAAAGTAAAAAGTAAAAAATTTGTCACTGAATAAAGTAAAAGAATTTGAAACGAAGGGATTGGCTCGAGGCAATTTAATTGATCGCTAACGCGGTTGATTTAAAGAGCTGCCATCGTTTCGACGTATCGTTTTCTTCATTTTTTAACGAACGCGTGCTCTTCCTGTATCATCCACCGTGCCGTATTTATATTCCTCCCCGTGTATTCTGCGGTAATATCGCGTGTATGGCGTAACAGCTCATTATACGTAGAACGCTGGTGAGAGGAAGTTTAATGGTCGGACCAGCGTCATCGGCGTTCCTCGCCTCCTCGTTTTTTCTTAATTATGCCTGAAGAAATTGCATCTCTCTGCATCATCTGCATGATTTTGCATAGGAAACACATCCGTTGGTCCTCCTACGTTCTGTTTACGTTCGCTATGTTCGTTTCTTTCTCGAATCGCTTCTTTTGCATCGTTTCCATCGCACGGCACGGTATATAACGCTACCGGATCGCGTAATATCCTCCCCGGTGAAAACGCAACGAGGCAGTGAGAACGAAACGCAAAACTGAATGGAACGAGCGTCCGATAGAACGAACCGTAGCTCGTTTTCTACGACACGTCAAGGAGAGTGGCAACCGGTGCGTTTAGTACTTATATAGATGCTCACCGCAGAACGCCGTAGTTTCGTTTATAATCTCATGGTTGTCCCGCGCGAATTTCTTTTCTCGCTCTCCCGCGAGAAATCTTGCATCAATGCTATCAACGCTATCTTTTTTTCTCCAGAGCTGGATAATAAAGTCTGATCCTTTCTATCTTTACGTTACATTTCAGTTACATTTCAGTTTACCACACTTCCGACACATTCTTTATTCGTTACTTTACTTTATTTTAATTTCGTTATTTCTTTATTTCTCTAGCGAATATAAATAAATAATTTCTTAATAATATTTGTTACGGATACGATTGGAAACATTCTTGCATTATTTGTTTATAGTCTACGTGTCATCGCATAAGTTTTTTGCACAGTGTTGGGAAGATCAAAGTGAAACAATGTGCGGTCGCGAAATCGTGTAGGAACGTAGAAGGTAAACGGAGGAATCCGAGAAAGTTTAGCTTGTGCAGCTTGTTAACTGCGCAGTTATCTTGCTAGGAAAAGTACTGTTTACGATTCTTCTTAATAAAAAGAAAATAACCATATCGGACGTTCTTTTCAGATTCTTTCCTATATTGTATAATATTCTAGCTTAGTCCGATCTTGGTAAAAATTACACTGTCTCTTATCATTTTCTTCGTTCGAAAAAATCATTATTCAAAAATGTTCTCCAATTATTATTGATAAGCATTCTCTCAAGATCACGCACGGGATCAATCGCAGCGGCGTTGTTCATTACGACAAGGACGACATCGGTGTTCGCTGGAATGTCAACACGTTTTTCACGAGCCGTCGAAGGTGGATCATTTTCTCCGCGTATATAGCTAGCTACCTTCTCGCCTCTCCTCTTTTAGTTTCATGGTTCGGCTCTTGCCTCGCATTCTTCTAACCCGTGGTTCTCGCTACACGAGTCGGAACTCCACGAGCGTTTCTACCGTTCGTCGACACTGATCGAAACGCTGGGCCATCGGTTGGAATGTCAATTAACTTCCCCTTACTCCTGTAGAAATTACGTTTCGAGACTCCCATCGGTGATAGATCGACCCTAGAAGGTGTGTTAAATTATTAGTCGGATTTTCTCGATTTTCAAAGCTGAAATTTCGACTATTCGGTGAAGTTTTTGCGGGTTTCAGATCTGAGATAGAGAACAAAGGTTAAATTTCACCGAACGTAGACGCGTGTACCATATGCGATTTGCAATTTCGTAATGAACGGTTGCTCGATAAAAAACAAGTGGAAGAGCGTGTCGCATCGGAGATTGCTCGGAGGATCGAGATTCCATAGAATGTCAGGTTTCCACGAGAGGAAAAAAAAATGCTTCGTATACTCTCTTCCCGCTCCTTGTTCCCCAGTATCGTATCCTCCCCCACTACCAGTGATCACTGCGAGTGATCGTTTGCGCCTTCCAGAGTAGAGGCTGTGTACTTCATCGATGAGGACGTGCTGAGACCACGTTGAGACCACGTTGAGACCACGTTCCTCAGAAGGAGATCCGCTTCTGGGTGTCGCAACGTGCGTAGCAACGGTTGTCGCAACCGTCTAGGAATATATTAATATTCATCAGCTTACACGTGCCCAATAGCTCGTCCCTCAATCGTTCTTCGTAACGTTCTTCGTAACGAATGACGTTTCGATGGTCTTCCTTTTCATAATTAATTTATATTATATTTCCCTGGAATTTTATTCTAAAATGCAGAAAAGGATCTATTGGAAATGTAACGAACGAGAAATCGTTTATCTTATCATTTGTTACTTTTCTGTCAAATTTCTCTCGTATTTGATCAATCTTCCGAGCCAGGATGAACGAAGGAAAGGTTATTACCTCGGTGTCGTCTAGTTTCGTGCACCACGCTCGACGGCCCGCTATAATTATTTCTTTCCACTTATCTCGATGTACACACACGTCCTTCGTCTTTGTCTTTTTCTTACTGGCTGACTGTCCGATTTCGCACTTCCTCCCTTTCCGTTTGCTCTGCTTGCTCTGCTTGCTCGCGAGCTTGAGCGGCCATTTTTTCACGCCTGTGCTTGTACTCGTCCTGTAACCTTCTTTAATTCAGCGTGCTTCCCTCGTCGCTTAACTGAAGGTTAACTGAAGTATCGTTATTCGGTGTATCACTTGTATGACGATGAATACAGAAAAACAACATATTCTACAAGGAGGTTTAGTACATACGAAGGACGCATAATATGAACCCTTAATTTGTAGATGTAACGACATAGTAAAAAAATAAACGTCGAACAGATTAAATGAAAAATGTTCTTTTAACGAGAAAAATGTCAACCATGTATCGAGTAGCAATGTATGCATCGCATAGTAATGCGCTTGATATTAACCGATCAGGTTGTGAAAGAACAAGTTTACGCGAGCTTCAAAAACTGGCCTTGACTTCGCACGTAGCTGCACACAACTGTTCCCATAACAGGCGTTAACTTTCAACGCTGTCTACGCGTTATAGAGCGAAACAACCGATAAAAAATGCGCCTGTGAAATGTCCTTTCTCGTTAGTAAAAGTGAAACGTCTCAGACCTGATAAACGAGCCAAGAAATTCCTCTTCTTACAGATAGTCGGCCTCATCGAGGCGGAAGGAGTAATCAACGAACGGTGCCCATGCCGAGCGTTAGGAAAAATCAGCTGGAGGGTCTTAGGAGTGCGAGAAGAGCATTCTCAGAGGGACAAGCCCCGTGGAATTCAACGAAATCGTCAAAGCTGTGGGCGTAACGCAACGTTCGAACCTGAAAATGTCATCGAAAACGTGTTCCGCGATTATGTTGAGACTGATCCTGTTGGTATTAACGGTGGTATCGTTCAGGGAAGTACAAGGACACGTTGCCTTGACTTTCCCGCGCGCGAGGAAGTACGACTTGGACTTTCTGGACAACGCCAGGACGCCTGGTCCATGCGGAATGCCTCGTGGTGAGTACATAGGACGTCGCAACGTTGGCTGGAACTTCCATTCGCTAAATTGCTGTGTGATGTAGTTAAAAACATAGAAAAGATGAATTTGTGAAACTCGAAACGGTGTGTTTGATGGTATTACCGACCCTCCGGGGGTAATGGAAAGAAGGGGTGAGTGGATTCTATGGGAAAACGACATTAACACCCAGATGTGTCCCGGTGGGGATAACTCGCTAATCTGATTCGAAGCGACTTTCACCAACCCAGCACGAAGCGAACTCGAACCTCGATGCCTGGCCATTACCTTCCATGTCTTGCCGCGCGTACACGTACTTTTTTTTCCACGGTGTCTCGCGTTAATACGAAAAATGGTTTTTCGTATTTTCGAACGATCGAAATCGTATCGCGCATGCGGTACTAAATCTCACGAGTCAGAAGTAATATTACGGTTACGGTTAACCCGAAAAGAAGAGTATTCGCGAGCTTTCTTTTCTAGAAAAGGGCAAACAGGCCGTTTACTTCCGGAAATTAATCTAATTGTACACTGCGCTACCGTCAATTACTTCCGGAATTCCAGGCTGGATACGATAAACACTGCTATAGATATTTATCTTGGCCCTCGGGTGAAACGTTGGACTGAATGAGAAACTTTAACTTTACTTACATATAAAATTCTTCGTATTCCTTCTTTTTTCCCGATAGATCCGATTCTCGTTGTATATGTATGTTTCCTGTGATTGTCATAAATAACTGCGTCTCGTTATCGTAATGTATATTTTTTTCATTGTTCCTGGACTCCCTCGGTTAATCGATGAGCCTGAGAAATTACAAGTTTCCGTTTCTCGGCGCAATTTAACGCTCGGCAAACTATCGTGAAATTTGTATAGAATGCACGCAATATTGCACAATACACGCGTTTTATGTTCCAGGCGATGTTAAAACTACTTTACTGTCTGGGAGTAATTTCAACGTCACGTGGCATCTGGCGTATCCTCATCGAGTAAGTAAATCTTCTTCTTCTTTGTGATCCCCAACACGGTTAATTACGTATAAGACACAATTAATAGATTGTAACGACTTTTACTTGAACGATAATTTAATTGCGTTGAGTTTCCGTCGAGTCAGTGGTTAAGAAAAAGAAGAAGCTGTATGCACGTAAACATGTGTGGGGGGAAAAAAGGCTAGTGCCGGTGTTTACATACTAAGAGCTGGATAAAATAGAAGCGTTCGCGTCGAACTTTCGATGAAATAAGAGTTAGTAGCTAAAAATAAAAAGTCATAGCGCAGTCGGAACTAGCCACAAGTGATCGTGAAAGACACGACGAATTTGTCCGCACGTGGTCTATAAGGAAAGGGAAAGAAAAGGGGCAGAGAGGCTGAAGCCAGCCTGCGCATACGCGCGTCGTCGCTCAAGGTGACGTTCGTTGAATAATTCAGGAGCGAAGCTCGGCATGCGTTTCGCGGTGCTTCGCGTACCTTACGTATAGATAGGTAGGTCGGAAAGAAGGTGGCAAGGGATATGTACACGGGAGAGCAGCTTATAGTTGGTGAAACACATCGGTATGTCGGGTACCGTAATTCCGTTGTCAATTCTTTCATTTGGAATTTACTCTCTACTTGCATTCGATTATTCTTTTCTCTAGACGGCGCAGGGATAAACTTAAATAATAACACTAGAACCGATGCAGGTGTGTACCGTGCGAGGCAGTACCATTTCGCAAGACACCGCCTCTTCCCTTTCTCATTCCCCTTTCGAGTAGAGTAGCGTAATCGTGCACCGTTGGAAAATATTTACAGACTTTCTCGCGTGAATTTTCAAAGGGGAACTGTAACTAATTATCGGCAGTGTTTTCAGGTTATTCAGGGCGGAAGGATAAGAGTTGAGTTAACCTAACCAATAACAACGTTCGTTGAGGTGTCGAGCTGACGGCATCGGCAATCATTGAATTAACGTTACCCGTTGCGAGACAATGATCTCCGGCGACGACATCCCATTCTTGCTATTTCCAATTCGCTGAACGTTTCATAAAACTAGCAGTTTCGTAACGTTAGAATTGCGAGTCAGTCTAGAGAAAGCGTTAACCAAAGCTACAGTCTACGATATCTTTTTTTTAGCGTAACCGATGAAATGAAAGGCCGGTTTCTATGTCATGGATTCGCGATAAGCCCGCTCGATACCGCTATCCACGCGCGATCGATGTCTCAACGTCCTCTTCACCGTTTCTCGCTTCCGATGCAAACACTCTGAAACAAACACTTGTCATTTTGAACAGTTACCCGATCTTGTATATTTTTTTTTTAGGGAGGATTTCGTTTGCAAATTTTAGATGCTCTCGACAGACCACTAGTTGATCTAACTCCTGTGACTAAAAACAGCGAATTCGTAGAAGACGATGCCACGTAAGTAGAGAACGTGTTACATTTTATTTTAAATTTCACGGTTTTTTTTACCTCTAACAATTATTACATTTCAGGGCACAGAATTATGCCGTTCAGTTACCACAGAATTTCACGTGTACAGATTGCACGATTCGACTTCTTCGGGAAGCTGAAGAATGGGGCCCGAGTTACAGATTTTGGTCTTGCGCCGATATTGACGTAAGTATTCCGTAACGCAATAATATAATAATAATAAAAGATCGATACAGTATCTTTAGATACCTTATAATTTATGTTCGTTAGATCATCGACAGAAAAGCGTACAGAGAAGATTGCAGCGGTCACGGCCGATACCTGTTAGGTCGGTGTAGATGCGACCGACTATATCATGGTACAAGGTGTGAATTTAAGCAGGAATGTCTGGACGACTCTGATTGTGGTATTCAGGGCACGTGCATTGACAATGGTGGCACGACCGTGCCCACCAAGCACTGCTATTGCAATATCGGCTGGTTCGGGCCGGGTTGTGCAAAGAGTTAGTGTTATCGAAACATAATTTGATCAGTTTTCCAAACCAAAAATTCATATGACGACATTTACTAAAGCGAAGAAGGGCTATATTGTATAATATCGTTCCTTCGAATGTGCAAACAGTTAAACAGAGAGAGAGAGAGAGAAAAGAAATTACTATAATTTGTAACAGAATGTTTCAATGTTATTTATATCGCTGATCTTTAGGATCTCCAATTAAAACTATCGACCTGGAGCTGGGCGTTTATACCGTGAAGAAGTTCTCGGACAATTTCACATTCTATTGGCGAATACTGAAGGAGAGTAAAGAATTGGAAGGCGTTATGGTGGTAAACAGCACAAGCTGGGTTGGTATTGGCTGGCGTCCAAGTGATCTGACTCCGGTTTGCCGTTCCTTCCCCGACATTCAAGAACGTCCAACGGGCGAACCGCTTCCGCAACCGGAACCAAAAGCAGAACCGGAACCAAAAGCAGAACCGGAACCACGACCAGAGTTTGAATCAAAAACCATACCAAAAGCGGAACCTGAACCCGTGTCGGAGCCCGTGTCGGAGCCCGTGTCGGAGCCGGAGCCCGAGCCCGAACCCGAACCCGAGGCTGAAACTGAAAAGTCTGGTACTAAGAGAAGATCGGCTAAAACTCACGATGTTGCTTCGACTCCTCGATCCGATCCGGTCGATGTAACCGTGCAAACTAGCGTAACTTATCGCGTTAGCGCGAAACAAGGTAACAATCTGTACTTGCATATATTTAAATTTCTTAAAATTCATTTTTATATTATTACTATGTATAATGTTAATTGGCATTTTACATGCATACATGCATAGGCCGTAAAAGAAGATCGCCAGCGTCTACGGGAGCATCTGAAAATGGTATGTAACCACAATATATATATATATAAGACCACACGCTTCCTGTATTTACATAGCGGCAACGTGTAGTACGCTTCCCGATAAGTAGTAGAATACTTGGTGGTCCCTTCTTCGTTTTATTTGAATCACTACGCACATAAGGTGGTGGTCTGTAAAAAATAAACAGTAGGTAGTTGGCACGACGATCGATGCTTTGTTGCACAGGGGAACCCGTGGCCGAGCCGAACATTGTCGACAACACCAACACCACGCCCGAATCCATATCAGAACCAGAACTTCCTCCTCCTTCTCCTCCTCCTCCTCCTAGTTCAGAGCTAATGCCAAAGTCGTACCCCGAACCAAAACCCGAAACAGAAGTTACTAAGCCGGAACCAAATGCAGAAACAGAATCAAGATCCCAAGCGGAACCCACCAACCCTGAAACAGAACCCAAATCCGAACCAGAACCCGAATCCGAATCCAAGTTAGAACCTAGTTCAGAACCGAAGGCGGAATCTGAGCCAGACCCTAAGTCAGAACCAGAATCAAAGTCCGAGCCGGAACCTAGTTCCGAACCGGAGCCAAAGTCTGAACCGGAGCCCAAATCAGAACCGGAACCGATATCAAAATCGACCATGGAGCCAGAGCCTGTTTCGGGTCCCAAGTCGAGCGCAACGAAAGGTAAAAAGCTGAAGAGGTGATTCGAATGCTTGTTTTTCCTCGTACATACTGCACGGGCTTTATGATGACGTTGCCGTTGATTTACACCTTAGGCTCTGTATCGGGTCTACGTTATTCGAAAAGGATAAAAACAGGTTATAGAACTAGTCTTATTACTTCTTGTAATTTTGTTTGATACAAACGTACACTCGATAATTAAATGACTCGTAGTGTTTTCGGTACTTGTACACAGTAGGAGTGTGTAGTCCTCGGCAACTTGATAGACTAAAGTTAATCATGCTAATTAAACCTAAAAGTATAGATAAAAATTATTTAGCGTGACAGTAGCTGTTGTAGTATATGAAAAAATAATTTAAATTTAAGTTGATAACGCCTTCGCGAAATCAGTAACATTATCGATGACTAACATACTTTATTTATACATGTATATCTAAGCGGAACATGTAGGATATGAATATTTTTGTATTATCGACTTCTATTTATCTTGGTACTAGCTTTTCTTATTGCTTTCACATAATGTCCCAACAATTATCGTGTAAATAACGCGGTGCAACTACGCTTGCACTTTAAAGAGCACTGTGAAATGGAATTCCAGCAAATTTTTCTACATTTTATGATCAATGTGTTATTATCGTAGATTTAAATGTTACGTCATAGAACTTTTCCTATCATAATCACAATGATTTAATATCGAATCATTTTAATCTAATCTCATGTTTCACAATCAAAGCTGTCTTACCTGGAGCGCACAAATATACACCAAAACACGACTTCAACCCCATGGATTGTACCGACATCATAATCGGGTCAGCACGAGGCAATAACCATAGGATTGGCGACTATTACACCAGAGATAGGTCTACACCAAGAAAAGACGAATATTGGGGTGGAAGGGATACCTTAACCGCTGCCCTAGGCTATGAACGCGATGGCGTTACAACGATACTTTTCAGAAGAAAGTTAGCAGCGAACGAACCAACTGATCACGAAATTATTGATGCTAATATGCAGGTGATATGGGCTAAAGGTCAAGAACCAGGGAATTATATTCACCATCCACCGAGTGGTATCGAAAAGGCTAAGGTCGGTGTCAAAGACTTCTACAAGGCTGACGAACTTAAGTATCATGGACATAAGGAACAGAGAGGAACTGTTATTCTTAATTTCTTTGGTAAGTGAATAAAAATATTTCTTCTTTAACAGATGATACATATTGTCATCAGCGACGACACCGCATAAATAGAGATTTGAGTTCATTGGTAATTTGTAAATTAATTGGTAAATTAATATTTTCAGATGAAAAGAATAGACAAGAGGTGGGAAGCGAAGGTGATGTGACAACGCCAGCTGCAAACTGTAAAGGTGAATGGCATTATCCGAGGCACTGTTCGCTTGAAAATGGTACCTGTGAATATTCTATTCAGTGGAACTACAAAGAACGAAAGGTAGTTCCTTATAAATGCTAAACATTTTTCTTATTTGTTATTCTATTTTTCTGCAAGGTGTAATTCTTCCGTACATTCTTATAGGATCAGTTATCCTTTGTTATTTCCACTACCAACATCAATACTTGGACTGGGGTTGGATTTTCCAATGATGGCAAAATGGTACGCCATAATATAAAGTTTCATTTATAAACTTTATTTATTTTAATTAGTTCAATGTAGTTTTTGTAATGTTAATTAACCACTCAAGGTTACCGAACACAATTTATTATTATGATACTTCTTTCATTTCGCGACAAAATTTCTGATGGAAAACAGTGTGAGATCGATTCTCTTCTTTTCGTTATCAGACACAAACAGACGCAATATTGGGTTGGGTCGACGATAAATCGGGTCGAGCGTTTCTCATGGACACTTGGATCAGCGGATACAATGCCCCGTTGCTCGATCCATCTCAAGATATCTACAATACTGGTGGCAGTAAAGTAGACGGTGTAACAACGCTCAAGTTCTCGCGAAAACGAGTAACAAAAGATAATAGAGATCTCTCTTTCACGGACGATCATTGCTTGTACATGATGTACCCAGTCAAGGGAGGTATTTTCAATGCTGTCAACAAGAAGATACGAAAACACGACACTGTTCCTGTAGTCTCCGCTGAGAGGATATGCATAAAGTCTTGCGGACTTGAAGGTTGTCTCTTTGTTATAATACAACACTTTTTTAATAAGAATACAAAAAGAATACAAAAAGACATTTATTACAAAAAAAATGATTTCTCTCATCTTTTTACTTCGTTTGCTTTTCAGAACTTGAGGATATTACAACACCAGCCCCTCCAAGATTACATTATGACGTTGAGGTGAAACTGATAAATCTGGGTGATGGATTTACAGCGCCTACTCCCGGTAGTCCTGACTTCGAGACTGTTTCAAACAGTATATCCGATAGCTTTGGTCCGGTTTTTGATAAACTGCCAGGCTATTATCAGGTCCGCCTCAATGAATTACAAAAGTAAATATCTAATTACAGGTAACTGTTTACTCGATTACTCGCAAATGTATTAATCAACATTTAAACTATTGTATTTAGGGATGATGAACAGAATGGTGTTATTGTACGTATGGATCTGATCTTAGATAAAAATGAAATCAAAGGTAGATCGTTGAAACCGCTAGACACCAGCGCAGCCGTGGAAAAGGCATTAAAGGAAGTTCTGGTTAACGGAAAAGTTGGTGCATTAAGCGTGGACCCGCAATACTTGGTCGTTAGAGCTCCTCGAGGTATATAAACATTTTTCATCCAGTATTAGCAAACAAATTAGCAAAAGGTGTTCAAGTATTATAATATTATAGCAATTTTCCTAAATTTAATTTTCCTTATACCTAAATGTTTAATTTTCAAGGATATCCACCCCAATTTTGGCGAATAATTAACAACTTTTTATTTTTTTATAATGTTATGTTTAATTGTATACCATATGATTCCCCACAAGAATCGAGAGGAATACTACCGTTACAACAAACTTAACAAAGCGAGGTTATTATTAGTGACAAGCTAACAGCCTGTTCGTGTACAGTTACTAACCCTAATATTCGTACAACAGTACAATTTTATTTCTAGGCTTTATATCTTAAGTAAATATGCAAAGAATAATTAATTTATAAATACTAAAAATAAAGAAGCCACCGGTTTCTATTAAAAGGAAAAGTTTGATGTCAGAAATTTATTCGGATTATTTAAATCATAAAATTAAAATATGTAGTTTCTTTTTTCATTCTTTTTTATGATTTATTGTTTTTTATAAATTTTTACCGCAATGATCATACTTTTGTAAGAAATTGTTTTTTCAGTTTAACAATCTAAAGTTATTACCACTCGTGCGATATCAAATTTTTCTTCTTTAATTTTTGATTTTTCTTCTAATACTTAAATGACACGATACATACTTGATGAATTATCTGCTTTCTTTTCATTTTTGGCATTTACATTCTATACTGTATTGGCCTGTAATACATTTTTGTTGTTTGTTGCATATTTACTCAAAATAAAACCTGAAATTATAATATTTGTTACCGAATATTAATGTGTGCAACTATATATTTTCAATTCTATATGGTATGTATATTCGTGAAATGTTACGTCATGTATGTAAGGCATCCATCCAAATTGGACATATTTTTTGTTTTGGTCGCCAGTAAATGATTTGGGTGGAGAAGACACGGACGATGAATCGTCATTTACGTCGGATCTGTTTCTCGATGCAACAAAGTTATATATCGTTGTCGGGTGCGTTGGTGCATTGCTTGCTCTTGCTTTACTGCAAGCAAGTTGTACCCTCTACAGATCATCAAGAAGGCGGGCAACAAAGGTATTACCTACCTATATTTATCACATTTTATATACCTGAACGTTTTTCTTTTCTCTATTTTTTTACATAACTTCTTTGTTTTGCTATTTTCTGTTCACACCCTAATTGCTTCTCTCTTTGTATTGTCTATGCATCTAACTCTGTTGTGGTTAAATTATAGCCTAGAGCCATACCATACCAGTTTTCATCCTGTGCGTAGTTACGTCTGTAAAGAGTAAACTTGCTTATTACTTATTTAATCGAGTCTTCGCAAGCTTTAAAACTCTTATGCAACTTGTATTAAAAGTCATATGTTCTTTATCAATGGAATTTTATTTAGCAGTTCAGAAAGAGCAGTGTTGTGCATCCGTTATATATAAGTAATGAAAGAAAAAAGATACCTTTGTTTGAGCAACTTCCTCTTTAATGTTTACACATTGGAACAGTAGAATGGAAGTTGCGCGAGTGACTAGAAACGCATGAATAGTTGACTAAAAAAACCCCTTTTTTCCTTTTACTGTAGTTGAAAAATGTTGATACTAGATATTAGCGTCACTTTCTCTATTGCTCCTCTCTAATGAACTCGAAACGATCTTCTGCTTCGCTTGTGTTGCATGACCCGCGCTCTTCGCGACCATCACGGTGTAAAGAGGGTGTACTCGCTGCCTCTGGCTTCTTGCGACGCGCCCAACCCAATTCATCGCACGAACGCGACGCGGTATCATCGACAAAACGGCGATCATCATCATCATCATCATCATCGTCAATATCATCATCATCATCACCACCATCTTCGGCATCATCACCAACACGCTCCGTATGAAATGCATCGCCCTAATCCCAGCTGGTAGAACTTCACATTCGGTGCACGATTGGCGCGCTAATTATTACTCGTCGTACGTTTGTTTGCTCACTAATTCAGGTATTTCATACTGGTAGTCATTTCTTGCTTTCTCTTCTCTCTTCCTCTATCACAAATATACTCACAAGAATGGTAGTTATAAAAAGTACAACACCCAATAAAATCTTGACAAACAAATTCATTAAAAGTGAATGTTTGTTCCAATCTTTGTTTGAACAACGTTGTTTTACCTACAAAAACGACGAACGTTTTAATAACAACGATAACAATAACTTATTGCAGGATCAACTGATCGCCAGTAACGCGTGGAAAGATTACGCCTCAGGTGCGAACACTAATTTCGCTTTCGATGCGTTTGAAACAGAAGAAAAAGCTCCACCTCCACCAGTCTCTAGTTTACCACGTCCTAGAGAGGTGACCGGAAACGGACTGGGTACGGATACTGTAGAGGGACCCAATAGGGTGGTGGGACCACGAGCAACGTATAGTTTACCACGTGCGCCAGGCACAAGACACACAGCACCTATTCAACCCGGTTATTATACGCAAGATCGCAGGGATCTTTACCAACGATCGAAGAACAATATGCACAATCCGACAACTGGAGGGGTGTCAACTCAGCCGAACCAACCTGACTTCTATTTCATGCCCAGCCAACGTAAATACAGTGGCGAGGTCGTGCGTGTGTACGTGGATTATGGAAGTCAGGCGCCAAAATAATCGACAAAACCATATTCGAACCAGTATTGCCAGAAGAAATCTCAACTATAGGGACTGCGCAGTCAGGAAGGTCCCTATATATTATAGAGGCTTAGGAAGATTACATGATATTGTTATATGTTTTAAACTTATCTTCCTGCTACCCCCTACATCTGTATGCCTGATATTGATCCTGCTTCTACATCAAAACGCGCTGATCTCTACATGGACACACTTCGTCCATACATCTGGCATCACTGATTGGGACTTTACAAGTGAACAATAAGAAAACACATCAGTGACAGTGCTGCCCACTTCTCTGCTTTCTTCCTTCGATCGCGAATTCCAACGATGGACGATTAATATACCTCGCTTCAGTGAAGCGACACTGTACATAAAACACGTTTAGTGGACCTGAAGAAAACGAGACCTTGAAACGAGACCTCCCTCCCTCCGGTGCTTATCTCATAATTATATTCCGGTTTTATTTGTTTATGGATTGTTATTCTATTATTTCTTTCTTTTGTTAACCTAATTTTTGCTCGACCGCTCACAAGCGTCGAACTTGGGGGTAACACGTACGGTTTCGTTTAATGGAAGTACGCAGAAGTGGCGCTTACGACCAAAGAAATTATCGATAAGACGCGCTCGATGCGTGGCTCTGTACAATAGCGCGTGGAGAAAAAAATAACGCAGCACAATATCACTGTAACCCTCGATGCGTGGCCCGGTACGTGTAGAATCAGTGTCCAGGCCGACCCTGTGCGCTATTACACAGTAACATTTTACACATTGTACTTACAAGCAAACATGGACGTTTGAGCAATAAAAACGTTTGTACATTTTTCTATTCTAACGTTCGCTTTTCCTTTCAAAATCAAATTATACTTTCTACATATCGTATTAATTTTGATAAAACAAATGAAGACACAGTTTTATGCTGTTGTTTTGTATAATTGTAAAGTCATAATATTCTTGAGTCATCTATTATTCAATTATTTACTAAAATGGAGCTAGAACTAAAATGATTGAAATGTGAAGTTTTCTATTTGCAAAAAGAAAATGTTTTAAATGAAATTAAACGTGTCTTTGAATAAAATATACAGAGAGAGAGAGAGAGAGAGAGAGAGAGAGAGAGAGAGAGAGAGAGAGAGAGAATCTGTCGTCTATAGAGCGTTAAAATGTAGCATACTACTATACGTATACCTTTCGATTTATGACTGCCGCAACTCGCTGATAATAAGTCATATATGTTTTCATTCAAGGCAGGGAGTAAAAAAATGCGAATTCATGACTGTAATAATTGTCCTAGTAATGTCAATAATAGTGCTGATAATGATGATGATGATGATAAGACAGCAATATTAAAAATAACATTGAAAGTATATGTACAAGACGCAGCAAACACCTGCAAAAAAAGGATTTTCATCAAGTACCTAAATTTCTTTTTACGTTTATCATTAAATGGATTATTATAGAAATTATAATACTTACAATGATGATACTCTTATCGATAAAACAATAATCGTGTTGGTATGGATTGTAAATTATTGCAATAATGGTAAAATTAACGATAATACTTGTAATAATCATAATAACGATAGTAGTAGCAATAGTAACGATGGCAATAATGTTACATTATTAATATTACATTAACATCGTTAATAACGACGTTGCGAGAAAAACAATGACTTCCGACATATTCTCCTCATGAGCGATGGAATATTTAAGATCAATATAATTCATTGATCGATTAAAAATAATAATACAATTATAATAAGGCGATGTTACCAGGTAAGCTTGTTTTTAAATATACCTCTGATAGTTTGGTGTATTCGGAAGCCAATTATAGCACGCATTGCGTCCTCTTGATCCTGTTATTATATAACTAGCATCGAGCACATATTTTCGATCCTACTGTAAAATTTTGTTCATCTCTTCGGTCATACGGTGCGAAGTATGAGAAACAGGGGCCTACACGCTCTGAATCACGTACGAGACATACCCACCAAGAAGCATGGACGTAGAACAATGAATTTATATTCTATAGTACGAGAAGTAGTATTAATAAATGCGCCTTGTACGAAATATATATGTATACGTAAATATCTATTCGTGCAAGCAATAAATATAATAGAAACGAATTTTCGATTCATCCCCGTCCAGATTTACTTTTAGCGGGTATGTACCGTTTCATCTAAATCATCCTTTATTATTATTTTTTTTATTTTTCCTTCTTTTCGTCACTATCGCATTCTTTCACACAAGCATATGCAAATATGCACGAACGCACGCATATATATATTTAGATTTTACTCTCTCGCCCTTTTCATTCTGCCTTTCTTTCCCTTCTCACTTTTGCTTTTTCTACATCCCACCTTTTCCTATGCTTTCTTACATACTCTCAACATTTTATACATACACACAACGCGTAAGATCAGCAGCACAAATTTTCCTTTCATTTTTTTTTCTGTTTTTCTATTTTCTTTATTCTCGACTGTTGATCAAAGCAGTGTTGTAAGAGAGTATGGACAGGCGAACATCTGATAAATAGAGTGAACACGATAGTAAGGCTTAATTTAAGTTTGTTAGTAAATTGTAATTTCGCGCGCGCTAACAATTTCTGTGCACAGACATGCTTGGTTTTGCACGCAGGTATTGTACTCGAACAAATGGGGGCCCGTGGCTGGTCTCACTTTTTGATGAGCGTATCCTGCATCCACTTATAACATTATATCGTTTCATTCTCTCTACTATTTCTTTTATCCTTATATACTCGTGTTTTCCCTTTAAACAGCGTCTTTCTCTTTTTTCTTTGCGGAATTGTTTTTTTCTATTTCATCCCGCTACCTGTTTTTCTCCTAACAACTATCTATATTGTCATTCCGGCAGATGCCACACGATCGTTCCCCCACATACGTTCCACTATCCTGCATCGCTCTCGTTCATCCGCCACTTACTCTTCGCCAATTCACTTTCTCTGTCTGACGTCTGAATCCTTGTTGGGCGTTGGTTTACTGCAAAACGAAACAACAATGATTATCAAATCGTGGACGACGGTACACGAATACGATTGATCACAAGCATGAATAATTATGCACAAAGAAACAGGATATGACGTGATGCGATCGATATCATATGTAACAATGTATTATCATGTATACAAAATGTTTAAAAAAATAGCAAAACACATGATGAACTCGGAGAATATTAAAAAACGGAATTACTTCGTGTTTATGAAGAAGAGTAGATGTTTTTCAATATCTAATAATGAGCCGCAATATTTTCTTTCCATTCATAGCAAATACTGAATGACCGTGAAAATTAGGCAGAGGAACATATTAAATTCTAGTAAGAAGTACCAATGTTTAATTAAAGTACATTGGTACAACATTTCCGCTACTACTTATCGTAAAAAATTTTACCCATATCGATAAAAACTGTCCATGCCTGCTCTGATAGACGTAATCTGTAAGTTTGACCATCTATACATAAAATAATCTGTAGAAAAATTGTAAACACAGTCTAACAAAGATTCAACTAAATAGGCTTGCTCCTTTTTTAGAACTAGATTTGTTTTACGCCAATGTTTCTTTACTTTCGCAGTATTCTGATTTGCAGAAACGCCAGTAAAGCTAAAAGCGACCGTTCGACTTCATCGGAAAAGATCTAAAGCAAAAGCAGGACAGGCTCGATCGTACTGGGGCAGAAAAATGATGTGGTTCATTGGAAAAGGAGTGGAGGAATTGCTTGGTCCTGTAACCTGAAAATTCCGATGTCGATGATATGACAGACGGATCGGCAGGAAGATCAGATGGTGGGAGGGGTCCGCGTAAAGGAATATAGTATTCCAATCTGGCATTTCTACTCCTACTTGGTTCTCTATGTACACATAAGTTTCAAACAACATTTATGAAACGAACACATTAATTTAAACTTGAAACTAAATGAGAATTAACCTTTTGAGTGCTCAATTACTTACTAATCAAATATAGTAAAAAGAGTTCACTTTTTTAATTACTTAAATTGTTTGTATTTGCTATAAATAGCCTGAACACATGTTTTACGAGCAAAACACTCAACGGGTTAATACAAAAAATAGTATGTAAAAATCGAGCAATACGTACGTATCGGGGCTCTGATCGGTATCAGATTCTTCGAGTTCAGCCTTGTTTCGTTTCTTCTCGTACACAAGAATGATGGCGCACAGAACAACGACCTCGGCACAGATACCTAAGAAGGGCCAGAGTGCGGCCAGCTTGTCTTTCACCCTGAGTAGTGTTTTGGCATCTGCTGTGTTATTAGAATCGGACCAGTTGTAGGACACCCTACAAAAGATCTCGCCACGATCATTTATTTCGATGTTTTCGACCGTTAAGACAGCGCCGTAGATGCCCCTTTCGTGGTCCCATCCGAGTTTAACGCGGCCGCTGCTACGCGTGTAATTCTGGTCTCCAAATGTCCATGCTACTTTGATACCGGGACTCTGCTTGCCAGCGCATGTCAAATGCAGTTTCTCGCCTTCAACTACGCTTGTCGATTTAGGCATGTACGCCGTGGGTTTCTCTGTAAATGGCGAAGATACTTTCTATTGAGATATAATTCACATAAAACAGTCAGTTTAAAAACAAACAACTATTTTGTGCATATAATACATGCGATAAAAATAATTTCTTAGAATGTTTGAAGTTTCGAAAGTTCTATGTTATGAAGAGATTAAAGAGAAATATGTATAACTTATGCCAAAACAGCATTTTTAATAATATATAAAAAAGCAATTTAGAAAGTTAAATCATGTAATAATTCATATTTCCCGGTATACTTACGTAAAATCCTGTATTCTGTAGAGGTGTTGTTTCCTTTACAAGTGTAATTTCCGTACAATTCATCAATGTCTTTGAGAAGCACCAAGATGCTTGTTTCGTTTTCCAGCTTATAAAAGTCCTCCTTACCGGACAGAACCGTTTGAATCGGACTATTTTCCTTGAACCATTGCACTTTCTCTCCAACAGTTTTGTTGCACTCCAATTTTAATGGAACATTGCCAGTAAGCACTTGTATCTTGATGTCTGTGTAAAAGAAAGCATACATTACGATTACTCTTTACATCTGTCTACTTAACAGCACAACACACAAACAGTTTTAATTATCTCGTCATTGATCATTTCTATTATAACTGCCACAATTTTTATCCTTTGCTTCGAATTTTGTCCAATGTAATTCAAACTGTCTATTTGTCTCAAATTTAGTTTCCCTAGCACGCACCAAATTCAAATATCTGACTAAATTTTCAATTTGTATTCAGTCTTCCAGTCATTCGTCCTGAATGTTCAAGTCGAAAATCTGTTATCTGCTCACCTTAGTAATAATATTACGAACGTTAGCAACATATCAACATACACATTTCATTAACCCTGAACTATGGAATTACCCGGAATCTGTTCGATTTCAAAATGTTCTAATTTTTAAAGAAATAAAATGGAAGTATTATTACTTAACAATGATGAAAATAATTGAAGAAGAAGGCATTGACCAACTAATTGTATTAATTTTTCGC
Source organism: Xylocopa violacea (assembly GCA_963969225.1). NCBI lineage: Eukaryota > Metazoa > Arthropoda > Insecta > Hymenoptera > Apidae > Xylocopa > Xylocopa violacea. The sequence continues at coordinate 14,618,128 of CAXAJV010000005.1, read as the reverse complement.
GTACCATCACGCAAGCTGTTACTGTACCGAACAAGACAATCACATCGTGCGATCGTCATTTGATCAGTAAAACAGCAAACATTAATGGTGAAAACACATTGGAAAAAATATTTGCAAACCGAATACCTTCTCAATGCTTATTTTTATTTAACATGTAAGTATAAATAAGTTTGCGCATTTTTTAAGCATGAATTATTTTAAGCATAATTTAGGATAGCAGAAAACATTGATTCTGTCACGTTAATAATCGTCCAATAGGAAGTAGTTACATCTAGATAATTCTGTATCTATAGCTTCAAATAAAACCATTACTTATTACATCCGTTTACGTTACTGTAGCTGAATCAATAACTTCAATTCTATACAAGTATTTCTATTCAATTCTACTTCTTTCCTCTTCTTTGATTCATTGATTATTCGTCATTCGAAAGCTCTTTCAAAATATATCTTTTACTTGTAATTATTGTCGAAATAATACAACAGAGTATTGATGTTATTGTAGACATATGTAATGTACATTTCAACTGCGTATGTGTACAGTGACCGAACAAAATATTCATCGTGATAACATCGTTTCGTGAGCAATTTCAAATGAGACACTCCTGTGAGACATTGTAATTTGCATTTTGATCGGAAACTACGTTCCTGTAAACTATTCTAAAAAAAGAAGAAAAAAAAACCGTATTTTTATTTCAGTCTTTAAACGCGCATTGTATGAATACATTTTTCGGTCAATGCGATAATGCGACTATATCAATGTTGGTCCGATGCGCTGTGCTGTCAAGTAGGTAACATCCCCTATTCTTTATCTGTAACAAAAACACTGTATATTACAACCTGTGTAAATTTAAAAAACCAACATCTCACAAATATGTCTAATGATTTAACAATTTTCATTTAATAGATAAAAATAATTTTAACGATAAAAGGAGCGTGAAAAAATTCGAGCGTTTGAAAGAATAAAATTTTTTAATTGTACTTTAATTTTATAGTTTATATTCTTCAAACCTTATATTAGAATTATGCTTATATAACGTACTGTTCGATATTCCTCTAACTATTCAAGATTCCACTTTTCTTATCTTTAATATTGTTCTTATCAGAAGAGACCAGGCTGTCGTTATCTTTCGAATGTATAACAAAAGCATGAGAATGGTGGATAACGTATTCTTCGATACACACAAATGTTTGGTAATACTTATTTTATAAAAAGAAAAAAAAAAGAAATTGACTTCACATACACTTTGCACACGTAGCTATTTAAAATTGAAAATTACTAATAAAAAAAACTCTTGTAAAAGAACTCTAAATTTTCAAGCAAAAACTGTACTATATGTATAACATAGTAGTTCTACGAAACAACAACTAATCTATGTAATTGCTTGTTTATCCTTTAAACAGTTCCAAGAACCTCTAGATGCTATTAATTTCAGGAGCAGCATACGTATTACCATATTGAGTAGGAATTGGAAATAAAATCAACTGTAAGAATGAAACGACGGATTCAAGGCTCCAGAATGTTTCTTTACTCAGGAGGGAATATATGTATGTATGTTAACTCGCTGCGATAAGAGTTGCAAACAAATAGCTGCAGTGGTATAAACAGGCAGCAGGCGACTGTAACATGAATTACATCACAGAATACATTTCTGAAACATGTCCTCGAAACATACAAGAAATGTAAGTACGAATGTATAATCGAAAGAAATGCTTTTCGATTAGTCAAAAACGATTATTATCAACAAATTTCATTCTCTGAATACAATCAGTGAGCATTAACAGATCCGGAATAAAAATTAATCGTAGCTAATTACCGTTTACGTTTGCGTAATTTATTTACTAAAACGAACGTTGAAGCTGATAACTCGTGCGTCATCAGAAGCAAAATGTAGTAATACTTTTACCGTACAATAGAACGGTAATAACAAATAGTCCCCGTGAAAAAATTTAATTAGGTGCGTAAGCAATGGATTTTCATATGAGTTGATAAATGACAAACACAGATCAATGATGCTTATTGGTAATATGATTCCATAATTTGTTATAAAACAAATTAAATTTTTCTGCTACAAAACTTTCATTGTTTTATGAAGGTTATCATAGAATAACAATAGTTTCATTCTGTTCGAAAGTGTTAATAAGATGGAAAATATACGTAAATGTGAAAATAATAATATAAATAGTACGTATGCGGATGATCATCCTTAATTTTTAATTATAATTTTAATATTGAGATAGCAGAAATATTTGAGCTGACAAAATTAAGTGTGAAATAACCTTTACGATCTCACATAAAACTTTCCGCAACTCTCAACTTCAACATTCCAAAATATATAAAATTTACCATGCAACAAGATTCATATAAACACCTACACATTGTCTGCAGAATGCATGCGAACGATAACCGATTACTATACCGAATACACGCTCAGACAGCAGATACCGAAAGCAATCAAATCATATATGTAAATAAAGAAAACAGTATATTGTTAATAAACGGCATAAAAATAATATAAAATGTACGTAGAGGGAAGTTTACCAACCGTAATATATCGTAAGACGGAAGCCATCGTCGCTATTCTGGGTGCACTTGTAGTCACCTTCGTGACTGTCGGTGGCATACGACGACCGAAGGACGCTCGTACCGGTGCCCTTCGTCGTTACGACCGTCAGCTGACCGCTCGCAAGCTCCGGCTCGAGCGATTGCCCGTTCCTGGTCCATCTGATCGGTTCGTCCGGCTGCAGGCTGCTACATTCGATCGACCATGCCTGACCCTCGTGTACCGTCGTCGATCCCTTGTACGTTACTTTATCGGGAAGAATATACGAGCACTACATCAAGAGGTGTACAACGACTACCACCCAATAATAATGATTGTATAGAGGCGTTTCATTTCTACGAGGACTAGAAGTCACGAGTGTGCTGTTTTTCAAAAGATAATCATTGCGCTACTGTGCTACAGAGATGTTACGAGTGTCACAGAGTACGTTAGATGATGACTCGAACTGTGCAATTATGCTATACGATAACCAAGATTTTTTTTTTTAGAAATACCTATGACAACATCCTATAGATTAATTGCCTAATTAATAGATATTGCAATAACTCGTGTATTTCTAATCTTTTTGATACAGTCACAATTACCACGATCAAAACTACCATATAACTCTTGATTACTGCTGTTTAGACTCAAGCAGGAAACGATTTTAAGAGGCTAGAGAGGAGGTTAGGTGTGCAAAAAAAACCTTACCTAAAAGTAACAGGTATATAGCATTACAGATAAGAATAGCAAAAATAATAGTGGCTTTATCATTTTCCTTCTCCTTCGTTAATATAAAATAGAAGTTTAATCGATCGACACTGCAGCAGAGACTCGAAACCAGCCGGTGCCAAAAAGTCAATCGTGACGAAGCGAATGCAGGCAGGAATGCGGGAATGTCGACGACAAACACGTTGATCCGGTCTCGCGGTGCAGAGGACACACGCCCGACGATTCCTATTTATTTTTAGCTATTTATTTTTTTACAATACCGCGTTGTCCTCATGGGCATTAACTCGACCAGATTAAATTATAATGCATACAGGCTCCGTTAGGAGGGAACTGATAATCACACGTTGGACTGACCTATAAAGAGGCTGCTGGGTTTCTGTCTTCTCTGTTAAACGATTTAAGAATACACCGCGCGACCAGAGATACGGGGATCGGCATTTGCAATTTAAACATTTACGTAATACGATTTTACGCGGGGAACAGAATGAGTAACTAGAATAGTACTCTGGTAACTTTCCTTTGGACGGTCACATTTTTGACAACTAATACCTACTCGTAGAACGGACATGAAGCGCAGATCATGGATTGTTTATTATCAAAATATTACCAAGTTTCAATAATTAGACAGTTCTGTTTAGGGCACGATTAATAAAGTTGAAGCTATACTGGAATGCGGGAGTAGGTTGAAAAAAGATCGATATCATGACTAACACATATCGTACGACCCTAAGTATCAGATATGTCTATATGTATACATATGTACATCAGCGAAATCGTGCGTTCAACGTAGACGTGGTTCGAAATCGTAATTCAAATTGTTACCGTCAGTCCATTTTTTAAAGTACGTTTGGAATTTTTAGCAACTCGAGTAAGCTTTGATTTTGAAAACCTTCTAAAAATATTTTCCCAATTATTCCCAACATTTTCTCAAATTTTTAATTCCCCTTGAAATCAACCTCAATAAAAAACAACCTCATATTACTCGAAGAAAAAATAATTTTAAGCTTCGACTAATTCTTTCTTTCAAATATCTTATCTCAATTATCTTGAAATAAATCTAACCATACAATCAATTGGAGATAAAAATACTCTAATAAAGGAGAAACATACATCTCTTTTTACGTTTATGCAAAGTGTACATACGTATCAAGTGCCATAAAAACGTCCGAAGAAAATTATGGAAGAGAAATTACGAAAATCTTCGAACATTTCTCTATACAAATACATAGAGAACACGATGGAGGACGCAGAAATTGGGGCGCCTGTGATCTAGGACACAATTTGGCAAGTTGCAAGTAATGCTCGTAAACGCGTTCTGTTAACTTGACGACGCCAAGGGTAAAAAATTATTGTTTATTAAAGAGTTTACGTGATATATAATTAATATATGACATGATTAAAGAATAAGGTGATTTCTCTTCGATGCTTAAAAAAATATCGAAGTTTCAAAATTACATCGTTAAAAAATTCCAAATTTTGTTTAAAGACGAACTACTGTCTTCTTAATGGACTAAATAAATAAGATGTGCAACTAATATCTTCAAACAGTGACCAAATGTCTGGGATCTAAACTGAATTTGAGCGTGAATGTTTTGTGTGTCATCCAATTTCATCCCATTATCGATTCTCTTGGAAGCTTGTACTAGTGAGTTTCGTTGATAAACGAATTTGAAACACGGCTCGCTTAAAAGCCAGTCACTGCACCTCCTGATCAACTTATCAGTCTGATGTCGAAGAGAGTGGAGCCAACCATATCGTGGTTTTTCGATAGGAATATGCTGCAATTTTTCTGTGTGTGTGCGCACGCGCACACGCGCACAAAATAAACCTAGCAGATAGAAAAAATTGTATGGAAACTGTGAAGAATTTTATACACGTCCTACGATGTGTGAACATGTATAGGGTGAACATGTATAAGGTACGTAAATAATTCAATATACTACATATTGATTTTAATACCAACCGTACTTCTCTATGGTTCAAAGCAATTATTTCACTTGAATGAATGAACGAATTAGTCTGCGTATTCCTCATTGAAGTAGAGGGGGAAAAAGTCAAAGATACAATTTATCTAAAATCCAATTTGCAAAGGATTACACTGAATAATTAAACGTTGTTGTAATATAAGGTTCGGCGTACAATGTAAACAATAATGATGAGTGCATGATACGATAATCACTAAAGATAAATGTTTAGCTTACATTGACTTAGGACTAATGGATAACTCGTCATTTAATAAGCTAACAAACATTTATAAACTGTCATTCGATAGTTTTAATCACTGAGTGCCTCATACAAGTTTCTTAAATGACTTTTCCTTTAACAGAGCCTTCCTTTTGTCCTCGAGTTCAGATATCTCAAGACAAACGAAACGGACAAGGTTTGAATTTCGTTATCATCTAGGCCAAAAGCTAGAACAAACACAAACGATCGATAGAATCCAATCTTTGCCATAAAAGATTGATAGAACCAACGGTAGTGGATAAAAACGTGTGGTTTTGTCAAAATTAGTAACTGAATCGTTTTTAATTATCCTTTCTAATTACTTGTTACTTTCACCTTAAAAGGTATGAAAAAACTGGAATGAAATGTTTCCAACTTCTGTCATCGCTTTTCTTCATCGATATAGCGGAACTTTTGAAGGAAACACACTTTGAGGTAACCGTAACACTTTCATAATGACCGCCATTTTTATCTCTAGAAACAATTTGGTGACGTAAAAACATTCATTCTAATTCTGAAAATAATATCTAATTTAATCGCGTGCAGTTCAGATAGGAATACATGTTCTAACCTATTATAAATAAAGGGAAGATTAACATAATTAAATTTGAAATATGGTGGAATTTGTTAAATTGCTTTTTTCCTGTTCAATTTATCTCATTTCGCTCTGACGAGACTACCTTTTAAACGTGGATTAATCTACGTATGTATGTTTACGCATGTTTACGTCAGCCAGTCAATAAAAGATCCTACTTCTCTTACGTCATTCTCAGGGTGGGGTATTGGATACGTAGCCACAAGCATACGTTGCGCATTGCCAACAATACGTATGCGATGATTTATAGTACTTATTATGACTTATTATATTAGACTGCACCTGAGAAAATGATAAACTTAATCACGCTCTGAAAATATACAATTGTATAAATCGAATCATTTTTACTAAACAACAATTAATCGATACAGAACAACGGCGTTCTTCTATCATTTTTTTTCCCCCTTGAATTTCCACGACAATTAGTTCAGAATAATTCATCCTAGCTTTCTTGGAAAACTAATAGGATTATCTTACGTTGAAACGAACTTAACACAGTAACAGTGGCGATTCTATTTAAACCTATAAATAAAATTTAAAGGATTTAGATTTGTCAAATCGAATCATTTGGAACGTTTAATTAACCAGTTCTACTTTTCAACCTCGCGTCAGATGTTTTACTTTTACTGGATAGTATCAAATGATTTAACGGATACACGTATGCTCCCTATGAGAGGAGCACGAAGGGGCACATTCTAACACCTAATTACAATCCGAAATCACACATAACAACACACTGTTGGAATCTGGGTAATGGCTGTCACGAAAAGACTCCCCCAGTGACATACGTTACACAAATAACATAGAAAATCAACATGCATTAGAATTTTACGGATGATTCAATGTGACTCAAAAATGATGCTACTTGAATCATCTGTAGGTAATATCGATTGAACGCATTCCTTTCCTTTCCACGTCGGTACATAACTAACCGTCAACTACACGTAATCTAGACATAGAAATTAAAAAATTTATTATTACTCATTAACATCTGGATCAATCGAAACTTTATTTTGATAATTAGCAATTTGTAATTTTGATGTAATTATGACAACAAAAATTCGAGAAATTAATCGACTAATGAAAAAATGGTAGGATAACATGCATACACGAACGCGTATCGCGTGATCCGAAATTTAAATGACGAAACGATAAAATAAAACAAAATGCTACAACAATATACACATAAGTCGATCCGCGCCTAGTGGTAATTGCCAACAGTTGTGATAGAGGTCGAACATTGACTACGGATATGATTCATAATAACGATTCGTTACACTTAACACAATCATTAGAATGTAGCGAATTCTTGAAACACTAATTAACTGTCATAATCATCTTTGTTTGGAACGTTAGAAATTCTTAGAACGAATAACATAAAGTGAGTGATTAAATGCGTTTCCTTCTTAGCGCGGAAAATACTTTGAACGCAAATAAAACGTATACAACAATAAACTTACAGTTTCAAAGAATCATTTTCATCGATTAAAAACGCATTTCAATTAAACGAATCGCAGTATTTGTATCGTTATTAATTGTTATAATATCGAGAAACTCAGGTAAAACTTTCAATGAACCAACCAAACCCTATTATTAACAGAGAATCCTCCTTGATTGCATTCATTATCTATATATATTATCGGTGCTCATATTCCACAGTAGTTCTAATCTAAACTTAACCAGACCAAGAATACAGAAAAACGAACGAAAGTTTTCAATTGTTTTGGTCGATTGACTGTTATGTAATTTATAAACTAACGTAATCAAACTGAATTTACTTCGAGGATACATAAAAAAATCCTTGTTTTGAGGCCAATATAATTTGGAACAAGGAAATCGGAAACGTTGACCTAGTTAATTCAACGAGAGTCACTAATCGTTGATAGCGCTGTTATTTAGATATCGGTAAAATTAATATACGTGATAAAGAACGTGGTGAAACGAAGCTCACAAAACCGTTTCGATCTTCGTATTGTAAAGGAACAACGCAGAAAAACGTATTCGGCATCGATCGCTGTGCTTATATGCTCGGTATCTCAAACGATATAGTGCTCCCACGAACAGCACAGAGGTTTTAGGGTTGCCGACTGTCCGCGTGGTTAGGAACTCCTTCCTTCCTTCTTCATTTTGAAAAAAACTACATTGGTTGTACATACATATATTATTAATGTATGTAAGGTTAAGATTATTACTTTACGCATGTACATATTAGATTATTTGTACTACTATAAAGTTACGTTGCATCTATCGATAGTGTAGAATGAACGTCGATATTTTTCAAGTAAAAGATCCGCTAAAAGTATAACCGAAATAGCGGTATTCAAGAAAACATTATGTAGATAACAAGATATTTTTCCTAACGCTTCTAATGGAACTAACATCTCAATTTGACTATATTAATTTTCTTAATGGAAATGTCTGCCACACAGAATGCCAAATACAAAAGGCATTCGGTTACGCGAAATATGAACTCTTAAATCGGTAATGTAACAAATATGTAGGATTTCACGAATAATGACAATCCACTTTGGTATGAAATAAATTTGAATTTCATAAGAATGTTCAATTCTTTTTAAAGGATGAGTCACAATAATGTGAGTTATCCCAAATAAAGTGTTTGGTTAGATTTAAAGTTTACATGGTGCCGCTATCGTTGCATTATCCTATGGTACACGTTAAAGAATCAAAAATAGATACGTGCTCCCAGGGTTAAACGTAGGCATTCTTCTCGTCTGGTTTGCAAGCGACGGCAAAACAGAGCGCGTGAAAACATTCACCGTAGCTAAAGAATAGAGGTTAAGTTTACATTACAATAAACAAAACACGCGAACTAAAAATATAAAAGTCGAAAACGTGTATTAATCTCGTTAATTATTTTAGAAGATGAAGTGCAAGTTTCACTATTACGTAGCGAGTGATGCTAAAGCGAGGAAAAAATTTTCAATTTTACGATATCGGATACAACATTTATGGCGTCTATTCTTAAATTCATAACACGTCGGAGACAAAATGGAAATTATATTCGTAGACTCTGATCTAAATATAAATATCCTGAGGAACGCTTAAAATCTTTTTACATGACACATTTTTACAGTTGATGCACATTCTTTGAGTTAAATAGCTACGCTATAAAACTGTGTCTCTTCCGGCTGACCTCGCGTAAAAATCTCGCGGATTTATGTAATTATTGGTTGAACACAAACTTCCGTATAACGATCGTTAGAAGTCAGTGAAGTTTTCTGGGTGGACTGGTAAATAGGGTCAATTGTTACGTAACAAAAGTTGTTTGGCGTGGATACTTTGCGTACGTCTGTCGGAATGTAGTTGCAGCATCGAATACGAGCAAATCCCGGTGTCTTGAATTGATATAATCGGAGATGTTCGACTTGGATGGCCGCAAAGATTAAAATTTGTCCAACACATTGTCGTTGGTCGATACATAAAATACGCCTAAACATGTATCGTTACATTATAAAAAACAAAACAGACGTATAGAAAGTCACCCGTAGATACATTAAAAGGATATCCATTTTAGCTAACAAACTTCGACACCGCTATAAGTAAATTCTGCTCAAATGCCACTGTGATTCTTACCGACGATTATTACATTTGTATAGAATTTACAGCACTGATATGACACGGCGCCAGAGCTGATATACGTGCAAATAAGACAGTTGACTGTCTTACCTTGGTTCAAGTATTGCGACCGATTGAACGGCCATAATTATACATAATGACAATGGAATCCAAGCTGTAGGATATAGTTATTCGCAATTTCAATTTATTTTAAAGCCACTTCATATAAATCTAACTATAGAACATGTACAAATGTGCATTTAATTCGTGAACAGTTGAAACTCAAGTTGATATAATATAATATATTCGACACTACGCTGGAATATACTTGCACTTCTAACGAGATATCGTATAATCAAAACTAAAAATAGCATTTCACAATCTGTCAAGGCACGTTGCCTGCATTAGTGCGATATGTCCTCGGAAGATGTTCCCAAGAAACCATCTTTCATCCAAACCATACATTGTCGCATAATTTCGGATGAAAAATATAATTTTATTATATTTGATAAAATAATCTTGCTCACAATTAGCGCATGTACGATAAAGATGCCTTTTTAAATATCACGTGACAAGTACGTCAGTTTCTTAACCCCTCAGGTTACAGTGAAAATGTGTGCGTTCAACAATAGAAATTGAATTTTTCGATAAATTTCGAAGAAATCTCGGGATTTACATTTTTTCAAAAAATAGAACGTAACTGACATTACACACTACCTTCGATCCTAGCATCAACTTTATTGCGTCGTGTCTTTTCATGATTTCACACGCAATTCAGTGCAAAAATGAATAACGCGTGAAATGTCTTCAACTCGACTAAAAGAGATCCGCTTCCGAATATCTTTAAATGAAAGAAACAAAAAAAAGGACGACGTTCTTACACGACTTGACATCGTAATCTACATATACGAAATACGATAGAAACAGAGACAAAGAAGATATGGAATGAGATAAGAATAAATAAGCGACTGAATGGTGGCAAACCGAAAGAAAGGATAAATCTCACCTGCCTGGACCGTGACGAAGATGCCCGCTAAATATAGCATCCCCAGCAGCACAAAAGCAGCTCGCCTCTCCATCTCGTGGCGCTGATGTACGCGGTGGCGCGTGACTAACTGTACACTAACGATTTCGTTTGAACGGGATTTCTAGGGAAGAAACCGCACAATAAAACGGCCTAGGCTGGGCTGCCGTAATTCCGTTTTCACGATCGTTACCGCCGTATCGTATTGTAGCCGTCGTCGTGGTCGTGGTCGTGGTCGTGGTCGTTACCGTCGCTGTCGTCACTGTCGCCTCCTGTAACACCCTTCTCGTTGTCGCGGTAACTCCTCCTTTTCAGCTGTCCGCTCAGCCAACTACGAATCTAGCCCCACTACTCTTTGCGATCGTTTACACACGCACTCGTCACTCGAGTCACGCCGTATCATTGACGTCTAAGTTCCCTTATCGTTATCTCGTGCACACTTTTATCTCGGTGTGCACAAAACACAGCAATCCTGTCTAGCACCGTTTGCTTTTGCTGCCCGTTTGAATTTGGAATCGTTCAAGTACTAACGACGATTAGCACCACGACCGACCCACCAAGAAACGACAATGTCAGGAAAAATGGCTGCCACTGTCTTCTGCTTAATTTTCTGGGCGGACGTCTCTCTTACTTTCTCAATTGTCGTTGTCCCTCTCTTTCGCTCTCTGGTACACTGTTCTCATGCGTCCTCTATGAACGTCCCATAAGTTTCGCGAGCGCATGCGTGCTACTCCCTTCTAAAAAGTACAGACACTTTAGCAATTTTTATAACCACATTTCTTATTTCAATTTAATGTGAAAACGACATTGAATAAAGCTTAATTCTTCAATTATATCAAGAACAATTAAATTATTTTTACAACATATAATTGTAGCAAATGTATGTTTTGTTGAAGGAAATTTAAATTATAGGTGTTCACAAACGTACATATATTGACAGAATGCCTGGTACACTATCGATACTGCTGTGAACATGGCATATTACGTCATAAAAATATTTGAAAAATGTTCTATTACATTTTTAAATGTTACATCCCACGGCAAGTACGTTCAACCTAACATTATTTAATGATGCTACACTCGCATGCACACGCGCGCGTACGCACGAGTTTTATATATATACACGAAATTGTAAATGTGATCGTATGTAAACTCGTTCAAATTTACATTCAGTGGATAATAAAGTAGTTGAATTCAATCTGCGAAATGTATCTCTTCACAAATTTATAAATTTTTTTACCATTATCACACGTACCATAAAACTAATAATTAGTATATTTTAAAAGGTACTGTATACTTATAGCAAGTGATAGCGTATATACGAGTTACTTTTGTCGATGTGAACGGGTAACGATATTTTTAATAACAATTACATATTTTTCAATACCTTTTGCTTCAAACAGGATACCTTAATAATAGATAAATAATGTTTAAAAGATGATTTGTGAGATAGTTTCAAGTACCTTTTTCCTTTACAAAAATGTTCATTTTGTTAACGAGTTAATGAAAAATACTGACGAATAACGAAGTGCATAGAGCGACTGAGTTCCAACGATTTGTCAGCTGTAACAACGAACACACACATAACTATTATCTAGATAATAATTTTACGATATCTTTTTAAAATCAATTGTATGTAGTACATATATGTATATGAGACGGCAACATTTCTAAATATCGTCATTTTATAATCGTAATTTAAAAAAAATAACATTCAATTCTTAATTCATCCATTGAATCCATTTATAATTCATCCATTCAATCTTTTTGCGTGACTCGATATTCCTAATTTTTACAATCTAGGTCAAAATAGACAGAGTGTGTACCATAAAAATATTTAAAATAAAAAGATGATAAACATTATTTGAATTATCAAATTTTTTTATTAGCTTTCAATCATTCATTATTAATTCGAAACGTTGATATATAATTTAAACTGTAAAAAGCTTAAAATGTTTGCCAGATACAATCCATAGTTCCTAGTTATATTTTTTTCTTATTCACAGATGTTTTATTGATGCAAAAAGTAAGACTTCTATTTTTTTCACTAAAATAAAATAAAGTAAAAGAAATTATACGATTAAATCATGCGATTAAGTCTGAAAGAAATAAGTATTTTTTTATAATATAGATTACACGTGACAGATATCTTATCAGTTAGATAGAATGAAACTAATGAGTAAATATATTTGTTGATAACATCCTGATATAAGTAGCTGTGTAATTTGAAATCCAATTTATCTAAAACATTATAGTGCCAGATACTAAAGCAGTATTACTTGGCATTACAGTACCAGACACTAAGAATATAATACGAATTTGATTCAATTATTAATTAAAAGAAATATGGCAAGCATTGGTAAAGATTATTCAAAGTTAAAGGAAGTAAGTGACTGCTTTACGGAAGAAACATTGAAAAACATTCTAAATACTGTGCATAATGGAAAAGAAATAAACGTATTAAGTTGGAATTTTGGAGAAGCAAATGCTAAAGGTGATAACTATTTGTCCACTGTTAATAAAATTAAAGTCACTGGTACTATTGATGGAAGGCAAGTAGAAGTTAATATAGTGGTCAAATCTCTGCCAAAGAATGTAGGTAGAAGGAAGACATACAGAAGTTCAGAATTTTTTCAAAACGAAATTGCATTTTATACAAAGGTACAAAAATATTTCTCTTATTTTAATGCAATATCCTTTTTTTTCATTTAATACATTTTTTTAGGTAATTCCAAAATTCGAGAAATTTTTGAAGGAGAAAAATCAAATTAAAGTATTATGCATTCCACGTCATCTTGCTTCTGTTATGGATGGCGAAAATGACTACATAGCATTGGAAGATGTTACTGTTCTAGGATATGAACCCATAGCAAGACAAAGCTGTTTAGATTATGATCAATGTATGATGATTTTGAAAGCTATAGCAAGATTTCATGCTATTTCTTTTGCATATAAAGATCAACAAAAAGAAGAATTTATAGAGATTGCAGAAAGTTTACATGAAACTTATTTCAGTGCAGAACATTGGAATTGGTACAAAAGATTTAATGTAAGATTATTAGACAATGATATATACATCATTTTAAAATATTATTATAGAATATTAGATATAATGTACTATAAACAATTGATTTTTTCAGGAAAGATTGGTAGATATTGCCAAAAATGCTTTAACTGTGGAATATCCTTTTAGTAAAGCAGAAAAGAAATTTAATGCTTATAAAGCTAGCGATTTATTTAGAAAAGCTTCCGAATTGTGCGATCGTAAATATAAGCCAACATCTGTTATTGTTCAAGGTGATTCATGGATTCCAAATTTTATGGCCCGAAAAACTGAAGAAAACGAGGCGTTGATACTTGATTTCCAATTGGCAAGATGTGCTAGTCCAGTTTTAGATCTTTCCACTTTTATTTATAGTTGTATCGATAAAACTATTTGGAATGATAAATTTGATACACTATTAAAATTTTATCACACTGAACTGTGCAGTACTATTAATTTGCTTGGGTCAAATCCTGAAAACTTGTATCCATGGAATACATTTATGAATGAGGTCTCGTATCTACATATATAAAGATATTAGATTTTTATAACCTATGCAGTTGTTACTGCTTGGAACCTAGGCTTCAAGGACTACTGGCTTCTTTAAGGATAAAATTACAACACGTACAGTGTGTGTTTAGTACGTAACAGACATATATAGAATAAATAGAACATGCCAGGATACAGTTACCTATAGTTACAGTTTACGCCTAAAAGTCTCAAATGGAAACAACTGCACATTTCAAATTCATGGAAAATTTGAGATAAATGATTTTCAATAATATATATAAATTTGTTTATGTAATTGTAGATAAACGAACAATTTATATATGGTCTGATATTTTCACTGGAAGTAATCCCAATGAGTCTCTTAGATGGCAATGATGTATTTGATTTAGATCTTATAAAAGATGACAATGCAGTAGATATAGCTGATGTGTGGACGTTGGCAAATATTAAATCGGAAAGCGGACGAATTAAATTAGCAAGTATCATCATACATGCTGTCCAAAAAGGATTTTTGTAATCGTACAGACAGGTATATTTCCGTACATAATTTTTATTAAATTTTTTGCATTAAATAAAATAGAGACAATCTGTATTTGTATAATCTCAATTATAACAACACAGTTTAATTAAAATATAGTTTGTATAAGAGTAGATATAGATCATCATTTATTCTTTTATAAACAATGAGAGTTTAAAGTTTTTTTATTTCTATTCCTCTTTTATCACTCATTTAGATTAAGGAATTAGAGAAGTTTGATATAAGAACATCTTATTTTCAATTGAAAAAGAACATTCGTTAGCAAAAAGCATAACCTTTAAATGCATATCAATGTAAAAATTTCATAGATTCAAGCAAGCAAGTTCATTTGGGAAAAGTACCAAAACAATGACCTGTGACGTGTACTTCAACTTTTAAGTACTATCACATTTAGGATAAATTTAATTACATAAATCAAAGTTTATGTCACAATATAACCAGCATACCCAATGCTGATTATTTTTATAAATTTTGATGTTGAACACTATTTGTTAAAACATTACTGGCATCAAAGACAGTAGTATCTTCGTCATCCTCCTCATCTAATGGCAATGGTCTCATTTCAACATCTTGTCTGTGTGCAAGAACACCATACTTTCTGACCATTTGGGCACGTGTCTTACTGAACCTGTAAAAATATACATGGAAAAGAAAAATTATAATAAAAAATAAATCGTTGACTTCTGTGCAACTGTCAATTTTGAAGCATCTAGATTTTGGAAGACAACAAATTTAATCTTATAGTAAATGCTAAGTACCTAAAACTACGGAATGCAGTATAGGCCATGACAAGAACACTTAATCCCACAAACACATAGAAACCACGCTTCAGAGCTCCAGCATTTAAAGAAGTTGTATGTCCTTCACCCACATGCTGTTGAAAATTAACATTATTTAATGATTTAATAGAGCATTTGTAATTGTTTCCAAGTGCCTAGTTAAATAAAATCAAACTTATATTTTTTATTAGATGCACTGTAAAATTCAAAAAGAAAGAAAAAAAGAACAGATAATAGGAATTTAAAAACCTGATGCAAAAAATTCTTTTCAACCTTCAAACACCAACCTTTCTTCGTGTTTCTGCGGTATCTGTAGTTTTATTAACGTCTAATTGCTTTGAGGTTATATTGTTCTCTGTTTTATTACCCTCGTGAATTGTAGTTGGATCGTCGCGTAATACTGCATTTTGTGGCTGTATTTTTTGTCCGTTTGTTGAAACGTGTGCGTTGAAGTTTTTTGCGGTTTCAATACTTTTATCCACCGACGTTGCATTAGGTACAACCCTGTTTATCCTAGAGCTTCCATTACATACTGCGCTCTGTTCTAGTAGGAAGATCAACAGAAATACGAAAACTTTTATCATCTGGATCTTCGAGCGTGTCATTGTTAAGTGTCATTTGTGAAAACAAATTCTAGGAAGGAAAATAGCGCAGCACTATGCATTCACGTTTAATCACAGGTTCCATGTTGAACCCGGCTTATATGACTAAGATCTCAATTCGTTTTAACTTTAACTGCCTTTTCGCGGTACGTTCGCACACCGAACACACCAACGTATACGCACACACACTGCTGAAAGTATTCACATATGAAATAGTTAAATATAGATTACAGAACATTAACAATGTGCAGTTATATTTGGAAATATAAATTTGTTAAAATTTATATTCCATTTTAATTGGAAGGTACTTTTCGATAGTCCCGATATTTTGAACGGTTGTGACGATTAAATGAACGAAGACGATTTATTAAAAAATCAAAGAGATTCGATCGTACATTTAAAATATACTAATTATACATATAATGTATTTCAATGTGCATTAGAGTATATAACTCATTCTACAAACATTAAATATTTACTGTTAATTGATATTGTTAATAATAAAATAATTTAACGTTATTTATTTAGAACACAATACTACGTTGTAAAAACTGTCAATAAATATCAAAGCAATATAGGTATAAAGCCATAAAGTACGACTTTAACATTACGTAATTGATCTATAATTAATCAATTTGTACCAATAATATATTTGCCTCTTTAGCGACTGATAACTCGTGTAATTAAAAATTCAAAATTTATACAATTTTTGCGTCGTTAAATACGATCATATCACCATGGAATGGCTTTGTGTGTGTGTGTGTGTGTGCGCGCGCGCGCGCGTGTGTGTGTGTGTGCGTGCGTGTGTCAAAATGTTACAAGGCGCGCAGAATTGGCATGCGTAGATGTTCGACCAATGGGAGAAAGGAATTTCACGCGTACCATGCGTACAAGCAAACATAGGCGAACAGCAGTTGGAGTGGATGGAAGTTGCGAGTAGAGCGCAATACACGTCAGGCTCTTATTTTGATTCGTGGAGGAGGCTCACCTCGAAGAAACGGGTGGCCAAGTCCGAAGGATTTGCCAGGAAAGTGCTAGGATATAGGTCGCGGAATACAAGATTAAACATGATAAGCGCTGAAAATGGAGATGTGTGTTTGGAACAATTAAAAAGTTCGATGGAGAGTGACGCGACAGAGAAGGCGATGTCAAAAAAGTGCGAGGGGCAGCTGTCTTCGGTAAAGGCAAACAGCTGTTCGTCCTACAAAGGTGCAAATCGTACGACAGAAATGGCGCAAGAGGACAATAATCTGTGCTGGAACAACTTGCCCAGCATCATCCTACAAGAGATATTCTCATATTTACCTTACAACTGCCGGTTAAGAGCCTCTCAGGTATTCTTGAATTCCTCCTTCCCTTATCCCTCCCCTCTTTCAAGGCCGTTTGAATTCTGACCCGATACACTGGTTAGATTTCTGTGTCGAATTTTGTTTTTCTTTTGTGATTTATTTATTATAATATTCATTGTTCACAACTAGCCTTTTTGTTACTTTTTACTTAGTTGTTACTTTTTTTATACATTATTATCTGATTTACTTATCGTTTGTTTATCTTTTTCAAATATCTCTTTTTCTGTAACTCTCGTATTGAATAAAGTTTTTTAAAGCATATATTTCAGAATCACAATATTAATTCGCTTGTATTAACTTATGCAGGTTTGTAGGAATTGGAGGTATGCTCTCTTTCATCCCCATTTTTGGAAAAAGATCACATTTGTTCTGAGAGACAAAGACAGTATATCATGGACTCGGTATAACATAAAATTACTTATTCGTTCACGAGATCTCCTATCGTTGCTGCAATGTTCGTTTTGATTTTACTTTACAGATACTTGGCAGACAGTTTTGGACTTAGCGTACAAGAAGTTACAATTTTCTGTGATATACCAAATTATTATGCAAAGGAAACATTAGCGCTTTTGAAGAAACTGAAATATAACAGGCATCTCCGTAAATTATATTTTGAATCTAGCAGTAGCACCTTTGAATATGAAGACAGCGAAAAATACACTACAGCATTGGTACTATCACTTATAAAAATTTTTAAAACAGCTGATCGTTTGGAAACTCTAAGTTTGGGATGTATAGAAGATTTAACAACAAGTGCCGATGTAATTCTATTAAATCTACGTAAATATCAGGCCAAACACTTGACAACTCTCAGTTTGGCATCTGTTAGGGACGATCCAGATGATTATATCTTTTTCAAATTTACTTCTGCATTTATGTTTAAGTCATTTGTCAGATTATCTATTTTAACGCTAGATTATGAATTTGTAAGCAATTCATTGTTGAGGGCATTGAATAATGGTACCATGGAAAGACTTGTAATTCATGTGCATTGTTGGTATGATCAGTATTCAGGAACAACTGATAGTGCTTGGCGAGTTTTTGTTCAGAAGAAGTAAGTATTGTTGTAACATACGTACACGCAATTTTTGTACTATTACTTTAATAAAATAGACAGAGAGATTGGACAATAACTTATTAGATCTATTTAATTTTAGTCCAAAATGTGAGCTGCGACTAACTCTTATACACTCTTACGTGGGTATTGAAATCATAGACACACATATACTTCGTCCTTCCATGCCTCTTACGCATTTGAAAGTCTTATTTTGCGAAAATGTTAATATCAGAGCACTACATCGATTATCTATGTGGTATTCGCATAGCTTGAAATCTTTAATATGGATCGATTCAATGGAGCCATCGGCAAGGAATATTCCTGCAACTTATGACCCAAGTGATCCTGATAGGTAAGAAGCTATCCCTTATATCGCATTGTTAACCTTTAACTTTAATTTTTTTGTTAACGAATGAATTTTGTAATACTTTGTCACAGCCCTGATCCATTAGTGTTAGTTGCATGGAAGTGTACCAAACTTGTGGAAATTGTATTCATAGGCCATAAATATCATCAAGAGAACTTATTGGCTATTGCACGCCTGCGAGGGTGCTCGCTTAAGTCATTAGTATTTGCACAAAGATACATTGCATCTGACGATGAATCTTGGCATAAGGCTGAAACTATCACACATGTAAGTTTCACATGTTTATTTGTGAGTCAATACTTACGAGTATGTTTTTAAAATTTAATAATATGATTAGTTTTTTTATTCATCTATATATTATTTTTCAAATTATTTAAGTACCTTTTAATTATATATAGGAAATACAAGAAATAATGGGCCGTCGTTGGGAACCATTAAGCGATGCAGATTTACCAGCGGTTGTTAAAGATCCCTTTGGGGGCGACAGCAGAGAAGTTATCATGCCATTGGTCCTTCGCGACCAAAAGTAATTTTTAATTTGCACCAAGGAAATATTACTCCTCGACACCGTATATTACCAATCGACATCATCAATAATTTCTGGGGCGAGCTACATTCTCAGAAGTAACGTTATAAAGTTATATCTTTTATTTTTCTATAACAATTGTTTTTACAAAAAAAAAAAACTACGAATAGAACATCAAACAGCGGGCATGTATAAATTCGTAGTTTAAAGAGTCAGTAATTGATGGCTACAAAGTTGCCAATCAGGTAAGGATCACACGATTCCAGTGTGTAAATAGCGAGAGCAAAAACGCACATAAGTTCTCCTTCACCAATGATTTTGTCGGTTCTCGTGAGAATATACTAAGCCATAGTTATCCACGTATTTCTTGAGTCCGAGATCTACTCGCATTAAGTATGAATCATCTATATTTTTGTTTATCGAAATGAAGAATGATACAGAATTTTCGTTGATCTTTTCCATGAAAAAATTGTTTGCGATGCAGTTACAACTTACTGTTAACAGCGGTGGTCTCGAAACGATCAGAATAAGAGCAATACGACGATTAATGATTGTTCCTCACATTGATTAATGTTAACGAGGAAAAAGAAGTATAATTAATATACACAAGTATAACAATATTCTTGTTACATACTCAGAATGGAGCATTACAAGACGATAGAGCTCTCGTTAGAATGGACCGTCAATATGACCCGTACCTATTAAAATCATAGGGAAACTGATTTTCAAGAACAGTGAAGTCAAAACATTACTATGAATGAGAAGTGACCATCGTACAAAATGAAAAGGAAAAGGAGAAGCTATATATATATATATATATATATATATATATATATATATATATATATATAAAGAGAGAGAGAGAGACTAGAAAAGAAAAAGGGCCGATCTTAAGATGTTCCACTGGAAAGCGTAACGAAATTCCAAATGTATGTAAGTAGAAACATGTTAACAGATATTTTTTCAATCCTGTGGAAAATGTAGGTCGAAGCGAGCGCCAAGAGCATGTAGTGTAAGAAAGGATAACTAAACAAAACAAATGTGAAATATGTTGAGATCTAGTGGATGAGAGTTTATGATCAAGCTACGCAGAGTAATACAAAGTGCACTCGCAAGTAAGAAGTCGAACAGCGATCCGAGGTTATTTTTAATACCAAAACCAATCGGACGCTTTAGTAGAAAGTATTAAATGAATTGTGTACCGAGAAGAGTGCGGTTAATGTAATGGTACATAACAATTAATACACGTATAAACGAAGAGTTTGTGTATCGCGTTAAGCATACTTAAAAAAAAGGAAGAATCGAATGTTAACGACGAACTGTGCGACTTCCGAGTACCATCTCTTCACCGTGCTCTTAGCGACCGCTGAAAACAAACACAATTATAGGTTATCTATTAAAAAGAATAAAAACAAATCAGAAGAATTAGCTGCTAATCGTGTATGTGTATATGTATGTATATCTGTATTATCTATCGAACTTTAAACGTTAATATTCAGATGCCGCATGCATCTATTTCTGTCGTGCGACTAATGACGATTTTGAACGTTAAAGAGAAAAAAAACAAACAATGAAAGAAAACGAGATCCGCAACACAAAGATAAATACCAAAACAACAACCGTATACAGTTTATTATTCTGGATGGGTATTATTTACTTTTTTTTGAG
This sequence comes from Xylocopa violacea, assembly GCA_963969225.1. Classification (NCBI taxonomy): domain Eukaryota; kingdom Metazoa; phylum Arthropoda; class Insecta; order Hymenoptera; family Apidae; genus Xylocopa; species Xylocopa violacea. The sequence goes on along the minus strand of CAXAJV010000005.1, from coordinate 14,596,999 downwards.
CTCGTGTATAATTATTACATCGTTGTGTATCGTACTTGTAGTCATCTATACCATTGTTTTTTATATATTGTGGTTCTGTACATATACATTCATGCGTTTAAAATATTGGACACGCGCATAATATCACGGAGTTGCGCCCGAATTTAAAGCAAGAAAGGAAAGATAAGCAAGATGAAGAGCAAAATAATATATAATCGTTTTATTCAAGAAAAGAACAAAAATGGTTCGATTGAGAGCTAGGCACAAATATGAGAAACCTATTTCTTTAAACGATTTAAAACTGTTATACAAGATGAACGGGCCTTAACATGTACCTGAGTCGCGGTAAGAATAAATTTGCCGAAAATATCTAATACGCGACAGCCACCATTACAGAAAATAATCGTAGACACCTTAATTGATATTTTTTGGCGATTCATCAGAACACCTTCCTGGTTTCTCGCCTAAAAATGAACTAACAATTAAGGTATGCTCGTGCCCTTTCATTTCGTATTCCATGCGCGTGTACTTTTTTGGGTCAGCAAATTCTTATAAAACGGAACCGACGGTTATTTGTTATTATATGATGAAACTCGCGAATCATTGTCCGCCGACCATTAACGCTGTGCGGACGGGCCAGATATTATTTGCTAAGTATTTTTCCTCCTCTTTTTTTATTTTTCTTCATATATTTTTTTGCCGTTTTTATTATAATTATTTTTTTTTAATCGAATGAAGTCCCGCATAAACGGTATACTCGCGGGCGCGGTGCCCGGCGTGTGAATCTAGAAGAGAGTAAGAGAGAACAAGTGTGAAAGAACATGACGTTGCGAAATGATTATGATAACGTATGAGAGAGAACGGAATTAAACAAAAGATAAGATGCGTTCGGATGTAAGAACGAAAGAATATCCAAATGATTAAATAGCAACAAGCAAACAAAAAATCAGGTGATAACGTAGTACCATCTCTGCGAATCCTCTGTACAAAGTCGTGTAGAAAAGACAACGGTATTCGTGCGGGGCCGCTTAACCAAATGGAACACAAACCCAACTATACGCATATATCGATGTAAACGCGAACGACGAACCAAGAATAAGACTGAACCTGCCGGGAAAGGTATAAACCACAGTTGGGCGGTCCGCACGTCTGGCCATGTCCGACCTCATATTCATAAAGCAAGGACGATCCCGACTAAACGGAAAGCATCGTTCGCGAATAACGTCAGAATGAATTGTTCGATAATACTTGTCTCGATTGTTGCTCGTCTAACGGTTTCCTTTTAGATCTTCGCTTTCCGTCTTAGCTCGCGGCCCTTGTCGATTCGCCACTGATTGAGCCACGCGAACACCAATTTATGAATATGCAAGTCGTTATTAAAAAAAAAAATAAAAAAAAAAATAAAAAAACAAAAAAATAGGGGAGGGATGGTGCACCAGCTAGTGTTTAGATCGGATAAGCGCCCCGTGAACGGAAACAAGCGAAAAAGCTCACTCGCGACTGTGGTTCTCGTAGTCGATAAAAATACTAACCTTTAAGACAGCCTGCCAAGAATCAAAATACTGTAAAATATCAAACGAAACGCTAGCCAGTACAGAATGCTAAGATCTATTTTTTAAGAAACGAATGTATATTTTTGTACTAAGGCAGGCCTTAGTGTGAGTCATGTATTCTTGCGCGTAATGGCAAGACGAGAGCTGTGATCATAATATCGTTTCGGCTTAGCAAGAGAACATACAAAGAGAGTCGAAGAGAGAAAAATATACTAAAGGAGAAAGGGAAAGAAAGAAAGAAAAGAACAGTGTTTACGGAAGAACACAGGGATAGTTAACGAGACGAATGTTCCATGCTAGTTACACCGAGTGGGCTATAGGTAGGAAGGGGCGGCGATAAATCGAGAACAAAACATCTGTGATAAAATATAAAATCTTAGAAAGGGTGCTCGAGAAGAAGGTGGCGAAAGAGAGGAAGTGAAAACAAGCGTGCGTTAAAGAAATAGTAAAAATGCTAAATGGAAGCAAAACGAAACAAAAGGGAATAGAGGATAAAAAAGACGGATCCCTGCGTATATTAGGAAAACGATACGCGAGACGCAATTCCTACAAAAACAAAATGTTTAGAAGTGCTTTTAGAAGATCCATTGTGCGAAAATGTTTATCGTGTGTATGACTAATTGACAGATGGAGACTGTCTTTCGACGAGATAGCCCGGTCTAACTATTGTAGTGGGTACCGTCTTGACGCATCCTTGTTTAAACGCGATCGTAGTATGTATCAATCGTCGTGTGGGTTCCGATGAACGTACCATGACTACTATCCGAACGAAAAACATTCGACCAAGAAAGAAACTGTTTTCAACGAAAAAAATTCTCGAAAAGTTTGCTTTTCTTCGGATAATCAAAAAGCTTAACATATTAATCTAGAACGCTACTTAAGCGAACCTGACATTCCACTTGAAACTGCGAGAAATAGTGGTTACACGTGTGTAACGTTACCGCTGTTTATATAATACCGTAACGTTATACTATACATACATAGTTAATTTAGTATCTTGAATAATTTTCACCGAAGGATAGTTGTTGTCGTATTAAATTTCCAGTTTGTAAAATCGAAAGTGGAAAGAGTGAATCGAACGATTACAGAAGGGAAGTCTAATGATCTGTCTGACCGACGTGCTACATATATACATTGTACGTGCGCGCATTTCCATCGATCACATTCGAAGTTACGCAAAGAACGTACAACGATATCAAGAACAAGAGAACCCTGCTTTCATTGGACCCACGTGATACTCGGGATAAAGTCAAGACGTCGTGCGCCACAAGTAGTATTATAAGTTCCTAAAGAAATGATGAAAAAAATATTTTACACGGTTCAAGTACAATAGAACGAAGCCGGCATTACAAATAAACCGCTCACACGAACAAAAGAGCATTCGGTTCGATGTAGTTCGTTCGTTGGTTCGTTCTGTTTTATGGGATTGTGAAATGCTTTTCAAGCACAGCACCAGCCACGTTTTTTTTTCTTCTTTTTTTTTTGTTTTTTTTTCTTTTTACATATACATATATACACATGTATCTATCTATATCTATACGTAATATATTTTACAAGTACGTGTATAATCCATTCCAATCGAAAGAGGCGGGTGTTATACAAACGTGTGGCGGTAAAACCGTGGATTGGAAAGGATGGTTCCACTGTTATGTATGGAAACTAAACTGAACATTAAGCGAAAGGCAAGAAAACAGTGTATGTGTATGGAATCGTTCAGACGCGTATTATAGATAAATGATAAATGGTGACGCGCAGACCGATAGACTCGATCGATAACGTCTAAGACGCGGGTTAGTAATTTATGTAACGTTGATATGTTCTCGATTATTTTATTATCGCTGTGTGTGTTTGACTAGAAAAAAGAATATTTCGCGGTTTATTTGAAGGACCGCACTGTCCAACAACAATATGGACGGACAATATGGACGAAGAATGAAAGAAAAACGGTATTCTGAAATTTCGTACACCCCTCGATCGATGTGTAACAATGTTCGAAGGGTATTTACCAAAACATCGTTAGATATGTATATAAGTTTAGGGGCTGAGATAGCAAACGCGAGCTATTTTTTATCATCGAATCGCGAGATAAGGCGGATCGAATTCCGTAGATAAAGTATCTTCCATAAGAGCAAAAAAGGGAAATATTCGTGAAAAATGGAGAAATAAAATACATGACCGGGCCCAATATGAATGTTTTGTAGTGTTATAATCACGTTCACGGCTTAAACGAAAGTCCTAGCTCTAGAGACGCGTATGCGCGCATATGTATCAAAAAAGAGGAAAAGAAGCGTACGACACAATTTCAGATTTTCAAGCACAATAATCATATTTGTTGAACCGAGATTTTGAAGTCGAATAACGTTAAAGGGCCGCTCGAACAACGCGTTCCATATCGAACAACGATCATCTGGAAATCAGATCGTACGAATCCATGAGTTTCTATGTTTTCGAATGTCGGGTCTTTTTGTCAATTTTAAACGTTCGTCGAGTCAAACCAAACTGTTACAACGCTTTGTGAGTAACAAATAAACAGTATAATCCATGTGCTGAAAATATTGTCAGAATGCAGACGAAAGGTTCTCTGCTGTGGGATAATGTTATCTTGACGCGTTACTACCGCGTAACGCTCAAAGAATTTTTCAGTTGAATATTGCATTATCACTTCGCGTCGAGCAATTTCTCCGGCTCGATGCTCGACCTCCGTCGGAATTCATTCGCTCAGATATTTTATTCCAAGAAAAAAAGAAACGGTCGGGACTGTTTCGCGTTGGCGAGCTAGTATACTTTTCAACATAAAACAGTGCTTTCCCAGTTTCATTCTTGTGATTAAAGCTTGCGCTGGTATCGCGTCAATGTTCCATGTTTAAGGAAACAAAGCAACGTACATATAGTTTAATCGTATAGAACAAAGTAGCGTTTAGTTTTAACTCCGTTCGTTACAACTCGATTGTCCCGTGCAATATCGTGTCGATAAAAATCTGCATTTCCAATTACTTTAAGGACTTCTTTCTGTGTTCCAATAATAGTTAATTTCATCGCGTTTCGCCAAAGGGGTATATTCATAAAAGTATTTAATTCTTCCTTGTACCAATGTTTTCAACACGTGTACCGTTCAATTTCGTTGCGGTTAATACTAATATTGATCGGTGCCGCTGCGATTTTCTGACAGTGCAATAAACGGCGTCCACACAAATATGCTCATCGTGTGCCAGTTAAAGTGTTAAATTGAACATTTTCACCGTGTGATTTTGAATAAAGTTCAAGTCGGACAGACCACTTTTGGGAGTTCCACAACTGAATCGCAAGACGGTCGATTAATCGCGACTACTATTGGCCACTCACGATCCATTCTGATAGTGTACAAAATCGTGTTGTCTCTATGGACTGTTTCCAATGAACACTGAATAATGTTCCGCGAGTGGTCTGTCGGTTTGTGGCTCAGCTGTGGCTTTAAAGTGGACCATTTGCGTTGAGCCTAAAGAGAGGTGCCCGACAACACGATGTTACCATGATGAATTTCACGGATAAACGTGGCTTCTGTCATACGTTATGCACACATTTCTTTAGTCGTCGTAAGCACAACGTATTTCTACCCATTAAAGCACTTCAAAGTTTCTCTCTTAGTACTCCATACACTATGACAAACGAAAAGAAGAAGAAAAAAAAAAGAACGTGTATATAACCAAAAGAAAAAGGGAATAAATATACGAAATAAAATTGTATGTTCTTGGAAAATAATCCTATTCTCGGATTGATTTCGTGTAATCTTGATGTTTCAAAGATTAATGTTTATACATATAGTAATGACATATACGTGTATAGCTGAATAGTGTTTCAATGGGTTAAACTAAACGATTTAAAATGAAATTGGATGTTGTAACACTTTAGAAGGGTGAGAATGCACAGTGTTTGAATTTGCTTCAATACGTAACGTTACCTACAAACTTGTGTCAAAGCAACGTATCTACGTACTCCTATTCCATTACTTTCGTACACATTGTTCTGGCGAAAGAGCATCACACGTATGATACAGTAACTTATATTTCTTTTGCGATACTTGAATTTCATATTCAAATTTTTCGCGTATCTTTAATTTTGTAATCTCTATTCTTTAAACAAACTTTTTTGCCCTGGTATCGATTCAAGATCGCTTCCCTAGATAATGTTTAGGGGATTCGTGAAGTGTGTCAACGTGTGATTCGCAAAAGTGAGCTTAACGCACCGCAAACAACCTTCTTCATACTGATGCGGCAAAAAAATTGAAGTGAAAGTTTAAAATGGGTGGTGAAGATAGGGGGTAAAAGGAACCAGGGAAGTCTTATATCGTTACTTGCAATTCGTCGTAAGATCTTGTCTAAAAGAGAAAAAGGAACCAATCTCTGCGTACATATTATGTATACCTTCGTATTAATATATACTAATATCACGTTGTTTGTTCCAAGTTTTTTTACTCGAGGATAACGAATTTAACGAACAAAATTGTATGTATGCGTGCGTGTGTGATCAGCACTTAAGGGACGCCTCTTCAAGACCCTGATTGCTCGGATCTACATAACTTGGCGAACCGATTGTAGTCTGATTTTGTATCTACACGCGTGTTTTTCATGTTTAATTAAAACTCGTAATGTTGCGAGTGAACAGTATTGTAAACGTCGATATCTCCCTATAATTGTTTACTGTTAAAATAATGTTTAAACGTTTTTAAAATCCGAATACGAAAAAAAAAAAAATGTTTTGTTCACTCGGATAACTGTTCTGTAAGATACGCACCAAATCAGAGTTCCATCAGTGTTCTTCTTGATGGCGCGAACATTTTATTGGCACAGAGGGAATGAATAGAACAACAGGTGTTATTTACGCCTCGCGAAGTTGAACTCTTGCAACCAGGCGTCGAGTATTCGAACTAATCTCGCGTCATAGATCGAAGTTCCAAGCTGCTAATGGGTAGAGTATTTTATTATTTCAAATTTTTGTCAATTTCTGTTAAAAGAATACATAGACGTAAAGGAACCCTCGATCGAGCTGCGTTAAAGAGACCTATTGCAAGAGAATTGACTCTTTCGGTGCCATAACATTTAGACGCGATACGACTCGCCGTTCAAAGACCAAGCGAACGTATTTGTAGACTTTACTCGCGAAACGCCATTGGGCGTTTACCGCACGCGCCGATCGGCTCGAGAGTGTCGGTATTCTGTTAACCGTTACAAGAGCGCTCGTTTCAGCAACTAGAGAGGTAGAGAGTCTACATACTTAATGGAACGCCGAGGAAAGTGAAGTGAATCGGTTGAATGACGGAAGAAGAGAAAAAGTGTGGCTAATACAAAGTCGATCTTAATCCGAGTAAGAGAAAATTTTTAACGGACAGTTCGGTCAACTTGGTTCGATGCGCCGTTATTCGTAGCAATGGCAAGCTACCGTTTAGCTGTCGTTTAATTAAACACTGAAAATGAAAATAATAAGTCGAACAAAGAATTGTCGTTGCCACGTTTTATCGCTGATATATCGTGCTGGCGCTATAGACGAAAAAATTGACAGCCCTCGACCTTTCGTAGTCCAATATCTCCATTCATATCCGTGAAAATCTCATTCCGTTGGACTTCGCGTTACGATTTAAAAGAAGAATATGTAAATGGAAACGTACATCGTGCCTCGGTTACATTGCAAGAATAATGTAGTGGAAGGAAGGTCTACGGGCAGATTGTTGTCGCCGAGAAATTAATGTTGAGATACATATATTTCGACTATTGACGTGTACATTGCCATGGAACGTTCGCGAAGCAGACTGTACACTCGTCGATGTTCAACGTGGTACCTGATTTTATAACATTCTCTTCTTCGTGCGATCGGCTCAGTAGCAAGATAGTTTGGAATTATTGGATAACGAAAGAGCCGACACACATCTCAACGTATGTAAGTGTGTGTATGCGCGCGCGCGCGCGCGCGCGCGCGCCTGTCTGATATATACAGGTATCCATAAATGAATACCAGAATGTACACAAAAAAAAAAAAACACGCGGGTACACATAATTTGTCCGTAACTGTTAAGTATATTCGATGTAATAATCTGTTTGACCACCTGTTCCGGTGAAATTACATCGAACATACCCACGAACATGCGGGCAACAGAAACAATTATTGCAAATATCGAAAATACTAGTTAACATGGAATACCCGTTTATAAATATGCTCTTTTTTTATTGCGTTTCTTGAAGCAAACGATTTTTTCTAAAAAAATATGTATACAAATGATATCGATTATAGAGATAAAGATGTCAGTTTTTAAGTAATGTGTTTCTTTTATTACTAATTACATCTTGAAAATGATAGGAAAGTAAATTTCGGTTTTATTAAATTGTCGGTTGCCAGTATGTCTACTCGACTACTCTTCAGCGACATGTAACGGCAAGCATTCGCGTCGCCAAATGCTCATTCGGTACGTTCCTTTTAAAATTACGATTTTTTCCGATCTGTTTGCACATCTCTTGCAGCGAAAAGTGTGTATTTACAAAGTCTCTCGTGTGCTGCGCCTGTTGTCTTTACAGCCAGTGACGACGTCGGCCTTCCCTATCGTTCGTGACAAAAAGGCTTCCTGCTTCGTCTTCTTAAAGTATTACGTTTCGATCATACGGAAGAAATAAGATGTTACAACTGGAAATTAGTTAAATAAAAAACTGAAAATCATTCAATCATTTGTCACGATCGATGGAAATTGATTATTGTAATGCAGCTACTGTCGCAATTGTCCACGATTGTTAAGAATTGCTCATTTCTGTTATTCATTTTTTTTTTTCGTACGCAGACAACGTAACACCGAGCATTTGTAACATGAAAAACCGTTGATATTATCGCGTGAAAAGAAGAGTCAGTATTCTTTGAACTCCAACATCCTGTACAATTATAAGCCGGTCTATAATTTTTACATCACTTCTTCGATTACAGAAATCAAATGTTTTCGCAAATATCAATTTTGAAAAATGTATCGATCGATTAATAAATTGTGCATGGCATAAAGACCCTAGTGTTCGTTCTTGCATCAGTTAATATTTATTGATAATAGTAGATAAATAAAGGTAAGGTTATGGCTAAGAATTTTCATTTGAACAAACAATCTTTTTCTAACCAGAGTTAATGCGCGTACAATCATTCCTGAAATAATGTTCCGTTTTTGTTTTGTTAAACAGTAAAAATTTAATTCCTAAGCGTAAAGTAAATTTATATCGATGTAAAATCACAAGAGAATGAAAATGAATGACATTAACAGCAGTTCTGGTAACCGCGGTGATCAAGTTAAAACCGCTTAGATTTGAAATACCCTCCAATATGTCCTGACTGTTACCCGATTGGCGGTTACCGGTGCAGGTTTAAAAGGGAAGGGAATGCGCAGAAGCACGTGGATTTGTTTAGACGACTGTCAAGCCCCTTTCGTAGCGCATTTACAAAGTCCGTGGGGTGCTTCCGGTAAGCCCCGTAGCTGGCGGCGCTTTCCCGACAAACGATACCGGGGGCCAACGGGGGCGACAAGATCCACTGTCTACCTCTCTTCTCTCTCCCCGCCGAGCATCAACCAGCATTCCCTCCACCCCGTCACCCCTTTCCACACGGCGTTACACCTCCGATGCAGAGACAGAGACAGAGACAGGGGCAGGGGAGTGACGACGGCGACGATGCCCGGCGAAACGAGCAATGGTGGAGGGGAAGACATCAACGGCGGACAAGGCCGCCATATTGAATCACTCTCGTTAATTTTTGCGCAGAGGCGGTGTGAATTTTTTCTCGTTGCGCGGAAGGTAGCGGCTCAAGGTTGTATCTGGAACTCGCGATCGTGACGATCGCCCTCGCGGTTACCGCTGACATCGTGTCATCCACCGGGTCCGTGTCGTGTGTTGTTTTTACTATTGTTTAAGCAAATCATATAGAGCAAGAGGGAAAGAAAGTGTCGACACGGTAAACGATGCGTGGGTATGCCACACGAAAAACGTTCACAGAAACATGCGGAAATCGTGCGTGTATGATCGCGAGGTGGTGAAGTGTGCTCGTGCTAGGGAGGGACATTCGAGGGAACCGAAGTGTATGCGTACACTGACTGCGGTATGTCGTGCGCGCCATGTCATTGTACGTAAGCGATAGTATAGAGTGTAATATATCGTAGCGAAGTAGAGTGGAGTGAAGTGGAGTGGAAAGCGACCGGCCGCCTTGCCTGCCTAACTGTCTGCCTAACAGCGTGCCTGCCCTGCTCGGTTGTCTGCTGCCTACCTACTTGCCTGCCTGTTTATTTGTCCACTTTGTGTAGAATCGGCTTGCATGTCAAAGCGATTTACACAAATTTGGACCAACTTCTGATTGACCTCCTCTCAGGTACGTATGCCTTCCTGAAACGCGGGAGGCGTAGGCGTGTGTGGGGGTCAAAACACGCCTGTGCATCGTTCCAGGGAAGGTGCGATTATCAATGTAGTAGCAAATATGTTGTGCACGCGGAAACATAAAGAGTCGCGTGTTGCCGTTGTGCCGTGCGAGCTGGCGTCACACGTCGCCAACGAGCGTTCATGTACAGTTCGACACCGAGCTACCAATATTTTCAATTGCACGACTGATTAATTGCCACCGAATAATTCTAGTCTTCTTTTCTCGTCCGAGCAACCAATTCTGATATTTTTGTTGATGATTCAGCATGATGTCAGGATTGTGTTGGTAATTTATTAACACTTTGAGAATAATAAAACATGAAATATTGCAATAATATACGAATAAGTATTATATTATTTTGTTCTATGCTAATTTATATTATGCGACTTTCTTCGGACGACTATACGCACGTGTTAGTTCTCACTCTCCAAGTACAAAATAATCAATTGCTTTTGTTATCGAGTCTTTATTATCGAGTTTTTATTCATTCTCCTTTTTGCGTTACTTCCTTTAGGCCCAATGTTGGTTTATCGATTTATTGTAACAGTAATGTACATTCATTAGGTTAGGAAGAAAGGGCAAGATTGCCGTAGGTCGGTTTTAGGTTGCACGGATCGCTTCGGGAATTCTGTACCTTTACTCGGCATAGGATATGAAGATACAATTAAAAACAAAGTAGTAGCTTATAATGAATATTTCTGTATTTTTACAAGAAATGTATAATAAAACGAAATTATTAAAGGTAATACGTAAGGACGTATAATAGAAAGAAAAGATATCGCACGTTATTGTATATTACTTTTATATATTAGGTTTTCATCAGTTGACGAGTAGGGGTACCATCGAAATACGAATGAAAAATATGTACCGTAACACATCAATTCATGAGTTTAGAGATCCTACTCTTGTCACGTGATCTGGAAATTGTGCAAGGCGGGAGATGCGAGAGAAACTCCGTGGACTAGTTAATTCTTTTACATTAGGACATTCTGGAAGCGTGCTCATGCGAGATAGTAGTATTTAAAAAAATGGAAATAGGCTTGTTTATAGAAACAATCCCCACGACGTACCAATACGTGCATAAACACGAGCAAAGTGTACGTAAATAGAGCCGTATTACCTAGAGGTCGCGCTCGGTTTCTTGATACAATAGTAATTACGAGATGCGTGGACGATATCAAATACGTTGCAAAAACATTGCAACTCCTTCGTCCCTCCGAGCGGGAAGGCCGGCAGTGGGGACTCCGTCGAAAAATCGATTTCCCGTAGGGCATAAGGGTGCGGGAGGAGTGAGGGCAAGGGAGAAGGTACAGAGACGAAATTCGGGAAAATCCGCAGGGTGAGAGGGAGAGAGAGAGAGAGAGAGAGAAGGAGAAGCGAGAGGGCGGAGGGAAAGAGAAAGAGAAAGAGATTGGTTTCTAGCCCGTTCCGATGCCGTTCGTGTGGGTGAGTGGCTGACTCGTGTGGTAGGAGGTAGACCCGTTGACGGGGTGAGGGGAGAAATAATTAATGTGCGACCGTACCTCTCCCCTCGCGGTACAGGGCACCCCTCTCCCCCTTCCACAGTCTTGTACCGCTACGCTTAGCTGCCATTGTGCCGAGACGCCACTTCCGAAGTATCAAATTCAATTTTTCGATCTCGTACCGCCACTTCCTCGCAAGAAATTTGTGAAAGAGAGAAAGCAGAAGGGCACGCAGCGTATCGTGCTGCCGGCGGCCAGGCAAAGCGCGCCAATATTCACCTCGTGCACGATCTCGAAATACATGTATTCTTCCGAGGAACGTCTTTGAATACCACACGGAGGTTAGGTTAGGACATTGCTTCCGTGGATATCGGCCGATCGCCTGCTTCGCTAAGCAGATACGATCTTTTTATCGCGCGTTTTTAGTCCGCGAGTTGATCGCGTTACCGGTGTGGTGCTGTTACTACTTGTGTTGTGATTGCGTCCTTCGAACAAGTCGAGACGGCTGCTGCCTCGAAATAAAAGAGGAGGAAGAGCACACGATGCTGCGGTGCATATGAACGGAATGATCGGACGAGCGATTTTGGTAACCCAGTTATTTTTATTCCGGTAAATCTTTCCCATCGTTTTTAAGTCACGGGCATAGCAAAACGTTGTTTCACCGCAGTTGTATTAGTTTGTAGTGTTTTTTTTCCTAGCATACGTATTCGTCGTGTCGTTATTTGTTGAAATCGATCCAATTGTAACGAACCAGATAAATGGTAGTTTATTAATAAATATTTGTGTGTGTTTTATAGAGTTGCCGCATTTGAAAGAATGGAAGCTATGGATTTGGATGGGGATGCTGTAGTGGACTTGAGTGTTAGGTAAATTTCAAAGGGATATCGATTTTTTTTTCGACATTTCTCTTAAATTTTGATTTAGCTGTCTGATAATACATTATTAGGAACTATGTCAATAGAAAATACTGTTGTTTACGTCATTGTGATTATGAAATAGGGGCTATTGTTATACATTATAGTTATCAAAAATAGAAGCAACTGATGCATTATAATACCTCTTGATAACACAGCCTTTGAAAGGAAACAAGTTCTTATCATTAATACCAAGTAGAAGTTCTTACATAAAAGTAGATTATTCATTTTCCAAAGATTATTTAAGCTTCTTAAATGTAGTTTTCATTCTTCTATACGCATTCATTTGTATGTTTAATTCATATGTAATTTTATTGTTTTATAGTTACTTTTATGAAATTGAAATAATTTCTATGATAATTTTTGTTTTCAGCAGCAGTGGTAGAAGAAATTCTCCGTCGATCACTGTTAACTCTGCTGATGTAGGAGTTCCATTAGATTTAGGTGTTCATTTTTCTTCAAGTCCTAATACGGACAACAACATGCCAGAAGCACGTAATATTCAAAATGCGGCAAGGGGCATTTTAGCCCCTAAGTCTGGTGATGATAGGAAAACACGCCGCAATCTTAGACCAAGAAGTGAAATAAGTTATGCAGAGAGTCCTGATGAACGTAGAATAAATGGCTATATGAATGGAAATGCGGACAGTGATGAAGGTTAATTATAAAAATAGCATAATTATTTATATACAGATATTGCTTGCATACCTCTTAGAAGTATACAATAACATAATAACATAAAAAATATCTATTTATCAGGTGATATGCCTCCTTTGCCTCCAATAAAAGAATTATCATCCGATGAGTTGGCTGAACGTGAGAGAACGCTTAGAAAATTAAAGGAGGAACTTAGATCTGAGGAAATGAAGTTGGTACTGTTGAAAAAATTAAGGCAATCGCAACAACTGAAAGAAAATATCGCTGCTGTACCCAAAGTACCCAGTAAATTACCACCACCAGTCACAGTACAACAAGCTCCTCACAGGTAAAATTTTGATTTACGTTGAAATCAGGGTTAAGTGATTTACCCTCATTACGATTTATTGTATGTCTAATAATTGGCTCAACGCCGACTAAATTATTACGAATATTCCAAACTATTTCAAAATTTATATTTTACTATAAGATAAATTGTGATTCCTACAAGAATATAGTGAGACAAATTTTTAACTTTAATTCCTATGTTTTTAGTCATAGAATAGGGAAGGCACCACCACCTTTACTTAGAGGACAACCTGCTCCGAGTAGGAGCAGTAGTTTACATGCACCGCCAGGAATGTTATTACCACCTACAGTTGGTCGAAGTTCTACTTCTAGTACTGGAATGCCACCTAACATGGTTATACCACAACCACCTCATCCTAGAGGCAGGCCACCTAGTGCAACACCAAATGTATCAAATTATCATGCACCCGCGGATAGAACTGAGAGGTCTACAAAAGATCCAACACCGACCCCAGCACATCAAGTAAGTAAGGTACAAAACATCATATACCTTTTATATATTTTTATGAAATTCTGGTGAATAAGAATTACTCAGTCTTACATATTATTATGTAAATATTATATTTTACAAAATACTTGTTTACGTTATTTGTGAACTATGTAAATAACCACCAATTGTGTTTTTGTAAACACAAAGCTGCTTGTTGGATCTCAAGAAAATAAAACCACCGCATCCTTAAGCACACCTGTGATTTCAGAGCAGGTATATCCACTAGTCAAAGTATACGTTTAGTCTCTTGTCAATCTAATACTTAATCAAATATCGTGCAAACTTTCTCTCGGCTTCCTAACACAACCACATTGTTTTTTATTGCTATATTTAACCCACTTATACTTCCATTCTTTCCATCCTGTTCTTATTTTCTTTTTATATTTATCTCCTAACATTTATATTTTATTTTATAGAGAACTTACAATCAAATTTATATTAAGAACCCTAACTTTTTTTGTAAATCTAATCTTCACTCCTAAAACTACAGGAGAGACCAAGAGACGATAATCAGACACCTGCGCAACGTCAAGCAGCTGCTAAACTGGCTTTAAGAAAGCAACTCGAGAAGACTCTGTTGCAAATACCACCACCGAAACCACCGCCACCGGAGATGCACTTCGTGCCGAACCCGTCTAATACCGAGTTCATATACTTGGTGGGCCTCGAGCACGTAGTCGACTTTATCACGAAGGAACCCGCTATCCCACCACCTCCAGAACCGTTTGAATGTACGCAATGCAAAACAGACTTCACACCTGTGTGGAAGTGGGAAAAACCCGTGACCAGTGGCAAGAAAGAGGGTCCACGGGGGCAGCACGCAACTTTCCAGAGACCTCCGGCAGGTCGCGATCCTAGAGTCATATGTGAACATTGTGTGACGACCAACGTCAAGAAGGCTCTAAAAGCAGAACACACTAATCGGTATCGTAATTTAAAATATATATATAGAGTATCTACAAAAAGAATATTACGTAGTTAATCATTGTATTTGTTTTGACATTTTATATTAAATTTTTTACCACTTGTTACTATTTTTATATAGCTAAAAATTTATTACTGTGAATATGAAGTGCAGAATCCGATTAGAAAGCGTCTCGTTCAAAAATATAGATATTTACTAATATTTTTTACCAGTACTTCACATCGTAACGTACTGAATAGTTATAGAAACACAGGAACTTATTTTGCCCTCTAAATATAAAAGTTTATAATTTCAAAATATAATATTCCATATAAGGTGGAAAAAAGGATCAAAGAGTGGTAGCTATTCGTCGTTTAAATTGTCTTAACCTTGGTTATCATTTACTGTATACATTATGATCCAGTATAAAACAGAAACGTAATGATGTATTAATATAGGAAATGTATGTGACAGGTTAAAGACAGCGTTCGTAAAAGCACTACAACAGGAACAAGAAATAGAACAGAGGTTAGCGCAAGCAGCGTGTCCAAGTCCAGATCCTCCAGCTCCAAAACCAGTTCCTAAAGCAGCTACTCCTACGAGAAGGGTAGCAACACCACCAGCTCCTCCACCACAAGTACCACCAGCGCCGACGCTAGCACCGACTCCACCAGCGCCCAAATTACAGGAGCATCCTCTAGTTAAATTGGCGGAAAGTGGAAAGTTTAGCCCACATCACGCTGCTGCGGCTGCTTTGCAGCAACAGTTGCTTAGAGGTAATTTCAGAGCTAATTTTTTTTTTCTTTTTTAATCTTTTTGTCTTGTAATTACGAGTTCGTAGCTCATATTATTGTAGCCAAGTAAAACAAAGATAACGGAAAAGGACATAAAAGTAAAACGTGGATTGAATCTATTTTTAGAACTGGCGAAAAATCCTGTACCAGGTATACCACCACATCAACCTCTTCCTGCTCATATGATGCCACCGTTTACCTCCATATTATACCCGTACCAGCTAGCAATGGCGCAAGCTGGCGGTAAAGGTCTCGCGGAGTTACAACGACAAGCGGCAGACTTGCATCGCCAATATTTGCTCGACATGATTCCATCACAAGCATCCCAGGGACAAGGGAACCAAGCTCCGCCGCGGGCCCATCCACACAATTGGAAAACGTAACCGAACGCATTTAAGGATCGACCAGTAAACGCGAATAAGTGAAAACTGCAGAGAGCTGTGTTTTTAAAGAATATTTGAGAGAGAGGGAGAGAAAGATAGAGTGAGAATGAGAGAGAGAGAAAGATAGAGAGAAAGGGAGAGGGAGAGAGAGAGAGAGAGAGAGAGAGAGCAAAGATACTCGTTACTCTTTTTTTCCACGACATCGTACTAAAACGGGGATCTTTGACGAGGTATGCGACGGTCCACATCTTCATGACACTTCTAGGATAATACATACCAATCATGTTACACGATTGGTATTTTTATTTTCAAAGTGAAGCTCAAACACTCGGAACAATAGGAGGTGAGATACTTCCTGTATTATTGTGAAAATGGGAAACTTTTAATCGTTACTTTTGTGAATATTGAATATTGATGTGTGAGTGTGAATTTCGATTTGTTAGCCCTTTGGAAACTTTCAGTTATAATATACGAATGATAATTACCTGGATTTCTATCTTTGACAATTTTAAAGAGAGAAAACGAAAAGATTGATTATAATTTAGCCGAAGGCCAGCGAAAGAAAGAATTTTTTTAGTTGGTTTTGTTTTTTTTTTCCTTTTAAAGAACAATAAGTGTCTTTTTTTTAAAGAACAAAGGTGTTCTTTTTTGTCATTGTCCTGCGTTGGTTTCAATAGTACTACAAAAGAATAATAGGTGAATGTCAATCATCAATTGGAGTAAGTGCATAATAACTTGAACGCACATAAATGAATATAATTGCTTCAATTATTATATATATATATTATATATATACATAAAAAATCAAGTGGACATTTGTAAGGCACTAAGGACAGTAATAAGTGTTACATAATTATAAAAAATAATTGGTTGATTAACGTTATTAGAGACGATCAAAGAGAGAAAGAAAGAAAGAAAAAATCGCACACGCGTAAAAGTGTGAAAGCAACATAGTTGAAAAACAGAAATGGGATCTTTTTAGGCCCTGATATACTATAATTAAGTCGACCTTTGTCGCTGGTTTAAATAATTTTTGGAACCATCGGCGGTACCTGTATTCTGTGTATATCTCTTTATTTTCTTTAAACTGTGAGTATTTTTAAGGCGATTATATAACAGTTGAGAGGGAAAAAGGCAACGAGTGAATGAACATGAAAGAGAGAGAGAGAGAGAGAGAGCGAGAGAAGTTGTAGGCTACTGATGGTAGAAAGAAAAAAAAACAAATGATGTTTGTAAGAAAGTGTGTGTCCGTGATATAGTCAGCAAAAAAAAAAAAAAAAAAATGAATGTGGGAATGACAGTAACATTTTTTTTTCTCCTTTTTTTTGTTATTGGTACAAGATGACAGAGAATAAGCAACATGTTTTTAAAGGAAGTAGAGTGACACTAGCGTTATTCGCGCACAAAACATAAGGTTTACGTGATAAAACTTCTTCAGGCTCTATGCAATGCAGAATGTATTTAAAATAATGAAAAGTAATGCGGGAAATGAAAATGAAGTTATATATTTAAAAAAATGAAAAAGGGAATGAAAATCGGCTAGGATGTAAATTACTAATAATAGCGCGATTGATTTCATGTGTCACGTTGATGTAAAAGTATTTAAAAAATTTAAACAGGTCGTATGTATCCAAGATTTTTTCTGAAAGAAAAGAAAGAAAAAGAAGAAAAATGATGAGTGGCAGATCGCCAAATTTTTATAAAATCATCCTCTCTTCTGATAAAAAAAAAGGACAAAACGTAAAAAAAAAACGTATCTGCACCTTAAAAAAGAAAAGAAGAAAGAGAAAAAGGGTTAAAAGCAAAATCTCTCCGGCACACATCCCAAGCAATACTTATTACAACCCTCCACTTCCACTCTAATCTGATTTTTCATTGATTACCGGCTAACCAACCAATCTAGGTCACAATTTCCAGAATCACTAAATATATAGTTAACTGTAGTCTTGATATTTCTCGGTATATGATACAAGCTAATAAACTAAAAAAATAGCATAATCAATCTCTCTTTGTACTACGTGATAGATTTTTGAACTCATACTTGATATACATGTACACCGTAATAAGTCTATCGATCGCATAATAGATCAAGATCTGTGTTCTTTGTGTAAGAGAATCGAAGCAATTGTCAACATTGTTATCGTTGTCAGGGCGCCTACCGCTGTCATCCTCCTGATCGTAATGAAAAAAGTAATAGAAACGAAACAAGCGGATTTATTCATATTTATTGTCACGTCCGTTTGAAGGCAGGGAGCGCATGGTTTTAACGCACAATAATTACATACGTTCATTTAATTACATTTTTCAATTTAATTATCCTGTGTTATTAATCAATCGTGACATGTTACATGTGTACATATGTATTTTGATTTTTTTTTTAATTTCATAAGTTTTATTTGTCAAAATTTGTGGGTCTCCGAAGAAAGATCGAAGAAAGAGACGTTTAGTCATTTTTATGTTTATTTTTAGGTTTATATTGTGTGTTTATTAAATATTTGCGTTTTCTTGCCAGCCTCCCTTTCTTCGTGACAAATCTGTGTTGTTTAGTTTAAAGATAAATAAATAAATAAACAGAAGCGAAGATGTGCGCGGTGCATCACTCTTACGACTGCCGAATTCGCGTAAAGTGTTTCGAGTGATTTCGTTCCTTCGAAACGGGGGAATATTGCGCGGACGAAGGGAAAATGTTCAAAAGTCACAATGCATTTTTTTCATACGGTAACGCGAAATGAAAGTTTGAAAGAGAAAAGAGAATGTATAACGCAAGAAAAAGCAAATACGTTTCTTCCTATCTTTCTTTTCTAGTCTTATCTTTCACCTCTACGTGATGCTGATTTAAGAACTGAAAGCACTCTCAGGTGCGAAAATATAATTTTATATTCTAAATACGAAAAGAAAACGAGAAAAAAAAGTGAAAACAACATTTTTTTGGGAAATGAAAAAAACTCACTTCGAATTTGTCACAGGGCGGTAGTGTGAAACAAACAAAAAGTGAAGAAATATTAAACGAATCGAAATTTCAAATCTGATATAGCTAAAGCAATACAGAACTTCGAACATTGCGGAATAGTATTCTATATAAGGTACTTGAAAAAAGAAAATTAAACGCTATGTAAACGAGCGAGGTCCGATATTTCGTGGGGACACAGAAAACACGATGAAATGGCTCGAAAAAATAAAGTTCTCCAAGCGGAATATGAGAATTTTACGTCCAAAGAAAAAAAGAAGAAATTGAATTCATATTGTTGTATTTTTAAGTCTGGCTACCTGACCGAGAATCTCTGCCCCCACAATTTATAGGATTAGTAGTTTTAAAAAGTACAGATTAACGAATACTCTGGAGACTACACGAATAAAGCTTATCAATGATTGTATCTCGAGTGATGATTTATTTGTGCACTTGGAACGTTGTCAGCTTTTAATGTTACATGTAACAAAGAAAAAGAATGGAAAAGAAAAAAAATTGTCGAAGAAAACAATTTTCTCGTAACATCGTGTGTTATTTTCATGCGTTTCGAATAGCAAAACATTTTGTAAAAGTGTAACTGGTCGGACCGCCTTTGTTACTTCTTGCCAAAATGTTCATGATAATCATCAATATACAAGCGGCAGAGTATTGGCCTGCGTTTAGTTTTTCAAAGGTATTAGAGCATCCAAGAATTTCGTCGTTACAAACTCTGATCTTGCTTTTCTTCTTCGTCTATTTGACAAGACAATATGGCTACTTTCCCATTGACACTTCTTCGCGACGAATCTGCCATTGCTTTTCGTTTTCATCGTTCGACAAAAAAAAGAAAAAAAAAAGGTACACAAGGTTTACGCGAGTTAAGGTACGACTTATCGCGACGTCTCGCCTCTTACACTGGTTTATTCGTGTTGGCGAAATGTAACGGTGGTAAAAAATGAAACGGGGACCAGTTTAGCGGGTCAAAAGATAACGCTATATTTAGAAACTCGGAGTAAAACTTTCAACTTGTGCAAGATACGATACCGATTGAGTTAACCTACGCGTACTTAACGCGGTTCCGTGACGCGTTACCATTTTCAACGGATCCAATTTCCTGATACGTATGTATGTATATCGTTGTGTAAATCTACCATAAAAGTGATTACGACTAGCGTTGTCGCACGAAGAGATATTTCTTCGTTTATAAAAGTACACTTTCTTCTGGTTTATAAAATTTAGAAAGTACCATTACAACCAACCAGCCTATTGCCGGTTTTCTTGCGTTTCATTGAATTGTCATTTATTCCCGCTGTACGTGTCGCGAGATATAAAGATTTTTCGAGACATAGGGAACGAATATTAAATTTGTTTCTTCTCGTTCAGCTCGGTGAGACATTTTTTGAAATGTTTTGTGCAAAACGGATACAATGTTGGATGATCGCAGGTTCTGCAAGCCGCTGCGAGATGCGAACAACACCGTAAGCTTTCACGACAACAGGAGGCCCATAATTCAGGACCAGCTGTGGCACAGTTGTAACAATAACAGTCACCTGGAAGAAGCAGAAATAAATGTTGACATGTAAGTGAAATTTGCGAATTGTTTAATTGCAATGTTTCATTTGATTTAATAAATTAATTAGGAGATGGACCTATAAAAAGTCGGAAATGAACTGAAATACCTTGGATCGAATTTCTTAGTACTAATCTATCATTCTATACCTCGAAGGGACAGAAAAAATACGTATCGTCTTTTCTTTCTCTTTCAGCAAGATTGTACGGCATAACCACGCGTCGATCGACTCTCGTATGCCCCTTTTCTCATCTCGAATGCGATCCATCGTGATTCTGTTACTCAGGCAACGCGCTTGCATCACAAGATACTTGACTCCTTACTTTAAACAACCGTAACATGAAAGGAGGGAAAAAGAGGCATAGAAGCAAACCGTATCATATATCTTATGCGCCGCACGTGCGTATTTTTCATACGAAGACCGATCCAAAGTCAGTAGTAGTAAATACTGCTGTTCTTTTCAATGTGAATAGCTTAAGTTAGAGAATATACATTTTTTAGAATCCGAGTAATATTCGAACTCATGTATGTGTCACCAAGAATTTTAGTGCCTTTGCCGAGATAATTTGGCGATTCGAAATATTTTGTACACTTGCTAAATTGCTGTTATTCCAATTGCTAAGATGGCACGCAAATGCTCGATCGATTCAAATTATAACTCTCTCTCTCTCTCTCTCTCTCTCTCTCTCTCTCTCTCTCTCTCTTTGAAAATATTGTGCAAGGACACGCGTGGTAAGAGTAAATACCAAGCACACTCACGCAATTGTTGTAAATTTTATGGTTTCAAATCGTTCGTGAGTTATATAGAAGTAGAGTTTCTTTGATCTTAGGATGCCATACTTTATACTTCCTAACGGTTAATATCTTCCGAATATTTTTCAAGATCGAGCCAATGTTAAAAATGTTTAACAATAAATATTCTTACAGAATTGCAAATAAAATTTAATAACACAAAAAAGTGCATAAATGGGACTAAATTCGATGACATACGAATAGTGAAAGTGCATCTCGAGGTATGTACATACTTAACTATCTAATTTTTTCCGCGTGGGGTTAACGTTATGCTCGCATCTTCAAAGCAAAAGTAAAAGTATTTACGTAGTAAATCTGATTTCAGAAAAAAATGATATATTGCATCCGTAAAATATTCAATTGTTTATTCGTATAGTACAACGAAGTAGTATAAATCTGATTCGTAGAAGAGAACATTCTCGCATAATAATACTATGCGAACAATGTGCAGCTGGGAGTGGTCGTAATATGTTTCGATTATTCTAAATAAAATCTCGCAAAGCAAAATATACAACTGGTGTTGATGTTGTTGTTAGTGAAAGTATGTTGCCAAACTGGTATCTAAGCCTCCGATCGCGAAAGGCTAATGTTACGTTGCTTAAAATAATTAAAGGATCAGCTAAACGAACTATACTTGTTCAAGAACATTAGAAACACTGATGTAAATAGATTAGTAAGAAGCGGAAAAAATGCTATTAAATGAAAAGAAGTGGATTTCAGTTATATAATGTGTATGTTTTTCTATCACTACAGTGAATTTCTTTACATTGATCCAGGTTAATCGAAATTAAAAACTTCCAAATGTACGCTATGGAATTGAAACGATTATCGCATTAGACTTGCCCAGAAAAAGTATATCTACACTTTTCAACTGCAAAAATGCACACGAACGCTTAATACAACAATTACCGTTATTTATTTATTTATTTATTTATTTATTTATTTATTTATTTACTTACTTACTTACTTACTTACTTACTTACTTACTTATTTGAAACTGCTGTCTCTTATTTCCAGTAATTGTTACATTTCTCGTAATAATTCTTAATCAACCTCTTCGATTACGAAGAATAATCCATGTGCATTTAAATTTCCCTTAAAATTTAAGTAAGAATCGAAATTTCTCCTAACCGGTAAATAGCAGAGAGTAAAGAAATCGAGGAACTATCTCTACTATTTAATTCGTTAAGTAGATTAATACTTTCATGAGGCAGTGTGCAGTTAACGTGGACAAACAATGTCTGGGAGTGGCTATGTCAAGGTCAAAATCTCTATTGCGAATGCAACGGAAAGTGGATTGTTTTTCAGTTGGAATGCAAAAATGCAATTACGCATTGGAGACAGTATATAAACGAGTAAAATTTGAATATCCTTGAAGAATTACCTTGGGGGCAATCGACGGATCGCCTGGCCTCGGCTCGTCTGCACTCGAGGCCCTCCTCGCCTTTCGGGCAAGACGTGAATGACTCCTCGATCGAATTTTCACCAAGGATTGCGTTAATCTGAAAGTGAATCGAACTCGGATTCATTGCGCGACCAGAGGACGAACAATGCGTGCGTAATGCGTTTCTCTTTGCCTAAACGTTTTCCTTCAATTTTCTTTCAATTTTCGATCTTATTTACGATATTATTCGAATTTTAATCAATCGAATGATACATATCATTCGAATCGAATGACAGTACAACAATTTGAAAAATGATTAATTTCGATAAAAAAAAGTCAGTCGCAGCATCTTCTCGATCGTTGCGATTCTAGAACATGTAATTATTCCTGGAATCGCATATGCACGAATGTTACTCGATTGTAATGTTCGTTATGCAACGAAGAATGTCGGTACTTTTATCTACAGATCGATTCTAGCTCATCCTTTGCATTTTAATTTTGAGTATACGCGTTTGTTTGGTATTCGATATCAATAGGTTAATCTTGGAATTCATTTCATTTGTAATGTTATTCATTTGAATTATTTGTCACATTTCTATTTCACGGATATATATGCTAGACTTTTAACTAAGTTCGTTTTAATCTTTTTAAGTCTATACTAAATTTGATGATTTTATTACTGATTTTCAAATACGATACTCACTCGTCTAAACGCTCCGGGCTTGGAGAATATTTTTACTAATTTTGCTAACGCATTCTCCTCCGTGACGCTGGTGACATTTTCCTCGCAAACGTAGCCGTCTAACAGCAAGAACGAGCAACAGCACAGAAACAGCAGTGCACCGCGAGAATACATCACACCGACGTGTGGAAGCACGCGCGACGAAAAAAAGCTCTCGCCTCGTCCTCGTTAATTTGAAATCACGACTGGTGATCAGGTGGCGGAGAAGCGCACCGGCAGTTTGACTTCTCCGACTTCTCCCTTCTGGAGGGGATATCCCACATTGCGACATGGACGTGGTGGCACGGGATATAGCCGCTTGAATCAGAGGTTGCGATTAATCGCGAAAGCTCACCGTCAGATTTTCTCGCGCAGACTAATTCAATTGCCCCACGATTTAATTCACTTTATTGTATCTTGACTTTTTTTATTCATCCTATATCAAGGATCAAAAAATGCATCTGATGATTCAAGGCTTCGCATTGAACGAACGAAGCAGATCCGCTCTAAATATTAAAATATAGAGTAAATATAACTTATATTTTAATAAGTTGAAGAAGTCCATTTATGGTCACGCAGCCTTGGTCCATTGATACCCTCGGGTACTCGACCAAGGTGATACCTGCAATACATTTAAATGCTAGATCTTATTGAACTCTCAGCGTCCTGTATCCACAAGCACTAGGCGGTAGAGCATGAGAGCACGAGATAATTTCGATAATTTCTGGTTGAGTACGTTTCGTATAGTAGATTAATGGGTTGCGTAGAATAAATTATCACTAAAACACATAAATTACATCTTATATCTACAACACATCTGATAACTAAAACTTATGCAAATTTGCAATCTAAATGTATAAAATAATGTATAATAATAAGTGTTGTCTATTGATTTAGGAATTCTTAGCTCTTCTTACAATCACTCGGATCTGTCTTATCTATTCAGTCAAATATCTGTGACTAATCTGAAAAGCTATAATACGGAAAGCCTCGTACGACTTTATCAACTTCGGTGTTTAAATTGAATGTAATTCAAAAATTTTCCGCTTTAAATTGTAGAGGGCATAACGAAATCTCTCATCATTTTCTCGCAATCGGTATTTCGGTAGAACGTATAAGACAAAATTTGATAGAGGTCTTCCCGATCATATTTGACTGAACGCAAACGAATGAAATGTTTATGATTCGCTTCGAATAAAATTACTATGAACGCTTTAGTTTAGTTATTCGTGAATTAGTGAATCAATTTCCTATTAAAAATAGTTAATATGCAATTAATTATCCTAAATGAAAGTAAAGTTATAAAAAATAGTTATATTGATGTAATAAAAAATGAAGACTTATTCATCCTCCAATCCGAGTCAAATCTGTTGGTAATATTGTGAGTGATACTAAAATGATAACGATAGACTAGAGCTCTAATGGATATCTTCTACACATATTTAAGCATTTTAAGGTTATATAAAAAATATTAAAATGACTCTTCTTGCTATCAATTTTTTGTGCCAACAAAAAGAGGATTATTATAGTGCGTACACAAAGATGTGAGAAGACAATGTAGAAAACATTGCGTTGCATACGTATGTAAACATTACGCAATAAGCGGTTTCCAGGGGAGACGTATTCGACGGAACACCGCGAAATTGTAAATCGAATTGTGATCGTGATTTGATCGTGCAAGAAAGTAACGCGGTCGAATTTACGAATGAAATTAAGTTGTTAATGCGAAGCCAGTGTCCGTGTGTTATCACGGCTGGAGATTTTTACCCGTGAAATGTCAAAATGGCGTCTTCGCAGGACGCTTGGTATCTATCATTGTTAGGGCTAGCAGAAAACTTTCGGACCTCCAGTCCGCCGAATATTAAATTGTGCATACAGTGTTTGCAAGCCGTTTTCAATTTCAAGCCACCCCCAAGAGTTGAGGCTCGGACTCATCTTCAACTTGGTAACATCCTTCTTACGCATACCAAAAACATCGATTTGGCGCGGTCTCATTTAGAACAAGCGGTAAGTTGGTATATTTATATTTTAATTACTTAGATTTAATGCATTTTCAATTTTAACTTCTATTATTAATATGAACTTTATATGTATCTCCGTATATTTGTTTATCTTGAACCTAACCTTTCTTTTTATTTTGGTACTGTCGGTAATACATATATATATATATATATATATATATAAAACGTACGAAGAGATTAGAAAAAATCATTTGACGTATTAACAATCGATTCACTTGTGCGATGCTTTGTTAAATCCAATCAATTGTGATTTTATTAAGGAATGTAAAACATCAATATTATATTTCAGTGGCGATTGAGTCAAAATATAAACACTTTTGATGACGTCAAGTTTGAAGCAGCGAGCGTAGTAGCAGAATTGTATGAACAGCAACAGCAACCGAATCTTAGCAAACCAATTTTACGAAAAGCTATAGAACTTTCACAACACAATGTATATTGGCATTGCAGACTTATCTTTCAACTTGCAGTAAGTTGTCGATATATTTGATTAACATTAATAGTTTTAGGCGATGATTACATAATAGCTTGATGTTCCAGCAAATACATGCATCTGAGAAAGATTTTGTTGCGGCCAGTAGTCTACTTGCAGTGGGTGTCGATTATTCTCATATCAGTAATGCGAGTTACACAAGAGTTTTATTCTTGTTGAGTCGTTGTATGCTGTTATTAATAGACAAAAAATTTACCGAGGTTCATCCTCTTTTGAATTCAGCTGGACATCATGTTGAAAATTGGCAGGGCAGTCCACACCAAAAAGAATATTTAAAAGTATATTTTTTGGTACTTCAAGTCTGTCACTACCTAATGGCAGGACAAGTAAGAAGCGAATGATACGTTAATATAATAATAATGTAGACAATTTATTGTTAATTTCAATTTACTTGTCAGGTTAAGAGCGTGAAACCTTGTTTAAAACAGTTACAACAAAGTATACAAACTATAATGTCTCCCAGTTGGCCACCAGATGAAGTAGTCACAGGTTCTAATATCGGAGACATGTTTATATGGATGCCAAAGGACCATTTGTATGTTTTGGTTTATTTAGTAACAGTTATGCATTCAATGCAGGCTGGTTACATGGACAAAGCTCAAAAATATACAGATAAAGCGTTGACTCAAATTGAAAAACTTAAAAGTGAATACAAAGACAGACTAACATTTTAATAATTCTATTGCAATTTTATAATGCGATTAATGTTTCGATTACTTTATAGTTGCTGACAATAAGCCCATACTTTCTGTCTTTCAACTGATGCTGTTGGAACACATAGCAATGTGCCGACTAGTAATGGGAAATAAAAGTGTGGCTCTTGCAGAAATTTCTCAAGCTTGTCAGCTCTGTAGAAAGCAACCAAGGTTACTTCAAGGTCACAGGCCACAGTTACACGCGTTATTGGGATTGTATGCAATGTCTATGAATTGCATGGAAGCCGCGGAAGCACAGTTTACAGCTGCTTTAAGAGTAAGATGATTTATTTACATATTTAAATAATATGAGTATTTCAAACAATTGCAAACGGAACACGAAAGATCGAGAAAATTAGGCTATACGAACAAATTGGGGAAAGTATATGAACGATTAACTTTTATTAATAAATTACTTTATTTCACTATTTCTAATTACATGACATAATGACATTTGATTTATTTAAGGGACGATTTACTTTTTTGCAGACGTCGCAAGAGAGAGAGCTGTGGACTTTTGCAAATTTAAACTTGGCAATAGTATACCTTAGGACGAAAAGGGATGCAGATTTAGGTGCTTTACTAGAACGAATAAATCCCGAATCTTTACCGTCGCATTCACATTCGTTGAGAGCAGCAGCGTATTATGTGCAAGGTCTGCAAGCATTTTTTGGAGCGAGATACAACGAAGCAAAGTATAAACTAATGATTTTACTTAATACTTCGTAACAGTAATTATAAGCGACAGAAAAAAACTAGGATAAGCATATTTTTAGGAGATATCTCCGAGAGACGTTAAAAATGGCCAATTCCGAAGATCTAAACAGACTTACCTCGTGTAGTCTTGTATTGCTGGGACACATATTTCTATCTTTAGGAAATAGTAGGGAATCTATGAACATGGTTACACCTGCGATGCAGTTAGCTTCTAAAATACCTGATGTTCATGTACAATTATGGGCTACTGCCATACTTAAAGGTATAACATACATGACTGGATGTATTCGAATAAAAAAAATTGCTTGTTTGAGTAAGTAACGTTTTTGTTAACAGATCTGTACAGAATTTGTGGGGAGCCCAGTCGCGAAAGTGAGACCTATCAGATGCACTGCACATTTTCACAAACTCTTTTAAAAGATCATTTCCAAAGCACGCAAATGAGTGAACATACTCTAATACACTGGACTGATGGGCCTGTGCCTGCATTGCCTAATAATCCGCCACCTTCTACGTCACAAGCGATTCTTTAATGATATTGATACATCAAAAATAATCAGTAGCTCATACGTTCGAGACGTGTAAAACAATTGGTGAAACGCACAGAAATTTGTTGGGTTTGTACAATTTCGTTATTCGATTACAGATTAAACTTGAAAAATAATGATCGAAGCAAATTCAAAACAATTAAGATAAAATAATTCTTGTTGCAACTAAATTAAAAAAATAATTAATTCAATTTCGATACGGATACTTAAATAATATCAATTAGGCACGTTATTCGTTATCCGATAAAAATCGCTTTTAATGCCTCTAAGAAATTCAGATTGTCATTTGGGCAATTTCATAAAAATTATGTATAAATATAGGCATTTGTACACAAACAAAGTACGTAAAATGATGAAAATGTGTATAAAAACATCAATATATTTTATTATTATATTATATCGTAAATTATTTCGAAATTTTCTTCCACACGTTTACGCAGAAGGAGGAAAACGACAAAATTGCACAAAAACTGTTTTGAAGTCAAGAAAAATGTTACAAATTAATATTATAAAAGTGATAGATTTTTATGTAAGAAAACGATAGAAATATTAACTGTTTGAGCTTAAATTAAGAAGCACATTATCTTGAAAAATTTTATTTTCCGTAATATTCTTTATTATATTAATTTTTCCTTATCGTTCAGTCGCTCTCTACAAAAAATTTTGTCTACAAATTTTGTTGTACGTGACGATCTTAAGTGTAGAAAAACAATAGAATGTTAGTATTTCGAATCAAATATGCTGAACTCATTCACTTTCAATTTGAACATTAACAAATATTAATCACCACATTTAAATTCAGACTGATAAAATTATTATGTTACAAAAGTGGATAATGTTGGTCAAAAATTTGATATTTGAATCGATTAAAAAATAGATTCAAGTTCAAATAAAAAGGAAAGTTCATCGCGAAAATTAAGTTATTTAAAACAAATAAAACAAAATAAAATGTTTCGAATATACTACGTTTTTCAGCGAACAAAATAGACGTTTAAAATTCTAGCTGTGGACACGACAGAACTGTGTCGCGAAAAAACAGTCTATTCATAAAAGCGTACCCTTGTACATGGAATTATGTTGATAGGTATAATAAATAGATCACAGTATGTTTTTGAGACAAACAAAAGAATTTAAGAGAGAAAAATATCGTACCCTATCGTATGCGTGGTGCGTATCAGTTGATGTGTTTTTATGAACTAATGTTGTATGTATGTATGTAATGTATAATTAAAATAAACACAATCGCAATTAGTATTAGGTAGAGCAATATATGAGAGAGATATGAATAAAGGGGCCTTAATACGTGGTAAACTAAATAGCAAATGTGTGCTGCCTAACTCTTTGTTTTGTTTTTAAATTAAGATATTATGTACATATTTTAAATAGTAAAGTGTAAAACAGAGGATAACAATATAACGCATTATACATGCCTGTAAAAAAATACTTTATTATATTCATGTAATTATGTAATCGTTACGAAGGTTATATTATTTGAATTAACATCATCAATTTTGCGTTTATATATTATATGTATTTATAGTATTTATATACGTATCTCTGGTCGTTGTATATAACGATAAAGATTCATGAAAACTAGACTAATTTCAGAAATAAATATATTCAAATGATAATTCGTTATAAAATGTAATTTAACAACTTTTAATTACTATTTAAAATAGTTCATAACTTCATTTATTATATACTTTCGTTATATAACATACATGTATCACTACAATTACTTTCCACATTTACATTATTTTCTATACCATATCTGTACAATTTTCATCTGCTTCACCTTTTTCTGTAATTGAAGAATACCATACATCAAAGCTTCAGCTGTTGGGGGACATCCTAAAATGTGTTTAATCCCATAAGATACAACTAATTGTTACAAAACAGAAGAAAATTAATATTTGTATAAACTTTGTATTAAATGTTACCTGGCACGTATATGTCCACTGGTACAATTCTGTCACAACCTCTGACAACAGAATAACTGTAATGGTAGTAACCACCACCATTAGCACAACTTCCCATCGATATGACCCATCGTGGTTCAGGCATTTGATCATATATCCTTCTCAGTGCTGGAGCCATTTTATTTGTTAAAGTACCAGCAACTATAAGAACATCAGCTTGCCTGGGCGAAGCTCTAAACACAACTCCATATCTGTCCATATCATATCTTGGAGCAGCGATATGCATCATTTCAACGGCGCAGCAAGCCAAACCAAAGGTGAGTGGCCACATGGATCCTTTGCGACCCCAATTTATAAAGTCATCCAATCGTGCAACAATAAATTCAGCCATGTTGTTAGTATTTTGGAAAGGACTGTAAGGCATTTTTTTGGCTTTGGATGGCATTACAATTTCATTTTCTTTCTGCAATATGTTTGATACATCTGTGGTAATATGTTTGACCTGATTGACCAGAGATCCGGAGCATCCTGATAGAGCAATATTATTGCGTATCAGGGATGCTAAACCTTGATTAATAGTAGCTGCAATAAAAAGAAACGTTCACTTGATTATTACAGATTCAAGAATAAAACAATCTTTACTTAGGTTTCGTTTCTTTATTAGTTTGTTGATAAATATTATGTTTATAGGCCAGTTGCCATGATTGAGATTTTCATATAAAAGTTGCTTTCTCTTCTGGGAAAGGTTTAGTTTTAATTTTGAAATGGGACATACATATGATTTTTCCAAAATAATACGACCTACATGTACGTCCCAATTGTGATAATTATATTATTATATTGTATATTAATTTATTTGCATTAACATATACGGACTTTATATCATATTTTGTTTATATCCATATCTTATGTTCATTGTAACTTTACACAAATATTTTTATTTTTCGGCATCATCAAACGTTCCCTTTCCTAAAAGAGGTTATGAAATGTATATCAAGACTTGACAGCCAAAGACAATCCATATCTCACGGCGAAAAAGTTAATTTTATTCAAATTGCCGGATCTTATGCAACACACACTATTAGCTAGAATTGAGAACAAAATTAAACGCGAAATATATGTAGAACGAATTTGTGTATTTATATTACTGACTATTTTTTAGTCAAAGTTGCGAAAAATGGTTACATTAAGATTTTTATGCTTATTTATTTAATTACTAAAAACAACTAAAGAACATTGTTGTAAACATTGTTGTAAACTTACACGAAAACATGATTGAGCGCAACATATTTCAGCTGCAACACGTCTCCCGTCAAGCAATCGTCTGCTGCACTCTGTGATGCTGCGCTCTGTTTCGTCGTACAGTGTTTACGGCAATTACAATATTAATTATACAGGCTGATCCATTTATTAAAGACGTAACTGTGCGCGCATGGCAGCTCAGACGGATCAATGAATAGTTATTTACCAAAAAAATATATGATTTCAGTACAAGGCAGAGAATACATTTCCTTATTCCGTGATACGATATACTTCAACATTTTTCATTTTTTCATATCTGTCTATCAAATTTTATTTTCTGTTAATGTTCCCGCGCATTCAATGTATTTTTTTTTTTGTTTTCCTAAAATTCGAGAGTTCTACAGTTTCCTTAAGATTTCAATATCACTTGTAATACTACCAAGTTGCAATTATTTTTTCTTTTTGTTATACAGGTAGGAGCATAATAGCATTGATTTAGTTGGACGTTTAATAATAGCAGTATAGAGAAAAGAATCACTTTTAGACAGTAGAAAGTAACGCACGAAGTATATTTCTTTTTGTTCAAGCTTTTTTTCTCTCTGGTATTTGTTCCGACCGACGGGACAATAAAACGTGGTGTTTTCGAAGGCCACGTTTATTACACGCGATTAGGAGGTTGTTTTTGAGATTAAGACGCTTTAAGCAATTTTATTAACCACCGTGACTTTTAACACAATTGTTCCTTAGAAATATAAGTTCGGCGTCCTCGATAGTCATAAATTGTTATAAACGGAGCATTTTCGCTGTTTGGACGCAGAAGAGGGTGTGGATGATATTCGAAGGGGCACACCGATTGGTAATTTCCATCGTTTCAACACCTACGGTGTTCGCTCATTGCACGGTGGAGGGAGCACCGGATGAGCTTCGAAAAAAGCATCGAGTGAGAAGTCAGTCATCAACAAACAAACGAATGAAACACAATAAAAGAAAGACAAAAGACATTTGCTGAAGTCGCCGAACTCTTATATTAGAAACGGGCGTCTAGTATAAATCATACAAAGTTCAGTAGCGTATGACCGAACAATCTGCTGCAAGTAACGAACGAACAAGCTGTTGATACGATTATACGTTGTAAATGTCGTTCATGTTTGATAAATTATCATTAATTCCATCTATTCATTTAGCGTTACGTTCGGTTTTTAATACATTTTATATACATGTATATACGATATACAACATATTTCAGTGGTTTTAATTATTTGAAATTCTACGAGCGAATATAAAATCTGAAATTTGTATTTCCCGCGCTTCTTCGGATATCTCCTATGGTATCGTATTCTCCTGATACAAAGTCCAAAAATGCCCAATTCTGACACTTTATACCAGAAGAATACGATATTATATCTGTAAAATGTAAACATCAATTAAACTAGTTTTCGAAGCTTTTCTTCATTCTTGGCGAAGAAGATGCTAGAATTGTGAATTTTGTAGATAGCTCATACTTCAATAGCCAAAGAATGAATCTCGTCACCAATATTGTAATTCGTGTTCCTGTTTGAAACTAGTTTTCTTGTATATTTTGATGGATGTCTCACTAAAATCATTCAACATATTCGCTGCAATCATCGTTTATTTTCCTTTGTAGAGCATTGAGATTGCAGTATACATTTGTTTCCATTCTCTTACTTCTGTCGCCTAAAAATCTTTTTTACCGACTCGGTCTTTCTTTTAGCTACAAAATATCATAAAGAATCACTTCCTAATATTCACATTCTCTGACAACTCGCTCACTGCTAGCGGTCGAAACAGTTGATGTTATCAGAAATTATGTTGCTACACGTCTTATAGTATGCTGCATGACCAACCCTCTGGCAATATTAACAGCGCAACATAAACTCCTTAAGACCCACCCTGTCTCAAACATCTTAATCATAGTTGCCAAATTCCAATTCTTCTAGCCTCCTGTACTCGCTTACATGTGTAATACCTTACATATGTACCTTAACTTACTCACCCACAACCATATAAATACTAGGCAATTTCGCCATAGCCTTCAGATTACTGTAGTCACTACTTGCTTGCGGAACATGTGTCCGAATAAACCTCTAAATGTCTCTTAATGTAAGTCGATCCCGGAATCGAACAAGTAAGTCAATCATATTGTTTTCAACATCGTTTTCTCCAAAGAAATCCACTGCTCTATGAAGTTATATTTAATAATGTGCAAACTAATTCACTAAATTACATTTCTAGGAATATATTTTTACGGATGATACCATTTCAATTTACTTGTTATCTATTTGTTGGATAAGAAAATATGTTGCACAACAATTAGTTACATTGTATGTAACTGATGAAATATAAATGACTCATCCAGTATGCGCGATTGAAAGTAAATTAAATATAAAATTCGATAGAAGTGAAAAGTTACCAACAAGTATTATGGAAATAGCAGATGAGGAGCAACATCCGTAAAGACATTCTACAACAGTTATTGCACTTAGATATATCACAGATGCACTATTGTTCAAGAGCTATATGACAAATTGCGAATTTTCCTTTTTACGTACGTCGCTAATAAACTGCTAGCGGTTTAAATACTCCGTTTTAAAATGCAGAAAGTACAACAAAGCATATGGCTTTTTTTTGGTATTTTTTGTATTGGATGAGTATTTTACGTTCCAAACATTTGGCCAATGGTTAAAAATGAAATAAATTGGTCGCGCGTCATTATCGATAGAGAAATAAAATATTCCTGAAATCTGTAAATAAAAAGAAAAGAAGAAAAAATACATAAATATAAGTTCCATAAATATAAATAACAACAAAGTTTGAGAGCTACATTTAATATAATTAGTAACGAAAATTGTTTACAAGTAGTAGTCGAGGAAACATTCAACATAGTAGGGTGTTGCTGGCAACAAAATTAAAAAATAATTCGGAGTGCAAAAGGTCAAACGACTCCTATATAGAAAAATGTTTGCATACGCCTTCGCCACAGAGGAAAAAGTCGTACATTTATATCTTAAAATTTTCCCTGTAATATTAAGTGTTATTTGTTGTAGAATCAAAAAATTGGTAAACTAACGGATATAGATTTCTATTCTCATTTAATTCACGGTAGTTTATCAACTCGGTAGTTCACGGATCAACAGATACAGTAAGGCAATAAAATGTGATTCGAAACTCGCACGACGCATACCTGAGCGCGGTAAATTGGATTAGACACTAGCTCAAAAAGGCCAATAATGGTGGCATGGGCCACTTGACTCTTGATATGTAATGCACGATTAACCTCTTAAGTCAAGAACTTCATTCCAATGTGTTCGCGTAAATAACTGCATTATCCGTCACGTATGGCAGTGCTGTATTGTTTACGCGTAATTCGCGTCAAACTCTGCCGTATCTAACAGGTTAATCATAAATACCCTGGCATTCGATGCATTCAACGGAAATGAAAAGGATCGTAATAAATAAATGTATCTAAGTATGTTCACATTTTGTAACTTGAATTGTATGTTCAAGCGCACAGCTAACAGAAATGTAAATTATAGAATTTCGAGTCGTTTATCTTAGTCTTTATATACAGGGAGGAGTAAGTGGCATCCAACGTTTGTCGTTGGAACCGCGAGACAATAGCCCAAAATGCCGAAATTCAGAGAAACATCGATCCTAGAAACAAACATGTTGGGCGTTCGCGTGTGGGTGTGGGCGTTTACGATAGACTAATTCGCGTTACATTTTTTAGGTGACGATAACTGCTTATGTTGAAGGAATGCTCAAAGTAAACTTTTTTCTATTGGTTATGCTTTGGGGTATACAAGATTAAATTAATTTAGTATCTTATATCTAGAGATCACGCAACGCATCTTGTAAGACGTGTAAGACTTGATAAATAAAAAGCAAGAATAAATTAATTCGCTACACCGATAACAATGCGTGAACAGTTTGAGCACTTTTTGAATAGATGGCGCGACGAGTAATAAAATTGTGGCGATCAGCACCAAAAGAATCACGAGGTGGTATCTAAGTTAAGCTAGAATAAGCAAATTAGAATAAAATAGTTTAAGGCTAGTTCTAAGACAGTTTAAGCTTAGCGTAAGAAATAATCTAGTCTCTACCTAGTAATATTTGTATATAGTAGTTGATAAGAATAGTTTATAAAGCAGTTTATGTAAGAAAAAATATGAAAAAGCTCGTTCCTTTCCCTTTGAAGACATCGAGGTGAATGACTGAATGACGAATAAAAAAGTAATAAGTAACCAAGCTCTGCCCCAACGAACAGTCGCAAAATAAAATTTTATAAAGAATTATAATATTTATTCTATAAGTTAATCATACGACAAATTTTAAATACCACGACACGTCTGGTGTCTAATGATTCATAAAGAGCAGTGCTGCAATCAATCGGTGTTGGGTTCCCGTGTGCACAATTACGTCTTGAGCGGATCACTCCATACATAAGTATACATGTATGTATATACATATCGAATTGTTTCTCGTCTCAGCCAATGGCTGCCACGTGTTTGAGTTGAAATCGTTTGACGCGACAGAATCATCGAGACAATCTGTACATATAGTACATATGGATACGTATGAATCGTAAGAAACCGTAAACGTAATGACTGATTAAACTCAGAATTAGTAAAATGACTAAGTATGTATTATACATAATTCGTTCATTTATTGCGATAATTAACGGCCGCGAGATACATCGTCTTTGTCTGATCAGTGTACGATCGAAGGTAGAGAGTACGTAAAATAAACAATTGTCAACGTTTGATTGTTCTTCTGGACGAGTCCGTATAGATTAGGTACGCATAGTAAAGTTTTATAGTTGATACTGGTGGGGATAAAGTAACGTACGGGTTAACATACGGTTAAGCAGGAAATTAACTGATTATTTATGAATTACGAATACGTTATTCATCCATCGGGAATAAAATCGTATTCGTAAAATGAATTCGATTAAATCTATTGGTCATCTATTATTCGTTACTACGAAATGACTTTGGCCCGAAATTGATACATGCAAATATATAAACGCTGTTCGAGGAATGAAATAATTGAAATTGAGACAAAAGCTGTCGTCCCGTAATAATGTTTGGGCGGCGTTCAGTTTCTACAGTATCGGGGCGCGCGCACCGTGATCAACAGGACGATCGAAAAATACGAAGGGCAGTCAGCCGCGAGCTTCGCAATTCATCGGGTGATCGCCATCAGTGACGTGAATTTTTCCGATCGCGTCGACAACAATGATTTCCCAAACGATTCTGTTCATTCGACCGAAGAAAGAATCAGAGAATATTTGGAGGAACTAAAGGATTCTGAAATTTCTCTACGTTTTTTAGACGAGCGCGAAAGAACCCGCGATGCAGGATTTTTGTACCATCGTTCGTTTAATCGCGTTAGTCCTAATTTGTTGGTCGATTCAAGAGATCAAAGGTGAGAAGAAGACGAAAAGAGAGGAAGAGGATTTGCTTTGCCATCCATTTCCTGGCATTATTTTTGAACAGAATAAAATCGATAAGCTTGAAAATGGAAGCTTAGAGTATAATAAATTGGTGTACCCAGCTGGATCTTATTACGTATCTGGAAATGATACGTACGGATGCGTTTGCAATGTACGTGCATGTCTGAAGAAGTGCTGTAAACGAAACGAGATTTTAGGAGAAAGCGATCGTCCGAAATGTACTCGATTATCAAACGGACTTCCGGCTCGAGATCTCACTCTTAAGACGCATCAACTTGCTACTGAAATTCAAGGAATCTCTGGTATAAGCGATCTGTTCCTTCTCGTCGAAGATATGCAATGCCCTGACAATATGTCCGTCAGGTACATGCTCGAACCGGAACATTACGAAGAAGATTCGTTCATCTTAGACGTAAACGGTACTCTTCGAACCCGGAAGAAACAGTTTCCCGCATGGAGCTACTGTCTCGATTGGAAAGAATCCTTCGAAAAAGTCGTCGTTCTGGTCTGCGAATTGGCAGATACTCGTAATGGCGAAAAGAAGGTGCAGAAAGAGGGACAGCACGAGTACTTCAACGTTGGCATCATGGTTTCCATCCCGTTCTTCTTCGCCACATTCTTGGTTTACGCAATTATTCCAGAATTGAGGAATCTTTACGGGATGACTTTAATGTGTTACGTGGGTTGTTTAGTGCTCGCTTATACTTTCCTTGTCTTGGCCAAACTGTTGTATCTCCCGCTCGCCTTTTGCTATACAATAGGTAAGTGAGTCGATTCTAACAACAACAGGTTTCGTTTCCTATTTCTATCACGTTCTTTCTCCTGTTTAATTTCTTTATTCTTTTTCCGTGTTTCCAACGAAACCGAAGAAACTCGAGGGGGTCGAGGGAAGAGCTAAACATGTATCAAATCTTATTTTCAAATGTCTTGATATTGAAAAATGGTAAGAGTCGCAACCGATTAAAATGAGAGACTCGTTTAATAAAAATTAGGTCATTTCTTCGGATAATATCTTTGGAATCGCGTATCGTAACTAACAAGTACAATTGCGCGAGTAGGGTCGCTAAAAACTGTAACTTACGATATCTTCTTATACATACAAAAATTGCATGATCGCGAAAGGTATATCTTAGACGTATTTTATCCACCTTATATTATAAACATCATTTTGCAACCAAATTCATCCTTCGAGTTAGATATATTTTTGTAAAAGTAGGACGGGTCTCATCTCCATAAAAAGGAGAAGAGAGAGAGAGACATGGGGGGCAAGGGTTGCTAATCGCTCAACCGCTTCCGTATAATGCGATAATACCTGCGGTTGCTACGAATCCGGACGAATCACGACATGCAGTTATTAAGTGAATACGAACGTATCAAGATGTTTCATGTCGCTCGCGATCCCTGGACAAACCTTAGGATCGGTTTGGTATTAGTGATTCTTGCGACAAAATCGGTTCACTTGGCCTCGAGACTCGACTACACATTATCCACTCTGAGTTTGACCATGGACACGGATAACAGCAGTGAAAATGTGACACCGTTTCATTCGAACAAGAATGTTGACAAATCGGAGAACGTTTTTACGATACAAGGTGCAGAGGTCGATACAGAGGTTCGACCGACGAAAAGAAGCCGTGTCAATATATGTTGTCCATATTCGAGTCATTTAGTGCACGATCAATGCGTGAAAACGAACAGCACCTTTCGCTTTCCGCCCGTTTATGATTCCAATAATCTAACGTTGATCGATAAAACACCGGATTATCGACGTTACTTTAATTTGTCCGTCTTCTATCCGTGCACCAGTGGACGTTACAAGCTTAATCCAGAGAAATATCCAGAAGAGGCTTTCAAGCTTCTCGATAATGGTTCGATCTACATGTACAAAATGAGTCCGGAAAACGAACCGATGCTCGGGGTAACCGATTATTGTTTTGACAACGTCCGTGGTGACGTATACGATGTCATTCTTTGCTTGGAAGAAGAGCCAGAAGTCGAGGAAAATCCGGTAAAAATCACTGTCGGATTAATCGTGTCGCTGCCATTCTTATTTGTCACGTTTATCGTCTATACGGTGATACCAGAACTGAAGAACATACACGGCCGTACGCTTCGTGCATACATCGGTCCTCTGATGATCGCCTATTTAATTCTTGCGGTCGCACAGATCACGCCGCAGGCCCAAATACCGGATCCCCTCTGCGTCGCGTTTGGTATTCGTAGCATATATTTTCACGCACGCACACATAGATGATAATAATTCAAATATATAAATTTACGTACTTGAAAGAGTCAATTGTTTTTACATGGAATTTTGTTTCAGCTTTCATCATGTATTTCTCTTTCTTGGCTAGTTTCTTCTGGTTGAATGTTATGTGCTTCGACATTTGGTGGACTTTTGGGTAAGTCGAAATTTGTTTCTCGTTGACGCGATTCTATAATAGATCGTGTTACGAGTATTATTCCCATTACCCTTTTAGCTAAAGAAATTTGATAGCTGACAAATGTCGGGGGAAATTGATAGCGACATAGCGCAAATTGATATCCGAATATATACGTGACGACATGTACATATACACTCTATAAACATCCTTAAACGACGTTTTTCCAGAGTACTTTTATCTTCTAACCCTATTCAATGCTACGTTCTACTATATTTGCAAAAAAAAAGCTATTACTACTAAAGCTACTGCTACTGCTTGAAAATTTATCTATACGTGATCTATGTTTCTATATATCTTTCCATCTATTTTTTCTATAAACACATCATGCCGGGTTGTAAACAATCTCTATAACGGGTGATCCTTAAAGATTTTAAATCTCAGATATTGGCGGTCGCTATTAAATATTATCGAACGAATTTGATTCGAAAGCACTTTCGATCCCCTTATTCAGCTACACATCGTTTCGAATACCACTAATGTATCTGCGAAACGCCAGGTGTACGAAGTACAGCAAATAAATCGTGACGTATACTCGAAACAATTTTCAAAAGTTACGAATCGATTTTTTCTTCGCTACTAACATCGACGCCAACGCAGACGCCAATATCGACACCGATGTTGACGCCGTACCGACGCCGCGACGCTAATATCAACACCACACGTATAAATCGAGATTTTAGTCTAATAAATGAACAAAGCGGATCGGATTAATTTATCTCAATTATCGTGTTCCAAGTTATGTTTTCGGTTTTTCTTAAAACTTAAAAAAAGTGAACTTAGTATAGTTGTTTCATTTTCTCAGATAAATTGCTTACACTGTACAATTGATGTAATTTTTGTAAATTTCTGCGACAAAATAATGTTTTTAGTGGAGAATCGCGTGACAAGAATGTCGCGCCCTAATACTAACTGCCTGATGTAATATCATTTGTGGTGCATGGTCGTTGATAGAACCGGGGGATTACCCGTTCGAAGCTACGCGAACGATCGTTCCGCCAAGCCCTTTTTATTATACAAATATAAACGTGTAGATAGGTGTGTACGAAACAACTATATAATGTGTGATCGCATGTTGTGCGTTACACATGCATACGTGTTATCACGATCACAAGGAATTACTCATCCGAATGTACACGTATCTTTCCACAAATGTCATTTATCCGTTCACAGTTTCCTTTCGATAAGTCAATTTATTATGTAATTTATATTCTAGCTTTTATATATTGTAGCGCCTCGTGTGAACTTTGAACTAAATTTTTAAATAAAATAAAATTTTTAATTTCTTTCAGAGGTTTTCGATCGCTGCAGGGTAGCGTGAAACAAAGGGAGCGTAAAAAATTTGTAATATATTCGATTTACGCTTGGGGTTGTGCATCACTTCTCACCACAGTCTGTATTGCTATGCAGTTCTTTCCCGATATTCCAGAGTATTTTATTAAGCCGGAATTTGGAAGCCAGAGTTGCTGGTTCGACAGTAAGTTATATGATAAATTGTGATGATAATCGTAATTTTAATTGTAATCATAATAAATGTTGCTACAGCGGATAAAGCAAAGGCGATATATTTTTACGGTCCTATGGGCGTAACCGTCTTTTGTAATATATGCCTTTTCATCTCCACGGCCTTAAAAATCGTTCAACATAAAAAGGACACGGCACATCATCTCAAAGGCGTAAATAGTAGACGTCACGATGACAATAAACAATGGTTTGTCTCTTTTACATAAAAGACTCTCATACCTTGTAAAACTATATAGCTTTGGAATCAGTCATTGATCACTGCTTACGATTTTCTTTGTTTCTTAGTTATATCTATAGTAGCATAACTATTTAAGTAGTAATTCGCATATTTCGCATATTATCGAACTTGGACATTATGATCCTTATTGTACGTTTACGACGTCAAAATTATTTTTAGATCTTCTCGTAAAACGTGTAAAACAGATTTTCCCATGGTTCGATTTGTTTTTGTAATGACGGAAGAGGCACAAGCGGGACCCTCTCGCGTAATAAATAACACATCCGCCCGAAAAGGGTTCCGGTCGTAAACGTTTACGCCTATGTCTATATTTGCATAACGTGTATCATTTTCTAACTCTACTTACCACATGTTTCTAAAATTTTGAACGTTATTTACGACCGTTTACGCGATGCGATCTATATGCCTCTTACTCTCCCCCAAATTTACACACATACACACAAGCAAACATAAGCATTGTATAAAGAATAATTCGTTTCGTTTAATCCAGGTTCAATTTATACCTGAAACTATTCATCGTGATGGGCATTAATTGGTCGATGGAATTAATATCATGGCTGTGCAACAATACACCATCGTACATTTGGTATCTTACAGATCTTACGAATACTTTACAAGGTGTAATCATTTTCTTAATTTTCGTTTGTAAGAACAAAATCAAGCGGCTATTGTTAAAGAAATTTCATTGTCACGGAAGCAACGTTCTTTCGAGAAACTCGACTCGTAGTACTTATCATAGCACGACGGCTTCCCGTACTTGCACGACATCGATAACGCCGCTCCAGGAGAAGATCATTCCCCATTCGAACAAACCTGACGACGTAACAATTGATAACTAGCGAATAAATATTACCGATCGTACGAACGAACGAATAATTTTAGCGTTCGCATGATTTATTAAATGTTGTTCGTGCGATTTGTTTTGCGAACAATGGTTGTTCATTCGCTGTCATTGACGTGTGTCATTGACGCGTCTTCAAATGATCGTTTTTAAGGAACTTTAACAATTCTTAAATTTAATGATATTTAGTGAAAAATCATGGTTCTTAGCTTATATTATTGTTGCAGCAAATGAGAAACCTGTATCCATTTGTGTGATTCTCTTTCATGAAAATATTCTGATCTTGTTCGTTGTTTGTAATTCTTCATTTTTTGCTATTACCAAAATTATTGGATACATATTGTAAAGCAAGAAATTTATATTGAAAACTATTATATTCATACATAATTGTGTATTGTGTCCACAGTCTCTGAAATGGCTCCATCTAGTGCCATTGTTCCTCATTGGTCGGCTGCGTTTATGTTAAATTACGTAAAGCATCAGAATTCAAGAGATTCTTTGTACATGTGATCAAAATATTGATTGACAAAGAAATACGGAGAAATGGTCGAGCATTAAATTTTACGAACGAATACCTAGTCATCGTCATTTGACACTCGTTTTAACGTTCCATTTGTTATTTTCACTTTACATTATCACTTTACAATCTATAAGTTCTAATAAAAAATATTGTTATTCCCATCGTTCACTATAATACAATTTATAGAATTCTTCGAGAAATGAATCTGTAGTCGGTAGTTCAAATCGTCTTGTTCAATGTTTGCAATTTCAATTTTCTTGACTTGAATAGTAAGAAACTTCGAAAGTATGTTTTTCATGCCGATATTGAAGTTACTGTATGCAATTAAATATTTAATAAATACTAAACTAAAAATTTTCTTCACTTATAGAATGAAAAAGTGGACAGAATTTAAAACAAATACACATATTATAACTTTGTTCGCGTTTTAAAGAATTGAAGACGTTATTTACATCAATTAACGCTCCTGTTTAGGTATAAGCTAGAAGGTGGTAAAAGTGTGTGGTTATGTATTTCAAAATGTATATTATTTACCATCTTTATCGAAATTAAATATATGCAAATTTTGTACATTTTTCTTACATATTCATCTAGTTAAACAAATTGTACATACATATTATTCTATTGGAACATTAAAATATATAGTACAAAGTAATTAATACTTAAAGATACTACAGTGATAGAACTTATTAATTAAAAATTAATAATTAAAAGCATATTTGCATTTGCACGTGCAAATGTCCAAGAACATTCTTCTTTTACCATTTCATTTTAGTTGTGAAAGAACAATTTTTAACAAACTATTTAATTTCTGTAAAAAAAGGGAGTAGAAATGACATTAAGAAAAAATGGGTAATGATAACATCAGCTGTTTGCTTCTCAGTCTCTTCTTTCCTTTCCTTTAGTTTAAGCAAATACATCTTCTCTATCGGCTCCAACACCTTCCCCATCCTCTAAACTAGAGAAATTTAAGAAATGAGCTGGTCTATGAATCTCATGATAGAATTCTTTCGGATTCGCCAGCTGCAGTTCGTATTTCATGGTTGGATCGTGTCTAACGCCTGCGATCGTTAAGCGAGTAACAATTACATTATGTGTATTTTAATGTTTAAACTACTGTCGATAAATAAATAAATGTATGTATAATGTCTTACCCATGAAGTTGTAGTTCCACGATCCTTGACTCGGAACCATGAAGAAGCCAAGAAAACGATCAGACAACAACATTTGTACCTTCTCGTAATGACTCGGTAGATAACCTTTAGGATTATTTCCTTTATCGGTGTTTTGTTTTCCCCATTCAAACCCGCTACAAAGTGAGTATAAAATTTGATGAATTTAAATCATCAATGTTTGA
Organism: Xylocopa violacea; assembly: GCA_963969225.1. Taxonomy (NCBI): domain Eukaryota; kingdom Metazoa; phylum Arthropoda; class Insecta; order Hymenoptera; family Apidae; genus Xylocopa; species Xylocopa violacea. Next base: position 14,553,668 of record CAXAJV010000005.1, on the reverse strand, counting down.
ATAATAAAATAATATGTTTAACCATGCTAGCGTGCAGCGTGTAGCAATGAACAATATTTTGAAGCACAAACCTAGGTGTTAATTTATATGCCGTAAGGGAACAAGATCCTGGTGTGAAACTACAAGTGATAACAATAGTCTTTTCTCCATCCCAAATTGGATTTTCTGCCATTATTCGAGCATGCGTAGATATATCCTAACAAAATAATATCTCGTTAACGTATGAGGCATAATGAGGATGCACAACAAGGTTGGAAATAATCATGAATAAAGTAAATCCAGCGATATATTACGAACTTGCGGAGACAGTTGTGGCAGCTCGTTAGGTTGAGTATGAATCCAACCGAGAGGCTCCATTTCTTTTAAATACTGGTGATCCGGAAGCGGGTTAGGCAAATGAACCGTTTGGTGAGTTCCCCATTGCGGAGCCATAACTATACATCTTATTTCCTTCACTTGTGGATTATCTGGTGGGCTAATTCCGTACAAATATCCCGCAATCTTGTACGAAATAAATTTAAAAAAAAGAAAGAAAAAATAACAATAAAAAGATCAATTACTATTTAATAGAGATACAATAGTGATAGAATTTTCTGTATACCCTCATGAAATTCTATATTTTGTAAGAAAATCGTACCTGCGCTCGCAAATCCGAAATGGTGACAAATTTTTTGAGAACGTTTTTCGGCAAAATATATGTGTAACCGGTCTCCTTAATGTCATCGGACGATACATATATATGATTGGTTCGAAGATGCAAATTAGTAGCAGAAATTGCTCTTACACGCCATTCAGTCTTCGAACTGAACGTTTGCGTTTCGTAATTCGAAGTTGTAGCTGTTATAATTTCATCACCATGTTTATTCACTGTGCGTGTTGTTGTTGCTGTAAGCTGAGACTGCTCTTTTGTTTGCTTTTCTATTTCAGCAATTTGTTGACGTTGCGCAGAGGGTGCGCTAATTTCCATACCCAAAATAATATCTCGAATTTCTGATTGCGTTAGTGATGCAACATTCACGCTATAAACAACAACAATTTTATTCTATATGCTGCTCTACGTGATAACGATACTTATGTTAATTGCTATAAACAACTGTCATCGTACGTACTTGTTTTTTTTACCATAATCGGCCAAAATTAAATCTTTCAATTGAACTTCCACCTTAATCCATTCATCGTCAGTTAAAGACGGCCATATATGATGTGGTTCCGTGATGGTTGTCTTGTCAGGTTTCAAAACAACTTTTGTTCTTTCAGTGTTGACATGTAATGCACGGAGAATAAGAATCAGACGTGAAAATGCCTATAAAAGAAAAAGAAATGGATTCGTCTACGTTTTAGTACTCTATTAATAATCAATATAATGTTCATTAAACGAAAAAGGAAAAATTAATAATTACTGTATACGAGGAAATAGTTTTCAACCAATCATCGTACAAGTTGAACAAGACCATTTGAGGTTCTGTTGCTTTCAATATTAAATCGCCGAACTTCTCAACCTTTAAACAAGCTTGAAACGGCAATTGAAGCTCCGATCCTTTAATAACGATGTTGGGAAAGTCAAGTAAATGTACTTCTAGGGGATCTAACATTCCTTTTCTGGTCACTATAATTTGCTTAGGTTGTTCTTCAACTGGTAAAGATCGAATTAGTGCAGCTACTTCTTCGGCAGTTTTCCATTTTGCCAACTGACACATTGACACAACATAATATTAATTATACATTTACATAAAACGACAATTTTGTCTTCAATATATCAATCGTTTACTATGTGTGCATTCGCGTATAGACATTACTACTTACCTGACCCAAACGCTTCTGGCCAGCCCAAACAGAGGTATGGATAATCTTTAAAAATAATTGACCAGTCCGGGGATTAAAAATAAAGATTGCTCCGTTTATGGGCTTTGTAGTTAAATTACCCTCGAATGTTTTATGAATAGTGACACGATAGACATTAGTATCGTCAACAAACCTAATACATTCAACCAGTTAAAAATTTCCAGTTATATATTCAAAACAGGGAAAAACATGCAAGAAAAAAATATAAATACCAAATGATTTGATTTGAAAAGAGTTCTCCATAATTTTGTGAAGATAAATACGGTTCTGTAGGTTCTGATGAATATAATTGTAAAGCCTTCCTAATGCGCTCTCGCAATACGTACAAAGCTGGATTAGCCTTCATTATTTTTGCCATCGCTTGTTGTATGAGAGGTTTACATCCCGGGAACCAATTACCGTACGCGCTAATAAACAAAACTGTTAGTGAATTCAGCAAACACTTATATCGTTAAATATAAATTATGTTATTAAATATATATATATATATATATATATATATATATATATATATATATATATATATATATAAATGATGACTACAACATAAAATTATACTTACCTATGTAAATTATAAGCCAAATCAATAGCGATTAACAATCCCGTTGGTGACGGATAAATAGACATATTATCCGTTGTATAATCTAAGAATTTAGCTCTAGCATATCTTTCAATATCATGAGAATCATAATCTCCCCACCTAAGTTGTACGTCGATCCAATATTTTTGCGTGGTAGTATTATCCATAAGGTCTCTATTCAAAGGAACAATTTGTGTCATTCGAGGAACACACATATACGTATAATATGGAGCAACGCACAATAAACGATGATTATATTGATAGTATAAAGAAAAAAAGAAAACAAAATGTCTACTTGCTTTGAATCGGCTAGTAAGGATGGTCTGGAAACATTCCACTTATATGCAGAGAAAAGTAAAATATCGGCACAAGAAGAGTTCATTTTGTATGATTTTCTAGGATGGATGGTCTCCTTTTGAACAGTTTCGATTTCTAGTGCATCTAATTCTTGATCAAAAACTTGACAGAGATCCATTACAATTGATTCGTGCACTTTTTGCCACAAATGTGCACGAAATATTTGAATCAGCGATATTTTTAATGTGGGAATTTTACCGTGCATAAATATTCCTGTTAAATCCAATTGTACCTAATAATAAACAAATGAAACTACCTTATTTACCCATATGCCTCAAATTGAAAAATAATTTTCGATAATTACAATTAATTAGCTTAATTTGATTATTCGTTTTACCTGAAAACCAACGTATACATTTGCTCTATTAATAGTTGGTGACCACCATAGGGTAAACCGTCGATTTGGAATTTGATTCAAACCAGATCTTTGAGCATTAGTCAATTTCTTATATTTCATGGATTCTTCGAAACCAGATGCTTTTTCCCTAAACGGAAAAGAAAAAGACATATGTGTCAATAAGATATATGTGTCCTTAATAAATTAATAATTGATAGTACACTGATGAAATAAATAGAAAAAGAGATCGGTACTAATCATAAAATAGTATACAAGTGTATGTACAAAATTAAAAACTTTAGAGGTAGGACAGAAAGAATAAATTAAATTATACTACAATTAACATTTTAAAATATTATGTTATATTAATACGATTTAAAGACATCAAACGAAAATGTTTTACCAGAAAAGACCTTCCCATGTTGGGAAATACGTTCCCTTGAAGAGCGTATGCTCTAAAATACCCTCTACACCACCAAGGGCCTGTATCATGTCCGTTCTATAATTATTTAAATTCCATAATTTACCATCGTGACGTTGATGAGTCCACCAGAAAGGATTTTGTTTCAATACCTAAAATTCATACAATATTGATGAATGAAGGAATAATAGATATATAGAAATGCATATTGCAATCAGAAATATGTATACCTGATACTGTTTAAATTCTGTACGTATTCTCCAACCCTTATCATAGGCAAGAGTGTGCCTGTCTTTTTGGAATAACGTATTTATTCTAGGTATACCGCGATCCCAACTATCTTCGAGATCTTCTAAAGTAAGCCTACGATTTTGCGCATTGGCTTCTTGTCGCTTTAACGCATATTCTGCCCATACTCGTTGTGAATCTATAAACTCAGATTCCCACGGTTGAATGTATCGATATAAATTTGGGATTAACTGATCTTCATCGTGACTCATGCCAGAACGGAAATGTGTAATACCAACGTCTGTTTGCTTCGACCATCTTAAATCCGACTAGAAAAATTTCAACTTTTACTTACATCTTTGGACTTTATCCAATGAATTCTTTGAAAATATACTGGCAGCTTACCTGAGGTATAAGTACATGTCCCATTGAAAGCATTCCTAGCCCACCTAATTCTTTCGGTGTGTAAAATACAACCGGTGGAAATCGTGAGGGCATTTTGGAATTAAGACCTATCTTGATACGTGTTTGAATTTTATTCTCACATTTAACCAATAAATCTAAAAGCTCTTGCGTATTCACCACAGCCTCGCGAAAATACGTCATCAACCCGATCAAAGCTGTATTCCATTTGTTAACAATCTTCGTGAAAGTTGTAGACCCAGAGGCCATAAGAATTTGTCTAACTCTATTATGAAATCGTTGTAGACTTTCATCGTCGACCCTCAAAAAACACTGAGCAGTTCTCTCTTTTGTAATTTCGTTTTGCAAGTTCCAAACGCCATCCCTGTGTGTGAATTCTTCATGCGTAGTTCTACATTTTGGTAAAATTCTGCACTCGAATCCACTCATGTTGAATAACAAGTTAGGATTATCCTTACTGTAAACACTAACAAAACTATTTTCCCATTGTATCGTAGTCGTAGAACGAGGTAAACGATTTTTAATATCCCAAAATACAGCACGACCTCTGAAAATTATATTTTTTTTTTTTTTAATTAATCTACAAAGGAGGAAAAGTGAGTAAAAGGTAAGAGAGAAAGCAAAGAAACCTTAACGATCATTTAACCATTATTCATATACTTATACCTACAAATTTACGTCATGCTTCATAAGACGCATTCGCGCATCTCGAGGCCAGCATTTTTTATTATTGTAGCCAACGATATTTTCGTTATTAGGATCTGGATGCTCCGTTAAGTATCTCTGAATCAGATCTCTCGCTTCATCCGCAGAAAATCTATCAACATAGAATAGTAACGCCGACAATAAGCTAATCATGTAACGGCTACGAAGAATATCATCTTACAAATATTATTATGATCAAATTGTTACCTTAGAAACAGGTGTATTCTATCCACATATCTGCAGTACAACCTAATTGGATGTGCCGTTTCTGAAGCTACATCTTGGAAGGTTAAGAAATCGTTCGGCATTTGAGGAGGACCAGCCATTTCACTGGCTCGTTGTAATCCAAGAACCAACAAATCCAATACTAGACCATAATATTGTGCAATAAATGACGCAAATTGTAATCCTCTAATTATTCCGTAACTGTTTGTATGGTTCATGTCCTAAATAATTATTGACCAGTGTCTTAATGTTTTCCTTTCATCGATCCATATGTACGGTAAAAACAAGAAAAAGAAAAAAGAAAAAGTGAAACGGAAGAAAGCAGAAATTACCTTGTAATTAATAACAACGTTATTCTTTGCAGTCATGTAATCCGCTATATTATGATCAACAATTAATCGAAGAAGTCTATTCAGTAATGTCAAATCGATCTTTTCATACAATTTTTCAAACTTTGATTCCAGTAAAACATTGCATTCCCCTTCGCTAACATCCCAAACATCTTGTAGATTATTAATACCCTGACACCACTTGTACACCAACAAAGGAGGTGGTTCGGTATCCGAAGGTTTAACCCATGGTGGAAACAATCTTCGTTTATCCGCTTCGTACCATAGATATTGATCCAAATAAGCATCCGTAATTTTTTCAAGTGGTTCAACATCATACACAGGAATCAGATGACTATAAAGATCCATAAATTCTATTCCCACCTGTACAGACGATATAGGAAAAAATTAATTAAAGCGACTTATAAAAACAAAATTGATGTTAATATTTATCTACCTCTTTGAACGCTCTCTGAGTTAAAAGATGACGTTTTATTCTGGACAGCGCTTCATGCGGATTGTCATATGCTTGTTCTATTAGACCGAGTTCTTCACGTTGACTTTGATTTAATCTCGACTTGACGCTATATGCCTCCTTCAATCGTTCCAGAGCCAATATTAAAAGCTTAGTATCATGTTTATAAGACAACGGTGGGAAAGGTATAGGCGCAAATCTTCTCGATTCTAACCAATGTACAGTTGTCGTATATATAGCTACTGCTTCCTCCGGTGAAATGTACGGACCGTCCTACGCAATAATAAGTAATATTTGATTGATCGTTTAAGCATTACCAATTAATAAAGACCATTGATTTCATAATAGCATACTAAACATTTCGTTTTAAAAAAGTTGCACATTCTTAAAAGTTATGTAACATCCTTTCTCTGTACCTTTAAATAATTATGTTGTCGTTCTTGTTCGGCTTTAAGATAGAGTCGCGTGAGACGTCCTAGATTTTTCTTACAAACAGTTTTATCTACGGTTGCTCCGCGTCTAATACGTTCTCGATTATAATGAGCAGTATTCGTCCACCAATCTGCCTTCATTTTAACATAACGAAGAATCATATTTTCGATTGGTATTGGTAATCCAGGCACCTGCAGAAAGTGAACAGAGTGAATAAAATAGAACACATATGCTTACAATAGCTGAAGACAAACCTTCCAAGGAATATTAGCCTTCCAACACCTCCATGCTTCACTAAGATGTTGAAGTATCGTCCGGGCTTTATTTTGTTTAATTCCCTCTGGCATCATATCCACGATATCGTGCATAACAGATGCCCTTAATTCAAGATCGAAATGCGATTCTACTCGTTGTTTCGTCACAGTTTTTGCGACACCTTTAGAATGACGACCTTCAAATTGCCTAGACAACAAATTCCCTAACCATCTCTCCAATAATGGAGTAATTCCTCTCATAAAGAATAGCCATACTCTCCAACCAGGTGCCCAAAACCCGCAACCAGGACCTTTTCCAACAGGGCCCTGCACCCGTCCATGTACCGAAAATAACAAGATGAGACGATTCATTATGTTATATTTAAAAGTATGTACAACTAAACACGTACGTGGTAATAACACATGATTTAACTCATTCACGTACCGTATTAAAGCGGTAATAAATCAAATGTTTTAAATCCTTGCACATCCTGATTTGTCGCATCAATTTATATTTATATCGGTACATTCCAGTCAATTGGCCAACATGCGCGAAAATATATTGTAACCCATCCGCGAGTTGAAACGCATCAACATTATTTAAACGATACTGTACGTGAGAATCGATTATTAATTTTGTTAAACGTAGAATCTCACGACATAAATGAAAAGCTGAAAACAAAATATGTAAAACAAAATGCAAAATTCTCTTAAAAAATCTACGTTCATTGCAGTGCTCACCGTTTCCAAATCTAGATTTCTTTCTCTCTTTTGTCGTTAAAGTTTTAACCGGTTTCAGGTTAAAATTATAATCTAAATGAAGATAATTCAAGTTTTTCCGATGAATTAATAAATTTAACATATTATATCCTTGTCGACACACTTGTAGACCAGCTTCGACCCAATCTATGGTAGTCGTTTGGAAAAACTTCGTTGATTTGAATGATCGAAATAAATAACGTTTCTTTTGTGGTTTAGGGTGCCTGTGCTTCAACGCATTTAACACAAAGTATTTCAATAGTTTTTGATAGCTAACTCGAACTTTAACAGGTTGCCCGGGTGGACAATGTTCTCTGTACCAAGATTTCACCAACGGAATGTCAATAGCTCTCCTTGTTCTGCCAGAACGAGTATTAAATGGTCTCGGTGCCCATAATAAAGCTATCCCATTTGCAGTATTGTCAGTGTACAATGGTGTTTCTTGAAGGAAAGGTTGTACTTCTTCAGGAAGCACGAAATCTTCATCGTCATCAATTTGTGGCTCCATGGTCTACCAAAAAAATATAATATAACATGTTTTATATATTATGCTTCTACAAGTATTCTTACTACGTAACAAAATCTTTACCTTTAGAGAATTTCTATGAGAAATAGGATTAATTAAAGGATCGAAATAAAACGCAGGTAAATCAGGATCTTCAGTTTTTATATAAACAACATTTGGTGCGTGATACCTGTAAATATTATTCGAGAACATCATTAGAAAATAATTGCCAGATACTGTGAATGAAAATTGCATACTTTTAAAACTTTGTAAGTGTTGTAGGTGATTTCAGCGGTTGCCTTTTATACTTTACAAAGGACACGAATAACAATCACCGCTATTCTACCACACTGCTAGTAAGACTTTAATATATTAAGCATTAACAAGTCTTAAAACTTGTGTGGAATATATTGAAATATTGTATTTCTTGAATAATTAGTACTTACCATGATAAATGTACAAAATGTGGCATGTTATTGTATAAATAAGGAAACGCGATGCGATATTCTGTCCTTATAGGTTGTCTAATGATAATTTTATTAATATCGTTAAACTCATTCCAATCTTCATCAGCTGCATTCGAATCCTTCACTAATGGTTCAAATTTTGGTCCACCTGGTATAGCCATGTTTAATGCTTTTGCAGTAAAAAATGATTTTGGATCAAAGAGGTAAAAAAAGTTTTGATCCACTAAATCTGTTAATAACTGATTTGCCAAACGATACAAAGTTGCCATCTGTGGTAAAGTTAGATTCCATCTTCGATAAGTAGATCCATTAACATGTCTGTAACGTTATTAATGATTAATATAATTGTTTGGTAAATAACATTTATATTGCAATATGCCAAGATGGAATTCAGTATAGCGTTTTCTCTAGCTAATGGTAACACGTAGTATTTATCTCGGATAAGACTACCGAATTACAATAGCCATCAACTCACATATTAGTTGATTTCAGGACCCCCACGCGATTCATCATAGAGTAGTAGTACTCCATACATTTTATTACACAAAAGATCAACGTAAGCGGAACTAGCCCTTTCGCTGTGGAGCGTTCAAAAACGATGCGTGAGTCGTTCTTAATATGGAGCGCGTATTATTAGTATTTATGGGTATTATATACAATTTTTGTGGAAAAAAAAAAACTCTAAACTCTAAACAAAGTATGCTGCCAGTGCGTCGAAAGTAAAGCATCGAGTGTGCATTATTGGGCAATTGTAGACAACAAATGAACAGCGCCTAAAGACGCTGTTCGCTCGGAGAGAGCGTCTCTGGCTGAGCATCTAAAGGCACTGTTCACAGCGAAAGGGGTAGTACAAACGTAATAAAATTTTCGTAATTGGTTCCAGCAATATTTAACACTTACTTTGTACCAACAAGTGGTTTATGCTCATAAAACCAAGACGCGACAGATTCATCTTCCTCCGAATCAAGCTCTATCTGAATAGCTTCTAGGGGTTCTACATCTAAAACATTGTCCGCATAATCTAATGGAGGTTCCTCGTCATCAAAGGGTGGAAATCTCATTCTCTTGAAATGTCTACGGTCTCGTTTTTCCCTTCGCATCATGATCCACATTGTCCTATATGAAGGAAACGGAATAAAAACAAGATAATAGTATATACAAAATCTATGTAAATTAGTAATGCAAGAAATGTCATAAAAGAAGTGAAACTATATGAAAAAATAAAATGAAAATGGAGAATAAGAAGTTATTCATAAGTAATTCACGAATGAATACAGGCAGTATACAATCAATTGGAAATTATTTTACGTTAAAAAAAATAAATATATAAATAAAGATGTATCGATCTAATAGAATTATTTTAGAAATGAAGTTTCGTATAACCAAATATCAGTCAGAAGTGACCTATCAAGTGAAAAAATGCTATTTTATATTTGGGTTTCAAAAGATCTTTTCAGCTTACCCCCATTGAGCAATATACACTGGTTCTATAACCCAAGGGATTTCATTTACAAATGTAATTGCACCTGTAATATGATATAGAACCTTCACGTCTCGAATCTGTTCCCAAGGCATAGGCATGTTCTCTAAAAGTTTCATTACTGCGTGAGGCATATATTTTAATGCCCTAAAACAGAATAATTAAAGTTGTAGAATTATTTAACTCACTTTTTTTACTTTCTCTTTTTCTCTTACCCTAAATAAACACGTTTATCGTGTCTATATTTACGACTGCTCATATCTCCGTGATCTCTAATAATCTTTCTTATATGTTCAGGTGGCATATCTTCTTTCTGAGCATCCACAAATCCAAACTTTCTTTTTTCTGCAAATCTCTTTGACTGAAGCTGTTGCCATTTTTGGGCTAAAATTACACGTATAAGTATTTATAAACCACAAACACAGAAAAATATAATTGATTTTAATTTAATGTAAACTTTACGCTTTATAATTAAATTATTAATATTTTAATACCCTTTTCTTGAAGCTTATCTTCCGACAGAACTTCAGGTTGTTTAGATATTTGTGGTAACGGTGGTCCAGCTATTGCCTGCATATGAGCATGATGTGCAGCTTGTGCCTGTGCAGCTGCTTGAGCATGAGCCTGAGCTGCAGCTAGCTGAGCATGTGCTTGTTGTTGAGCCATCATGGTGGCCCAAGGGTTTGGACCCAATAAATATGGTGGAATCGACATCTCTTTCAATGTATTTATATCGATTAACTATAATGAAAAACAATCAGACCAATGATCTTTATTTATCGACCTTATATTCTCCAAGCATTTTAATATAAAGTTTAAACGCATTAACTATAAAAATGATGAATACTGTTTTAAATTATTACCGATTATACGTAAGATACACGCATAGATGATATTTTTCAATTGATATACAGATCGCTAGAGTTTATTCGTTACTTTTGATCTACAATTTCTTTAAAATAATAATTGTTTAATACAAATAATTGTTCAACGCTGCAATATAAATCGATCTACATATAAAAATAAATAGTTATATGATCTTAAAATAAATTTAATTCCTACAACCTTTGTTTTTTGTTTGCAATAAATATATTAATTATTGTTTTACATAATTTGGTAATATCTGAAAAGGGATATTAATAAATTATATACGTACGCTGATTTTATATAGTACCAAACCTAACCATCACTTGAGATTGCTAACAAGGCTAGAGGAAAGCGAATAAAGCGACGCTACTGTTGCTCGCATCTAATCGCTCTGCACAAAAGTACTCTACATAAAACTTGTATCTATCCTACTTTACAAACGAATTGAGCAACTAAAAGTATAATACGATCAATTTTTACTTACTATGATAGTAATACTTTCATTGAATACATTTGAAGAAGCGAGGAAAATTGCTGTTGGAACCTTTAATGTTCATATTCCCATTTCATGAAATTCTACGTAATCTTACTTCACAACGCTGCCAATATTTTATAGAAATCTTTGTTACTTTTTGTTCGGAAATAAATAAAAAAAGAAAAATATTTATTAAAAATTAGTGAAAATCACAGTAATATCATAAAATTTACTTCGCACTTGTACAATTTATTAATACTTACATATGCACAAAAAAATTAATCCGGAGAAAGACCGGAACCGTTTCTGAATACCATAGATGAGATACAATATAGACCAACCACTCAATGCATATTCTGTAGCCTATAAATTGTTAGCTTCAGTGTGACATCACTTAATGCCTCGATTGGCGTTGACTAATGTCAAAACTTAAAAAGTTTGCTTGTGGGCATTGTTTACAAACAATATTCGTGAACGGTTCATTGCTGTACATAGAGTTTAGAGATTAAATAGTGATTATAAAAAAGTTCAGATTTAGGTTTACTATTTTTTTCTAGTTTAACACTAAAAAACTGTGTTATCAGGAGCTAGCTGCTCGTAATATGCCCATCGAAAATAGTCTTATAATATAGTTACTTCTCTTTCTCATTACTCTTATTTCTTCTCCTTTTTAATTGTTTTTTTATGACAAGCAGGGATTACCGTGCGTAAATTCGATTCCCCACCATATAGGGATCTATTATGAAAAGTCTGGCTACTCTGTGTGAACGTTAATTGCAAACTGTTCGTTAGATTTGTCTAGCCTTACACAGCAATCAGATCTACACGAGATCTACGTACAAACATATCCAAGCATAAATAAATAATATAACGAATTATATTAGTTGCATATTGAAGTGTAGTTATTTAATAGTATAAAATGGGGAAAGGATTTAATAATTATATGTGCAAAAAGTTTTTTCACCCAGCATCTCGAGATAATTTGAAGCGGGTATGTTTCCACCATTATGTACATTTTTTCGAGGTTATTATGAAATACATATAATGAATAAATTTATATTTTTAATTTTTCTGTCCTAAGGTATGGATGGCTGAACAACAAGCAGAGGCTTATAAGAAAAAGCAAGAGGAATTGCGCGTTCAATATGAAAAAGAACAAGATCTACACAATAACAAGTAAATTAAACGACAATTTTTAGATAAGTTTTGTGAGAATATTTTTAGAAAATCATTACTTTATTTTCTGCAGAGCCTTGTTGAGCAAAGAAAGCAAGGATAAGCTAAGCGTAAATTTTATGTACGAACCACCACCAGGAGCAAAAAAAGAAAGAGAAAAAGAAGACAACGAACCAGAGTATAAATTTGAATGGCAACGCAAATACAATGCACCAAGAGAAAGCTACTGTAAAGGGGACAGTGAAATAAGAGATCAACCATTTGGTATACAAGTACGTAATGTTCGTTGTATTAAATGCCACAAGTGGGGACATATAAACACAGGTTTGTGTCTAATAAATATAATATTAAAGAGTAATAAAATTAAATATTTCATATACAAAAAGATACACGTTTAATCACATGTGCCGATTACAGATAAAGAATGTCCTTTGTATAGTCAAGCAATGAGTGTAGTGATGGCAAATAGTTCGCAAACAGCCTCAACTCCAGATGCTTTAACACTAGTTCAACAAATGAGAGAAGATGGATTGGCGCTTAAAAAGTGAGTTTAAACTTTGTAAAAAGATTTTTCATACAACTCCTATTAATATTCAGATAAATTAATATCCAAGAAATTATTGCAGTACATATAATGTTTTATTTTATGTTTTATCTAAATGAAGACAGTTTAATTTTAAAAAACAAGTCAGTTCTCTACCTAAAACATTTTTTAAAATAACGACTACTTCTAGAGATAATTATAAACTTTAAGTGGAACTGGATAATCTTTTCCTTTTTTTTCTTTTTAATCTTTTTATTAATATATTTGATTTTGTTTCATAGATCTGCTCTTAGTGCTCAACAACATTTACGAGTTCCTGAACATGAACATCTTATGGTATCGGATGATGAAGAACAATCTGAAATTTCGTTTCTGAAAACCCTTTCTAAGAAAGATAAAAAGAAATTATTAAAGTATTTCTCATATTTTTTATATTGTCTTAATTATTTGTATATGTGCTAAGAAAAAAATTAATTTAAAAATCAATAATTTCAGGAAATTGCAGCAACTTGAAAAAAAGGCTAAAAAGAAGGAAAAGAAAAAATTGAAAAAAAAACAAAGAGAGAGAGAAAGTAAACGTAAAAGAAATACCCGAAATTCAGACGTTGATTCAGACAGTACTTCCAGCAGCAGCACTAGTAATGTCAGTAACAGCAGCACTATAAGAAGCAGTACTTCAACTACTAGTACTAGTATCAGCAACAACAGTGTAAACAATGTTAATAAGATATCGAATAGTTATAAATTAGAAAAATTAAAAAAGAAACAGAAAAAAATAGAAGAAACAGATTCTATTTCAAACGGTAATACTTTGAATTATCGTAAAAGTAAGCATACTCGAATAGATAATCGGAAAGGAGAATATGACTCTAGACAGGAAAAAAAATCTACATACAAGAAATTTTATGAAACAGATACAAAAGAAAGTAAACATTCTGATAATAGGAGGAAAAAAAAACACATGAAATTTAACGAGGATATAACTGATAAAAATCAAAATAGGAAAAGAACAAGGCGATTTTAAGATTAATTAAATTTTTTGATTACGTGTTAGAAATATAAAATAACAATAAATTTTGTTGGAAGATAACGAGAAGGGTTGTGCACATTGTATTCAATATTTACTCATATAAATCACAGAATGTATACCGGATAATATACAATGTACATCTAGGTATTTTATATTTATACAACATAAAACATAATATAGTGAAGTAATTCTTTTACTTACTAGACAATTTAATATAAATTGAAAATATATAATCAAAATTACACGGTCAAAATCATTCTTTTAATGATTGAACTTTATCAATACAATTATTCATCAAACTATTTAAACGCTTACATATATATTCAATTTTTAATAAGTAAAAAAAAATATATATATATATATTATGAGCGCGTATTTGAACCAATCTGATATGTTTATACTAAGAAAGAAGAGTATTAATAATATATCAACAAAATTAGAAAATTATTAAATGATATGAATCAATTTTTCAATCTTAAAATTTTGTAATGCATGCAACAGATACATAACTATCATGGAAAGATTAATATATAATGTAGAATATTATTTAGAGATATTATAGTTAAAGGCATCTGAGCTAAATATTAATATAAAGTAATGTATTATAAAAATAATGCTTCATATCTATGTATCTTGTAGCTATGTATCCATCTTTTGTAACCTACCATTTTCTTAATTTTAATCAATATGCTGTAAACACTGCAAAATGTTTGTTATTGCATTATTTTCTAATTTTATTAACATAGTCTTGAGATGTATGCAACAGATTTCACTGGTTAAAAATTGCAAATACGTAATAAAAAAAATTCTTTTAGGTAGTGTTTGAAAGTGGTGTTTGAAAATTGTATTATGCCATTTGTAAGTAGTTACAATCGATGTTTTAATGGATATACTTAACACTGACATTAAGGATGTATCAATACAATTCTTGTTTTAACAAATTTTGTCAAAAGATCATAATTATATAGTCGTTTAATTGCATACCTATAATACGGTACTATGAAGTAAATGCTACTGATAAAATGAAGTGAAGCGGTACTATGTGTACAATGTATAAACAATCATCGATGCAAAATCTGAGTAACATGTGTTAAGCATTTCAATATTTCCTTCTTTGTACAGTAGTCTCCCACATTTGACATATTTAACAGGAGGACGTAAATAATTAAGAGAATAAACTAATTTTGTAATAATAGAATAATTACATTTTTACCAATCAAACAATCTGTTTACATTAAAGTCGAAGAAATTGACAATTTGTTTAGATATTTACATTATATTTTACATTCTTTTAGCTGTTAAATTAAAAAATGTATCAACATTGTAATTATTATATATTTGCAACAAGAGAAGGCATCTGTTGCTAGGAGACACTATGATTGACTAATAGAACATTCGCATACAGGAGACTCTACTGTAATTATAAACGTTAAAAGTTGTCACTATATGTGTATAATTTATATCAGTAATGTTTTCGAACGTTTATGTATGCATGTTTAAAAATGTATTGCTCAATACTGTATAAACTAACTTTGTTACAAAAAAATACCGAAATGAACCATTGCTGTATTCTATATTTAAAAATGCAAGGAAACATTTTCGTATTTTTGTATATTTATCTTACAAGATATCAATTTTTCTCTTAGATATACTATTAATATTTTACTATCATAACATAATTAACTATTAACAAAAATTTTACATATTTATTACTCTGTACACGCGAGCATATTTAAACGTGTATATGTTTTTCTATGTAAAATTTAATACTATTCAGCTGAAAGAGCTGTGAACACTTGGGCAGTTTGAATCTTTTTGTGTGTAATTATTATATTTACAATGATTACATGTAGAAAGCAGAATTTGCATTTGTAAGTTACTAGAAATAGTAATAAAATGTAATTTATCAAGGCGTTACAGACACAATGTGATTGTATCACTATCTTCTAAATAGTTGTATATAGCTGACGAGAAGAGACATATAAAGATGTGTTACAAATTTGGCCACCTTTTAGATATACATTTCTTTTGAATAATTGAAGGAACAAAACTTAGAAAGAAACCATAGAAAAGAAACCATTAGATCTTATCAATGATTATATGAAATAATATTAATTGATTCTGATTTTATCTTTTATATATACTTTCTTATTGTAAAATATATTTTTAAAATCTTAATCCCTAAAACGGAATATTATACATGACACCAACCGTGAATCCTTCCCTTTGTTTCTCAAGAGACGCTGGCACTTGCGACTCACCTCCTGTACAGGCGATATTACTATTGAATAACGAAAAATATCAGTTTATAATTTTTCTGTCTCTACTACAACAAAAATAAATAGAATTTTTATTTGTACAATGCAATTTGTTTGCCACCCCTCTCCTCCCACCTTTCTCTCTCTTCCTTTCTCTACATATTTTTATTGATATAGTATTACCAATCTAAAATAATTAACTCTTTGCTATGTTAAGAGAACAAGACTTTTACACACAAGGGAAAATTCTAAATTAAGAATTATTAATTTTAATAGAACAATGTTACGTAGAAGATAGTTCAATAATACTCAGTTCAGGATTTTCCCTTATTAGCATAGCTGCATTCAATATTTAGCACTCAATTAGCATAATCTATATAAATGCGACGCAAAATTTAACGTTAAAAAAATACCAATTATTCTATTGAAAGAGTGTAGAAGAGAGGAAGGGAGAGGGAGGGAGAGAAAGAGAGAGAGAGAGAGAGAGGGAGGGAGAGAGAGAGAGAGAGACCTAATGTTTACAGTTTCTTTCAAAAAAAAAATTTTTTTTTTTAAATAAAATTTCAAGTATGTGCAGATCAAATGAATTTGTGGATATCGTTACATATGTTAACTATAAACTTCTATTTTTCGCTGAACATATCTGCACTTGATTGTTTTAATTCCTTCCATATTAATATAAATGCATGGTGGTTCTAGATAAAATAAAATGACATATAATATAGATATAAGAAAGTAAACAATATCTTGATACGAATTATCATGAGAAGTTGCACATCGCGCGTATCATATCATTTACATGGAACCATTGTTATATCATACTTTTATGTTGTTATCGAAAGAATCAAAGCAATTTAGCGTTACATTTTGACCAATTAAATTGGTTGTTGCAACGATAAGATAATATTATATATTATATCGTCAAAAATATATCTTGCACAATTAGATATTTCAATAATACAGCATCCTAGTTTTTAAACGGAATACTCTTCTTATTATTCAGAATTTATATGTATTTACATAACAAAAACGCATATATTTTTACTGTTTTACCTATACCGCAAACAATTATCAGTCACATTAGAGCAGTTCGAGGCCTACATATGATTTGTACGTAAGTAGTGCCACTGCTCTATAAGCGTAACTTTTTTTAACGATTAGATTTGTTTGTGTGCATACGTGCATGTAAGCGCACACGTATACATTTAATTAATAAATATACACACACATGCGTACGCGCATGCAAACAGATTACATTCAATTAGTTAATTTAATGTAACTGTTGACCTAACAAAACATGAATAAAGTAAGCTGTGACATGATATTGCAAATATTTTGTTGAAACGGAAGATCCAATATTTTCGTTTGTATTTATATGTATACCATAGGTATACAACACTTGTTAGAAAATGATTTCGTAGTTGATCTAAACGCGTTAGTTTCATATCTTTTTCTATATCAATTAAATTGATTTGTTAAGCATTGCTTAGAAATTAAAAAGCGGACCTATATCGGTCATTTCTGTATCTTTCATATTATTTTGACCTACAATGTGTCTAAAAATTTAAAAATAACAATTCAAGAATAGAAACGTACATTTTTGATAAGGAATTATCTAATAATATTGTTGAATTTATACAACAAATATATATTATATAAATATATTTGTGCTTCTCGCAGTGACGAGTTATACATCAAGGTTGAAAATACCTATGCTGGTGACTAAAATGAGATGCTGTACGAAGATGAGTATCAGGTGATCTTGCTGACAAACTGTGAAGGTTACCACTAAATTCCGTATTTAAAATACCTTTGCGCGGACTTCTGGCGTTTACAACTCTTGGTTGCGCACACATTTCCTCCAATACACTAGGTGCTACATATGTAAAACCCTGTAAGCATTTGGCCAAATTTAGTTTTATTACATTGCAATAATAAGTTTGAATGATAGTATATTTATACAGTCTGTTATACCTACTTGAAAAATCATATTAGCAGATTCACTTAAAGTACTTTCAACCGGAGAATCGACTGGTACAGTCGCTGTGAATTGTTCATCAAACTGTGACGTGTCATCGGCGCTTTTCTGAAAAATATTAAAAAATCTATTAGTTTAAAACATACGTTTATTTTAAAGATGCTTACTATTGATGGTTTAAAAGGAGGTTCCAGTTTTCGTGAAATGACATCTTGCCAATTAATGTGTTTAAAAAAATTGTGATTTATAATCTGTTCAGCATCATCGGGACCAGATCCTAGTCTTTGAGATACTTGTCTCTGCAATTGAAGAGCAAAATATATTTGTAAAGAGAATACAATAATGAGACAATTTGAAATAAATACCTTTAATAATTTTTGTATTAAGTCTTTTGCATCCGGTGTTAGATATAATGGTAGACTTAACTTTCCCCGTAAAATTTTCTCGATTGTCTTTCTTCTATCATCTCCTATAAATGGCGGCTGTAAACAAGGAATGTATACAATTAAATTATTCCAGTCAATTTTCATATTTTAAGGAAGATTTTATTTCTTTAATTTATACACTATACTTATACCATTCCAGTGAGCATGTCAAACATCAAAGCACCTAAACTCCACCAATCAACTGCTTTTCCATGTCCACTTCTTGTTAGAATCTCTGGTGCCCTATATCAAATATCAATTGCAGAGATTGTAATCCATATAATCAGAATAGAATCAAATTATTGTAATTTGCATTTTAATTTAATCAATTCCACATAATTTTGGATTAGTGTAATAAAAATTACCTACTCACATGTACTCTATAGTTCCACAAAATGTATGTGTTACTGTGCCTTCTTCTATGTGCTCTTTGCAAAGACCAAAATCTGTTAATTTAACATGGCCCTCACCATCTAGTAAAATATTTTCTGGCTTTAAATCTCTGCAAAAAAATAAATTTATTTCGATATATATGTTGCTATAAATCTCAAATAATATTAACAACTAAGAATATTGTACCTGTATATGATACCTTGATTATGAAGATGTTGCAGTGCAAGTATAATCTCGGACAAATAAAAACTATAAATACAAAATACAAAAATATGATATCGTGTCTCGAATTATTAATTTGTATAAAAAATGTACATGCAAATAGTAGATAGATCATGCAGTAAATATCTTTATTATTTTCATTACTATCATCCAGAGTTATTTTAAAAATTGATTAATTTACCAAGCTGTATCTTCTAAGATAATGCCTTCTCTATCTAAATATGTGAAAAGTTCTCCACCGCAAAGGTATTCCAAAATTAAATATAATTTACCACCAGTTTGGAATGCATACATTAAATTTACAATAAATGGATGCTGAAATAAGTATAAAGCATCAAAATGTTATATTAGTATCTATGAAACAGACTATTTACCTTCACTGCTTCCAAAATATTTCTTTCTGCCTTTGTGTGTGCTGTGTCCTTCTGATTTCGTATGATGGACGCTTTTCTTAATACCTTTAGAGATTAGAAAAAGATAATTATATAAAGTACTTTGTATGCGTGTGTAAGGACAAAAATATTTACCTTCATAGCAAAGATACTGCCTTTGTCTTTTCCAGTTACTTTTTTTACTTGAAAAACTTTTCCATATCCACCTTCTCCTAGAATTTTACATAGTTCGAAGTCTTGGGGACCGGTTTTTTCTTGACCCGCATTGACATTTTCTTCTGATAACTGTACTCTTTCTAAATTGTCAGACCTATAAAAGATGAATTTTCGGTTTTGTTCCTCTGTCTTGTTTTATCCAAGAAAGATACTTGGAATTATACGTAATTTAATATATAATCAATTTTATTTGATATCTTTTAAAAGTTTTAACACTTACTGCAATATGCTATTTACACTTGTAGTATGATTGTACTCATCCTGAAGGCAAAAAAAAGAAATGAAACGCATAAGTGATCTGAAAAGAATGATTCAAAATCCATCAAAAGTATGACAAGAAACGAACTTCTCTACTTTCGACGATATCGTCGTCTGACTGGTCTGACTCGTCTTGATTTATAGAATCACCTTCGTGTAATTCTATGTCAAAAACTCCAGCCATTCTTTTTACAATATAATCACATTTAAAATCTTTTCTTATTGATAACTTTAATTGATCGTAATGCGTTTGAATAACGTAGATACCTACGTATATGAGTGAATACGATGATATGTTATACTTTCCTTTATTTGCGTGATTCGCACCGATTTTGTGGCGGATAGATTAAACTACCTATGTACAAACGTGAATTAAAAAGTGTATATAAAATTATATGTCACGACATTAAAGTGACTTACTCTTCTTTTTCATTCTTTACTTTCTCGATTTTTTGGCAAAATAATTAGAAGAAAGTGTGAAAAATATCGAAAAAGAAATACAAAATGAAATAAGTCTGTACATATATGTACATACATATGTACATACTCTAAACACAAGCTACAGTCTAACATGAATGCCACCTCAAATCTAGCATGAAATAAATATGTGTACTACAAACAATCTTCTGTTGCAACACGGCTAATCTGTATCATATTATATCGCAGAGTATTTCTACAGAGGCGAAGTTTCTTCTTGGAATCTTTAACGTTCGTGGTTACGTCTTTTGAGATACTCCTTGCACAGAATGTTGTTGGTTT
This sequence comes from Xylocopa violacea, assembly GCA_963969225.1. Lineage (NCBI taxonomy): Eukaryota > Metazoa > Arthropoda > Insecta > Hymenoptera > Apidae > Xylocopa > Xylocopa violacea. Next base: position 14,532,856 of record CAXAJV010000005.1, on the reverse strand, counting down.
TTTACAAGAAATTTCGATCATTTTCTACTAGTCATGTCAAACCTGACTGATCGCAAAAAAATTAAATTGTTACAATGCAAAAAGCATTTCTTTCTTTCTACTATACATTACAGGGATGTTTGAACACATTAATGAACTCGATGTCTGAAAGGAATCTAGAGCTTTAAAGGGATCTGAAAATGATATGTTTAATTATTAAAAAGTTCATATTCAATGAAAGGTTAATTTAGTAGAGATTTAAGAATGTTAATTTGTACGGCTATAAAAGTAGTTAATTTTTATTGTAGAACAAGGTATATTTTATTATTATTATTATTATTATTATTATTATTATTATTATTATTATTATTAACTTCCTTCATATAAAACGCAGAAATCATAACCGCTAGTGACTTACCCAGTCCTTAATTTATTAATGACATAATGGAAATATATGTTACAAATAAAATGAACATTTACGAAATATATATATATATATATATATATATATATATATATATATATATATATATGTATATAATTTAATGAATTTCATTTAACTTACTTTCATTATATTATATTACATATGTAATTTTATATGTAACTAAATATTTTTACATGTCTATAAATGTTTGTTTCATATTTGTATATCATAGATACTAAAAATAACACTAATAATAATATAATATTAATATAATTATTATTTAAATCTTGATGAAAAAATGAATAAGCTGTTTTTAGCTTTTTTTACGAAAGGATATATTTTGCACTTCAATATGATACAATATTCAATATATTAAACAAATAAACACTGATTGATCAAAAAATATTGTATTTTAAATTCTTTACATCTCCTAAAATATTTGCAAAAATGAAAGACATTCTTATAAGAACAACTCTTAAATATATTTAAAGTCTTAATAACATAACGCGCGACTCGTATGTCACGCTGAAGTATACAGTTGTGTTATGACACGAATGCTGATATTCCGGCAGGTATTTGTGGTAACATCTACCATAGACATAAATATAAGTATACATGTAGTAAGTATGTTGAAGATACATTGATAAATGGTAGTTTTTATAAATCTACGTATCTCAAGGTCTAAGTTATCTTATACAACACCATAGTTTTTTTAGTCATAAAACTAAAATAGGACAGCTGATTATTTTGAATTTAATCTTAGCCATCTCTAGTTTAAACGAAACATTCAGTGGCTGACAATTACAGTATTGTCACAATATAATAATACATATAGTGTTGTCAACGTTATGTTGACAACACGTTATGTGCCTCTGTAGTAGGGAATTTTGCAGTCAATGTTGGGTTCCGACAATATTGCCTGACAGTGTTCGCATGTTGTAATAAAATTCCGCAATGGCAATCATTAAAGAGACGTTACTGTGTAAAAAGCATTTTTTCAGTAATAAAACATTTCGATAAAACACTCCTATTTTGATGATGAACGTCACGGGATTTATTAAAGAGAAAAGAATAGGAAATTAAATTTACATTACATCTACAATCCATTAAATTTACAATCCATCCAAAACAATTAAAACGATTCAATTTCAAATGCAATGAAAATAAACGAGAAAAATATGGTAGCTTTTGCGACTTCGGCAACGCCTGTAGATCGAGAAGGTTGGTTAAACAAACGTGGTGAATTGAATCGTGGCTATCAAAGAAGATGGTTTGTTCTCAAAGGGAATATATTATTTTACTTCGATCGACGTGGTGATAAAGAACCGGTAGGCATGATAGTTCTTGAAGGTTGTACTATTGAATTGGCAGAAGATGAGGAACAATTTGGTTTTCAAATTGTATTTCATGGTCCTAACAATAGAAATTATGCACTCGCAGCAGAATCTCAGGTAAAAGTGTTGTCTTTGTTATAATTTACAGTGTAATTAAAAAAAGTTGTGCAATGTACAAGTGCATTTTTAATTTTTAGGAATCTATGGAGCAATGGATGAAAGCTTTGGCATGTGCTAGTTATGACTACATGAAGTTAATGGTAGCAGAATTGCAAAGGCAATTGGATGCAGCGGAGGAGGAAACAACAATGGTAATGGCTCCTTCGCAATCTCCTGTAGCTCCTCCAAGACAGCGGCATAATCCTTTCAATAGATCAGAGATACATCATCGTTCGCAGAGCGTCAGATCTGCTCCTGGAAGAACAGAAAATGTTCCAAGGACAAGAATAACATTTCGTGAAGTGCATAATATGTATGGTAGAAAAATTTTGGCAGATTTAAATGAATGGAGGCATACAAAAAAAACCTCGGAAGCTCCGTTGATCAGTTTTTAACAAAGTATCGCACATGAATTGTATATATTTAAGTACCACTTGGTATATTCATTAAATATTATCGAAGTGTTTCATTTATTTTTATAACATCAGAAAAATACTTTCTTACAGTCAAAACACAAAAAAGTGATTTTGGTCATTGCTAAGAAGTTACAAAAAATTATTGTGATCTTACGCAAAAGATAGTGTATTTAATTTGTAACATCTGATCACAAATAATACATGAATTATGTTATATTTAACATTGGAAATTTGGATCAGACTTTTTCATTTAACTATATTGTAAAATGAGTTAAAGTAAATGTTTCGGAATAATAATTTTGAAGTGTTTATAAACAAAATTAGTTTAACAAATAAAAAGACAGTAATAATCATGAAACAAAACACTTAATATTTCACTATTTGAATTCGAGTGAAAGTTATTTTATGAAGTTGTTATGACACGTATATACATATGTAGGTGTACATGAAAATATTCAGTATTCGTTAATAGTCTAATCGATGATGAAGCAACCATTAAAGCTAAAAGTGATATTAGTAAATCGTACAAACATCGCTTGGATTTAATAAAAATACTGTGCGAAACAAACACTTCTCTTATTAAATATTACATTAGAATAAATACTAGTATTCTATGTATTATATAAGTGAAAAAATTCAGTAATGTACAGAAGATTCAATAGATTATTTAAATTTAAAGACACCTTTCTTTCTAACGTCACCCGGTAAATGTCTAGCACCTAATAGAAGTCGAGCTTTATCTTCTTCTTGTGGAGCTGATTCTTCTTGCGGACCTCTTGGTTTGATTTGTAATTTCTGCTTAATAGCTTGACTTAATATTACACGTCTAGAATCACTTTTCATAGCTAGAAGAAGATCAAGCCATGTCCAAGTAACATTATGGTATTCTAAGGTAGGTATTACCAAGGCAAAATCGCGGACGTCTTCTAAATTTTTCTCTTTATTTCCCTGTGTGTAAAGAAAAAAAGTAAACGACTTAAAGGTATATCATTTTATAATTCGTTTTAAAAAATGGAAAAATTATAAAAATTTAGATAACTTCTCATTGTAGAGGTTTATTGTATTATAGATACCTTATAAGACACACGAACGGGTACTTCAGGTATTTTGATATATATGAATAATTTATTTTTGTCTGCCCGTTCTTTCATTTTTTCTACATCATCTCTCCTTTCGATCGGTACGTAAAAGGAGGAATCTCGTTGCGGTGCAGGTGGTTCCTCTATACCTTCCGGATCTCTCTCGGGAAAACAAAATTTGAGCATCGTATTAAAAAACTTCTTTGTTAATCCTAAAACAATAAAATAGTAAAAATTGTACAATGGAAACGCGTTTAATTAATATTCAATTGATTTCTAATAAGGAATTATAATAGTTGCCTAAGTTTTTGAATAGGGGGATTTATTACCTATTGTTAATGGAACAACATTTATTTCGAAATGTTCCTTTACAGATATTCCAGCAACTGGTGCTTTCTCCCTACAAAAAACGCGAAGGGCTCTTTGCCTGTCAACCGGCATATTACTTTGTAATTCTGTGGGTGTTAACACTTCCGTGTAGATTTGATTTGGTAGTAGATTAGTCATTCTAACATATCCCAATTCGAGAAGATGTTCAACCGAATCATCAGTTTTGCTGGTTTTGGTGTACAAGAAATTGGTTAATATAAGATCGGCAATACCCAATTGGCCATCTGCATCCGTCAATCTCCACTGAGCGTGTTTGAAGCAAATTTCAGCAACTCTTGCGACCGCTGCTGGTTTATCTTTCAATGTAGTAGAAGCTGTGGTTGGAGCTGTAGTTTCCTTATAGCAGCTCAACATTACATCTAGTTCTTCTGCTTTCGCTCCAAGTTGTTCTTTACACTCGAAAACTCGAGCTTCCAATCGCTCCATTTCCGCTAGTAATTCAGGATTAGATTCTTCGGCGAGAGCCTTTTGCACCAAGTACGTTTGACGTTCTAACCTTCGCAATTTCGCTACTAAGCCACGTACAGTGTTTTGTAATTGTTGAATTGGCCGTTTTTGATCTTCGACCGAATGTAATTGTAATTGAAATCGCATTCTTTGCAAACGTTCTGACGCTTCTTTTCTTCTCGGTTCTACGTAAAGCAGCAAATTATTCACGATATCTAAAATCATAGCGTACTGTAACGAATTTGTGCAAACATCCAAATCGTGATGCATCAATGTAAATGCGTCAGCTGCTGAAAGTTCTTTTCTTTCCCACAGGCTGACTTCTTCTCTTGGCGGTGGAGGGACTTGATCAATAGAGCCAGCGTCTAAAGCTTGACCATAACCAACATAGAAGAACTCGCATTTACATCTCGAGACAATACGTTGCAGTTGGTGTTGTGGCCCACCGCCACCACCAACAGTTTGACTCACAACACCACCGACACTCTGTCCTGAACCTACTAGTGCCGGTACGTCTGGTAAGCCAGCTATCACTGTCGAATCTTTTTCCTGTTTCCAAATTACCCAACTTAGCTTAAGATCAACATGTATTTCAACAAATAAAACTTATTTATTTTATACCTTAACTCATTTTACTTACTTGTATATTGTCTAACGTTAACCACATTATGTTGTCGTCGATATTTTCGTCAATGTTAGCACTGACAGTTGCGTAATACTGCATACATTCTAACGACCCGACCCAAGTTGTTTTTGATACTAGTGTTCTTTCTTTCCATACAGGTTGATGAATTCTCTGCAATATTTCTGCTTTAGCTGCGGATAAAATCACGTAACCCCGCGTCTCAATACCTTTCAGTAATACTTGACTATTTACTAAAGCAACTGAAAAGGATACAAATTCTTAAGTTTTGATATCTATAGTAATATTCTTTCTTAATATATCATTAAAAATTATTACTGTAGTATATATTATCTTTATTTATAGATCACCATCAAATGAAAGTTTTTCATACTGTGTTATCAAAATTACTATAAATACTGTGTTTATTATTGTACATGTATATATAATACATGTAAACGTACTTAGCCAATTTTTATGAAGTACGTCATCTTGGTGACAAGCTGCAAGACCACGCAATTGTTGACCCCTCGTTTGTACTGATAAGTCATCGCTAAATGCGACCGGTTTATTTGCAGCCTCTGCTATCAATCTCTGTAACATACCGACAGCTTCGCCCTGTTGTGGCTTCGTTGTGGATGATGAATTAATTTGAGTTGCAGCATTTTGTACGACTTCGTGCGATCTCGTTCGATTCTTGTGCGGTGTCGAGGTACTTTCTCTGTGAAAACCTTTTAAAGCAGCGGTAGACAGATTTTTTTTTAACTGTTGAGTCTTTATGAAAGAATCGAACAACGCGAACGCGACATCTCTGTTGGTCTTTGTCCAAGCTCCTTTCAAATCGTGTACGACAAGTCTGTGCGTAGGTGTATCACTTCCAGTAACCCCAGTTACCATTGCCTCTCTGCCGTAACTGACGCGGGCTACACTCAAACAATAGCACTTTTCGACTGGTTGTCGAAGCGAAACAGTTTCTTTGTCCTCGTGAAGAGCGCTTTTCAGCCATATTTCCGCATCACTAAGTTCACAATTCATGTAAACTACTGACCATTCAGCTCTAGGCCGATGTATTAATCCGTCATCGATTGGATGCAAGGACAAGTTGTGCTCGCAGCTACACGCCACTCTCCCGCCAGTTAGTTCGAATCCACGTTGCATCGCAAACGACATCCAATAGCTTACGTGAAATCGATGGAACGCCAATGTCAGCCGAACTTTCCTGTAATGTCTGCTCAACTGTTTCTTCCTAGGTCTGGTATTTTTAAAAAGCGGCCCCTTCCTCGTTGGTCTTGTTGCCCCGGACAAAATGAACTTTAAATTCTCAAACCATCTGAGTGTGCTACCGTAGAGCAACGCAGTCGGCGCAGTTGCTAATGCCGGAGATCCGGTTGGTTTTGTTTCGAGTGAGAGGCTAACATTCAAATTTTGCGAACGAAACGCTCTGAACGAATCGTGTTCCTGATTGCTTGAATATTCCGGCAACCTGTCTGGAGCGCATGGTATAGCAGCATGATGATCCCTAGGATCGCCTAAACAAACCCAGGCTAGTTTAATGCTCAAACGTACATTCGGTAAGTGAAGCAATCTACAGTCGTCGTATTTGCTAGCTGTGCGTACGTAAACGTCCAAATCTCCTTTCACGATTATTCGACCTTGCGTCCAATCGAGTTCCAATCCTGTCCACGTCAATTCCATCTCCTCAGTTGTGTTATATGGATCCAACGAACCATGTAGTAACACGGTCAGCTGTTTCACGCAAAGTGTTAATCTTCCGTGAAGAGTTAATCGCATTTTGTCCCAAAATGGCAACGGAGGACTTGGATCTCTCGATGGATGAATGATTTTCTCAAAACTGAGATTACATTGTGCAATCACCGGTTCCCAACAAGGACCAAATGCGTATTTGTATTTGTCAATATCCCAATTCAGATCATGATAATACTTCAACGATGTCATTCCTCTTTCGACGACAATGTCTTCCCAAGGAGCACCAACTTCAATTGTAACAGTCCGTCTGGCTCGTGGTGGGGCTAAGGCTTCCGCTCCTGCTAATCTGCCCCATACGCTTAAGCTTTCCACCACAAGTAACGGTTGTGGAAAGTCTCGCAATTGCAATTTCCAGTCGGCGCATTTTAAGCTGATTCCCCTAACCCATAGCGTACTAAATTCAAGACCATCCTCTGGCCAAGGAGTTTCCGCGTCCATTTCACGAATTGCTTTCATCGCATGTTCCGTACCATTAGTTGATGAGTCGGCTAACGCTAATATTTCAATATCTGACATAGACCAGGCAAACAATCGCGTTCTAGCTGGACCAGCGCGTTGCATTTGTTTCCATCGCTGTACATATATCTCGGCATTCTTTTTATTTAAACTTGCGTATAATTCCTCGACTTTACCCTGGGGAAGCAGCAAATGAGCACGGCACAATTCCTGCACTTTAGCATCGAGCATGGCTTGTCGTTTTAAACTCTCTTTATATTCATCTTCTAAAAGTTCATAGTTATCCCGTAATCGTACTTCAAATGGGTCATCGCTTACCTCAAATACCCATTTTTTAATCTGTAACGTATGTGATTTCATAAGATAAACTAACAAGATAAATTTTATAAATAACAATTAGATCTTCTCACTTAAATGCTTCCTATATATTTATATACATAGTACACATGTGTACACACATATGTACTGTGTATATATATATATATATATATATGTACCTTTATAATTAAATCACATGGTAAACATTTCTCTTTTTCATGACTGGGCGACGACGACGAATGAATTTCTTTTAACCATTTTTTTATACTAAATAATTCATTTTGAATCGCATCGGTAAACTGATGTTCGTATGGAAAGCAAGCTTTCACCGACTCGATGTTAAGCATCCATGTCTCGTTCCAATCCAAAACAAAACCTTCAGTACTTTGTCTTTCAAGCCGTACCTCTTGATTATCTGCTACTCTAGTTAATTCGAATCCTTCGATCTTAATTATATCAGCCATATCTAAAGTAGCGCGTACATAATTTAATCTCCATTCTCCTTGTGACCACCTCAGATGATCTGATGAAAGTTCTAAAAAGTGTTTTGGAGAAATATCTATGGACAAACTGATCCCTCCAGTAGCCAGTATATCTATCAGTCGTTTTTGTCGATTTTCGACTTTTTCACCTATGAACAAAAAATAAACTCGTATACCCATACAAATGTAATAACTTAACACATGAAATAATTTTATGCAACAATAACTATGATATTAATGATCAAACGAGAGTCACTTGCTCTTTTAAATAAAATTATATAGGTGTTTTAATATAAACATAACTCGTTACTTTGCATATAAAAAAAGGTATTGTAAATTAAGTATTTCAATATTTCAATATGCGAACTGGCTATATAATGAAAACATGCCTATTACTATATTCTTTTTTGTATAGCAATAGAGAATAATAAAACAAATTCAATGCAATTATTTCACATAGGACATCGCTTTTTACCCGATAACAATATTAATTATTGCTTATAACATATTTCTGATTAAAATTCGAGAAAATCAGGTTGTCTTACAAATTTTTTTTAAATATTACAGTCATATATGCAGGGATATTTCTTATTTTGCTATTCGTGAAATTAAAAGATTTCTTAAAATAACATATCTCCATAAATAGTTTTTAATAAATTTAAATAATTTAATATAATGTTGATGTATATGAAGAGTGCATCACGCATTAAAAAATATACGACTTAGAAATACACCAAAACCTTAATTTCAAAATATGTTTCTCAATTTTCTGTCCATAATTTTATTTGTTTGGTGAACTTCTCGTAATATTTATAATTAACTAAAATACAATACTACGTAATGTATATGTGTGTAGGTATGCATGTGTGCATATATATATGTATATGTATATATAACCTTGCACGGTTGATTCAATCGTTGACGGGTCTCGACCTATGATTGATCTAAAATCTGCTGATTCTAGCCAAAGCTGTAGGAGGCGAAGGTGTAAATTTGGACTCCATGCAAAGTTCGTACCATCCAGGCTTATATTTATTGTTTCAGAAGTGACTGCACCTTTACATTTTCTGATAGCTAAAAATGGGTGTGCCAATGCTTGTGCGTGTTGGCAGATAATTGTTTCATTTTTGTTTAATGTTATCGCACTCACACCTTCCGTGACGGCTACTAACCGTTTTGTATTATGCTCTAAATTTGCAGTATCCAAACGCATCATGACAGATACTAAAAATAATCCGAAACATTAGTTTTAAGCAGTATGATTGGAATTCTCATATGGTAGAATATTGATTAATAACATATATTATATATTTTAAGGATATATATACGTACGATTATTTTCTGCGATAAAGAATAGATTACAATTTGTAAGTTTAAGATTTAATTGAACAACATTATCTGATTCCCTAGTATCATTTACTGTCTCAATTCTTCTGTTGTACCTTTGGCAACATCTACCGAATAATATTACTAAGTCATGCACACGCTTAGATTACTTATTCATTTATTGTTTTCTGTATCCTCTTACTTGTATGCTTCTTTGAGAAATTTAGCAAGTTCCAAACTCCATTCTGTTACAAGAGCATCAATAGCAATCCCTATGGCATTGGTACGCGTCGTAGCTAATAATACTCCAATAGACAATGGTGTTCCCCACTGGTGATATACTTCCGAAGTAATGGTATTAGAACCATTTAAAGTGCAATATAAAGATTCCACTACCAACTCTGTGTTCAAACTGTCTATCGCATCTACGAAATTAATTAATTGTCAAATACTTAATATTGGGAACTTAATACAAGCAAAGTTATAAATAGCAGAACTATACCTTCAAATGTATTTAATGAAAATTTCATATGAGCTACACTGCACGAAGCTTCATGAACATCCAATAATTTGATACATAATGATGAATCATAAAGTTCAGTGTTCACTTTCACATCTAACCATGGCAATCTTTTTTTTATTGTTATATCACCAACAGGTAGTTTTGAAACCTCGCTATTGGTATTGCACAATATTGTCTCCCAGTCTTTATGATCATAAGTAATAGAAAGATTACTGATTTGTGTAGCAATTTGTAAACTGTTCTGCTCCATCTATATGAATAATACAAATAATTATTCTATTCATTTAAGAAAAATTATTTAAACAAAAGCAATAACAATACCTTTGAATTTACTATTAACGATCGTAGTGTTAAAACAGGGAGTTTACTACGAATTGATAGTCCATCCAAATTTAAAGTAAGGTTTAATAACAGACTAGATGGTTGAAATTTTGCGCTGATTTGCAGACCCTTCATTGTCCCTTCTAAACCAAGAACTACACCATCTTCTCTACCCGTAATTACAGAAGAACTGCCTACTTTCAAAATAAAATCCTAAGAACATAAATAAATATGATTTTTTAACAAAGTCCATATTTATCTTTTATTTTTAATCAATTTGTAACAACGAAATCACCTTCGGTATGACTGGTGCTAATCGAGCTAACAGTTCGTTTGATGAATCGACATGTGCATCTGAGTAGGAGGATGCAGCATTAGATAAAGAACTTCTGCTCTTGAAGAATGTAACAAGACCCGCTCCTCCAGAACCCTCTGTCTGCGTTATTCCGATGTACAATTTCTATAAATTAGATCCTGCTTGATTCCAAACTGATCCCATTTCAAGGGACACTTGTTCAGGATCATCCATTAAGTGTGCTAAACACAAATAGCTACCGTTCAAAGCATTAAGCTACATCATTGGATCACAGCATACATGTATTCAGTTATCACATTACGTTCTAGCCTTTGCACAATGCACGTTCAAACGATTAAGCTTGTATAAACAGATCCTATAACTACTTTTCCATACAAATTATATCACAGTTTTTACCTCTACCGAAAGTTCTCCTTTAGCCTTCAAAGTTGCTTCGGCTGTCCCAGCAAAGGATATTTGTGAAAGGCAAGCGTCTGATGCATGATGTAGCAATTTCATTGCTCCACCTATAACTGCAGCAGAGGCAAGTAGAGTGCGTGCACCATGAACAACACTACCATCCAAACTCAGACTCTCTGCGCTTCCATTAGCTAGCCAACCATTACCCAAAATTAGAAGACTTAAATTTTCTACATGCACAGCCATAAACTAAAATATTTTAAAAATATTATATTTAGTACACAGTTACTTGCAGACAAGAAATGAAGAAATATACTATGTTCGATTAAGTAGAGCTCGCATACTTGTATAAATGTTATAATTATTGGTGGAATTTTCTTATTTCGAAAATCCATTGTCCCTTTTGACTTTCTTACTATCTGTACAGTTTTTACCTGTACATCTTTGTTAATTCTAACATCTTTCATGATCACGGCTAAAAGTTTTGCGACGTCACTACTAAATAGACTGCTACGTATACTAATTTCTTCCACTTGCTGCAATTATTTTGAATTTTCGTTAAAATTTCGTTGAACACGATATTCTTGTGTTATTTCTTGTGTTCATAATATATGAAAATGATGTAACTTACCAATGTGAAACCATTTTTAGAAACATTTACATCTCGTAGTATAAAGTACGGTAGTGAAATATGTCCGACACGTAGATAAATTTTGTATCGTCTTTTTACTAACCATGCTATAAATCTTGGTATCACCCTGATAAATTAATAAATTAATATGTACTAACTAATTGTTGGTTACAGAGATTAAAATTTCTAAGTACAATACATTGCAAATCTTACCAAGTAAAACTACAATAGAGAATAAAACAAATCGTACACAAGCCAATTAAACCAGTCATTTTTACGAGTCACATAGTGCACGATCGATATAAACGAAAAAATTTAATGAATTAAAAATTGTTAACAAAACAATTGATCAACAGCATCGATTAGATCGAATAAAGTTGACACTACATATAAAATTTCGTAGTCAGCAACTAATTAACCAAATTATCTGCATTCAAGTGTGTATACTAGTCTCAGCAATTGAAGCACTAAAGAAGCTCAGACTGGTAACTGTTCAGTAAGAAGTAGCTCTATTTAGTAGCGTCATTTTTCATTGGTCCCTTGTGTTTGGTTAGTGTTACGCGAAGTATTGGATGCGAAAAGCCAGCCGTATCTACAGAGGCATTGATTAAGTCATATTAACCCAAACAGGTGGTAATGACAGTTCACTAGATACAACAATTTCTAATTGGTCAACGGAATCGAAGTCTATCACGTTTAGTGTTAATACAGCAAAATCGAACACTATAATTTGGTATGTAATGTTTCGACAATATACGTATAATTTTATAATCATACTTTTACTGATACAAAACTACAAATGCGATCTATAAATTATAGGTACAATCGACCAATAAAATTGCTCTTACATATCGTCAAATATTAAACGCAGTTCAAGCCATTATACAAGGCTAAAAATACTTTATGCTACTAGTGCGTTATGTGGTGTATTAAAGTTAACCAAAACTTATGGAATAAACTTTCAACTGGAAATCAAAAGTAAGGTTAGTTCTTATATTTTACTTCGATAATATCATGTTTTTGATTGCAATTCGAGCAGATAAAATATACAGTATAACATTAAAATGATAAAAATATATTTACATAAAATTGTCATAAACGACTCAGGTTAGAGCAAGTTGTAATAGTATACAAAAGGAAACATTTTATAGGCGATAGGCAACTTATAAAATAAATACAATTATAAACTTTAATATATTTAATAAATTATATTTTTTACACAATTTTACTTATTATTGCACATTAAAAAAAAAAGAAATGAAAAATAAAGTTAGATTATGTTTTGAAAATAACAACACAGATAGTTACAACGGTAATAAAGTTTTTGTTAATGAAATATTAATATTCATAATAACATCACATATATAAATTAGTAATACTAGTTGCTAAGATTGTTTTAAATGTTTGCAAGAGTTTGTACAAGGACTTTAAGAACTGTTACCAAATACTAGCAGACTAAAACATGAGAAAAAAGATGATGGCTATCTGTTGTACATTCTGAAACGTAACTATAAAATATGTACGAATATGAAAAAAAATGTTTTATAGAAGATCTGCTTTTTCCATTCTGAATGTTATTGTTCGCTTATGGTAATGTTCTATACAATTTTATGGTTTTCTAACTGTAACAAATCTAGGAAACAATTGCAATTTGATAGCGAAACCAAATGGCTATAGCAAATAATCTTTGTTAGAAGAATTTATAGATAGATATTTGAAGTATTTTTTAGCAAAAATTGTTACTTTAACAAATTAAAAAGAATAAGTGAATCATAATATTTATTAAAATTGTAAATCATAATTTTGTTGTGAAGTTTAGGAGTGTATAGTACAATTACCAGATTATGTGTGAAAAGATAATTAGCCAAAGTATTTTGATCAAACACTGGTGCTTTCGACTGAAAATATGCTGGATAGTCCTTTCTTGAATGGTAGGTAATTCCTGATCAAGCGCTGATGTTAGAATATGGATCGTGTTTCACTTAAGGTTTTTGTCAATTTATTGACGCAAGACATTCAATCATCGTGATTGTGATTAAATGACAATTCTGTCCCTAATAATTTTAAATATACATAATTAAAAACTAAAAAAATAATCATGTTGCAACTACAAATAGTCGATAACTAAAATAATTACAAAGGACTGATTTTTTTATAATTATATCACTTTACAGAAACAACGCACATTTATGACAGTTAATACTAAACAAACATTTTTCACTATTAATGAAATAGATTTTCTGAATTTTACACATGGAAGAACAAATGCAATTATAATATAATATGTTACTTGAGAGAGAAGTCCTTTTGCTCTCGTTGCTTATATATTACCATTCCACAAATTATTGGATTTACTTTAATATGTGTCTGTGAACAGATTACAAATGTACACATTGTATTACAATGCCGTGGCGAGAGGATCAGCGTAAACTATTGTCGAAAAATAGTCGAAGAGAATATTAATATGTTTGCACATGCAATCGAGATACTGTATGGAGACTTGAAAAGGGATAATTGTTTCTGTAATCGTGTTCGTGAAAAATCTGAAACACACTTTTCGGTTAGTTTATATGTACTAAGTACGTTGCTATGCACGTATTGATTGCAAGCCTACTTTCATCGAAGTGGACATAAGTATGTACGAGTCTTATCGACATTTCTCGACAAAAAATTGCACGACACGGCAACCAGTGTTTCGATAAGTGGCCGCCTCGTCATAATCACGGATAAATATGGGATAGTAGTGAAAAATAAAAAGAAAAGATGATCAAAATGGATGTTCTAATCGAACGTGAAATCGACGGGATAACGGATAGGCGACTCGGGGATTCACACACATTTTTATAGCTTTAAAAAGAGAAAGATAAAGAGACAGTGAGTAGAGGAAAATGAAAGAAGTAAAACTACAAAGAAGGCAAGAAAACCGATCACGAAAAAAAAATATGTAACTGTCGTCGATGATGGAAAGAAAATAGTAATTTGATAACGAGCACAAACGGTAGTGATTTTGTTATATTACGTTATGCGAAACAACAAAAGCAGAACGACGAAAGGTATACTCTCAAGATGGTGTTTGGAACAAAACACGACGTTCGTAACACCGGAACGCAGAAAGTTTAGACGCGTGAACGGATTGCAGTTCCCGTTACATCCTCAACAAATAATTGGCTGGATCATGATCTTGATCATCATGATAAACACGTTTGCATTACTAATGCCGCTTATCGAATCGAGTTTGCGAACGATATACTCTATTGTAATCGCAGCAATCTTTTTTATACACATTTGCTCCTATTTAGTTGTAGTTTTACTAGATCCAGCGGATCCCCAGGTCAGATCTCAGCCACTGAATAAAATTATGCCAGAGTTCGATCGAAGCAAACATTCACATGTAATCGAAAATGGTAGATGTCATCTTTGCAACATAACCACCCGAAGCAAAAGAACGAAGCATTGTTCGATTTGTAACAAGTGCGTCATCCGATTCGATCATCACTGCAAGTGGCTCAACAACTGCATCGGAGCTAGAAATTACTTTGCCTTTCTTATTTGTTTGATTTCTGCAATTTTAGCAAGTCTGTTCGTTGCTGGTCTTTCTGCAACGGAATTATCGCTATTCTTATTACCTGATCGAATTTCGAATCTAACAATAGATAACGCGACTAACCATATCATTCACTTTATTGTTCCTGTCTCGGATGCTATTACTGTAATCGCAATCTCGATTACCGGAATTCTTTCTGCGATCATCGCAATACTTTTGCTTCATTTATGTTGTTTCCATTGTTACATCGCCTGCCTCGGCGTAACCACTTACGAATACCTACGAAGCAAAAGAGAAAAGAACTCTGTCGCCACCGCGATTGATGCAGCTGCTGTCACTACTAGAATTGTTACAACTACTGATAATAATCCAACTGGAATGGCCTCCGATTCAAGAGAGCGAAAAAACTTTCGACTTTGTCTTTCAATATATAAACATGAATCGCATTTGAAAGAAACAACAACAGAAACTCCGACTGATATGTTAACAATAGCTAGCGAACAATCTACCTTTGTATCGCCGCAGCATTGGAGCATTACCGTTGGTTTATCGACGTCATCGTCGGTCTTCTGCTGCTTTGCTGCGATAAATTCATTAGCTATGCATTGTTGCACAACGAACAAAAGATTGAATAGATCGAAGAAACGAATTAGTAGCGACAAAATGCCTGACTCGGTGGTATATGTACTAACAAACTCTCGTGAAACTGTTGAAAGAATAAGAAAATTTCTACGGATATATTTAAGCAAGGGAAACAGTAGAACTAAGCGGAAGAAGAGAAGAAAAAGTAGACAAGAATTGTTCCATGTAAACGCAGTGCAAGTATCCGAATCAAAAGAAATTAATTTATTTAGAACAGATTTAAGTCGAGCGACGATCAAGACAGATTTACTTATCGAGGATATCGTAGGAGAACGAATTACCTCTTACAGCCCTCTTATCCTAATTATTAAGGATAACCGTTTTGTGACGGTCAAGTTAGAATAGGCTCGCCTTACACCCGTTTGATCAGGTTTACTTGACTGTATTAGAAATCTAAGATGCTACGATGCTATCTTGACCCAGGCCTTGTTCTTGCTTATTTTCATTAAATTCGGTCTCTATTCGGAAGTACAATTGTTGATCGAGTTGGGTAACCGTTTACCTGTTAGCTACTCATGCGAGTCAGGTATTATCCACACAGAGCTTTAATATATTCAGTCCTAAACGGTCATACCCATCCAATTGCTTCTGTGAAAGAAAATGTTCATATCATCAGTGCACAACAAATTACGTATTGATTTGCGATTTACGAGGCTCTTTCCCCTAAATTGAAATCGGAGTTCTCGAAATCTATTATACCTTGACTAGCATCCTTGTTCCTTTCTTTATATTTTACTCGCTCTATCCGTTTCGCTTGTTCATTTCATTGAAAATTTTTCTTTCACATTGTGTTCCCATGTCGATCATGGAATTCCGTTGATTAATATATTTTCTGTTTAATCTATATACTGTTCCGTATTTGTAAAGTGATTGCATTTTCTGTTTATTTTTGTTATTTTTGTTTCTCAAATATTAATTGGAAATAATAGAAAAAGAAAATAAAGAGTAGATAAAGAGAGGGTGCATGTTATACACTTAAATGTTACATACATACATACATACGTACGTACAAGTAACTACACATGATCGTGCATTTTTGTAGATGTCATCGGTTTCAGCAAAATCGACTGAACAGCTCATAGGGCCCACTACAGAGAAGACAAACGTATGGGAAAGCGTATTTGGTTCTCCACGGTATATAGTTGCACCGATGGTCGACGCGAGCGAATTAGCCTGGAGGTTGTTGAGTCGTCGTCATGGTGCACAACTTTGTTACACGCCGATGCTTCACTCTTCAGTTTTCTGCAGAGATCCGAAATATCGGCGCGAAGCTCTTACCAGTACTGCTGAAGATCGGCCATTAATCGTACAGGTATTCACTCATGTGATACTGATAGCCGGCGGCTATTCAATACAAACATTATTTCTCGTTGACCAGCCTCACTTGCATTATTGTCGTACAAATGTACAAGATCTTAGAATCCTGTACAATATATGCTTTCTGATAGGTATACATATTCTACTTTGGTCTATTACATATCTATGAAGCTGAATCAATGCAATTGAATTACAGCTTAGTCTGAAGTATTAGCTTCAATCTGACACTGAATTTTGAACATTAAAAGTGGTAGTTTTAGTGGAAGATCAAATTCATTTTACATATATTCATTTCAACGAATTTACTTGATTGTTCATTACAGTTTTGCGGCAATGATCCTAGTACGTTATTGGAGGCGGCACTTTTGGCAGAACCATATTGTGACGCGGTGGATATAAATATTGGCTGCCCTCAAGCGATCGCGAAACGTGGTCGTTACGGTGCTTTCCTGCAAGATGACTGGGACTTGCTTGGACAAATTGGTTAGTAATATCTCTTCATGCGTGTCAGATACCCATTCTCAAAGAGTTACTGAGTATATATTGCAGTTAGTACCTTAAGTAAAGGTCTTCGTGTACCAGTAACCTGTAAGCTTCGTGTATTTGCGGAGATTGATAAAACTGTGGAGTACGCTCGAATGCTCGAGAGTGCTGGAGCGAAATTACTTACTGTACACGGTCGAACTCGTGAACAAAAGGGTCCGCTTACAGGTGTTGCATCTTGGGATCATATCAAGGCCATCAGGTATACAGTTTAACAAAGCTTTTATCCTTTTATTGGATGTCCATGCTGCCTGCCTAACCATTCATTTCCAACTCATTACGATTCCAAATGTTCAGACAGGCCGTCACCATTCCAGTATTTGCAAATGGCAATATACAGTGTTTGCAAGATGTTGAAAAATGTATAGAGGAAACTGATGTTCATGGTGTAATGTCAGCGGAAGGCAACCTTTATAACCCATATATATTCGAAGCTCGTTATCCACCTAGTTGGGAGCCAGCGCTAGAATATTTAGATTTGGTAGAACGTTACCCAGCTCCAGCCTCTTATATTCGAGGTCATCTCTTCAAATTGTTTCAACACACGTACGTATCGACAAAACTTCCTTAGATTCATTTTGTATCTTCACATTGCTACGTAACTGTTATATACTGTATTAATCCAAATTACAAATTGACTTATGCACTTAGCGTTCTTTTAATTAGAGAGTAGACTTTGTTTAGCAGAAAATAAAGAAGAGAGGGAAATTTTGGCAACAAACTCTACCATGGAATCTTTTAAAAAAGTCGTATATGCCTTGAGAGATCGGTATCTGCCTTACCATGAAGGACGTTTAACGTGGAAGGAAGAACTATCTGGTTTGTATATTCTGTTGTGCTAACTAACAGGTCCAGCGAATCGTTTCTCAACCCCCCTATTTTATCACACATATATATAGAGACATACACTTTTTTCTGGTGTGTTTTTACAAAGATCAATCACTGCTCTATATTTTAGATTATAACTTAAAATTACCACCATGGTTATGTCAACCATATATACGTCATCCTCCAGAAATACATATACAAAGAGTAGAAATGGAAAAGATAGAAACGGTTAGTTTATTAGACAAGGCTTTGCTTTTTCAGATAGTGTAAATATGTTTATTTTGTTCTATGAATATCTATTTTAAAATTGCATACACTTTCTCGGTAGCAGAATGATACACTGAAGAGAAAATTTAGAGATGAAGAAGGAAATGAAATATCACGAAAACGCTTCAAAAAACTCAAACAAGTAGCACGTCGTCCTAACAGATCAACTGTTCTTGTAAAAAGAGGATCCGATCTGTGTTGCGATTGTCCGAATCCAGTGGTTTGTAAACTTTATTTTTAAACGTTGCTTCCTTCCGCGTTCAAATTAAGAATATTAATTTTGTTAATTACATTTTCTTGTAGAGCCTCAAGTGTGTTCATAAATTATGCCGACAGTGTTGTAGAAACAAATGTTTCACAGAAAATCTGGATTGTATTGGACATAGAAATTTAACTAAAACTAGGAGACAAATGGCGATAGAATTTGCTGCGAAGCGAAAATCTGTCCAAGATACAATATGACGTTGTACAATATTCTAAAATATAAAATAAAAAAAAAAAATGAACGTTACAAAAACACATGCGCGCGCGCGTGTGTGTGTGTGTGTGTGTATGAGCTTTTAACCAAATTTTTAATTATCAGCGATAAACAGATAGACGTGTCATATTAAACATCTTACCTTTCAACATTTTCCTTTTCATCGAGTGGCTTATAATAAGATTAAATGGTGATAAAAAATGCACAAATCATTTGTAAATAATTGTCTTATAAATCATTTACGTATATAACGATTGTAGCTAATATTTGCCACTATTCACAAATTATGCTACAGAATAATTTATCAAGTTCTACGAACTCATCTTTGTATTCAATATACGATTTAAATGATACTCAACATCGTATTCAACAATCTCGTAGTACCGTGAATCCAATTCTAAGTTGGTTTTAATACTAAACGGATGAAGATGTCGATGCAATTACTCTTGTTACAATTGCATAAATATCATTCCTCTTTTCTTTTTCTTCGTGAGGTATTGTACTTTTCTGCTTATTATCATTATACCAGTGTTTTTTATTCAAAAGCATAAGAATCATGAGAACAGGTAGATGAATCAGTGAAAAATGAAAGAGTTTACGTGAACTTCTACTATCTGAATGTTTATGAAACTTCCAAGCTGAAAAGGAAAAGGAGAAAACATTTTTAAACATTTTTCATGCAACCTATAAATTATTTTATAAAATAAATTAAATTTTTCCATGAAACAAACATACCAAGATAGAGAAAATACGCATTAAGCGGTGTTGACGTGAAGGCAAACCACCAATTTGTTACACCGAAAGCAGGTGCCAAGTAACAGAGACACATTAATGCAGCAGTATAACGTAATGCAGTTTTTCGACAAAGTTTTGGATTTGTGACTGCCATCATTCTGTAACCAGCACGCGAGTAATCCGGCCTCAAATTCCATGATAGAGCATTAAAATGTGGGAACTGCCATGTGTATAACAAGCCAGATATTATCCACGCACCTGGAGATATTATATCACCAACACAAGAGGCCCAACCCATTAACGGTGGTATGGCACCAACTGAATAAAAATCAATATGTAAGTGAAGTTGCTGTTATGAAAGCTGCTTGCACATAATGCCAGCAAAAATGTAATGATAAACTTGCCTACAGATCCCACCCAAGTGTTTAAAATACTAATACGTTTCATAGGAGTGTAAATGAGAGTGTATAGAATTAGATTAGTAAGTCCTAAAGTAGCTGTTAATCCATTAACTTGGCTATATAATAATAATAATCCACTGAAGCCTGATACTGTTGCAAAAATTACTGCATGTCCAGGTCTAACAGGAAAATTTTATTATATATGAAATATAATGTTGATAACTTTTTCATAAATGGTACTATATATTATACGTACGTTAAATGACCTTTAACTAGTACTCTGTTTTTTGTTCTTGACATTTGTGCATCAAATGGAACTTCGAAAAATTGGTTAACAGCATTTGCTGTTGCAGAAACTAATCCAGTACCAACAGAACTTGCAATAAAGGTAGAAATATCGAAAGGTCCAGGGGCCAATAAATATCCAGCCATAGTTGTTACAACAACCAAAGCTGAAAATAACCATTAAATACTTAACCTTTTACCATTTTATATATGCATATACACTTCTATCCTGTGCACGCATGCACACACACGCACACACACACACCATATATTATGTCGTATTATTATATGCATTTTTTAAGGCTACCACTTGAACTTACACGTTAATCTTATTTTGGATAACATAAAGCAATGTTTCTGCAGCTTATCAGTATCTAATTTCATGTATCGCCATTCTTGTTCATTGTTCACATATATGTCTTTCTGAGTATCATCATTTATTGTACTTGGGCACTGAGTAGCCTTTTGTTGGTCAGGCGATGTTATTAAACTTGGTAAAATTGCCCGGCTTGGTAAGCTTTTGTTTGATAGGCATCTACACCTCTGTATGCAAGATAACTTCTTTATACTCAATATAACCTCACTGGCAGATTAAGATATGTTGTTATAGAATTTAATAGAAAGTTCAAAGCTTATAAATTTTTGGATAAAATATCAATACTAGTTGTACACATACTGTTGGGATGGACAGCTTCGACGATAATAGGCATATGCTACGTGAAATTCTAATTGAACATAAAATAAATAACATGATAAATGTGTCATATAATAATTAGAGTTTCCTTTTCTTCATCCTGAAATTAATACAACTAATCGAACCTTAATTATAATTTCATTCGAACAATAACGAAAACCAATTTAAACATTTGATAATTTCGTTGAATGTTTAACTTACATCATGATATACTTTCACGTTTACAATATTTGCTCCACGTTACATAACAAAAGTTTAAACAGCTAGGCATTGCGCTTAAGCTTTAAATAATTTTACTATATAGACCACAAATTTCTATACCTGTCAAAAGATAGAATAGAAATTTTTACATTGGGAATCGAAAAATTTGATACGACAAAAGAATCGATGAGATTCTAAATGCATTCATACATAACCTCGCAAGATTCTAGAGAAAACTAATTACAAGATGGTACTTCGCATTAGAAATGTGAGAATTTGTTTCTTGCACATTATTATAACTACATACGTAACATAGACTGTTGTACAGAGTGTTTCAGTACTCAGCAAATAATGTTTAAGGAATAATTACTAAGGTGATTTCAAATCCTTTTTTTGTTTATGAAAATATTAGCTTCAGCTTTATCGATGAGTTATTAATGAAAAAGATTGACGAATCACAGAACGCACAGAATCACTAAGCTCTGACAATTCGCAAACGCGCATCTGACAAGTCTCCAAAGTTTGATCGCTGCGTGCGTTTTGTGATTGGTTAATGTTAGTCGTAGTAATCCATTAACAATATTAAAATTAACATTTTCATGTTAATGAATAATTATGCAAAAATTGCTTAGTGTCACCTCAAATGACTTTCCTTAAATGCTGTCTATCAAGTATTGGGATATTGTACATTTTTTTGTTTGTTAAAAGATTATTTGTGAGATAGGACGGTGAAAACAATTTGTTGTGGCTGTAGCTTATTAATCTGATATGACAAACAGCAAGATTTCAAGGAAATAAATAATTAACAGACCAGTGAAAATAACAAAAAGAATGTTTTGAAGTTGATTAAATTAAATGTGTCTCTTTATAATTATTGAATGTGACAAAAATAATATAAATTTAGCAAAAATTGAGTGAATTGCATATGAAGAGTAATCTAACGTTCATAGCCGTAATATGTACATTACGCCTCTCATATAGCGATCTTCGTAAGAAATAGAGAAAATGAGTTGAGAAGGGAGAGAAGAGAAGAGACGTAGATAAAAACTTAGCATAAATGTATGTGTTAACACAAACCAGTGAACTCGAGAGAAGAGAAAATGAAGCGGAAGATTTTGAGAGTACTTTGACACGTTTAAGGAATACAATAAGGAGCGGAAAAAGCTTGTGTGTTACCGAAATATAATCTTCTAAGTAAGACTGAGTAATATTCTTGTGGGAGCTAGGATTATTTTTGACGGCCACCTACAAGATAGCGAAAAAGAGAACAAAGCGAAGAGGAATGATAAGGTTATATCAGTGTATGTTTCATTGCATATTAAGAGTGTGAAACGGAAAAAACTAGCGGAGAGTAAAGTGAGAGGAGAAAACCATACGTGAAGAACAAAATTACAGAGATCGGTATGCCGGGGACTCGTCAAAATGTGATGTTCGTGCGAGTCGGTTCCGCCTTGTTTTACGGTTTATCTTCATTTCTGATCACAGTTATAAATAAAATGGTGTTAACATCGTTCGAATTTCCATCGTTTCAAATACTAGGCGTAGGGCAAATGTTGGCTACCATTATGTTGCTTTTCGCTGCAAAGAAGTTGCGGTACGTCGAATTCCCTAACCTAGAGGCGACAACATGCGTCAAGATATGGCCGTTACCGATCATTTACATAGGTAACATGATCTTTGGATTAGGCGGTACCAAGCAGTTAAGCCTTCCGATGTTCACCGCCCTTAGACGATTTAGTATCCTTATGACAATGATCGCCGAATACTATATCCTCGGAACGAAGGCGTGCGTCTCCGTTCAGTTGAGCGTTTACACGATGATTCTTGGGGCTATGGTGGCGGCATTAAACGATCTTGCTTTTAATTTGGAGGGCTACCTTTTTATCCTGCTAAACGATTTCTTTACGGCCGCCAATGGTGTCTACATGAAGAAGAAGTTGGACTCGAAGGAACTAGGAAAATATGGACTGATGTACTATAATTCGTTATTTATGATTCTCCCAGCAATTGGCATCGCTTACTGGACGGGAGACGCGCGTCCCATTTTAGAATTTCCATATTGGAATAATGTTTTGTTTCTTGTACAGTTTGGGCTTTCATGCATAATGGGCTTTGTATTATCATATAGCATGATTCTTTGTACACTTTATAACTCTGCGTTGACCACTACCATAATTGGATGTTTGAAAAATATATGCGTTACATATATCGGAATGATCATCGGTGGTGACTACATCTTCACGTGGTTAAACTTTGTAGGATTGAATTTAAGCGTGGTTGGTAGTTTGATTTACACTTGGGTGACCTTTCGAAGAAAGGAATCGTCAGAGATAAGCTATTCTCCACTTTCCGTCAATCAAACAATTAGAATACAAACTGTATAATCAATATACAGTGCAGCTGTGTCGCAGTGTGTATCTTTCTTTTTTTCCTTTTTTCTTTTCCCTTAGTGCCCTCACACTCTCACTCTCACTCTCATTCTCACTCTCACTCTCACTCTCACTCTCTCTTTCTCTCTATTTAGTTATAAATCTGTCTACTTATTTACTTTGTTAGTCGGTTCTCCGCATGTCTTCTCTTGCACAGAGAGAACAGTCACGCTCTCGGAAAACGGGAAAAAGCTAAAACGGATTGAGATTAGAGAAAGGGAGTGTGTGATGAAAACTAATAGTTATAATTAAAATATAACGTACCAAAGCGGACAACACGTTACATATGGCAAATGCAATAAAACGTAAATGCGTTAATGGCTGGTAGCGTATCAGCAATGTGAAATACAACTTGTAAATACATATTTCGAAGGTGCAACGTTGCCAGTAACGCATGTGTACATATATAAGTGTTTTAGCGAAATAAATTTTATTTGTGGAAAAAAGAAGCGATCATTCGTTATTGTCCTCGATTAGTTTCAGGCTGGTCTGCTCGAAGCTTTTCCAGCGATGCAGCCTCGTCTGCGTCAGCATTCACGATGGATTACATGAAACATCGTGTATCTCTGTCATCGGTCCAACGCGCAATTTTGGCAGCCGGTGCAGCCACGATATCTTTCATGAATCCTTTTCGTGGTGATATGATCGCATGTTTGGCAGAAACAACCGGTACCGATGCCCTATCTTACTGCCATCGGCAAATGCTCGCAACCTCCGAGGGACGTCGCATCTTAGCTGAAAAGCCTCGCATATCCTCTTCAACGGTCGATTTGTCCGCTTTAAAATGCTTGCCTGAAGGAACTCTTGGCAGAGTTTATCGTGACTTCTTGGACGTGAACGTAAGCTTTTTCGATTTCGTTTCACGTCTACTGTTTCGTTGATTATACGCTTATTTACACGCAGGTCTTATCACTGTGTCGTTCTGAACATTTTTCTTCGTTATCTATCATTATTTTCTCCGTATTTCCGACAAGTATCCGTTGCGCACGTCGCATTTACCAAATATTTTCATATTTTCAAAGTACTGGAATCAACTCGGATCAAAGATATTCTTCTGTTACAGAATGTATCTCCCGATTCTAGACCTCCGGTCAGATTTGTCCAAGATACCGAAATGGCGTACGTAATGCAACGATATCGAGAAACGCACGATATATTTCATGCTCTACTTTTAATGCCAACCACAATGCTTGGAGAAGTATCCGTCAAGTGGGTAGAAGCGTTGCAATTACGTTTGCCGATGTGTTTAAGCGGAGCAATCTTTGGAGCGTACCGGTTGCGCCAAAGGTAAATTGCACGTATGATAAAATGGTCATTGTAGTCTAGAATTAGCTCATGAATAATATCGCGGTCAGTTCACATAAATTCGCATTCACCGTACTTCGCTACCTTAAAGGTACCGCAAAGGTAGCGCAAAGGTAGCGCAAAGGTAGCGCAAACCAATAAAGGGATGATACCAGCATGTAATCTTCTATCTTTTTCAACAACTATAAACGAAAATTAATTAGAAGAATAAGATCGAATATGTTGTGGCGAAAGAAATCTTAACGAATCACGCGCGCACACGCACTTTTGATTAGATCAACTGTTGGATTATTATTTGACGTTTCAGACAAAGAAAATTATATCTCGAGCATCATCTTCCATGGGCTATTAATACAGGAATTCAGGCAAAATTTCTCTTGGGATTCTACTTTGAGGAACGTTGGGATCAGCATCTTGCTGATTTTCATCGAGAAATAAACGTTGTCCCGTTGGTGCCTATGAAACCTGTTAGTAACAATACGTAGCGTTTATATTTTTTACATTTGTTTCTTTACATCTATTAAATAACAATAGTCGCACTTGTTACATACTGTATAACAATTTTTATTTACCTTAACATTGAAAATATGAAGAATATAATTTTTAGTGGGATACATATGATTTGTATTACAAATTTCGATCAAGTAACCATAACAGTGAATTTGGGAAAATTTATGTTTGTGTAAAAATGTAAGTGCGATATCGACGCGATACGGTAAGTGCCATTAGTTTGCATACAATTATGCAAGCCAAGGAGAAATGTGCAAGAACAGCTTGTCATAGAACATTCGCAAAATGTTGGTAAATCGAGTGATAATTATTTTTTGAGATTGCGTATCGCATAACTTACGAAACATATTTTGTAAAATTGATTGTCCTTTTTTGGTTTGTAATATTATCGTTTTGATGCAGACATAATCTGAGTGTTTGACAGCTATCCCGGTTTGTTATTTGTTTCGCAATATTGATTCAATACCCTGATGTGATATTTGAATCTGCGAATTTGTATGTATGTACATAAGCAAAGTACTTTAGGTTATAAACAGTATTCGATATTGTATCATATTACGAAATTTATTTCTTTCGCGAGGCAACTAAAAATGTACATTTCTGTAAGTGTTTGGTTTCCAATTTCATATAAAAATTACTTTAGGTGAAATTGTGAATGGTGTATTTATGTGATTTCCTGTATTCTGCACGATCGTTTCTTTAATTACACTCATTTTTTTTGTCAAGCGTTTTTTTCAATCGTTGAATCTTATCTATGTTACTCTTAATATTAGTCAGTATTGTGTTTGGCACACGAGATGAGCAGTATTATAATTTGATCGAGTGTTTAAAAGAGTTTCAAATATTAATAGGTATTTGAATCGACATAACCGTGACGTTTAATTTGTTCGAATATTAGAATATTCGTAACCAATGAATTGTGATTGTCATGTCAAATCGATGATTGTTTTGCATATTACATCCGATCATTCACAGTTGACGGAGAGATAAGAATGTGATTTTTTATCAAAAGAACTTTGCGTTTTGTCAATTACTCTCTAAATGTACAGCGTGTTTAAGAGGTAATTCTTAAAGCGAATTTCACTAACTTTTCCTCTTACGAAAATGTTCACTTTGGCTTTGTTAAAGAAAAACAAAATTCTACTTGAAGTTAAGTTTCTAGGACTAACTTTCTTCTTTGAAAACTTGTCAAGTACGCTCGTGTACAATTATGGCAACAACCCGTATCGTGTGCGAGTGTAACGAGTGAACAGTTAGAAATGCGATTTTAAATCACGGGTACGCTGACAATGGATTCCAGCCATTAGTGTATTTGAGCCTACCCGAAGGGCGTTCAAAGTCGTTATTTTTAAAAACGAAGGTTCGAACATAATCTTCTGTCATAATCTTTTGACCTTCAGAATTCCCTCTTAAAATTTTTTTCAGGAAGGACCGTACATTTTGTATACTGTCTCTTTGCGTGTAAACCTAATTGAGCATTACAAGTTAATGGCCAGAGCATCCTGAAACAATTCGAATAACTTTTATCTATGAAAAGCTATTGAAAGCAAACAATAATTATTCTAAAATAGATTCAATTTGATGAGAAACATAAAAAAAGCCGAACGAATCTATGTGAAAACGAAAAATTTATGTACAGGATGCTTTCTGGCTGATTGTAATCGATTTGGTCCGTGTTATCCGATCACAAGTATGTTAAACGTTTAATCAAGGGCTAGTCTTTCGAGGTACAAGTAAATTTCCTCAAAGCTAGGCCTGTCTTCGTTTTGTTTACTCCAACACTTGTTCATTACACAATAGAGGTCGTCCGGGCAGCGATCGGGTTGTGAAAGAATTCGTGGCTGACTTTTTCCGATTCGATACCAGCGATCATAATTTTCTAATACCTGTGTCACTGTTAAATCCGCATACGGTAACTCTTTACAGTTTAGAAAAATTTCCCAAACTGTTATAGCAAATGACCAAATATCAGCTTGACAACTGCGTTTACCCTGCAAAGAGTAAAAAAAAAAATTGTCTGCTGTATCAACGTATCAATGTTGGAAGAAAAAGTATATATAAAGGAAATACAATGGGAGGGGGAGAGAAAGAGAGGGGGAAATAGGGAGAAGAAGAAAGGTAGAGAAAATATATATATATATATATATATATATGCTTCGTTACTAATAAAACTGCTTCCCAAGCCATCCAACGAAGTGGAATTTTTACGTTATGTCCATCGATGAAATAATGATGGTCATATTTGTCACAGTATATGGCATGATCCGACACTTTTATCGTTAAATTGTGATCAACGATACAGTTCCTAAAATGTTACGCAGCAACATATGTTTAGTATTGGACTAATTTATTTGTTTGGACGTGTTGCCGAGTTATATAAAAATATTTCTTACCTGGCCGCTAAATCGCAGTGTGCGATGTTCATGGATTCCAGATACTTCATACCAGATGCAATTTGGGTGATAAAATTTAAACAGCTGCCATAACTGCTGTGAATACAGATATAAATTGAAACGATAGACGAGTCACAGGATGCAGATAATTAAAAGCAAGACAGAATAACAGCTTTAATTCATTGTCACAATGTTCTCTTTACCTAATGTCCTTTTCGATATCGGAATTTCTGTGACTTTCAAAAAAACTAGGAAGATCTCCGAATTGGGTGTACTCGAAAATAGCGCCAAATGGTTCTTCATCAACTAAAGCCATCATTTTTGCTATGTTCGGATTTCGAAGCATCGCCAAAACGTGCATATCTTTTGTGAAGTCTAATCTGTATAAACATCAGCAAGTTGAAGTATCAATTTTTTAGAAGGGTGCAAAGAAATATTTGTATTTGTTTTAGATTTAACATACCTTAACGAATCTACAACGCCTCGCCAAAGAGATCGAACGATTACAGTTTGTTGATTTTGAACTATTCCTATCTCTGGACTTGTGATTCCCTTTGCTTCGCATAAATGAACCTATTCAATTTTATTTTATCAGTTTTTTCTAATTTTATTTGTTGATACGTTTATTTTAATAGCTCTTTCTTAAAAGCGTTTTGATATATAACAATTAACACGAGTAAAGAATAGCAAGCATCACGTAAGATAGTTATTTAAGTAGGTACTTTTGAAGGTATATATGCATCGTATATTATTACCAAGCCAAAATTTCCTTCTCCGAACTTATCCAAAATCCTTAATCTGTGTCTGGAAATTCGTTGAACGTCATACGATTCAATGGTGCGAGGTAAACGTACACTTTTCTCGCGAATGTGAAGAGGCGTAAACGGACTTAAAGTTGACAGCAGCTCTCTTTTCTTAATCTAAAACCAAATTACCGATTAAACGTAATTGTTTCTCTCTCTCTCTCTCTCTCTCTCTCTCTCTCTCTCTCTCTCTCTCTCGTATTTCAGTTCAGCGTTAATGTCAAGTATGTTTTTATCCATCATCATTTACCGTTAAAATATCCGTTGTCGCATAATATCCTTCGTGAATCGGTTGGTTTACCTTTCCTGATTGGAAATGAAACGCTTTTCTGGATGAATATGTCGTCGTAGTTGGAAGTGTAAAATCTGCAACATAATTCAATGTAAAATTCGTGTTGCACTTTGTGAAATCTGAATGTGAAATCATAGTACAGCACGATAGCGTTAAGAAAGGAAACTTGTTTAGGAATGTTACGATTTACCTGATTCAGTTCGCGACTCGATTACACGAGCGGATGATGTGTTTGATTCGTTAAGTTCCAGATTTTCTTCGGAGAACAGGTTGTACGTCCTCTCGTATAGAGTGGAACGACGAGGATCGGTTTGGGAATCCGTATTGGATCGGACGGTCAAGTTGTCAGATGCGACAATTGTAATAGGTTTGCGAATTAACGATAAACCGGTAACGATTGAATTCGATATTTTAGCATCTTTCGCGAGTGGAGTGATCGCGATAGCTGAAGCAGAGGAGTCACAGAGAAGAGCCGTGTGCTTTTGCAATAAAGCAATTTTGTTACGGCCTCTCTTCTTCATCAAAAAAGCCGTACATGTTAAGAAGAGGACGAAAATTGTCAATGCACCACTGACAAGGCCAATGTAGGTTTGTGAAGTACCAACAGGAAAGGCATCTGGCGTCGAGGCATCTTCTTGGATTTTGTATAATTCCGTTTCGTTAAAAGCTAAAATAGAATCTAGAGAATTGCTCGATTTTTCAACTGATTCGTTTTGATTTCGGTCCATTGGAAACGACTGATCAACCGTCGTATACAAATCGTTCGATCGATTTCTACCAGCTACAACAACAACGGCGAAATGAAATATCATTTTTGATACAATATAACACACTCTTACCAGTGTAAAAGGTGATTTCGCTAAGAAGCAGCCATTTCGTAGCAAGATTGAATTCTAGTTTTACGAATCGTCCGATTCTAGATTGTAAAGGGATTGACATCAAAACAGTGTTTGCGTTAATCAGGCTGGTATCAATCGATGGTTCCAATATTTCTGCTTCCGATTCATAATTTTTACCATCGATGGAGAACCAAACTCGTACCATAGAAAATATCTGAAAAAATGATCAGCGATTCTTAAATGCAACGTAAAACGATTAACCATGTGAAACGAAGCACCAAGTAATAGAACATTTAAGAAAAAAAATCAAAAGATTTTCAAATGTGTATGCTCGTAATGAAAGCGAACCTCGACTTCCAGTTGCGGTATACGAGCGACGTGTACAGAACAATTCTTAAATTCCCGTAACTCTTGAAAGTGAAAGATGATCTGAACAGTAGAATCTTCTGACCAGCCGATCCAATTTGTGCCACGATCGTTCGCCGGAGAAGAAAGGATTTCAGAAAGTTCGCCTAACACTCCATCCGTTAGTTGACCGAGACCGTTGACAAGACGAGATTCGAGCTCGATGCCATCGTACGATAAATCTTGGACGTTCCATCCTCCAGGTCCGCGGCTTGATCCTTTAGGCGCGCTGTAGCTCGTAACATATTCTGGAGGCAAATTGTGCGCGTGTATGTATTATCTCAGGCCTGGCCAACCCAAATGATTTCACGGGCTACTTTGATGATAAGTGGCTAAGTTAACTCTCCAGTCTTAATTAATGAGATATTTCACTTAATTTTTCTTAGCTAGTTTTCTAATTTCGCATCGATTAATGAAGCAAGTGATGAACTCTTTGTAAATTTCATCTTCGAAATGTTTCACAAACATATGTGGATCCAAAAACATTTACAATTCGTTGTGTAAAATATCTTAAGTTGGAATATCTTCCGGATGTAATATAAGTATTGTAAAAATTAATTTTTCATGCGATCACAAAAATTTGTTTCGCTTTATTGTTGCACTGACTATCAAATGCAATCATAAGTTTCTTCATTTTATTAGGACATTTCGAGAATTTCTTTTTGGGAATTATTACTTCTAATTTGGCCACGCGAATAACTATAACTTCTTATTAAAAGCTTTCCCTTGCAAGTCCTTATTCAGCTGATTAAGTTTTTCTGTTATATTCACTAAAAAACATAGGTCTGACAACCAATCGTCATCACATACTTCGGAAACAGATTCTTGTTTCTCGTTCATAAACATACCTATTTCTTTCCGTAAATAGATAAACAAAAGTTTCGCAAATCAATGTGGTCGTGGGCCGCATGTTGGTGGTCAGGTCTGTATTATCTGTTTATGTATGCATGCATATAATTTTATATACGTACATATACTTACGTTCCCATATACATCCATAAATTTCGACCCGCATGCAAACAGTTCGAGGATGTTGGCTATAAGGTACGAATCGCACTCTGTTCGCGACAAACGGCAAATCTAGCTTTTGTTTTTCTACCAAGTAGGTGTTACTATTGCCACGCAGTACCTGAAACGAATGTCTGTCGATCGATATCTCCACTATATGATCACGAATATTGTTTCTTCGAATGTGCCTCGCCTTATTTTCGAGAACATACTTTTTAATTATGGCAATAATAATATGCTTTTAAACTTTGGCGACGTAAAAACTGTACATACAATTACGTATTACAAATGCGTTACTTACATTTGCCAAAGATTTTATAGACATTGTAAATTGATAATTATATAAAAGAGAAAAAACGAAAAATACAACAAAAGTGTACAATACTAAGCAAGAAGTATGGAATTTGGTACTTGTTGATAGATGTGCTAGACATCAAAATAATATAAACACAAATCAAAGAAACTTGTAAAAATATAACTGTTTCGATATGTACTTAAGTATGTGTTCGCAGAAAATTTGTTACTTTAATATAAAAAGAAAGCAAAACGAAAAGAATATTACGGTATAAACTTAGAAAAAATAAAAGTGTATAAATATATATATATATATATGGTTACTACTGCACAATTTTTCACGGTAACATATATAAAAATCTCGTGATATAAACTTGGAAAGTTTATCTAAACGTCTTTGCGACCGACACTATCGACAGAATAGGACATATGTGTAAAGAATCGAGTACCGAATGCGAATAACGTTCCCAAGTTCTTAGCTTGTATCAATCGGAATTACTGTACGCTATGTTCAATGGCGATCACAATTCGAAGCAACGCAGAGATACGAACTTTGTCACCCCTTAAATTTTTATATTGATTCCATTTTGTGTCACGCCAATACTCGAGAAAGAAGGCTTCCGCATATTCTTGCCCTTGGCCGTTGCCAAACCGTCCTTGAGTTTCGGTCCATGCTATTAAATGATTCTTTGTCAGATCAATTTCCAGATATTCTCGGATTGCGCTACTAATTTGCGCTTTCGGACACCAAGCACCACCGTTCTTCTCTTGTCGTATTCTGTGAACACGCTCGAAAAGAACACGATCGTTGATAAATAGTTTGTCGCTTTTTTGTTTTCCGATTTCCGATTTCCGAACAAATGTTTTTTTAATCTTAATTTCTTTACATTATTTTAGAC
This sequence comes from Xylocopa violacea, assembly GCA_963969225.1. NCBI lineage: Eukaryota > Metazoa > Arthropoda > Insecta > Hymenoptera > Apidae > Xylocopa > Xylocopa violacea. Next base: position 14,500,355 of record CAXAJV010000005.1, on the reverse strand, counting down.
GAGATATGGAATAGAGTTAATACCACCAAATGATTAAATACCACGATGCGAACTTTTAATAAAAAATTTGACACCGCTACCTAACTGGTCGTACCTAATTATTCTTGCTCCTTAAAAACATTTTCCAGTTTCGGGACAAGCGTAAAAAAATGAAACAAATCTCCAGAACCGCAGTATCTATTACTGCACGTGAGCACGAATATTCGAATAATCAAAAGATGATTCATGTTCGACTCACCTCGCATTTTGAGGTCCTACCGATTTCGTCTCATAACTAGAAGAAGCAGTGATCGCGTCATCCGGTATTTTTCCCTCCTCCATGCCAAGCGGAAGAATACATTGACCTGCAATTGGTTCGCATTTCCTTTGAATTTCATATTGAAACAAATGTTATTATTCAACATTATTTTCAAAAATATTTTCCCTTACCGAAACCGTTTTCGGCCGAACCTTCGCCGCTTGCAGTTGAGGCGAGAAACACTCCTATGGAGACGACCGTTAACGTACATCGCATTTCGATATCCGATTCTTGTACTATCCACGTTTCTTTTAAAGTTCATGATAGATCGAATTCTTTTCTAACATTTTCCGAATCCTGAAATTAACTGTAACTCTATTGTTTGACCAACGAATTTTTCATGTTTCCGTTATAACAAATTGCCTGTGATAGATTGTTAAATAATAGAAATAAAAAATACTTTCGTCTTCTGTTTTTTTATTATATGCTATGTACGTAAATTTGTTTTAACTAATAACGGGTAAAATTCGTGAGTTTCTCCAAGTGTGGTGTTTGGTTAACGTAATAACACTGAAGAAGAAGAAGCATGGGGGAACAAGACATATAAATAAATTAGAAAAAAATAATAGGAAGCGTAGGTATTGATAAATTTCAAATATTATTAGTATCTATAAAATTATTTCATCTCATACTTATATCAAAATTCTGATACAAAAAAAGAATCGTTCGGAGTTTTTCCATAATTAGGAATCAAAAATGTGCCGCGTTTGGATGGTTTGGAATTAATAGTTAGTGATTTTTTATACGTTAATTAGTTTCACTGATGGGTAAAATGAAGACAAAGGTGGTTAGGAAATGCGCGTGAAACCCTGGATGGGTATGCGTGCAACAAGTAAAGCACGATCAATACGAGCGTGCCATAGAAAGAAAAAGCGTGACCGTTCTTGAACTACCTCTGCCTGATTTGCACTTCCGTTTACCCTTAAAAAGGGAAAATCACCTAAAATTATCAAATTTATTTCTTTTTTGCTTGAACATTATTTATAATAACAGATTGTTTTTCATCAAGTACTTTTGTCTTGCACGGCACGTGCCACTATAACTGAAGCCTAAATAATTGACCTTCCCATCTCTTTTTTTTTTTAATATAATTATGCAATGGTATTAAAAGGTAATAAGAGGCAAGTGATTGTAATAAAAAGTGATATTTAAGTTCAATCATGCCCTCGTATTTAACAAAAAATGCAGATTCAAGAAATTAATTTTCTCTACTGCTTAACAAAATACACATGCTAATTCAAATACTAACCATATTGTGCCATCTAGCCACTTTTGTACTTGATTATTTTTTATACACACAAATTCAATAATGTTTAAAAATTCTTACCTTTTAAACTCGATGTCTACCACTTGTTCTGTAAATGGTAAAAACAGAACGTTTTGAGAAGCAAGAGACATTCAACATATTTCTAGAATAAATTTAATCAGAGTGTATCAAGCTGCAATGATTTTAATTTCAATACTTTTTTGTATACTGCACTTTTAAGCATGTGCCAATTAGAAGAAAGAAAAGAAACAACTGTACATATGATTTACAAATATGTTCGCGATTGATTGGGGTTACTTTTCCCTTCCCTTTCGTCGAACACGCTTATCCGCGTTTTTGCGAGACGTACAGCCAAACAGGAACTCCCGCTCTGTAACAGAGCTCTAATACAGCATCCACGTACGGTATCAGACCACAGAGAGTTTGCTCAGAGGTAGGAGGAGCGGTGGAGAAAAGTGGGGCGTAAAGGGTTGTAGGGGAATGACATTCTTTTCCGAATTCGTTGATTCACACCAACAATGCTGCAAACAATATTATAATATTAAATTTATATATATGATAACAATAACACATGTATTGTATGTGTGTGTGTGTGTATGTATTGATTTGAAGAAATTTGGAAATACTACATTGATTAACTTATAGTGGAAACCAATTACTTTTCATTTTTTTGTTTCTTTAGTGTTGCACGTAAATGTGCGCAAACGAAATATATATGTAATAATATATCAAATATTTCAAACATTTTGGGCGCGTCGCGCAACTAGAATGGGTTATATCTCGAATTTGATAGAGGTAGAAACAAAAGATTGAAAGGAAAGTTTAATGGTATGATGTTTATTTTGTGATGTACCAGAAAAATCGTAAATATATTTTTTTTAATGAAATCATTTATTTATTTTTTCTTCCGGCTAAGATAACATTATTGTCATACAGCTGTACGACAATTTTAGATAGCAACAATTCATTAACAAGTGCAGACTTATGTGTAAAGTTATTATCTTCATAAAAATGGAATGTATTTAAAATTCCTAATTTTTTAACACATTCCGTCAAGTTCTTTTCTAGAATATTTAAGTACATTTATTCCTTCATGTTTTCTTGAATAAAGTAGCACTTATTATCATTGTTTGTTGCTACACCAACTGTAACGAGCTGCCATCTTCTTTTACCTAGTTTGATTTATACATATAATTTAAATCACTTATTTTTTATTATTATCGAAAAAAGATTCGCAATATATCTTCATACATCAAACCTCGTAAGAAATTCTGTCTGATTCTTAGCATCGACATTCCGATAAGACCGTGTCCCGTATTATAGGTAAAATTTGTTTTCGCGTAGCACGTAAATTTCCTTGCGTATAAATGTATATTATAAAATTTTCATGTTCATCGTGAATTTCTCTGTCCAAGGTCAACTCTAGGGATGGCTGTGCAGACACCGTTAGAGTTTCTATTATCTGTCAATAATGAAATTATAAAAATCGAACTGATTAAAATTAAGGACAATAAAAATAGAATGTTTCTATTAGCGCTACCTTCTCTCTTAATTTATCGGTAGCCAACGAAAAGATAGCAATATCTCGATGTATATTCCCTAAATAATGTTCCAGTCCTATTAAAATGATGATCATAGTGTTTTTAGATTTGGCAAAATTTTCAAGACTTTTTAGACCATTTTCTAGATCAAGAAAATTCTGAAATATCATAATATGACATATACATAGAGGATCAGTCAAATAAAACGTGACAAATTGTTAAATGGTGCAAGGCGACTAATCATTTTAAGTATAACAAATTTGGGGTGAGAGTCTTTTAGGGAAAAGGGGCAAAAGCATCTACCTTCACTAGGATAGGTAATCCAATAATCGGTACACCCGCAGTTATTTTTATATCCTTAATCAAAAGATCATCGGCAGTTAGTTCACTAATATCAGACTTTGCTTTAATGATCTCATTAAATACTTTATTCCTATCGAGATTTAGTTGCCCAGCTCTTTCAAGAGCTGCCACAATTTCGACGTCAACGGGAGTAGCGCGATCGACCTCTCTCGAAAAATTACTAGTATCGATCAAGATTGGTCCTGTTATGTACAATAAATATGTTACGTGAAACGAATATGCTTAAATAACGTGATTATTCAATGTCTAATTCATTTTTAAATAATTTATTGGAGAGACAGGGTATTTGCTTTCCTCGTAAAAGACTCGATAACTGTGAATCTATTACTTCTGGATGCTTGTTCAATAAATTTCGCGCCACCAATGTCGAGCAGCTGCCCACGATTTCTAGATCTATCTCTTTACCAGACCAAGGCCATCGTTCGTCTTGTGGTCTATGATCAATTACTTTCACCACAGAATCTGTCAAATAAGTATCTTCATCGGGAAGGGTGTGATGATCGACAAGGACGAGTTGCAATTCGATCCCTTCACTCTTCTTTAAAGCTTCCAAATTTATCTCATCCCTAAAGAGGCTCATATTGTAATATGTTGAACTCTAATTTCCAGTATTTGAACACACTTTGATTTATACAGATATATATAAAATTTTATCGAATTTTTATTTAAACTTACCGAAATGTCAAAAAATTAGAAGTTATGTTATGATGTTTTAAAAAGTACACGACCTCTGTTTTCACACGATATTCTTTTCCAGATATGTTCATCAACGGAATTACCGCAAAATCTGCTACCCCGTCTTTAGTTCTATCTAAATATTCAAAAAAGGCTTGTACCAAAGCCGAAACGGCAGAATCTAAATCGCAAGTTTCATTCCCCAGAACTACGCAGATTCTTTTATATATAGATAAATTCAACTAGAATAATAATATAAAAATTATAATTGACAAATATATGCAGTTTTTATATATTTTCTAGAAACACTGTGGTTCAAATCATGCAATATTATTGTAAGAATACAAATTTTGTACAATTTTAGTCATCTCTATGTACATAAAATTACATATGAGGCACCAGAATTCAAAAACTGTCTACATATAGTAAACATGTATATTTACATGTACACATGTACATTTTTTAATTTGTTGCATGTTTTGATATTATGTTACATACATTGTTGAAATCATTTTTAAGTCTAGTTTAAATGATACATATGTACATTTCGCAGTTATTATTTGACATGAGAATCAGTAATGCTATGTACAAACATAAAATATTACTAATGATATTAGGGAAGGCAGTTTAAAGTCTTTGACAAACTAATGATATTGAGAAACTGTCGCTAATTTCAAAGTGTAAAATAAATAGTCGCTTAAATAATTTGATGTTCCCTAATGAATGCAAGAAAACAATAAATAAAAGAGAAGATCATATTTTTACTTTATACAAATATTATATAATATATATATATATACCATGTAGCGATTTTATCAAAGGTTAATAACATTTTAGCACACAACATGTGCAAATACATGTGGTTACATTAAAATATTGTTTTCTCTTTCTTATTTTCATTTTTTTTACATTGCCACAATGCTATATATAAAAAAAAATAATAATTAAGAAAATGATTATTATAAGTCATCAAATTTAAAGTAGAAATAATTACAATATTCAAAATACTGCACCAATAAAAAGCAAATGCATATTACAGTAAGATTAATTGCGGTTTTGTTTCATGAAAAGTGCTTACTTACTTAAAGATTTACTTAAAGTATAAAGATTACTTAAAGTTTTAGCAAAATATTTGAAACAAATAAACATTTACCAGTGCTGCCTTTGATTTAAATAGAAATGATTCCATTATTTCTTATTCTATGTTACTTTCTTTTATTGTTCAATCAGTTTCAACTATTGTGCACCTTTGTTGTTAAATGGCGCAATAACCATCTTTTGGAAACAAAGTCTTTCAGCTCCGTTTTTTGTTTTCTTCGTCTCTTTCTTTCTTTTTTAGCTGCTTAAAAAAAAAAAAACCATCAGATCTTTGCGTGATAAATGTAGAAAAGATGAATAACCTAACCTAGAAATATGAGTAAGCAATGAAATAATTTGTCAGCGATATTAATAGAAAACAGGCAATTTAAAGTCTTCGACAGATAAAAAATTAGAATGTTATATTAGTATACTTTCTTTGGCAAGTGTTACGCTTGTTTTTTGTTTTGATTATTCATTAACATTTTCTCGGTTATACTCGGAGATGTTCGAGATTAATCGGAAATCTTCGGTAACATACGGAAGATACCGACGTCGACAAGTGACAATAATGTCCGGGACCATTTGCTTGATAGTTTCCATTACCACTTCGGTAATCGGTATTGTTTGTTACACAATGGGAAATACGGTACACGTTCCCTTCACATTTGTTCGACAATTACTTTGATTTAACGTCTGTGGTTTTTCGGTAGCATCGTGCATGTACATTTACTTGCAAGCATGTACTTTTATTTTCCTATTCGCATGTAATGAAAAAATCATATTTCAAATTTAATTAGCGTAACATTAGTTGTCCCGTTAGTGATTATATAGTACCAGGAACTCGAAATGCGTTCGACAAGGCGAATTACTGTGAGGAAAAGAAGTGCTTCGGAACTAGGTTTTGAAGGTACACCGGAGAATACTTCCTCCATGAAGGTGCAGTACAATAGATTTGTTCGCGTTTCCGCCGATACTTTAGTCTTTTTCCTCTGCATCTTTGTTGTTACATCTAAAATGTTAAAATTTTCGGTACTTGTCGCTAATTTTAATCGGCGGATTGAACGGTTCGATGAATGATGTTTCTTTTCTATAAAGTGCATGCAATCGAATACAGTGATGGAATGAAAAAGGAAGGAAACGCAAGGATTGAATTTTGTGAAGGGGTGGGAGAAGTGAAGAATGAGAATGAAGAAAGTGTTAGTCGTATACGAAGGAATAGGTTAGGGATCGCATAGACTGAACGTGACAGGCGCGTTCGGTGGAATTATGTACTAATCAAGGTTAGATTAATCGCGGGTTTGTTCCATTTCGTTTTCCTTCGTTTCGTTTGTCGATTACTTTGTCAATATGACGTAACATTAAAAGATGCGGGAGTCATGTCATTAATCGTCAACTCCTTGACAGATAAGAACAAAGAAGAGTAGTACGTGATCACGGACAACGTGGGTGTACCGTCGACAGTTGTCTTTCGCGATGCGATTCAATAAGCAAGAACTGCTGACCCTGGCTACACAACCTTCGCAGAAATTCGAGAAAGAGGGTATATTGTACGTACGCGAACGACAAGAAGGCTTCTTTCGTCGAACTGAGAGTGAGTGATTTGATTCAATTGGCAAATAGAAACGATACTCGCGTGATTGATTATCAGTTTTTACTCGATTAATTGTACATGTATCTTGCTACTCCAACCGACGCATGTTTTTTTTCATGTTTAAATTGTATATCATGTTTGATCCTTGAAAATAAACTCACGTGAAACGCAAATTCTTCGTTTTGTATTTAATGTAGAGCCAGCCCATCATCCGTATTCCAAAAATGTACGATTCGCAAATTATGTATATATATTTTCAGTTGGCTTAAGATTCGCGTGATACTCGTGTCTAATGTGTACATATACGTTCTCACGATCATTTACGAAATGCTTGTTTACGTTCACTGACTCGCACGGTTATTGCCGATGTCAACGTCAACATCAACGACAGTGTCACCGCCGTGTGTCACGATTACGTCGGCATAACACTCGTACATAATACATTTCGATGTACAATACGTATCAACGAAACGATGTGTTGATGTTCTTTTTCAAACGGATTACAACTTTGTACGAAGAATTTGTCGAACTCCCGTGCAAAACTATAATTTATATAGAATGTGTTGAAGCTATGAAACATCCCGAATTAAATATTCCTCGTTATTCGGGGATGTATGCACATATATACGTATATATGTTTACATTTTTATATTCACTTTCCTACATGTATGTTTAGTATTGAATTACACGTATTATGTATTATATACTATATTAAATACTTACATCGTATGTTTCAAACAAAGTAAGATGAAAATCAAGAGTAACAGAATTGTTTCAGGCTTCAGTTTTGTGCAAAACAATTATCAAATACGATTTACACCAGAAATAAAACTTAATAATTTTTTATTAGTATTAGTATTAATTATTATTATTATTGCTTCTATTATTAATCGTTAATTTACGTTATCAGTAGTGCGCTGATTGTTTTACGGGCGATGAAATAAATGATGCATACCGTTACGTTCATTTTATATCTATGTAAAATTTATTTAATATATTTTCTAGTACCAGATAGTGAATTCGAGATGTTGTATAGTTATGGAAACACTCTATATACATATGTATACGTATGTGGCATTTTACTTGACAGCCTAGATTTATTGTAGATTGTATTCTCGAGTATGTAGTTTTAGGTACTACAAATTATGTTATTTTTTATTACTTTCGTAAAATATTCTATATAAACTATGTGAATGAGCGCGAATCGAGCATGCCTTCGAATCTGCGACGATCGGCTGAAATTTTTGTCGGACGTGTGCACGATTCTAACTTCAAAGGTTAGAAATTTATCGCTGCGACTCGATCGAATCGCTTGCATTCGCAAATACCATCTTCTACTAAATTTTTTTTTTTATATTTACTTTTTACATTTATAAAACAAGTCAAACAACATGCAAAGGGAAAGAGAAGAAAGGGATGAACGTGAAAAGGTTAAACAAGTAAAAAGAAAAATAGAAAAAATCGTTTGATGATCGTATGATTACTTTTGGTAGGTCTATACCACGTATGCACGTTCATATTTGCGATTCGAGCCGAGACGCGATCATTATATAAGAAACCAAAAAAAGTAGCGAAATGTCCGATCATCTTTTTGATATGTTATGTGTAGTATATTAAAAGCTACCTGTGGCTACGTATAATTTGCAGGTACAGGTAAAAAATCTGACAACAAATGTCAAAAGGGAAAAACACATAAGACACTACGAGACCTCAGTTGTGTTACAGCCAGTACGAGTAAAGGTATATTAGAGTTTTTTGTTTACCACCCAAAATTGTCTCCATTGCTGTCTTAATTTGATTTATCGCGATTAACACGCTTGTCGTTGCGCGCAAATTAGACCGAATCGATCCCTTTATCGAAGGCTGTTCCTTCGACGCGTACGCTAGCAATGTTTGGAAACTCTTTCTTCTCCTTCATTTACTGTCATCTCCAACTGAATCGAATACTATTAAGTATGTTACTGTGCACACATGCCTTTTTTCAGCAATATTCAAACAATTTGGTTCATCTCCAGTTTTCATTACTAATCTGTCAGATAGCTTAATGCTTTTCATACGTTTGAATATAAATCGCATGCTTAATAAGAACTAGTGCTTTTAGATCTTATCTCCATTATTCTTCTCAACCTTGTTATGATTTCGATTATTCACTTGTACAAGTATTCTCTTGCATTCCGCTGTCCTATATAACATTAACATAGCCGAATGAGAAATGAAAAATGATGCTACTAGAGCCATTTTCTATTAGACGGTTTTTAAACGCTGAGACTATTTGTAATTATATATATATATATACACACACATACACCTCTTAGATATCTAGGTACATACATACATCTCTAGTTACATAATTGTACATAGTTATTTATTTGAACATAAGAAGTTAAAAAATTCATACATTTTCACGTGCAAATATTGTTGGACTTATCTCTGCGTAATCAAATTTTTTATTTTTATTCTTTTTCTCTTACACTTCCTTCATATTTTTGTTTGTTATCATTGTGTTCACATTCTGCACTGCTTATCTCGGATACAAATTGATGCTAATTCTTTTTTCCCGTAAAGAAATAACAATTAACTAACACGTTCTATGATTTTACGACGAAGAAGTTGAGAAAATAATGTATAATTGTTATTGTTCTCTGTTGTCCGGATAGTAAGTTTGGAGAGATGGTGCAGATTACGGGGAAATCTCTTGTTTTATTTCAAATCACGGGAGCAATGGTCGGAACCTCTGGGAGTGATAATTCTCGAACAATGTTTTGTACGTGTCGAGCAACCGAGCAATCAGATTCCGTATGGATTCAGTATAGGTAAATACAAAAACGTTGAAATATGAAAAGTGCGGTCTCAATTACGGAAGATGCTTCAGCATTCGCGATAGAACCGGATAGGGGATGATTTTTCATTTAAAATTGGTCGAAAGTGTAGAATTAATTTTGCTAATGTTGCGAGGTGCGTCTAAAGCGCTGCTTTGCATATTAATTGTGTATATTAATCTTCGTTTTTGAGAAAAATAGTTTTGAAGATCTATCAGATACACACGTATTAACTACTGTCGCATATAAACATAAGTTGTTTGTAAACATAAACAATATTATTTTCTGCTATTATCTTCCTGTCAATTTGTGCTATTCGTTCTTTTTATTTTACAGTTGATTAAATTCATTTCATAAATAAGGATTAGATTCCCTTTAGTATTTTTTGAAATTATAATTAGTAAGTGAGGTAGTAGTAACAACGGAAAGTAGATAATAATATATTGTCACGTTTGTAAACACAAACGCAAGAAAAAATGTACATTTGTCAGCTAAATTACATGTTAATACTATGCGATACTATACTACAGTTCAAACGTGTATATTTGACGGAAATTATTTTTCTCGAAAACCGAGCCACATATGCAAAAACTTTATTTTGTAGTTCCGACTTCTTTTTACATAAGGTATCATCCCGTGACTGGTTGTATCGCGATTATTGGGATACTCTGTCTATACACACACACACACACGCACACGTATATATGTCTATTTATTTATTTTAGTATTCGACGGAGGTTTATTTCAAGTGTTAGGTGCAAATTCGGCAGAGGAGAGGGATAGTTGGTTACAGGCTCTTCAGCTTGCTAGTTATGAATGCATGCGAAGTCAATTATTGGCGTTACAACAACGCATAGAAGCATTCAGTGGACATAAGCACGATACAGATATCCAAATGTTGCGGTTGCAACGTGGAATTTCCACAGGTTCGAGATGCTCTTTAAAAACACATGTATGTACTTACACATGTATCTTTCCGTTATGTTGTTTCTAAAGCGATTAATTTACTATTTTAGATCCGGCTGAAATTCCAATGTGCGAGATTTCGTTAGCATGCGACAATCTTCTTTGTGATGGTCATGGCCGTCCACCTAACCCAGTTCTAGAGATAGATGTGCAGGTGAAAGGTTCAAAAACTTGGATAAAATATGCACGGACAGAGGTAGTGGAGGTAAGAAAGTCAGTAGAACCGTGTATTTATTTCTAACAATAAACTCAGAATAATTTGAGCATGCAAAAATCGCAACAGTTGCTTCTCTCTTTTTTATAGCGAAGTAGTAATCCTGGTTTCTTAACAACTGTTAGCTTCCGAGCTAGTGATGGCTTAACGACAGAGACAAAAGTAAGAATAACCGCGTTTGACGTTAGGGAACGCGTGAGTCAAACAGCAACACCAATTGGAAGCGCAATTGTAACGCTGAACGCGATCCAAGATACGCCTAGGTAATTCAATCAGTGATTTCCTTATCGTGATTCTCAGTCATTATCGCTTCCTTGTCTAGTCATCGAATTGAATTTCAGATTGAGGATACCTCTGAAGTCAGCAAAAACAACCACTGTTGGCTTTTTAACGATTAATGTATGGAATTTGGAGGCAGAAGACAGAGGCAATAGTACAGAGAGTACTCCATCAAAAGATCCTCCTTCTGGAGCGCATCATCATCAGGTAAGTTTTCTCGTTCTCTGTTTTCCTCATTTTCGTTTACTCATTGGATTACTAGGTTTGCTTCTCGTAGGTACTTTCGCATAGACGGTCACAATCGTTGCCACCTAGATTGGGAACGAAAATCAAGTTGCCACATCAAGGACAACTTAAGCTTCTTTTCGCAAATCCTTATATACAAACATACAGGTTAGGTACATTTTCACAACAAATAATCTCAAACGACATTAGTTTCTGACATGAAATGAATCTATTCTATTACTGTTACTTTAGATTTCACTCTGGGTTAGGCGGAGATATTTGTGTACACGAAGTCATGGCAGAGAGTAAACTTTGTTTTCAATTTCCTCAATATTTACTGTGAGTAATCTCTAGTAACCATAAAGTTTGCCATTCCCAATTATCAGATCATATTGACGCTCAACTTACTTGTATAGTGCAATTTGGATACAAGAAGAGAAAGAATTGTTGCAAGAAGTGGCTGGTATGGGTGAACTGCGAGAGCCCTGGCATACCAAACAAGTTGAATTGCTGGATCGTCATCTTCATCTTCTACATCTTTACTCTCAAGCTAAAGAGAATTTGTCTGCTTTCAAAGGTACATATGGAAATAAAATGTTTGTCATGTAAACAAAATCCAACTTTAAACACATAATTGAATGATATCGAAGGATTATTTAATTTCTATTTCACAACTCTTATCTATAGGAAGTTACTTTAAGCGGTCGTCACGCAGAAATGATAGAACACTTGAATTTGCGCCCATCAACTTGCACCTTCAAAGAATGTGGGTACACAATGATACATTGAACAAATGCGGATTCTACGATTTTATTACTGTTGGGGCGTTCACCGCACATTCACATAAGAGTAAAAATGGTGGGCTAATAAGGTAATTGTGTATATTAAGTTTGAAGATGATTATCGTATCACCATTAAAAAAATGTAGATTAAGAGAAAGTGATATATGCGGTAATATTTTAGGTTACTCCAAGCTTTAAAAGAGTCGCCAACGCGTAGCAATCAGTTATATCAAGGAACATCGAAAATAACGATGGCGCACGATGCTATTCAAGCGATCAAGCAATTGCGTCGAGATGTTGTGGATGCTATGCGTGCCTTGATGAAACTCGCAAAGGATAAGCAAACCAGCGGAATGCTTCCAATTTGTGAAGATATGATTACAAAGACTAGAATTTTGCTTAGTCTCTGGGATCCCGGATTAGTCGAGGAAGCATTGACATTTTTAGAAGAATATAAAGTAGCTAAGGTTCATGAAACTGAAAATGAAACTACTCTTCGTTTGGACATAACAACAAATCAATCGTTATCCCCCTTCAAAAGGATTACGCAACAACTAAATTTTGACTTGAAAAGTCCCGACTTTGACGAGTTTGTTACGCCCGATACTCCGGAATGTGTAAAGGATCTATGGACAAAAGAAAGCGAAAGAAACGGTTATGCGGCCACATTTCCACTAAAAAATGAACGCGTCCATCCGAATCACCACCATCCTCATAGTAACTCCGATAATGTCAATACAAAGAATCAGGATAATTTTGTTATTTTCCCAGATATTGAAAACGATACCAAAGATACCAGAATTGAAGTGTGCAAGGAAATGAATCATTGCGATGACAATGGAAACAAGTCTATTAACGATACAATTGAAGGAGAGGAAAGAGAAGACGAATCGAAGAGTGATATCGATCTGTGTAAACGATTTTTGGATACTCAAAAGATGTGTAGTTCGCCGTCTGCCAACTATTACAAACCTACCGACGAACCTGAACCCTGGGATTTGACACAATTGAACATTGAAGCGAGTGTAATTTGTTTAGTGTCGAAAGTAAAGTTTCTCTGCGGTAGATGTAGCAGTCCAGCTGTACGACTACGGAATAAAAATATTGTAGGACGGTCATATAGTTTAAAAGGATGCGTTTCAAACAACCGTACTAAAGTTGCGCAAGTTGTAACTATTCAGCCGAAACACGATACCAAGCCAGACGAGTCAAGCAAACTACTCGAAACAGTAGAATGTCATTCCAATCTTCGACAACAATCAAGTCCAGATGCGGAGAAAACAATACCAGCCTTCTCCAAAGCCAAAGAAGGTAAAAAATAAGATTTTCGCTTATTCAAAAGTACGCTTGTTCGTGGGAAACGATTTCGATGAGTTGCGCACTGCGTGCGCATTAAATCATGGCGAAATCATTTTTCACGCGTACAATTCTCTCTTTAAATGGAGAAAAGCATAAAAGAAAGAAAAATAATCGTGTCATATGGTATTCGTTACAAAGTGTGCCAAGCGGTCGATTCGATGACGAGGGTGATTAAAAGCAATTCAGGGCAAAGAAATAAATTTACCGAGGGCCTGGATTTTGCTTCGATTGTGGATTGGACAAGCGAACTTAGACCGAGTATGAAAAAGTTACGGCAAGCTATGGATGGATTGCTGAAAACTGCCCGATTGACGCATTCAGTATTTAGAGTGCAAGAAGATTCGAAAATGGCTCAACGAGCTTGCAATGTTCGATACAGACGAGACGTGTGCTTTAGCCAAGCGGTAGGTTTGTTTCGTTTCATTCAGCAATTGTATTTATCACCTGATTAACAGTAAGTAAGATGAATCTTAATCACGAATCGCGGATCATGGTTTTAGTTGACCAGTTTAGTATCGGGATTGATGGCGAAACTTTGGTGTCAAAGACCCGACCCTATGTTTCTCTTAATCTTAACCACTCTTGGCCCCCTGGTCTCATTCGAAGGACTTCTCAGTTATTACGGAGACGAGATAGATATGTGGGGAGATATGACTGTAGCGGTAGAAGATATGCATACGGTAACTTTTACGCTGACCAGATGCGGCATTCAACCAAGGTAAATGTTAGGAGATAAAACTTGGTTTAATCTCAAGTTGCGGCCATACAGCAGACAACCAAAAATATAGTATAATGATGATGTTTCAGATTTGAAGGGAGTTGCAACGTTCCGTTTCAGCAACCATTACCAAGAGTGCTTGGTTCCCGCGCTGCATTGACAGTGATACTCCCAGTGCCTGATGCCATATATTCTCTGTTGCCGTTGGTCCCTTCTTCCAGACAAACGATTTCTTTTAATGTTACTCCTGTTTTCTTTAATGTCGGTATCAACGAAATGGCCTCCCTGGCGGAGAGTCTCGGGACCACGAAACCTCAGGAAAAGAGCAATATAGATAATTTTGAGAGACTGAATGAATACTATTTACGCTTCAAAAAGCTCAATTTGCCAACAGAAACATCCTCAACTAGACGTAAGTTTCTACTTCTTCAATTTTTTCAATTGCACACATATGTATTTACTTATTTAATATATATATATACTAATACGTATGTGTGTGTACCCAGTGAGTGTAATGACTGCAATTTGCAAATTAATGCAGAACCCATCAATATGATTTGCAAGCAGATTGGTGTCAGAAATCAAGTCGAGTCTGAAAATATAATTATACTTTTCCTAATAGTTTGTCGAGTATAACATATTTTTTGTTAAATCTACAACCATTTTGTAGACAGAAATTTGTAGTAGGCATTTAGGAAATCTACTTGAATAGACTTGCCTGACTGGGTATATTCGCTCGTATTCATTGTGCTCGTACACGTTTCTCGCATATTTATACTGTTTTTCATTCTTTCGTGTTGACTCGGTAGTCGGTGCAAGATCGCCACTCGGTCAAACGTTAGTGGAACTTATGACCAATCTAAAGGCAAGCGTCCAATCCAAGGTAAACAAAAACGTTGAAATATTGCAACTATCCTCTCAGATTTGCCGGAAGATGCGTGGTTTGAGATTTACCAGTTGTAAAAGTGCCAAGGATCGAACCGGCATGTCGATTACATTGGAGCAAGTGAACATCCTGAGTTCCGAGTATCATCTGGCAGAACACGAATACACGAGAGCGCTCGACTGTATGCGAAGGTTAGTTTCTACTAAAAATTACAATTACGTTCTAGGCAATATATATTTGGTATTTTTGTGTCGACGATAAATGATCGCAAGTAATAGTGAATATTATTTCTCTTTATAGCGAAGGATGTCGGCGGGAAAATACTTGGAAAAATATTGGAATTCGGAAATATGCGTTTAATAGCTTGCAAATATTGACGTTTCCAAAATTGTATCGCCCACCAACAGGAACCTATGGATCGGCGCAAACTTAAGAATTTTTAATTTTGTTCGTACAACAAACCCGCAATACTTCCAGAATATACACGATATTAACGTGGCATGGAATGAAGCAACAAGACAGAGAAAACGAGAGAGAGAGAGAGAGAGAGAGAACGAGAACGAGAACGAGAAAGATAAATCACCTCGATCAGTTTTTGTGCTCTTCAACTTAATTGAAAGCGCTCATTCATGCCGATTCATTATGAAAACGAGAGTGCCATTTTATTTAGTCTATTACGTGTTAGGTATTTTAGAAATCATGAAATTTTTAAGAATTTATTTGTGTACATAGAATGTTAGTCTAGTTAGAATAATGAGATAGAAGTTCTATCGAAATTCACGTTATGTGCCAATGATCATATCGTTGTCGTTTATATTAAGAATAGCGCCCTATCACAACAAGATATTGTATCAAATAGAAATGTATCTCGATCAGCAAAATTACATTTCTTGATCGTTGATGAATGTTCTTTCTTTCTTGTGGTAGAATAACGGTTGCTAAACATCATACGTAATAATCGCTGAAGCATCTTCAAGTTGAAAACAATTTAATTATGCGTTTGAAGGGGTAGCGCAAATTTCCATGAATAGAAACAAAAAGCTTTAGGTTCTATTTTTTTTCGGAAGCTTTTTAATTCTATTATGTTACAAGGTGTATATTAAATAAATTATTAACCTTATACGCGCGTGCGCGCGCGCGCGCATAGGCATTCAGATGATTTTTCTGGCTTTATTTATTCCTCCTATCTTTTATTTGCTATTTCCAAGATTTGACGTACATTACATTAATGCTGGTAAGTTTGATTAATTTGGGTAAATACATTTAGTAACGTGAGATTGTCACGTGACAATATAAGTTAAGAAATTTTTAATTATTAAGATATGTAGATGGTATGGTCGATGGTGGATGTGTGGTCGAAATGGAAATAGAAAATTTATTACGTTTGTTCTAAACAACGAAATAGTAAATTTGAAAATATTGTAGCATAGTGGTGCGATTTGTGTATGCATGTGGGTGAGATGAAACTGGTAATGGTAAAGGATCGTAAACGGTATATGTGTGTAGATGGTAGTGGTATTGGGGGCACAGCTTGCAGGCACGAGACAATGCACCGGCACGATGCGTTAGCTGTAGCGAGCGAACACCTGCTCCTTATGCTGTCTACTCCCAACCTTTCTTGACAAGAACGATATAAAACTGGTAGGGCTGTTGCTGCTGGCTTAGTCAGTGAGTTTTTGGTGGTTGAATCAACACGGAAGTTAACAATCACGAATTTAATAGGGTACTCTGATATCGGACAATAAAACTAAATTGTTTAAATTTTTATGTGCCACGCTCGATGTTAATAGAAGCAAATCGGTTACATTTTGGATAGTTGAGTGAATCGGGATCCAAAAATGGTTGACAAAAGCTGGCTGTTATGTGTAACGTTTGTTGTGGTTCTTACCCGAAATGAGATTCGCGGCGATGAAAACGTCTTTGATGCGATAAGATCCCTGCGGGAACAAGTGACCGCTCTCCTTGATCATCGTCAACAGGATTATAACGCGCTCGAGGCAAGCTTAAAACGTGCAATCGAAAAAAATACAGAATTATTCGTTCTTAAAAATGAAATCAAACAATTAAGGTAAAATAATTTTGTTCACTTTATTTTACGGTCACAATCGATTTCAAATTAATGGACAAAATTTTCACTGCTGTTGATGTTGGTTCTCAGAAAGGAAGTGATCTTTCTTCGCGGTGGTAATGGGAACGAAGCGAAAAACGAAAGATTGCGAGTAAGATGGCTAGGAAGTGCAGTTACCGAGCTACAAGGAGAAGTTGCTCAAGTCCTTCGTACAAGAAACGCGAGCGAAGAATTTGCTGAACGATCCCGAATGAAAGGCGAATTTGCTCTCTTAAAGGGGGACGTTGCTGCAGTCGGAAGAGGAATTCGAAATCTTGGCGGTAGAATCGCCAAGATCGAAGCTGTCCTTGGAACGATTCGCGTTGATATCGCTGCGGTGAAAGAACGCTTTAGTCTGCTGTCTCGCAGCTGCGCCGATATTGCCAGTCAGGTAATGTCCTTCTGTGATCCTCGAACTTTCTCCCTAGTTTGTCTATTTTTTTTCTTTTCGCCATCAGCTGCTCATCTTCGCCAATCCACCTGCTTCTGACTGACCAATCGGACATCTGCTTCCACTTGATTTCCCGCTACATCTCAACTCCCTCCCATTTTCTCTTCCCCCTCCTCGTTTAAAACCTCTCACTATGTTTCCTTTTTGCAAAGATCAAGACAGCTGCAGAAACTTTAATAATTGATCAATTTTACGTTCATGTAGAATGCCAATAGTAAATTGGAATGTGTCGTGTTGTATCTTAACTGGCCAACCGATGTCAGTATGTCGTTCTACAGCTGCTCGACAATCTCTACGTGTTTCGCCCAGCTGCTATATAATATTTATTTTATTCGGTATATCGGTAGTTCACTTGCTTCGTTTTTCCCTTCGTTGTTTATAGTGTTTTTCCTTTTTTTCTTTTCCCTAGTTCCTTCTTTCTCTATTATTCGGAAAATTTTGAAATTAATTGTTGATACGTGTTTAAATTTCAGTTAAGTTCGATTCAAATTGAGATAAAATCTCTTAAATGCGAGTCGTCTTCGTCAGATGCTGGAAATTCGGTGATGGGAAAGCAAGGAATGGTAAAAAAGGAAGATGGAGAGTTAAAAATCGTGGCAGCTGTTGTGCCTGTGACGGTATCATCTTTCAGTGAAATAAACGGAAAGAATAGGGATTCTAAAAGCACAGCTGTGACGGAATACAGCGTCGGTCGACGTAAGCTCGCGAAGAGACATGGCTATGCGAGACGAAACGAGGGGTATCGAACGCGCCTCGAAGATCGTTTAAAGAACCTCGAGCATAAAATTTCTCTGACGACGCAGAGACGAGTATCGTTAGAAAAGCGCATTGCCACGTATGAGAATCAGAAATGGTTAAATTTAAACAAACGAATAAAAAGCTTGGAAAAAGCTCAAGCTGAATTATCGCAACAAATTGCAAATGTTACCGAACACACAATTTTAACAAAGAATATCGGTGAATCTGTTAGCTGGCGGTTAATCGATTCCGTACGAGCTCTTGAAGGAACTATCGAGGCAAATAACTCATCGACGAAACGAGAACTGGTACGACTCGGTGTGAACGCTGCACGAAAAGCAGCCGAGCTCTCGTTGACTAGAGAAGAGCTGAACAATTTACGTCGCACTGTGCAAGCATTGAGCGTCAGCGCGTCTAAACTTCAAGAGAGAAGCGACAAACAACAGGAAGCGATCGATCGATTAAGGGCAAATGACAGTAGCTACTTGACCAGCACGACCAACACGTTCAACGACGCGTTCGGGAACCTCGAGCAGCTCGAGGATCGATATCATTTAATCGGGAATAATTTGACTGGAGATTGCGAGCGGCGGGCTGGTAACGAACCTACCGATGGGCTTAGACTTTTTCACGTAGGCAAAGAAAGCAGGCCAATGTTGGTGTTCTGTCGGGAAGGATGGATTGTGGTCGCGCGTCGTATCGATGGAACCCTTGATTTCGATCGCAATTGGATCGAGTACACGCTCGGCTTCGGCTCGCCTGTTACTGAATATTGGATCGGCAATGAAATCCTTCATGTACTTACTCGTGATAATTGCACTAGTCTCCGTATTGACATGTTGGACATTTATGGAGAACGCTGGCGTGCCGAATACGAGTCGTTCACGGTCGAGTCGGAAGAAACAGGTTATAGACTACGCGTTTACGGTTACACTGGGAACGCGACGGATGCCTTCTCTTATCAGAACGGAATGGCGTTTAGTACAAAAGATCGAGATATGGACGTTAGTACGAGTCATTGCGCCCGAAATTATCACGGTGGCTGGTGGTTCAATCGATGTCAACATGCCAATTTAAACGGCAAATATTCTTTAGGCCTGACTTGGTATCGTTCCGATACGAATCAATGGATGCCGATCGCTTTTTCCGAGATGTCAGTGCGCAGGAATTCATATTGTCGATCACGATAGCATTCTATATCGAATCTCCTTACTTTCAATACCAAAGACTTTTATTAATTGCCAATTGGCATTAGTTATTAATAACTTATAAATGAATCAGATGTACTACCTCTGCAATTATTAGCTCGGCTTTGTCGTGTTGTACCATCTACTCGTAAGTGAAAACAAATGTGACACAAGACACACAGGTACTCTCTCTCTCTTTCTCTCTTTCATTGCCTTCCTTTCTTTTTTTATCATAACATTTACGTGTTAATTACTCGTCCCAATGAATTGAAATAAAGGAATCACTTTTTTTGTCGGATTTGCTTATTACGTTTGATTAACTCTTTTATCTTTCCTTCGACCTGAAATCCCTGTTCTCGACTGTTTCGTATGTGTCTATAAAAAAATATAGAAACAAACTTGATCTGTGAACATATAAATATTATAATTCCAAGTAGCGTCGATCACACTGGAATCTGAAACTTTATTCTTACACTATTTACTGTGAACGAACTATCTACCAGAGTTCCTACAAGAGATATCGCATGAATATTTGGTAACTAATGGAATTAGAAATGGAAAAAAAGATGCTATTCCCCAGACAACACAACGAATCGCACAGCACTTTGAAAGAGCACCGTGCTAGCACGATGTCGCCACCAGCTTCCAGCACTGTGTTTGAATCACGTTTATTCACGAATTTTATCGACAGTGGCGTAAGATGATATTTGCTAAAGCTGAGAAGCTGGGTTTTCGTACAAATTAAAACCGTCCGATGTCATCAGATATTCAATACTAAGAGATATTTTAGTAGTTTGCCACATTTGTAGATACTGAAAGGCATATATATTTTTTTTTAACTCGTCATATAAAGTCATGCAATAGAGGGTTGAAAACACTTTTCCTATTAAAATCGCACAATATGTATTTATTATTTATATTTTATAAAATACAAGGGAAGCATATATTTAAATACGATGGCGGAATGTTGCTTAAGGAAATTTATTATTTAAGGAAACTTTTATGCATGATACATTTACTTATAAAATAATGAACTGAGTTACGGGAATAATCAATGTATAATAAATAATGTAATATGTGTCAACAACAACAAACTATTGTGTCACAGCTTTTAGTTAAAAATATTGAACATAATATGCAATATTTTCATTACTCCGTTAACAATTACACCTGGTGACATTTGACGGTGTTATTCATAAGCGCAATGGATGGAACCAACAATTGAGTTAGTTTATAAAAAATAATAAAAACAAGTTCTTATATCTTTGTTTTATGTCAATCTATTTTAGAATTAAAATAAATAAACTGTTTAATTTAAAATTTTTAATATTCATTTATAATTTGTATAGAAACCCAGCTTCCCCATTAGCAAATATCACCCTACGCCGCTGTTGACAATTCATGAATAAACGTATGACACAGCGTTGGCAGTTTCTTATTGTGAAACCATAGTTTTCTAGTTTCTTCATAACAATATTTGAAATAATGAATACCTTTCAAGTTAGCTTCTGTTAATATATATTTCTTAGCATCTTGCCACATTTTTTGTTTCCATAGATTGTTTAGATCTTCACACATTATTTTTCCCTTGAGTTTGAATTTTTTTTGAGTTACTTCTTTTGCAATTTTGTCTGCTAGTTCATTCCCCTCTATCCCTTTATGAGATAGTATCCAAGCGATAGTTTAGTAGATTAGGTGGTAATTTTATTTGGTGAATTGCTTCTGTTGAATTTGATAATGTCATCTTTTATTGCTGCCAGACATCTATTATTGTGTTGAGTTTTGCTGCTTGAGGCTTTGGATCATTCCAAGGGAATCAGTCCAAATCATATAAGATTTATTTGCGTTTTGAGTGGCAATGTCTGTTGCTAGTTTGATTGCTGCGGCTTCTGCTATATAGATTGGTGTGTTTTTGTTTAAACTTAAAAATTTTATTATTTGCAGGTCTGGGCATACACATGATGCTCCAGCCATCAGTTTATATGTATATGTAATTTGAATATTGGTTTGCTGTTGTATTTTGAAATTCTATGTTTGGTAGGTGTGCAGGTGAAAGTTTTAGTTTGTTTCCGAGTGATGTGTTGAGTGGTATTAGGATAAGCTGAATAAAAGGATATGTTGATTAGTTGGGGAGTTGGTCTTCTATGTCTATTTGTGCCATGGTGTATTGGATTTCGTCCAGATAGTGATGGAAGAGGCTTTTCTTTGTGATCATATTGTTTGTTATAGTGAGGAATTTTGTTAAGCCTGATGTGACCTTTGTGCTATTATAGATTAATTTTGTGATGTACCGGGATGTTAAGTATTTTGCTCTGTCTTTTACTCTGGGTAGTTTAGCTTCTGCTAAAGCAACATTGTTAGAAGCTATAATTACTACTAGCTGTAACTATGTAATCCTAATGCCAATTTAGCAGCATTGAGTTGAACTTTTTCCAAGATTTTGGATAGTTTTCCTATTCATGCTCTTATTAGTATCTTGTATAAGTGGAGTGTTTGAGGATTACTACCCCACCTGGTTCCTCCTAGGTATTTGATAATGTTGGATGTTTTGCTGGAGAGATTACTGTCAATGTGGGTTCAGATCGGAAAGGAGCGTAATGTGTTGCGGTGGAGAGTTTTTCTTATTAAAAAGTATGGTTTCCGATCTTGGGATAGATTGTTCTAGTCCTATTGTTTTTAGATTTTGTTTTATGGATTTTATAGCTTTTTCTATGTTATGAGTTGCTGATTGCAGGAATAGGCTGGTGGTTATAATTGCAATATTATCTGCATATTGCGTGATATTTATGTGAATCTGGAATATCTTTGTCTATTTCTCCTGCATGTAGATTGTATAACAAGGGACTAAGAACTCAAATGTTTAGTAGATCGCCTACTACTTCTACAAATCTGTCTTCAGTTATGTTTTTTATGAAGTTTGGCATGTTTTTGGGAATTCTTATTTTGTTTAATGTGTTAAATAATATTTTTTCCAGTTAAGGAGTATTTGATTATTGAGGAAGAATTCATTGAGAATGTCTAGTAGTAGGAGTCTGCTTTTGGCTGATATATATTTCATCATGTTATATTTTATGTTGTCTGGACCTGGTGCAGGTTTACTGTTTGTGTTATGTATAGTGAAGTTTAGTTCAGTTAAATTGAAAGGATTATCCAGAAAACTATCCTAGCTGCTTTTTGTAATTTGGTATGACTCTTCTGGAATCCACGGGGAATTTAGTTTTCCTGTTGCCTCTTTTGTTGCTTCCTGTTGTTTGTTGCAGTTTGTGTCGATTGGTGGTTCTGTTGTCCATTTGGACTTGAAGTTTTTTATTTTCTTCCCGAAATAGGTGATGCTGGTTTGTGGATTTAGTTCTTCTGCAAATTGACAGAAGAAGAGTGTCTTAGCTTTCTTCATTGTCTTTTTGGTTATTGCTGCTTGTTTTTTATAAGCTTCCCAGTCTTGGAAGTTGTGTGTGTGTTTCCATTTCTTGAAAGCTGCTTTTCTCAGTCTGACTGCTTTGGAATAGTCAAGAGTTCCATCATGGAGTTGGTTGGGGTTGTGAGTTGTTGTTTCTTGTTTGGTGTTTGATGACAGAAAGGTTTCTTGATATTCTTTTCAGGTTGAAATATTAATTTCTATTGGGTAGTGGTCGGAGGTGAGGAGTTTTCAAATTGTTTAGTGGAGATTAGGTGAACTGTGTTTGTGGAAGATAGGACTAAGTCCAGGTTGCTATTGAGATCTGGTGTACGTTCTATTCTGGAGCTGATGTCTGAATTGTGTAGGTGTATGGTATCTATTGTGGGGGTTGCTTAAAATGTTATATTTAAGGTTATTTCTTATTTATCATGGCAACACCACCTCCACATAAGGTGAGCCGATCTTTTCTGATGATTGTAAAACCATTTATTTTGAAGTGCATTTCTGGTTTTAGCTAGGTTTCCGTACATACAATAATATTATGTGTGTGTGATAATGTTTCTAGTTCGGATTTTTTTATTTGCATACATCTGCAATTCTAGAGTATGCTTGTTCATCCTTTTGAAGTCTACTATAAGTGTTTGGATTTGTAGTGTTTGATTGGGTACAAGGTTTTATTACTAAGATTAGGAGTACTAATGCTATGTAGCGGTCTGACTTGTGTGGTTTTGGTGTGATTTGTTGCAAGAGTTGTAATTGCATATGTTTCAGTGGCTGCTCCTTTTTGCGTTCTTTTGCATTCTGGCTATTGATTATGATTGTTGTGTGGAAGTTTATTATCTTTAATTCATTCTTTGTGGAACTGTTTGATTTGTTGTGCCGAGTGACATTTTTGTTTCATATGATATTGTTTGAATTTGGTCTTTCTTGGCCACCAATTTTTTTCAGTTCAACGGTTTTGTATTCCGATTGCTCTTTTAGTGGTGGAAAGTTTTCTACTGCATTTTGAACTAGGTTTGGGTTTCAGGCATGTTGTTTGGTGTGTTGAGTCATTTCTTCCACTATTTTATTGGCTTCCCAGAAACTAACATTTCTGTAGGTCATAGTGGTACATATTTCTTGTTGTTTTTTAAATTCCTCGCATTTCCTATCAAGAGTGATATAATCTTTTTTACAGTGAAGGCACTTTGGTATCTGAAAATTGGGACATTTCCCTGGTGTTTGTGCAGATTCCTTGCCGCAGGTTCTTCATCTAGGATTGCTCCTATAGAATTTGGTTCTGTGTCTGAAGCATTTGTAGCATACTTGTACTGGGTCTACGTATACTTCAATGCATACTCTGTAAAGTCCATATAACCTTATTTGATTGGGTAGGGATGTTCCTTCAAAGGTTAGGATTACAGTCTCGCTTGGTACCCATTCAATGATACCACTTTGAGGACTTTTTTCTTCTCTGTTCAAGCGTCTGGCATGCTTTATCTTTACTGGTGATCCAGTAAAAGTTGCGATGTCTTCACATCGTCAAGATGTTGTTGAGATGTCGTGACATCTAGCTCGGTTAAGTAGCCTTTTAACATTCCTTTTCTTTCAAACCTGTACCTAGGGACGAATGCCTCAAGTTCTTTGTGTTTGAGACTGTCATTATGTGCAAAGAGGTTGGCTTGTTCTTTATTTTTAAATTTAATTTCAACTACGTCCCTTTTTTCTTTCAGTTTTTCCCCCATTTCAATTACGACGCGTGGCGGACCACTGTGTGCTTCTGGATACATATTTAGTGGATTCTTTGCAGTCAGGTTACTGGATTCCTTTTTGCCGTGTTTTTTGGGTTCGTTTACTCCATTGTCTTCTAAGTCAATGGAGTTGGTGCTCTTCTTTCTTTTAAGTCTTTTCGGTGTTTTTGTTTTGTTTTTGTGTCTAATTTCGATATTTGATTGTAGAAGGCCATTCGGGGCTATCATGGCGTCGTGACCCACGATGCAGGCTACGCTGCCCACATGTTTGTTTGATTGTTTATAGCTTTTTCTCGGTCTATTTTGTTTCCTTTATGCCCCTTGTGAGAAGTTTAATTTAATTTATCACTTATAGCAGCTTTTGGAAAACTTAGGATTGTTTTTCAGCCGTGAAATCAACAGCGAATTCGATAGCAACGTAAACTCCTTAACGACAGTGTCGACAGCACCTGGTGACATCTAACGATTTTAATTTGTATGAAAACGCAGCTTCCCATTAGCAAATATCCCCCTACGCTACTGCTGACAACAATTTATGAATGAACGTATAACATGGCGTGTCTCTCTGGTGTCTAAAACATGCTGACACCTGGTGCCGGCACTTCCCTAGGCAAATACGGTCATAAACGGCTGCAGCAGTGCTGGCACAAGATGCAGGTGCAGCACACGAAAGGTTTTACATCAATAAAGTATTTTAACCCGGGAGTATTTGAATTTTAAATAAAATTTCATATTTGCGAAAATTTTATAAAGATCAAGAATTGGATGTAGAAATTATTCATTGTTTTGTAACCTTTCAATGTTTGCGTGTATGTATCTGCAGTAAACAGCACAAATTCTTTTTGTACAATTCAAAGGTAATCATTGGATACCGTATCGATTGAACCACAAAGTTAATAACTCACATGCATATAAGTTGCATTCACCTATCATTTCCCACGAGAGATAGCGAATATAAATTACTAATGTAAATTACTTCTTTCTACTACTATAAACGACACAAGTACGGAAAATAAAAATATATAGAAAAAATTAATGGTATTGTATTTATGTAATGAGTCGAGAAGGTTGCGCAATATTGTTCACTCGTTCGCGAATCGCAATTGTGTTCTAATAAAACAAATTCTTTTATAATATAATTTTATAAAAAATAGTTGATTATTTGATTTACGGTTTTCACAGTTATAGAACAGATGAACCAACTCATAAATCGCGCAATAACAGTCGGCGAACGATTGTCATTCAATTGTTTCGTAAGGGAATTTCGTGTATCGTCTCAAAACATGGTTATCGCTGTAAGTTATGTTTTGTATATTTTCTCTTTTTCTTTGATACTAAAATACATTCTTTAAGTTTAAAAATACTCTTAAAGATTAGATTTATTTAATATTATTTAATTTTTTAAGAAATTAATTTTGTATATGTTTATTAACATACGTAGGTAGGTGACAGACTACCCAATGTTGATCTTTTTGAAGATTCTCCTGCAAATAAAATAAATCTTGCAAAAATAGCTGCTGGGAAAAAAATTATAGTTTTTGCAGTACCTGGAGCTTTCACACCAGGATGTTCAAAGGTAATATTCCATCAATTTAAAAATTGCTCTAATTATTTGTAATATACTTTTTTCAATACAATTACAAAGTAAATTTTATTATATATTAATAACAATTCAAAGACAATTGTTTATAATTATATTTCGTTAAATTTCATTATACATTTACTCATAAAATTATACACTTTTTTGCAATAAAAATTTCTATACTTCTATCGTTTCATTTTTTGAAATATTTGGATAATTATAACTTAGAGATAAGTCTCCAAGGTAATATTACGACAAAATTGTATTGCAACAAAATAATAATAATTTTCAAAGATATTTCCTTTCTGCATAAAAGCAGTGTAACATTATTCAATAATCATAACAAATAAAGATGAAGACAAAAAAAGAAATATAACGTACAATCTATGTTTGCAAATTTATTATTTTAGACTCATCTTCCTGGTTATATACAAAAAGCTGATGAATTAAAATCTAAAGGCATTGCAGAAATCTTTTGCGTCGGTGTAAATGATCCATTTGTAATGGCAGCCTGGGGTAAAGAACATAAAGCAGAGGGCAAGGTAATGTTTTGTTAAGTTTATACTTTATATTGAATTTTAACAATAATGTACACATTACCAGATATAAAAATGTAGAAGTGCAATATATACTTCAAAGAAATGCAATAATATATTTCAAAAAAATTAGACCAGTTAAAAATTTAGGAAAATAATCAACAGGCAATGTTAAAGAGCATCAATTTAAAATTGAAAGAATTAATTTAAAATAATAGGACATTTGATACAATTACTCAAAAAGTAGTTACAAAGTTTTAGTCAGTAATGGATGTAATAAAGTGTTTTATTCCATATAGGTACGTATGCTAGCAGATCCTACTGCTCAATTTACAGATGCATTAGAACTATCTGTAGATTTACCAGTACTAGGTGGTAAAAGAAGTAAACGCTATTCAATGGTACTTGAAGATGGAGTAGTTAAAGAGTTGAATGTTGAACCTGATAATACAGGTCTTTCTTGTTCCTTAGCAGAAAAGATTAAACTATAAAGTGCATATTGTTAAATATTGTACAGCAATTTTATTGCTTAGAAGACAATAGACTGACATTTTAATTTATAAATTCTAGAAAACAGTTCTTACATACTTATATGATCAAAAAATTGTTCACTACACAAATTACACAAAGCAAGTTATAATTTAATTAATAAAATATTCTATCACTTTTGTATAGTACATTTTATTGTGATGCCTGTTTCAAAATTAAGTGATATATAGTCGAATGTGCAAAATTAATGAAATAGTAATACTGTTACAAGATTATTTTGTGCATATGATTTTCTTAAAACAATAAAATACTAAATAAAGTTATTTCTTTCATTTGTCAGTACAGTTATTTCATTCATACCTATATTTTTAACAATCTATTTTTAATGCTAAAAATTTATATTTGTACTATGGCTATGTATATGAATAATTATTCTTCCTGTGTCATAATTTCTGAGCAAGAGAGAATTATGCCATATAGAATTTTTATCAATTGATAAAATCAATTTCTACTATTTAGAATCAATAGTAATTACTTTTATAAGATTATTCCATAGAATCCTATGGAAACTTCTCCATACAGTTTAATGCAAGTAAAATGTACAGAAACATATATTTTGTTAACTAAAATTCAGTTAAGTAATATATTTTGTAATATATGTAATGTTTTGTTTTCAATCCAAATCTTTGAGTTTAAGCATACAAAAATAGAATGAAAAATAAAATCTTTTCTCAGATGCACTACCTTCGTATTAAGAAGTTTAGATTAAAAAATAAGAGTCATAATTATATAATTTCTATTGAAACGCTACCTTTCATTAAGATCTTAATATCTTGCATTACTACTGTTGCAATATAGCTTTTTCTTACATTATATGCTTCAATTAATAATTGTCAGTCATTGATGACTGTAAATAACAGTAAATCCTCTCTCATGGTTCCTATTTGTCCTCCCTTCGCATTATCTACGTATTAATCCCATATCTAATTATGCATTATTTTTTTATGTTTGTTATCTTCATTAGAGTTGACTTGATACATAGTTTGTAATACAATAATGTAAAATTTTGTGTTAAAAACTTGTTTAATATATCGGTGATATTTTCTACTTGAAATAATAATATATATTATTTTGTATTATTAAATACATATATTATGAAATAATACAAAATAATTTAGGTTGCATATTTGCTTATTTTGTTAAAAAATAAATTGTTTGTATACATGTTAGACATTTAAAAAAATAACAAAACATTCTTATTTATTATTATATATAAATATAATACATATCAATTAATCTATTAAATATTTAACTAATGCAGAATATATATAATCAATATTTTCATACAGGAAAAAGCTTATTTTATCATTCTTTAAAGAACATCATGAGAATTGGGATACCTTGTACTGTATACCTCGTTACATACCTATAAGTAATGTATCATTAAACTTAGAATCTGCGGGTTGAATGACTTTCCTTAAAAGATAGTATTGTTACGTTAAAGACACTGTGGGGTCCCTTGCGACCCCACATATAACATAGTGGAAATATTAATGGAAATATATATATAAATATTTGTTTTTTCTGTTACCTATACCGTTGTAAAGGAAATAAAAATTTTGTGATATTTTCGACGGTTATACACAAAAATATACAAAATATGCCAAATAAAGTTTACATTACGATATATAAAGAGTGGAATAAATTTTTATTTATGTAGCTTTCACTTTAATTAAATGTATACGAGTATAAATTCATCTACTAACCTACTAATAAGAGTAAAAGTTATTCTCATTTTAAGATACATCATATATATATATATAAGTTACATGTAATATAAATTAATTTTACATAAAAAATGTAATAAAAGCATTGTTTATAAAATCTAATTAATAAAGGGTGAAGCTCACAACACTAGGTATGTAACACGTATGCAACTAGTTTCAGAGCAATCGAAAGACCAATTGTTGACGTATAATGTTTGTTTGTGTTGGAAACTTTATGGCGCCAATTATTCCACTTTGCTGTTATTTGTGAATTTTGTTAAATAATTTTAAAAAATGCCGGCTTTTCTGAAGCATATTGAAGTAGAAAACTTTAAATCGTACAGAGGAAAACTTATTATAGGCCCTTTAAAACCATTTACTGCTGTTGTTGGACCAAATGGATCTGGTAGGTTATGTTTCTTCCTAATGGCACAAATATTTCTAATGATTAATTCTTAAACTTTTATGGTACATTACATACATTCTATTTAATTCAGGAAAGTCGAACTTTATGGATGCAATTAGTTTTGTTATGGGAGAGAAGACAAGTAGTTTACGTGTCAAGCGGTTTAGTGAGCTGATACATGGAGCTTCAATAGGAATGCCAGTTGCACGAAGGTATTTTTAAACTTTTATGTTAGGATTATTTTAAATTTCAATAAAAATGTATATAACTTCTATTGAAATATTAACATTAAAGTACTATTTCTGTAATACTTCATATTATTTTGTATAACACAATTTCTTATGTTTTCATCGTAATATTTCTATATTTGTTTACTTGTTATTATACAGTCTTTTAATGATATAATATATAGCAGAAAATGATAATTAAACTACAGAAATTGATTAATTTTATATTATATATTTTGCTAATTTTAAAGAAATTAACCATACTTTGAAATAAATTGATTTCAGTCTGTTTTTTCTTGAATAGATTTAGAAATAACGACGATAGAAGTAATTATTTTAAGCACCACAAATATTTCCTTACAAATTATTTCACAATTTTAAATTAGTTCATACACTTGATTAGGAATCAATGTTGCATGTATATAACATTTAAGTTGCGATCTTGTTTTCAATCACTTTAATTAATTTACTTAAATTTATTTCTAAGTATGACATATCTTATATAGTTATTATATATTGTAGTGCTTCGGTAACTGCTGTTTTTGAATTAGAAAGTGGCAATGAAAAAAGTTTTATGCGTTCTGTACAAGGATCTTCCTCTGAACACAGAATAAATAATAATGTATGTTGTTTTACATGTTTCTAAATAAAGTATTAATAATTTATTTATTTTCATACTTACACACTTTTTCTATACATTATACAGGTAGTTACAAGCCAAGTATACCTTAATGAATTAGAACAACTTGGTATTAATGTCAAAGCAAAAAATTTTTTGGTATTTCAAGGAGCTGTTGAATCAATAGCTATGAAAAATCCAAAAGAACGTACAGCACTTTTCGAAGAAATTAGTAATTCTGGAGCATTAAAGGCAGAATATGAAAGGTAATTTATGTACATAATGTTATATATGTATAGTTCTTTTATTATAAAAATGCACATATATACAATCTACTTTGTTTTACAACTTTGATTTGTTATATACAAGTTGAGAATTTATGTGAAAGATACGAGTAGAAAAGGTTTCATCCACAATTCAAATATTGAAGTGACTCATGTTTGACTCGTTAGTCATGAAAGACTTTACCTCACAGTTTGAGTTACCTTTATTATCAAGAAAAATGAATGATTTTTTAGCATAACAATTTTTAACATAACAATATTAACATAAGATTCAGCAATTAATTTCTTTGTTATATAAAAATTGAAAAAAAATGTGCACTTATAATATGGTAAACAGTAAATGTTACTGTTATTATAGTTTTGTACTTTTCATTGCCTTACGATCATAAAACGCTAAATAATTTCTCTCATTTTATATAATCATTTCTGTATTACAGATTGAGAACTGAAATGTTAAAAGCAGAAGAGGAAACTCAATTTTCATATCAGAAAAAGAAAGGTATAGCTGCAGAAAGGAAAGAAGCAAAATTGGAAAAAGAAGAAGCTGAAAAATATCAACGTTTGAAAGAAGAATATGTATGTAATTCATACTCTTTATTTTCTTATTATTTTACGTTACATGTATAAACAATGCATATGATTTATAAATTTCTTTTAAAAGCTTAAATCTATGAATAATTTAATATTGTTCATCTTATTATAGGTAGAAAAACAAGTAGAGCTGCAATTATTTCGTTTGTTCCATAATGAAAAAAGTACAGAGAATTTGGAAGTTTCGCAGAAGAAGAAACAACACGAGATAGAAAAAATTGGAAAGAAAAAAGAAAAGGCAGAAGAATTATTAAAAGAAAAAAAGAAGGAAGCTGGAAAATTGGGAAGAGACCTTGCAAAAATAGAACAAGATATTAGAGAAGTAGAAGTTGAAATAACAAAGAAAAGACCGACATTTATCAAAGCGAAAGAACGTGTTGCACACATGCAAAAAAAAGTAGAATCTGCTCGGAAATCTTTAGCGCAAGCACGTACTGCAGATGAAGCTCATAAGAAAGATATACATGAACTTCAAGAAGAATTACGGCAAGTAGAAGAGGTTAAAGCGGCTTATGAATCAAGTATTGCTGGACAATCACAGTTGCAAGGTCGAGATGTACAACTTGAAGATGAACAAGTAAAAACCCCAAAAAAGATTTATCTAATGTAAACACTATAGTATATACTTCTCTCTCTCTCTCTCTCTCTCTCTCTCTCTCTCTCACTCCGATTGTCTATTTTATTCACAGAATAACTCTCATTATGGAAAAGTATTATATTATATTATAATAGTTATATTTAACAAAAATAGTGCTTAAAAATCATATACAGGGCATAACGAAGTATATAAGGAGTACTACAAGTATTGTTCAAAATGCAAAAGTGATGAAAAGAGTTTATAAATAAAGATATGCTCTATACGATCTTATTTTCGACCTACGATTTGTTTTGCATTGAGCAAACAATGGGTCTTAAATGTTTTCATGTACAGAAGTTTAGATCTGATAGTAAACATTTCACAAGTTTTTACATGTTTATCACTTCATCTTATTTGAATAACTTATTGTTTTTAATAAAAATTACGATTACTGCTAATTCACAATAAGCTTGTTTCATTATGTTTCACTGAAAATAACTTCATTTATAATATAAGTACAATTATCGATAGTATTTACTAATTAGTCTGATGTTGTAGTACTCATATCTTTCAGATAAACGAGTATTTATTATGCTACATCTATACTGAAAAGATTATTCCAATACTAATAAAATAGTAACTTAAAAACAAGATTATAACAGACATACATCTTATATGAACTTGATTTTATGATTTTTATGTTCTAATTTATTTCTGCAATATTTTCTATTAAATTCAGAGATGGCCTATATATATTTTAAAAGTTAATGCAAGAATTGATAATTCTCATAATAACTGTTAAATTAATTCAAGGTCAGAGAATATAATCGCTTGAAAGAGGAAGCAGGCAAGCAATCAGCAAGATATTTACAACTTCTTGATTCTATTAACCGTGAACAAAAATCGGATCAAGATAGACTCGATAATGAAGGAAGAAAAAAAACGGAAATAGAGAATAAGCATAAACAAAAAGGACATATGCGAGATGAAGCTCTTAAAAGGGTGGAAAAATTGGAAGAACATATAAGGACATCAGAAGCTTCCTTGGAAGATCAAAAGAAGATGCGCGCTGATTTACAGTCCGATGTTGGTACGTCAAAAGATAAAATACAAAATTTGCAACGAGAGTTAGAAAGTATTTCAGAACAACTAGGTGACGCAAAGGTTGACAAGCATGAAGTGTCACGAACTAAAAAAAAAACTGAAATTGTAGAAAATTTTAAACGCCTTTTTCCTGGAGTGGTAAGTAACAAGTTAAGTTCATCATTCCTTTCCTACATATTTAAAATTTTTACGAATTATTATTTTATAAGTTTAAAAATATGATTATCGTATTACCATTATTCACTATTACTTTTTAGTATGATCGTATGTACAATATGTGTGAACCTATTCATAAGAGATATAATGTTGCAATCACAAAAGTTCTTGGCAAATATATGGAAGCTATTGTTGTTGATACTGAAAAAACAGCTAGACAATGCATACAATATCTTAAAGAGCAATATCTTGAGCCAGAAACATTTCTCCCCCTTGACTATATTCAAGCAAAACCCTTAAAAGAAAGACTTAGGTAATGTAAAATTAGTTAATTTTAGATTCTAAGTAAATTATTCTCTTGATATCTATAAATATTGACAATAAGTGTTAAAATTTAACACTAATGTTATTTATATTTACAACAGTACATATGTTTAATTCTTATATATTTTTTTGGTTCTTTCTACATTATGAAAATTATAATACTATAACTCTTGTAACTGTAATATTTTTTGTAGATTTACACACACAAAATTAATTTATTTTTTTATAGAAATATACAAGAACCTAAAAATGTAAAATTGTTATATGATGTGTTACATTTTTCGCCCAAGGATATTGATAGAGCTGTGTTATTCGCTACAAATAATGCACTTGTGTGTGAAACTCCGGAAGATGCAAATAAAGTAGCTTATGAGATGGATAAGAAAGCAAGATACGATGTATGTATGCAATGACTAATATTTTTAAACATTACACTAATTAAATATTATATACATGTAATTACAGTGCGTGGCATTAGATGGAACATTTTATCAGAAGGCAGGAATTATCTCTGGTGGTAGTTTAGATCTTGCAAAGAAAGCAAAAAGATGGGATGAAAAGCAAATGTCTCAATTAAAGGCACAAAAAGTAAAATATTTTAATTTTGTAATAATTACTTTATTTTCTGCAGAAAGTTATATTGTATGCAGTGAATGTACTATATTTTGTAGGAAAAATTGACGGAAGAATTACGCGATTTTTTGAAAAAAACTAGAAAAGAATCGGAATTAAATACGGTTGAATCACAAATACGTGGATTGGAAACGCGTTTAAAGTATAATAAAAGTGATCTAGCTGCTACGGTAAATAGTCTAATTTATAATATAACAATAATATTTTACGTATAAGCATTAAATTACCAAAATTCTTTAATTACAGCAAAAGCAAATTGCGGAACTTGAAACGGAATTAGAAGCTCTTCAAAATGAATTAAATATGTTTGGTGTATGTAGATTTTTTATATTTGTTACAAAAACTTGTGCAAAAATTTGTATTAAACTGATACAATTTTTATGTATAGCCAACGATAGCAGCAATTGAAAAAACTATGGCTGAGAGAGATCAAGAAATACAAAACATAAAAGAAAAGATGAATAACGTCGAAGATGATGTATTTGCCAGCTTTTGTGAACAAATAGGTGTGTCTAATATTCGACAGTATGAAGAAAGAGAATTACGGTATGTATATTTGTTTGTAAATTAATGATTTTATGATTTAATATAGTAAGTTTAATTATTCTTATATCAATTAGTTTTTGTTACGTAATAAGTATGTAGATTAAGGCTGCAATATTTATATAAATAGAAAAGTAATCAATGGTTAAGTTTTAGATTAATTAATTAATCTATTATTTATTATGGTCTATTTCTAGATCACAACAAGAAAGAGCAAAGAAGAGAATGGAATTCGAAAATCAATGTAATCGTATTTATAATCAATTAGATTTTGAGAAACAACGCGATACGGAAAGTAAGTACCGCTTAGATTTATTAACTTTCACGCAATTTTCTTTTATTAAAATAATATTTAGGTAAAACTAACTAATGGATTTATATAAAATGTAGGTAATGTTTTGCGATGGGAACGTGCTGTTCAAGATGCAGAAGATAAACTCGAATCGGCACGGCAAACTGAATCTAATCAAAAAGCAGAAATAGATCATGATGAAACTCAAATGGAACAATTAAAATCAGCACGGAATGCGAAAAAAATGGAAGTTGATCAAAAAGAAGATGAAATAGGAAAAGCGAGACGCGAAGTTGGTGCAATAGTAAAAGATATACAAGCTGCTCAAAAACAGTTGAATGGCATTGAAACAAAAATTGAACAAAAAAAAGCTGAACGTCATGCTATTCTAATGCAATGCAAGGTATACCATAAATTCTCTTAAATCTGATTAATTTCTTATATTTAAGATTGCTTAGATAAATTGTTAAATATAATATTATGTAGATGGAAGATATTGCAATTCCAATGCTTCATGGAAATATGGAAGATATAGCTAATGAAACTAGTAGTACAACTGGTAATTCGGAGTCTAATATTGATTCATCTTTGAGTACTCAGCAACAATATGAACGTGAAAAACGAATAACTATAGATTATGCCCTTCTTCCTGAAAATTTGAAGGATATAGAAGAAGAAGATATTAAAAAAACTACTGATAAACTGACAAAAACAATTAATGATTTACAAAGTACTATTCAACGTATTCAAGCACCTAATATGAAGGTAAGAATTATTTTTAAATATTACAGAAAATTATGCACAAATATATTTTATGAAATAAATTTTACTATCTTCTATCTTATCCGATTAATTATCTGATTCTTGGTTTATTCAATTTTTCATTTTCTTTTCATTTTTTTTTCATTTTCCGAAATTTTATAAAAGAATGTTTCATTAATCTCAGTTATTCTGTTTCAAGAGATAAAATAAATCTTTTCTTTTGTATTTCTCAAATTAAAAAAATTAATGAAATTATTTTTTGTTACTTTTCAATACTCTTTTCAGTAAATATAAACAATCTTTGGACAGTTTTAAGCGAGAGTACGGGGGGGGGGGGGGGGGTTGTGGAGGGCGAAGTTGGAAACGTTCGGTAACGTTAAAAAGTTCGGAGAAATACGACCATGCAAATAGGCTTTTTCTTGCACAACGTTTTTCCTTTGAAATTATTCGAAGCATATATATACGCGTGTCATTAAAAATAAAAGAAACATTCTATGCAGGGATTCTTTGTAACCTACATAAATGTATTTTATTCATAACGTTCAAATAATCTGCTAATTTTGTTTAGGCAATTCAAAAATTATATCTTGCCAAAGAAAAACTACAAGAAACTAATGAAGAATTCGAACAATCTCGTAAAAAAGCGAAAAAGGCAAAAACACAATTTGAAAGAATTAAGAAAGAAAGACATGACAGATTTATGGCCTGCTTTGATCATGTGGCAAATGAAATTGATCCAATTTACAAGGTTAATTCATATTTATAAGTAATTTGATGTATATTTTTATATTTGATATAAATGAAATGTATAAAATGAAAAGTATATGAATATATTAATTATTTTAGAGCTTAGCGAAAAATCAATCTGCTCAAGCATTTTTAGGACCAGAGAATCCAGAAGAACCTTATTTAGATGGTATTAATTACAACTGTGTGGCACCAGGAAAAAGATTTCAACCGATGTCTAATTTATCTGGTGGAGAGAAAACTGTTGCAGCATTAGCATTACTATTTGCAATTCATAGGTATGTCCTGGCTTCTCATTTTAAGATAAATCATAATATATTTTATATTAATTTATTTCTTATTTGCTCTCTCTCTCTCTTTCTCTCTCTCTCTCTCTCTCTCTCTCTCTCTACGTGTGTGCGCGTGCGCGTATGTATGTGTATTTGCATTGTACTAAATTCTGATTTAATTGTATGATATTTGCAGTTTTCAACCTGCTCCATTCTTTGTTCTGGATGAGATTGATGCTGCACTAGATAATACTAACATAGGAAAAGTTGCCAGTTACATACGTGATAAAACAAGCTCCTTACAAACTATCGTCATATCTCTGAAAGAAGAGTTTTATTCTCATGCCGATGCATTAATTGGAATTTGTCCAGATGTATGTATAATTGAAATTTTATATAATTATATATGATGAATGAAAATATCGATGATTTAATTATTTAAGTTACGATAGAAATTCAATTGATAGAACGATAGCATTTGCTACGTTCAGTCCAAATAATTCAAGTTCTACCAACTACCAATCTTGAAGCTCTGTGTTCTTTAAAGTGTTCGGCAATTGACAATGTTAATTTGATAACCTAGCTTTTTTCCATTTTTTGGAATGATCTTTACAAGACATGCATGTACAATATAAAATTGCAACCACATGCAAGAACCATTTGCAGGGAGTAGAACTATAATGTAAAGTAAATTTAATAAGCAATGAATGCACAAGGATGTAAACTTTTTTTATTTAAATCATTGATATGTTTGTTTACTTGCATAAAGTAATTATTATAATAAAATTGCTATACGTTTTCTTGAATTACAGGTTGGCGAATGTCTGGAAAGTAAAGTATTGACACTTGATTTAACTGCATATCTCGCGCATTAATTTATAAAATATATTTTGACACAACACGCGCGCGCGTGTGTGTGTGTGTGTATACATTTTAATTGTATTCTCTCTTTTCATTATATAAGTCTATTGTACGCATAGTTTTTTTTATGTTGTTTTGCGCGCTCGTCGTGCATATAAAATATTTTGAAATTCTTTTCATTGGAAATTAACAGAGTTAGTTTGTGAATTTTTTATTCAAATACAAATCATTAAATAAAATGAATTTGAAGAAGTATCTGGTACGTCCTTACCAGTCTGCTTTTCGTTTGTATTCTTTTCGTTTTTATAAAGATTAGAGGGCGATCGTTATGCTATTATACTTTATTATCAACATGTAACATTTCTCTTTTGTGTTTTATTATTTAAATATGAAACTGTTTTTAGTAATGTAAATGTTATTTGGTAATAAATTATTCATACAAATGCATAAAATTATGTATTGTATTAAATTTTTCTGCCAATTTTTACATTAATTTTGTTATACTATCGTCTCTTTATCTTGTAATTTTATAAACATATCTAT
The DNA here is from genome assembly GCA_963969225.1 of Xylocopa violacea. Taxonomy (NCBI): domain Eukaryota; kingdom Metazoa; phylum Arthropoda; class Insecta; order Hymenoptera; family Apidae; genus Xylocopa; species Xylocopa violacea. The sequence goes on along the minus strand of CAXAJV010000005.1, from coordinate 14,462,371 downwards.
ATTTAACACAGACAATTTTGTTATACTATATAATATTATTTGTTAATTTTTTAATGTAAAATATGTAAATACTAAAACGAACAGAATAGTAGGGCAATTAAATAATTTTTGTACAATGTAAAAATAACACGAAATAATAATATTTTATCAAATTCCATGCATTGTACTAATACAGAATTAGAATTTTTAATTTTTCTGACAATTTTTATTCTAAAGCAGACTGATTATGAAAGTATTATTTGGTATAACCAAACAAATACAATTATCGAGTAAAATATGTATACCGCATGTTAAGTTACAGATGAGCTGAAGTTGAAAAATTGATTCCAGGAATCAAAATAAAATAAACGAAATGAAAGAGATGAAGTAAAACTTTAAATAAATGCATGGTAATGATAGAAATTTATAAGACACGCATGATAAAATCTTGTGAGTTTATCTATGGAAAAGTTTCCAACGAGTTTCGACACTTTCATGTCACCGCATTCATCCGTGGAGGTGGACACCAGCGTGACACGCGTGGCATACGTTCATTCATGAATTTTTGTCACCATATAAATTAAAACCGCCAGATGTCACCAGGTGTTCAACATACGAGTATTGACAGACATTTTGGTTGCTTGCCAACATTTATGATTACTCGTATGGTTACTCGTCAACATAAAGTCATGCAATAGAGGGTTGAAAACTCTTTTGCTATTGAAATCGAACAATATGTATTTATTATTTACATTTTATAAAATACAAGGGAAGACGTCACAAATTTATAAATTCTCTTCGATCGATTCAATCATCATTATTTGAAAAAATTGTATGATTAGGAAGAGTGAGAGAGAGAGAGAGAGAGAGAGAGAGAGATGGAGAGAGAGAGAGAGAGAGGGAGAGAGAGAGACGGGAAAAGAAAGAGAGAGTATGAAAATGAATAGACTTTAGAATGTTATAATAGCGGATACAAAAAATATTATATTATAAAATACATTTGAATTTGAATTTTTCCTAACATTATTTTACTAACTTGATTAAATAAATTAATTATATAAGAGACCTGGAACGATTCTACTTCTTTATTATTTTTACAAATTTTTTTGCGAAAATTAAAAGTGACGCGTATAGAAAAGGATACAGCCCCCCGGATACGTACCATAAAAAAATCGTCGCAATTGGCGAGGATACCATTCTAATAATTATTCAGTTACAGGATCTTTAATATCCACGTTTCCTTTCAGAATATATTTATATCTTCGATAAATAGAATAAAACGCAGTGATAAAAAACGAATCTCCACCGATCCAGTTATTCTTTTAAATAAAATTGCATAGAGTAACTTTTCATTATTGCGATAATTATTATCAAAGGTAACAACTTTTATGCGAAACAATTGTTTTTATTCTAGATAGTTAACAAGTTAAGTTTTTTTCAAACGATGAAAAAGTTTATTTAAAAAAGAACGATGGTTGCACCTTTTACATTTTTGAGAATTTCACCTTTGCTACTTCTATAATGATTTTATAATTAATATAATATATCATTATGTAGTCGTCATATAAATATCCATATCGTGTTAAATCAGTTAACAATTTTTATTCTGATTGACCTGGTTATGTCGTATAAGAAGCTGTATATATAAGCGTATGTACTCTAATCAGAACAGCAGTAGCGATGACACTGGCGCAACAAAACATTCCAAGATCTGTAGTTCCTATTAAAATACGCGTGACGCATTCGTTTCTGCGAGAATATCATCGAAGATGTAGACAAGTATCTGGCTCATCGTTGAACAATCAACAAATGGCAATTGAAAATGTCATAAGATTTCCACAATATCTTTCTTCTTCTCTATACTTATTTTACTTCGTAAATACGTAATTTCGTTGTGCGTTTTAATGATCGAAGTAAATAATTATAATTACATTAATATGTTGATATAAAATTGATAAACAGTTATTATATATATAAAAAAAAATTAATTACTTTTAAATAGTATTTCAGAACTTTGGTTACATATTTAATGCTGCTTAATTAAAAAAAGCTTGCTACTGCAAGCAATATAACTACAAAAATTGACCACTTTGCCGTCAGATGGCAATAATGATATAGTAATCCTTTTGTTTCGATGCAATGTGATATGGTAGCATTTAATTCATCACAATGACATTCTGGAAAATCATGATTTTTTAATTATATTTTATTCTTCAATTATTTTAGTTTCTCATTTTCAAACACGTAATTAACAAATCTGAAGTAAAATTATTCAAAAAAGTTATTCAGTTCCGATAGAATCGATAAAAGATACTACCACAGCCATCAATCGTGCAAGATTGTAAAAACGACGCTCACCAATATTGCACTGACCTAGTTATACTATTAGAAATAGCAACAACTCTGATTTATAGTTAGGTTACATCGAGCCAAGTTCTTGTATCATTGCGCCTATTACGGTTAACGCTTTGTAAAGTAAGTCGCGCTCCGGGAATGCGGCCAAAATAATGATTGCCATTTAATAAACTTGTTAAGTCGAAACGACGCATATCTTTAGAGACGATAGTATCGTAACACTGTTTGATAAATGCAGAAAGATCGTGAAATACCTCAACGAATTGTATTATGTACTGTATTTTTATCTTGTCCTTCGCCTTTCTTCTTTCTTTTTTTTTTTTTTTTCTTTTAAACCGAAAAGAAAGTCATTCTTTCGTAAATGTCAAACGGAGACACATAACTAAAATTTTTCCCTTGTAAATACGTCATAATTATTATTGTTTAAATCAGTGTATATGTACAAAGTGTAGAATATATAAATATTGGATATTATAAGACTTGCTATTCCTTAGTGCGTAGTAGTTTTCATTTATAGTTTCACGTTTCACGCGATATTGTAGTCAGAAGGTACTTTTTTATGGTTAATCTAAAACATTTTAAAACGTTTTTATCTAAAGCATTTAACTCTAAGAAAAGTATTAATATCGTTGTTTCACAAATGTTACGAATTATTGGTGCAGCGTGAAATTAAAAAAGGAGCAAAGAACAGAACGAAACGAATTTCAGGAATATTACTTTTTGGGTTTTAGCGTTAAAGTTAAGGTAATTCATAAGTTGAATTAAAAACAAGTAAAAAAATTTTAGATTTATTAATTTCAGCTATTCCGTACTAGGACTCTGGGGTTCTTCTGTCCGTTTCAATTATAAAGTACCAATGTGTAGAATATATAAATATTCCCTGTAAAATTAATAAGTTATAAGCGTAAGAATAGTAAGTTAAAAATAATATTCTTACACTCGGAAGGAAAAAGACGCTCCTCAAAAGGAGATGGAACGATGTATCCAAAATCGAAATAAAAACTGTACACGAGCTTTTGGTATCTTCTGATGCGCCTGTATGATTAAACTCACTTTTTCGCTTGCGGATAGATGATGTATTTCAAGTTCAACAAAATGCCACATCGAGTATATTATTTTCAGCTATACGATTATCTTGGTTTATTAATGGTTATGATCGTTGAATTTGGGACAATACAACAATACAGTACAATCGGAACTTTGCTAACGAATCCAATGCAATATCGAGGAGTCTCGAAGAAGAACTTAAGGGTGTTCGTAAACCATCGCGAATCTAAATTGCAATACGATTCGGACGCTAAAGTTCTATCTGAATTTCAATTAACTAATTTGATTATAATATACGTGTCGGTGTCGCTTATTGAAATATTATAAAAATTATACGTTGTTCACGTGACAATATTGTCCGCTCTTACGTACAAGCGTACGTAACGAAACGTACGTTTTTTCGAAAAAAAAAACAATAAATATTTCTTATATAATTTAAGTGGTTACGAAAAATTTTCTTACAACTACCATTTTGTAATTTCGTTTCAAATTCATCCGTTCAATCGTTTTTATTATCACGGATAGAGAAGATATGCATTTAGGTGGCCTGTTTTACGCGGAACATCCTATATGATAATTAACTCTTAACGAACGTGACACAAAGTAATATAGCAGCTTCTCGTACAGTTCAGAAGATTTTCGCCAAACCTTCCAACATAAGGAAATTTACGACAGTTTCCGATAAAGTGGAACAACTTTCTACACTTTAATCTCTCGAGTGGTAGACAGTAATATTTTCTTTCAAGTGAAATGCTATGCAAAAATTAGTGCAGCGCGAGGACTCGCGTCGAATCGAAGGTTTTATCGTCATCGTTTTGAAAATATATTTATTTATTTTGTAATTAATACGATACGAAATTAGTAAGAAAGAATGTAAAAACAGATATCGTTACTATTATTACATTGCGATTCATTTTTATTTAATTTATCATTTGTCACAGAATAACGAGTTACGAAACAATATAGTGTTCAACAAATAATTGGCGCCGCAAAAATGTTTCTCTCATTAAATATTTTTCATGCTTTGTTTTAGCGTTAAAGTTAACTTTTTCAAAATAAGAATAAAGACTGTAATATTATAATTTTGTATTGTGTGACACAAGATCGGTATGCTTAAGTTTTTTCGTGTAGAACATTCTACAATGTAAGAAAAAAGGTGAGCTTTTATACTTGTTACACATCGAGATATAATTAAATGTCTTTTACGTACACTACATTATCATATCAAGAATGTAGACTTACGCTATTAAATATTGTACATAGATAGTGCAATGTACGAACATTGCAATAAAAACATTGCATTTTGGTGTCAAGTGACACCAAACCTTGTAATGTGTATACGTTAGGTTATATTAAAGGAAAGTAGGTATGGAGGTTAAAAAGGGAAAAATTCAATTTCTTTCAAAGGGGTCTTGAATATTTTTAATTTAGGAATACGTGAATTAGCTGAATTACCATCTTAGGTCATATGCATATTTATATATAATTATATATCAGTAACTATATTACTTAAATAGTCGGAGATTTACGTTTATATATGCACATGATAAAATTAATTATATTATTTCACGTTTCATATAGTCAAGATGCGCAGTGCTTGCGAAAATTGTTACAAAGGTGATTGCTTGCGAATCTCGTAACGAAATGTACGAAACAATTACAGATAAAATTGAAAGCGTGTTTAGTAGAAGTAAATGAATGGTGTGCGTACTCAATCGTGGTAATAAAAGACACATGCAGTTTCTTGGTAAAGGGTAATGACCCCTCTATTTCGTAAAACAGTTCCATATAACACGAAATGGATACGCAACGAGAAAGAAAAGAATATAAGGAATAGAATTTCCTTTTCAATCCTCGATGCTCTTTTCGCTTACGAAATGTAAATATTACAGAGAAAGTTGTGTAACGACCGTTGGGAAAGATTATAAAAATGATTATTACGGCGAGTACTAAAAATAAATGAAAAAGAAAGGAAAATCGTAATATAGCTCTGTGTAACTTGGATAATTTTAAAAACAATGAATATTCATCGAGTAGTCGGAAAAGTGTAACGCGACAACGATGTTTGAGCAATAATTGGTCTAACGAATGTTACTTGCTACCCTCGACGAGAACGTTTCACCCTTGCCATCGATACAAAGAATGAATAATCAACGAATGAAGAAAACAGATTGAAGAAAAGGGATCGAGGGGAAGGGATGAGATGGGATGGGATGAGATCGAACCAAGGCAGTGGGAGGACTGCATGCAGATAGTAAAACGGAGGATGATGACCTCCCTTGAGTTGCAAGACATCCGCTAAATAGATGATACGCCAGTTGTCGTAGGTCTAGTCGTCCTCAGCCTCAGACGAAGGCAAGTTGGCTCTAGGATCACACCTATCCGTGCTGTCCACCATCATAGTCTCTTATGGGGCCGAAGGCCCGTCAGCTAGTCGCGGCATTCGTCGTGGTTCAGCTCCTTCTACTGCGGGCTGACTCCATCAAGACCAAACTTCGAAAACAACGATCCAAGCCGCTGCAAGCTCAACAATCCGCGAACAGTGACTACGATTACGACTATTACGACGGTTATGATGAATACGAGGATAGAAATGGTAAATATTACATATTTTTTTTCTTTTTTTTTTTAATATAAAAGTAGCGTTTGCAAAAATAAATTTAAATTCAGGATTGGAATCCATTCAAGGTCTTCGAAAATGTAGAATCGATGCGTTCTATCGACACCTTCTATTGTCCACCTTTGAAATTTCTTATATATATTATAAACATGATTAGAAACAGATAATAACAGATTATAAGTACAGATTCGGCGAAGAAGCGATGAAAATTCAATCTTTGCTACTTTTCAGAATATGAAAAATAAAATTTTATGCTTCCAAATTTTCTCGAAAAATTTTCTCAAAATATTTCTGTATTCAATAACAAAACAAAGTAAAACGAGGTATCTTATTAAAGAACTAGGAGTTCTGAGAACTGGAAGTTCTTCGTTTAATTCTTGATTAGATATAATTCGATAAAAAATTGATAAATAATTAATTTATTTCGCGATTATTTTAGTTATTTCTCGAAACAGTGTTGTTTATAATAATAATAAATTAATTTTATTATTTAAAACGGTATTTTTTAAATATGAATACTTCTTCTTTTTTTTGGTACACTTTCGAATCATTTCCTCCCTCAATTAAAATTTGGAAATATTATTACTATTATTATTACGATTATTTCAGACGGTTATACACGATTCTGACTTCTTCTCATCATTTAACATCTAACGTTAACGTACATTTGCTACCATTAATAGTGCAAATAAATACTATTATGTAGTACATATGTAGTAGATGATACTTTAGAATTTTTTAAAAAAATGTTATGGATTTTTCAAATCAAAACCATTAATATTTGTTTTGATGGATGTGTTAATTTTTGAAATTTTATACAAATTTATTTTATAAAATTAGAATTTTAATTAATATAAAATCAAGAAAATTATTAATTAATTTGAAATGAATGTCCTTATGTAAATTTTTGAAACGATTGCTACATATTTCTTGAAAAGTATACTATATGCGACACTGACCATTTTAGAAATTTAAAAGATCTGTGCTACTACTTGCTACTGCAGAATCAGCAATTTAAGTGCGCTAAGTCTTTTGCATAAAACTCGTATATCAATTTTTTGATTGCTATTAGTATTCTTTTATATTGATATAAATTAAAATGTAAGATACATGTATTTTTTATAAAGTTTTCGAAAAAATTCAATTTAAAGATGCATTATATTTACTAATAATAAAATTATTAATGATTTTTTTACTTCCTTACTTCTTCGTGATAGTCTCATTTACGAAAGATTTATTGTATCGTGCGTATGTTATTGAAAATTTATCAAATTTCAACGTTTCTCACTTTATTAAAATTCACCCGCAAGAATTAAATCGAAGACCGGCTTTCCTACGTTTCGAACCCTCTGATCTATTTCATTTAAATTAATTCCCAGAAAATAAATATGCCCCTTAAAAAATAGGAGAGATGTCAAATTGTAAAAATTTATTGACACGTAACAAAGAGAAACAGTTCTGAAAGCGACAATCTTTGGTCATTCTGACCACTTTTGATCCAAATTCTGACCAATTCTGACCATTCCTGATCGCTTTTCTTTTAAGAAGAAGCGATATCATATAAAGAGTTGAAATACGTTTGAATGAAGTTATAGCCACATTTGAAGAAATCCCTGTGTTTCTACCTTTTATGTTGCTATTTGGTTTAAAACTGTTGAACGTGCAGCACCTTTTAGGTATAGTATTGTAAAATATTTAATCGACCGAACTTGTAGCAATTATTTAAGAGCGAAAGAAACATAACGATGAATGAAATATATTTATTACATTTTATGCTATGTACGAAATACAGGTTTAAATAAGAGTAACTTCTTTATAATATCATTTTCTCTCTTGAAGCATACTGATTCGTACATTACTGTAGATCAGTGTTTCCCAAATTTTCCTCATCGCGGAACAATTTTTAATTTTTTTGGGAAACGTTGCTACAGATTTTAAAGCTAGTGTTTATTCTTTAATTGCTCGAAATGTTATCTGTGAGCGTTTCTTTTCTGTGTGAACTGTTCCATTTAGATAGAAAAATTTACATTTACATTCTATTACATTGATGAGATTAAAATTTTTATATACGGACAAGTTCGATTAAATTATTGCAAGATTCAATTTGTTGGATTAGTTACCACGTAATTGGAGGAAGCATTTATAATAGCGCTAGCTTTATAACACCGGAAGCTTTGGCTCGAATGCCCATTTTAGCGCTTCGCGTAATCCAATCAATCAATTGTATTAATTGATAAAAATTAACAATTAAACATTTGTACTGCAGTCCATCAAGCGACACGCATCTTAATGTTTGCCGGTACTTACCTTTTTAAATAGTATAACGAATGTATTAGAATGCCTACATGTTGTAGTCAATCCAACAAATTAATTTCGCTTCCTCCATAACGTATAGAGACAGTTGAAGATTATTTTTTTTAATATTAAAATTATAGAAAAAAAGTATGAAACCGTGGATGTTCGGCACCGTACTAAAATAAAATTTGTTTGCTATAATAAATTAATTTTAATGAAATAATTTAAATACGGAAATTGATTATAGGAACTTATTACATTATAACGTTATGTTGCTTTGAAAAGGGCAAACTGTATTATTTGGTATATGTTTAACACGTATACAGGCCGCCCAATTATCCTTAAACAACATTTTAAACTGTGATTTTATGATAGAAAGCAATTTTTGTAAAATGTATATAAACATGAAAGTCAACTTACGTAATTCAAACAATAGACAGTTAAAGAAGAATGCTAAAAGATATCAACAAATTGATGAAATATTTATGTAAATCTTTATCTAAACATACGCTAGGATTATCGAACGTTTACAAGGAAAGTAAACTTGTTGTTAATTACATATTAGTGTGTAGTTTTTTTATTAGTTTCGCGTGCTTGTTTTTCATATAAACAGGTGAAATCCTTCGAAAACTATAACCTGTGTGAAGAAATTAAACTTTTATAAGACAAAGAATAAGAAAAGAACTATCACTTATTTACTTAATATTGCAAGTGTATAGCTTTATTCTGCAACATAGAATCACTTCTCTTATTTGTACTTATCAGTATGCACGGAGAATTGTTACGAATTCTCTCTCTCTCCCTCTCCCCTCTGTTTCTCTTTATCTATCTATCACTCTCTGTTTCTAAAATAACAGAGAACAGGTGTAGCTTAAAAATGGACATTTCTTATATTTATTTAGCAGTCAATATTCACAGTGTATTCACAAGTTCAAAGTAATTTAATAGTTATAAATGTCGGGTAAAAAATCGAAATTTTACAAATATGAAGGTTCCTGGGTATGGAAGTATCGACCACGTTGCAAAATTATGTTATTAAGTTATTTTTATTTCAAGCAAGCGACGTTTAACCCTTTGCACTCGGCACCTTTCGTTTCCAATAGAAACTATTTCCAATTGCTGTAACTATTGCCATGTATAAAAAATAGCAATAGTCTCTATCATTAACGTCTCCTGGCAATATAGAACATTTCCAGTTCGATAAAAAATTTCAGGAAAACATGCATTTCTCAAAAAGCTGCGGTGCAATAAGTTTATTCCTCCGCGATCACTAATCAATGCTAATGTCCCTCCAGAGGGGACATCTGAGTGCAAAGTGTTAAAATTAAATATAATTAATATGAAATGACATGTATTCGCGTCAGCGACTGCAAATATGTTAAATTTAACAATTTATATTTTACTAAACATTCGGTTGCATTTATATTGATATTACCTTGTTTATGTGCATTTAGAAACTGTGACTTCAACCCCGCCACCGCTATCCGTTACTCCTGACTCCAATACTGCAAGTATGTGCGAATATGTATATACGTTTTTGTAAAGTCATAGTAATTTATAGAGAGAATATAAACGAAGCATTATAAAATTAACAAAAAAAGTACTGATATTAAATAACATACGAATAATGGTTATTTTTATGTTGTCACAATGAAAGACAGGGGTGGATTGCCAATAGAAGGATCGCAATCTTTCTACAGACCATCATTGCCCACGGATGTACCAATATCAACGACAAGTCAATCTTTCGATCAAGGTATTTAATATTTTGTTGCATAATTCATGAAATATAGTTTAACCGATGAGTTACGTATTAATAAGGCTAACTTTATTAATATTTTTAAGTATTTATCGAGCTATTTCATTTGAGTTAAACAAGATTTTGTATTTAATTATGTGTTTTTTAAATTTTATTTTAGATTTCATTCTTTAATGAAGAATACCATTAGCTACTTGTCGATTTGTAATTTGACAGATAATTTATATCGATTTATATTGCCTCCATTTCTACTGTTTCAAAATGTATTATCGTACTTGATTGTCTGAACACTCCCATAATACATTATATACTTTATGAAAGTACTATAGATTTGTATTTTATATATTTTTCTTTAATACAATAGTTTAACATTCTGCTCTAAATATTTTTCATCCAGTTGAAAATTTTCTAGTCTAATTTGTATGTAATTTTCAATTATAAACAACTAATTATTTTGCTAAATAATTTAACTAAAAATTTACGTTTTAATATATAAAAATAAAATCTGAATAAATACTCGTAGTCTATTTATAAAAAATATTATGTACAATATACTTATAGTATATAAATATAATAATTAAAGTATATTATAATTATTAATTAATATTATTATTAACTAAAAAATAGAAATAATTATATTTTTATATTCAAAACACAACAGAAGTGCCAGATGGACGGCAAACAACACCAGAAAGAAGTAATGCTGTAAGTGTTTAACGTAAAATTCAAATAATATATACGTCACGTACGTATAAAAATAAATATAATTTGTTTACGTTGTTAGTCACCAACAGAAATCGTGCCTGGTGAGAGTAACATGATAAGTGCAGTTGCTGTTCCTGGACCCAGGGTAAATAATACTACTACTAAAATACGATGCTACATTTTAATAATATAATTAATACCACTAATAAATATTATAAATGTATTGCCTACTAAAATCGTTTGAAAATAAATAAATACGTATAATTTTCACAAATGAGGGTGAACCTGGTCGGCCGGGAGACATAGGTCGTCCGGGCGATGCTGGATTTCCAGGACAGCCCGGATCTCCTGGGATTCCAGGACCACCAGGACCTCCAGGTCCTGTACCAGATGTGAGTAATCATTAATACTCCTATTTGTCATTTACTATTCGATTTGAACAATTACAGTCAGTCCTCGACATACGCGATTAAAAAAAAATTATATTTTATATGATCCGGGATGGATTAGCTGATCTCGAAGCTCGAGACCCTAATCCTGAATGACCTGCGAAAGTTACAAAAGCAGTGAATAATGATATTGCAATAAATAATATTTTACTTAATTATACTTAATTTTTTAATATTTTACTTTTACCTATGCTTTGAAACAAAAATATATTTTTTGCCAAAAATGCTAAATTTTCTGCTTTCTTCGACTTACATGATAATCTTCGGAACCAATTAATTGCGTAATTCGAGGATTTACTGTAATAAAATACGCACACACACGAAAATGTAATTAACCCTCTGCCGGCAATATAGTTTTTTAACAACATGGACGGTCATATCGGTTATTAAAGGCACAGTTTTAATTTTTTCAAAGCGTTATTCTTCAAATGGCAGTTTTTATTCGCTCACTCCATATTATAAATATATTGTGTATATCATTAAGAAAAAGAAATCATATGCCGTATTTCTTAACAAATTACTGCTATTAACAGGTGTCGATGTATTACCAACAATTGGCTTTATCTCAAGCAAATCAAGATAAAGGTCCGACAGGAGCAGCAGCACCGTTGTACGGCCCAGATGCTTATTTGCAAACACAAGTAGGTCCCGTTGGTCCACGCGGTGCACCAGGTAATTTACTTTTATTTGCAACAACTATCTCTTTACTCGTACTAGCGATTGTTGTATAGTTTATTGATACATTTTGAATTTATAATAGGACCGCCAGGTCCACCTGGTCCACAAGGTTTTCAAGGAGTACGAGGAGAACCTGGAGAACCTGGGGCTCCTGGTCTACCAGGTGCTCCAGGCCCACGAGGATTACCCGGCTTAACGGGCAAAGATGTATGTAACGGTTGATGATTTCTGTAATAATATTGAGTACCAATGAAAAATTTGTTTTGAAATATCAATCTTGTAAATATGTGATGTTTAAGAATTAGAATTAGCAATGACGTAAATGCATGTCAGCGATCGCGAATGTGTTAAATGCTTCGATATATTTATCAAATTAACAAATTATCTTATTATGGTGTCTGCTCTTAGCCAGAAAACATATTCAGAATGCTCAATGCATTACATTGATTTAAATATCTTCCTCGACGTGTGAAAATTACGGTGGACTGTTTTAGAGCAGCTGTTAATCGCCATTGAAATTTGTAATACTAAGTAACTTGTTGTTACTTTCGATACATTTTGTATACAAATATTATATATTAGGGTAATACCGGTGAAGATGGAGAACCTGGTCCACCGGGATCATCCGGTCCGCCTGGTCCAAGAGGTCTTCCTGGAATGCCTGGTCTCCCTGGAGTGAAGGGACACCGTGGTTTTCCAGGATTAGACGGCGCGAAAGGGGAACAAGGTGTACCTGGTGAAAAAGGATCAATGGGTGCACCTGGACCGATGGGTCCTGTGGGTTCTATAGTAAGTATTGAATACGCGCGTTCATATAAATGTAAACAAAACTAATTTTTTAAGTTTTATAGTTAAACAATATATTCGAACTAAATAATTCGATTGCCGATATTTATTGGTTATATAGGGCCCTGCTGGTCCACGAGGTGAAAGAGGTAGAGAGGGGCCGCCAGGACCACCAGGAATTAGAGGAGTGGATGGAATTACTGGACTTCCTGGACAATCTGTAAATAAAATATGAAAAATCGAAAACATAAGACACGATCAAACAGTAACAACCGTATAATTGTTTAGGGTGCTGCAGGTAAACCAGGACCTCCTGGTTTTCCCGGTAGTCCAGGTATAAAAGGAGATCAAGGAATTCAAGGACCAAAAGGAAGTCAAGGCATACAAGGCCCTCGAGGTATTCTCACGCACTTATTTGTCGCAACTTATTTACTGTCTCAATTAAATGTCACGCGTCTATTCTATGCGATATCGAAAATATTGTTTCATTCAAATCATCATAAATATAAACTATTAGCATTCGGATTGTCTAGAAATTTCATAATAATTACTTGATTTCGTCTATCAGCTAGTTTCGCAGCATTTTCTTCTTTTTATGATAACGTGAAACGGCACATAGAATACTCTGAAAAAATAAAAACTAGTAAGTAAAGCGATTCAACTAAGTTTGCCAAAACGTTGCAGCATACTTTTCCAAGAGAATGAATGAAATGAAATACAAAAAAGTAATTTCATTTTCTTATTTTACTATTTATGCAACTTTCTCATTTTCTTTGAATACTATATATTCTGTAAGGTATTTTATTCTCTTCTCGCGTCAAGGTGAAACTGGTCGTCCTGGACAACCTGGTGAGTCAGGGCCGCAAGGACCTCAAGGGAAAGATGGAATACCTGGTGAAAAAGGAAGTACAGGTGCACCTGGTTTAATTGGTGTTCCTGGATTTCCGGGAGCTCGCGGACAACCTGGAATACCTGGCAATCCTGGTACACCAGGTGCAAAGGGAATGGCTGTAAGTATGCATTTCACGTATACCAAAAATTTTGACTTGGTAATATTTCTTCATTGCGTTGCACGCCATAAAAAAAGTGTTACTCTGTTATAGGGACTTCCTGGTGAGAGGGGATTTAAAGGCGACAGCGGTACCAAGGGTGATACAGGAACTCCAGGACCACGCGGTTTACCTGGTCCTCCTGGGAATGAAGGAAAACGCGGGAAAAGAGGAATGCGTGGTCCTAGTGGTGTGCCCGGGCCGACTGGAGAACGTGGAGCACCAGGTACACCTGGTCTTCCAGGACCAGATGGACCTATGGGGCCCAAAGGTATGTTGTTAGAATTAATGTAACTTGTTGTAATTATCATTGAAACTTTTGGGGATTAATGCGTTTCCGTAATTTGTCAAATTAGAAAATTATCTTTAAGCAAAATAATTAAAATAATCAAAGAGAAAGCTGATATAACAATCCACGTCATTCTATAGTTCTACATAAGTAGTTTCAATTCGCTCTACTTACAAAAAGTATAATGTAAGGCATTTTTCTTTACTTATTCTCACCGATCTGATAGACAGTAACAAAGGAGTCATGTCCACCTCCCACTTATGTCTTAACTTCTTTCACTATTGGTACATATTTTAAAGAAAATGAAAAGAAATATATTTTACTAGAGTTATTTAATTTATGAATATACGGTACGTTTCTGGTAAATCAAGATGGCAGAATTGACGGTATTTGATTAATAGAATTTGAAATGTGTTGAATCGCTATAAATTTATATTTACGACAAAAAATTGGAATCACTTCAAACGTGATTCGAAGCTTAAAACTTTTCGAAGCCTTGAAAATCACGATAGTTTTAACACACCCAATATATTGAGTTTTTACATACACCCAATATAATGACAATACCGTCATCGTGTTTCGATATTTCTTTGACGTGACGTTCTTAAAGCTGTTACAGTTCCCCCTCTAGTATGCTCTGCCATTTAGTATTACGTATTTCAACTGATCAATACTCTAATTCTTATACTTATTTGCACATATTAACCAAGCTCTCACATTCCTTTTGAATAGTATAAGTTATTTTTTTTCATATGTTTTTCACAATATTTACACATACATGTATTATTATTTAACACATTTGCAGTCATAGATGCACTTAAATCCTCAACTACAATTTGAGTATATCCAATAATCTTCCTTCTTTAAGTATTAAGAACTTTGCTTGCTCTTTAGTCAATATTGATACATTAGATTATTTTATTAAGCAAACGATTCGCAATTTTTAAGGATGCAAGAAATGAAAACCATCATTGCAAGACTCTAAATGATAAGTGTCGCGAACTATCACGCGGAATACTGTCTACTCGAACTTGATTCCTCTCGGAGTTACGCAATTGATCGCGACGCTGACCGCTAACGTTAATATTGGACAGCTGGTTTGTAAATATCAATTGTTTCCCGAATGTTGGAAGTAGAGCCAAAACGGTGTTCCCCTTCAAGACTAAGTTCGCGCTCGTGTCTTCTCCGCGTCGTTAAGAAGATGAGATTTTTCGTTTATGCGTTTCGTTCGAAGGTTAATCGTAATCTGAGTTTTCCGGTCGAACTTTTTTGGGAGTTCGCTCGTCGACTCCCTCCATCGTGCAGAGGGTGGGCACTGATTGGTTTTTGCCGAAACCATGCAAATTACTAATCAGCATACCCTTAGAGTAGCGCGCCTTCGCTTGAAGAGGGTAGGAAGAAGGCTTTCGAAGTCCATCGCGTCGTCAAGGGAATGTCCCCAAGGTTTCGGCTGCGGCCCAAGTCCCCTAACACGCTAGTCCCGTTACGTGCACATGTTGCACTGACTCTTGCGAAATATAGGACAGAAGAAAATCGCAATTGCCCGTACGAAAATCACTAAAAGCGTCTAATCCTCAAAAATAACCTTTTGTCATGAACGTGAAATAAATGCGATCTTCGAAAACCCCACGTTTCTGTTCCTTCGCGACGGAACAATAAGTTTAATTCTGACTTTTAGCTAAATGAAAATATTTAGAAATTTTATAAAGTATATCAAGCTTTTTTATCTCTGTATTCTTTTTGTATCCTTTTATTCATAGTTGTCTTTTCTATCACTTTAATCACATATCCAGTATATACATCGTTCCTATTTCGGTACATTGTGTATCCATAAATACACAAAGTACGTAGTATATTTACGGTTTAATAAATAATATAACACTTTTTTTTTAGAAATATATTATTACCGTTGAAGATTTCTGCCGTTCAAATTATGTCGATGAAAACATTATGGTTGAAATGTTTCGCGGTTATTTGAACGCGTTACGGAATAAACATTGTCGATAAACGTCGATGAAATAAATTTCTCGAGTCAACCCACTTTCAGCGAAATTAAATAGCAAACCTCGCAAAGTTTTAAAAATTCTTATTCGAGAACATAAAAACTTGGAACATATTGTTACTTCTTATCCAGCGTACAATATGGCATCTTATTTATGTTGTTTAATTAAAAAGATCTATAAATCACTCATACTTTAGAAAAGTAAAACTATTCTAAAGAAAGTAACAAGTAATCTGCGTAAGGTATATTATATATAGCTTCGTATTATATAACTTTGTATAGCTTCGAAAACATTCGAGTCAGTCCATGTAATTGAATCACCTTGAATACATTTACTATTATTACTAGGTCAGCCCGGAGATCGGGGACCAATTGGTCCAGCCGGACCAAAAGGAAGTATAGGAGATCCTGGTCGTCCAGGACCATCTGGATTACAGGTATTTATTAACATAAATATATCTATTATGGGAAGAAGAAACATATTATTTTATCAAACAATTGCATCTAGATTTACCCTTTCACATATGTGTGACAGATCAGACACGTTAAAACGCTTTGTGTTTTGAACAGATTTGGTAAATTCTGAAACGGTGAAATTGATAGATTATTTAGAGTTTGCACAGCAGTTGAATAGATCGATTCAGTAGGGTAAATGAATTAAAAAGTACAAAAGTTTGTGAAGCCAAATTATTAGAATTATATAATATATATCATATATAATACATAAATGTACTATGGGCTACAACGTATAGATTTTATCTATAGCCCAGCCACACATACGTGTGCCAGTTTAAAAAAATGTTTAGTTTACTTTTTTAGAATATTCTAATTATAAATACGTAAAGTCTATTCTAATTGGTGTCATATAATACCGAAAAAAATGATGGGCTGTGGTGGACGTTTTTCCCATGAGATCCTGATAGCGAAAGGGTATATTTAGAAAATGCAGAAATAGTTCAGATTTCATTACCATGAATTAAATGCAACACAGTTCAATTATAAATGAAGTACTTGATTGTAATTACAAATTTCTTATGGTAATATACAACGTGTCCAATATTATGTATCATAATTGAAATTGATAACTTTTAATCTTATTATCATTTTTCAGGCATCGTTGTAAGCAATAAAGATCGGAATAGATAGAGATTTTGTGCCACTAAGATCAAAACGAGATATCCAATAAGAACCAGTAAAAAAGTGCTATAAAACAAACGCTTACATTTATAAATAAAATCAAGCTGAAAAATGCGAATTCGAATTTTATAAAAGGATCAAATTATATGAATTCAAAGAAGAGACATAATACAATAACGTAAATATGAAAATACTACCGAACAGAATTTATTTGAATTCGTAGACATTAACGAACATAAAATATTTTCTGTATTCAACAGTTTACATGTGACATATAATCACATATGACATATCACGCATATCTGAGAATAATTAAAAAATTCTTTTTTTCTCTTATCTTGCGTTAGTTAACTATAATTGTACGTATATGCATATTTAGAAACGTAACGATTAAGTTAGGTGCAAGCAGGCGTGCAATATAAAAAGGAAGTCGTGCATTTCCTTTCATCGTGTTTTTTAATTAAAAATTGAAAATTATGAGCCGTCTCGAAAGGGTTAAAAAATTGCTTATTCGCATCGAGTCATTTCTAATCTTTCCAAACAGATAAAAACCTACAAAAGTTTAGAATAAACATATATTATAAAACTATGATGATCAAAATCGAGTTAAACTCGTGACGCGTATATCGATAAGCGTTTCAAGGAAAGCTTTTTCTGTATCAACCTTCTACTCCTACTATTAAGATAATTTTAGACGGAAACGTAGATGACGGTTCAAGTACGATTTCTCTGTGGTTTTATCGTATAAGATATTATGAGGGGAAAAAGAATTATGCTACAGTCAGCGGGCAACGTATTTTTATTAGAGAATTTTTCAGTCTTTTCAACTAAGAAAAGAAAATTTTATTTGCCATTTTCTTTCCTAAAATATCGATTATCGATTGAAGCTTTTGAGATGAGAAAATACCGAAACAACCAAGATATCGAATATTCGTGTCTGTACCTTAAAGTAAATTGTATCAATTAGCAACTTTGAAATCTAATGATATTCATCTTATAACAAAAGTTGAAAAAATCCACAAAATTTGACAGAGCTATCAACTTTTTCTAGAAATACTCTGCAAATGAATAAATAAATTGTTTCCAAATGATACAGTTGGGAAATGTTTATATTTCGCTATGTAGATTTCGTCTAAATAATTTCATGAATTTCTATATGAAAAGATATCTCTCTACCTAAATACTTTGCGATATAAAATTGAGAGATAACGTTGAAATGCCCAAAGAACCTCCACTTCAGCAAACAGATAAGACCTACAAATATGGTTAATTTTCGATAAATGACAGAAAGTAAAAAAATATATCTCACCATCAAAACATATTAATAAAAACTGGTAAAATTTATAAATGTTATACAAATTCGTTAATTTCAAGTAGTTGTTTTAAAATCATATATTATTTCCGCGGAAGCAACAGATTAGCGCGTAACGCACAACTGATTTAACAACATTTGTACGACATCACCTAAAGATAAAAGATGACAATGTACGATTGTGACGACAATGTTGATCAACGTTCACTTCACTGTGCGGTTAAAATCACTTTCAAATCAAATCGACTACTTGTATTAAATCTTGATTATATCAATCTATCAAGTACTAAATGTAGTATTTGCACTAGATAATGTGATAGTACCGAAGTGGGCCGACTGATATTATTTAATAACGATTTTCCTACTACTCTCAACGAAGATGTGATAGCATTTTACACTACTCTGAGATGTGCTGTTCTTTAAAATCTTACGAAATATTATCAGAATCTTTTTTAGAAACTCTGACTATTCTTCTTAACGAATTCTGCCCCAACACGACAGTAAAATTTAGATAAAAAATTGTCCGAATTTGCTGAAATACACGTGGAAGCATAAGAGAGAAAAAAAACTGGCTATCAACCAATCATCATAGAATCTCTCGAGGTATTGCTTTGAGATAAAAAACAGACATAAATCAGACAATAAGTAGTAACAGTAAGGAGATATATATCGAAGAAAATAGTTACTATTTTTATTTCAATAATCTGCGTTTCGTTGGAATTTAAAGTGCAATTCATGTTTCTATTCAAAATTATCATAACAATAAGTGTAGAACGTTGAAGTTTGGTAGAAACCTGTCATTGAAAGACCTATCACATTCCATTTAATGTTTTGTGTTTTTAATTTTATATAAAAGAATATTTAACATATAATATTACAGGGTGTACGTGGTTTAATGGGTCGACCTGGTGCACCTGGAAAACCAGGTAATCCGGGAGAACGGGGAATTCAAGGTGCCGATGGAAAACCCGGTGAACAAGGTCCATCCGGATTACAAGGTTTGCCTGGCCCATTAGGTCTTCCAGGAGAAAAAGGATATCCGGTATTAATAATTTATTTATTTGCGTTTTTTCATCTCTTTTATTTGATTGAACTTTCAGGTAAATAATTTCTTATCGAGAATGTTTTTGATAAAAGGGTGAACCAGGTAAAGCGGGTGAACCAGGAAATCCGGGACCAGCTGGTCCTAGAGGTGATACAGGTAAAGAAGGAGCCCCAGGACCGCAGGGCTCGCCCGGTCCATCAGGAGCAAATGGTGAACGCGGACAACCGGGACCTCCAGGTCCTAGAGGTTTCCAGGTACATTTAAAATATTTTTAAATACGGGAAACAATAAGTTTAAAAATAGTTTAATTTTAAATTCTAAATAATGTTGTAGAGTGAAATTATTTAATACAGCAAAAGTGTAATTTTATTACATAATTTGATGTAATTAGGGTTTTCCAGGTGTAACTGGTAATCCCGGGACTCCAGGAAAAGATGGAGAACCAGGTATTCAAGGACCACCTGGTCCAGTAGGAATACCTGGAAACAGAGGTGAACGTGGATTTCCTGGTGAAAGAGGTGCACCCGGAGGACCAGGATTAACAGGACCAAGAGGAGAGCCAGGAACACAAGGATTAGACGGACCGCAAGTAAGTATGTTTGGGTTTACGTGTATGCTGCATATTTTTTTTTTATAACTTACTTATATGGAAATTGATTTCAGATAAGCTTTC
The DNA here is from genome assembly GCA_963969225.1 of Xylocopa violacea. Lineage (NCBI taxonomy): Eukaryota > Metazoa > Arthropoda > Insecta > Hymenoptera > Apidae > Xylocopa > Xylocopa violacea. The sequence goes on along the minus strand of CAXAJV010000005.1, from coordinate 14,442,191 downwards.
TGTTATTAAATAAATATTATATATAACGTAGGGACCACCTGGACAAAAAGGCGACAGAGGAATTCCAGGACCACCTGGACTGTTAGGATTGCCCGGCTTACGAGGAGTATCAGGAGAACCAGGTTCGAAAGGAGAGAGAGGATCGACTGGATTACCTGGCCCCGAAGGACCTCCAGGTTACATGTTAAAGAACGTAATATTTATCATCTTGAAGTGTTATATAACATTAAAATTTTGTTTCTAGGACGAACTGGAGAACGTGGGCCGCAAGGTCAAATTGGACCGCCGGGACCACCAGGTGAACCAGCAGAACGAGGAGATCCTGGATTACCTGGACCCACAGGAGAAGTTGGCGCTCCTGGTAATCCAGGGGAAAGAGGACCTCAGGGATTGCAAGGACTGCAAGGCTTTCCAGGACCTCAAGGACTAATTGGTTTGCCAGGATTAAAGGGTGATCGTGGTTATCCAGGTTTAAAAGGAGATCAAGGAAATCCTGGTTCACCTGGTAATTAATAGTTAATATACAGGAAAGAACAAAAACTTTATCCGTCTGGAATATTTGTTATTCATGATAATATGCGAAATACATATCATCCGTATATCATCATCATAGTTGTCATTGTAAACGTCTAGAAGTTCTTAATTTTTAGTTATGAAAAACATAATATAATAATATGGGTATGAAAGAGGGCATAACGTTGTGATGATTTTACAATGCTACCATTAAAAATCACTAAGATTACTAAAAATAGTAATATAATTGTTGTTGTTTCCGAATTGTAAAATCACGAATCCGTTTTGTGTACTAAATTTATATTAGAAAATATCATAATTCATTGACTGGGATATACCATCACAGATGTTAAATACAGGTACCCCTGGTGAACCTGGACCACAAGGTTTAATTGGATTGACGGGAGCTAAAGGAATGAGAGGTGAACCAGGTGCTAGAGGAGAACCTGGTATTATGGGGTCGCCGGGAATACCTGGAACAGTTGGAGTGACAGTACGTTTCTTCTTGAAATTAATGAATGCAATCTGAATTGTTATAAATACTAGAACATATTTCTTTTGTGAAATAAAACATTCAATATTAATTCAGTATTCTATGTTTACAATTTACAATCTTTGTAGGGACCACCAGGTGCGACAGGAGCACCAGGTCCACCTGGATTACCAGGTAGTAAAGGTGACACTGGAGAAACAGGACGACCTGGTAATTCTGGGCCAACAGGAAATCCTGGTTTACCTGGTGTAGATGGAAACAAAGGTGATAGTGGCTCTCAAGGGCCACCAGGTATTGCTGGGCCTCAGGGTCCTCAAGGTTCTCCTGGCGAAAGAGGTCTGCCTGGTTTACCAGGGCCTTCGGGACCAGTAGGTGCTAGAGGAATACGAGGTGCCCCCGTGAGTCTCATCAATATCATTTAGATTGTAAAACTTAAATTTAATTAGTTAATTTTATATCATATTATGAAATAAAATCTAGCTGTATAGATATATAAAGTGTACACCGAATCTTAACAGTTTTTGCGGCGTGTAATAATAACACAAGTTCAGGTCAATGACTGATTGGGCAAGAGCAGGCCGTTGACCTCAACTTATGTTAGTATTACACACCGCGCTAGAATCGTTCAGACTCAGAATACCATCTGATCAATCCATATGATATGATAGGGTGAATCTGGTGTACCTGGAAAACCAGGACCAGAAGGTCCACCTGGACCTCCCGGACAAATTGGACCAATTGGCCAACCTGGACCTCCAGGAGAAGTTGGAGCAGAGGGACCTACTGGTAAACCTGGACCACCTGGAATAGCTGGACGTCCTGGGGATAAAGGTCCACCTGGAATAGTTGGACAAACAGGGTTGCCAGGACCTCCAGGTTCACCTGTAAGATACTACTATTTTGTACACTTTTTGTACATCATGTACCTTATAATATTAAAAATTAATATACAGAATGGTCAGTCATCCCTCGAAGAAATTATAATTGGTGATTTTAAAAATTATAATAAAACAAAAATAAAGCAATAATAACATTATGTTTGGGGCTTTGTTTTCTCGGAAAATAACTTTGCAACGCACCATCATTCATGCGTGGATTTTGTCACGCATTACATTGTCTTATGGATTTACTAATAGTGTACGCAATTTTGATTTAATGCAAGATTTTTTTAATCTTTCATTGTGACTCGACAAAGAAAGTTCGCTCTAATTTAATCTAACGCAGTTTTCTTGTTTTTGATCTTTGTCTTGTTTTAACTTCTAGAATCGCACTTTCAAATTTCTTCTGTAGGAAATGAAATACTCTACTTAATATAAATTTGATAGAATTTTTAATATTCCAATAAGAAAATAATTATACAAATATGAATACTTCTACCAATAGGGGCCAACTGGCAATGCAGGTCCACCAGGACCAGCTGGAGAAAGAGGACCAAAAGGAGAAACAGGACCACAAGGAGTAGAAGGACAGCAAGTTAGTTTTATTATTCGTGTTATATGTGATGATAATTCTGATAACAATAAAAATTATTTTTGTTTATTTTTATGACTTTTCCATAAATAAAAGAAACTAATTCTGTTGTAGGGACCTAGAGGAAAGCCTGGACCTATGGGCTTAGAAGGCTTAAAAGGTGAACGTGGAGAAGAGGGTCAGAAAGGCACAAAGGGTCATCGAGGATTTACTGGTTTACAAGGTTTACCTGGAGCCACTGGTCCACCAGGAGAAAAGGGAATACCTGGACTTCCTGGGACACCTGGGAAAGATGGGGAACCAGGACCCAGAGGCAGTCCTGGACGTGATGGTAATCCTGGCCCAATTGGATTAACTGGAAATCCGGGACCAAAAGGTCCTCCTGGTGATGAAGGTCGTCATGGATCACCAGGACCACCTGGTCCTCCAGGTCCCCCAGGTCCACCAGGTGAACTTGGACTAGGATATGACGTTGCCTCTTTGGCTGCTCTTCTAGGTGGTTATATATTATAACTTTTCTTGTCATGCATGTAAACTGTTCTACAAATGATAGTGAGAAAAAAAAAGTAGAATAGTCAATAATATAAAACTGTGATAACTAGGGCAAGGTCAAACTAAAGGGCCAGATCCGTTATTTAATGATGAACCAGCTAGAATGTTCAGTCAGGATATGACAGAAGAAGAAAGACAAGAACTTGTTTTGAAAGCATATAAGCAACTGAAATCATCGTTTCAAAAACTTATAAAACCAAATGGTGAAAAAAATTCACCAGCCAAAACTTGCAAGGACCTTTTCACTGCTTATCCAGATAAGGTTTCTGGTTAGTTTACAAATAAATAAAATAATCTTTAACATTAAAATTAAAATGTTTGATGGTAAATTGTATTAATTTCAAAATATTAATTTATGTAAAAATATTTTTCTACCTTAGGAGAATATTGGGTTGATCCTAATGAAGCTGATCCGAGAGATGCAATTCTAGTATACTGTGATGCTAAAAAATATGCAACATGTTTGTTACCAAATCCTGTACGTTCTGCAGAAATTTCATTTATCACTGATCAACCAGAAATGTTGTTAAGTGAAATGGAGGATGGAATGAAGGTAATATGTTTTATTACACTTACCTTTGTTTTATTACACTTATAATAATAATTAATTTAACATTATATATGTATATATATATATTTTTTTTTTTTTTACTATGTACAATATATAGATTACATATAAAGCAGACAGTAATCAAATTGGTTTCCTGCAACTACTATCAAAACACGCATATCAAAATATAACATATCACTGCAAAAATAGTGTTGCATACTTTGATTCTGAACGGAAGACATATAGAAAAGGTATAAAACTATTAACATGGAATGATGTTGAGTTAACACCACGTGGAAATCAACGTCTAAGATATGAAATGATAACAGATGAATGTAGGGTAAGTTTTAAATAATTTAGAATACAATATCATGAACCTGAAAAACGTTTAACATTAAAATATTATAGTATATAATGTATGTATTTACATTATTGTTTTTTACAGTTACATAATGAAGAATGGGGTAAGACAATTGTTTCATACGAAACTGATAAACCTATAAGATTACCTATAATAGATGTGGCTGTACGAGACATTGGAAAATCTAATCAAAGCTTTTACATTGAAATTGGTCCTGTTTGTTACGAATAATAAAATGAAATTCTTTAAATATATTTAAACAATACTACATAATTCAAATGTCTTGTTTATTTTTTCTTCAATATTTTCATTCATACGCGAAGATTACATAATAATGATATACACGATATGTATTATATATGTATATATATATACCAGTAACTTGTACAAATTTGAATCTTTATTGATTTATATGTTTTATATTAATCATTTTAATTATGCAAATTTCTTATTTTTTCCTAAATTGCATTGGCCAAAAGTTATCATATGTATTAATACAAATATAATTTTTCCTTTACACTGAATGTACTATTAATAACACACGTTTTTCTTGCTCCACAATAGCAAAATCATTTAAGTAAGAAATTAATAGATACATTATAGTATCTAGTAAATCTTTTCTAAGAGATTTAATTAGATACATTTTAATTACTGTGCATAGATACCCAAAATATTTCATGAATATTATGTTAATTACATCAATCTCACCTTCATGTTGTTCAACTGTTTTCACTCTATAATATGGACATGGTCTCTTAACATGGAATATAATTATATGCATTAGCTTCGATTCTAAATGTGAAAAGTATTACATTCCCATCAAATAAAATAAAATAGTACATGCATTTCTTTCAAAGTAAAACAATTTAAAACACTTTTGGAGCATATGATAAATGTACTTTTAATATATGTGGCAGAAAAATTTCTGTAATATAAATTTAATACTTGCCCTTAAGGTAGTAGTAGAAGGTGTATATATATATACGATCTGTTTATTTTATTGTTAAGGTAATATTAACTGATAACTATTCAAATCACTTTAATTATATTTTTCATAATTGGTAGCATGCTTAAAGATCATAAACAATGTTTACTGAATGTTTGTAAAAAATAATAACTGTAACTTTTAATAAGTGATATTATTGTAATATACGATAAGGATGCCTAAACTTTTTTAACTATTTTCATATTCTATTTCATGACTTTATATTATTTCATAAGAACTATACAATTAATAGTTTCAATTATTTAAAATACATATTTGCCATTGATAAAATTAAATATAAGGTAATTATACATTACATCTATTATTATGTTTATAAAGGATAATCGATTTAGTTTTTATTTTTCTAGAATTATAAATTATTTTATTCATAAAAGTAATTTATTTCACTTCTACGCTAACAACGTACATATCTATTATATAAATTATACGCAATATGTATTTTTATTATAAACTTTTTTCTAGCATTTTTAGGAATTTCTACATTATTTAAGTTATGTTACACACAAAAGTTTAATTCATTAGAAAAGTATTTTCTAATTGTGGAGAAAGCCTACAAAATAATTAAAGCAGAAAGGGGAATATGTTTTCTCTGTAACCTACATAGAAACAATTTTTTTTTTATAATAATCTTTCTTCTCGATGAATTGTTATATTTGCATCGCAATATATAAGTGAATATACTTAGTTCTCAATAATACGATAATAAAAAATATAAATATGTCAGAAATGTAATAATATACAATATCACATAAACAAATTTATGGATCTATTTATTTATTTATCTATCTTTCCTAAAAGTAAGTAGTATAATTAATGATTCTGTGTTAATTATTAAATGCCATGTGAATGATAATAACAATATTAAGCAAATAGACATTACCAAGATGATATCCATTAATATCAATGTTTTATTTTTTACTTACCTTTCATTTTGAAACAATGTATTTATTACTTGATGTCAAATTACATATAAAACTCGTTAATTACGTACAAGCAGACACAAGGATACGAAATTTAAATTTGGTTCATCCTTGGTTCATCCTTGTCCATTGTATGTATTCCATTCATACATATAGTTATAGATACACACACATTCCACAGGTGATTATGGTAGGGGAAAGAAGCGCGAATTGGCGACTAAAAAAAGTCAGCGGCGTTCAGTGACTGAGTTTCAGTCACGTTTGCCATGGCGTATGCGTAACAGTTATGTGTTTTATGTGCAAAGTGTTGTATTTTATTATGTGATTCGACGACATAAATAAAATAAATATTACTGTTACACTTTATATAAAATTTATTACGTGTATATGTAAATAAATTGAGAAACGTGTTTAATTTTCTACTACAACACGAAAGATTGTATTTAAAACAGTGTAAGTAGTTTTGTGAATATTGATCGGCAAATTGATAGGACTATACAATGTTTTTTACAATCTTTGGAATAATACACACGTGGTAGAGGTTAATCTGATCTGATGATGCATCGTGCAATACGTTAATGCAATACATATATGTATAAACGTGAACATAATTCTGGCCTTACTCGTTTCATTGACACAAACACGTGACGTATTCGTCCAATAGGAGATAGTTCTATCTGTGAGCGTATGTAGTATTGTCAGTTTCTGACTGGAGTCTGTCGTGTTATGTGCTTGTATTAGTGAAACCAGGAAGGCCAGAATCACTGTTCGCGTTCATACCATTCGTTTTCTTTGATTTGTCGTTAAATATTAACAGTAATGTAAATATATAAGGTTTACCATTCATTTTATACAATACAATATATTAATTTTGTCGGTTATATTTAAATAATTAGATATTGAAAGTGAAAGAAACATTAGTTAAAATTAGTTAATTATAAAATGTTTTATGTTTTGAAGATAATTCATCGATGTTTGTGCCACTGATATACGTTTGAAATAATGTTACATAGTAATAGATACTTTACAATCTTACAATCTAACAATCTTATTTGATTGCAAAAATAAAATTTTTACGTAAGATAATTTACATATAGTTTTAGAAGATTTTCTTCTCTGTTCTAACAATCTAATTTTCAATTTTAACAATTATTTTTTACGCATAGTGAAATTAAAAAATACAAGAACAAAGAAAATGCAACATAGTATGAATATAGTAAAAATATTTCAATTTTTTTTTTACTTGCAAATGATTACATAGCATCTAGAGTTAATGAAATAAGCTTTTAATTATTTTGTTGAGATGTTTCAATATGTATATTTAAAGTAATTGTAGTACATGAAAAATATAAATTGATGAAATTATCAGCAATGTAAAAATGATAAAGCACTGTATAAATATGTATCATAGATTACTTCCATAATAATTTTGAAAATCACGTTCTACAATACACAGTAGTGTATCTAAACATTTTGCAAAAATTGTTTTAATTTTAATATCGGTGATTTAAATATAAAATTTACATGTAACAGTAGTTTGGTATGTATCTTTTTCAGCGTTTTGTGGAAACAATTTTGAAGACAAAAAGTAAAAAGAAAAAGATTATTCTGATCATTGCTAATGTGTATCAGTTGCGAAAGCATGACGTAATACAAATGAACTTATACATACGTGACGAAGTTGATATCACGCAAATATCTTCCCGACTTATGTTAGTCGTATGTTTCTTACCAATGATTGATAACGGTAATCCACGGCGGTCAATTTAAAAAATACTAAAAAAAATCTAAACTAAAATCTAAAAAGCACAAAACAGCGATATTACGTTTATATACTATTGACCAATTGTACACAGTGATAGACAACATGGCGCTTTTTCGCAAGTTAAATGGTAAGTACATTGCAATTAAAAAATTTGTCTTTTATTATTGTTATATGAAGTATTTGATAAATGTCAAACAATGTTATTAGTAATATTTTGTACTACTTTGTTTTCTAATTTGTTAGCTTTTATTTATTCTTCTATATGATTATTACGATATATTTTAACCTTTTATAAACACGTACTCATCGTATGTGAATTGTTAAACTAGGTCAGTAATTATAATGTATATAGATATAAATTTGAACACAACTAAATTATGCAATAGACATGTGTATATTTTTATGTATCTATATACTATGTTATTTTAGCGAATGCAAAGTATATACATATATCTGTTGTCTTGTATTTGAAAACTGATATTATTTCGTATTTTATAAAATGGAATTCCAAGGATTTGTATTTTCTGGTAATCCATCCACAAGTGTCATGCTTGCATATGTAATATTTTTCTTCTCTGCACATTGTATGCGAAATGATGTATTTTGGTAGCGTCTTTTGCAAATATGTATGAATACATGTGCTATGTACAAACATCACAGGAATAGCCCGAAATCACGTACGCATGTATCTTGCAAGGAAACATATCGAATTTGAGTATGTCGATTTTAATGAAACTTACATGAGAGATAATTTTCAAAAAAATTTTATATATTAATTTTAATGATCCTTGGAAATTAGAGGGTATAGAAAAAGGTTTGTATGTTACTGAATGATGAAATCAATCACAGACAAATTTTAACAAAAAATTATTTATTTAAATAACATTAGAAATCTTTATTTTTAAAATAATCTTTTTCTAATTATTCTTTCATTGTAGTGAAATCTTTCATGATGAGTCATTTATATTTACTACAATGCTTCTTGTGCAACTACAGATATAACATTACATAGTGTTAACATTTTAGATAAAGGTAGATAATGTTTTACCTATCAATTTAGCATCTATGATATTACTTGCTTACTAAATACGACATTTTCGTCTCTGTAATTGTAATTGAAATTGGTTTCGCAAACATTTTTACTTATGTGACTTATGTTAGCTTCGAAGAATTCACCAACTGAAGCTCTTAAGAATTGGCACCCGTTAGTGTTAAGACATTCGGGACCCTGCTTTGCACTGTGTTCGAGTTCTAATACTAACTGTTTGCACTCGGCTTTTTCCCAAACATGCATTTCTCTGCAAAGCTGCGGTGGAATAAGTTTATCCTCCGCAATCGCTAATCAATACTGATGTCTCCTCAGAGGGGACATCTGAGTGCAAAGGGCTAAATGTACGGTAGTTGTCACGTTGCAATTAATGTCTCGTGTTCGCTCTCTGTAAGGCCCAGATCGAATGCGGTTGCTCGCAACGCTGTCCGCCGAACTAATTTTGGATAGCTTGTTCATTAGTTGACGCTTCCCGATCGTATGAAAGTGTTCAAACTCGTACACTAACTACCGAATAGTCGTTCCTTCGTTGATTCTTAAAAGTCGTATGTTTCTTTAATAACAGATCGGTTTGTTCGATTTCGTTGTTACTCGTTCGTTTATTAGTCTATGACTGACTTTTTAAGCTATCATTTTTCAGGAGCTTGACCGTTGCTCCTTCCACCGTGTATCCCTTCGGATATCGTCCACACTCTCTTCTGGGATCTTGGGGTGGACCTTCCAAGTTCAAGATTTCGGTTATATGCACGGTTCGAAGTCCCATTGTGTGTACATATTGGACCCACCCTTAGGAAATACCGCATTTATAACACGTTATAACTACTGAGGACGTCGAAATTAAATTTTTATGAAGCATTCTGTTAAAAGTCGCCGATAGTTAACGAAATTGCTTGAAACGCCTTTTGAAATCTGTTTTTGAAATCTCAAATCTCAAATCTTTTAGTCGCAAACACGTTAATAAACGTGGCCTTCGAAAACTCCATGTTTTATTGTTCCGTCGGTCGGAACAGTAATGTACGATTTGGTCATTATTTTAATTGATAAATAGTATTTTCACTGTCTGAAGTATTTGGAATTTTTTCACGACCGCAACTACACAATGTTTTCGTATTTTTTTACACCGTTTCGTTACAAAAGTTTCTTCGTACAGTCTTGACTATGGTTCAAGCTCTTATCTACTCGTATTTCTGTTAATTCGATTGTCCCAACCACCAAAATATGTTTATTTTGGCACCCAATCGATTTTACGACCTCGTTACATTGTGATCCGGAATGTAAACGAGTACTTTTAACATTCGAATATCAATTAAAAAGTACGCAAACTCTTTTTTGAAAAAGACATTTAAAAAGAAAATTATTATTTTCAATGCTAACCATTTAAGGGCGACTAATCATTTATCTTCAACTGTTACTCACGATGTCATTAAAGAAACTTTCAAGAACATCAACATCAAAATACTTTCAAAAATATCTCTTTTAAGCGTTGATTTGTAAGAATTAATCATCATATATATTTTAAGTTTCAAATGACAAGTATTTGTTAACCTAGAAACTGAGAATAACCTATTACGCAAGCAAGAATAAAATATAAAATTTTGACGATGTTCGATAAACTCAATTGTTCTCGATAGTCAAGGAGACCAGGTACCTTGAAGGTTCGAAAAACGAGATCATCAATAATACTAACACAAAAGCGTTTGCAACTCCACATAAGATTTATTTAGTAAGTGTAACTTTATACTCGCAATCAAAGTCCTAGGACTAATAATAATTAATATGTATGCAAAGTTCTAAGTTCTAAGTTCTAAGTTCGTATTGTGTCGTATCGTGTTCGTCAGTTATAGTCCGAGAAAGTAGGATTACGATACGTCAATTGCTATTGAGCAGGAAAGTCGAAACATTTAAATTGCCAATTAAGTTAAGTCGCTATTCCTGGTAATAAACTAACTAATATGCTGTGACTAAAATATTTTGCATCCCCGAAAATAGCATCTACTTTTCGTCCGTATTATAAGCTTCGGATAGTCCGTTATCCCAGCAGCATTTAATTTCATAAGTGCGACAAAAAAAGAATATTTATAGATTAGGAATATACAATAAAAAAAAAAGAAAGTGGCTCTTAATCAATTAAATTCCAATGTAAAGAATTTAATAACTGGCATATTGTTAAGTTAATAAGCGATCCGTAATAAATAATAAGCAATCCGCTCGTTTCGATTAAACGGCTTATTTACACACTTAAAAGATATTTCTCGTGTCAAATCCATTTTATCTAACAATAAGTACTTCATACATGCATGTATTAAGTAATAATTTCGAAATATATGTCGTACAGTTTGAAAACATAACTTTTAAGTTTTACAATTTCGTCAAAGTGGGTCACATACACAACAATAAGTAAAGTATTGTTACATACTTTGTAAGTATTAAGTATAAGTAAAAAGCAAACACCAGATTTCTTGTGCATAATCTTTGACTAATGTTAAACATGTTGAAATGCCTAGAAATGTTTGGAAAATCTTAAGAAAGTCTTAATCTACGATCTAACGCTAACTCAACTAGTGTTCATTTCGAACAACTGTATAGATCTAACCGCTCGTTGTTTTTAGAAACTGGAAAAATATTTAAGCCTTTACATAAAACTTGAACGAAGTTTCTTTGAAATTAAACCTTGAAGATAAGTAGATCAGCTATAAAGTAGCGTCGTTAAGTGGCAAACGAAACGATATCGCGTCAACTGCATTTGTATTCGCAGTTCCGTCGATTTATGGATATATAGGTAAAATACTATGGTATAGTACAGTATACATTTTCGTTAAATTTATTGTTAAACTTAACTATAAGTTTCCGACAATTAGGGCAAGGACCATTGTAACCATTAAGAAATAAGCTTCCGTTTGACCTTTATGTATAGATTAATAAGCTCTGTCCCCTTCCACTTGGAAGGTTGTCTTAAATACTAAAGCTTAGTTAGTATTCTTTTAAGAAATTGGAAATTAAAAATTAAGGTTGATACAACGCAAAGTAGAGATATCCGCGAAAGGAATGCAAATGCGTTTTGTTATTTTGAACAGATGTAATACAATCGTAACAATATACACATTATGAGGATATATGGGATTAAAAGAAATTTAGGGATACTGTGTTCAAATGGAAAACATTCCGATGGGAGGTGACAAGCACATTTTATTTTTGTGATACATTGTATATATTACCGACAAACAATAGGTAGCTGAAATGGCTTTTACACGAATTTGAGGTCATTACGATATCTATGATCGATCGCTATCTTTTCTATAATATTGTAGGATATTTATTAATAAAAGACAAATACAAGAAATTCAAAACCAGAAAAAATTCTTTAGGGTTGATATTTTAACACATTCACTCGAAAAACTCATTCATCCGCACATTCATTCTCGCTCGCATTCTAAAATATTCCATACACAACAGTTGAAACTCATGCAATTTACGAAGATAATTTCATTATCTTACAATATTGACCGGTCATTGCAACAATTAGGTAAAGTATCGGCAAAAATACTGCCTTTTCTTGAAATGTAACGTACGTCAATGGAAACTACTACTCATATATATTCTGAGCCACAATATCGATCGGAAGTTAAAATAAAGATATTTCATTGGCTGGAAGAAGCTAATCGACAGAAATGTGAATAGATAAGGGCTTGAACCATAATAAGGACCGTACAATGAAACCTTTCATTTAGTGTCGATATAAAAGGTACGAAAACATTGTATAGTTGCGATAAAAAAAATCCTTTCAAAAAAGTACTTCAGGTGGTGCAATGTTCAATTTACTTACTGGAATCCTTAAGATTCAAGTATTTATTTGATTAATATACACCCTTTGACGTTGTTGCGTTGCAGATCATTTAAGCTTATTTGAATCTGCACAGCCTTTGGTACGAAATCTGTAGAAAAATTGAGTTACTGATGTTTATTATTATCTTAATTTTGTTCTCTAATAGTCGCGTGTCGTCCTTGTAATAGTATAATTGAAGAACTTTGCTATTACATCTTTCCTTTTAAACCTGTAGAATAGAGTCCCGAAATTTTCAAAGTATCTACGCGATGCTTTGGATATTTAAAAAAATTTCAACCGTTCGTACTCGTTCAAACCTAATTAAATGTTAAATCATTGGTAAGGTTTTGACCGAATAAGGTCAATGATTCTAGTTTACAGTTATTCGGTGACTTGAGGGACCTTCGCAAAACTTTATAATTATACGATAGGGTAACGCGTGTCTGCATACTCCGGTATTCTGTGTAATTCGTGATTGTCACCCAGATGTTCGCTATGTATGTAATTTGTTTACAGAGCGATGCTAGCTTCTTTGAATACCCTATATGACTTACATAATTGAAAGAACAGGTATTGTAACTAAACCGGAAGAAGTGCCTCCAATAACAGACATTTTTCCTTCAAAGCTTTCAAGTTCATAATAGGCGTTCGCATCACACTAAGCAATTACTGTTAAGTGTGTTATGACATTTACATGTTGTTGTATATAATTGCAATTTACATTAAATTGTAATTATGAATTCTGCGTTGTGCATAATTATGCTATGTTACTAACTTATGTAAAACATTATATTTTATGTTTCATTACTAGGTACAACATTTTAATTACGAATAAGTCGTTTAAAATTTTACACCTTTATCAAATAAAGTATTGTACATGTATTCTGTGTATATTGCAGAAAGAATACCACGGAGAGCAGTTTTAGGTGCGATGATGTTTTTGGCTTGCATGTTTTCATACATGATTCGCACCAATTTATCCATTACCATTGTTGCTATGGTAAATGCAACTAGTAAAGACGGAAAAGTTGGTCCAGCATGTTCCGTTGCAACCACCGCTAATACTACATATAAACCTGTTCTGCTTAAAGATGTAAGTTTCTTGTTTTGAATTAGTTTCAGTTATGAATACACAGTACATAGATATAGAATAATGTCTATCGTATTAAAAGTCGAAATATTTTACATAATGAAATTTCACTATTCTTGTCTTTCCAAGAATCTACTCGTGCATAGTCGTCGTTATATATGCACCCCCCCATCTCTCTCTCTCTCTCTCTCTCTCCAATAAACTGAATGATGGTAATATCTTATTCATTTGTATTCCATCAATTGTATATTAGAAGCCTAATTACCTGATTAAGAGGAAACAAAATGACATTTCAATATGAAATTAATTGTAAAGTTATGTTCTGAAAGTAATTCTTTTTGTGAAATAGGAAAAATATTTAGAACACATTTTACAATTAAAAAAGTCAAAGGTCGAAAATAATAGTATTCATTTAAAATTCCAAAAAAAGAATCATTGCAAAAAAATGTAATTTTTATTTAAACGGAAGATAATCTTTTCTTGTTAAATCTTAAAGGGATTTTAAAAAAATGGAATGATGGAAAAGTATTTATCCTCAATTGGTTCAATTATGAATAACAATTACGAATGACTACATTTTTCTTGCTCATCGGTAACCATTATCACTGCAATAATTATACATATGTATGAATAATTGGTGGGCAAAATCTGTGTTGTAAGATCCACACTGTTGACGATATAAATGCATTTATTTAAAGAATATAATGTATATTGTACTTTGTAAATACAGTTTGTGCCCTCTTTGGGTATAATAAAAGAATATTGCAAATACTTATGCAAGAATTAAGTATATTGTTAATGTTACAGTATGGCGAACGATTTGAATGGAATCAACATATCCAAGGTCTTTTGCTTGCTAGCTATTTTTATGGTGTTCTTCCAGCGAGCATACCCGGTGGTCTTTTAGCTGAGAAATATGGAGGTTCCAGAGTAGTAGCGTAAGTATAATTATAATTTATAATTACATAAATATAAACATTTAATTATTTTCTATCTGAAATTGTATTATTCTGAATTCCTATATAGATTTGCAACGCTAATACCTGCAGTATTAAATCTTTTGATGCCATGGGCTTCTGGTGTTCATTATGGTTTAGTATTTGTTCTTCGGTTTCTGATGGGCTTCTTTGGAGTAAGTTATTCATTAAATTATTTATTCTTTTTAAGTCATACATTTTTATTTTAAATAAACTTCCCATTAAATGCAGTAGTTTGATAAAATTTTGATTACATATATATTATTAATTGCGTATATGTATCTATACTTCAATCATAATTTTCTAGAACGTACATGTATCACAATATATGTGTACTAAAATAAGGGGCCCAAATTCTCACCCCCTCCCTCATTCATAGTTTCTTGTTCTATTTTCGATAGTTATATAATCTACATTATAGTCCGACGATTGTTATATAGTCACTTTTTGAAACTTTAATCACGGAAAACCTTATTATTACATAATTACATAACATTTCTCAAAAAAGGTGTTCTCAATTTCACACATCCGTTATGTAAGTGATAAAAATAACTTTTACTAGCCAAGGAAGTCCGGCAATTCGAGAATTGAAAGTAATCTGACATTTTGCACAAATACAGTTTATACGATACTGATAATGGAATAATTTTTGTTTTTTGCTGAAAAACGGTTCTAGGAGTGAAAACCTTAAATCGCCCTACTTGCAAAGAAATCTTGAATATGAAAACAATGGCAATAAGCTATCTGAACAAGAAAACATAATAAAATTGCTTACCTTAAGTACTGAAGTCTTATTTTGAATACAAGTAACCACTACAGTGCTCTACGTATGAAAGAACAGACTATCGTAAGTTATATTGAAATTAACGAATGCTTTTGTTTAGTCTGCTTTGTTCATTAGAATTACGTACAGCACAAATTTGCACAATTTCTATTAGACTGCAGCATTTAGCACTATAGGTAGAGTAGAAAACAATAGGCGCGGTGTCGAAATTCGAGCCCCTTACGTTACCAATAAAAAATTAAAACAATGTAATAGTATAAATATAATCTAAACAGTATTATTTATTTAATTCAATATAGGGAGCGGTTTATCCTGCTTTACATGCAATGATCGCTAGATGGGTTCCTCCTAGTGAAAAAGGCATGTTTGTGTGGACAATGCAAGGTATTTAAATATATAAATTAATAAATCTAACTTGTAAAATAACAAAATACTTTAAAACCTCAATTGATCTACTTACTTGTAGATCTAGTTATTGCTCTTTTACAATGAATGTTATTGGAATGAAAGAAAAAAGGATAAATTTAATTGCTGTATTGAAGAACTCCTAAAGTAGATTTTCTAATTACTTGGTATAAACTTTATCGACAGAATGGTTCTAGATTGCATACAGGATTTGCTACATATATTCAGTGATATAAAATTCAACTCAGGTCATGTTAACAAACTGATTCAGAATACGGACTTAATGCTGATGCAAATGAGTATGAATCTGGCTCCAGATCCTGGAATAATCTGGAACCAGACTGATGTCAAATTGTAGTCAGTTTGTTTACTTGGTTAATACTTTATAAAATGATTAACAATCCAATTTCTATTATCTTGTTCTTTTAGGTGGACCGTTTGGAACTGTAGTAACATTCTCTTTGTGTGGTCAAATAATCAGTGCTTTTGGCTGGAAAGCAGCATATTATGTTACAAGTGGACTTATATTGATTTTTTATGTTTTGTGGCTCTTCCTTGTATATGATACACCCGATATACATCCAGGAATTACTGAGAATGAAAAAGCTTATATCAAAGAACAAATAGGTACAAGTGTTTCTAAACAAAAGGTAAATACAAAATTCTAATTTTTAAATCAAATTGTATGGTAAAATATTTTTTTCTGTATAATACTAAAGTAATACTATACCATTATAATACAAATAAAATTACAGGTGAACTTACCAGTGAAAGCTGTTGCAACCTCAGTACCATTCATAGTTTTATTATGGGCTCATCTTGCAAATATGTGGGGTATTTATTTCATAGCTACTAATGGACCGAAATATACTTTAGAAGTTCTTGGTTTTAATATGAAATCGGTAGTGTATAACTTATATATTGTAGAAGTTCTACGTTTATGTATATGCTAAGTCAATGATTATTAAATTATATCTAGGGAGGAGTAATTACAGGATTACCTTACATAGCAAGACTTGGTGCTGGAGTATTGTTTGCGGCAGCTGGTGATTATGTGCGCAGAAAAAATCTTCTTACCTTAAGTTGGATTAGAAAAATATTTATGCTTTTCTGTAAGTAAATTATAAAGAAAATTCATTTAAACAACTTCTTTTAATGACAACAAATGAAATATATATTGTTTCAATAGCACATATGGGTCCAGCATTAGCTTTGATCGTAATGACATATGCTGGTTGCGATGCTGTAACTGCTATTGTTATGTTAGTACTAGCATTAACTTTTAATGGAGCTGCATGTCAAACCAGTTTACAAAACCACCAAGATCTTGCTCCCAACTTTGCTGGTTCATTATATGGAATCATGAACACTTTTGGCAGTTTTCCGGGATTTATCATTCCTCCAATTATTGGTGCTTTAACAAATGAGAGGGTATGAACGAAACAAAATATCAAATCGTATATGTGTACTCAGAAAAGAAAACGCAGTTAACAGCATTCACTTTACTTGTAATACGTTCTTCCCTTTTCGTAGAACGGAGTCGAGGAATGGCGTGTTATGTTTTGGATTTCAACAGCGGTATTTACATCTGCAACAGTACTCTTTTGGTTCTTCGGTTCAGCAGAAACTCAATCCTGGAATGATTTAAGCCAGCATAAAGTATCAACGCTTCCTGAGGAAGAAACAGAAATGGCTATTGTACCTATTAAAAAGTCACAGACACAAGAAGAAGATGAAGAATCCAAAGCAGTTTTATAATTGAAAATTTGTTTTCGTGGGATCAATACTCAATTACTTTGATTCAGGTGCATATACATTGAAATGTTTTATAGTGCTACTTATGTAATTGTTTATATCACATTTTTTACTAGTTATATTACATTTCTGTAGAATTTTACGTTCAGTTAATTAAGTACTTAATTAACTGTTCTAGAGTTAGCTTATAACTCTATAACTATATATAGGTATTTTATCTGATGTCATACCACACTTACGTGATTGACAACAAATTTCTTGCCTATTGTATTTTCTATGGTAAAAATGAAGTGAAAGAAGCAGAAAATCATTTTGTACGACTTGTCTATGTTTTCCTAAGTTCTGCCTGCCATAAACGTGAGCTATAAAACGTGAAAAATCTTCTTATGATCTCCTTTGAGATGAATATATCGTGCAAGTTACTTAAATATATATGTAGATAAAAAAAAAAATTTTTATATCCTCAGGTTTTTTCAATGTTTCCAATTCCATATCATAGTCGATTCATTAATAGTTTCATTTTAAATTTACTACTATAATTTTGACAATACGTAAAGCGTTTCAATTGCGTTATTACGAGAATGCAATCCTCTTAGTATTATTACGAACCGGTTTGTCACACACTTCATCACACAATATTAACTTAAATTCATAAAGAAAAAATAGAATTATAAAGGAAATGATGAATCGTTCATTATTGTAAAAATTTGTAATACTAATGTACAGATATATGTACATATGGCTGATATATGCTTCGCTAGCTTCACTATGATTAATTTAAAAATGTATAAAATACAGTTATAAATAATTTGTACAATTACTTCTATGTAAAATGTACAACAATATATATTACGAAATCTGTCTGTGTACGTGTATTTAGCAAGTGTATGATATATTACATTTATAATATGATGTATATATAGTTTGGCTTGTGAATATTTAAAAGTAGTGTATATGCATTTAATTTTATCAAATAAACGTATAAAAAATGTATGTTAATGTTTATAAATATTTTAATTTAAATACTAATATTTAATTGTAATTTAATCGTAATTTAAAATATACTTCAAGTACATGTAGTTTACAATATTAATTACTGAAATTCTTTAGTACAAAAATAATGAGAGAGATAAATAGGAACAACGTTAAAACCATCGCCATGTGACTTGATAGAAATATGAGAATAAATACTGTCATTACTTGTCTTAGGTAAACGCAACTTTGAAAAAACATTACAGGTTTGCCGTATACAAATTTTTTGTCCAAATATTTTGTTATCCATGTTATTCATATTCAAACATGCATCGCATGTTTGTTTAGTACACATTTCTTCGCTCTTTGTGAATGAATAATCCTTTAAAGTTTGCAGCGAAGAAGTAATGCAATTTTCGCGAGAACAAAATGTATCTTTTAATACTTTTAACGCATTTTCTGCACGTGAAGTTAATGTACTACGATGACTGAAGAGATCTTGACAAGTCGATTGATCTAGCAAGGGTATGGTTGTTTGACTCGAGCTATTCACAGATTCTGTAAAGTAAAATGTAGTAGATATGTGTAAGTGTACTATTTCATAATAATAATAATATCTACAATTATTTAGAAAACGGATATCATCTTTGATTTCGATAAGTTTTGGGTCTGTTGTTGTAGATATCAACATTTTAAAGAACTTTTCCTTCTACGTATGACCGCCGCTCGACATTAATTTTCGAGATGCATACTTATAAAAGAAAACTGCTTTCATTACAGTATATGTTTTAATTTTCGGATTCTTTCGGATAGAATTCATAATGTTGCTTTGTAGAACATATCCAGAAATGATCGAAATCGAAGGTAATATCTATTTTCTAAATCGTTAAAAAATGTCTACCCCCAGTGGTCGGAAAATTCTTTTTATAAATTTTAGAACACGAAGATAAACGCGAATAGACTAGTGTAAGATTATTAGACCAGAACAGAAAATTATATTTTCCAAGAGTATGTGCTGTAATTTAATTTATAAACGGAAACGGATATCTTTCATTTGAGTTATATAAGGGAGTTATAATAATCATACCTTTTATTGAATATGGTTTCATTATTGTAGCATCGGTAACGTAGGACCATTCGTTAAAGGATTCTACGAAATAAGCATATAAATGTAATTTACGAGCAACGCCTTTTGTTAAGGTTATTTTTTACCTTGCGCTTCAACGTTTTTGTCAGCTTGTAAAAATAAACAAATCGCGCTGCAACATTGTTCCGTTGAATCCTTCGAGGAACGAAGTTTGTATCTAGAAGGAGGTTTTACTTTTCTTTTTGGAGGGCAAGGTGGTTGAAAAGTGTCCGTTTTTTCTGAAACTTTGGCCACTATATAGCACGGCTTATAGGCCAGTAATATATCTTGTGTACGAAGCATTTTAATTTCTTCCTCTGGTACACTTTCGATTTCTCGGTCGTTAAGACACCATTGACACATTGATTGCCTCCTACAAACGGAACACAGAACTTCCTTGGATTTTTTAATTTTTCTGATTTCAGAAATCCCTGCTATACTAGTCTGTGTAGAAATCGTTTCCGTATCTTTTTTCACCATCGATTCAAGAATTTTCTTCTTCCTTTTCGCCAATATTTGATCTATCGGTTTGCCTACAAAAAGTTTTAATTTTAGCTTCAAATTTATAGGATACACACACGCTAAACTGTTTCTAAACTATTTACAACAGATATTATTCCAGGTTCAATCCAGAATAGAAGCGAAATGGAAAGAGTTGAAACATTATTTCTTAAGTTTGGAAATTGTTTAAAATATATATACATAGAAGATTGATTATTTTTATAGATTTTTATGAAATACACCTTCGTAGAAATCTCTGTAATTATTAAAGGTGTGTAATTAAAATGAATCTGCAAATATGAAAAAATAAACACAGCTTTCAGATTAGCAAGTTAATTTGCAGTCAAATGGATTGGCATGTGTACGAGTTTCGTACGATCCAGCTCTCGTTCGATCATTTTAGAACAATCAACGATTTCAGAAAAAGAATTCATAGAAGAGACGTAAGCTAAAAATCTTTCCATTCGAAATATAAAAAAAGATTAAAGTTATCCTATTTGTTACACGAAACGTAACGCGTACCAATTCCAATAAATTGAATTTTAGTATTAAATAATGCAATATAAGATTGAAGGTTTCAGTTATCAAGTGAAATTGTTGTCATTTATTTATAAACATCTATGCAATTGTCTCAATCGTTGCATAGAAAATGTTATATAGATGTTAATTATGCATGTTTTAAATGGTGAAGAGCAAAAATTTTGGGAAAAATATTTTACTACATGATGGATGTATTACTTAAAAATATCCGAATACTATTGTATTTTATAGGTCGAGCTTGTGGTTTAGATATTTTTAAATATTATTTCGAATAATAGGCTTACGTTAATGTTATATAATAATGTTAAAATGATGGACAATACCTTTTCACTTCAACTTATTGAGAGGGAGGGAGGGAGAGAGAGAGAGAGAAGTAAGGAATAAAATTTGGTAATACTAACGTTCCGATTGTTTTTGCAATTCCATAAGTTTCACAATTATAGTCATTGTTCGTTGAAAGATTCTATCCAATACGGCTTGAGCCGTTTTCATAGCATTTCTGGACACAGCCTCGCAAACTAATTGCAACAAATTGTCCATTAGAGGTACAACAATGATAGATGCCTCCAAAGGGTCCACGATTATATCGAGCCTTAGTTTTCTCAGTACATCTTCCTCCTTTTCGCCGTCCAATTTGTACGTGGCTATTGTTTGTATCATTTGCTCCCTCATAGGATATTTTATTCTTCCGGCACACTTATCAATAATTTCATCTATTATATCGTCTATTATGATTCTAATTTCAATTCCTTTAGAGATACAATCTTCTAAATAATTCAAAATCATATTTTTTGTTTCCCAATAGTCGGTCAGAAGCATCGTGTTCGATTGTTTTGGCTCGCAGCTCAAATCCGTTTGTACTTGGCTATCGATGACGAACATGTGCAGACGATTATTATACGCGATACAAGTTTGCGTCGTTTCGTCAATGGTCACAGCTTGCGCTTGACTCGTTGGATCGTCTATCCAAAATGCACGAGCGATTAAAAAATGTAAAATTTCAGTAATTTCCATTTCCGTTTCCTCTTCGGTGGTAAGTTTCGTTTCGAATTCGTCGCGTTCCTCTTCTGTGACGTCTGCGGACAGTTGTTTCATCGCAACGTCGTGCGATGTTTCGGGATGGACGCTAATAATAGTCGCTGCCACATTGCTCCTCTTTAGTTTGGGCATCGGACTTTCATTCATCGATGCTATGCACAAATAACGTATCTTAATATTTTTTCGCAACTTGATGTCTCTGGTTTTGTTGAAATTAAATTATCAATAAACAGTGGTTCGCGCCAAAATAGAAGCAAAATGGAAAGGGTTGAAACGTTTCACAAATTCATTTTCTCACTTTTGTTTCGACGGTAATCGATAATTATTTATATTGAAAACGCCACGATTGGAAAATATGTATTATAAGTAATTGGAGTGTAAAAAGGTAACGATACGTACTCATGATATCTTTAAAGTATCTCAAAGGTGGACACGGTGTACTCATATACATTGTCTGCGAAGCTTCGTCCTGATATTCGACAGAAATGCGTACAGTCGTTGTCCCTTGTAAGTACGTTTGGTTTTCCGCATCTTGTTTCGATTCCATTTCTTCCGGTTCCTCTTCTTCTTCGTCTTCTTCTTTTTCTTCTTCATCTTCTTTAGAATCTATAAACTGTCTGTGAGTAAACGATCGTCTGTATACTATTTCATCAGGATCGAGGATTAATTGTACATCCGGCGTTGAGGACAATGTGGTTGTATCTGAAATTTCTCTTAACGTTGCGTCATCTTCTGGAGTTACCGTGATAAGGGTTTGAGCCCATGTATCATTTTCTGTTGTCATCTGAGTAAATCAAATATTTTGCAGGTCAATTGATTCGTAAATTTTGTTAAAATCGCATACACTCTGCTCCTTTCTGGGCGTTGGCAATAGAAGCTACAAAAATAGTTTCTATTGCTAACGTCTCCCAGCGATAGAAAATTTCCATTTAAATAGAAAAACCTTAGCCGCTAATCAATTCTGATGTCGTCTCAGAGGGGATATACGAGAGCGAAGGATTAGTATCTTTAATATCTTTGCTTACTTTGATAATGAATTGAGAAAGTACTATTGTACGTAGTTTGCTTTAGAATGGGTTCTGGTATATATGACAAATAGATTTATTATTCCGAGATGACATCGTTGCTTTCCTACAGAAATTCTTGATCAATTTGTGACAATTATTCCCGAAATGTTTGCGACGAAATTTTACATATCAAAAGGTTATAAATTGTATGACATTTTAAAAAGAATGATATTCAATTGTAAATAGTACACGATATACACGATGTTCGACGAGGTATTTGAATTTTTTAAATTTTCAGCACTCCGACAAACTTTCATAGGCCAATAACACTGATACATACATATTCAAAGTGTCTCGAGTGCAATATTATATAACATTTTTCGAATTCTGATCAAAAGCTTAATACCGAACGTTATTTCTAAACCTAAAATTAGGTTTCGTTGGTTTATATTAACGAAATTAAACCCTATTCGGTTCATTGAGAATGTCGCAATCTTCTAATGCGTTTCCCTAGATTTATTTCGAGGAAGTAACCGAAATCTTTAATGTAATCGAAAGTTAATTTAGATAATTTGTCGAAATGAGTTCATATTTATGCGTATGACAAAATAGAAAAATGGTAAATGTTCGCAATAGGGAAAGAATCTTTGTTACTAAAATTATTATTCTGTACAACAATTTCCTGCACATACAACTATTACTCGTCCTTGGTGTCTCCAAGATATTTGTAAAAAATGTTAATTAAACTTAAACTATTTGCATCAAACGGAAAATTTTTTTTTTCGCTGTCTAAAGATCGAAATATTTCGAAATGTAAAAAAGAAAAAAAAAAACGAAAAACGAAATGGCTTACACAATATAATATTATTTACTTGAATGAGGGTGACACGTATATACATTGAAAATAATTTGAGAAATTATCAATTGTACCCACAAAAATAACATTCATGTATTAGAGAAAATGTTGGTTTTGTTAAAAAAATGTTCTCATGCACTTGGAATGTGTGCGTTTTCAAAAAATTACACACATCACTTATACAGTTCGAAATAACAATTATAAATTGTTCTTTCGTTATAGTTTCTGGGAAAACTAGATCAAAACACATCTCAGGACACAGATGTTGTAAATTTATATTTATTATATCTCTTCTTAATTCAACAATAATTACGTGTTTGTGTTTTGTGCATCAGATGTAATTACATTTAAGTATATCTAAAAAAATGAAAGAAACGTAGCGTTTACATAATACGCTACGTTCGCTTTCTAGTTAAAGATGTAGTCGCTTTACTCGAACAATAAACGTTCGTATTTCCATCGGTGTTAAGAGAACGTTTATAACATCATTTTCGACTTTTATGGGATGAGAAGTAGTTTCTTCGGGTTGAGGAATATCATTTGTTTCAGCATCCCATTTCAAACGATTCATATCTTTGGACCATTGATTGGCGCCTAACGTAGTCTCCTCGATGGATTCGATCGTGAAAGTTGAAAACAGATCCTATTGTAACAAAACCACAACGAACATATATAAATTAAATTCTCCGCGATGAAAGTTCTTGATAGTTTATGTTTGTCTTCGGTAGTTTCTTTTTAATAGCAAGAAAAACTAGTTAAATAAACAAAACTACGGACAGTTTTAGAGATGATGACGGTATTCGCTATGTGTAACATATGAAAGGTCCAATTATTGATTCATCGGTACTTTAAGCTCTGTTTTAACAAAAAACATTAACCGTTTTGAGGACATATTTTATATACGTAACCGTAAGGGTAGACCATTTTTTGTCAGATTCGAGCTTCGTTTGCTTGACTAACTTCATAGATTTACGATTCCTATTGTTTGAACACGAATCAACGTGATTTTCGCGTACTTTTCTTGTACGAGTGGAAAAATGGTATGCAAAGTTTGAACAAAATAAAGACCTCTTTTTGTCAAACGTAATATTAGAAATTCTGCTTTTAACGTCGAACAATTTTCAATAATTAATTTTTAATAAAACGTACCCGAATATTAACTTCTATAGGGCTAGATAAGGTCTTAGTTTCACCGACTTCAAAAATATGTTCCAGCCGGAGTAGAATGGTATCATTTTTCCATGGTTCCAAGGTTAATATGTGAATATTTGGTGGTAGAGACTTAGCAAGACCTGCGCCCTAGAAATAGAAGACAAGAAGTTTTAGTTTATTTTTATACCATAATATTTATATTACCCTTTACGAATCTACATAATATGTAATTCAGTTATACTTTTAATTTGGTTAAATATTATATTAAAATTATATTCTGTATTCACAATACATGTAAACTTTTTTCATTTTCTAAAAATATCCTACATTTCATGTTTGAAACGTGTAACTAAACTTCTTTGAATGTAACAAACGGTTGTATCTACAGCTTTATACCGTTGAAGAGTAGCATACGGTACACGTATGAGTATTAGTCATTTCGTTTCTCCGAGATTATACTCGAGTTCATTTCAATCTTATTTCACTTGAACTTTTCATAAAGTTCTATAAATCGATTCATTTTGGATTAAAATATCTATCTTTTTGTTTGTTTCTTTTTTCTTTTGTTAACAACCTAAAACACTTTAACTGTGTCTGAATTGGCTGTTAATTTTTGTCGGTTATCGAGCGAATGCTATTGTCGAAAATGCATGTGTAAAAATAACTACATATTTTTCATCAATGTATATGATATTTTTTTATTTGTCATAAATACCATTATAAAGATGCTTACTTTTGTGACATACGAGACCACAGGTGTTGAGACATTTTCTACAATGGGCATAATAAGAGGCCACGGGCGAAGCAACATTTGAAGCGCCAAATTTTTCTCTCTAATTGCAATTTCGTCTAGGTTTTTCATACTGCCTCCAACGATATAGTGTGTACCTCTGACTACTAGTCCCTCGCCAAAAGCAGATTCATTGAGAGCTTCTCCTACACCGAATGCGTCATCCTTTAAAAGTCTTCTATGAAGCTGTAACGCAAGTATTTGTTATTTATTAGGTTGTCCCCCCCCCCTATTTCCACTTGATATTATCGATAATATTTAATATAATGAGTCTTTTTTTTCTTTAAGCTTAAGATTATATATTGTACAAGTGGAAGTAGCCATCGGCCAGTTTATGAAAAAGATACAAAAATTTTTGTATGGAACTGTGCAGCAGTCCCACTAATTTAACCACGAGCCGTCACAAATATTCGATTAAATATTGAATAATTTCGATAAATTTGCATTAACGATATTAATTATTATCGTTAGAAGAACTGTATACGTACAAAGTTACACTTCTGTTTTTATTTATTTATTTATTTTATCTCTATTCCTATTATTACCATCATTTCGATTTCTCCGTCTTGTATACTGGTTCCACCTTCTGCCCGATCTGTTAGCACGCTGAGTTTAAGAAGTTCTTCTTCATCTTTCAAAGAGATTTTAGACGTAACTGGGTAATAATTTCCAGATACTTTTTCCCGTAGGTCTAGTTTCCACGTTGGTCGATAATTTCTTATCCGTTTCAACATCTCGCGACCGTTACTGTCTGTGTAAAATTCCCCAGTGGAATTCAAGTTGCTGGTATACCTCGATACTACCTCTTTGCCAATTAGGTCCCTAAAATTATATTGAGATTTATTTTGAGAGCCAAATTTTTTAAACTGTATAGGTAGTTGATTA
The DNA here is from genome assembly GCA_963969225.1 of Xylocopa violacea. NCBI lineage: Eukaryota > Metazoa > Arthropoda > Insecta > Hymenoptera > Apidae > Xylocopa > Xylocopa violacea. The sequence continues at coordinate 14,415,812 of CAXAJV010000005.1, read as the reverse complement.
AACTATAAGTAAAACCGAATAAAATTTTATATCATACTTAATAATAATCTTATTTAGTGATATAAATTAAATAGCAAGCAAGGTGTCTATGAAATCAAATCATTCCACATCTTTAATGTATCAACTTAAATCTCAGAGTATAAAACAATGACATAAACGCGTTAGCAAATTTAATGAAAGCCCAATGCTGAAATACTCATCGTTTGTACAAAAAATATTTTTACTTTATAACTAGAACTAACAAATTGTCAATTGTCAAATATTAATTTTTCATCAAATGTTAATAGCTTTTACTGAATTGATGTTAACATTATTTAGATACAATAAAAAAGGTTGAACCCAAACACAGTTTCGATTATTTTTACGTAAGTCAAAATGCACGACAATTCATTTCGCGTTTGCGAAATTGTGGTTGTTTTATATGAAATTGATCGGAACTTGACAAAAGAAGGAAGGTTCTTAATTTCTATTACGCGAAACCGAATAGTGTCAGTTTATTCGATAATACGTTTAATACGCTTACTGAACAGGTATTGGACCAACAAGCCAGTTGAATTCGACGTATTCTTTTCCTTTGTAAACTCTAACTACTTGACATATCCACTCGTTGATACATTGATGAATCTCTTGCACTAGTGGACCTGTAACGAAGATATATATGATTAGTTTTAATGAAATTTCGCGATTTATTTAAAACGGTGTAAAGTCCGATACAGTCTTCGTTGGAATGTTACCTTTGTATACTTTGTAAGAACCAGGCTCTACGAAATTCTTAGCGGACATAGTTTTAGGTCTGAAAATGTATGCGCCGGAAGATCTATTTTCAAATACCTTGTTGTTTCCCTCCATTCCTTCGTAATAGTGAAACGACTGGTGCAAAGTCATGTTCTTTTCTTTTTTCCATTCTACGACAACGTGACAATCCTCGTTGATAGACACAGTGTAAAACTGGAAAACATTTGTGTTTTAATTACAGTAGCGATAAAAAAATCTTCGAATCGTGACACCTGCGGTATATTTTTGATAGATCTTTCAACTATGAGTATACATTTTATGTATTCCAATGGTATTAGATTGACCAACGGAAAACAATTTAAATATGAAAGTTGGATTGTAAGTCGTTAATGCGACTTGTTTTCTTTAAACTTGTTTAAACATTTCAAATGACAGCGCAACATAGACAAGCCACGAATAACAGTAGAAAACTAAATCATCCATTATTGGAAATAGCTTTCTAATTTTTGTTACAAGTACGTATGTGTATCATTATTTTGTTTACGGTGTAAAATATTTAATAGATAACTGGCAAAACGTTCGGTTAGTTTGAAATCACAATTTTCGAAAGTGCTTTTTGATTAGGTTTCACGTTTTATCTTCATAAAACCAAATTTTTGGGCTCGTATAAAAAATACTGTCATTAAACAGTACGGTTTTCTTTGTTAAATAGTGACAAATAAATTTACTATAACAAATAATATTTAATATTTAACGATAATATTAACCGATGCTTATTATGGCAATAATAAATGCAATTTAGTGTTCACATTCTTCCATAACTGATCGATGTCTAAACTTAATTTCAAAATTGTTCTCTTTCTACAAACATAAAGAATAAATATCGGATTGGAAACCTTAAATCGATGAATATGTACCGAATAGTTAAAAGTACAACCGCAATATTGACATAAATAAATGATACACCTTGATTAATGGTAATCGTAGCGAAGCAGTACCTCGTTATCGATGGAAACTTCTGCAACGGCCGAGTCTCGATGATCTGGTTCGTTTGAATTTCTTTGAACTTTGTAGACCCTGTATCCCAACGGTGGCAGCGTTGCGATGAATACAAGTTCGTGCGTTGCGTTACTTCTTCTTCCCGGTATTTCACGTACAGCGATAGGAATAGGAATTATTTGCGACACCATTATATTTCCATCTTGACAAAAATAAATAACAATATAAGTAACTTAATTTAATCGTTTTATCCTTAATTCGTAAACGGAAGACGATCAAATCTGGTCGTCTTTACTTTCGATTCACTTCTCTTCTTGAGAATGAAAAATTTGTTAATTGTGTTAATGATTTTTGAACGCGTTGCAAAGTTTAACATTTCTGTTTTTAACTCTTTGCACTCGGCTCGTTAGAAACTATTGCTAAAATAGCAATATTTTAGTAATATTTCAGCAATAGTTTCTATTGCTAACATTTCCCAACAATAGAAAATTTCTATTTCAGTTGAAAACTTCATGTTAACTTTAGGTCTGCCTTATGCCTAATTTATGCCTTGGTATCGACACAAAAAAATCTAAAGTAGAAAAAAGTTGCATTCAAGCAAAGCAATGAAATGCATAAAATGAAAATGAAAGCTGGTTGATAATGAAATCAGAGCTGCGCGTATAATTGATTAAAGCATTTAATTATTTATATTAATCAACTTAATATTTTTAGAGCACGGTAAATATATTATATACGTGGTAAATCCAATAAATATCGTTTAATAATGACAATAAAAGTTCATTAAAAATTTTCTGTAAATATCTTAATATTTAAGATTAGCAATGTAAACTTGAAAATTCAGTAGTTGGTAGTACAACTTCCAACTATATGCGTACAATTGCTAGGCATCAAATAGCGATAATTGAATTAAACAGTTCCTTACTGAAGAAAAATATGAAAGATGTTGATACAAATAGTTATACTGGCTGAAAAACTAGTGTAGCTTAAAATGTATACGAATTTTGTACAACTTTCTTATTACTATTCTGATAAATCAGTATAGTCTTCATGTTCCCCAGCTCTGTAGGAAATACCCTTAAATAATTCTCTCCTCAGTTTCGACACAAAAAGACCCTATTTTTCAACTTCGATCAACTTCTTCGATCATGAAAAACCAAGTTTTAAGTAATACCATGATTATTCTCAAAATGGTTTGTCCCTTTTTCGGCTTCCCTTTTTCTAATTCACAAAAATTTGAAGAAATGAAATAAAAAACGGACGAGTTGTATTTGGAAAATTGGAATAGAAGTATATTAATATGGAAGATGATAATTTTGTTCGTATGTGAAGTACATTTATAAAAGAAAATAAGCTTTAAAAATAATTCCATTTGTAAATCTTGAAGTGTCCATAAATTGCTTGTTTAGATGAATTCATACAAATATTGAAAATTATAGCAGTTTTATTATTTAAGGATTAAACATTTTATGAACTGTCGATACCTCGATTCTCCCACAAGATTATTGTACAATTATCGCGTAATAAAATACTTTATAAAAATAAAATAATTGCTGTAGTTTACGTACCTGTAAGATCCACAACGTTATAACTGGTTTGATAAACAGGAATACGAACAGGTGTCTCAACATTCCGGCTCAAAGGATTGTAAACTGTGAGCATGAAATCCTGATTTTCTGTATACTCGCACGAACTGATATTTAATTGCATACAAGAATACACATCCTTCACTTCAACTTCTGCCGATTGATTTAATTGCCATTTTCTAAAATCGCAAAGATTAACAATAATGTATTTGATAAAAATATTAAAAAAAAAAGTACACGTATATACAGTTTATTGCTACTAACATTTAAACAGCGTTATAATTTTAATTTTATTCTAGAGCAATTACAATAATATTTTTGTTTCTTTACTTTTCTTTTATGTTGAGTCTTTAACCACATATTATTCACGATCTGCACAAATGTATTACACAAAATACATATAATATTAATACTTTTTACCTTTTCTTAAAATTATTCTAGCAAATCGTCATCAAAATAAATAACTTACTTGATAGCTTCAGAAGCAACTTGTATTCCCTGTTGCATGCCATCGTGTAGCAAGCGTGCATAATCCTCGGCAACTAATTGTTTCTCGGTTCCAGTAACCGCGTCGTGGTGTTGCATTACACCCATTGCTTCCCGGAAATGTTCTAAATGTTTTTCATAATTTTTCAAATCTGTCAATGTAGATAATTGTTTGGATACCTGAAATTATATCGAAAGGTCTATCTTTTTGACTGTCGTGTTCTCTGTTGTAATCTTCCTCGTAATTCCTTAACCCTTTGCACTAGGCTTTTTTCCGGACGTTAGCAATAGATTTCCATTTCAACGGAAAACTTGAGGGAATAAGTTTGTCCTCCGCGATCATTAATCAATGCCGATGTCCTCTCAGAGGCGACATCCGAGTGCAAAGGGTTAACTATAAAAATAAAAATATAAATAAAAAAATTAAAACTAAAAAAATAGCAATAAGACGGTATGTATAACTCGACGAACTGTCTCCACTTGGAGCTCTCTAGTGGATGAATTAAAGCTTGAGTATATGTATATGTGGACTTATTAGATACGCTTAGATAGCTTTGCCTCTTTATATATTTATATTTTAATAAAAATAAACCGACTCGAGTACTTTATAACAATAAAAGAAATAGTTTTCAATTTTTCGCGCAAAAATAAATTCAATATAATTTATCAATGTATTTGAATAAACCACAGTTTTTTAAACGTAAAATAAATCCATCTTTACGAGAAGTACAGTAATTGTTGTTAGCTTTTTACTTTCAGTGAAAACAGAGGAATGATAATAGTTAATTGTGACATAAAAATCGTAGCAGAGTCGATCGCGTGGTAATTCTGCGCGCAAAAATACGTCGAAAAGAAACACAATACAATTTTTTAAGAAGTCTTGTCTTCGAGAAAATCGTGCTTGACAATTCGACGAATTTACTTGATTTTATATAGTTTTTATATAATAATGCACAAACATTCATTGAATCTATTAGATAAATGAATGAAACATTTGATACCGATTTGATCTGAAATGATAAAATTATATAAACATTTTCAATTTTCCATTAAAAATTGTGCCATTACATTCTGCTTTCAATTGATCGAATAAAATTTGATTGTTTCCACGTGTAAATTTGCTTACCTGAAGAAGATTGTTTCCCATTCTTTCAAAGAATTTGATCGTTGGCCTGGAAGAAAAGTAGCCAGTCCAATACGAGTGCGGATCGCTCGCGTAAGGGAAGAAATCGTCAGATTTCGTCGGCCATTGGAGGTTCGCATCGTGCACCGCTTTCAGATAGCACGACGGTGTGGAATAAAATATATTTACTTCGGAACCATTCTGTTCATTCACGTATCTGGTAGAAATGAAACAACATGTATACAAACTATCCCAATGTTACAAACATTTATTAAACTATTCAAATTGACTGATGTTAACTGTACGACTAGGTCTGGTCATTTATTAATTCATCAATATTAATTCTTTTGCGGAAAACTTTTATGGAATGATCGCTACACGTTCTGTTAATGAAGAAAAAACGAAGAAACAGAGTACAATGGGGACTTTCAATGTCCATTAATATTTTTAGTGTGCAACCCTCTACAGTTATATATAGTAGACCTTATGAACAATGGATCTACATAAAAGGTACAGAACGTACAAAAAATGTAGCGATCAGATTTCTAAATTTTCCCTGAATAGACTTCAAACTATTAAAAATGAACCATTTGAAGAGCTTTCTCGAAAGCAAACAAAAACAAACACTTCAGAAAGTTATCGATAACCTTATCGGTCATGTAGCAGATATATATTCCCTATCTTTAAGTGTATTAGAGTATAGAGATTTTTATATTTATAATTAATAGAACTTTCTAAATGTTAGCAAACCACTTGACAAGTGGTTTCAAGTATTGGAATATGAATAAATAGTGTTTGTTCAAACTGTTCACATCTATATCAGCACTGTACGTTATCAATTGTATTAAATGATACTTGATATTTTTTTAAATAAAAGACAATATTTCAATGTTACATATTTATCTTCTCTCCTTGTCTGGGTAATATCATCCAGTTAAGGATAGATTCAAAAAAAGAAAATTCTGCTATTTGATCTTGTTTATAATTTATAGCGAACTCTAGCTGTTTTGTAATATTCGATATGAATTCGATTAACAGATTGTAAGCAAATAAAAAAATATAATTACTAATATTTATTAATAAATGTTTGACACTGCGTATCTATATCTAACTAAATGATTTTTAGTAAATCCTAATTAAATCCTTGAAGTAGCTCTCAAATATTATCGAATATCCAGTATGCGATTTATTTGAGATACAATTGAAGCAATCTATACTACTTGCAACTGCTACGGTATCAAGATTGATAATTAATGTAAATTATTGTATGAATTATCGATATGATTTTTGTCATTATGCAATATCTGTCATCATATATATACGGTATAATATAATATCAGTAGGTGTAAATGCATGTAAACCATGTAAATGGAGCATCGCGTAGGTACTTATAATTCGGTCATCCAGTTATCCGAGGATATGGATTTGTTTGAAAAATAAACGTACAACAAGACATTACCAAGTATGGCTTTACCTGATCAACCTATCCATATTAGTGAACCACATTTCTGCATGTTGATAATTAAAGTCTTCGCCCATTGTAAAGATAATATTATTAGTCCTGTACGAAGCTGCTTGGCGATGCGCGTATTGCACTAATGATTCGACCTGACAATAGCAATGACAATATATTTTACTTACCAACGAAAGATGTTAAAGAATATTAAAATATCTTAGGACCTTTTTTCCTTTCTTTCCTACACCCTTTGTCTATGCTATTCTACAATAAAACGAACGGTTTCATTTCAAATAATAAAGCTACCTTATTAGTTTGTCCATATTAACGAAGTACATTTCCGCTTGTTGATAAGTGAAATCTCCTCCCATTGTTAATATGACGTTATTCGTACGATATCTTGCAGCTTGACCAGCCACGAGATATAAAAATGCATCGATCTGTTTAACAAGAGATATCACTATCAGTCGAAAATGATTTTAAACGTTTAAGCCAACCTCACCACGTTGTCGTAACGTATGCTTCGGAAGCAGCAAATTAGAGAGCAATTAGAGAAGCGAAACTTTACACAGTCACAATAATCTAATGTTAATATTAAAAGAGTTAGTAAAAAGGAAGGAATTTTAAGGTCAATAAACGCATTTACGGAATATTTCGAATCGTTTTTTGAGCATTCGTTTAAATAGCTACAAATTTCCTACTCCCATTGCTTGATAATATTAAGTATGAAAAATTTATGTTCTATGAAATTTATGTTACAAATAAATATTATACTTGATCTTTACGGCTGTTACGAACATAAATATAACATCTTCAGGCTCCGATAGAAATAAGTTGAATTCAAATTTCTATAAGCAGAAATTTTCTTTCTTTCGTATATTACTTCATTATTTAATGAAACGTGCAGAATAAGGCATTCAATATCGAGGTTTCGAATAACTACGTTAATCTCGATACTACTTTCAAAACAGATATAGTACATAATTTGATATTAACGTGTACGAGAAAAGTAAAGATCGATTTCGCTTTCGTTATCAGTTTGTCGAGCTTTCATATAAAACAGTTTAGAAGCAGGCATCGTTTTATTACTGTTATCAACGAAATATACGCGATACAATACTTTTTTCAATCAATTTGACCGTTCCCGAAGCGATTCTATTAAATAACACTAGTGGATGCAATTAGGAATATAATAAAAGATAACATTGAACAATCGTGGTGCTATTGTACACGTATAATCTAGATCTAACAGTAATTAATAAACGTGCGAATGAAAAAAATAAAAGAATGGTGCATTTGAAGAAAAAAATTTCTTTTATGCGATTACAAAAAAAACCAAGACTAACCAGGACACTTTGACCATCAAGGTGGAATGCGAAATTTGAAAGAGTAAGCAATAAGAGTAACTGATTGTTAATTAACAAAAAATGATTCGAAAAATGATTCGATAAACTATGCATACCCTGGTTTTAACGTTGTAGTCCGGACTCTCAGGATCATCGACTATTGGTTCGTCGTTACATAGAAGATCATAGCAGAAACCAGGTGGTGGACTGTAGTTGTTAAATAATGCAACCGTGAACAAGTTTGCACGTGATCCTATAAGACAGTAGACATTCGGTTTATATTAATGAATAACGAAAGGTTCCTTTAAATTTGCATTTTACCTAGATTCGAGCTTCCTTTCCAAATAAATTCCATCGATTTGTTCCCGAGTCTGTACATCTTATCTTGATAATCAAGACGACCAAAAAACATGCCGTCGAAGCCTAGTTGCGCGAACAAAGATGCCTGTTCTCTGGAATGACCGAAAGGATCTATTTGCCATCCTATATGTGGTCTTGCGCAGCTTCCGAACGTATCGTTTAGACGTCTAGAACGATCAGAAATATGTCTAAACACATGATTACCGTGGAATATGTGTTTCTAAGTGAATTTTATTTTATACTTTAGTACAGCAAGTCCTCGAATTACGCGATTAATTGATTCCGAAGGTTTTCACGTGAGTCGAAAAATCGCGTAAAATTTACCATTAAAATTTAGCAAAAGCACAAAATTTCATATCATTTCGATATCATTTGATATTATTTCTGTATCGTGCAATTTTTATCGCTTGAACTTCTATTGTCATGCATCTTACTATAAAATAATAAAGTCTTCGAATTCTGTTTATATTATTTATGACGTAGATATAATTCAGATATCTGCACAAACACCTGTAGCGGACGTAAACGCATAGAAGACCGGAACTATAGAATTTTTGACATTTTTGACATTTTTGACATTTTTGACATTTGACACAGAAGTCCTCGAAGCTATGTCAGTTATAAAACTCTTCGCATCGATAACAATTAAGACACGTGCTACCCATCAGCAATATTAGAAAATGTAAAAAGACGTGTTATGAAGTTAACTGAAGCAAGTTAAAGGAATATACGTAAAAAATTAAAATAAATTGTACAAATTAAAAAACCCTGCTGCAAAAGAGTACATAATGAGCTTTAATATTGTTCGAAAATAGCATATAAAATTCTTGAAAAACAATTATCTTTCGCAGGCTTTATACTTAAAGGCATTGTACAAATTGGCAATTTCTATACACGTAGCTTACGTTCCGAATAATTTAAATTCCACATCGTTCCTATTTGTAATATGGATAATTCTACTTGATTGACATAATTAAATATTTTTATTTACCTAAATCCCCATGTATACTGATCCACAAGAGAGTGATAATGCGTAACTGCCTCGTCGTTCATACTCCATCCACCGCCAATAATTTCTAATCTGCCTTGATTGATTAGATTTCGCACATCTTCTCTCACCTTTTCGCTTTGACGTAACCACCATTTCCATAGGAAGGCAGTTTCAACGTAAATGAATCTGGTATAATAAATATATAATAAATACGAGGATATACACATATATAAACTTACATACATAAATTATGTATAAGAATGTATGTATGTATACAAAATACGTTACATTTAAGTGTCGCTAAAAGTAGTATAATAAATATTTTTAACGCGCGCACGGAAATATTTCCGCTGAAATCAAAATCCTAGCTACGGTGTATTTTTCCTTGAATTCAACGATAGTGCAACGTTGCAGTCTCATTTGCCATAACAATGATGTGATTCTAAATTTTCCGTTTTTTAGGTACTAGTTTAGAATGAACATTTATTAAACATTTATTAGCTTTATACATTGGTAGTCTCTTTTTCACTAGCGAAACATCATTAGAAATCTGCCAGTAGGATTAAAGATCAGAACTTATCACAAGAACAACAGCAATATAATGAAATTCTTTTATTTTTGATTTTTTTTTCTATGGAAATCCAGAGACTCATTTTAATCTCATTTTAATATATACAAAAAATGAAAACAGAATCAGAAATATAGATACTAACGTAGATTCATATTATTACTGTAGATAGATGGGTATTAATGGGTATTAATTTTAACTGTTACATCGAATGCCTTGGCACAATTCATCTTTCTTTTTTTCTTTTTTTTCACTTGCACACCGTTTATTAGAACCGCCTCTGCCGGCAAAGTGCAAATAATACTTCTACAAAGAATACTACAGACACTGTCTTCAGTCTCGTATAATTAATAATAATAATTATTATATGGTTGCATATATCGGATTAACGATGAACGATATTCGTTATATGTCTCGCGCAATTGATAATAATAATCGTAATTTGGGTAATATTAAAAAAAATGTTGAAAGAAAATGTTCTACTTACTTTCTCTCAGGATTAGCCAGCAACGCCTGAACGACACTATCTAGAATATACTGCACGCCCGCTTTTTGAATAATTGGACGACCTTTATTAAAAAAATTAATAAAAATATTATACTTTTTCAGCACCGCATTTAACAATGAAGATCGCGACTAATTTTTCTAAAGATACTTGCTTCCAAAGTAATACTGATCAACTGTCTTCAACCAACCAACGTCATCGTGAGTGTGAGGAACTAAATGAATATTTAGCTTTTTTGGATCTGCTGTAGGACATGCCTATAACACAAATTGATGTAACTTGTTTAGGATAAAGGAGATTTGAAATTACGATATCGGGTGTTTATTATGATCAGTGGAGTAACTCTATCGTTCCGTGATGCGGAACAAGAGAAAGATCCCGATTTCGTGAATCATTGAAACATTTGTAAATCACAGACAAAAGTTGTACTCGTAGAAACTTGTTGAGTACAACGATATGAATAGTGGGCCAAGTAGTTGGTACTATTAAAAAACCCCATCTGAGTGACTAAGAGTCATAATTCCCCAGACAACACAACTTGGGTATAGTAACGACACTGTGATGTCAGTTGCGTCGCGTGCTTGCACTTCCATAGCAATCTGCCGCCGCATTTGTCTGTGAAAGTGCCGGCACGCGGTATCAGCACGTTCTGGACATCAGCGTGACATGCATGTCAACACTACAGTAGCACCAGCGTGACATGCGTGTCATACATTCATTCACGAATTGTTGTTAGCAGTGGCGTAGAATGACATTTGCTGATGGGGAAGCTGTCTAGACAACACAGCGACGAATCCGGTGGCAGATGGCTGTGGAAGTGCTAACACTCGACCGCAGTGCCAGCTCAGTGCCGTCACAGTGTCAGTGGTATGTCACAGTGTCGGCATCGTGTCGAGCCTGCGTTTTTTGGGTGTTTCCATTGAATTAAAACCATCAGATGTCACCAGGTGTTCAACGTATGAATACTGACAGACATTTTTGTAGTTGTTTGCCAACATTTATAGTTACTGAGAGTCATAAAAATTCATGCAATGCAGAGTTAAAAGCTCTTTTCCTATTGAAATCGCACAATATGTATTTATTATTTATATTTTATAAAATACAAGGAAAACCGCTTCTGCAGCTTCTATGGAATGCGCGCACGTATAATAAATAATTTAATGCGTAGCAAAGTAAATATATTTACTTTACTACTGTGTCACAACTTTCAGGTGTGATAATGTACGATATTCTTATTTCTCCGTTAACAATTTTTTTTTTCAATTACTTATTACTTATTTTTTTTTTTTTCGATACATGCCCAGAAAACACAGCCTCGACACGGTGCTGACACTGTGCTGAAACTGCGGATGAATATGTCTGTACTTCCATAACCATCTGTCGCCGGATTCGTCGCTGTGTTGTTTGAGTGGTTTTACCGTTTGTAATATAATGAAAAGAAGAAAATTTATGATACCAGTTCCATAATCGTACCATAATCGAATCTTTTGATACATTTCATCTATTTCAGAATCAACATAAATAAACTGTTTATTTTTGTCATTTTTAATATTCGCTTATAATTTTTCGGGAAATACAGCTTCCCATTAGCAAATATCAATATTCGTGAATGAACGTCATAGACACGCGGTGTTATCCTGGTGACTACGACACCGTGCTAGCACGGTGCTTTTTCGAATTGCCGTCCGATTCGCTGTGCTGTTTGGGATAATATTCCCAGAAAACACAGCCTCGATACAGTGACTGTGACATACCATTGTCAGTGCGGACAAATGTCAGCATTTCCACGGCCATCTGCCCTTGGATTTGTTGCTGTGTTGTTTGGGTTATTTAAAACTTTCGGGCGTAAACAATGTCCAGCAAGAATAATTTTCCAACATTTTGCCAAAACTGCAATTAATGTCATCGTAGATTGGATGATATTGTTGAAAAATAAACAGTTGAATCCATAAGCACATAATGGAGTTAGGTTGGCGACAACCTATCTTATGCATATGTCAAAGAGTCTTTTTATTCGTAAGTTGGTAAGAAGGTATGTAATAAAGGAAGGTTTCAACCGTTAACACATTCGAGACAGGTCACACACCGTGTGTGCAATGCATTTCCGAGTCAAAAGGTCGGATTACATACCGTGTGTGCAATAATATTAAATTGGAATTATGAGTCAGTACGGAAAAAGTAGGTGGTTTAAAATAAAATTAAAAATTAAAATTAAAATTTCAGCTTCTGGGGGCAGTCTCCAGAAAAATGAGCCGTCTCGAATGGGTTAAGAAAAGAGCGAAAAGAAGTGCGTTGATTTATTTGTTCCGGCTCTTGAATGTTCAAAATAAGTCGACTAAAACCTGCACAAACAAGCAATAAATTTGACAGATGACAATCATCATCAGTGACAATCATCGTTAATGACTCATTAGTCATTTGTTACTCGACTTCTGATAAAACCAGCTATACTGTTGGCGACAGGTTGGGGAATTATTTCTCCTGGATACGGCTTACACCCGAAAGCTTCAAACAGCGTTAATATTCTAAGTCGTGAAAATCTCACTTTATAAAAACCTCTCACAAAAGAACTTTATCATTTGATACAATAAACAACTTAGAATGTTTACTTTTCCCATAAAAGAATCACAGAATCCCTATAATCCGAATCCGAAACAAGGCTGAATCGATATCACAAAAAAATCGTTTAAAAGCATGGAAGCTCTATTTTATGATGCTTTTTCAAGATTTTAATTGTACTGACAAAGTGATAGAGATATAAAAAGCACTTTGTAATGTTATGTATCTGTAATGGACAAAATGGAGTGGAGAACAATTTTTAAATAATTGTTTTTTAACCGACCGTTTAGAAAATAGAAAACGAACGTTTCTCGGTCGAATATTTAATAAGAAACAATAATAGAGATAGGTCATTTCAAAGTTATATTTAAACATTGCAAAAATCCTATTTTAACTTCAACTTTTTTCTTTCCTTTTCCTTATTTCTTTTAAGTATGAATATACATAAATTAAGAAATACATAGATGTTTATATATAAAACATGTAATGTTACTTCTTTAACGTTATTATATTCATAAAATTATGAAAAACTAAAAAAGATAGGCGATAGTCAAAACGTATAGAAAAAATTGTTCGGAATCATGCCCTCGACATCATGAAAAATCATCAAAATCGGTGAAGAGGGTATCGTCTTAAATAATTATTGAGTTATGGGATCATTAATATCAATTTCCAAGAGGACGACTAGTATGCAACTCATGGTTTTAAACTTTTAAACTTTTTATACCTTTATTAAGTAGCATACGATACAACGATAAAAAATTTGATCTTGAAACTCATGATTAAGGTCAATTCTGCTGCAAATTTTGTTAACAAATTTCCATCGATCCAGAGTTCAGATATAAAATCATACTACGGTGGCCCTGATGCGTATTACATTTTGAAACACTCCGTACAATCGATAATTTTGATGCGCTTTGAAGATGATTTTGATTTAAATTTACAGAGGATGGTAGACAGAATTAGAATAGTTCAATATTCCTTTTCTGATTGCGTTAGGAAAAAAGAATGAAGAGAAAACACGAATGCTTCGAACAATATTACATTTTTAAAACGATATTTCTTCTTGCGAGAACAATAAAATGCACAGATATTCTATTTTTCATACGTACAAATATATCTTTTCTGCACAGAAAATTATTCAAAGAATGATCAGATTGTTAGATATTTTACGTAACGTTTTTACTAACGAAAATGTTGCAACTTTTCGTTTTTCTATGCTGTTAATTTTCACGCAATTCTAAATATTTCATACAACGCTCTTTCAATGTTTTTCTAATCAAATCGATATAACCTCCCATTATTGATATGTAATTTATTCTTACGCATTCTTTTACATTTTTTAAATAATATACCTCACACATACATGTTACATTTGCAATAAAAATATGATCTTGAACATTAAATTGTTAAATAATTTAACCTTTGAATATATATATATTCAAATATATATATATATATATATATATATATATATATATATAATATATTTTGTATATAATATATGTTTAACGAAAAAATCTCACGAGAATTTAACAGTTAAAAAGTAAAGAGTTTAACGTGAAGTTAATTTATAAGGTTTTTGAAATAAAAAATTCATCCGTATATATACCTCGTAACCACAGGTTTCGACTACTCTTCTGTTCGGAATGCTCGCCGCTTCTCTATATGTAAACAATAGCAAAAAGCATAGCAATGGAAGCAAAAAGTCGAGCGACGACATAACCGACACAACACTGGACGCATTCAGTCACAACTAATGAAATAATCACCCACTCTTCTTCTACTTATACCGTTCCTCGACGCGGACGTTACTGCGATTGCGTGAAAGATAGAAGATACTGGTGCCGCTACCGATCGTCCGTTGGCTTGTATACACATGCGGAACGAAAATATTCCAACAACTTTCAAGTATTTCAACTATTATCGGTTTTATATTTTTACGGCAGGAGATAACTGTGCTGCTGCTGCAGCACAACAAAACACTGTGCTGTTTATTTGACAAACAGCAGCCTTGATTCTCAGTCAGATTAGTTCGCCGAATAGGTTACAGACGAGAGGTTCGTTTTACGTTCAACGTTATATCCAGCGATCGTACCGTTCGATTCTATACAATATAAAGTTAAAATGTGTAATTGTTCGTTCTAATAGTTTGATTTTGCAACAAGGTCGTAGATATAGTGTCAGAAGAAGATACATTTCCCACTCGTACGTACAAATACCGTAAGTATTTATTCCATCTTGATAATAAAGAGCTTGCTTGGTGTACCAATACGTAATACATTAAATAATACATGATTTTAACATGAAATTGATAACCACCAGCTATGATTTTCACAAGTTTATTCTTGATTATATGACGTTTTCGATACTATTATGTTCTTTCGTGCAGCAACACAGTTCGAAGGTATTGTATTAATGTGTACGTTACAGATGACATTTCTAAATATAAACCTAATTAGATACTGAATGAAAACTCGTTACTGTTTTCTTTCTACGATGGAATAGGATATAAGGTGTTCGCGTTATTACTTGTGTTTATAGTAATATCGTATAGTTTCATTTCTTATGTTGCAATATTACTTGGGAACACGTAAGTTAGCTATAAACGCGCTTCTAATCGTGTTTGCATGTGTTTGAATTATGTATGATGCTTATAGTTCGCACCGTGATGCCCGGTTTTGCATCGATTCCTCGAAATTGAGGGCAGATCTTGGTGCAACACATAAATTGGAGCGATTAAATATTGATGTTATATAGAAAGCAAAATTTTATTACGACGGATGAAAATTACAAAGCGTGATGTATGCGTGGAAGAGGAATGTGAGTAGTAGTGTAAACTGATGACTAGTAAGAGATGAAGCTAAAACTAAAACTGAGCGAAAAAAAATATTTGAGAATATGACGGTACGTAAATTACAAGAGTTTTCAATTCTGTAGTAGTTGACTGTTATATCAAGTAACTATAAAACAACACAGAACTGCACGTGAATGTCACGTGAACGACAATAGGCCTGGCTGCAGTAAGCTTTTCATAAAGAATTCTTCATAATAAAAAAAATACTGATCACCCAATTATATAGAACAGCGTTTCCCAAACTGTGTTTCTGAACACTGATGTTCCACAAACAATTACTAAGTGTTCCGCAAAAAATTATGAAATTGAATTTAAAAAAGTTTTAAGAAATTATAGATTCTACGTCTACACGGGTGTACTACTTTGCACGTATAACACTTGTAACGATAATACTTAATTCTTATTTTATTATACATATAATGTACTTTTTTTAAAAATTGACATAGAATCGATAATTCTTCAATAACGAATAAATTTCTACACCTGACAATATAGACATTTGTGTAGCTTCGTTTGTGCAGTGTTTGTACATTAAATTGCTTAAGATTCGTAAAAAACTATCGTATTATGTGAAAAATTATAAAAAAAAATATCTTTTTTGTATACAGTAGTGCCACTTAAAAATTCATGCCATTTTTTATAGAGAATTCAATAATTTTTTAAAAAATTTATTCCGTTTCGGATTATTTTTCTTGAAATATTTTAATTAAAAGCTTTATATTTCCCTTAACTTTGAAGGGTTCTCTTCTATTCTTTAAACGTGCTTTTTCAATCAATAAAAAACAATGCATCTTTAATAATTTTCTAATACCTTAGCTATACGAGAAGTTTAATCGCAATCATTATAAATCAGCTATATGATATTATGTCGTATCATGCAGAAATACTTGTTACGATTACCAGCAAGAAAGTATCCTATGTTTAATTCAAGTTAATACCTTAATACCTGTTTCGATTCTTCATTAATATATTATCGTATCGTATTATAATGATAAGCAAATCTAATCGATATAATTGAAAGTACATAAATTTTGCGTCCTATTGCTTTTTCTATCGGATTGTTGTATGGCATTGACACTAAGGAGGAATTAATATTAAATTAAATGATCTATGTATGGCGAACTTTTCATTTTTTAAGCAATTAGAATTTCAATTAACTAATGTTATACGAGAGAAAATATTTACAATTCTATTTTACTCTAAAAAATTATGGGAACGTAAATATTGTAGAATGTTATCTATTCAATTTTGTGAGTGAATGTAATCTATTATCTCAAATTATATAGAAAAGCTATTTTATTGTTAAAAAAAATTGGTGCTTTTTGAAATTTGTTAGCATGTAGACAGTCTAGTGTCTAAGTAGATAATATTATATATTATATTAGTTTAATATCACCTGTTGCGTATAATAGCTGCAGAAAGGTGATTGTTGTGGAGTTAGGAGCTGATTTCATCCCTTAAACTGAAGTTATCGCACTTTTGGCCGTCCTTTGAAATAAAAGTCAATCCGATCTGATCGTTCGCAATCTGTCCTTATCAATAAAGCAACTGTCACTTGTTTGTAACGTGATAGTACAGGCAAAAAGTTTAAAGTAAATGAATAATTGGAATTTATGTTGTAACATGATACAAATCAATTTTTAAAAACCAGTTTGGTATATATAATTTGTACTAATTCCCACGCCGAAAGGTATTGTATCGAGTTCCTAAGATGGCGTTAAATATTATTACAATGTTCTGTTACTTTTAGTAATAATTGTTTGAATATTCTCCAATACCTTACTTGGATCAATATCTGCTGACTTGATACCTCTTTATTTTAAATAGACATATATATTTAATTATTTTCAATGAACTTATTAACAATAAATTGTTATTTTTGACTTCAATTAATATTACATTAATACAACTATAAGTAGTTAATTTTTAAGTTGAAATTAAATGTAATTTTTACTTGTACATGTACAATTGATAATGTTAAAATTAATGAGATAATACAAAAAATTATTATATATATACGTTTCATTAACAGTTGCGCTTGTGATATAATATACAATGTCTATTTTGTATGAGTGTGCATCCGAATTTTGATTACACGTTGCTCGTGTATCTGTTTCTCTGATTGAGGATTTTAAAGAGAATAATGTTAACATTTTTATGTGTAGAGAATGAATCGTAAATTCGTTCTTATTTAAGAACGTATAGATCCATTCTTATTCTTCTGCTGGGTTGGCAAGAAAGTATTTTCGGTATTCGCACATAGATAGGGGTGTGATTTCATGAAATACCTCTGTCAGTGTTATGATTTTTCCCTCCTGACATTTGAAATCAGACATTTTGGTTTGATTGTCGTCGAATAAAATGGAAAATATATAATTGATTAAAGTTTATTCTTCGTATATAAAAAATGAATTTCATTTCACGCTATAAAATTGAAAATACTTTCTCGTCAACCCAATATATTTGCCAATTTTTGCATCATTGCATCATTTGTATAAATTTGTTTACTGGTTCAAAGATGGTAATATATTTCAGTTTATCTTTTATAATGTTTCTCGTTACTGTTATGTGCATTTATATATGTTGCTACTTTATCTATGTGGTTAGACAAACAAAACAAAACAAAATGTTTATGCAATATTATACTTAACACTTGTTGTACATGAGTAATTTGAATGTTTACTGTCTGGCAGTTTGATATTTTATTATCACATATATGTGTTGAGCTTAACATTGGACATGGTTTTCAGTTTATTTCAGTTAAGCCTTTATTGCAACGTCAATATTGTGCGTCAAGTATATGTGAAATTTGTATATCTACGATATGTTAGTTCTCCTTTTGATAATATATCGCGGTCATTATTTTTCCTCTTGGAGTGGTTATTCTTGAGTTCCACGGATTGATACGTTTAGCAATGAAGTCTCCTGCTGCAATATATGTATTTATTATCTAAAGATTTAATGTATTCTTTTAATTTTTCCAACATCATTCTGCCTCTTGTAGCTAATATAGGAAATGAATTACTGTCA
Organism: Xylocopa violacea; assembly: GCA_963969225.1. Lineage (NCBI taxonomy): Eukaryota > Metazoa > Arthropoda > Insecta > Hymenoptera > Apidae > Xylocopa > Xylocopa violacea. The sequence goes on along the minus strand of CAXAJV010000005.1, from coordinate 14,397,211 downwards.
ATTAATCGTGTCCCTAATTGGTTTGAATGTGAATCTGACGTTTGACATGATTTGTCTTTCCTGATGTGTGCTTAATATGACAGTAAAATATAATACGGAAATTTTATATTGCTTCTTGGAGTACAGTGTGTTTATAAAACGCATCCAATGTAGTATTTTCAAATTACCCATTTGTAACTTTTGGATAATATGTTTATAAGTACTTGTTGCATACTATTTTACTATTGCAGGTTACTCGATTGCTTGATTGATATATAATTTTTACTGATATTTTCGTATTTTCGACAAATTGTTTGAGATCTTTGATTTCTGCCATCAATAAATATATATGATTGATGTTCGATGCGGAGTATGTATTCAGAGGGTGTTAAGTTAGCCTCCGCGTGCTTCTGTTGTATCATACCTGCATTGTACGTTCCATGTCAAAGGAATTGCAATAGTTTTCATTCTAATTATTTTCTGGCTTGCAAACTTTAGAACATATTGAATAGTTTTCATTGTACAATCATTTCCTTACAAATGGATATTGTTTGATTATTGTCATACGTAAATGTGAAATAATTTTACATTAGAATTCCGTGCCTATTTTTTCTATTCGAATAACTGTTTAAAAAATTTAATATAACTGAAATCGTTACGATAACATTATTGATTTAGTATAAATATTATCGATCGTACAATTTATATGAACGTCGTGAATATTGTGTTCACACTGTACGTAAACAGTTTTAGCTCGATATTTATATATTCATTGCACGAATACCCAATACCTACAAATATGACGCATCTGACATATATTTTTCAAGTGTTCGTTAAATATAATTTTTTACAGATTTTGAAATGATTCAATGAGACAATATATATAACGTGTTTAATTATATAATATTCAAACATACCGATCCGTACATGTATATATGTATATTGTTGAGAACTGTTTTAGTGAAATATTTAGGTAGCGAGGCACGAAAAATTCGATATAAAATATTTTTATTACAGTATTTTGTTACTGAAACAATTGGAAAGAAATACAAGGAATTCAGGTCTTTTGAAAATTACGCTTCATCACCGAACAAGATAAATGTATATTTCAAAGTACATTTTACCATTATGAAAACAACATTCATTGATATAACATTCAATGAGAAAGTAAAATGCAATAACACCGCTGAGAAGCATAAATAAAGATTAAATCGGGAAAAATAGCTACATCAAACAAAACGAAGCTTCAGAATAGATACATGTGTGCTGCACAATTCTTTCAATACAGAATTATTAATTGTTTGCGATATTTCTGGTTGAATTGTTATCCTTGTGTCTGACTAACTCAACGCAGTTGTGAATTCGTTATTAACGAAGGGAAAGGTGTGAACAATCTGTGATGTGACATTTGAAGAACAAGTCCTTAATGATATTTTTGTTTTTCTGAAATTAAATTACTCTCCTTAAATTCTGGCAACTTAAAACTTAATCGAACAATTAAATTACGTTACTACTGAAACGTACTCGAATATCTAAGGTTATAACCGTTCGAATTGTGCTTAAAAATCAGAATAAACAATTTCTTGCGGCTTTTCGAATTTTATTGGCCGATAATAGGTCAAAGATTGATTCCAGCCCCGGGGTGCAGTATTGTAGTTGGCTAGGTTGTGGATGCTAGCAAGTTTTGGCCCTGTGTAGGTATTATTTTCATACAGTTTTTTACCTGTAAAATAAACGAAACACATTTGAATGTTACATATTTACCTATTGTACCATACAGTTACTGTAACCGTAACTTTACACAAGACTGTATAAAATAAACGCAAGGATGATTAATAATAATAATAATAATAATGATGATGATGAAATATAATATGTTAGCAATTAAAGAAATAAAAGCGCATGCGTGTTAACTTGCCTACATCCGGACATATGTCACTGAATTTGCAATCCGGCGAAACGCCATGCAAGAGATTGTCCAGAATGGGTGTGCTACGTAAATGTTTGATAGTTTCCAAAATGTCTTCTTGAGAAGCTATCATCGAGAGTAACAACGATTTCGCTTCTAAAGGCACTTCCGCCTCTGTATTTAGGTACTTTCCATTCCCGTTGTTACAGAAATTTTCTACCTCCTCGGATGTCACTGATCGACGTCGGCTAGAACATTCTTCACGGTATGTCGAAGAATATTCTTGATCGCCGTTCATTATACTCGAGCATTCCGACTTTTCGCGGTAGATCATTTCTTCGCTGTAATCGTTCGCCTGGGAATCGGTTTCATCGCTCGTGTATTCCGTATCATCAGTGGATATATAACCATTGTTACGATGCTGGTATCTTTGTTGCTCGGCTATTCTGTATCGTAAATCGTAATCACGTGTAAAAGTGAAATTAGGACTCTCCCAAATTCTCGACTAATCAAAATTTAACTCTTTGCACTCGGATGTCCCTTCCGATTATTTTTTGAGAAACGCGTTTCACCAAAGTTTTAACTTCCTACTGCTAACGTCCGGGAAGCTGCCGAGTGCAAACAGTTAATAAATGAAATTCCACGCGCATTTTGCCGGTACTAAAAATAAATAGTACGGTAAGGCGATAGTAATTGGATAGTAAATGAATGTATTAATTTGTCCAAATTGCGTGCCACGTATTAGCTATATTTTTAACGTATATAAATGTGTGTATAGGTTTTTTAACTAAAATTAGTCGTTCGAGAACGAATCGTTAACATAATATATAGCAGTACATACATGTTTGTTCGACAAGAAGCATCAGAGAATTTTACGGAATACTGGAACTTGATTACTTGTAATAACAGATGAAAAATTGTACTATGTACTCTCGCCCCCGCTCCCGTACCCCTCCCCCAAAATTCAAATCTAATTCATTATTAAATTTTCCTCTATCTACGAACGCAAAGATAATCTCTTCGTTATTCGTAATGTTATCTTGTAACCGCAGAGCGATTAAATAGATAGGAATAATGGAAAATTGAGAAAATAAAGAAGCATAGAATTTCATTTAATGGAACAAGTGGTAATTAATTCGGGACCATAGATTACATTTGGTCTCACCTCCTGTGTTCCTCTTCCGCGTTGTACTTAACGGAGTTCCGTGTTTCAAAGAATCGCGTTATATCGTTATCAAGCGGGGATTGCTGCACGATAGGAATTACCTTTGGACTGATCTGTTTGTATTGTAAAACCGGTCTACACGTTTTCTCGAATTCTTGTATCAACTGTTTGACCGGAACTGGCGTGTATTCGCTCTCTTCGCCATCGATCACTACTCGTTGATCGTTCGTGAACTTTTCTTTCTCGTTAATCGTACTCTTTACGCACTCCGCCACCCGTTCTTCTTTCACATAACTTTTAATCTCTTTGTTAGTAACGTGCTGTGCGTTAGAAAAATTATATTTATTCAGCGAAGCCTTATTAAAATTATGATCGCATCTGTTAGTGGCAATCGATGTTGTCGTATTCTTGTTAGCGTTATCTCTGCCGTTATAGATGTTATGTCGCTCGATATCAGGCTCGAAACTGATTCGACGTGACTTCTCAACTATCGATGATCGAGATTTGTCAAACGGAAAATCATTGTCGGTACCAACAGCCACTTCTCTTAGATAGATCTTTTTTACTTCGGTCGTATGGTTGCACTCTTTACCATTACATCGAAAATGATTTCTGCCTGGAACGTTTACACGAAACTATGATGGTTGAAACGCAAGATTTCTTTTCGCGATAGTGACTGGGGAAAACGTTTGTAGAATTCACGATTTGTTCATGGCTGTGTGCACGGAATGTGTTCGATAATGGTCTTAAGAAAAAAATTGAAACGATGATTCTTCAAGGTAAAACAATACGTAAAACAAGAACAATAAAATTGCGTTTTAAGACTGATTCGCAAATACGTTCTCTTCGTACACTGGCTTGCCTATGTTTGTATTACTTGCAAAACTAAGCATTAGAATTCTTGAGGCAGTCTATACAACAAGTTATTGCCTATTTTTTGTAGGAACTACGGGAGCACATTCTAGGACATTCAGAATCGAGAATGTTCTCGCGATTACTTCGTCCATTATCAAAAGGTTGATATATGCGGTACGATTGCCCACAAAAGATCCCCGGACTACGGATGTTTGTTAACTATACTCGCTACGATTTTCCATTAGTCGATCTAGCAGTTTCGCGCAGTCCACTAAAGGCCACTTGTAATCACAGTGCGTATTTTTGGAACACCAGTATTATTTCAGTAGCGAAAACGAAAAATGCAATGCAAATTTTGATATGCGTATACTCTTCTACGAACATTTTGATGCTTTGTAAAAAATCGTTACGTATAAGCGTGCATTAAGAACTTCACTGGTAAACTTCGTTATACCCGATATGACAGAATCATTTCCCACAATTTTTATCAGTTTATTCGAGTAACGTGTCGTTTGGTTTAAGCAATTTTATTATTTTTGCTTTGCAATTTAACCCATTCGAAATGTATTGCACACCGTGTGTGCAATGATATCGAATTAACATTATGAGTCACTACGGAAAATTTGAAATAAAGGGTATTTTAGAAGTATGTAAACAGAAAATTTGCCATTGATTTCGATGTAGTCCCCACAATGAGTGGCCCAAAGCCAGGACCATCAGGAATGCAGAAAATAAGCAGTAGCTCGAATGGATTAATTTCTAAACTCGTTTCTTAAATTTTCCAGACTTATCGCTAATCTTTTCTCACTTGAGTTATTATATATAATATTTATTTATTTTATATGGTATATTTTAATTACTTTAAAGAAACAGTTTTGTGTACGTTATTCGCGTGACTGATAAATGTAAATTGCCTAAAACTTGAAATTGTTATTAATTGGGAATAATTGTATTTTCATATTACGTTACGTTTCCTTTGATGTTAACAAAAATCTTCTAGTTAAAGATCTTTTGCCAACGGTATTGAAAGTATAGATGAAAAGATACACATTGGCAAGAACAACGAAGTATGTTCGTCGTATATAAGTCGTTGTTTAAGGTTTAGATATAGAATGGAAAAGAATGCAGCGGTAGTCTCGCATCGATTGAATAACATCGATGTCGTTTGCCAATTGAAGCCTTGCAGGTTGTTGAACCCTTGAAGAAGCTTTAACAGACTAATTTAACATCGGCACGTGTAGAAATAACGTGGCACTACTTTTATAGAGCGTTCTAGTTGAACGTGATAGAATCTAAAATCTATGAAATGAACACGATTTAATCTAGCTTGAATTTAAGTCCTTGGAAATTGTTAGCTCGCTGTTTACGTTGTTTACGATGCGAAAACAATTCGGTGAAGCGTTGCCAAATAAAAACGTGCCAACTAGATTGCGTAGGATAAAGAAAATAGGGTTCCGTTTGAGATTTACGCACCTGTTACGGGTGGATTTGTACTATCTAAACTCAAGTCCACGGTGAAAGGATTGTAAAACGGTTTCTCGGTGGTCGCTTCCGGTGCTAAAGGTGTAAGCGGGGGTAGAGTTGTAAACTTTGAACTGCCATTCATTTCCTGCAATTCGGCAATTTAATTGCGTTTCGTTAATTTTTCATCGACTACTCGAACCGTCAGAAACGGTTGCTGTTTATCGAAGCAAATGTTACCGGTTTCCCTGGGTAGTTTTGCATTTTTGGCGTGCCAGGTGTGCCAGGTGTGCCCGGTGTTTGGGATTGATCTCTGTCCACGATCCATTTTTCGGACCTTTTCCTGCGCTTAGCGAATATCTCAGCACCTATAAATCATGTTTATCTTCAACTGAATTATCCGTAATGCGAACCAATTATCTTAACCCTTTCAACTGCGTTTTTCAAAGTGGGCAATTTTAGACAGTAAAAAATCTCTTTGGTTCTTAAAACCTTTGCATTTCTCCTGTTACCAAAACGAATAAGAAAGCGGATAACGTTTGTAAAAAGCATTCGACGAAAGTTGTAACGAAATACGCACGAACGAAGCTAAATATAAACGACAAAGCGTCCCTCTTTAAGAGAACTACTACTATAAACAAATGCCGCACAGCGGAAGGGTTAAAAATATTTGTTAAAAGTATTTAGAACGATGTCGATCCAATGAAATGTAGCTATACTGGTATAAAAAAGACCGTTAATATCAATAAACTCTTCATTACCGCGTCCTCTTTGATTATTTAAATCACGAACGATATCAAAAAGTTTCTCAGGATTTTTTGGCATTGGTTCAATGTTTACTTCTTCGCCCAAAGCCTGAATACCATGGATATCCAATACTTTTCCATGCGGGTTCATCATGCATTTCAGAGGAACTTTATCCTATTAAAAAAAAAAAAAAACAATTTATAGTAAAATATAGTGTACGTTCAAGTTAACATACTGCTACAACAAACGCTGCATACGCCATAACACTTTGTTCGATTGTAATTTACTAACTACTATGAAGAAAAATTCCTAAATAATTATTTCTTTAGCGAGTTAGTTTTTACGTTTATTATTATTTTATTATTTTATTGTCTGTTATTGATTTATTTCATGTAGACAGACATTTTTAATTTTATATGCGACAAATGTTCTTAGTATTATTACATTTCGTAGCGATTAAATAATATAATTATTTTACACACACACACATCACTTTATACCTAAATAGAATATTTACTTCTAAGTATTTATGGTGCGTACATGTGCACATGTATAGTTAGAGAAATGTTTTGAACTTAAATTGATATCACTTACTCTGTGAACAGGAGTTAAAGGTTCTTCTGCATCCTCTACACCTGTAACACATTAATTCAAGTGAACTCAACAACAAATTTAACTATTTCTCTTATTTCTCTTATCTTCGTAGACGCAGCTCTTATGTAATTCATGTATATCGATATAATTCGCTAAACTAATGAATCGACATTATTATTACTTTTTACTTATATTTTATATACATACGCACCATTACCATCATGAATCCATTTAACTGAGCGTTTCTTTCTATTCACATACATGGATTGACCTTTACTTTTCATATTTTTTACGTCACTCAACGAATGTGAAATTCGTCGAGCGAGTTCAACTTGATCTTCGACGGTCGGATGCGTTGGCGCATAAAAGTACGAGGATGCAAACATTTTTCCTACAAAGCAATACACGCTTCAATTCACTTCTTCCCATCGTCGTGTTAGCAGTCGTTACGAATTGCTTGCTAATCGTGATTCATAAAAATATTATGCACTTATTCATTTTGTCGGTAACTTACTATTTTTCGATTGCATGATTCCCTGTGAATCTGCGGCGGGTGTGAGTAATTTTTGCAAGTTGACCGGTGCACTTTCGTTACTCTCCTTTAGAATAAAAATAAATTAATAATTGGTCAATCTTTCGTCGAACGCTTTCAAATTTCTTGAATAAATTGTACAAAGTATTTCATTGCATTGAAAAACGTTAATATGGGAATGGGAATGAATGGGTTACATGTGTGATTTGAAACATCAGAGAGTTGATGAGCGAACGTGAAAACTGATTGTGATTGAGAAAAATAAAGATCGAGTTAATTCGTTCGAAACCACGATTCCTACATTAATTAAATAACGAATTGATACAAATTGTTGCCCTCTATTACGATAAACGTCTCGCTCCATCTTTTTCATTAAAACCAGCTTGTGGTTTTCATTGCGAAGAGTTCCGATATTTTTCTACCATACCATGTAGTCTTTAGAGAACACCCTCACTGTTACGAGAAACGAAAGTGATTCAATTGCAACGTGTGCAAAAAAGGAGTAAGAAGTTTGGTTTAAATGGTGAAATGTTAGGAAATGAAGTTTCGAAGGTCACGTTCAATAACCAGCAGTAGGTTGTGGATACAGGTGTGAGTTCCAGCATGGTCGCATGTTGCTGTTACATCGTTGTTTTAGATTGCAGTAAATGCCGGAATGATTAACTAGCTAACAACGATATCGCGTGACGATGACTTTTATGATATACAGTGAAACCTCGCATAACGAGCCAGAATCTTATTCGTAATCCGATACACTCGTTAAGCGAAACAAAACAATTTTTCCCATATAAATTTATGTAAAATACGATTATGCGTTCTATGCGAAAAAAATATTCCAAATTTTTTATATGTAATGTTTGTTTAAAGAAAATTACAAATTAGTTTGTTATTTATGAATTCATGACACGTACAAAATTTGGTAAAAATGTGACACCGCATTATCATTGAATAAGGAAGAAGAGAAGACTTCTCCTCTCAGCGTCACTCGTTATGCGAAATATCGATCGTTAAAAGAACCATTTGTTTACAATTTGCTTTGTTCGCTATGCGAAATACTCGTTGCGAGAGGTACTCGTTAAGCGAGGTTCCACTCTACTTTTCATAGACACATTTACGATGGTACAGGACGACTTGTGAGGTTTCTAAATGACCACGAAAAAGCGATTTGGCACCATTAAGCCGACCATAGTCTTGTTCATCCGATGGATACTGACTGTTTATTAGAGTCCTTTCTAGCATTCACGTACATAAAGTTAACTAGCTAACTATATTAGAGTTAGATTTTATGATACACGTGTTTGCGTTGCTTTATTAATAACCTTTTTTTCAGTGATAAACAACGTGATGCTGTTTAATGCGATACGAGGGTGGTCATTCCCTGATTGTAAACCCAAGAGGCCAGTAGAAGCGCAAAAAGAATTTGATGTAGAAATAATTCCTCAAAAATATTGAGAAATTAGAGACGTAAATATCAATTAGCTATAGTCTGATCTATATTCGTTTCCTTTTTTTATGGCCAATTTGCTGATGCGGAATGTAGAATAAAAAATTTATTTAGTCTCCTCTAAGATAGATAGTTTATTTCATATGGAATTTCGTCGTTTATTGTAAATGTAAGAACGTTAAATTCACAAAAAGATTCCGACACCGAATTACCACAGAACGATCGATAGTTGTTAGAATAATGTCTGAAAAGCACGTGCCAATTGGCAGGGTGCACAGTCGATGAGGTTTAGCGATCGTTATTTGACGATAGAGAACTGAAATTTATAATAATACGTGGACCCCTTTGAACAGTTTAAACGCATGACATTCGACCATGCCTTTCTCCAGTTTAAACTTCTTTGATCATTGCTATTTTCGTGTACGCAGAATTCGCGAAATGTATTAAACGATTCACATTTATCAATCGCACGTTTTTCTATATCATTTTTTTAGCGCAAAGCTGCAGAAAGCAGCACACGCACACAAAATTAGCTTGAATTTCTAATGCGATTGGTTCGCTGCTGTTCCCGAAATAAAACACTTTCGGGACAACGTACGCACAGTTAACTAAATGAAACTATATACTTTGCAGTAGCATAATTTAGGGGATAATTGAAACTGAAGTTTTGCTGCCATCATGATTCTTTAGATTATATGATTGCAGTTTTAGAATTCGTTTTAAAAATGAGAGACGATGCTTCATTTATGGATCTTTCAAAATCGAACGCAAGCTAACCACGTAGATACGAATCTAACCATTTGAATAAAGGCACTCATCGTTTCGATAATAGAGCCGCTAAAATTCTTTATTAAATTTATATAGATTTAAGGAAATATATAATACAAGTATGAATAATAAATAAAAAATTATAAAATAAATACTCACCATGTCGAAATGCAATATTTTCGTAGTGAGATGCTCAAGAAAATTCCTTTTCACGGGATCGTGCCTGTCGGAAGGCTTAAAACCGCGGGAACGTATTACAACATTATCTGCGGAAATGCTTCGTTGCAGATAGTTCTTCTCTTGTATGTTGTTATAATTCACGCTGTACTTGTACCCCGCATCTTTTAAATTTTCAGACGCGGCACTGTACGAACTATACGTGTTGCTCGAAATGTTCTGCTTCGCGTTATTGTATCTGCCGAAATGATAGTTGTTTAGTCTACGTTTCTGCTTAAATCGTTCACTGTATATATATATATATATATATATATATATATATATATATATATATATATATATATATATATATATATATATATATCTCTTCTAATTGGTCTACTATGAAAAATAATAGGGAGAAGATTGATATATTAATGTGAAACCTTTTCAGCGTAGCGTTTAAAATGTGAAAGATTTATAGTAAACAATAGCACTATTTACTTTGAAAAAATATTAGTACACTACAAATTAATTAAAATGTTATGTGTCGTTTAACTACGCATTGATAAAAGGAAGAAGAAGAAGAAGAAGAAGAAGAAGAAGAAGAAGAAGAAAAAGAAGAAGAAGAAGAAGAAGAAGAGCGAATCTGTGGCAAGATGAAAGAGGTTGGTTTGTAAATTGTATATAAGATAAAAAATATATTTTCTGTAATAGAAAAACTCTAACTCGTTTGTTTTCCAAAAAATCATAAAAATGCAATTTTATAAAGTTCCACGTGTACTTTGTTAACGTAATAACTGGTGCGACTAACATGCAAATAAATGTAAAAAATGATCAGTATTTATACGACGTTTTCGTACAACTGAATTTTTTACTGAAGGAAATTGGTCCTCTGCCAAGTAGTCAATTAATTCCGTGTTGCAGTATTGGCAGTGGTACAATGAGGTTCTGTGCAAAAGAAACGCTAAATTTATCTGTTGTAACGTAATACGCAGTAACAGTTTGAGCGGTTGCGTTCAGAGTGTACTATCGGTGCTGTATTTATTGGAAACCAAATTAATTGAAAAACTAATCGAATAGACTATAATACACATTCTCTAATCTGAATCTGATCTAAAATATAATATATAAAATATAAAATATAAGCTAACATTTCAAGAAAGTCGTAAACAGTTTTACTTAGTTTTATAAGTGAAATAGTTTTGTACAAGTCGTACATTAATACATTAATACAAGCAGAACTTTTTTATTATCAACAGTTTCCATCGACATTTTTATGTATCGCTAATCTAAATCATACTTTTTATGCTAATTAGTATTACACGATTTTGATTTCTAAGTTTTCATGTAATATACGAATTTACAATACTTTCAATCAACGGGAAATTGTAATTTATTCGTTAAAAAACAGGTAATTTATCAAATGAATGACATTACATGATTTTAACGTTCCTTATGACGTAAAATAATTTATTGATTTTAAGTATGAGTAACGGGACTGATCTATTTGTGCTTTAAATAGATTCTTCGGCAGAACGTCGAATGCTTCAAACCTGAACGAATTAGAAGGGTAAGCATTTCGAATGATGGAAAATTACGCTAACGCTTGTTAAAAAAAAAAAAATGATCAGAAAATTGTTGACAAACAGTGACCGTTTGCATCGGTAGTTTACCGTGTTTTAAGACGGTATATTTAGCAATTCATTTAAGCTCATCGATTAAGCTGTTTCTCTAGAATGACGTCCTTTGCGACAAGAAGTAATGTAGAATTTTTCGAAAAAGTATCAGATCGATAAGACATTTTTCTCCCGCTAATTTTCTCCTTCTTCCTAATTTCCTTTGAAAGTGAAAGAGGAAAATGAGAGTTTACTTATCGAACGGTGCCCTCCTCATTTCGATGTTTTGCGCACAGTTCGCTCGTATCTCTCCTTCCTTATCTTGCTGCGATTTTCCCTTTCGCTAAAATATTTTTCTTTACGGATTTACGTAACGCGCGCGCGTACTATACACCGAACGAGGTAACCCGGAGTAGAAAAGTGGATGAATCTCACGACGAAGGCTCCCTCGCCATAAGAGACAAAATCGCATCTTACAAAATGTTCTCTGGCACGCACGCACGTAGCTGGTTGGGCACATCAAGTGGCCGACTAGGCACACACAATCGCGGTAACTTCGTCAGCGCAACAACACTTAGCGGCTAGCGGTCACCAGTATCGCCCGATACTGGTTCATCGATGCTTCAAATTTATACAGAGAAACCGACCGCGGAACCGACATTTATTTTTGCATCCGACAGATTATCATAAATTTCTCGCAATTGTGACAGAGAACCACGACCATTCGGTTAGATTGTTTAACAAGGATTTATTTTTTTTTCCGATTCACCTACGTACGTAACTGAATCCTCTTCGAACCGAGTGATCCAAACACTCTATTATCGTTCTTTCAAAGGATAAGCTCTAACGTTTGTTTAAGCTTCCTTCATCACTCTTGTACCCTTCTTTCTCAATAAATAGAACACTGTTACTTTTCTTCCTTCGAAATCTTTTTTCTTATCTGTAACGTTCACTTAAATGAATTACTGCACGCTGAGCACACAGTGCTTTATAATAGCACCTAACCGTCGCTATACTAACTTCCCGACTGCCTTGAGTCGTCTTCGGTAAAAATAGACTATCAGAAAGCGACACCTCAGAAATTGGTGGCTGTTGCCTTACGCGACATAAGTTACAGCACCCTTCTTCTCAAACTACTTTTTCATCTTTATCGTCATTAAAGTTAACAAACATGTCAATAATTGAAACGAAAGAAGATAAGCAAAACTTCCGTCCTATCGTCTCGAAAATAAATAGCAGAAAATCCACTTTCCATAATTAAAGCGATCGTATGCTAAACATTATTTGATAATAAAAGAACAAGATTTCTACTTAAAAAGCTAGAATGTACCATCCAAATAACATCCGTCGCAATAAATACATGGCTCCCAATTCTCAACAACAATTGTGCTGCTTAAAATACTGAAAGTCTCTATTATAAGATATATTAAGTTTTAAAAAATACTATTCCACATTTATATGCTTTTATTTTCATATACATATGAAATAAATTACATTTAGTCCCAATCGTCACTGTTTATGTCTTGCACGATATCTGTCTTTTCAGTCTGTAAATCGATCTCGTTATCTTTTACGGGAACTTTCAATTTTTTTCTCTTTGGCTTTGGACGTTTTCCAGATTCTCCTTGATCATGTTTTCCTACATCTGACTTTATTCTCAAATCAAAATCACTCTCTTCGCTACTTTCACCTGAACTTTCTTCACCTGATTTTGTTCTCTTCAGTTTTCTTACAGTTGGCAATTTATATTCAGCTATATCTTCATTTTTCGTCATTAATTTAAGCTTCTGAGATTGATAGATCTTTATCCACGATTCATAGAATTTGGATAGCGATGTGCCTTGCGTCTTTATTCTGTTCTCCCAGTTCTTTATTTCTGACATATTTTTCAAATCAAGAACGGTTTTACTGCGTTCTGTTTCGGTATGTTTTCTGTTTTCCTCAATTTTTTCTAATAATTGTTTCATTTTTCTGCCATAGTTTGCGATATGACATTTTTTTAAAAATGCCTTTAACTGAAAACAAAAATGAAGAAAAAATATATATATATATTTGTGTGTGTGTGTGGGTGTAAATACATAATCCGCTGTTTGTACTAAAATATCATACCGATTTAAGGGTTTCTAAAAGGAAATTATCAACGTTAAGAGTGTTACAATAGTTATTTTGCATAAATATACAAATGTTAAAATACTTTCATCATTTTTGATTTCTTATTTAACAATGTGGTGATACTTAAATAGATATTTGATCGACTTGAAACAAAATCAATTTCTTCCCTTTCCTATTTTTTCTTTCTATTAGTATGGAGGTTCTAGATTATTCCATCTACAGAATTTTTCAAGAATTCGGAACACTAACAGAATCACACAAGTTTAAAGTCATCCATGCAGTAAAATATCATGATGCAAAACACTAAACGCAATTTTCTTAAAACTACGTATTTCAAATTAGTTGATGACAGAAACTAATGAATTAATTATATTAAAGCAAAATTATATAAAGATTAATTTTAAAAATAATATAAAAAGATAAAAGATTTTCTTTTCTTCACTCAACCAGTTTAAGTTTTTTCACTTTAATTTGAATGAATAAATGCAGGAAGAGCGATGGATACTGGTTTACTGATTAAAATGCAAATAATTCTTGTCATTTCTGGTGGTTACAACGTAATAGCAATATAGTCGCATTACCAATTAGAAAAAGATCCTCAAATGAGTCCACAATAAATATTAATGCATAAATGCTTCTTAGGATTTAGTGTAATAAACTATGTAGACATTTTCGTTAATTAGAGACAAACGCTCCACGAAAATTGTCTATTTTCTCTACATTTTCAAGTAAAAACGTTACAGTATCCTTCACTAGCCTCTTACACTATTCTATGAACAATAATGCGCATTCAGCGAAAGCTTTTACGTGCTTGTACCACTATAATCATTTCGAGGTAACGCAAAATTCAAACTCATAAGTATTTTCTATAGCCCAACATTAAGAAATCATTAAGTTGTATGGATCAGAATTTAAGAGCAACAAAGACATCAAAATTAGATTGCATAAGACATTCAATTATTTTATCAGTTGATATGCAATCTGCACGATTTATTTAACTTTCGATGTTAGGACTGATCCATGTTAGAATAAAGATTACCATTCAACCACTCAATATGATACTCATTTGCATGTGTTCGACTCTTAATTTTTAACATTTAAAAACGAGTACTTTCTGTCAAATATTTCTAATTTCTATTGTTCTACTGCTATATATTAAATTCACATTTAACATTTATTTGCTTCTAATAATAATAAAAAAATATTAATTTTAACATCTCAACTAGAAAGCTTTCGCACAATTCAACATTCAATATATGTTAAAAAAAATTCTAACCATTTTTATTGCTCTGTGTACCATACTTATGTTGATATTATAAATATTGATTTATACTATTATACTGTTACGTTTAGTGTGAGTTCTAGCCAGTAAATGGAAAATCACGCGATTCACTTACCTGTATTATACATGGTATGTACAAATCTGGAAAGTACACTGTATGACTATCTTTAGCAGCATTTTCTAAGATAAGCTTATATATAGAATCAATAACATTATCTTTAAATCCATTTTCTTGCAATTGGGACTTGGACAACCTCAAGATGTAAATAAAGGGTACTGGTTTCATCGATACTGCTTTGTGTTTCTTATTAAAATCATAAGAATCTAATATCTAAAAATAAAAAAAAGAAACAAAAAGATAATAAAAGAAATACTATAATATGCAAAATTCAAATCAGTACAAGAAATTGTTCCTTGTATATTTTACTTTATGAGAGCTCAAAGAAACTGAAGAGTTTATTCATATAAATACTAACATTAATTTCGTACCAATAACTTTAATATATCGTACCTCTAACAAAAACGGTAATATAGGTATAAATGTGTTAGTTTCTTTAGAAATATCTGTTAGCATTTGCAAACAGTGAAATCTGAGAGGATAATATTGTTGCGTTGGTATCATTTTGATTGTTCCAATAATAATCTGTAAATACGTAGAATACGTTAAATATTCGTTTGACAATCATAACATAACATTAAAAATAACAATACATACTTGCACAAGAGGATATAAAAGTGAACGTAACATGGAGTCACTTTTTGATAAATTTATTAATTCTGACCAAAAACGCAACGAATTTATGTATTGCCAATTATATACTGCTTGAAAATGTTCCTACAAAAATTCAAATTGGATTATTCACACTATATAAAATTAAACCAAAACATAATACATGTAATTAATTTAATTTAATCCTTACCTTTTTCTTTAAAGTCATAGCATTTCTCAAATGAATAGCTAATTGCCTAATATATAAGAAGGCATGATTATAGGCTAAATTCTTATCGAGTAAATAAATTTCAGCTAAAGAATGTCTCATAAAATTTATACCAGGTAACGTTGTAAACGATACAAATTTAGAATTTTCAACATATTTTACATACATTGCCTGCAATAAATTAATTTAAAAACGTGACTGTAAATTAATTATATATATTTAATAAATGCTAGAGCTACCTGTTTACCTTAAATAACATTTCTAGAGTTGATTCTCGGTTACCAGTTGCAATACGTAATATATTTAGAAAAGCAACAACCCGAACAGTTTCTTCTCCACTTGACCAAAATTTTAATAAACTTTTTAATAATGGTTTAGTTAATGATGAAAATGATTGCATGTAAGGTAACATTTGATGTAAATGTTTTAAAAGCACTGTGAGAATGTTAGTTGACGTTACATTTTGTAGAATCTATAATAAAGAGTATACATTTGTATAAATTGTAAAATTATTAAAATTAACGACTAACGTTTTAATATTGATAGGAATATTTACTTTTATTAAATTCGTTAAATATGACTTCAAAATACCCTTTACTTTTACAAATCTCTTAGCTTTATGAACTTGAAACTGAATGTCTGGGCCCAATTTCAAATATCGTTTAAATGCATCTGGTAAATACAGTATACACAACTGGACAACTCCATTAAACACTAAAAAATACCTTAATTAGTGAAATAAAGAGTACCGATTGAGTGTAAAACTTATAACTACAAAAAACCAACCTGCACTACCCTCCACTTTAAACATTAGTGTCTCTGTATCGGAAGATTCAGCTACTCTTTGTAATGCAGCATGAAAAGCTTCTACAGCACATTTAATAGTTTTCAATGTCCTATAAAATTGTAATTATATAGTATACATATATTCATTTATACTATTGTATATCTGTGTACCATAAATATACTAATACAATAACAATATTTTATCATTTTTGTTTAATAAAATATTACTTGTCTTTCTGAATTTCTTCTTGCCATGTTTTTAATAACTGTAATGTAACTTTTCTTTTATTCATTCCACCGCTGTCTTCATCAACTTCATAATCGCTCTCGTCACTAGCAACCTGAAATATGTAAAATATACAGAAAAATATTGTTTTTATTAATTTTTTCTATTTTTCCTTTTTTGATTACATAGATTTTATTATCATACCTCCAGATGTTCGTTAGGTACATGCCTTGCATTAAATTCATTCAACGATGACTTTTCACCATCATCGTCAATGTCATTGTCATCATCTGATATATTAAATTCTAAAAGATTCTTATCATTTTCTTTTAAATATGTGTAGAACTCTGGATCTGTATCTTTTAACTTTTTTAAAGATTTTTTATGTTCCATTGGATCCATGTCATTTTCACTGCTTTCTGCATCATCTTCAACTTTGATTTTATCTATCGCGTAATAAATAAAATTGTTCATACAAAAGAAAAAAACTACTTCCTTATGGCAATCAAAAAGAAGGCTACATCTTTTCTTTATTATATTTAGCATTTTATAAACATAGAACTTTTTAAAAATCTATTACAATATATAAGATTTTTCAAAAATGAAAAAGTATTCTTTACTTTGTAAATGTTTCAAAAATAGATATCTATGATAAATTTCTTTGTACCACATTAAGAACTCACAAGATAGAAAATGAAGAATTTGTGTTTTAGATCCAATTAAAATAAATATCATTTCTGCTTAATGCAGAAATAATATAATATAATAACCATTTGAACGATATGAACTCTGAATCATTAAAAATTATTCAACGTAATAATTACAAAAACAATAGTCACAAACTATTTTTACTCTTAACAAATATTTACTCGATTGGAATTGATATACACATTTTACGTTTAAATAATTTCAAATACAACCAATATACTTTGCAGTGAATGAAAAAAGTATTTTTGAAATCAGTGCACGCATTGCCAAAGTAAATATTTAAACAGCATAATATATATGTAGAATAATAGGAAGTTAAGCATTCGAAGAGTTACGAGATACCAAATGCATGTATAAATGTACGATTAAATAAGACAAGATTTATAAATTTATATTGAAAGAACTTATTAAGATGAAGCAATTTTTAAATTCAATCTTAATACAAATCTATTGTTAGACTAGTTTTACCAATTTAAGTTACATATTTAGAATTAAAAACGTATAACAATACTTTTTCTATAAATGATTATTTTATACGTTCTTACCATAACTATAATTGTCACTAGTATTCATTTGATCCTGAACATTTTGTTCAAAAAAGTCATCTATAGTTGTACTACTTAATTGTTTCTTTTTTTTCATAGTAGATGTTTTTGCTTTCTTCTTCATAATTTTAGTTTGTTTTATTTTCATGATGAAACTGAAAGAAAAATATATCATGCATAAATTCTTACAAGTAAATTCCAAAAAATAACATTTATTTATGTAGGTATATATACGTATAACCTACAAAAATTTGGTCATTTCCTCAAATTTAGCATTGCTATTGTTATAAAGTATTCGCTACGTACACATACAAATAGAATTAAGAGAAGGAGGATGTTGTTCACTTACGCTATCGAATATTTTTTATTTTCAACTTTGGATATGTGCAAGTTGAAATCGCATTAAACAATATTTTAAGTATCCACGTGCATAACCATATATAAACATCTAATGCTGATAAAACAGGAAACATTTTTATCATCAGAGTATTCGTATTAAAAAAAATATATACATACATACACATGTAAGAAATTTGACAAATCCATATGAAACAGTATTATTTATTTTTTGTCAAATAAAAAGGTATGTACATATTTTTAAATAAAAATTCATTGATTGAACAAAATTATGTACGTAAGAATAATTAACACAAAAGAAATTAATAATGGTTTTATTCTGTTTTATCTTCACTTGTTTTAATCGTGCTTTTTTTTCGTACTTTTCAATGTTTTTTTTTCGAAATTTTTTATGTAAAAGTATATAATTTTCATTATTACAAAACAATGTTCAAATTTGTGAATAAATACTTAAAATGGTGACCCTCCAATCCAGTGTGATTCTATTCACTAAAGACTCATGTGGGATTTCATATTTGATTTTTACAACATCAAATTTTTATAACCACATGAAAGTGTTATTGTAATTTTTATAACCACATGAAAGTGTATCGGAAAGTCGTTGGACGAAAATAGTTTTGTCAGTTATTTACGTAGAGAGACTTGTGTTGAAGAAACCATTAGCTTTATCTGTTTGAATATTGACATGCCCTTTTGCATTTCGATGAGTTGGTAGCTTTGATTTAAACGAAACAAAAATATGTATATATCGATTTCATTTATGATGCATCGCGGCGTCAGATATCTATTTATAATTCTCGTTTCGTTATTTTTAACGATGACTTTCCAACCCTCTCTCGTTTATGTCTTAATTTGCCCTACATTTGCTGATGGAGATTTTCTGGACAGGGATTATATTTGTAAAATACAATACAAGTTTTTAAATTAATAATTAAATCCAAAAGTTTAAACTCACATTTTTAGATCTGAAGTGCTTTATATAGCTATTATATCCTTTATGTAAAATAAATATTATAAATAAAAATTAGGTTAAAAGGATAATTAATTTAATCTATTACACACGAAAATTTTTCCGAAATACTTAGACCCTTTTGATAAGTTTGTTACGTCGAATATAATGGTATCGCAATAATTTTCGAAACATGTTCTATTAAAAGACAAGTATGTCTTTTACCGCTTTTGACCTCAGCATTTTAGTCCAAAAAGGGTATGCTTGGAGGCGTTTATGATTTATGCAAGCATTTTTAAAGTTTTTCAATTTGTTTACAGAATATAGTTTACCGATTCATTAAGGTATACAGCTGTTCAATTTAAAATAAAACGACTTGTACTTATAATTTTTACTGGTTTCTACGGTTTATGTAGCTGTAAATTCACCCGCAACAACCACCTTCCTGCGGCTACCAGTGTTAACCAGAGACTAGGTCGTCTGCGTAGTAAGAAACTCCAAATAATCGCCATTTCTCGGCTTCAGGATCATTCAAGCCAGAAACTCGTTACAAAACAATTCAAGTATTATAACTAATAATGGAGAACACTGTTAATTCGATTTACCACCCCAATTATTCTTCTTATTTACCTTAAAATTAATAGTTTACAGAATATTTTACATATTATTTTATAATGTCGTTGTATCTCGAAAGGGAGAGTGTCATTTTAAGGATATTTATTCGTCTTCGTTCAAAATTGTTTCTGGAAACTTGTAGCACAAAGAAAATTTTTCATCGCATCAAGAAAATTAAATTTCTCGTGAAACTTTATACTTTCTGTTTATACGTATTATCTTTTATAAATTTTAAGCTCATTCATTTTATTTAAATAATTTTGTAAATTGTAAATTAAGTGGGAGAGACAATAGGAGTGTCAAAATTATATTTAACTTGGCGTACGATATTTTTAACACGATGTCGCGTAAGGTAATAGTAGGATAATAATTAATCAGTTTGATCATCCTTGTGTGAATAATTAATGCACGTTACGAAACACCCTGTTCGTCAGCGACGCAGTCTGGTCGTCATCGAAGGTTTACAAACAGTGGTGTAACGTGAGATTTTCCGCTTTTCCGAGTTCTTTCGATATTCTTTCGCTCGTTTACACCGTTAAACTGTGATAAATTTTCCTATTTTCAAAATTTGTGCGACGCGGGTTTCAAACAAGGCATTAATCAAATATTATACACTTTTCAGTTATGTTTTGCAAAGAAGTTTACAAGAATTGACATCGCACCTATACCGATACGTACACGCATACATACACACATACATACATCATTTTTATATAATACATAGAGAATGTTGCATTCTAAAATTGTATCATGCTTACAAATTGTTGTTCCCTTAATTATTGTCCTACGCGACTGAATAAATAAACTTGTCGAACACTCTGGTGCTAATTATATCGCAGAGGCGGTACTGGATTTCGTTTTGATCATTAAGGTGTGCCTTAGCGTAAAGTTTAATATAAACGGGAATAAAGTTGTGCGAGGTTTAAGAAAAAATGGTAGACGTAGGGTAGTTTAATTCGATTAAAGTATTATCGCGCGCTACTTATTGTCGCGGTTTTACCGTGGTACGTACGGCCGTGGAAGGAGCATCGCGCGCGCATACTCGCGTGTCCCCGGTTAGTCCGAACTTACATACGAGTACGTATATAAACGATGCGCGTACGTGGTTCGACGACTAAAACAAAATCGGATAGTGTTATCATGCTTAAATGCGTTTACTGTGTTTTGTAATTCAATAGGATTTAAATACGTAAAGGTTTACGGTGCCAAAATGAACGTTTCGTACGTCGATTCGATCGATCAGCTGAAACGTGCAGGAAAACTTTGGTACCTGGTTAACCCCTATGAAACAGTTTTCGAATTTCCGCATCAAGTTCCTGATTATCAGCGGCAGGTAACCAACCTAACCTTTACAATTTATTTCATCTATAATTGGCACTCGATCGAAGAAAATGTACAGTAGTACAGTTAATGTGCGATCATTAATAGTTAATATAAATTAAAATAAATCTCTTCGCTACAATTCGTACGCGATTGTTTAGTTGACGCGTCAGTTCACGTTAAATTACAATCATGCGTTTGTTTTGAAAAATAAAGTTTCGCGCGTTATCAACTTTACAAAATGATAAATTGCACATTACTGATAGCATAATTACACACAGTCGTTAGGTAATTACAGTAGTTGAGATAAGATAAATGTGTACGTAGGTATGGTTGCCGTTTTTCGTTCTGATCGCATTGGAGCAAATCATATTGATGTTTAAAAGAAAAAAGTTTCGTTTCAATGATCAAATAACATCCTTATCTCACTGGTTGTTTCAAGAAACTGGCCGGTAAGCATAGGTAACGCTTTAATATTCAACTTTTATTATCATTGTTATATAACGTTATGCAATTGTACCGTGTCAGTTTTTTATAACATGAAACATGAGACAACAATGTACAATCTTTTACATTTCCATAAAGCAAAGACTTAACGCGATCTTATAGATCTTAACGCGATTCGGGTGGTAACGTTTAAACGTAGGTATTTGCGCGTACCACTGCTGATCTTAATGGGTATTTTTAGTTGACACGTTGCTTTGCATACTCCCGTTCAAGTATCCAAAGATACTTATCAAATTGTAGAACGGAAGCTTAATTTGAACTTGGCAAATTTAAATAATAAAAGTACTTAAAATTCAAATTCATTACAATTTTTTCTATTCTAATTATCGATCATTTATCGAGTAAGCAGGTCAGGCGGTTTAATTTGAACGTTTCTGGTAAAACATTTTAGGATTTTCTTCCGAGGTGCCGAATATTATACGTACATTATAATTAACGAGAGATATTGTTGGTGGAATCTACCCTGGAATTCGGTATGGACTTGGTGTATCACTGCCGTTGGGGTGGACTTTTGTTACTATTGGATTCATCGCAGTAACCACGGTTAAATTTCTATTCGATCACCTGCGCGATCGCTGCTTCTCTACTTGACCAATTAATAGTGCTTCTCGTCCGTTTATAGAGGTACACTTTTTATGGGCTCAGCATCAAGTGCATCATAGCAGCGAGGAGTTCAATCTCGCGGTTGGTCTGCGGCAATCAATTTTGCAACACTGGTGTAACTTCGTGAGTATCGATCGTGTTACACGTATCCTTTGCAATCGAAATTCCGCCCATCTACAATTGCGTTTTGTAGATTAACAAACATTCGACATCCAACTGACAATAAGATTCCTTCGTTCTTGCAATATATTTACGAAACGGATGGCTCCCGTTGTTAAATAAAATCAAATTATCCTGATTTCCTTCGATCTGTTAAACCGTGCTTTATCGAGCTAAGGATTTTGTGTTGCGTCAGTAAGGCTATTAACTACTAATTGTTATTCATATTAAGTGGACTGCGTACAAGTTACAGGTTCGATATACTACAATGAAGATATACAATCTGTTTGCAGCTATTATATTTACCTCTTGCGTTATTTATACCTCCATCGCATTTCATCGCGCATAATCAGTTCAATTTAATTTATCAATTATGGATTCATACAACTGTCATAGATGATCTCGGGCCGTTAGAATTAATATTCAACACACCAAAGCATCATCGCGTGCATCACGGTAAGGAACAAACAAGTGTTATGTAATGCAAGTGACTCGTATTAGCGAATGCAATTCGACGAGATCGATCATGGATATCGAATACCATTATTATTAATTAAAATTCCAATATACATCTTGGATAGGTTGCAATTTATATTGTCTAGACAAAAATTATGGCGGCGTTCTCATTATATGGGACAAGCTGTTTGGGACGTACATGGAAGAAATAGATAAAGAAGAAATAATTTACGGTTTAGTTGTTAGTCCTCAATCTTTTAATCCTCTATATTTGCAGGTGAGTAACTGAATTAAATGTAACTATTTATCATTTTGTCATAAATCGATTAACATCATTTCAAAGTCAATCCACGCTTTAACGGGTATTCACTTTTATATAATTAGTTAGTAATTAGTTCCTCCTTCTTTCCTCCGAAACGTAATACTTCCAACAATAATGCATTTTTTTTTTTTTAACATCCATACACGATAAGTTGGATATATTTTTATTTCTTATGATTAAAGAATCGGAAATATTTTTTAATTTATACTTACGCTTTTATAGCTTTCTTTTGTTTCCCTTTTGTTCTTTAAATTATCTACCAGTGTTAAAAAACGACTTTAGAGATGAAGATACATTCCGTAGTGGAACTATAGATTGTTTCGAAACTGCAACGTGTAGTAAAGGAGAAAAGTCTGATAAAAAAAAATTTGCGCCTTCTTTAAAAAAAAAAAATATGTACACAATAGCTGATTTCCTTATTTTTTATAGATGTTTTTAATGCATATCAATTGGTTATTAATGACTTTGATTCTGAATAAATATGAGGTGAATAATTGTTGTAGCAAATTGAGGTTTTAATTTCGTTGTAAATGGTATATTTTTGCCTATAAAAAAAGCGCGAAAACGTCGCGTTCAATTTTTTCGCATTATACCCCGTATTTGCGGGAACACGTCGCATATATTTCGAATAATTTCGTTATTATACACTTCCATGGTCACATTCATGGTCTAGACATTTAACAAACTCATATCTTAATTAATTGAAAATCTTTGTATATTCATTTGGCAAATGGTTTTAGTTACTCGCTGCTTAAATAATTATTCTATGTTACAGGTATTTTATACTGCTCAGTTAATTGAAAAATGTTTATGGATGTCAACTTTAACAGACAAGTTAGCTGTTATCTGGAAAGGTCCCAGTTGGTTTCCAGGTAGTCCTCGCTTAGGTCTGGATGAATACAAAATTAATGTAAGCCTTATATCCTTTGTGTACTTGTCTTTAACTTGTATTATTACGAACGTCATTGCAAGGGCAAATAATGTGAAAACTAATTTTAGTAGTGTTTTTAGCAATTTCGAGAAACCTTCTTTATTTACTCTATAGCTTAAATACAATAAATAGCACAAAGATATAATTCTATTTTACGTACTTTACGTAATCATGTTTTCAATACTCTTATAGGTCACATCTAGGATTAAATATGACCATTGTATACCTCTATGGCAACATTTTTATATTCTTGTACATTTTTCCCTAGTTTTCAACCAACATCTTCAACTGTACGATGAAACACAGGTAAAAGTTGCAATACTTGTAAAGACACTGCTGTTTTTTTAAAAATGTTCTATTTTACATATTATCATTAACATATGTTGAAATGATAAAGTAACAAAGACATTTTTATTTACAGGATTTAAGAACGATACCTTCTGGATTTACACTTCTAAACAATTTGTTCGCTCTTACCGTAATTGGTTTAATATTTAACAGATCGGCGTATGCTGGCATCGTAGAATTCGTTAGATGCTTTATTTATTTAACTTTCTCGACGATACACAATTCAATGAACATATACATGTATTATGTATATATAATTTCCTGTTGCATTTGGATTGTACATTTTCTTTGTACGACAATATCAAATTTTACAAATAAACGTAACGAATAAGAAAATTAAATTCAATTTATATAAAGCATCACGAGAAACTTCCTTCAAATTACAGCGTTTACATTATACAATTAATGTTTTATCACCTTCACTCGTAATAAGCAATACATTACTAGTAATACACTACTTAATATATGCATTCAATGTATGAAGAAATTATTTGTTTTCTAATCGTCGCAAGTATCAATTTTATAAAAGGAAGAATAACAAAATATCACTACAAAGAGAAGAAGTTCCAAGACAACGCGATTTTCAGTGACTAAGTGAAATATACGATATTTGGCGATCAACAATTCACATTATGATATCTTAATGCAGTAGGCCAACCACGCATTGGCGTAAAGGAGATAAGTTATCATTTTTGTTCACTTATTAACACTAACGCAGTATTTCTCGTGCTCTCCTAAACCGCAGCCCAATAAATTCATTTTCTATGAAAGTGATACTAATTCACGCATCAAACTTCATCAAATAATTATAAATAGAATTGTTGCTGAACTTTCTGAAGGGGAATAGTAGCATTGGATCAGAATATCATTATATAAAGTGTTTCGCGTAAAAGGGACCACGCAAATACATTCACTATCTGCAATAATATGAGAAATACTTCTTACTTAATTTTAATTTTCCTTACAATCGAATTAGAGGGAGAAGATAGATTTTTACTTAGCTGGCCTATTTTAGCTGAAACGTTTTTGAAAGATTTACGAGGACTCGCGCGAAACTGTTGAGGCATGGTCCCTCTAGGATTTATTACGTCTATTTGATGACACTGTTTTCGCGAAAAGAGACACATTGTTTTCTATTTCGCTATTTGCGCCGTATTATCTCGGAACTTTTTAATCGGATGCCAAGTGTTATTTTCCATTAACGCTCGATGCTCTTGATCTATCACCTTTATGTATAGATAGTTATTTTTGTCTATTCGTGCTGTGTTTTTTCAATACTAAACAGCTCGATAGAAGTTCACTTAAAGCCTTCATTTTTCGTCTATCTCTTTATTCTTCGTAATATGCGCCTTTCTTAAGTTTCTTGCCAATTAACCCATTACATTTTATGACTTACGATTATCAGTATTTTTGTAGAGTTTTTAGAGAAATTAATACAAGCGGTAACTTCCGCCCTGAAAAGTGCCACCTAGACAAAATTGATTTGATCTACTAATCGATTACCAATTCCAGCGAATAACAATTTGTAATCAAGTCACTAATTTGAATTTGATTATGGATCTCGAGAAACGATCTTAATCTTCGCGATGCATAATCTCAGTGCAAACGATGGCATCATTTATAGTGTAACGATTTTGTAGACGCTATTTTAATGCTGCCATTAAACTATTTGTATACAAAGTTTATAAAGCGAAGAAGTACCTCCATCGAACGTCAGATGTGAAAAGTGTCGTACAGAATTTAACATAGCCCATGGAGGTGCCAGCGATATTAACCAACATTTAAGATTAGAAAAACATAAAAATTGCGATTTTGCTACCGTTACAAGTTCTCCATTGATTAATTTTTTTAAGAAAACGGGTTTATCGACTTCGAAAGATCTGGAAGTTACTGCGGCGAAAGGCGTCCGGGCTTACCATAGTTCTCGTTCTAACGATCGTGCGTCTAAGTTAATTGCAAATGTGTTAGCGCGAATAGTAATTGGTGATTTAAAAAATCGCCTCAGCAAATGCAACTGTGTTGCTATATTAAAATTAAATTCTGCTATATTGTTGTGTTTTATAATAGTGTTACATAATTGTTGCTATATTAAATTTAAAATGAAAGAAGACAACTAAAATATATTCAGACTTGGAAATTGGATCGCCGTACACTTTTCTCCAAAAATTAGTAGATGTCCCGTTTTGAGGAAAAAAAATAAATGATCACGTTAACACGTTGACTGCCACGCGTGTTTCCAGTAAAATCTCCTTCAGGCCACGCGTACCGCTGTGCGCAAGAATAATCTCTCGCTTCTTTCGTTTCCATGGTATCGTGCTCGTCCATATGTTTTCGTTACTTCGCATTTATTTCTCATCTCGCCATTGTTGTACAGGATTAGTTTGACTTGTTGCGACCACCCCGTCGTGGTGCACCCCGTGGTGCAAGGCGGAAAGACATACTTGACCCTCGAAGCGAGGAGACCGGAGACAAAATTGCAACAAAAAAGAATGTAAATATTAGAAGATTTAGGGAATTATTAGCTTCAAAATTATTAGGGTTGACTGAAAATATAATAAATCCTGGACGTCGTCAGAGTCAACACAATATCGCCGTTCGGAAAAATGATTCCGGAGAAAGCATTAGACGCGCATGCAAACAATGTTATGCAGATAAAAGTCGTCGAATGGGCCGATCAGACACAAGAAAGAATGTAAAAAAAACAACAACTTATTGTCCAAGTTGTCCCGACCAGCCTCAACTTTGTATAAAATGTTTTAAAGTTTTACATTCTATATAGTTTTTTTAATAAACCATTTTAAATTTAAGTTTATATTAATAAATATAGTTTATATTAATTAATATTCAATAGTTTTGTTACTTCCTCAGCGAAATATCTTTTTAAACACATACGAATATCCTTCGCAAGTAGCCAAATAAGCGTCACCCCAATACGGGTGACGCGGCCCGATCAGAAACTTTACTGTCACCCGAATATGGGTGACGTGGCAGTCAACGTGTTAAAAGGACTGTTGGGGGATAGAAACGCAAAAGAGGTCTGTGAGTAAGCGTAAACGACTCCCTATTGCAATCGTTTCGATCGTACGCGATTTTCGAGCTGTTTTCGGGAGGAGATTTTCGAGACTCTTCGAGGCCTCCTTTCTCGAGATACGCAGAATGTGCAAGTCACAAATCCTGAAGTTCAGACCCTGACTTCGAATTCTGAGCAGCAACAGCCGCGCAGTATCTAGAATACTGTCTACAATCTAAAATCAACACCTAGCGGCTCTAGAGTAGTAGTTTTTTCGACGATTGCAAATTCAACGCGAGAAAGATTATTTTGCAATACGATACGAGCTCCAACGGTAGCATCGAGGCTTTTGAGGGAGCAAAGAATCAACTGGCAGCTACGCAACGTCAAGACGTGTCGCAGGTTGCAATCGCTGTAACTGATCAAATATTTTCATATCAGCAACGTCGGCAATAATTCATTCCAATCAGACTTTATGCGTTTGATACCGATAAAAATAGTAATTATAGTAATAATAAGTACGTTGTAATAGTGCTGACACAATTTGTACATAATGATATATTTTATAATTAAATGAACATATGTATGTATACATATATCTGTATCTTGTACAGTAGCGAGTAGACTTTTAACAAATTCTGCTTTGTAACTGTTTAAGTATATACTCCTTTCATTTTAAGCCTAAAGACTGCATTATCCTCGGTGAAAGTTTTCTCAAATCGTTTTGAGTTAAATGATTGAACTTGACATATCGTTATTCGACGTCACATTTTTCCCCGTAACTCCATTTATCTCACATATATTTTTTCCATTTTCTTCGCGTCAACGAATAAGAATATAAAGCTGGCTGTTATCTATGTCATTAACTGTAATCGGTATCGAGCCGTCAATCTTTAATACTGAAAGCTGTCGATAATCGACTTGTAGAACAATC
This sequence comes from Xylocopa violacea, assembly GCA_963969225.1. Lineage (NCBI taxonomy): Eukaryota > Metazoa > Arthropoda > Insecta > Hymenoptera > Apidae > Xylocopa > Xylocopa violacea. Next base: position 14,368,874 of record CAXAJV010000005.1, on the reverse strand, counting down.
GCAACAATTGTTTGAATTCTGTTTCGCGACTCGCGATACAGACTACAACAAATTTTTATGTATATTTCTACATTTGACACTGTTGACATAATTGTAAAACAAAGAATGATGAATTAACACTTATACATATCTGTTTATTAAAAAAGACGTATACTTGTGGCGGACTATCCTTTTCACACAGGGAAAGCAGAGATTTGTTTATATAATCTAATACGCAGACCGTTATAGAGACTGTTATACAGACTGATTTATTGCGGTATTTCATTTCTCGCATTTATTATATCGCGTGTATTCGATACTCTACTACAGTTCCAGTGCGTTTAGGATCGCATATCGCAATTAAATAAAAATCAAAACCAATTGCTTTCGATTTTGCGATGCGATCCTGAGAGCGATTCGCATTAACTACCGTTCCAACTGTAGTTGCACACAATCGCAAAGTGTCAATGATAATTAACTACGCGTTACGTCACATATCGACCGTTGCTAATGATCAGCTGTTGACAGGGATCCGTATTCGCTTCCAAAACCACAGTTAGTGTCGTTGTAATCTTCTATGGATCGTCTACAATAACATTAATCGAAAAATTTGTCATTGAAATTAGTGGAAACAATCAAAGAGAAGATGTCAGAATTGACTAATTCCAAAGGAATCGTGTTCCACCACGACAATGCAGAGCCTCGTACGCATCTTTAAGAACGCATGCAAAATTATCGAAGGTTGGTTGGAAAGTGATGTCGCATCCCCCATATAGCCCAGACCTTGCACCATCGGATTATCATTTATTTCGAAGTTTACAAAAACTTTTTAAATGGTAAAAATTTCAGTAATAACGATGACCTCAAATGGCACTTGGTTGAGTTTTTTTACCGATAAAGACAAGAAGTTCTATGCGCGCGAAATTATGAAGTTACCAGAAAGATGGCAACGTGTCATCGAACAGAAGAAAAAATATTTTAGACGCGACAAGGTGATTTTGTCCAAAAATTCTCCAGATATTGCTCCTTGCGACTACCACTTGTTTCGATCAATAATTCTTACGAGGAATGCAAAAAATGAGATTGCCCCTAAAGACCAGTAATTCTTTCAACATGGAATTCGTATGCTGCCAGAAAGATGGGAAAAATTAGTGGCTTTGAGTAATCAATCTGTTATCATTTTTGCACAATAAACAACATCAAGGAGGATGTTTTAATGTAAATAGCAGAAAATCGTATTTCTGACTGCGCCATTACGAAGCTGAGCGGCGTTCATTTGTTTTCGTAGACGCGACGATCGCGACAGAGGAGATCGGCAATTGATATAGAGCAAGCAGAGAGATAACACGTATAGTTTTGTTCCTTTCAAATCATTATACAGTCCACTATACATGGTATCACATCGTGTCATCATTCGTCGCCAACCAAACGGTCGACGTTGTGACTCAACGAACCATTCGAGTGCTAGGTGGCGCACAGTGTGCCAGATGGCAAATCAAGGTGGATAAAATTAATAACTTCCATACTAGAGGCACTATCCAATTCAAAATTTGTACTAAACCGTTTTCGAGGTCACTGAATCCAAGATGGAATCGTCTGCGTTGTACGGACTAAGGGAATGGAATTAGGGGTGGGGGGGGGGGGGGGGGACATCAAATAATCGAGGGCAACAAAAACCTCGTGAAACACATGCAGGTTTCGATTTCTCGACAATATTTCAAGACGAACATTGACTCCTTTATGTATCCAATAGTTCGTTAAATATTAGCTCCAGTCTGAAACAGTTAACTGTGGATGCACAACGAGCAATTATTTAACAAAAGCCACCTCTTGCTTTTGTTCGCTTATGTTTCGAAATTTTTGAAATAAATGAAAAATCCTTCATTTAATCATCATCCGATTCTATAAAATCCATAACATTGTAATAATTAGCGCTTTGATTTTCTTCATTCGACGAGACAGTATCTCGTGAAACATTCAGCAGCTCTGATACTTTCCAAATTAATCAAGCGGGTGCTTTATTTGGCACTGATCGATATTCGTTTATAAATGGATCTAGTGTAATTAAGAACATGATAAGTTGTTAATTATGCTCAATTATAACTTCATTCGTAGAATCTCGACTACAATATTCTAAAACGATTCTCTCTTCATATTGCCCTCTCTCATTTGCTATTAATATTGAAAGATATAAGCCTGACGTTGCTCTTGATTTGCTGCAACTTTGTGACACTAAGGCCTGTAAACTGACTTGCCCGCTGAAAGTAAGAAAAATTCTTTCTGAAAATAGCAGAAAAGGTAATTTTGCACATTCGAGTGCAAGTAACCGTTAACATATTCTGAATCTACATTAAATTTCCCATCTAATTATTAAAAGTAATTAATTAAAAGTAAAGCGTGATTAAATGATATTCAGAAAGTTTTTCTCTACCAAAGTCTATAAACACCCGTTTTTTTTTTTTTGTAATGGCTTCCTTTTATACCCTATTTTCAATAGTAATTTAACGGGCAAAGTGCTTGTAATACGATAAGATTAAAGAATATACTTCCTACTATAATTCCACTTAGTCTCACAAAAAAAACTTTGCGACTGGCACTTTTTGAATCGAAAAGGTTTAAGGTCGATATGTTACATATATTTTGTAATTTCTGTACGTTAAGTTATAATAAGTTTATTTGATATATTTTTTACAATTTGTCGTTATATGTACGCACAATCTTGCGTTCGTTTAACTAACTTATACATATATATATATTGACAATGTTATTGCTTAATCGCAATTGAAGATCCATCGAATATGCTGTCGAAAACCGTAATCGATTGTAAAGAATATCGGGGTTGCAATAAATGATAATATCGTTCAGTTCATATAGACTTATATTTTCATCGATGGAGAAACAGACTCTGGAGACAAATGAGTAACATCGTTGAATTGTTGTCGTAACGTAAAGTTTCGCATGATCGATAAAATACATTGAGTTCACCGTCAGCAGAAGAAAGAGAGCAACGTGTTTTAATCGATTAAAATTCCGCATACAAAAAAGGTCTACAACATTTACACATATGCATACATTAATTAGAGAATGCACTCTCCTGATAGTTCTCTCCTAATGTCTTAAATATTACGGTTTGTATATAAAATTTTCTATTTAGATAATATATATATTTGTTCGTTCGTGAACACTTGCAATTAAGATTAACGAGTACTCGAGAGCTCGTAAACGTTTCTGAAAATCAGTATGCGATACAGAGAGTGTCCATAACTGTCAACACTTCAAGAAAGCGTAATCACAAAGACACGTTACAATCGAAAAATGTACAAAACATGACATTTTATGTAATAGTACAATACTATCATACAAATAGGACATTGGCATTTAAAAGTATAATTTAGCAATAGAATTAAATAATTACAAACAATCGTAAACGATGAAGCAAGATATTTGTATATTCTAATACTTGGATACGTAAATCGAAAGTATTATACTTACACTTTAATGTAGATTTAATACCAAATAAGTAGCCATCGTTCTCGTTTTGATAACAATACTATATTTTTTAAAGACCATAACTAGTCGACTTAAGCTTCATGAAACACGGAAACATTTTTATAAAACGTCGCATTAAATAAAAATAAATGCATCGATACCTCTCGCATACGCAACGCGCAAGGTACGTCCTTGATAAATAATTCTTTGTATTATGTTGTATACATAAAGCATCTTGACTGCTTCGATAATACATCGTTGTAACCAATGTTAAGAACCACTGTTGTAACAAATTCACTCCTATGGTCCGCTATCTGTAATAAGATTAGTTTTTAATCAAGAAAAATATACGTTTGCGCGGAAGAAGAATAAAAATAAAGCTACTGAAATGCCTTACGACGGAATTCACTTTAGCGAAAAGAAATCGTTCGACTTCCTTTTTTTATTATACATATATTATACGTTACACAGTCGAGTACCAAAGGGAGGTTAATGGCTACGGTAATTTCTACCTTCCGCTAAGCACGGTAAAATGGCAATATTTTCTTATTAATTCAATTTTCAAATAAAATCGATATTGAAAAATTTATCGCCTGCATTCATAAAATAATCGGACGTACGACAGTTCTTACCGCATTGTTGTATGGTGATTACGAATGATATAGTACCGATTAAAGAAAATTAAGGTCCCCAATCCGGAAATGAAAGAAATTATGAAACTTTGGGAATATATAGAGAGCATACTACTAACTAACTAACTAATGTTTTCAGGCCAAAGTTACCTCTTTCTTTACACGATAATACTGCTGAACGCAAGTATTCCGTAGCTCGCTAAATTAAGAGATTTTCCGATTATAAAAAAAATATTTACCGTATGCCTAAGACCATAGACCAATTCACTACATCTCTTCTTCGTGTATCAAGCTGTTTAATTATGTACGACTTTCTTCCATTCAAATCCATTCTAAATAATACTGCGGTAAACTAATAATGGTAACTCTATGAAATCGTAAAATCGGACAGACGCTAAGGGGTTGTGACAGCCTAACAACAACTTTTTGCCAACTTTAGCCATACACGTGAAGCAAGATCGACGATTCTTTTGAATCAAGAGTCTGTCTCGCGTAGTATATCTGCACGTATGTATATCTCTTAACCCATTCGAGATGAATTGCACACCGTGTGTGCAACGATATTGAATTAAAATTATGAGTCAGTACGAAAAAAGTTGGCGTCGAAATAAGACTGATTTGAAATAAAGGGTATCTTAGAAGTGTGTAAACATAAAATTTGCTATTGCTTTCAATTTAGTCCCCAAAATGAATATAAAATATACTACATAAAATTATGGGTTAATTTAGTAGAAACTTTATTGCTGAATTCATTAAACTTGTATAGAACGTATTCACCATCGACAAGGAAATTGAATTTTTATCAGTCTCTATCTGGAGATACTCATCTGGAGATTTTACTGATTGAACTAATTGAAAATCCCCAAGACAATTCATCAATCGCACCGGTACCAAGTGATCATCTTCTTGACATTCTGCCAAGATGTAACAATAGAAAAGTGCAAACAAAGGTTTGCCGGCAACAAAACGGTAAATATAGACGTACTAATTACTCTTGTCCTGCTTGCCCTACTCTTGCCCGCGACAACGATTTCATGTTATCTGACTATTTTTCGAATTTTAATGATGTTTTTTTATTTTATTTTGCATTGCACGCATACTGTTCAATCCGCTCCTCGTAATAAAAATATTTTCAAGAACGACCTGCACACGCGGTGTGCGATCGTCTTATTTGTACGAAGCGAGTTACGAAGTGACCAACCGATTTCTATTGCAAAAATGTTTTTTTTTTTTTTATTAAAAATGGTCAATATTAAGTAAAAACAAATTTCTGCTTTTAAGATTGATCTCCAAAAAAATGAACCGTCTGGAATAGGTTAAACATATTTCGCATTCCTTGCGTGGAATATCCTCCCGTGGACTCCCTGGAGGACGTCGAGGTAAAAAGAAGATAATCATTTTTTTAATATTTCATAATGGCCCTGTCATAAATATTGTTAAAATAACATTCTGAACAAATTACAACCGCTATTCGACTTTATGTACACAATTGTTGTGTACGTAAACATATTTTTGTCATTCTTCATCAAAAAACAATGAAAACTTTTTATTGGAAAGCTAATGAGGCACGTGTATGTTTTTTAATATATACTTGGATAGGAATAATTCATTACTAACTAGTTTCAACTATGTAGTTTGGAAAAATCGAAAACAATCTACGTACGATAGAGACTAAACTTCGTACACGTTCGAATGAAATTTGATCTTGCATTTCCTTATAATTTATTTACTCTTTTTGCCGCAAAAAAACACAAAGTACAAGAACGAAACGAAAGTTTTTACGGTTGTTACAGACATAATATTGTTTCCCCTAAGCATATAGAATCCAATTCGTATTCGTCGTAGAATATCAAAATTTCTACATCGTCTTACATCTTAAATAATGAGACATCGGTAGAAACAAAGGAATGCACAGCTGTTCTCGTTACGTTTGAATAATATTAATTATGTTTAAATTTTGTAACATTGTAAATTTAAGTAACACGAGACGTTTACGTACCTACGAATGTATTCCTATGTATTAGTGCTCGGTGTTGGTTTAGTTTGATCACTTCTGTCGGTTCCCACCGTTTCCGATCTGTGCTCCAATGAATTCTCCGACGTGACCTCGTCCGAATGATCGTCGCCGTTACTTGGCCTTTCGCAGCCCTCGACGTCCTGTTGTTCAAGCAAAGGCATATCCAGGGAATCCGAGGAAATACGTCTGACGCTGCTCGCGTGTTCGGCTACATCCGACTGCGTCTCTTTCGCATCTCGTACGTTATTCAGCGAATCAGAGCTCAACGAAGGAAAGTCCAGAGTGGTTTTCATTTCTAACGAATCCGAACTACGACACAACGGGTAATGTTTCTTATCCATATTATCCTCCAGCTCGAGGGAATCCGTGCTGGTCTCCATCACGTTGGTCTCCCTCTGGGTAAGAGGCTGCGCAATCTCCGGTTCTTCCGGTTTGGTAGCAGATTCTGCGCCCGCTTGGGTCCCAGCTTGGGTTTTTTCCGCGTCCGTAATCTCAATTTGCGAAATGTCATCCGTCGTATCATCCTGACGATCAAACTTTTCTACGTTCGACTGAGCTATTCGTATAATCTCATCGATTTCTCTTATTCTTTTCTCGTAATCATCCGATCCGGACGTGCTCGCATTAAACGATCCCGCTGTGCTCACGTCGGCCTTCGTCCGCGGTAAACTCTCCAATTTGTACTTGCTCTCTGGACTTTCGTGTTCCAATAAATCCTCCTCTTCTCTAGCGCGCAGTTCGATTAAATGCGCTTCCCTGCACGCTTTCTCGAGTCCTTCGAAATCCTTTAACGAAGACAATGAAATGTCATCGCCGTGGCCTGAACGGCTAGTCGCATACCTTCGCGGAAGACTACCGTTGTTAACGGAATCGTGCGAGCCGCATTGTAATCTTTTCGAATTCTCGGCGGCAACCGCGCTCTCTAAATTTTCAAACTCCTGTAACGAGCTCAACGACACGTTATCGTGGTCGGATGGCCTAGTGAAGTATTTTTTACCCGCTAAGACATCGTAATCGGGGGTGCTTCCGAAGCTGCCGCGCATGCTACCTACGCTTCCTATCGATTCTTTGTGGCTACCTAAACTACCGAATCTGCTGCTACCAGCTTCGAAGTCGGTGATCTCCTCTTCCTTTATATCTTCGAGAGGACCTCGATCGTATTCGATATCGTAGACTCGGGTGTCAGCGTGAAATTGCATCTCTATCCACTTTTTCCCACCTTCGTACTGTTCCTCGTCCGAGTACGATTGGGAATATTGATCGTCGTTCGAAATCTGAGGTGGACTTTCTTCGGATTCGAAGTCGAACAGTTCGTTATTCTTGGACGTTTGGCTGGTCGACACCTGGGGATCGGGTTCTTTCTTCTCGGTTATAAGATTCTCAAGATCCCGATCGTATTGTTTACCGGCCACTCGCGGTATAGCACTGATACGTATGCTTTTGCCTTCGGAATCGTATTCCTCGGCTTCTCTGCCAACTTCTTCTATGACCACGAAATCATCGATAATGTCAGGCTTGTCGACCATCTCGAAGGAATCGCTGTCCGGTGAATGACGATCCAATTTCTCTTTCTCTATAACCGTGTCGATGGATACGGCGGACGTCGACGACGTCGACATACTGGCCTGTTGTATTATCGACGGCGTCGAAGTTTGCATTGACATTTCAGGGCTTTCGTCTTTTTGCTCGGAGGGCTTCCTAACTTCCTCCGCGTACTTTTCAGCCGCCGCCGCTTCTAAGACTTCCGCTTCGATCTTCTCGACGGACAACTCGGTTTCCGTCGGTTCCGCAGCTTGAGTGGAGATTACTTGAGTACATACGCTTTGCACGCCGTCTTCGGAAACACGGGACGTCATTATATCTACGGATTGAAGAGTGCCCGGGGTCATCGTTAAGGTAGACGTGGCAGAATCTATCCCCTTGGCATCTTTCGCCGCTAGATCCTCCGTTGGTTCGGGTTTAGGAGCGGTGCTACCGTCCACAACTTGAGCGAATATCATTTCGGACGATCGTTTCATACGACAAGGTATGCTGCTATAGATCGTCCTGTCCATCGTTTCGTCGATCGGTATGTCGCTACCAGATGAATCCGACTGCTCGGTATGCTCTTCTTCGAGAGCACCGTCGAGGTGTTCCTCCGCCTCCTCTTTGTCCGCATCGGTTTCAGAGGGCACCAGCGTTTCCGACAACTCGCTGGTACTATCGATACTGCCCAAATGACCGGAACTCAAAGAAGTTAGAGATTTCATGGATTCGTGCGAGCTCATCGTAGTCGCGGCGGTGTGGTATTCTTGGGAGGTTGGTTTCGAAGAGGTAGAGTGCTCGATGGACATCATCGCCGTTTCGTATTCCGAAGCCGTTGTCGAGGGTACGCCGCAGGATTGCAACGCCTCTACGTCGGAAGAACTAGGTCGGCTACCACTGTCTATCTCGTAGTCGCAGGACTGGTAGTTGCTACTGTCGCCGGAACTGGAACCAAGATCCGCGTCGCTCTCGGAAGTGACGCGTTTCGAACTTTTGCCGGGTCTCTGCCGCCTCCTGAGTACCGGCCGCGGTAAAGCCAAAGAAGAACTTTCGTCTTTATTGTCTATATCTGAACCTGACCTACTGGCAGGCACGGGACTAGGATGATCTTCGTCGTCTTTTGTATCCTCGTGGACGGTTATTGCAGCAGTCTCTACGTGAAACTTTTCAGTTTTAATCACAGGTGTCTCTCCTTTTGGTAAATCTATCGGCTCTTCGAAGCTGCTAGACGTCGATTCTCCTACTTTCGTTTCACTTTCACCGCTATCCTTCCATTCTGTACGCGATGTAGGAGAATCGGTCTTTGCTGGTTCCGCGTCTGCAGGTTCCTGCGATTGCTCGGGGAACGCTGGTGTGTATAAAAATGGTAGATCGTTTGGAATTGATTCGGGTTGTAATTTAAACCGGAACTCTGATGGGGAATCTTTAATTTGAATCACAGTTTCACTATTTTCGCTTAGCTCCTCTATCAAGTCTTGCTTCGCTGCCTCTAATGATTCTTTCACTTCGGCTATCTCTTTTTTAACTACCTGATCTAAAACAGTTATAGCGTATCGCGCGCTTAAGTGATCAACGCTAGGCTGATCATTTTTTTTTATTTTAAAGGCACAAGTGTCGGAAGGAACTGTTGCGGATCTTCCAGGTTTGTCGTGCTTCTCCGTAGCTTTCTCCATATGCCTTTTATATTCCTCGGTCAAAGGTTTCATTTTCGACAGATAAGCTTCCGTCCATTCCTTTAATACATCGTCCACGCGTACGGCCTTATCGGACTCTGGTATCTCTTTGCCTGCCTCGTCTCCAGATTTCTCGCCCTCTCCCTTTGTCGGCTTTGCCGTTCTCTCCAATTTCAATTCGACATCCGGCTTCGATACGACTTTATCTCCTTTACCCTCGCCCTCGATTGTTTCCAAATCTATAGCGGCCACGGTGGTCACGACGCTGGTACACACTTCCGAAATGCGTTCCTCCGTTTTTAATACCTCTTCTTCGCGTTCCTCCGTCGATTCGACAGCTTCCACCGGTGAAACTTGTTCAACTTGGCCAATGCTCTCTACGTATTCTTTAATGGGAGTTTTCGCGTCGTATTCGCGTTGCAACGTATCGACTAATTCTTGGCAACTGACGTCCAATTTATTTTCGACCAATTCACTTTCGAAGTCTTGCTCGGCAACAGGAATCACTGTAAACTTCCCGTCTTTCGCAACTGTTCCGTCCGTTGAACGCGCTATCACGCTGACGTCGTCCGAAGATTTGGTACCCGACTCCTGCTCGTGATCGGTCGATCCGTTTAACGAAGATAATCGTTCCTTTTTCTGCATCGACTCGTACGCCTCCAGTTCTTGATTGAAGATCTGAGACGGCTGTAACGTTTCGGATATTTCGATTTTCTCGTCACCGATCATCCAATCGACGGGTTTGATTTCAAGGCCGCGCACCTTCGGTTTCGGTGACACCATCGGTGGACTTTCGATTTCGAAACTGTCCGCCCGTTTTTTTATCAATACCGGGTGTTCCCTTTGCACCTGTTGAACCGGTTGAGACGGCTCTTGTACCAAAGAATAATCTATGTTCGTATCCTCCGATACGGTGCTAGGACTGATCGTTATGTCGCGTTCCTGGACCAATCTCTCGAACGAGTCCGTTTCCACGCTTTCGCGTAACGATGGTATACCTCTGCTGGTTTGCTCGGATATTTTGTGTTCGTCCATCTCCAAAGAAGGCACGTCCACGGAATCTTCTCTGGACCGACTACCCGGACCAGGCTCGAGAATTTCCAAAACTCTGGCGCCCGAAATTTCAGACACGATCTTGTCCCGAGGGAAACTGGCGTCGCTCTGAAAGTCTCTTTGCGATTCCATTTGACTGCTCGATTTGGTCCATCGTTGGTGCTTCTCGGACTGTGGGCTCAACGTTGGTTTCGATACGCTTTCCAGCTCGTTCGTATCGAAATCGATGGTCTCTTCGAAATCTATCTGCTCGGATATACTACTGGGGCTCATGGTGATGTCTCGGTCTTGCAATTTAGCTTGCGACGATGACAAAGGTAGACTTTCTTCTTTCTCTTGCAAGGACGATTCTTCGTCTTTAGTTATATCTTCGCTAACGCTTAAACTGTCCCTGGCAGAACCGACTTCTTGAAGTTCTTCCTGTATCGATGATCTCGCTGTTGATAGTTCGGCTAAACTTTCGCCCATTTTGCTCTGCGCAGTCTGCTTGTCCATCGTTTTCTTCATGATGCTCTCGAATTTACGTGTCAAGTCGTCGGCCAGTTTCTCGTGATCGGTTTCAACGGTTTCGCTTATAATTTGTTGTAAATACCCTTTATTGAGTAACTCTGCTTTCAGATCCGCGGCTGATTTAGCTTCGATTTCACTTTCGATCGATTGAATCAAAGTTTCCGCTATCGTGCGCGCTTCGATTTCTTTAAACTTTTCTCGCTGTTTCTCTTCCAACCCGTCGACTCGTTGCGTTTCTCGTTCTTCCATCGGTTCTCTTCCTTCCTCTTCTTCCAACGTTTCCTCCTCTTTTGCTTTCTTCTCGCTTGGCACGAATTCCATGACGTCGTAGCTTTCCTTTATTTCTTTATGCGACTCCCTTTGGGCAAGCGTCTCGATACGATCAGTGTCCGCGATAGGTTTCGATACTCTTTCAATTTTTGGCTTCCCTTCCACCGTTCTCGCATCATCTTCTTCACCGGCCTTTTCAGGGATATCTTTCTTTATTCGAATGGCTACATCGGCACCGCTTTCTCTTAGTACGCTGCTACCTGCTTCGTGAGTCATAACACCCTCTTTATCGGACAGCTTCTCAAACATCTCCTCTTTCTTCTTTTCAGCTTGCGATTCAGACGCGGTTGCATCTATTATCTCTAGCGTGTCCGACAAGTTCATCGACATCTTCTGAATCGCAGTTTTATCTAATCGCTCGATCTTGCTTCGTTTCTCCTCCAACGTTTCAGTCGGCGATGTCTTTTTCAATTGGGATTCCGAAGATTTTTCTTTCTCTAGCCATTCCTGCTCCTCGAGGGTGATAATTTTGTCCGTACCGCTGGAAACTTCCGAGGATATAACTTCTTTCTTTTCTAGCATACTGGAAGCTTTATGGTCGATCTTCGAAGTGATAGTCGCGAATTCATCTTTCGCGGTATCCATACCCTCGAACATTTTGAAAGCTTCTTGCGGGTCCGTGAATGTTTTGGAAAACGTTTGGGTCTCGTTCTTCGTAATTAAATGTTCCTCCATCTTCGAAGTTACCTCTTCGCTCGATTTCTTTTCCGTGATCGTGTACGACTCGCTTTCTTTTCTAACGTGCGTATCCTTCTTCGCAGGCTTCTCTGACGTTGGCTTCACGTCTATAACACGTTTCGGTATTCGGGATTCGAACTCTTTCTTCCTAATTGTTGGAGAAATGTCTGGCTCTGCCTCTGTACTCGATTCCTTGTCACTTTCGAGTTTACTTGAAACTTCTTTCGTTTCTATGCTAACTTTCGGTTTTGTTTCTTTTGGGATTTTATCTTTCTCCATCTTTGCCGTAGAAACGGGAATACGAGACTCGAATTCTTTTTTAACCACTTTCGTTTCAACCTCGGGTAGCGGTTTCTTATCGGATAAGATATCTTCTTCTTCCTTCTCTTTTCCTTCTTTTTCTATTTTTCCTGCACTCTCCGCTTTCTCTGCTTCATCCGCTTTCCTTCCTTCTTCCCCTGTTTCCGCAACTTCTTCCTTCGTAACCAGTTTCGAAACAGCGGCTACTTCTTCAACGTCCTTCAACCAGTCGTCTTTAATGCTGGTTGAAAAGGTAATCTCGGGTGTAGCGTCACCGAACAATTGGATTCGGTGCAATCCGTCGCTAAAATCCTTTTTAAATAATTTTGTCTCGATTTTACTTTGAGGAATTTGCGACAGTATACTCGAAGCATCGCTTCCTCCTTCTACTTGAACAGATTTCAATACTTGTTGTTGTACCAGTGAACCATCCTCTTGTACTTTATAGATAATAGTAGTCTCTTCTGTTATCGTACGTTTCCCACTTGTTCTTTCCTTAATCGTGTCTATTCTTTTTATTTCCGGTATTTCAACTTTTTCTTCCACCCTTAATTCCGCGACAGTTTCTTCCACTTGTTTCTTGTCTTTTTCTATATGTTCAGCAATATCGCGTGTATCTAATTTCAACGCGAATTCTTGTATTTCTTTTCGCATCGTGTCTGCATCTGTACCTATTACCTCCTGTTGCCCTTCCTCTTCTACTCCTCTTTCAGGTTCCGTTATATCGTGTTCGATCATCTCGGGTTTACCTTCGATTGTTTTCGCGGCAACTTCTTCTACTTTCTCTTGTCTTTCCATATCTTCTTGCATTTGTTCCTCTTCCTTGTCTAAATATTCACGAATACCTTCCTCTTGTTTACTTATTTCAACAGTTTCTTCCCCAGTTTTCACTACGCTCTCTTCCTCTTCCTTGTCTAAATATTCACGAATAGCTTCCTCTTGTTTACTTATTTCAACAGTTCCTTCCCCAGTTTTCACTACGCTCTCTTCCTCTTCTACAGTCATTTCTGTGATACGCGTTCTCGTTTCCGAAACAGATTCCTGTGTTTCCGTTTCGACCTTCTCTCGTTCTTCTTCGCGCGCAGTTAATCCCGCAGCGAAATCGACCAATTCCTTTCCTCCTTCTTCCATACTTTTCTTCTCTATACCTGTTTTATCTTCCCCTTTCATCTTTATTTCCTTTACTTCTTTTCGATCAATACTTATTTCTACAGATTCTCGAATAGTTTGCTCCAGTACATCTTCCTTTTTCATCACTACGTCCGTTTTTAATTCATCTAATTGATCTTTTTCGGTTAACGCAGAACTTTCTTCTTGTTCAGTAAGAATCGAGGGCTCCACTACAACCTCCTTTTCTACATCCTCCGCTTTCTTCGTTATAATTTTTTCAACCTTCTCCTCTATTGATCGTACGCGAGACAGAGAATCCAAATCTTCTTTAATATCTTCTTTCAACTCTTCGGGTCTAACTACTTTTGTAACTACGATCTCATCAGTTTTCGCGTAATCTTCTGGTTCCTTACTTAATTCTACCTTAGTAACGCTAGCTACCGAAACGTCGCTTACCTCTTTACATATTTGTTTACTCTCATCTTTTTCCTTCTCGTCGTCGGAAATCAATTTCATCTTCTCTTTGGTTTCACCTTTTTTCCGCAACAATTCTATTTCTAATACGGTAAGAATTTCCTCTGTTTTCTTCGTTTGATCCATCTCGGTTACATACTTGTCATCTTTCTCTGCGGTTTCTTTGTCGGCTGCTCTAGTTTTGATCGGTTTCTCCTTTTCAGACTTGAACGAATCCTGCTGTTGTAACTTTGCCGGGAGTTTCGTGGTTTCTTTTTGTATTTGTTCCTCAAAGTATTGAGCCTTTTCTGCAACCGAACACTCCGAAATGTCAGGTACGTTTAAATCTTCCATCGTTTCAGACTTTTCAATTTCCTGAACGATGCCTGTATCCTCCGCGACAACATTTTGTATATACTCACTGTCACTTTCGTTTACCGTCAACTGCGACGTTCTCGATACTTCCGATTCCGATCGTTGATAACTTTCACGTTTTCTCGAGATATCCTCCCAGAATTTCCTCTTCTCTGAATAAGTTTGCCTCTCGACGCTGGGCGACAAATCCTGTTCTTGCTCGACTACTTTACTGGAATAACTAGCATCTACGGATTCTAGGGAACAAGCCGCTTTTTGTGCAAGGAATTCGTGGATAGTAACAGCATCTAGAACAACCAAGAATTATGCTCACATTACTTTTTATTAGATAAGTACATGTCACGCGTGAAATACATTTTCAATTGTTACAATAACATATACATAATACACGACTGTTTGAACATTACGTTGTTCAACTCTAACAAGCATTCTATATGCGTGAACGACAGTTCTTTTGCGGTGTTTCCTTTTTTTAAACTACGCGTAACAACTTGTTTCAAAAAGTAAATACAACTTCCAAAATATAAGTTTCATCTCTCGTCCAAGTATTTAACAACTGCTTTAACACGTAACACGCATATAACTCTGAATATTATTATTAAAGTCTATTTAATTAAGTCCTCCGACGAGTAAAATTAATATCCCATTCGGTGGTCTATGATAATGTTGAGAACGGCAGTTTTGTCTGCAAGTACGAGTACAGAAGATTGCGTTAGTACTAAATGATAACGTTAAAGCGGAGAACTTTACTTTCATCGATTAATTATTGCTTTCTGTGTGCGTATTCAATTTGAATTTTAACATTCTTCTTTCTCCAATATTCCGTTGGGCCGAATTAATTTCAAGATTCGTTCAGATTGCTCTAATTATAATACAAATAAGAGTGACGGAAATGTTTACCTAAAACATACAAGCAGCGTTCAAGCTGGAAAGGTAAACGGCATGCAAACGGTCTTACGCTAGGATGCCGTCTAGTCACACTGGTTAAGAACTCATTGGATCAAAATATGCCTATACTCGAAGGACCACCCACAACAGTGGGACTGAATAAACTCAAAGTTCTGATGTTGACTAGAAACTCTTTAATCCGAACCAACTATTAGTGCCAACATGATTGCAAAAGTTCGTCCCCGTTCAATAACTGCCTCTCAACGTTTTACAAGTTTTTCAATTCCTTCTTTGTGGAAACTCCGTGTGGTTTCTCCTCAAAGAAAGTCGTAAGGATTATTTTTCTGAGAACGAAACAGATGAAAGTCTGAAGGGGCAAGATCAGGGGAATACGTTTTAATTCCCTAAGCTTTTTCAGTGTCCGATAAGCGACGTATGGAAACACGGTACAGTTTGTTCCGTTCTATCAAAACATGTGGAACCCATATATCGAGTTTTGAAGTGTATCCAAGTTTCTTTAAATAGCGAAATTCAGTAGAATCGTCAACGTTTAGTCTCTCAGCAATCTTTTTCTGGTAATCTGTGGATTATTGTTCATTGAATCACGGATAAAGTAATTATCAATGCCGGAAGGTCGCCCGGAGCGAGGTTTATCGTTTAGATTGAAGTCACCATTTTGAAATCGACTAAATCACTTTTTAACTGTCTTGAATATTTTTTTATGCAGTTCCAACACTCGATTCTCTTTTAAACTCATATAACGCAACGCGAGGAAAATATGACTTTTCATTTTCCATTTTAAATATTAACTCTGAGCACAAATTAATTTAAACAAACATTTTTTTGAAGGTTACGTTGACTCGCAACTGAAACATCAGCACAATCAAAAATGCATGGATTTGCCATCTATGAAAATCGGGCACGAACTTTTGCAATCGCCTAATATGTATATCTATTTCGCAACTGCTAGTGCTCGAACTGAATCTTCCAAATTCTAATATCTTGGTTCTAAGGGTGGTGGCAACATTTGGTGACCAGAAGTTCGCTGAACAGCTCTTTTTACGACTAGGTAATTGCTATTGAGAATTAAAAAACGACTAATGATACTAAATTGGAAAACGGAAAAAAGTCACATACCATCTAGGACTGTTATACACGTTACAATTATACTCAAGATCCTCACAAGTGAAAATTATGAAAATATGGAGATGATAATATCAGCAGTGCTCTACCCTATTACAAGACCTTAATTTTGGAATAGAGGATAGTTTATTGCTAACCATCTTATATTGTAATTCTTAGTTCGCGACAGTTGTTACTTACTTCTACAAAGTTATTAAATATGTTGTAACCCTACGTAATCTTTTATAAATACCGTATCGACGTTGAGACAAACGTCATTTTTATGATATTGTTAAATGTTCGTAATAACAAGTTCATACGCAATTATATATAATATATTAGAGAATAACTGACTGCGATAAAAATGAAACGTATAGTCGTAATGTTCACTAATAATATAAGTCACGTGAAACGAAAGAAAATTTTGAAGGTTGTATTTAACTAAATTACAATATGTAAAAATGATACGACGAGAAATATATTCTAGTGACTAAGTGATAAAGATAACAGTTTAAATCTGAAGTTTCCATAAAGAAGTACGGAAAATTTTTACGGAAAAGGTAATCTTCTCATTAAAAAGTGTTAAGGCACTTGTAGGACATTTTTAATGATATACTCTATCGTATAATATTGTTTATTATTATTGTTAAACAACATTTCTTACGCGATACTGATATTTTTAATTTCTAAGGAAAGATCATACTGCTCTAAACCCTATTAAATTTATCAAAATTTTAGAATCACCCTTAGCTTTATAGAAGCTCAGTTTCCAAATTTTTCTAAAGAGAATATAATCACTTTTTGCTAAACTATCGACAAGAGTATTAATTTAATGAAATCGGTAGATTATGATATGGCAACTTTTCTCAAGCGTTTATTGCGATCAACGTAGCGTCCTGATACGTTTAAACGGAAGTACTTAGATCGCAACAAAAGTTCCCGCAAATATTCTATAAAACTATAAATCGTTATTAGTTTTGAATGTATCCAAAATGTCCTGTCATTGTAGTTCATAGGGATGTACAGTGGAACCTCGCTTAACGAGGGTAAACTGTAAAAAATGGGCTCCCTTAACGAGCGACATTTCGCGTAACGAGTGACGCGGAAAGTCGCTAGATAAAAAAGAATTAGGTATGATTTATTATAAATTATAATAATAATTATAGATTAGGTATTTTTCTAGTAAAAAAAAATTAGGTATATGTCATAAATTCATAAATAATAAACTACGGTACGGTATAGAAGAAAAGATAAGAATGATTTCCATTACCATACTCCTTAACCATTTTAGGTATAAGCAATTTTCTTGAAATAAACGTTACATATAAAAAATTTTGAATATTGTTCGGCATGGGACGCGTCATTGTGTTTCACATTAATTTGTGTGGGAAAAATTACTTTGTTTCGCTTAACGAGTGCATCGTGTTGCGAGTAAAATTCTGGAACGAACTATGCTCGTTACACGAGGTTCCACTGTATTCTAATACGCCTACGTATTGCTACGCCATCAATTCTATCTCAATCTATCTAACAATTTTTTACATAACGCATCTCTATTTATTGTTATATATTTGTTACTTCCAAATCTGTTGATCGTGTACGATTTGTTCTTGCGTCATTCTAATCACGAATAATCGATGCTTTGTATTTTTGAATGGGTTGGGTGCTTTACACGATTACATCGACGTGATCGACGCGAAAAAGCTCGATGCAAAGGAGAGTATTAACACTGCTTATACAGATTTTACCATAATCAATCATCCTCACTGATAATAGCCTCTTTGGATCCAAGCCAGGCACTAATCTGATAATTAGTTATCTTCGTGATTACCACCAAATGTCTCTCGACTTTTAATTCTCCCGCTAATGCACGCCCCTACTTTTACTTTTCCACGTGCAACATTTAAAATGGTAGCTGGTAAACAGTTGATACAGGAATCGTCTGTAATGGTATCACTAACGAGTGTAGTGTACGATTTTTTGATGAAATCTTGATTCTTAGATATGTTGTTTATCTTTTCTAATCCTTTACCCTTATCGCGCTCCGTTTTTTTTTTTTTTTTTTTTTTTTTTTTTTGCAAACGGATACACAAGCAAAAATCACAGATTAATAAAATTTTAGATCCGAGGTCTCAGCGTATTTCTTTTATCATCCGCTAAAATTTCATGCCGATTACCGTAGACGGAAATTAATTTTGTAACATCGAGCGTTGTAAACAAAATTTCTGTTCGAGGGATGATTGCTTTTAAAATTAAAAAGAAATAAATCGGTTAGTACGCTGGATTCTTTGAAACTGCAATGTTCGCGCACTATTGCATCGAATGCTGCAACGTGTTATCAAAGAGTTGAACCGATGACCGCGCGAGCAAAGAATCGTTTAATTTTCCTTTATGGAACGTGTCCTCCCATCTCTAATTGTTTGTCACAGTTTCGCGTGAAATACGTTTGCATCATTGTGTGTGTCGTATATAAATATTTTTGTTATACTCTTTAAATCGCACGTTTTATTAATTTTTTCAGCTCTTTATATATATCTATGCTCTACATGTGTTAATCTCATTTATAAATGAAAATAGCAACGTGTCTTTGAACCTTTGCCAAGGTTGATCACAAAAGGATCGACGACAATACGTACATTGTAATAGAGAAATAGTGAATAACACAAGGGTTATACCATTTAACGCATTCGTCTATCACATCCAGTGTATTGTCGAACACGAAACGTTTAATATAGATTATTCATGTTCTTAGTTATTCATTCGGATCAACTTCTTCGATGTCCGTATGACAATCGCTGATCGCGTCGTCGCTAGTATCTTTAACTAGCAACGTGCTTTCTATTTTATTAATATTTTTCATAACAACTTGCGATGCTACGAGAAGGTCCAAATCTTCGGGCAAATCTTTCCGACTGCAACACGGTTCCTGTATATTTTCCTCGTCGGATATGTCCACGTCTTCTTCGTCTGTATCGGACATCACCACGATATCGGGTGTGCCGTTACATATTTTGCTCGTTGGAACTTCTTCGCGGCACATTTTATTTCGTACTTCTACGGAAAACGGTCCGTCGCCTTCTTTGGTCGTTATCGTTTCTCCGCTATACTCGCAAAATATATCGGATCTCGGTGTCACGCAGATCATCGTTTGCACTTCGTCCTCAGCCTCGAAGTCCTCGAGATCTGTTTCACCTTGACAAGTGTCGTCGACAACTTTTAAACCGTTCTGATTTTCTTTTTGCTCGTTTTCCGATTCGCTCGGATAAATTTCATCGACGTCCGTAAGATTTTCAACAAAATTACGCTGAGACGGGCCTTTATCGTCGGGTGATAAATAAGTCGAGCCGCCAGCTTCTACGTCGCCAGACGTTACACAGATCATTGGTTTTTCTCGTTCATTATCCGCGTAACTGAACGACCTAGCCGGAGAATTAATCGTCGTCAACTCCCCTTCGGAATCGGTATCGGAGAAGTGTAACGACGTATTACTGACCATTGCGTTCAGTCTTCTACGCGACGATCTCAATTTACGCTTTACTTTCGTCCTCGCGTTCGACGAAGTTAAAGTTTCGTCTTCGCAGTTCTTCTTTTCTTCTGCCTGCCCACTGGTTTGCTCGGACACATCCGTACCGATTGTATTTTTCTCGCTGGCAAATTCGTTCTCGTCCGTAGACTCCACTTTTTCAACTCGTTTATCACTTGGTTCTTCCATGACGGAAATGACTTTCGAGAATAAGCGTTTGTTCCTCTTTTCGTTTAAAAAAAGGTCTACCGTGTAGATCGTAAGTGAAAATTAGTAAAGAACTTATAAAACCCTGAAACTGAAAATTGTAAAACCAAATAGAAATTAATGTTTAAAAGAAACGAAAATGCGAGAATAATTTGAAAACGGCGTTACGGCGTAATGGTTAAATAAAGTTAAATCAAACAATGTAAGTCTGTAACTGATATTGCAACTTTAACTAATATAAACTCACACATATATATATATATATATATATATATATATATATATATATATATATATATATGTATATATTAAACTCTGGTATAATAATATTAAAAGGCAGGTATCTCTTAGAGGTAGTGTTTCAAGCAGAGGCTCGGATCGAACTGAACAGGTTCGTCGTAACTACATCGAACGTGTGTTGATAGTGTTATAGGTAATTGAATTAAAGAAGCCACACTCAATGTCCCAGCCATAAGCAGATTGACATTTTCCCTTAAATAGCATTAGAATGGAAAGTGTACTACCTTATAGAGAATAAAATTGCTTTGGCGAAAACCTTTCTGTTCTCTTTCAATGTAATACCAAATTTGCTCGAGATACCATACACATCGGATAATTATTCGGTTCGTCCTATTACAGTAACATAAGATTACAATTGTTAAACCGAATACATTTCCTTTTTCAGCGCCTTGTATTTTAATATGCAATTAAATTAAATAATCTCTTTAAAAAGGAAAACAAGAAAAAGAGACCGCCACTATGATTTGTAATTATTAGACGTCAGTATCGTGTATTCGTACGTATGAACGTTTTTGTACGCTACATAAATAAAAAGTTCCCACACACACACACACAGAGTTTCATTTTGTCGGACTTTGTCGTATTTTAGGATGATGATCGATCACCGCTCGAAAGTTACCATTTTCATCTAGTTTAAGATAGTTAAATAAAAACGAATATATCATACCTGTTCGTTCCTTGTGCAAAGCGTCGGTAATAAATTTCTTTTCGGAAGGCGAAATATCCTTAGGCTCATCGCTCTTCTCTTTCTGCTCCATCTTGTATTTTGATTCGTGAGAGTCCAATTTTTGAGTAATAATATTCGAATCTTTGTAAACAATAACGGGAAAAAGGCATAATATTACTCTCGTTGCACATAATAAAGTAGGTATATAATATTATTTGAGACTAAAACACGTAAATGCTTTACCTTCCACTTTTTTTTGTACTTTGATCTTGGTTGTGATTTCCGGAAGAACGATATTCAATACACAAATCGGTTGTTGAGGTGGTTCTCCTTTCGCGACTTTCGGTTCTCGCATAAACAACATTCTAGCAACTGGATCTAACAACGGATCTTTCACTTTCACGTGAAAAGATAAACGATTCTGACGAAAAGCTTTAAAAGTAAATTTCAATTGCGCACCCGATTTCGTGACAGGTACTAAATTTCCACTAAATTCGATGTAAAGATTTTTCCCATCGAATGCCTATAAAAAAACACACGTATCAAAATGTTTAAATAAAATTATAACACCAACAATTATGTACATATATACGATAAGCTGTTCAACAAAAGTTAATTGTTAGGTAAAAAGTTGTTATCTATAACAAGTTTCAAAGAAACAACCTGTAACCATACTATTATACAGTATATTCATTTTGGTATACTACGCGCAGCGAGATCGAAATATAATGAAACCAGTAATTGGTGCATGAAAAACAAAAGGACGCATCGTAAGATTATGATATTCGTATTATATTGTTTTAACATAAATAATGTAAATAGTAGTAAATCGTAAAAAAAGAACAACCACGTAAATGAGATATATAACTTAAGATAACAAATACCAAATGAAAAACGAAATCGACCAGAAACAACAACGTAATTTATATTATTAATTATATAATATTTAAACCGTAAAATTATCTTCCATTAACTAATCAGTACTTATCATATTTTGGTTCCTGTGTGCGTTACTTTTGACACAATAAGTAAGATAGTTTCCAGCACAGATTCCTTTAATCTTAAACAACAAAGTTTTAAAATTTACTATATCCTCTTCTGCGATATATTTCTTTTCGCACAGTTAACTAATTAAGGGTATCTTTAATTAATTACGGATAAGCTGTCACCATGCCTTTTTGCATTTTTATGACACAAGAGATCAACAATTTACATTCGAACTCGACACTACGATTATGATAAATATTAAAACTAAAACTACCAAAAAAGTTTAAGGGTTAAAACTTGTTATTTATGACAAGTTTTAAAGAAACAGCCATAAAAATTCGATCAATTTACAGTGACTATTTTTTGAAACATTCAGCCGAACCTAAACTATTCTATATAATCTAAACTATTATATAAAAATAATTAAATAATAGTCATAAAAGTTTATATCGTGCTCATTTTACCCCTAGACCAATGAAATATCATTCATATCTCTCAATTTTTATGAAGATTCAGTATTACAAACTTGTTCGCGGTTGGGGTTTCTGTATCTCTCGATGACATTGTGCAACTTATAATTGACATTTATATCGCGATCACATTGAAAATTACCAATTATCTAGGGCGTTGAAGAGGAACCAAAGGGCAACCACTCTTTGCAGGCTACAGTTCAGTTTTTCTTCTCACGTTGAGTTACTAAATTTGAAAGACAACATACCGCGCGAGGAGAATGCTTAATAACTCAACATGGCTTATGCGAAATACACGTGCAGATAGCGTTTTAAAAGCAGTCCGGCATCTATCTGCCTTGATAACACGGACTCTCATCAAATGCGAGTCTTTGTTTTCATGAAACGCACGGAATATACGTGTTTGGATCTCAAACACCCCCTGTACGGGGTTACGTTACGAGCAAACTTTTTCATTATAAAAAGAACCGTAATTCGGGTCACCAGAGCTCAATCAGAGTCCTTAGTCAGAATTAAGTATGAACTGACACCGAGTCTGAACGACGTTTAGATGCAACAATATGTAACACAAGTTCAGGCCAACGCGACAAAATGGCTACTCTTTGAGACTCGAT
The DNA here is from genome assembly GCA_963969225.1 of Xylocopa violacea. NCBI lineage: Eukaryota > Metazoa > Arthropoda > Insecta > Hymenoptera > Apidae > Xylocopa > Xylocopa violacea. Next base: position 14,345,973 of record CAXAJV010000005.1, on the reverse strand, counting down.
ATGCATTGATATTTGAAGAGTAGAATTGAATTCCTGCTGTACGTTCGTGTATATTCTAGCAATCTTATAAAGTGAGCTAGTCTACAGTAGACTACTATCGGACTTTCTCCCCGATCACGTTGCGTTAAAGCGAAGCATCTCGAAACCTGATCTGTCGATTAACTGATACACCAAAGCAATGAGTAGACGACAATAATAAGGTAACTAAAATTTTGGACTTGTGTCACGCATAAACTTTCCCCTGTCCCTCCAAAATTTCATGTCAATCGGTGACCTTAATAAAAAATTAAGGTAATTATTTCATAAGCTGACACCTCCTTGGAATTTAGTAATTTTTAGATATGTTGTAGAACTCGACATTTCGATTAACTTTTTTCTGTACACGTAACCATCGTTTGAAATTTTTCACTAAGGAATTTAACGTGAACTTGAAATAGTCAAATAGTGTCGGCAAATAATCAGAAACGTTATCGACTACACAGAGTCGATACAGTCGCTACAGTGGATTTTGCCTATTTCTAAGTGTGCACGAGAGGGCATGTTTCCCTCTTATTTTATGTAGTATGGGCCAATTTGGGTTCGAATGAAAGCCACATGTGCAGCAATATATGACAAATAGCGTGGTCGTCTATAAGGATCTTAAGAGTAACCCAACTTAATCTAATTAGTGTAATAATTCGACTTGCGAGTATTGGATTAGAGTTGGGCAATTTGCTAAATTCTGATTTGCGGCTAATTGCACTATACGGTATGCAGAAAATATTTTTCTACAACCTCGCATATATAACAATGTAACGAAATTTTAAACTTGCCCAAATGGTGTTGAAACAAGTGATCGACATCCATTACTATCTAGTCATCTTTTCACTCGAAAACTAACGTTCAACGATCGTTACACGTAGAACCTTATTTTGACTCATATGCGTAGAGTAAGATGAGTATTTTTAAATTTACTATACTAAACATTAGGTGGTTCCCTTTATAAAAGAATGTACATTATTTTTATCATAAATACCGCCTATAAATTTATTTTAATTAAAAAATAATTAATTTTATGACCATTTGTCATGTTTTCATGTTTTGATTTACTTTATATTTAATATAATATCATTTATAATAATATAATATTAAGTTCTTAATCTTTTATATAATGAAATATACTCGAATGGTACCCTTGTGAATTCGTATAAAAATACTGTAATGTTACGAATGAAGGAATATGCCAAAAAACTAACGAATTTTGTAATCTTCTCCAATTTTTGGCCCTCCAAAAAATGCCTACTTGTATCGCATCTCTCTAAATACGAATTATATTAATATTAAGCCCATTTTTTTTTTTTTTCTTGAGATTTACAAGCTTTTTCAGGTTTTTCCTTGTCAAACATGTAAATATATATCTTATTAAAATAAATTTTCTGATATCTGTAATTATGTATAGTATATTGTTATGAGTCATATGGGAGTTATATATAAATTTTTTACCAAAATGTAAGAAACAACAATAGTTGTTTATCTAGTAGTATATTTAACTGATTTATTCTGCTTGTAATTATTTTGGATTCAAACTGACTGAAAATATTTCAATCATTTAACATTTCAGCTTCATGAGCAACCCCACGTTCAAAGCGAATTCAAGCTATGCATGCGTGCTCAAATTAATAAATTGTATTCAGCGAAATCAATGATATATTATAAGTACCATTAGTATTTCGATTAATATATTATATGATCAGTCTTGTTACTTTTCAGATATAATATATATACAGAGTGGACCATTGAAATGAGAGTACTTAAAATTTTCGTTATTTATGGTTTTATGGAAAGTCTTCAAAAGAAAATTACATTATTTCAAGGACAGATGTAGTGGTTCGTTCTTCTAGTGTAGACAGACAAAATCTCCGATCTTGTGGCCACAATATTTTCTAACATTATCGAACTATGATTATTGCTTCTTGAATGTGAATAGACAAGGCACTTATACCCGCATAACGCTTATTTCATTGAAAGTGTTCATTGGTTGTCGTTAAATCAAGCGTTATCTGATTCACCGTTTCTATATTTTTGTTACGTGTTCAAAAATTAAACTTCACGTTGAAGATGTTGAGAGCAAACGACCTGTAATTTTTTTCGATGTTGTAAGTAGGTTTATTAGCATGAAAAATATCTTTTAATTTCGTCCATAGGTAGAAATGCCTTGTACACACATATGTACAATAGACGTGTCGTTCCACTTAAAAAGAATACCGACGACTTTGAAATCTATGGGAAAAAAACACGTTGGGAAAAGTAATCTTATCCCGATGACGTATTCCATAAGACCGTAAGTAACGGAGGTGCATTTAGGTGTGTTCTCATTTAAATGGTCCATCCTGTATACACAATGATAAGCGAAAGTTTATCGACACCATTGAAAGGAGAATAACTTTTTTAAAATTAGTTCAAACGGATCGAACCTCTTTTAAAAGTTAAGAGTAGTTCATTAGTTGTAACTAGATAACGTATAGTTAAAATTTTGAAAATACTGCAAAGATTGCTGTTTACGAATTTTTTATTCGTATCAATAACGAAAATTGAAAACATATGTCTGAAAATTCCAGCGAAATCGACTGACGCAGGAACAAGCTACGATTATCAAAAGATATGAAAATATGAAAATTAATTATTTGTAGCTAGTAACAACGTCAGTCCATTTCATAATGCCAGCGTTTGACACCAGCATATTTGTAATCGACAAAAACCTACAAAACGTATGCGTTCGTTCACTTTTTATGTTTCAATTTACATCAATAAAACTGTAAAAAGTGATTTTTGTTATTATCTTCTTGATTCCAATCAATTCTCACGTTTTGAAAATATTTCTTTTCTCTTTTTTCCACTATCTGATAAAGTCCATCTGATTTGGCAAAAAAGATCGTATCGTTTGGACCAACTTTAAAAAAGTTATTCTATTTTAAATCGTGTTTATATACGCTGATATAGTACCTATATAAGTATATATTACATTGGACTAGCACTAAATATTTCTAGCCACAGACCGTAGCATGGTAAAGGAATTCAAAGAATAAATTTTTCTAGATAAAAATAAATTTTTATGCCAAAACATGCAGTTTCCAAGAAGGAAAGAACGTCACGATCGATAAAATAATCAGTTAACGAAGTAAAATAGGATAACGCAAATGAAAGAGGAAATACTGCGTGATATTATATAATAATACTGGTTATCGATGTGGACTAGAATGTTAAAAGTAATAATAAATATCCATTATGATGGCCATGCGCGTAAAATAAAATAAAAATTAAAATTATTTAATGAGTTATATTTACTTCAACGTCACGACTTTTTACAATTTCAACAAATTCCTCTTGCCTCTCCAATGTATGCATTCCTTCCTTTCCATCGGTCATACACAATATTCTTAACGTTGCTTCAAGCACATCCATTCGTTTAGAATATATAATAAAACTGCGCGAAAAGAGGTTAATTATTTATATGGAAAAAAGGCAAATTTAAATAACTAAATTAGTACCTACTTGGTAATATATGGTACAAATAATGATTCTTCGTAGAGTTCGGTAGCCATTTTTGGAACCGCACCTATATTTCTACAATCCATTAACCAAAAACGAGCAGACACGGTAGTAGTAAAAGACACTGTGTCGTTCATAAAAGTTAGCGGTGTCGAACCAGTAACGTCTTCCCACTGTGACTCACAAGTGCCACCTGAAATGAAAAAATGCGAAAGAAGAGTAGAATATAATGGTTTTTATGCATTTCGAAAGAAGATGAAAATATAATTTTGCAAAAATAATCGTTTCCATATAAATTTATTGAATTCGTTAACAAACTTTACATAGATAGATATATGGTGGGCATTTATACGACACCATGAAATATTTTTAACTATGATATTACAATACTAAATAAAAGTTACACCAGAGTTTGTAAAGCAAATTACATTCGCTTGAATTTGTTATTCCTTGATATAATAAAATATTCCGATAATCAATAATATCGGAATTTTTAATATTTACGTACAAAAGACCAATCGTCAGGGAGAGATTAATTTGTTAAAAGTAGAATTCTGTATTAGTGTTGAAATTTTAAACACTAATAAATATTTATTATCGTCAAATTTGATGATTAATATCTTGTTACCTGCGATGCTACATAAAAGCCGTAATGTTGGCGTTTCACCACCGTATTGATTGATCATGCCTTTATTTACAGCTTGCGGCACAGGTATCGTAAGAGAAATTGGCTTGTGAAACTTCCGTCTTCTCGGTTCGATCGTTATCACCGGAGAAACGGCTACGCAATTACCTAACAGCTTAGCTGTGAGTTCCGCTGGAATTAGATGAGCCTGTAGAAGAAAAAGGAAAAAAAAACAAATGAAACCTTCATCGATTACGATTACACGGAGTTGTTCTTGTGCGACGCGTTCGAATTTCATTTAATTTACCTGCAATCCAACCTTAATCTTCTTCGTTAACGCGCCAGGCGGAAAAACGGCTTGCACGTCATTGACTGCACTCGATGTTAAAATCCCACCTTCGGCCCCGATCACATGAACCTCTTGCTTAATCCTCGTAATAATGGCAAAGTATTGTGGGAAATCTGTTGTTATTATACGAGTAATTCTGCCAGAATGAGCGGCGCTCATTTTAGGATCTGTAAAATGAAATCATTAGAAATCATTAGAATTCAAATCGTTGTTGCATCGTCTGCAGTAAAGTATGCGAACGTGTCGATAATACAGCAAAATCTCCGTTATCGCTTACGAACAAAAATAAAATAATAAATTCGCTCGCTGAACACATTTCACTTTTTATAGAAAAGAACAACTGTTTTAAAAAACCTTCGAATATTCAGATAAAAGAGATTCTATTTTAAAAATACCATGTGGAGTGTTCAATAAAGTAGTATCATTATCGGCAGAATTGTCATGCTCCTTCCAAGTTTCTCCATTTTCGCTTCTAAGAATAATAATTTCTCTCTCCTTGCCTCGAATAGATGCAAAGTGTGGTATATCGATTAAAACAGGCCTGAAATGAAATATATTATTTGGATAACGGAATTAATAGAGACGATGTGGTTCGTAGAACAGTATTTACCCTAAAAACGTTGCACCAATTGGTCCCATCTCTATAATACGAGTTGCTAAAGCCTCACCTTCCATCAAAGGAGGAGGATTCGCGACCTTATTAGGTTTTATCAATCTACACGTAACACGAATCGGCATTGTTGCTCTCCGTGGTGGTACGATAATACGTACACCGCTGTGTCTACATCCTCTCATAGCACCTCCACGTGCATCTACCAAGAAACTTACTAAAAATCTAAAAATTCAAGTTTTACTTGTAAATCTTTTGTGTGATATATACCTATTATAAGTACGTAATTTTATATTTAAATATAAACGCACACCAATTTGCAATTGTACAAATAAATTACAAGAAGAAATTCATATCGAAATTGTAATCAAGATTAATTGTTCTGACATCGACATACATGTAACTACTTTAACTTTTTATTAATTTCAGAATAAAAAGGAATAGTCACAAAGTAAATAAATAAATTTTCGTTTTAAAAATTATATTGTAGATAGCTTGCAATAAATAATAACCAAGAATTAATCGCTTTTATATGTAAAAACGAATAGAAAAAGTAAAATAAATTTTTTATTTCTTAAGCGTAGAACTTGATCCCGACAAACAAAAATTTAAGTTCAAATATTATTCTAGTATGCGAGAATCAGTTTCCGACTGTAAAACTGTGTAAATCTTTACAATTCTTTTTAATGTGAAAGAAATTTGTTTAATTTTTACACGTAGAACTTTTTTGACGTGTTCATTATACTAGCGTGGAATACAATTACATAATATTGTACACGAACAATCTTATAATGAATATTCCCTCTGTTCTGGTTTAATAAAAGAATACACATATTTTAAAGCAAAAAGCTTAATGAAAGAAACCAATTTCAATAATGCATAGAATAGTGTGCATCTTGAATCCAATATTATCAAGAAAAATCACAGCAATGACATTTAAATTAAAATCGTTCTTTCAGATAAATCTGAAGAGCATGGAAATCTATGCCTCCAGATATTACTGATAATAATAATCACATTGCACAATCACATTACATAAAATGCAATTAATTTATTTACAATATACATATGTAGGTATATTATGAGCATTCGCACTGATATTAGCCGTTTAGAATATGAAGTTGTTAATGAAAGTCTATCTGTATTGAATGGGCAGAATAAAACAATAACTATGTAGTATATTTATAAAAAATTCTCAACTTCCATAACATAAGATACGGTTATACCAAGATACTTTTATCGAATCGAGACGTCCAATTTTCCAATGAAAGATAAAAAAAAGATATAGTTCGGTTTCGGTATATTGTCCAAAATTATGTAATGCGGTACAATTGTAACTTGTTTTCATGAAAACGAACTGTATTTTTATCTGCATTACTAATTGTCCAATTTAAGTCATTTCTTCTTTACTTTAATTTAAAAAATTGATCTGTTTTATTAGTACTCCTTTAAATTAAACAATTAATTATGTAATATTGAAAATTATTAGATTGGTTGATTGACAAAACATATGACCGACTATATTTCTTAAAATCCCTTTTGGAATGAAATTTGAAACATTAACAATTGTGATGAATTGCAAAAATCCGAGAGTTCATCGTTTCAGACGAGCAAGGCATACATTGGCCCCTATTAACCTATTCCGTATAAAATTATCTTTTACAACTGATTTCGTTGAGCTTCAGATATATTGTAAAAGTCAATATACATTTTGACAATGAGCAACAAATACACGTGTACACACATATGATATAACAGTGATACATAGTACACGCAAAAATAGAACTAGCTGGTTTATTTTTTCTTCCAGGAAAAAGTATTCGTCTAATAAAGTAGCGATTGCAATGACAACAAAAATTTTCAATCAATAGCATGAGATCCATCCTATCTATAATAAGAATTCCACTATCGAATCGACGCAACTGTCAATACATATAATGCGTAAATATCGTTCCCTAATAAACTAGCATTTTCAGCTTGCGTTAGCGAAATGCAACGCCACTATCGAGTAACCGAATGACCGTATATGATTTTGTGCGATTATTCAAAATATTTACCTTAAAAACATATCTGGTAATGATCGAATTCAGTTATAGGAGCTGGTTTCTAATATAAAGGTTAAAAATATAGTAATAGCCTGTCTCGTTCTATTTAAAAGAAGGGGAATCAGTGGCTATCCCCTCAAACTATTTATATCCTACATACAAGTATATTGTATGTACAATAAACGAGCGGAAAGAAAATTGTCACATTATTGAAGTTTGCATACTTTGCTGCGATTTTTCTTTATCGATTATACACGAGGGTGTTACGTTTAATCGTAGAATATCTCATGTGACTGAGAAGTAATCACACAAATGTTCTTGCATAAGTTGCACTTATTTCGTATGGAGGGGGTAGTATAATATTAGCGCGTCGAATGAATTTTTTCAAACAAAATGCTATGCTTCTTTGTACGTAATATAATATCGCTTCTTGAAATTAATTCAACGTTCTCCCCTATTAAAGTTACTATGTTTTAGAAACGATTGTAAACATAATTTTGTATCGAACGTTAATATCGTAGAAATTTTGTACACGTTTCACGTAAAATAACACGTATCGATTCGAATTGTGTACAATTTTTCATAAAATAAAGTAACAATCTGACTTCGTTATCCCTCCTCCATACCGTTTTTTCATAAACCTTGGTGAGATATTCCACCGTTTCGAAATAAACGTGAATGGGACACCTCCATGGGAAAAATTGGGATTAACGATGTAACATGATAAAGGTATTGTACTGTATATACATATGATCAAATTTTATGTACTATACGATGAAGGTTACTTACGATCTAAAGTGAAGTCGGCTAAAAATGAAAATATTTGATATCAATTAATAGTAATCTTCGTAGGAGATATGTATGCATTATTATGCTGTCAATATTTTCATGCTATGAAATGATCATCTATAATGACGTTCAAGCAATGCACTTTAATCGTTATGAAATAATTATGTATACATACCCCAAATTAAATCCATCGGTATCAAAATTTTCCGCTAAACAGTAATTATTGCTTTGAGTGAATTCCTGTTTTTCCTCTTTTGTGACTAGTTGTAAACAATTAGGGCAGGTTATACCACACGGTCGTAAGGTTAAAAACTGATTAATAGATATCTTACCTGGTCTATGTATCGGATCATCTCGTGTGACATCTATAGGCAGCGAATCGTCTCTTAAACTTTTCATCAGGTCCGCAGTCAGATATCGATATGGTTGTTCGCTGATCAATGCATCCGAACCTGTAAACAGATACAAACAAATACATATATACCATTTTATTTCACGAATGTGCGTAGATATCTGGACAAAAAAATAAGGCGTATATTACTAAACATTAATTTTTATTATTATTTGCATTAAACGGTACGAACTAGATTTTTTTTTTAAATACGAAATAGATCTTCTCAGATCTTTCCAGACCGTCGACTTCCATCGACATACCCGTCGAGTGTACAAAACTTGTTTAATTTTTCGTAAAACACAACAAAATGTTTTACAAAATATCGTAAACTAAGTGTCATTAATTAATTTGTACATATTTCCAATTTGTAAACAATTTATTAATTTTATGTCACTCGTGTATATTTAACAAAAGCAATCTACGAAAAAGTAATTCAAATTTTTTAAAATTAATTCACCTACAGAGTGTCTTTTTAAAAATCTTTCCATATTTCTTTAACCATCTTTTACTTTATCATATAGTATCATACAATTGTGATTAACGATGATTATAAAGCAATATTTAGTAATAAAAAGACATCGTACCTCCTTCGTCATCAGAATCAGACATGAAACTCGTTTCTTGTAAACTTTCAGGTGCAATAACTTTGTACTTTTCATCCCAATTTTTATTATCAGGTGCCAACGTATCGTAGGACAGTCCTTTTAACACTTCCATAACAGATATATATCCCAATTTTTGAGCTATATTCAACGCAGTTAAACCGTCCTAAAACAATTTTACGTTAATATCAAAATTGTACAATATTTAGTTAGGAGTCGAAAAATTATATATATATATATATATATATATATATATATATAAAGCATATTTAAGATTGACACGTGACAAAAATAATAATATTACTCACGCCAGTCCGTGCTTTATGAGAAGCATTTCCTTCTAATAACGCAGTAACAATATGGGCGTGACCTTGTTGAGCAGCCTGATGAAGCGGGGTGTAATTTTGGTTAGTTTTTACGTCGATGCTTGCGTTATGCTTCAAAAGGAACCGAATCATCGAAAGATTTCCAAAATGCGCGGCGATATGTATTGGCCGATAACCAGTTTCAGTTTCATTTTCTACATTTGCACCATTTTTCACAAGTATAGAAGCCACTTTAATAAAATCTTCTTGAGCACATAAATGCAGCGCAGTTAGACCATTCTGAATCAAACAAACATTAATCGTTAAACAACATTTGTTACATTTATCGATCACATTATAAATGTAATGCGATGAAATGACTTTACGTTGTCATAATACACGAAAATTAAACTAACACGGTTGATACGACGCGTATTAAACGCTTGAATCAAAGAAAGATTAACCCTTTGCACTCGGATGTTCCCTATGAACGTTAAACTTATTCCATCGCAACTCTTTGAGAAATGTATGTTTTCCTGAAATTTTCTATCGAGATGGAAGTTTTCTATTGCTGGTAGCTAACTTCCAGAAAAGCGGTGAGTGCAAAGGGTTTCAAAAATTTTACTTCAATATATTGCGACGTACACCCTAGACGATTAGAATAGGATTCTAGATATCTTACCTTTGATTTATGATTAGGATCAGCTCCGTGTTCGATTAACAGATTTGTCATATCATAGTGTCCTTTTTGTGCACTTAAATGTAAAGGTGTAAATCCTGCTTTAGATTCAGCGTTTGCATTCGCCCCATTTTCTAAGAGGCTAGAAGCGATATCCATCTACGCAATTTTCAATTAATCAACAATTAATTATTTAGGGAACAACGTAATTGCTCGTCATCCATATTATTAAATTCTATTTTATAGCATAGTTGTACAAGCGTGTCTCATAATGTATAAATATAGCCTCAGCTATCAATTCGTGTTATATTCGTATTAACTTTTGCATTTTAAATGCTGTTTAAATTGTAAATATTCTTAAGTAATTGTAAGTATTCTCGCTACAACGGTCGTAAGGTAGGTAGAGAAGATGCTTTTCGATTATAGCCAAAGAATACGATAGAAAAGTGGCTTAATAATTTCTACATTAACGGGGCAACATTAAGCGGCGCCCCGGAAAGATTCGTAATTATATAGAAAAAATCACTTCACCGATTTTGATACCATTGAAATAGGTTATATTATAAGTACAATAAGTTCTGCATAAGAATTATACAGATCGTCGTTTAGACGAGCTTAAAACTCTGTGCGCGATTGCATATGTAAAACTCTGATAAATGTGTAGTTTGTCACGCGACTGAATGCTAGCAAAGCAAATTGATTAGTATGCTAATTTGATTTGCGAGTATTGGGTTAGAATCGAGTTACCGTCAAAGTATCGGCTACCGTGTCGTAAGGCGACCATATACAGCAACAAACATTTCTTGTAACCTCGCATATGCAGTTGTTCATTCTCAGTTCGCTACAAGCGAGCTTTTTCCCCTTCCTAGGTAGTAAAGTTAGTAAATTACAAACAGAATGTGAACCGTGAAGTTTTCGCGATTAATACCGACGCATATGTTCTCGCTAACGAACATTTGTAAGTAGCCTTAACTGTAACGGTAGCAATACCTTTTTGCGTATATACGTTGAAAACTATAATCGGACGATAGTAATATCTATAGGAAAAAGTTACTCAAAATAGTGTTCCCGACAACATATTTCAAGACCATCGAAATCGATGAAGTGAGACAGAGTATGGACAAGCTGATTGGTCCCTCGCGATTTCCTCGAAGATACCTAACTCTCAACCTCACACACCCTTGGTTTTACTAATTTTATTTAGATATGGTGCATCTATCCATGTATGGATGTACGTTTCAATTACACTCGTCGGTGGACCAAATGCGAAATGTCTAAATAGTGTCAGAGGGACAAATCTTTGGCATTTCGGTGCTGGTCACGTTGAATTACACAACTCTTGAAATGAAAACTGAAAATTAGATAGCAAAGAGGCAATGGTCTCGTATCCCCTTTCGCGACAGCAGCTAACTGTTTTTGTTGTAATTAGCGAAGTAAAAGACTAAAACGCCTGCAACACGTCCCTGATTTCCCTTAACAAGCTACACTACTTTCGCCATTGTAAATGTATGTGTATGTCACCATGTGAAATGGTTCTGATTTTATTTTGAAGAACAACCGGGTTGGAGTGGAAGTACTCTGGTGTAATACAAATATAACATATATAAATTATTTACGTAACATGTTTATACTCGGTGTTGCGACCATCGTAGTCGCGTTGCACCCTGTAACGCAGATCGGAAACGCGCACTTAATCCTCGAAGCGAAGAGATAGGAGACGCTAAACGAAAGCTTCATACTCCCAACTTTCTCTTCGTTTTCGAGGGCCAAGGCGAACGTTTTCCGTCATACGATTCGAATTTAGAGGGTGATATTAGAAACGGTAGCGAGAGAAAGGAATTCTTTAGCTAGCATCCGAATATCAGCTAGTTTTCTCTTTATTACGTTTTGTTATTAAAGTAAATTATTTTTGTTGTTGTTATCGTTAGATCACGATCGCCCTTTATTTAATTCACCACGTCACCTTTCCCAAACCGAAATTCCTTTTTTATATACCTTGCACATACACACGTATATATAATAATAAAGGATCAGAGATGGAGAGTAAAAATCACAAGCTATAGCGTAGTTACTCCAAGTTCGTTTAGTAGCTGGTGAATTTTTACACGTGCGTATATCAACTAATCGTTCAACAAATTAACGTTGTTTATTACTCCTTCATTTAATTTGTTCTTTATGAAATACAATTTTATCTTTCGTCGTAAAAATACTCTAGTTAAGTTTAAGCATCGTTTAAGCAAAAAGTAAGTAAATACTGTATTACCTGATTTTTGCGAGCTGCTATATGTAGAGGAGTATGTCCGTTCTGCGAAGCTAGATGAGGGGACGCTCCTTTCTCTAGCAAAAGGTTTGCAACATTTGGATGATCGTAATGACATGCCAAATGTAAAGGTGAAATGTCATTCTGAAATATTTTATATTTTATCACATTAATAAATATTATACCTGTATATGTACGTGACGTACAAGTTGTATGATTTGTTTGTTGTTTAACACGAATTTATACGAATAATTAACTAAATTTTTACTAATCGGAAGAATTCTAAAAATTTTAATACCAGTACGTTAAATAGAATGTATAATAAATATGTTAGCCGAAATATGTAAAATATAATAAGTACTAAAATGTAATACTTTTGCATACCTTTCCTTGTACATCTAGTTTGCAGTCCCTTTGTAGCAGTATGTTTGCAACGCTCATATTGCCATATTTAGCTGCGATATGCAAAGGAGTAAAGCCATTTTTAGTTGTAGCCTTAAGAGAAGCATTGTTTTCTACAAGAATGGTTGCCACCTGTACATAAAAATTTGATATTCAAACAACACTAATATATCATTGCGAATAAAACTAAGAGGTTGGCAACTTTTTGTAAATATTACATTAATCGTCTTAACGTGTAACACGCGTTTAATATGAAATATTTGAAAAGAATATTTGAAACAAATGATAAATTTGAATAAATGAAATATGAATTTCATAAAAACAATATTACACGTAGCAAAGTAAATCTCAGCATTACCATTGTTTAACTTCGCGCTAATATTTTTAACAACATGTGACACTTTTCTACAAAATAATGGAGAGAATTACCGTTCCTGCACTCTGACAACACATTCGCGACTCGCAAATTTTTTACATTTCTAATACCGAGTACCTTTGGGAAATAATGAAACTTGTATCTTTAAGGCGAGGATAAAAATTAGAAAATTTGTCTTGAAATATCAGTGTTGTAAATGTGTTGTTTAAAACAAAAAAATTTTCATCATTTGTATACTTGCTTTTTAGGTAGATAATAGACCAGTTGTTATTGTTGTGCTAGAATTTGAAATGATATGAATTCGAGTCAGCGGTCGCGAATATATTACACACCTCTTCTAATTGAGCGAATAAGACACGAGTATTGCCAGCAATGACAATTTCTTAGAAAAAATTCCGATACGACCTCATGAAATATTTCGGAAACTGCATATCTCGAAGTAGCGTAGAATGCTATTAAATGTTCTCGGTTTCCATTTAACAACAACAACACACTTTCCAGTTAATATCAATCAACCACTTTCAAGTTGCTATTTTACATATGTAACCCTAGGGCACTAATTTTTGATTGCTGAATTACAAATGATTAAATGGCCATAATAATAATAATCGCAGAGTAACATGCATACCCAATAGTATCCACGTATGTATTATGAACATTTTATATTACTCTGCCTCGATATATAACGACAATACATAAAAATAATTTTCCTCTTGTAAGAAAATGACTATGATAACTGTAAGCGCGTTTATTCGGACTTGTTTGTAACCCGGAGGTTCGTACAAGAACTCAGGCCGCTCGTATTAGCCTCGAGGGCCTACCCCCGACGCCATGACCCATCCAAACGTTTAGGCAAGGCCCAGAGATATGCAAATGGCCCTCCTCGGCCGCTCGTGTACCCTCACCCGATATTCTTACGCTCTTTTAAGCAACTTTTATGACTATTATGAAATATCTGTGTACTTATATCCTCGATAAACATTAAATTTATACTATAAATATTAACCAACACTTTTTAGTTTACACTCAAGCAAAAATATCCTCAATTACAAATATTGATCAATAACGAATAATAAAACAATTTTTTGTATTTTATACCTTGTCGTTTGAACCAGTTAACAAAGCTACAACCACCACTATTGTCAAAGAAAAATTTGACATCTGATAGTTTAATATTCAAAACTTCTACACAATTCGAATACCACGACTTATTTTTAACTCTCTATTTAATTTTCAAATATGTTTACATTCCCATCATTTTTCGAGCGTTTCTCATGCTTGCTTATTTATTTCGACTAGTAACCGCATATATCTTTTATTAACTGTTTGCTAATCGTTCATAAATTCCGATAACATCCTAGGCTGACGTGATGTCAGCGCGATGTCAGCGTGATGTCAGCACTATCGTGGCACCAGCGTAGCACGGCGTGTCAGTGGCACTATCGCGGCATAAATATATTTATGTATAATAAATATATTTACTATACATTAAATTATTTATTATACATTGATTATTCTCGTAACTCAATTCATTGTCTTAACACGTTCACCTCGGCGCACTTTTTCGTCGTCTATATGATGGGCGAGCACGAGACAAAAAGTTGTTTATTCTTCTGGCGGCATTTGTTTGACACACCGCTTATTACCAGTGGCTTGCGTTTAGTTTATCACAGTTAAAGTATACTTTTAAAAATATAATTAGAAACATATGTGAACCACAGGTGATCCACGCCGCCAGACAAAGAAAACTAGATTCTCACCACCCAGACAAGTGGTTCACGCCGTCAGATAAAAGCAATGCCTGTGATGGCCACTGGTAGTACACGCGAAATTGGACGTGTTAAATTTCCTTAAACAATCTATAAAGCAGAGTCTCGACACTTCCATAACCATCTGCCACCGAATTGGGATCGCAACACGATCGTGACACGACGTGTCGTACGATTCCATTCGTAAACTTTTTCAGAGCTCACCCAGAAATACAACCTCGACATGGTGTCGACATGGTGTCGACATGGTGTCGACATGGTGTCGACATGGCACCGTGACACACCATCGACACTGTGCTGGCACTGTGCTAGCACTGCAGGCAAGTATCAGCACTTCTATAGCCACCATTTATCGTTGTGCCGTCTAAAAATATGGTGCTACGGTATTTAGTATAAACTCTGACAAAATTCATAAATGGAACGTACGACACGCCGTGTCACGCTGATGTCAGTGACAGTGCTGACACCTTCGAATCATTGAAATCATTGTAAGAATGTCGGGTCAGGCCTTGCCTGAACGTTTGGATGGGCCATGGCGTCGGGGGTGTCCTCGAGGATAATACGAGTAGCCTAAGAATGCATTCTTGTACGAACCTCAGGGTTCTAAACAAGTCAAAATATACGCTCCATTCTTACATCATCGTTGGACGATGATCATTGGTACGACCCGAAGCAGAACCCTGTTTATACGCGTTGCAAACTGTCCACTTGATGTCTGCGTGGCATTCGTTCCTTTTCTGAAGTGCCAAAGCATAATGTATCGAATATAGTCCTTTGAAACCTATGGTCCTTCTATATTATTCTATAGTTTATGGAATAATTACGATCGAAGAATTCAACAAATGTCACAGCTCTGTGACGAACATAACAATTGCAAACACCTCGAATCCTCTCTCTAGGAGCCGTTACTTCGATCTGCGCGCACATTCGAAACCGATCTTCCTTCTATCGGTCATTACCTAGTTGACGACCCAATATACAATAAAAATTCTTTACTCTCTGTTTAATAATAAATACAACTATATAGTAACCAGCAATTAATTATAATTTTCGAACTATAAGATTTTGTAACTCGTTATTGAAGAATTATTAACCAGAAGCTTATGTGTAAAAATCTGAATTACTCTCCGGCCAGTGATCAGCCTTGCCTAAAAATATTTGTACACTAACAGTTAACAATGTACCGCGGAATTACTGAATTTGACTTTGAGATCAAATCATTATTTTGTAATACCTTTTTATCTGACGTAAATTTTCAAATTGTTCGTAGTCCAATTATTGCAAAATTGAGATATTTTTGCGAGACGATTAAACAGTTTTAAACAACTTTCATGGCGCGTCTGCACGTCACCCTGCGGTGTGCCAAAGTAATATGTCACGGTCGGTCGTAACACACCTACACGTTTGAATCGGTGGAGAAATCTTTTAAGAAAACTTGTCGTGAAATTGACACTAACTCATCGAAAACATGTACAGTTGTCACAGAGAACATGTACATGAATCGCAAATAAGACGTAGGGTTTTTTTTAGAAATTGATGTTAAAGAAAAATTAATAATTATTGAAAACGATACCCTCCTAACCGATTTTAATCAATGTAATTCCCTACCTCCTTTAGTCTTTGAGAACATTGCGAAAAAGATCGCTAGCGCTACAGCGAATTCTCCTTAAGTGAGTTACGCCAGTGATCGGCAAATTTACTAAGCCAAACTAACTTACCGAGCCAAATATCAACGGTACAACGATTGAGATTCATTTCGAGAGCGAAATTTTGTAAACTTAAACTATATAGGTAGGTATATCATGCTTTAAATCATGAGAATCGTAATTCGTTGGCAGAGTCGCGCTATGTATTAGTATAGTAACAGATATTTCTTACACGACACGCTGCACGAAATTTTCATTCAAACTCAACCGAACCGAACCTTGTTATAAACGACAAAATAATAACACAATATACGTAAATTATATTTTCGCGGACCCAAAGTTATAAGCAGAATTCACTGAAACGATCTAGCCATCCTTTTCTACAAATATATCTCGAAAATGAAAAGAGATAGGCGGTATAGGAAAAGATTGTTCAGAACCATACAGCATATTGAACAATCATTCAAAATAATTATTATAAAGTATATGATCTTAAATTTTAATTTTCAAGGGAAACGACTATTACTTTTAGATTTGTTATGCAATTTTTAGTCAAGCAATTTTGCGGCAACTTTTTTTTACCCAATCTCCACGAATCTAAAGGTGCAGTCTTTATTTACCTAAAGAAGCCACGACGAAACATTTTGTTATACCCCGTAGTTCTTAATATCCTCCTTGAAAACCATTCCTCATACAACCTTGTTAACCATTCCTCCAGAGATAAAAACTGATACTCGTTGTAAGACTGAATGCTATTCCTACTTGAATCGATTTCTCTATTTCGTCTTGGAAATTGTAAACGTTATTTATATCTTATTAACCTGAAGAAATCTTGTTCCCAATTTGCTTTTCCAAACTTCTTTGCGCACACTTCAAAGTACACGACGAGTGATTCGAACATTAGAGATAACAACAGCTTTTGTTGTCGTTTGTGTCGCAATTAATTGCGAATTCGAATAATTTTTATGTTTTTATGGGACGCATTTAACCTCAATGTCGAAATACTGTTATATTTTTGTTTTGCAATCTAATAACTTCATCGATGTCTGTCATGTCTGTGTTGTTGACACACTACTCGTAGCAAGCTACTTGTCTACTTTCGACTTGTTATCGAAAGATAGTACAATTCAGAATAAATTTTGTAAATACTAGGCATCTATTCTGCAACCGTTGGCCACTCACAATTTTCAATCATTTGTTTTTAAAAAGCTGAATCAATTTTAATTATAAATTTTATCACCTATATTATTCCCCATTCCCCACACACATAAATAATTTATATATTACTTATTTATATTACTTCAACATTAAACGTCTTAAAGAATTTAAATCGAATTGAATACGTTGACAAGCATACGTTAAAGCACTTGTATACGTATCACTAGTCACTGTATTAACTGATTTAAATAAAAATATTCTTGATATTTGATAAAATTATAAAATATTGAAGGAAATGGTAAAATCGGTGCATATGGGGTATGCTGGGAACGGTATATACTGTTATCAAAGAAACGAATGAAATACAAGCCGTTGATATGCAGGAGGTGAATCACGAAAAGCAGAACACTCGAATTTCTCTGTTAGTATCAACGATTTTCAAGAGTGCATTTTCAATTACATTATGCGATGGCTAATGCCGAGACAAAATGATTTTACAACATAAAAATTTCGGTTCCATTATGGAAAATTACTTAACGTTCGCGACTTGAATTCCTGGATAATTGAAAAAGAAAAATTGTGAAAGATAATAACCTAAATATATACAAACAGGATTTAACCTGAATAGAAACATTTATCGCATATAAACATATATATTATATATGTTTTATATATATACATACATACATACATACATATTTCGAACCATCGCAACTTGAAGTTATTATATGTATACGAAGAAGGCGAAATATATCCCCTGATCAACAAAATACAATTTTCAATGCTTTTTGTATTTTTAATAAAATTTAAAGGCTTGAATGTAAGCCTTTAAAATTTTATTAAAAATACGAAACAATACATTGAAAATTGTATTTTGTTGACTGTTGATCGTAGGAGGGATATATTTCCCCTCCTTCGTATTTAACAACTCACATTTCTTTATTTTCGGAAAACACATAAGTTACGAATAACTTCACGTTGTGTTGGAAGATGAATCGTCCAATGTATGTACAGTATGTACAATATTAAAAAAAAGCTTCTGCGAAACAAACGAAATTTGTACATTTGTTACGAAAATGATCGTTAACATATCTTGAAACGAAAATGATCTGAAGAATATTAATATCTTTAACGAAACGTCCGCGTCCACAAGAAAAATTAAATGAAAAGATTTTCAAATTTATTCACCTGACAACAGTTGTTCGCGTAATATCTTTATTCAAGAACAATACTTTTAAGTTTCTTCGTTAAATTCTATTGTAGAAAGTAGAAAAGTTTTACTTCCCCTCTAATCATTTCAATGAACATTAAAGTAGTAAAAAATTCGTCGCTGCTGTATTTTAATCTTGAAAACTACAGCTGAAACAGCTGAAAATATTTCAGCTAAAACACCTTACATAAAAAACTTACCTTCGAAACAGTCAGGTGCGACGAAATTTGTATAAACTGCGCTCGCACTCTACAAGCTGTCTCAAGTCAATTGATATAATTTGGCAAAAGAGAATTGTACAAGCAAAAATAAATCGAAAAAAGAATAAAATTTCAAGATTTCGTCAAATATACAAGCACTCGGTAACATAATGCGTGTACTCTTCGTGCGCAAAAGTATCGATTCGGACACGACAAAGATTGTATATGATCAAAAAGAACTATATTAATTTTACTTTTTTTTCGACTTACTTTTAATTTTAGAATCACTTCTTACCTGGTTACACCACGCGACCTAAAACACCTGGTATGATATTATAAAAACGACACCATTTAAATGCGTTACAATTCACGGGCATGGAATTATTTTCTGCAAAACACCACCAGTATAAACATCACCAGTCTAATTCTACAAAATGAAATTCGAGCAATAAAATAAAAAACAAAATTGTAAAATATTTTTTCGCGTTATACTCGATGATCGCGCAGTGTCTAACAGAAATGTGGTGAGTTTCCTTCAAATGTTACTCTCCCAATTTCTTGTCAAATAATAAATAATTAGAGACAATAAGTAAAATGAATATAAATATATAATAGAAAAACAATTAAATGAGGCGTGAGATTATTTAATTCGAAAACGTTCATAATGCATACGATAATGATTTACAAAAGAAGAGGCAACATAAAAAAAGAAGTAAGATGATGAAAAGTTTTATTAAAATTTCGTACAGATAAGCAACTTGACATAAAATGTAATAATTATAAACGAAACTCTAAATAAATAAGATGCGAGAAATGATATGTAAATGATAAAGAAGAAAATATATAACAATAGAAAAAATGACCAATTTTTTAACTACAGAATTCATATAAGGTATTCGCGGTATCTCGACCAAAATAAATATAATCTACTTTGTGTACTGATGTAATCCGCTATCTTTGAAATTTCTTTATACATTACCTCCTCCTGTCCTTCTTTCGCTGCAATATGTAGCGCTGTGTACATATCTTTCGTAGTTGTGTCAACTGCAGCGCCGTGTTGTAGAAGTAACATAACAATATCAATATTTCCTAATCTTGACGCAATATGAAGGGGTGTCTGTTCTTCCTAAAAATATCATCAAAATTATATTATTTATTGTAACGAATAATTTTAGTAACTATTAATTAAATTATTAACTTGCAATAATATTAATAATAAATTAGAATAAATTAACAATTTATTGCGCATATGTTATAAAGAGCAAACGTAACAGCAATAAGAATATGAACATAAAAGAAAAATGAGATTAACTAATGAAATATTCGAGATAGTTAATGAAAATCAAAGTATGAATGATCATTTGTATGTATTTTTCGTTTTATTACAAAGTATGACAACAGCTTTCTAAAATATTAAAGAATTCAAGCTCGATCTTTTATTTACTTACCCTCGCACGAGCATCAACCTTGGCTCCATTTCGTAACAAAATTCGAATAATGTCTGTCTGATTAGCTCTAGCTGCCAGATGCAGAGGTGTTTCGCCCCTAACAGTTGGCACATCAGGATTAGCTTCGTGTTGCAGTAGAAATATCACGATATTCATGCATCCCATAAAACTGGCCACATGTAATGGAGTCAGTCCAGACTATAAAATACATATATTTTCAATTAATATTTCGGTACTATGACTCCATAACTTTCGAACGTATTTCTTCTCCGAATACATAGAAATGATCATTTCTATTGACCATCATCATCATCATCATCATCATCATCATCATCATCACCATCGATCAGTTTTTTGGTAATTAAGGAACTAATCGGCCCATTTTACTACAAAACGTTTAGAATCTTGTCTGTTATATTTTCTTATACATGTATCATCGTCATTGTGTCGCTTATGGAAGTACTGCTTGACCGAATAAAATTTACTCTCACCGAATTCATACGTCTTGCGTCGTCTCTGCTTAAATCTCTTGCGTCGTGTTGCATGTAACAACGCTAAATAAGTAATTTCCGTCACATCTATAATACACTTTTGAATACACTTGCGTGAGTCGTTAAAAGACTTGAATTTGATTTTCCTGCTGTACTCTAGCACTTTCACGATCTTCATACTACCTACTGCACCTAGTTAAGTGTATATACGCGTATGCCAGTATGAAAAATGCTAGCACCAACTAGTAAAATTGAGTGCATAAGATTATCAATTGTATTTGACTATCTAACAGCGAAAACATGTAACGCTACACGTTTTCGTTCGATCAAGCAGTAACTACAGACGACCCACTTTACTATTTATCATACGACATAATTTAGTTAGTAATGTAAAAAAAATTGATGAATAATTTTTATCTGTTTCTTGCGAAATCTTGCGAAATGATGAAAAGAGATAAATTCTAGCAATCAGTACATTTTCATTGAAGAATTTCTTTGATACGAGCATCGATTTACGATTCTATCTGTCACGTTTAATTCTCAAAATAGATCAACTTTATGCCGATCAAACTTTACTCGAAATTATTGAAGATGTTTAAGTGAATAAAGTAAATGGTAAAGTGTAAAATCATTATAAAAGAAAATACATGTACGAACAATTTAAAACGAAAGTAAAAATTAAAGTATACGAAAAGTAGCTAGCTACTTTACTATGTTTTGCGAGCAAATCAAAATGGGCAATAATGAATATGGATAGAAAATATGATAAAAGGTATGCATAATTACCTCGGTAGTAGATTCGATGGATGCTCCGTGCTTTAATAAAAGCTCGACAACTT
Organism: Xylocopa violacea; assembly: GCA_963969225.1. Taxonomy (NCBI): domain Eukaryota; kingdom Metazoa; phylum Arthropoda; class Insecta; order Hymenoptera; family Apidae; genus Xylocopa; species Xylocopa violacea. Next base: position 14,324,248 of record CAXAJV010000005.1, on the reverse strand, counting down.
TTATGCGATTCTTCTTACAGGCAATGTGCAACGGTGTGAAACCATTTAAAGCGCGTGCATTTGGATCGGCTTTTCGGTCGAGAAGTAGTTTCGCAACTCTAACATGCCCGCAGTGCGCGGCAACATGAAGAGACGTTAAATAATCGATCGTAACTTCGTCTACTGGCGCTCGATGATACAATAGCACCCTCGCAGCATCTACATGGTCCCCTTGCGATGCCATGTGCAACGGTGCGAGTCCGTTCTGAGAAACACGTTTGTCATCATTTACTTAATTCATTACTTAATTCATTTATGGCGTGTACCGCAAGAATAGATATCCAGATTCCAACGTACTTTCGTTCGTGCACTGATAGGTGCGGAATGTTCAAGAAGTGTGGTAATCACTTGTTCATGGCCAGATCTTGCTGCACAGTGAAGCGGTGTTAAACCATCCCTAGTTTTAGCATCGATTTGCGCAGAATTTTCTAATAATACTTTAACCATATTGTTTTTACCCCACTTCGCAGCTACATGTAAAGGGCTTATATTATGCTGATCAAAGAAATTATAAACATTAATACATTTATCTCTAAAAACTTTTGATCGACATCGATCTAAATTCGTACCTTCGCTAAATAATTCACATCAGCACCGCGTTTTATTAATAATCGTGCTATCTCCTCGTTTCCATAATGGGCGGCGATATGCAAAGGTGTAAAACCACTTTTCGAAGTAACATCAGGTTTGTGATCGTTCTAAAGAAATAAAACAAACAACGTGTACCTTTTATTCAAAGTATATAAGAACCGAACGAGAAGTTCTTTCATTTTTAATATTATTAATATTTACCTGTAACAATAGATCTGCGGCTTTACAATCATCTTTTTTAGCCGCGATATGTAATGCTGGTAGTCTAACTTTTCCCTTAGAATCATTTTCTAAAAGAACGCTGACAACTTTGTCGTGTCCTTGTTGCATTGCTACAGCAAGAGGCGTAAATCCATCCTAAAAAATTATTTTCTTACAATATTCTTATTCGTTTATCAATTAAAATTGGAACAAATTACAGCACAATAAATAATTATTCACCTCTGTAGCGAGACTCTGGTTGGCTCCGTTACCGAGCAGCAATTTAACCACTTGATCGTGATTTTCTTGGGCAGCCATATATAAAGGTGTAAAGCCATTCTGCGATTGAATGTTGACTGCGGCACCGTATTGAATAAGAATGTTTACTATTTCCGATTGGCCGGCTATACGACATTAAAACGATGACAAAAAATCTCATTGAACAACATGTATTTCTAATGTTATAAGAGAAACTTTTCTTTATAGATACCTAACGAAGCTATATGCAGCGCGGTGTTTCCCTTTTTTGTAGCTGCGTCTACCTTAGCACCCCTCTTTAACAACTCTGTTACTATTTCAACGTGACCATCTTTAGATGCTAAATGTAAAGCATTTAAACCATTCTGAAATACATAACACGTAATATAGAGTTCCCGAACTCGAGACGGAATACGTATATAATAGAATTTCTATTATCCGGACACTGGACAATCGTATTGTCCAATCATTTTACTACCCAAAAGTTTTTTTTTTCTTTTTTTTTTTTAAATTAAGTAAGCGTTACCGTATCGTTTAGCAGATAATCGATAAATAATGTGTAACAATTTAAAAATATTGATTGTCTAAATTTTGTTTAGATGTACTTACCGAATTAGCTGTATTGATATCTAAGTCAGTATCAAGGTATTCGATCACTTTTTCAAGGTTCCCGGACCGAGCAGCACGAAGAAATGCTGTCGTGTCATCAGCCTAAGTATAAAATAACATATGAATATTAATTAGGCCATATTTGTATTTATTGGAGAATATTAATTGGAAATAAATGACTAACTATCGATATAATTTTTATAAAAGATATCGATGATATACACATTTATGTATCAACGTTTTATAATATTACAAATTGTACGCTTGAACGATGCGATAAAAAACAACGCAAATACCATTATATAACTGTTTAAAATTTTAATGGTATACTCAAGTTGTTATTAATAATTAACTTTAATCGTCTATTTAAGGTATCTGTTACTTATGATTTCAGTATGAAAGTACATCGCGCGTATCGTTGGTATAATTTAGCGTTGGTATTAAAGCTCTCATTGTAATTTGCTAAATGTAAAGCAAAATCACAGTAACGCTAAAACTGAAACATTCAAACATGATTTTTACCCAAAGGATTGACGAAGCATCGATGATCGACGTGATTATAAATTCTTCTCAAAGGAATGTAGGAATGTTTGACCTAATTAATAAAAACTAAAATCTCCCCTAATAATTGATTATTGCACTCTTTATTTGTCTTCTATAACAACTATCTACTTGGCGATAATTAAACATTATTTCTTTCAATAAATGAAAATAATAGATTCTGTTGCTTAAAAAAATGTAACATATCGTAACGTTGAAATATACCGAATAGTTGTTACTTGCATTTCTTAAATCGCATTTTGTTATCACGTACGCAGTATATGACAAATAAGATCGAACTTCGTTATTGTTCGATCCATGACACTTTCAACAAAGTATAACTTTATCACGTACAAGTTTACACATAAAACTATGTTAAAACTATTTTGAAAAACGTAAAAATTTCTAAGATATTGTATGATATCGAATATCAGAGCACAATTTATAGGGAAGAATCATAAATAGTGTACGTACATAAAAACGTTTATGTGCCTTCATCGATAACCATAAAGTTTCAATTGCTTAATTACATTTTAACAAAATAAATTTTAATGTTGAAAGTTAAATATCTAACAACGAAAGAACAGCTAAAAGATTAGAATACAATAAATTAATCAACTACATATAATTATGCAACGACTGTCAGAGATGAAGCAAGATTGTCGCGCTGAAAAAAGAAAAGTATTTGAAAAGCATTTAGGTCCAATTTAAACGAACCATACTCTACTGTGATGGAAAAAATATTATTAAAAAGTTAATTATGCATAAATTTTTGTAAAATTTATAATAAATATCTGCTATATATATTAGATATAAATTTTTATATCTACACATCGTGCAATGACATATTTAATATGTTTCGATAAATATATACTTGGAAATTCGTTCGAAATTATACAATTGGTTAAATTATGTATCTGCTCTAATTCGGCCATGACCTTTGTCCCATTGACAACTTTGACATATTTCACCTAATAATTTCCGTACATCAATTTATTTCGAGTTATTTATATAACGAAATGGTCCTCGCGTACCACACGGCAACAACCGGCTTATGAAACGTCTACCTTTACTATACTGTATGTTTTGCTTACTATCATTTCTACCTAGCTTCCTTTTATTTATCAACGATTAACAAAGAAAATTTCGGGCAAAGCATGCAAAGCATATTCGTATAGCATATTTTCTATGAACGAAAAAGCGAAACTGCATCGAAGTATCCTTCAAGTCCACACCCTTTGATCGGTTGTGGAAAAGAAAAATACCGGTGACATTACCGCACCTTCCGCTACGCAAAATGTGTGCAATCATACCTGACTGGTACTATCAGTAACCATTTTGTGCTTTATAAGAGACTAGACACTATCTTCCTAATCCTTTCACTTGTCCAGCAACTGCCGGACACGAAGGTTCTTTTTCTCGACACGCGTTAAATCGCCATTGCACTCTTGGGATAATGGTAAAGGTGAATAGGAATATAGGAGCCGCCCCGTATACCAAACTAAGGCGCAGAATCGAACGGCAACGATTGCAGGAAAAACAGGGGTTGCACCGATGCCTTTCTTACCCCTACACCTGTCCTTGTTTTTCTCTCACCAATCCATGTGGAATATCGCTCCAGATTATGACTATGCGCATGCGTCTTATCGTGTACACACCCGCGCATACAGAGACACTTCCTCCCTCTTCTTGCTCACCTTCTGGGGATGTAGCAGACTAGAAAGACTAACCAGGTCTCGCAACGTGCGAATTATCAATTGAGGAAATATTACTGAACATATGATGCATTCTCCTATCAGGGTAGCAAAAAATTAATTATTTACGATAACCAAAGTAATTCACCCATTAAAATATGTAATATTCGATGAAAATAATATATTGTTTCTGACATATAAAATCTAATCAATCAAGTTTGCTCAAACATGTTTATCGAAAGCTTGCTACAAATTTTACTACGACAGACTGGCTGCAGATTCCGTTACACTTGACTCTTTAAAATCGTTTAACAAACCGTTACCAAAATATGCTGACAGAATTTCTTCGGCTTTGGCACCAGCCTGCTTTCAAATTAAGTCCATAGGTACTAATCGTATTGCGATTAAATTGTATCCTCCTTTCTCTTTTAAATAATCTGTTGTACATTACAAATTAAACGAATTTAACGGTAAATTAGTTTATGATTACCATAATACCATATTTAAATGCATTATATTGTTATAAATATTTTGTAAATCATTTAAACTGCATTTTAATTGACTTTCCTCAATCTCGAGTATTTATCTTCCGTCTTTTCTGAAGCATTCTACTTTATATCTACATCATATCTTCACCTGCTGCGGGAAATCAAAAAAATAATACAGTTCTTGTTGTTTAGAGAAGAAAGTTTGAGGAATTGTTTAGAACGATATCCTGATCACCGATTTCGATCATTGTTAAATATGTTATCAACGGCATGGTTCTGAGTAACTTTTTCCTACGCGCATATCCATCGAACTCTTTTTATTTATAAGATATTTGTAAAAAAATCGTTGCCACAGTGAATCAAATGTGTGTACGTTATAAGGTGCGTGCGCGGTAACGCATACGTCTAGGGATCTTTCAGAAAGCCTCGTGCAAAGTTGCATATACAATTCCGTAGGCGCATGCGCTGCCACAACGCACAATTATACATTTAATTCATCCTGGAGCGGTGGTCTTTTTTTATGAATATTTCGACAACTAAGCGAAATCGATCGTTATATTTACAGGAAGAAATTGTTCAAAATATTGATTTCTACAACATATTCAAAAATCATTCAAATCAGATACAGGAGTATTGTTATAAATAATTATATTGACATTTTTTTTTTTTTAATTACAGTAACTGTAATACTTTTTTAACTTCTTCTGGTTGAATTCTTTTTCTAGTAAAAAAATAAACTAGTTAAAAAGAAACAGAAGTCAAGTACCAAAAATTGATACCAAAAATCATTAAAGTGCAATTTTAGCCATTTAAATTTTTCCAAAGATTGTAATAAATATTAATTAAACGTTGTAACATTACGTAATTAATATCTCATTGGTGGCCAATTATATGTGTAGTACATTTTGTAATCGATCTAATATCAAGCTATAACGTAAAACTTGGTGTTAAGCAGAATGATACAACTGATTTACAGAAACACAACAGATTGACATGTCATAACTTGATGTCTAATTGGCATCAGAAATATGGCAGATCGTGCTCTTTTAATTATTTAAATAATATTTTTAATTTTTTTTCATTCTTTTAATAAAAAAGAACAAATAAATTGATACAATATTTTTCTTACATTATAAATAAATATTTATTTTCTTTTCAATATGTACATATTTAGAATATAACTTTAATCTTTAATTTGATTTATAATTATACAATATATTAAAATATTAATTACTTACACTTACATACCAAAATAAATCAATATATTTTAAGAATTAAGATAATTGCAAAATACAACAGAAATTCATATTATGCACATAAACATATATTATCGTTTGATTGCCACGGATCAGTAGATCTTTTATATCTATAAATTAAAAAATATTAGTTATTAATTTACCAACTTTTCCATACTTGCAAACATACTGATATGAACTAGTACTTACATTTTATACTTGTAAAGTATTCTACAGATATTTTCAGTTGTATATTCTTTGAAATACTTTAATCTGTACATATGTCTATATGTAGATATATACTATAACTAGTAGATCGCATATGTTTATGCAACTTTATATTTTTATAAGCACAATTAAAGAAATAGAATCTGAATATAGATTCGTTTTACCCTTTAAATATTATGTGCATTCTGTACTTTTTGACACGCTTTAATTTTCCAAAAGACCTAGTCATAATCTTTGTTATAGTATGGCAATTTTTAAAGTGATTAAGTGCGTTTTACATTTTACTCTTTTCAATGTACCATGCGCACAAACAATATTTATAAATTGTTTTCCTTCACAATTACATATTAAGCCAAATCACTGTTGTAACAGTAAGAAAAATCAATTGTGCGCAGGGCCAAAAATGTGTTAAACTACTCGATGTTGATTCAAAACTTTCCATATTACAGATAGTAGTCTCCAAGACAATAATGTTTTGGACGTCATGGGACGTGCGACTTTAAACCACAGTTTGCTATACGACTTGTAATAAGTATCTCTGGCATCTAAGTATGATTGGAAAGATAAGAAAGCTAGATAAACGGATAATACATAAAGAGTCAATACTACAGTGCATTACATTTGTTTTAAAATTAAACCACTCGAACTAAATTTTAATTCCCTACATATACTCTACCAATCTTCTGTCTATAGACTAGTACTTTTCCAAATATCTAAACATCTTGAAGTAATCACCCAAAATAAAAGCGTCATTAAAGACATATTCTGAAGTTAACAAACTTATACAAGAATGACAAATGTGTATGGATTTGAATAATTCTTTCTTTGATTAAAAAACGAAGATTGTTTAAAACAAGTTATATATTTACTATTAATTGAATTTCACACTTAAATAACTATTCAGTAGCTGCCTTTCCAAATGTACATCTGTAGAAATTAATAATATTCAGTACAACATTTTAATCTTAATAAAAATCTTGTAGCTGTGTTAAAAAATCTCAGCCCAAAGAAAAAGTGCAATTGTCTATCTTGTTATTTGATTTCTGCAATCGAATTGCACAGTAAGTACAAAATAACATGAACAGTGATTTTAAGTACATAGCCTTGCTCGCTTCACGAATGCAAATATGTAGCGCGACAGTCCAATAAAAATGGTCCTACTTATCTATTTTCATCATTTTTCACTAGTCAGCCAGGTCACGGGTTTGTGTTACCGAGGCCAGTAAAGTCACAATTATTAACCGCGTCAATACCAAATTGTAAAATATTTCATTACCTCAGGCTCTTTGTAATGTTTATCATGCGAACCATACATAGTTTGGCTCATTCCTCAATGTAAATACACGTGTAATTACAAAAAGATTTCGTGTCCAATAGTAATTGCTGACACGGTTACCGCAAAGTCAAAATCATTATTTTTACTATTTACATATATAAGTTTATATTATACATTTTGTACACAAATTACAAATAGAAAATATAAATTAAAAATTGAAATTATATATATTGTAACCGAATATTATTGTATTAAATTTTTATAATAGAAATATCATGAGCATGTTATATTTATTACCAATAGCTGGAAAAATAAAAAAATGTGAATAATAATAAAAAACAATAAAATATTTCTGAAAAAGAAGTTATACATTATCTGCGATTGAAGAAAAGTTCAGCGAACTATTAATATGTAGTATACATAGTATTCTTCTTATCACGAAATTCATCCTACAATATAAAACATTAGGTGTGAGCATAACGTAAATTAAAATAATATTAAAATAATTAAATGAATATATGAAAAATTATTTGCATTACTGTTTTGTACTTTTTATAGCGCTAATCGATATTGTTGGTATTTGAATAAATTATGTTTGGGGAAAAATATGTATGTGCCATTCGTTAACCTTCTCTAACCAATTTATTATTATACCTTAAAACGATAATTTAAAAAAGTCAGTATATATCGTCAAAAAGCAGGATCTGCTATGTTTCTGCCACCAATCTGCTATTAGGTTCTGCGGTATAAGTGCTTAGTTATACATTAGATTGTATGTATGTTAGGTCGTGCTATTATTAATTAAATAGTAAGTAAGAAAATAAAAAATCGATCGTTCAGATCAGTCGCATAACATCAATTATTTCGAATCTTTTTCAGTAACTCCCCTAGACCTCATTGTTATTTTATTTAATTCTGTCATTACTGGGCATTATAGAAAAATTGTATGTATATTTAGGGGCAATTATATTATAGATGTAACAATGATTGAATCATGACGGATTAAAAGAGGAATTATAAAGTGCTGTGAATATGTAATCGTTTATTAATATCGTTACATCTGATACATTTATATCTTAGAAAGCAAAGTTATATATTGTAAATAAAAGATATTTTATTCGAAAATATAAATGCTACGATTGTTAGGAAATAAGAAATTCTATCCTTGAACATCTACTATTTTTTGTTAAATAAAATATATCTATTTTAATTACGAATTGGAAGCAATTTAATAAAAAGTCATTTAGCGTAATATATTTTTATATCTTACGATCATTTCAATGTTCGTGAGAAAAATTAATTATATGTACAACAATATTGTAGAAAAGCAAAATTAAAACGCTATTAACATGTTGCTCGTAAAGATCAACTGAAAACCATTACCTTCTCTAGTTACGTCTTTTAACTATGCAAGTTGTTATAACTTACATCTTTTATTTTATGAACTGACACACACAATACGTTAATTATACAAATTTTCTAAAAATATCTGTTAGTGTCTAAAACACTGGATTTTCGCCAATATTACAACATAAATATTAACATAAAAGCAATGACACATCATCGACACCTTTCTAATATTGGTATTAAATATAATAAAAATTTTATTAAAAAATGGCATATCACGATTATTATTTATCAACTGTTATTATTTATTACTAACATTTACTTTAGATTATTGAAAATATTTAGTTAGATATACTTTTACTGTATTAACTATAAAGAAGAAAATTAGATGTTTTAAATGTCTTATTAATACTACCATTAATACATGCTTCGATGCAAGCACGTAATTAATATTATTTTCACACATTTTTACCTGAAATCTAATAATCGGTGGAAATACTTCCGTTGCCGTCATTCCCAAATAATAACCTGTGTATTTCATTTGACAGACTGTACGTAGACGTATATTTCCTACGTTCCATACTGAAAACGTAGGTCAGACGATATTTATAGCATTCTGTTTTATTCTCATGAACGCTTTTGTGGTGCATTTGCTTCGATAATTTGCATATATATATATTTCATTTAATCCAATGAAACATGCTTAGCAGGATTTAATCTTTTATTTGACATAGTATTTTTTGTACGTGAATGATATAAAATGTGGAACGATTGAATGAAAAAAATACATTCTTTTCTTACTTTTTACTTTTTACTTCATTATTATCATAATTTAAAATAAAAAAAATACGACAGTACGAAGTTTAACACTGTCGCATAACAAAATTATAATGATAAAAATAAAATTGAAATAGAAATAGAAATGCTTACAAAATGCTTACAAAATAAATTCTTCTCTCTTTCCTTCTTTTTCTGCGAATACTTACACAAGATTAATTTACAGAATAAAACATTTACGATATAACCGTCTATGTATTATATGAAGTTTAGAAATTATTTATGAGAATGTAATAAAAACTAATTACAAACAAAAATTGTCAATTTTTAATGAATTCATAATCTAAATGAACTTCAGAGAATTTCTTAGCTAAGAATGTTATATGTACAATATCACTATTTCACCGATATGTTTTTGTGTTAACACTAATGTGTACATTTGGATGCTTGATGGATCTATAAAAGAAAGAAAAATGAGTAGGAAGAAAAATGATGGGTGTTTTGTCGTTAGTATGCTACGTAGTAAATTGGTAAAGCTATTTATTATGCCCATACGGTAAAGTTATGTATTAAGCCCATTCTACAGAAATGGAGATGATGCAGTTTTTTTTGTCTTATTCAAATATCGCATGAGTATTAGAGTGACAGCAAGGACTCCTCGTTGCAAACATTAACCACCAAATAACATCTACTTAAAGGATATAATTGTAATAGAAACAATTCTGATCAAGGAAAATGAGTGGTAAATGCAATCAGCAGAAGATGAAAGAATATATGTTATTCAAATTAAAGAAAAAATGCAGAAACGGGTGATTGAAAGAGAGGGAGAGAGTGACTTTCGCAGCCAAAGATGTCAATCCTTGAGTCAAATTTTGAGAAGCGAGCACCGGCGGGTCTTCCGGTGCCCCAGCGCGAGGAGGGACTGAAGGTGTTTGTCACGAGGGTGTGAGACCCCCTCAATTAGCGCAGAGAAGGATACCTGCTCCGGGGTATCCCCAGACAACACAGCTACGAATCTAACAGTAGATGGCTATGGAAGTGCTAACACTTGTCCGCAGTACCGGTACAGTGTCAATGATATGTCAGTGTCCATAAGGATTTCTCCAAGTTAAAAGAAAAAAGGGGAGACTGTAGGTAACCGACTACCTGTCGACCACAATATAGGTTTCACGATACCAAGTCGAGATTCTCTGCTAACTTAAATATCGATAACTTGCCATGCAGGGAAGGAATGTCGTCCCATGTTCAAACGGAACAAGCGTTACAAGTTGTGAGTAAAGCGCAACGGCTGTAGGCCACGTGCTGACGTGTCTTAACGTAACGTAAATTTTTCCGATGAAGGAAAGGTTTTGTTCCTCCCTTTTCAAGATAAAGATCCTGATGCAAAAGGAAGACACAAAAACGGAGATGTTAAGGGAAAATTTCTCGCCGCTTTCCACGTAAGAAATGTAAACATCGCTAGTCACCGCTAGATAGCGTCACGAAGCAATAGTTCTCCCGCATGAGACGACGCAACCGGATAGTATACGATACAACCGCTACGTAATGTCACGTTTCTCAGTCAGCGCAACGCTTGTATCAATGAAGCGCAGAGGCTAACGGCTTGGTAAATTAGTTAGCAATTGATTATTAAATCGCGAACAAGAAAATAAGCTTGTGCGCTGGGCCGCGGTATTAGCATGTTCTGGGACACTAGCGTGACACGTGTGTCATACGTTCATTCATGAATTTTTGTAGACAGTGGCGTAGGGTGACATTTGCTAATGGGGAAGCTATGTTTTCATGCAAATTAAAACCGTCAGATGTCACCAGATGTTCAACATATGAGTACTGACAGACATTTTGGTCGTTGTTTGCCAACATTTATAGTTACTGAAAGTCATATATATTATTTTCAACTCGTCATGAAAATTCATGCAATAGAGGGTTAAAAGCTCTTTTCCTATTGAAATCTCACAATATGTATTTATTATTTATATGTTAGAAAATACAAGGGATGCGGCGCTTTCACAGCTTCCACAGACTGCACGCCACTGGAAAATACCACGCCGTTTGATTGAAATTAAGTTCCTAACAAATTAGTATATATTTTAATAATTTTTAAATATATATTTCAAATACACTTTTGTAGCACATATCTAATTCCACCAAAAACTAATTGAGAAGCTTGGAGTTAAAGAAGTTACATGATGCCACCACTTTGGAGGAATATAGAGTATTTCTCCTGGTTTCAAATAAGCCATGAAACCTTTAGTTTTACTAAAATCTGGCCACTTTTTATAATTTGGATTTAAAGGATCAACTTGTGCAGTATTGTTAAGCAATCTTGTATCATATGGATACAAATTAGACGAATCATGTGGGTGATACAGTATAATCCTTTTATATCCAAATACCTAAAATGCAACAAAAATCAATTATTATAATATATAAAATCAGTAATATACTTAAATTCTGTATTAAGTAATATATTTAGTACAAACAAATTTCTAATGTCAAAATTCAAACCTATTTTTAAACTATATTTTTTGTTTAATGATTTTATCATTACATGATAAATTTAAGTTGCTAAACTGTAACATTCGATATGTGCAATGAATTATGTTACATTTTTTATTAGAAATAATTTTATTTATATACTTTTTATTGTAAAATAATTAATTTTCATACTTGACACAATAAGTTATTTTTAGGATCAAAATGCAAGGGTGAAATGGTACCACTAGGTCCGAACCAAGCATTTATATCTGGTTGTACATCATCTGTTTCTGCATCATTGTTATCTGTAAAATTGCAATACTCAGGAATTGCAAAATCATCTTTCAGTTCAGGAATCTGCAATCATTATTATCCATAGTACTTAAACTACCATTAAAAGTAATGAAAATTAAATAAGGAATGTAGAACATAAAAGATAGTACCTGGTCAAACAGTTGATGCTGAGCTAAGTAACCAACTTGATCACTTTTTACTAATACATATTTTCGTAAAAATTCTGAAAAATTCAGTAGCTGTTGTGTCCAATTTTCATCAGTATAACGTGATCCAATTTCAATAGGTACTGTTCTATTTCCAGCTATTTTAATTAAATACTCTATATTTTTCCATCGATTTAAAGCTTTCCAATGTTTAATACAATCTAAAATATATAAAATATATTTAAAAATTATTAAATGCAAATTAAGTAAAAAATGGTTATATACAAAAGCAGCTGCAATTCTGTCTTTAAAAAAATGAGAACTATAATGTTCGTGTAAGCAAAAAACAGACAATTACATTTGATTATGTAAAAATATAACTATATTAACAGATTTTGATTTCTAATATCAATTTATTCTTAATCGTTGGCAGGCTTTATGGTCAGAGCATGAGTTTAATGCAAACATAAATAAGCATGGGTTTATTTTCAGAGCCTGGATGAATCTGTAGCCAAACTTAAGATATTAATACTTACTTTACTTATGCATGCATAAACAATAAACTGAAAAATTCAATGCTGACTATAACAGCAAATTTTAAAAAGTAGAGTAAAAATACAGGGGAATGAAAAAAATGTCAAATAACATATTTTTTTTAGTATATTATATAATTAGGAAATGAATGTTACCCTTTAATATTGCTGGTTTTTTTGGTACAAATATTTCTTTGTAAAAGAATTCCATTGATGGTTCAACATATTGAGCAACTTCACTACATCCAGGTAATATAGAATCATATAAATTTTTGGAATCAATGATTAATTCTTCTAAATGTGATGATTCCAAAAATTTTGCTGCCAGTGAACATACATATAATAAAATTATAAATACTGCCTGAAAATACTTTGTCTTTTCTTGCTTCCTTTTATTTCTATACTTACTAATATGATTATTTAGTTCTGAAGCAATTTTGGGTAACAAATAAGACACATTTGGAAGTGGTGCTCCTAATAAAATACCTTTATCAATTTGCTGTATAATGCTCTTTAATAAAATTACATTCTTTGTAGATTCTTTGATATTATTATCGTATTGATATTCCAGCAGTACTGCCTATAAACATGCAATTAAACATATATATAGAAAATAAATACATATATACATAGTATAAATTATATAAAATGAAACAGTTAATTATAGTACCTTTAAAATGGAACATAATGAATAACAATAACGATATTCAATCGGAACAAATTGCCAATGACAAGAATTTAATATTTCCCATGTTTTATCCAAACAAGCATCAACTATAATTAATGCATCAATTGTCCATTTTGTTGGTGGAATTCTTTCAAAAAAAAGATTAAACATTAAGATAGTTTTTAATATTGCTTTTATATAATTAGTATAAATGAAATAAATTAAAGTCATATGTTATTATATTTTATATTGTGTATTTTTAATTATTACAGATTTAAATATATATAACCATAAGTAAATAGGTCACGTCAGAAGTCTTTCAACATTTTGCTATAAATAATAAAAAAAAATAGTAAATATTCAAAACATATTTGGAAACTTCTCTATTAATAATTAATTAATTCTTCTATCACTATAATTATCATGTTGTAATGATTAACGAATTATTATCCTTTAGTAAGGATGTGCGAGTATGCGAAAATACAAGTACGCAAGCCTCGAGTCGGACTGGACAAGATTAACTAATTGACGCGTTATATTTGACGCGATTTACAATTCGGAAATCAATACTGTATTACGAGTTTTCAAAGTCTATAAATAAAGAAAGCATTGCACAATATAATGTGTAAAAAATTGTTTCAAACTTACAAATTTCAAATAAATCTAAAAATTCATATTCTGAATGCAGTATTGACACCTGAATCACAAATCAGTTTTGAACTGAGCTTCTGATCTCAAAATTACTGGATCTGAAGATATTTACATATGTGTTAGCCAAACTTTTTAATAACTTACTAATCCATATTTTCTAGTACCCATACCTACTTTTTAGTTATTTAATTTGAGTTTCTTAAGTTTTTACTAACTGTCCAGTGAGCAAAATGATTACAGATTTGTTTTGTTTTTTGTAATTCTGTACATATTTGCAGTCAAACTGCAGTCATGTTTCTCATTAGGTACATATATATCATAAGGAGAAATCAAAATATATAGACATAAAGAATATATATTAATTTCTTTAAATAATTTTAAAAATAATATATGCTAATTATGTATTTTTGTATTTCAATTGTTCATTCACTTGATGTTTCTTTTAATCTAATGAAACATGATTTTGAATATCACTGCCTTTCGTGGCTTATTTCATAATAAATAAGTCATAGTATAGTAATTCTGACTTATTACACACATGTAAGCCACACATGAAATATTAGATATAATATTGTGTGAAATGATCATCAATTTTAATAATTACAATTAATACAATCACACTAATAATTTTTTAAATTATTTCATAAAACTGTGTAAAAGGTCATAATTACATTTTATTTTTAATGAAGGTTTCTAAGTTAGTTTCCATTGTTGTTAAATGTATCTTCATTTCAATGGGTAAACAATTCTCTATATCTTCAGCTACTAAATCCCAAGGAACTAGTTTTGCAGTAATTAAATAATCACACATTTTCTAAAAAAAAAAGCATGGTAAACGTAATAATTAAAAGTTAAACTAGAAGTGTTAAGTTATATCTATTGGAAATAGAAAATGTTTTACTATACATTATGTATATTTCATTTATTCTTTTTTTTTTAACTAAATATGGCCCATACATGATAAAATGATAGATTCTACAAAATCAAGAAATATAATTAGAATAAATAATTAATTAATAATTAATAAATAGAAATGCAATTTTGCACAATAGAATACAAGAGGTAATTTTAGATATTGTTTTAATAAATGAAGTATTACTGATGTTGCTGCTCGAATGGTTCAATAATAGATGATACAGAATATAATAGAAAATATCTTCATATGAATTTTAATTGTCCTACAGTTTTCATTATCCTTGATTATGATAATCAGAATTGTGTGCATCAATGTATATTTTACACACAAATAACTTTTGAAACTTAAACATTCAAACATTTCCATCATTTCTAATGTGGTCATAAAATCCACAAGTAAATGTTATAATAGTGAATAGAAATGAATATCTCATTTCTAACAAACAAAAAATTCTATACAGGAAATCAATTGTAAATGAATAATTGTAGGAACCTAAGTAACCAACTGATTGATTAACCGATTGATCATGATTAATTGAAATTAATTAGTGAAAAATCAAATCAATTAGCTGTCGGATTACAAAATTAATCACCTCAATTTTTGTTATCATTTGTCCAGTTTCATTAAATTCATATTCAAAACCGCATACCGACTTCTTGTTACCAAATTTTCTACCACATTAGCTTATTAAAATCTCTTTACGTTATCCAATTGCCAATAAATGTTAGCTGGTATAATGCTCATTTTCTACACTCCTGCGCCATGTTGTGTCATGTCTGTTGCATAACACATACATGTAATGGAGTAACGTCAAAAAAACATAATAAAAGAAGTGTAGAATAATAAGGAAGATAACTAGGTAACAATTTGTAAATAAGTGTCAAAGAAAATTGTTATTGTAAGATTGATGTTAGAATTAGGCTATGGAAATAAATTACTAAGTTTTAAATTGTTTTATTCTTATTCTGTTCTGAACGTTCGGAAGACATGTTTTTATGCTATGAAGGGATAACCTGAAATGAATACTAGAAGAAAAATAGTAATTACGTAGAAGCAATACTATTTCACTGATTTTTAGCCATAGTTTTCAAGATATTTGCAAAAAACTATTGCTACTATTCCTAATACATTAAATCTTGTAAAACGTGCATACGTATGGCGACAACACAGCGACCTTCTACAGACGAATTCGCTCACAAATGGCTACGAAAGTGCTGACACAGTGTTGAGTGACAGCACAGTGTCAGTACCGTATCGATGGTGTTCTGTGGTATGTTGTCTAGGTAGGTATATCAGCTTGATACGATCGCTCATCTACTAATTCTATAATGAATCTCTACGCGTGCACAAAATGGGATCAACGTGTCCATATCAGAGAACTCGGGCCGAAGCCGAGATCTTGGAGAAATTTCTTTGACGATACGAAGGGCTTTAAAAGCCACCACGACCGTGTAGTTGTCTTCCCACACTCTTTGTGCAAAAGCGCGCTACGGGCATACGGATGATACTATAAGGGCGTGCTGAGTGGTAATGTGCATCATTTCGGCAAATACCAATCAGTATCCAGCTTCTGCACGGTGGAGGAAGTCGATGATCGAATTCCTAAAAAACTTCGACAAGTTCAGATTTCAATCGTTACTCGAGAGCAATACGACGAGAAAACCAAAACCAAGTTCTCAATGACGCGGAGAACAGTTAAAGTCTCTTGATCGACGCGCAATGACGAGTCTTCAGAATGAAATAAGCATCGTTCTGGCTCTGCTAACATTGTATCGATACGAAGTAGTGCGAATTGATGAAACCGAAAGGTTGAAAACTACATTACATGTGATTTATGCAAACATAAGGAGCGTGCTGACCATTTCGAGAAACAACAATATCAGACTGGAGAGGGATCTGAGACGATGCAGATCATAATATGTCTAGTCATATGTCCATGATACAGGCTATTGGAACTGCAGTGATGTATACAATTTTGGTATATTTTTGTCTTCAGCTGAATCATATTTCACACATATTCTTATTCATAAAGTGAATAAACACATTTATAGTATCATTTTAAGCAGAAAAATTGATTAAACTGAAGGAAAATATGAATGTGGATATGAATCGTACAGAAAATGAAAGGATAAATGTAATGTTTGAAATTTCTTGTTTATAGTATTTGATCAAAAAATAAAAGATAGATCATTTTATTAGTATTACTATTATTATTGTTATTATTATTATTGATACTTATGTTATTTAGAAGTACAATATATTTCATTATGTTTATTACTTGGTTTGCACAAATCTGGCCACTGTACTATATGATGATCAGTTATATAGTATAATATTTTTCCTGTTAATGATAATGTTTTAACTCTACAAAAGCTTTCAACAAATATGATAGTAATTTCTGCAATAAAAAATAACTTAAATAAAAATGCTATTATACACAAAGGAATACAAGTGCCTGGACCATTGCATAAGAGTAATTCCGGACATTCTCTCCATAAATGAGGAATTGACTCTATTGTTGCTCGAATCGTAGTATAAACGGATGTATAATATGACTGATGAATTTCTCTACTTCTACGAATTTTAATTATCTTGTAATCCATATTATTTTTTTCCAAGTCTCTAACTTTCTCTATGCTCATTAAATCTGTATCGGCGTGAATATATATTCTAGGTGAGTAATTTTTGAGATTTAAATATTTAAGAATTCTCATCATTTCTGCTGTATGTCCACCAGATCCCAATATTATCATTGTTTTAGCAGGATTAGTTCGAATTACTTTCCTTCTTTTCCTTTTAGACGTGTAAGACATTACAAAATATACTCTTGCGCCCATTGTGAGACAAATAATTATGCACACATAAATATAATACATTGCATACAGTCTTATGATGTATCTGCAACAATGGAAATTATAATAATTAACATTGCTGGACCAAACATAAGTAAGACCGTTTGCCTAAACAGAGAAGTAAAAGAAAAGTTTTTTATCTATGATATTAGACTTCACAATGGGCTGTGTTATTATATATAATATGTTGTTATTTTAACCTATAAATTCACTTTTTTAGATATAACTTTTTAATTTTTGTTATACTTTTTTATGGTATTCAATGTGTAAAATTAAAAAATACAGGTTTTTAATATTAAAATTCACTGATTCAAAAGACTCAACAACTTTGATCCCTTAAAATAAAGTTTATTCAATATTGCAAGTTTAATAAATTCAGTAATACGAACATGTTGTTGAACAAAAAATATAAATATTTATAATTACCATAAACTCTACGAAGGTAAATTATTGCCCGTATAAATTATTACCGATAAATAAATATAATATGTGTATATATATCGATGTAATTTTAGCAAACCTTGGATTCTGAACGTGCATTCATTATTTTCAGCAAGTAAGATATTACAAGGTACACCATTTAACCTATCGTCACAGTATACATAAACACAGTAGTGGAACTCTATGTCGGCACTTTTGATGTCAGTGAAGCCCAAGATGGAGTGCGCATGCGCGAAAATAGGCATCCATCTCGCAATGTTATATGAACTATCTCTCAGTTGCTCTTTATTTCTTGCTCTCTTTCTATGTCTCTCCGACTTATTTTCACATCCAGTTAATTTAAATGTAATAAAAACAATAGATACATTATTTCTAATACACTGATAAATAAACCAAAAAAGCAAAAATCGAAAAAAATATAAAATACATGTTATAATATAGTGTATAATATAAATATGTAATATATAAATATATTTGACTATAAAAATATAAGAACATAAACGTTATATAGGATAAACAACAAGAAAAGCAAAATATAATGAAAAATACAAGATACATATTATACACCCGATAGTTAAGAAAATAATTAAAAAATATTTAATAAAATAGTGTTATTAAATTAAATTAAATAAACAATTGTATTCAAAATAAAAATAAAATACATTCAAATTTGTTGTTAAAAAAAAATCTAAGATCAAAGTGCTTTCAAGAGAATATATAACTTATAATATTTATAGCAGTTAACAATTCTCTTAAAATCTTTGAGTTTTTTCTTCACCTTCTGCACTTTCTTCACTTTTCTTTTTTGATCTCTCAAAATCTTTGAAAATGCTTGAACAACTTTCAAGTAGCTCTCAATAGATACTGAATTCCCTCCAATTTCAGCTTTAAGTTTAAAAGAGTGCAAAAAATAAAGAGCAAGAGAGAGATCACATCTTGGGCTTCGTGAAATCGGGAGAGTTTCGCTACTGTATACTGTGCTGTCGTAACGTCTGCATTGCTGCCATCTAGCAGTAAAACGATATACCATGTACGTACGTTTTTAAATTTGCAAACGAGATTACAAAGCTTGAGCAAGTGGAGAATGCTGATATCTGTGAAACCAGTTGGAAATAAGTAATTAATTAGTGTTCACTATGATAAATAACAAGGATTAGTATAAGAAAAACTTAATACTTACTCTAAGGAATGGAAAAGTTTGATAACATTTACAATGCATATGAAAACTGTTGTACGATGTACAAACATATATTGAGTGTTATTAAGGTTAGTATATTTAGTTCGTTACAAATTTTAATATATATTTAAACCGTTTTATGCGGAAGTTATCATTTCCCTGTCAGAATTTGTATGTATAAAATATTGGAATTTTTTTAAAAGGTATAAACTAAAAGAGAGGATTTTAAATGATATATGAAGGAAATACGTCCTAATATATCAATAAAAGTTTCATGTATTTCAAATGATCAAACATATGAAACTTTTCTACTATAGTAATAAACGTATAAGTTAAACATTTGCAAGAAACCAAATGAACCTGCATTGTCCTAAGATTGTAGAAAGATTATAAGTTAAAGGTTAGTTGTACATATTTATTTATTTATTTATTTATTTATTTATTTATTTATTATAACATTATATCAAAAGTATTTAGAAAATAAAATAACTGGATCGTAATAGCAAGATAATTATAATAATTATAATTGTGTTGTATTATTTAAAAATGTATAAAAAAATATTAGCTTAAGTTGTAACAATATACATAGAACAGTGATTGTTACTTTTGAAATTATGTTTCTTTGCAGTAGGGAGCAAATATTTGACAATGTTAAAAACTTAATAACTTTAACCAAAAAAAAATGTGAGTACCATATAAGAACTAGAAGAAGCTGCATTATAATAATATTTATAATATAACAATAATTATTTTCATAAGAATAAAACTTTATATTATTTTTATTTAGATTTCAAGAAACATTTTTTTTTCTTGTCATACTAGTGTATGTATGTGTGTTATATATGTAAACATTAAATATGTTAAGAAGCAAACGCAATTATAAAGAAAACTCAAATGAATACGTGCCATACAATGAACCTCAAATTATTTCTGATCAAAAGCAAATTTCTCATAAGGATCATTGCATAAAAGAAGAAATGATTGTTTCTAATGTTTCTAAAGAAAACTGGAACTGTAACAGAAAATTAAGGAGCTATTTGCATGAACATCAAAATATAGCAGCTATGGTATTAAAAGAAACAAATTTAATGAATTCCGATAAAAGACATATCCAGACAAGATCTGCATTAAAGAGAAAATGTGATGTAGAATCAGAAGGAAGTCTAAGAAAGATATCCAGATCTGCACATACTAAAAACCAAATTTTGAACAAATATGAAGAAAATACATGTAATCCTTTACCAGAGAAATACAATAGTGACAAAAAATCTAATAAGAATAAAATACCATATATTAGAAGAATTAATAATAAAGCAACCACAAAACATGATTTGCAAAGAACAAATCATATTCATAACAAACCAAAAATATATTGTGATATATGCAATAAAAAGTTATATGAACATCAAAACAAAACTTTCTGTAAATCACAGCAGGAAGACTTATGTAATTATGAAATAGAATCCTTTCAAAGTAAATCTGTGGAAGTACAAAGAAAGAGAAATACAAAACAATCGATCTTAAAAACTAATGTCCAAACTTTAATTGATTCTAGATCTAAAACCGACTTTAATGTTTCAAGAAGGATTAAAAAGAAAAACAATCGTGAAATTAACAATTCTACTACCATAAGACAGTCAAAAAATAATGCTCGTAAAAAGAATAACAAGCAAAGTACTGAAAAATCAACTTATCATCGTCAACTTAAGAGAAAAACGCAACAAAAGGTATATCATACATTAAACGAATATAAACAATATATTAGTGAAACAGAAGAAAATGAATATTTTAAAGGTACATTAGAAACGAAAAATACAAATATAAGGTTTTCGGAAATTACTATAGCTCAGTCAAATAAAGCTGACATCAAAATGGACAAAGATATAGTAAAGTATAAAAATATTAATGATAAAAAATTGCTAATACCTTTAATTAGAATAGACGATATAGCTCAATTATCTAAATCAACTTACATGCCAGATTATGTGAAGAATTATGAAACCAAGCTAAAAAAACAAGCAAGTAAGAGGATATATTATCAAGCAAAAAATATTGCAAAAGCACAATGTTCTACATACAAACACATAAACAGGCTTACTAAACTTAATCACAAAAACAAAATAAATGTGATGTATAGTAAATCAATATTTAAAGACACACAAATACACACAAATTTTAAGGAAAATGTGATAAAGGAAATTGATACAAACATAAAAGATTTCAAATTTGAGACAAATGACTCTGAAACATTTTCACAAAATGGAATTAACAATACAGATGTGTTGCAAGACAATGAATGTACATTGCCTGCCCCGGATTTACTAGAAAATATTTTACAGTTCTTTTTAAGAAACAAAAAAATGATAAATGCAAGAACAAGACAAAAATCAAAAATTAATTTTGAAAAAATGTATTCACGTGGAAGAAGAAAAGGTGTAGCAATGTGCAGTAAATGTAAAGAAGCCTTCAGTCTTCTGCAAAAATTTTCAGATAGATTAACGTTTGTACAAGATGAAAAATTATGCATCGAATGTACACTTTGTAACTTACAAATCAACTCTTTATATCATTTTCAACAACATGTAATGGATATACATTTACAATGCGAAGGAAAATTAAGTGGAAGAAAGAAATTTCCAGTTGATGTTATTAACATAAATGATCA
The DNA here is from genome assembly GCA_963969225.1 of Xylocopa violacea. Classification (NCBI taxonomy): domain Eukaryota; kingdom Metazoa; phylum Arthropoda; class Insecta; order Hymenoptera; family Apidae; genus Xylocopa; species Xylocopa violacea. Next base: position 14,302,145 of record CAXAJV010000005.1, on the reverse strand, counting down.
ATTAAATTTTAATAATGATGATCATATTATTTTTGAATGTTGTTGTTGTTCAAAAGTATTTGATCATAAAACAAATTTTGAAAAACATATTAATAAAGTGCATTATAGAGTTAGCTCTTTTGTTGATAACATTAAAGAATGTCAAGAAGCGAAACAAATAGTTAGAACTTCTGAATTGTACACAACATTTAAAGATAAACAAGTATTTAATGAAAGTCATACTTTAAACAAAAATCTCACTTTTGGGAGTACAACCAGCTTAACAGAAGTTTGTGACCAAAGAGAGGAAGACAACATAGAAAACAATAATCATATGAATAAAAAGTCAATAATGAATTATACAAGTACGAAAGAAATGAATTTTAAAAATAGTATATACTACAATAACTCAAACAGTGAAAGTTTATTACTTAAAGTAGAAGTACAAGAACAACAGATAAATAATGTGAATCATTCAAGTGCGCGAATAGCAAGAACAACTAAAAAGATTAAGAAAAGTACTGAAAACTTGAATACTGATAAAAAATGCTTAAATAGTATTTCAAAAATTACAATTATTTCAGAGTCAGGATTTTCTAATATTTCTAGGAATGAAACTAATAAAAATCGCAAACAGAGGAAGAAGAACTTTTCTTTTATTTGCAACATTTGCTGTAAGAAATATAAAAGAAAAGTATTTTTGTTGGCTCACATGTCTAAACATGCAATGCATTCTCATGATGATTTATATAAAATAGAGAAAATACCAGAGGTTAGTAATAACAATAAAATGATCAAATTTAATGACAATCTAGCTGTATCAAAAATATGCGCAACAAGTTTTCAAGATTACAGCAAAAATTCCAAAGATAACCTAAGCATATTAAATCCTGTTGTAAATTTAGAAGAACCAAATGAAAATATTGCAATATTAGATGTAACTAATAAAGAAGTTAGGAAAGTTAAAAATGAAAATGTAAAATATGTCTCAAAGAAAGACATTTCAATGGAGACAGATGATTGTAATCATATTTTGCATATAAACCTTACGCAAAAATCAGAAAAAGGTATAAAAAAGGAACAGTTAATTAAGTTTTATATAAATATTACAAAGGTATGTAAAACAGATATTGGCAGACAGCAAAATATGGGAAATGAAATTGGAAATAAGTTTGTTATAAATCCTACTTCAAATACTAATTTTATAGAAGACTTTAACAAAAGAAATGTAAATTATGGTTTCAAAGAACTGCGCTGCAATATATGCAATAAAAGATTTAGTTCTCAAACAATATTAAAAGAACATATGTTTTTCTTACATGATTCTCTAATTGAAAATACTGAGTTATCACATTTAGCTATGATGCCATATGTTAATGATTATAGTAAAATAGAAAATTTCTTTAAAAACAATACTCATAAATTTATGGAGAAGCATAATATGTTGCCTGAAATCAGAATATCAAAGAATTTTTTAAAAGAAACAATTTATCAAATTTTTAATAAGAATAACACAGATAAAAAAAGGAAAAAATGGCGTTGTGGACCATGTAAAGAAAATTTTGCACTACTTCGAAATTATTTACGACACAAGTATTATTGTCATAATGATGAATCTGTAGTACATCTTTGTGATAATTGTAACAAAATTCTTACTTCAGTTGCAATGGTGAACATTCATATGTGCACTAATGTTACTTCATGGAATTGCAAAAGATGTAATCTCAATTTTTGCAATGGGATATCTTTAACGCAACATAATATGGATAATCATTGGGAAACTGTAGGTCCACATGCATGTGAAATATGTAAAGTAAATTTTCTTACAACATATATGCTAAAGAGGCACAAGACGGTACATTCAATAAACAATAGCAATAATAGTTTAAACAGCTTTACGAATGCATCTGAATTTATAAGAGACCATTTATCTCATATTTCAAGTAATACAAATGTTAATAACGAATTCAGTGAAGAAAAAATAGAACCAATAAATGACAAAGTTGTTTCCTGTGTAAACAAAAATTTAAAAATTTTTAATGCATTAGATGAATTAAACAAAACATTTTCAGAAATGTATATTACATCCAACATGCCATATAATGATGAAGAAATGTTTAAATGTAAACATTGTAATATATTATGTACTACAGAGTTAGAAATGAAAATTCATCTAGATGGTTGTCATAAAGTAGAAATGTGTCAAATATGTAATAAATTGCATTTTACAAATGAGTTAATAAAACATATAATACATCATCATATGGTTTCAGATAATTTATGTTTTGAAGAAGACAATATACAAACAGTATATGAGACAATAAATTTTCAAAATGATATACTAAAATTTCTTGGATTAAAACGTTTATTGTCTCTTTATGAATATCAAAGATTTGATAATATGTTAGGATACAACGGTTTTGAATGTATAATATGTTCAGAACAGTTTTTTAGTATTCAGTGTTATAAGATTCATTATTTAAGGTATCATGACACTATATGTTTATTATGTAATATAGGATTTGAAAACAACTTTGAAGCATTTGAACATAAAATAAAAATTCACAAATCTACGGATGAATATCTATGGATAGTTCATAAACTAATATTAGCTATTTTACAATTAAATAAACATGGATGTACCATTGAAGAAGTGATACTAAAATATAGCGAAACAAGAATATGTTGAAGAAAATATCAATAAATGATTAAAGTTAATTAAAAATGTCAAACTATGCTCAGAATTATATAAATATTTAATAGTTATTAAGGAAATACAAATTTAATGAGTTATTAATTAGGTATTGCATAAGATACAGTCTATTGAATCTTAGTTATAAACAAATGTAAATCTTGCGTATAACATACTTTATAACTTTTGATACATATTATGCGTGTGTCTGTGTTAGCAATTGATATTAATAAAATTTTTCCTACAATTATTATTCTACTCTACCTCTCTCTCTCTAAATATGTATTATTTGAAGTTTATACGTGTGTAGTAAGTGTCCATTACTAAATACAGGTAACTCTCCTACAACGCGGTAAATTGGTTTTTATAAAATGCCGTGCTGCATGGAACCGTGTCATATGAGACCCAGAGCTAATACAAAAAGGAAGATTACGTTCCGCAAACTCATTAAAAACATTTTTTTTAATTTCATATAAGCATACATAACTTAATTTTTATTAAAAATATAAATGTATCCCTGAGGCGGTAAGCCTCGTCACGGATGGCGCGTAAACTGTGCATCACGCTTTCCGCTATGACATCAGAATAGAGTTATAAATGAATAAATTATAATTTATTTATACATTTTCATGTATAGTCACTGCAGTTCAGTACTCCTTCGCGACATTATTTTAAGGTAATTTAATTTTTAAATGTGTTAAACAGAAATCATGTTATCTAGTGCTATAGAAGTTCAGTGTTGTAGTAAAGATTTTCACAATTGTCTTATCGTGTTAGAGCGAGACCGTGCTATAGGTTGCAGTGTTATACGAGGGTTCTCGCAACTTATTGTGATAGAGCGAAACCGTGTTATAAGATGCCGTGTTGTAGAAGGGCTACCTGTATATATACGCAATATATGTACACAGGTGATTAACGATTTATGTTTCTTCAGCTAATTAAAAAACTAAGCAAATTAATTAAATTTTAAAAGTAAAGCTATTTTAAAAATGAATTTCAAAAACAGAAACATATGTATATAAAGTATCAAGAATTAAACATTTTGTTTTCATCCTTTTCTTCCTGAATAACTAGGTTTTTATCTTTACAGCATGAATACACAAATTGTTTGTGTTGTAAATATTTTGTAATTAAATTAAAATTGTTTTTGAAAGTTATATATATGTGTGTACGTGTGTAGAAAAAATGTACGTGCGCACGCGCGTGTGTAGAAAAAAATTGCCGCGAGTGATCTTAATCATCACTTAAACCGAAACATCACAAACCGGTGGATGTCCAATAGGCTATCTATCTATATAAGTAGTAGTATCATTTTTTCATTCCTCGATTGCATTTGAGTTAGACAAAATTCCTTCTATTTCATAGAAAACTGGTAAATTAGATGAGTTATAAACTTTTAAAAAAATATTTTTATTATTTATTGATCATATAATTATAATTAGAGTATCTCTACCCTAAAAAATAATAAAAAATTTGTACACATCAAACACTGATTCTAACGACCACATTGCGCGCAGTCACCAAAATTTTCTGAAAGAAAGCTATTATTAGTGGGGGAACAAAGAGTAGAAGTAAATAATACACCACGGTGTTTTTCATATTATTTTTCATCTTCTTCTGATCGAGCGTTTGTTCAAGAAAATAATACTTTCTTCTAAAGCTACTAAGTTCTGTGGAATATATTCATAGATATAAAATATTGTTTATAAGTAAAATATTTGCAAGTATTGCAAATTATTTATGAATAATTCACGAATGATCTGTATGATTTCTACTCTGATCATTGACATCAGAATTTAAAACATTGAAATGTACTGATTAGTTAATTATATCATGTTAGAAATATTCCAAAATATTTATAAAAACCATTAGTAAGCTAATCAATTACTACTCATTATACATATTATGAATTAAAATTCATATGTTATCATATAATGAATCAATTAAGAATTAATATAAATTTATATATGCAAATACCTTTTTCATCTTTATGGTATGTATTTTTTAATAATAAATACAATATTACCAAACCTCGATAAAAGTGTATCATTTCCCAATGCTGCATTAATCCTGGTGATGTTCATACATCTTTATTTCTGTCATTTGAAAGGTGAAATTAGTTATATTAAAATTTTACAGTAATCAAACTCAAATCATATTTCAAAAGTATAAACAATATGTATAGAAACTATAACAATAAAATGCACAAACAAAAAATAGACAAAGAAAATCCAAAAAATTGATTTACATTTAGAATAATAATAATAATGTTCAATATATAATTAATCAAGAATGTATCAGTTTAATAAAGTGTTGGTAACATTAAAGATGCTTATAGTATAACAACTGAAAATACTATACAGTCGATAAGCAAGTTTGCGACATACCTCGGAAACAGCAAGACAGGTTTTGTCTAGCACAGCGAAGCAAAGCACATTAACAAACCGTACCACGTATGTGTGATACACATTCCCCCAAATAGAGCATCAAATTGAAATTTTGTTCCTAAAATACAATGTACATGTGTGAAAATATAATATCCAGAAAAAGTCAAACAATAATACAATCAATACAAAAACTTTTTATATTGGAAATGAAATTTTGTACGTTACATAATTTCTTAGCAAGCGTAAATGTAAAGTTTTTATTCATATATTTCTCGGAAAATATTAAATAATTTATATAAAAAATTATAAATACGCGCTTCGTTTCATATCTTATACTTTACAACTTTTTGTCATATTCTAAATATGCAAACACTTTTTGGTCAACTTTAAAATGAAAATTTAAAGTAGAAATGAGAACAGGCGCTATCGCCATGACGGCTTAAGCTATTCTACAAGGAATTTGAATCTCGACGCCTGCGTGTTTGAACATGATCAGTCAAAAGTATTAAACAATTTTATAACATTGCGGCCCCTACAACCGCTATTGCAAACGAATATATTTAAATTACATTTGACCCCATATAAAATAACTGATTACATAAAAGAATACCACATTTACCAAAATTTAATAAAATGGCAAGATTTTGAAAATTTTCGTCATGAAAATAAAAATTTTATGTATTACAGAAAATGTATCTAAGCAAGAACAAATATACAATTTTATTCATGTGTTTTTCGAAATAATGTTTGTTGTGCGGAAGATGGTTCCTTGTATGATTAGAGAACATCGGTTGACCTATAGATTTGTTGAAAGAGAATGTCAGGACAATTTGTTAAACTGGAATTGTTCCGTTCTCTACTGTAGCAAGTTAAGTTTGATATTAAAGTTTGTGCAAATTAACTGCCCTTATATATTAGATGTGAGTGCAACCGTTAACCAATTAGATTGCTCACAGCATTCAACTCTGATTAGTTGAAAGCCTTTCAACATGTCGACGCTGCGAACGATCTGATTGGTTAACGGTTGCACTTACAGGTAGTATATAAGGGCAGTTACTTTTTTTCTACGAGGTTCATTTTTTCAATGAAAGGTGATAGAGCTCGTTGAAAGAAACAACAATAATACTGATGAATATTTTGGTCCTACGAATTTTGAACATATTGAATAATTTACGTTGAAAATTATAAAATCACATTACTTTCACATTTGTGTTTCTTTTTTAACATTTGAACCTCACAATATTCAATTTAATAACACGTAGAAAGGGAATACATAATACATGTCGCTTTACAACAAGAGATGCACTCGCGTAGAGGGTATAATGAGATAGCAGTCAGCGAAAATCTGATCACGCAGAGCAAATAAGTGATCGCGATTAGTCGAAATAATATTTAACCTATTGGAGAGAAAATGGTATTAACTTTTTTCAAAATGATTTAAGAATAGAGGACGCTTAAGGCGCAAAAGCATTAGGTAAAATTAGGTTAGGTTTTTTAAGGGTGAAGTTAGGTTATATATTTTGATAGTTGAAGCAATTTAGGTTTTTTACGATTTTTAATATTAGGCTTAACGTTTTAATATTAGGACGTTAACTTTCAGACAATCGTTAATATGTTCCTGATGAATTCATTATACGATGCAGGTACCTAACCTCTGGTAATCTCTCAAGTTCGATTCCGTTTCGTGGGTGTATCTGATTTTTTCACTCGGTGTGTTAAAACGGTCAAGCACCATAAATATGACTTATTGTTGTTGTTGTGTCCAAGTCTAGCTCTCGAAAGCTTTCTTGTATACCGAGGTACATTGGATCATCGATTTTCGCCGTTAGTTATGGAGCATATCGATGAAACGTTTGTTAGTCTGAGAAATACTTAGTTGTTTGGTGAACACAGCCGTACAAATATAATACTTTATCGGATTAGTTTTTTAGCGATTTCCCTCCTCGTTTTGTATTCGTTTGACACGGGAATTAACTGGATTGCGAAGAGAACATAATCATATCGTACGTAGAAGGTGTGAAGCTGAGCATACATCGCTTATTTCCTATGGTATCGCGTATAGAATTATCTGTAACCCTTTGTTAAACCCTTTACCGACGTTTCGTCAACACTCGTATATAGTAACGCTCTTGCCCGCTTCAAGTATTTTTAGTCAGAGAGTTCAGCGTCGCTAGGAAGGTCATCCACAAGTACAACGACCTGATCGTTAACCCTCCTTCAATATACCCTATTCCAATAACCGGGCACGTTGCGGACTTTTGTACCTGTCTTGTTATCTTTGCGTTTTACGTAAAACATTTCGACTCATTTCTGCATTTTATTTGGTACTCCATTTTATATGCTTATATATTCGTCGTTTGTTACATGTGCTTATGTACAGAATTAACAGATTATTATTTTTTACCTCTTGCTTCGTTGAGGATTATTCGAGGACGGCTGCGCTACTAGACCTAACGATCCCTTTCGGTAACGCGAAGAGAGTTCATCGAACAAAGGAGGCTCTACGTCTACCTACGACTATAGCTACATACACAGACAACTGCGGCACGAAATTTCCTGAGGATTCTGAATCATACCTTGTGATTTTCGAAAGCCCGCTCCGACCACAATATTGTAGAACATTCTCGAGCGCAGGAAACGTATAAAATAAAGGAAATATTTTTTGCAAAATGTTTAAATTTGTAAGATTAAAGTTTCAAACAGAATAATTATTTATGATTAAATGAGAGAGATCGAAGTTCATTGAAAACGACACGACATATTCCGTGGTATGAAGTATTTGACAATAAAATCAACTTTATCCTTATCATACATAAAACATGCAAACCTTGTTTAAAATTGATAATGGAAAGCTTCTTGTAGATGTAACTCTGAAGAGAGGTCATATTAGATGTATATGTTTATATGAACTTTTCTTCTTATTTTAATAGAATCCAGCTTTATTCTAATTCCTACATGCAAAAGGACAGCCTGTATGTGTGTATGTATGTATATATATATATATATATATATATATATATATATATATATATATATATATATATATATATATATATATATATATATATATATATATATATATATATATATATATATATATACATATGTATAAGATGTAGCGTGTTTTTTTATGAATAAATATGTATACGCGATTTCGTTCGATGGCATTGTGCAACTACGAAACGTTATTCATTGTAACGTCGCCATCACGTCATGTGATCTAATTTCTCAGTAGTCTCTTAATAGAATAACTCAAAATTGGTTCATCTAATATTTACTTTTAACAATTATGAAAGGCACCTAAGAGGGATCCAGCCCTACCTTGTAGAAGAAAATATATTCATTGTTCCACTAACTGTGCGTTTTCTTATAAGACGTGCTGCCACTATAAATTTTAAATTAAAAATAAACATCATTAATTGGAGGAAAAGGCATCGATCAATTTCTTTTTTCTTTGCTTTCCTTATTTCTCCTTTTCTTAATTTTAATAAAACTTACCCGTTGCATCTTGTGGAGTAAGCGGCTTATCTATCACTTTTTGAATAACATTCATCCACTGCGTTCTATCATCATCACTTTGAGCAGAAAGAAGATAGGTTCTATCTGGTGTTTCAAGAGTAAATGAAAATCCTTGATCTCTTGCACCAAAAGGTACTCCCGTTTTCACTGCAAAACCATCTGAACTATGACCCACAAAGATTTCACCTTTTGGATGTGCATCCTTTGAATCGATATAAAATAGATTTAGTAAATACTCTCCAAGGTAGTAACAAAAAATAAGTATCCATTAAGTAAGTGCACACCATAGGGTCATCATGATACATCAATTTTCGCCCATCTAATGTAAACCATCTTTTCTTGTAAGCATCTGTATGCCTAGGTCCAGTTTTCCATAAAAATCCTTCCCGAGGAAAATCTCTTGTGAGTTGTGAAAGTAGTTCTGCTTCAGTTGCCCCTGGATATGCAACTTGGAGACGATGTAGCTTAGCACATCGTATTGCTAAATACCAATTTGTAATAACCTCTGGATCTTCATGGTATACGTAGATATGTCTTGTTGTACCATCTTTCATAAACGATATCTGTAGGCTATTTTGATTACCAGTTTTGGGAGGGGCAAAAGCTACATTTAGTTCTGATATCCTAAGAACAGCTTTGGGTTCCTTGAATTAAAAAAAAAAATTAATAATATCTACATTAATGAGACTAGAATATATAACAATTATAACATGTACTAATAAAGATGTAGCTTGTTTCTATATATCGAATACATATTTAATGTTTACATACCTTATTTTCTTTAACGTGATATTTAAGAGTATCCTCTGCTTCACAAAGAATAAATTTTCGAGGATGGTAACGTGAATCTTCTTTACCGCGCTTCATTAAAAATCCTTCCATGAATCCTGAAACATAATGATTTTGCCTCTCTGGATGACAAAATTCTTCCCTCTCATACTTTGCTCTTATCCATTGCTCTACTAATACTCTGTCAATTAAAAAAAATATTACTTTTAAAATATATTTACTTCCAATTTGTCATTTTAAATCTATATGTGACAACCTACTGTGGCGCATCTGGGCTTGGTCGGCGATAACATGGAGGTACACGTTCTTCATAATGAAATCTAGCTGCAACATTACCAACTTCTCTTACTCTATTTACTTGAGAATCTTCCCATCTGTCCAGTTTCAAATGTTTAACTTTAGAAATATGTGCACCCATTGATCTATGTATACCTGCACACCTTGTGCACACAAATATTCCTATGTTATAAGAAGCCCATTCTGGATCTGGAATTTAATTCCAATTAACCTTGTAAAACGATCTTTTATCGTTATTATAATTTACCTAAATGCACACGTGCATATGTATGCACGCAATTCAATAAAAATAATGTTAATAAGTATGAAAATAATAAAAATAATGATGCATCTTACATTTGTAAAATAATAAAGAAAGAGCTTTTAAATATCCACTTTAAGAGGATAACATATGATTATAGGATCTGTTTTAAAGACGTACAATGAGAAAGGTAAATAAATGTGACAAGTAATATAATCTGAATGCATGAAATTTCTTTATTACTATGTACAATCATAAATCAAACTGCTATTAAATGGTTATACTGCAATATTTCTATTTTCTTATATAAAAATCATTTTAAATGCACTAATTTTAATGTTCCCTCTTTTCTCTTAAACAAATAAGATATTGTCTTCTCTACGTATAGTTAACAGGTAAATCTATTATATTATGTATAAGATGTAAACAGATGTAAAATATTGGCTAAGTTAAAAACAATAATAATGTAAAAGATAATTTGTTCAATCGGTTGTAGGTAAGTAAAATTAAATAAAAGTAATATTTTCAGTTTTTCCTTTCCCTAATATTTTAACTGTAGTTAAATCGTAATTTATTGTAAACGAAGTTACGGAAACAAAGTTTCAAATTTAATCACTGAATAGTTTATCACTGAATGTAATGAAATAAATTTCATTTCAACGGTTTTTATATTATTATACGGTAATATAATATATAGATGCTTCTTAGAAAACCCACTCACTCTTTGCCCCACAATCCGCGCACACATTATTTCCAGGTTTTTTGAGGAGTTCTGCTAACAACTTCTCATTTAAGTCCGCCATCTTAAAACACTGACAAACAGCAATATGTGTATATACAAAGGTTATTCTATACGAAGATTAACTCACTCGAACAATTCTCTGTAATTAATCCACAAAAAATGATCAAACTTATATTGTACAATTTGTCACACAATTAAATAAGGGGATTCCCATTTTTAATTTCAAATCTCGCAAAAGCTTTCACGCCTAACGAATATCTGCTAATTTTCAGCTGAACTTTGCTTTATGAAAACATAAATTATTGACGATTTTGTCTTCAGATAATATTCAACACGTAACTTTAGGAATTCACTGGTTTAAAAATTATGGGTATATAAAAAACTGAGCGTTCGTAAGAAATTTTACAGGCTACTCTGACGCCATATTAGCTTCTATTCATCATCTGTTCAATGAATGAGGTATGGAGATATTAATTTAACATTTAGAATTTGTTGGACTAAATAAATTTCCGGATATCATTAAACGATCAGTAACGTAGAAATTAATTGAATGTTTTGTGCGGAAGAAAGTGTTTGCGTGATAACTTTTTTTATCATTTATGTGAATTTTTTGTATGTCTTTTTTGTCATCACAGTAAAATCAATCTTATAATTTGATTAATGGAGATAATATGAAACCAATATATTTTTAAATAACTTTTTTTGAAATGGGAAATTACACGTACAGACCAATCCAATTTTCTGAATAGAAAGCAATATGGCGTTAAAGTAAAATTCGTTCATGTAAAATTCCCTAAAAGTACTTTCATGTAGCATAAGTCCCCTAAGACAAGCCATCCAAAAAACGTCAGTGACCGTGAACAATATGTTTAGATCGAAAAGTCTGCGCGAGGAAAGAGAAGAAAGTTGTGGGAATTAATTATAATTCATTATATATATAAATAGTACATACGTTACAATCGCTATGTTATTACTTGTAAATGTGTTTTACTTATACGTGAATGTTAAACAAATGTTTGCATGTATGAAAAAATGTATTTAATATTTGTTAGGTTATGTAACCTGTTCAGTTTTGATTTTACTTGATCCTCCGGAACGGTGTTAATGGTGCATACCGTGTGTACGTCACGCATGTCGTATTTAAAATAATTCATACTATAATTATATTTGAAATGATGAGTTTAATAAATTACTATGACATACTTGGTTGTACCAAGGAATCAACATCTGCAGATATAAAACGTGCATATCATGCATTAATTTTGAAATTTCATCCAGATAAGAATACACCCGAGTTTGATAGTATAAAGTTTCAGCAAGTCTTAGAAGCTTGGCATGCTTTACGTGATCCAAAGTCGAGAGAAGAGTATGATGCTAACCAAAAGCAAGAAGAACTGGACTCGGAAAGTGCTATGATATATGCAAGAATATCTATTAATGATTTGAAAAAAATGGATAACAATGAAGATATGTTAGCATATCAATGCAGATGTGGAGGATTATATTGTATCCAAAGGGAACATATTCAGGAAAAAAATCAATCGATATGCGTTTCTTGTTTGGAATGTACTTTTTTTATTGTTGTTGAAACATAATAAAATTTATGTATAAAAATTAAAGACCTCTCTCCCATCCTTTGAAACGCAAGATAAAAAAACACCACTTAAAATGCAGCAACATTTTCTATTTCTTATAAAAAATGATACAACAGATAACACATCATTACACATATAAACTATTGAGCAATATACAAATAAAAACACGATCCTTAGAATATCCTAGGTTCAATAATAAAAATTGCATTTGCACAAATTGTGTTTTGCACTAGAAAAACAATTTATGAGAGTTATTGTCAATCAAAAAGAATTAAATGTTTGCATAACTTATGTAATTTTTGCAATGACAAAATTGATATAAAAATTAATTTGTTGTAAAAAATCTACACAATACCTTTGGATAAATTTGTAACATATTTATATTTATTCCCTGCATAACTGATTTCATGTTATTCAGATGAATCGTGCTTATTGCACAGGATAGTTTTGCAACTCTTATTATTGTACCTCAGCAAAACTGGACTTTCTATTAATGTTAAAATCAATACATTTTATTTAAATATAGACAATCCAATTAAATTATCATCAATATCTGATTAACCCTGATTCTTTAATCAATTGGCAAACAATAAATAGCAAATAACCAATGATTTTTGAACGTGTTACGTTAGGAAAATCAATTGAATACTTCATCAACAATTATTTCATAACAAAAGTATGAAGATACAAATTTTTCTGTACAATTATAATTATATAAATCATTGTCCATATTGTCATGTTTGTATAATGATTATATAAATAATAAAATGTACTATAATATATCATAATACTGACCTTATAGGTCAATATAATAGAAATATTTGATACAAGTATTTCTATATTATAACTTGATCTTGTACAAACTTTGTGTGTATTATATATGCTCTCTTCTTGTAATATAAAATAATACAACAAAACGTAAAATGTAGATTATTACTTAATATCTCTGAAAATTTCTGAATTATTCATTGCAATTTACAAAACCTTCTTTTGCGTATACCTATTAAACATACTACTATAAACTTTATTAGTGAGCTCCACAAAATCATTATAATAATCACGTACTTGCATGTGTTATTAATTGGTAGATACTATCAAGAAAATGGATTATTGGCTACCTTCACGTAACACGTTCTTTTACATCGTGATTAACGATAGTAACGGAAAAAAATGGTTCAAGTTGTAATGGAATATAATGCAACATTAGTGTTGATAATGTACTAAATAATGTTATAGTTTCTTCCAAGACATTTTTAACTTGAAAAATTAATTGCGAATTGAATAGTTGTATAATTTTGTATGAACATCCAGGTATGAATAGTTTAGGCGGTACAATAAAAATTGACGTAAATAAAACAAAATGAATAGAAAGTAACAGCATTCACTTCATTAAAAAAGTTATTAAATATTGATTACATTATCCAATAAATTATGCACAATTCCCATAGTATAATTAATTTGATCAACATAAATGAAAAATGTAAATAAGCCATACGAAGTATAGCAAAAAACTTATTGTACAAAGTATATTTTTGCAATATGGTTAAATATTTTTTGTTTTTTCTTGTCTCTTTTTTAAACCTAAATTTGCTGTTCATTCCAATTCTTTATTTTCCATGTTTTCTTCATTACCCCATTTACTTGAATTTTTTATTTTATTTTTCTTTTACCTTTCTCTTCTTTTCAAAGTGTGAGATTCTTTAAGTAATATTTCATCTATAAGCTTGACAAATATGGTAAGAAATCTTTTTCGTTTTCTTTGCAATTTAAAAATACTTTCCTAAACGCCCATACAAATTGTTATGTAGTTGTTAATGTTCATGGTGGGCTGTTTTCCACTTAAATTATTAGCGATTTTTTAAAATTTTGTAACAGCTGTAATACAGTAGTACACTGATAAGCTCCACGTTCTGCGTAATTTGTTGAGTCTTTGAAATCTCATATTTTTGTACACCACGATTAATACACTTCATAATTAATATAATTAATGCCTTCGGTTTAAACGGTCTACCACATTGGAGATCATTTGTAATAACCAGCAGCTTCATTGTCTGACTTTCTACGATCTCCCATCAAATTTTTGACATACATTCTTATCACAATCACACCACGTAATACATGAATCATTGTACAGTAGATTGGTTACACTACCTAATCAGAATATGTACAGAAGTCATAGAAGAGGGCAGTTTTGTTCACAAAAAAGTGCACTATTTTACCTCTACATCGAAGTCGAGAACAAGAAGTTTGGTCTCCTCCGTGCCATTACGGCTACCCACTGCACACACCAGTTTTGTATCACTTGCACGTATCCTCCACACAACACCACCACTTCCGCCGCTTTCAAGAGCAACCAAGTTCCTGATAAAATCACCTAAATACATAATAAAATCTTTAGAAGAAATTCGTCTGAGAAATAATCTCTAAAAAAAAAAGAAGAAGGAAAAGTAGCAGCAACAATAAGGATAAATGTACCAGTTTTAACATCCCAAAGTTTCACTGTACCATCATCGGATGAAGTAATTACAAAATGACTGTTGAACTGAAGGCAAGTGACAGCAGACTGATGCTTATTTGGACCAGACAGAGTTTGCAGGCAGTGACCACTAACAATGTCCCATACTTTAACAGTTGAATCTGCATTTCCAGATACCAAGATGTTATTACGTAGTTCCATTCCCGAAGTGAGTGACTGATGTCCCATTAATGTATGTCTACATGCACCAGTTTCAACTTCCCACACTCTTATGCTTGTATCCAGAGAACCACTAACAACATGTACACCATCAAACTATGAAGGAGAAAAGGAGGAAAAAGAAAACATATTAATTTTTCATGAAATAACTATAGTGCGATTTTCAGATCGCAATACTATCACCTGAAAATCACTAGTATAAAATGGCTTTTAGATTTGCACAGCTTTTTAGATTTGACAAACAATTCAGTTTTCACTTACTTGGAGGGAATAAACACGATTTGTATGTCCTTGTAAAGTATGAAGGCACTCCTCGCGTTCTGGATTCCAAACTTTAACCATATAATCATAGGCGCCACTGACTACTAATTTTCCATCGTATTGCACACATCTAACAGCTGCCAAATGGCCAACAAGCACATGTAAACATTCGCCAGTATCCACTTGCCACACCCTTAGAGTAGCATCTCTACTACCACTGACTACTTTATTACCGTGCAAATGCATACACCTCACCGTTGATGTATGTCCATACAGAGTATGGATGCATTGGCCAGTTTCAGCATTCCATACTTTCAAGGTACGATCTGTACTACCACTAATTACGGTAGTGCCAGACATTTGCGAGGACCATACACCACCAGTATGTCCAACCAATGTTCTTAAACACTACACAGCAAAAAGGTATATAGACATAAAAATATAGAAAATGAGAATCAGATTGGAGAAAAAAGAACCTTGCATAATTTCATGATATGTCTTATTTTGATAATTACAAATTATTGTAATTTACCTTGCCTGTTACGGCGGACCAAACTTTAAGAGTATTGTCATCGGAGCCGCTCACTATCCGATTGCCAGAAAATTGGAGACACGTAATCACATGATCATCGTGTCCTTTTAAAACTTTTGGTGTACGAATTGGTTTCGTCCTCCAATTCATCTTTATGTTGTGCTGTCTCATGTAGGCCTGTTTCCATGGAGACGAAGAATTACCAGAATTTCTACAATTTTTACGTTTTGTTGGAGGTAAGTCTTTTAAATCTTCTATACCAGCTGCTCTACATTTCTCTTTCCATAATAAATTATCGTCAGCAAGAAATCGCCAATTGCGGCACGTTTGCGCGGCACGTAAAAGATCTCTCGGTTCTAGAAAAGCTAATACCGACAAAGCCAACTCTTTTGGTAGCAATGATATAAAGTCTCTTTGAAACTGAGGCTCGATAACTTGCATCATATGTCGTACTTGCGTTGGTTCGCATCGTTCAATTAATTCATCTATGGCTAGCATTCTCTCTGCATTTGACCATCTCTAAGGTTAGAAGCAATATCTTTAATGTTTATATGTAATTTAAAAAACGGACGAATGTTTTTCTCGATCAAAGAATTTTAGTTTCTTATACCTGAAACTGAAGAAGCCAATTACTCATTTCTGGCGGAGGATTATCTTTTGTTGGAATAACGCATCTCATATGTTTACTTTTATCATCCAATTTCTTAACAATCCTGCAAATAAAAAACTCATGCACTATGAGATATTTCAGACGTTTTTTTCCAAATTCCAAAATCTTTTCCTTAATAATCATTTTCATGCACAGCTATACATACATCGAATGGGATTTGTCTTCTGGATTAAGTTTTTTACAGGGTAAAGTCGATTCGGTTTCACTTTTTCGTTTCCTCTGTGGTTGAACAACATCCAAGGGTACACAGGTATGTAAAGTGGGACTATGTGTCCTTTGCGTGAGAGACTGCGGCTGTGATGTAGATAACGAACAGTTGTTACTTTCAAGATCAGGTTCACACTCCGCATCACAAAATATTCCAGTATCGCTAATCTAAAATCAAGTTAGTCTTATAATGATATGCGAATCTTTTTTTAACACAACTCGTGATCGTAAGAACAAAACTCACTTCACTTTCTTCTCCGCTACTGTCATCCTCCTCTTCCTCCTCACCATCTTCGCCATAATCTTCTGATTCTTCATCTTGTATTAACAGAGAATGCATAGGTTCTAAAGAACTAGGTCCTGGAACACCTTCAATGCCCTCTATAGGACTTGGACTTGTACCACCTGGTTTATTATCATTTAGTTTATTAGAGGATGAAGGAGGGACAGACATCACTGGCTTATGTCTGATATATTGTATTACCTGAATGCATAAGAACAAATTTTGGTTAATCGTTTCCTTATTAAAAATAACGTTATCTCTTTATCGTATAATGATATAAAATGTACTGTATAATTGTACAAGGTATATAAATCTACAAAAACAAGTTGTGTGCAGAAAAGTTTAAAATATGAATTAGTATTTTCGTTAAAAATGTTTATCTGTTACATCGAATTACATTTGTACCTATAATTTAATGTTAATTTCAATAACATTAATGACTGAATTCGCAAAATTAATCAATTCCTTGATAGGAATGAGAATATAAAATTATAAAAATTCGAAAATATTAATAAGAAAAAGAATCGTAAATGAAAATCGTAACGAAAGTTAGACTAGAGTTTAACTTCTCTTTTTGCAAGTTTTCAGATGAAATGAATTGACAAAAAAATGGGGAAAAAAAAGAACGATTAAAAGTATTTTAATATTAATTACATCAAAGAAGAGAAAAATAATCTTCCAAAAATATGCAAAAATCCTAACCTTAGACGGATCCTAAAACCAAGTTAGATTCGGAACATAGCCTAGAATAATAAAAGGAAGGACCGGTTAGCCACACCCTTAATTTTCATGAGATTATCACGAGAAGTAAACGAATGAAATAGTAAGTTAGTCATGAAGAAACAATTCGTACTTAGATTAAATGTTTTTCTTCAGTGACTTCCTTTTACTGTGAAACTACTACACAATGATGACCCAAGTTTCTTTCAATTAATGTTTCTATCATATGGTTACGGTACGCATTTTTCGTGTGTCACTATTTTGTTAGGTTAGAATACAATGAAGTTAACTTTTCGAGTAAAAATTTAGTCCAATGCGGATATTAAAACAAAAACAAGAAATAGGTATAAACACAGAAAAAGATCCATCGGTAGCTCTCGCTAGCTCCGAGGTTTTTATCTCTTCGGGACTTGGTGCTTCGTAGACAGGTAGCTGTTGCACATGCGTTCGCGTTCGTAAGCCGCATATCCATCGTTTACATTCTCGTTGTTATGCTACGATTTTAAATTCTTACGATGTGAATTATGCCATACATAGGTATCTATTTAAGAAGATTTATTAAATATACGGTACAATTGATAATCAATTTCGATCATTTCTCCAATGATAAACAATTTTTAAACAATTTATAAACAATTTATCAAATCGCGAAGTCTAGTGAAATCTAAATATTTATTTTCCTACTTTTCTAATTCTTTGATCAATTTCAACATATATAAATAAATGTTGTAAACACAAAATCTGGTTAAAACTCTAGTTATAATTTGCTATCGGTATATTTTTTATATAATCATATATTATCATTTGTTTTGTTCTTGTATTTTTTGATACATGCACACAAACAAACAAACAAACATGTATTATTTTTGTGATTGGAAGAACATTCTGTGAACGAGACATTATTTAATATTACACACTGTGTAAGTTTATATGTATTAGGAACGCGACAGATTGTGCATATCCCATACATACGTATACGTATAAAGTAGACTACATCAAGGAATTTCTATAAAAATGTATTTGTAAGGTATGTGATATGTCAAGCGGTGACGTTGGACAACCGAATTTTGAAGGTTATCGTACGATAAAAGTGTTGAAGTTTTAATATCGATTGAAATCAAGCAAAATAGGATAACTCATTGATACTGTAGGTTGCCGTCTTGGACACTGTTTCGTTTTATTTTCCCGAGACGCTGCGTCTCGGCGTGACGGCGAATTACCGTGCAAATATATAACAATTTTAGAACAAGCGAAGGTTACTTACAATTTAAAAAGGAATACAATGGCTCTAGGTACAATATTGCAGGTGAGTCGTTGGTTCATATCATACTTGAACGATTTTTATTTTATTATTGAACCACCGGCTATATAATTACAAATGTGTTTGATATTTTATAGAGAGCTATAGATCTTGTTACTAAAGCTACCGAAGAAGATCGTAATAAGAATTATGAAGAAGCGCTTAGGTTGTATGAACATGCCGTTGAATATTTCTTGCATTCTATTAAATGTATGATTTTACCAGATTTCTTTCATAATATATTGTCCTTTGCGGTAGTTTTATTGGAAAAGTCAATTTTAAGTTGCGTTATTATTATTGCCCATTTATGTAGATGAAGCACAAGGAGACAGAGCTAAGGAAAGCATAAGAGCAAAGTGTACACAGTATTTAGAAAGAGCTGAAAAGTTGAAAGCATATCTGAAAAAAAGTAAGAAGAAACCTGTGAAAGCAGGTGAAGACAATTCTAAAACCGAGGACAAGAAGAGTGACAGTGGAGACAGTGATACTGATAGCGATCCTGAGAAAAAGAAGCTTCAAAGTAAACTAGAAGGTGCGATAATTATTGAAAAACCTGATGTTAAATGGAGCGATGTTGCTGGTCTAGATGGAGCCAAAGAAGCATTGAAGGAGGCTGTTATCTTACCAATACGTTTTCCCCACCTTTTTACTGGAAAGCGGATACCATGGAAGGGTATCTTGTTGTTTGGGGTAACTTATAAAAAGAAAACTTCAGTAAATTTCTAGAAAAATATTTGTCATGTAATTTTAAGCTATTTTCAGCCTCCAGGTACTGGTAAATCTTATCTAGCAAAGGCTGTTGCAACCGAAGCCAATAACTCAACATTTTTTTCTGTCTCATCCTCGGACTTGGTAAGCAAATGGCTAGGGGAGTCTGAGAAACTTGTAAAAAATTTGTTTGAATTAGCTCGTCAACACAAGCCCAGTATCATATTTATCGACGAAGTAGATTCACTCTGTTCGTCCCGTTCCGACAACGAATCAGAATCTGCGAGGAGAATAAAAACGGAATTTTTAGTTCAAATGCAAGGTAATGAAAATATTCAACAGCAGAATTGCCCGATACAATATGTACCTATCTTCTTTAGTTATGTCAATATATATGTTACACGTGACATATTTCATGAGTGACATACACAGTAAATACACTTATTAGGTGTTGGGTCAGACAATGACGGTATACTGGTACTGGGAGCTACTAATATACCATGGGTATTAGATTCTGCTATTAGAAGAAGATTTGAAAAGAGGATTTACATTCCCTTGCCTGATGAGCAAGCTCGCGCTATTATGTTCAAACTACATCTAGGAAGTACTTCTCACTGTTTAACGGAAGAGGATTTCAAAAAATTAGCAGCTGCCACCGATGGATATTCTGGAGCTGATATAAGTATTATCGTGCGAGATGCACTTATGCAACCAGTTAGACAAGTCCAAACTGCAACGCATTTTAAACGTGTAAGAGGACCGTCACCAAAAGATCCTTCTATCGTAGTGGATGATTTATTGACGCCATGTTCACCAGGAGATCTAGCTGCTATCGAAATGAGCTGGATGGAAATTGAGGGTGACAAACTGTACGAACCACCTGTAACTATGGTAAATATGGAATTTCTTTTAGTCACTGTTTTATGTAGTTATTATCTATCTCATTTCACGAAGTAATAATGGATCACTGTATCGTATAATTCATTTCTCATGTTTAGAAAGATATGTTGAAATCGTTAGCGACTACTCGTCCTACAGTGAACGAAGAAGATATGACTAAGTTAGAGAAATTTAAAGAGGATTTTGGTCAAGAAGGTTGATGCTCAGGTTTTCTTAAGGAAGTTGCTGCACACTTCCAAAAGTATCTTTCGGTTATACACGCACTTGCCTTACATCTCGTTTGATTATCAACATTGCTATATATGTATAATGTTGTACAAAAACATTGACTCAAATTTTTTTTTAATTTTTTTATTTCTTTCGTTTACCTTCAAAACAACCGACACACGATAACAATAAAAACATTGCAAGCTTAATGCTTATTCTCAAATACCATTGTCAGGGCTAGTATAAAAATCATAAAATGAATAATACATATATTTTGAGATAAAAATTTGTTAGATTTTAGTCGACGGAAAATCAATAGACTGTTTTTTATCCATTGTCAGAAACATAAGAAACATGTTGAAGCGCTGCGATCTGCAACATGATCTATAATAAATTCTGCGTGTTTTTAACTTATATAATTATCGCTAATACTTGTACCTAACAAATTCATTGTATAATATGTATGTTTAAGAAGTATTTCTGAACAATGTGTTTATGATTATAGATTAGCAATTTATTTGTATATTTTATAATTTTGATCTTGCTTGAACGACACATTATCTGCATCCACACACCCATTCATTTTTTTTTTAGTAAGTAAAAATTGCAAATAATTGATTTAAATGATTCGCTAAAGAAATTAAGTGATCGCAATTATATGTAGCATATGATATATGTGTACGTATATAAAATAAGCATAATATCCTTTCCATGTACATTGTTTTTATTGTTAATTAAATAAATAACAAGTTATACAAGATAGAATTCAGAATCGATTCTTTCGAATAATGCTTATACAAATAATGAGAATTGTAAAAGTTCTTATAAATACCACGCAACACGGGAAATTTTTCTGATTCACGGAGGACAATGTCTTAAAAATTCTGAATCCATGTAAACAACTGTTATTGTAATATCATCACGAAATATTCTTACTACTTCTCTTGGTAGTGTCAATAATTGCGATAATTTGACATGATCTATTCCATATTCTGTACCACCGAGCGCATTTCTTAGTAAATGTGTCGCCGCATTACTGTCGTGAGGTTTCTTTTTTAAACCTTCTTTACGTTGCAGCAACATTTTATTTATCTCCGACAATTTCATATTCTTACGTGGCAGCCTTAATGGATTCAACGTTACTTTTCCACTCATATGTTCACCCACTAAGCGTACAGCCTGTAAAGGTGACATTAAGTCCCATAGACCGTCGCTAGCTATTATAAGAAATTTATCTCTAGGTGTTAGCCTATGGTATTTAACTTCTGGTTTCGCTGTTAAATACGGTGGCGTATGATAATTTGGTGGTATTGCGGCTTCTCCAAAATACGGTACTACCACTTCTTTCAAAACTTCTTTCTTCCATTTGTAGCGAAAATCACCGAGAGAACGAAGGGGCGCTAATTGTCCTAGTAGCCGTTCCATTTTAATAACAGTCGACTTTTCGTTAGATGGATGTTCCGCTAGAATTCTTTCGACTTCTGCACGATTATCAGTATTGTGTTCGACGGTCATTAATTTTGCAGACCAACCATCATTCTCTAAGGTTAAGAATAACAATAATATCATGATTCTGACGATGGTAATAATAATAATAATAATAATAGTAATAATATAACAATAAATAAAGTTACTTATAGCAAAAAAATTACAAAAAGCAATTCAGAAATCATACCAGAAAGTACACCAAGTACTGCTTGACAATCACCCACTCCGGCAACATGCAAATGTGGACCGTCTATGTGCGCAACAGCAGCTACAGCACCAGACATTGCAACAGCCAGAGTCCTAGCAGTACTGCTTTTACCTAAATTTAAAAGTGCTTCGTTCGACAAATCATTATCTAACCTGAGAAATGCATTCTCTAAAGCTGTTTCCATTTGAAATTCTTTTGTATATTCCTTTTCTACTAAGTCCTTGACAAAAGTTAAAAAACTTGCTTGATAAAGATCTTTAATTTCAGAAACAAACTCCATTTTATCATTGAATAATTGAAGAAATTCTAATTTATTATTGGAGTTGATTGTATTAAGATATTGTTTTAATAACTTTGTGGGCAATAAACATGCTGATATATAATGAAAAAGTCTCTTTGAAACAATTTGAGCGCAAGTACCACCTCCGTGACCATCGAACACACCTAATAATATTCCTAAAATAAATGTGTGCTTTTGTTGTACGTGAAATGAAATTGATCAACGTGTATCTAATTATAAGAAAACATAAAGATGCACAAAATATATTTCATACATAGGTTGTTTTCATTATCTTTACAATTTTTGTACCTTTTGTAAATAAACATTGAGCCTCGGATCGAGTATCCTCTATGGGGCTATTGGATGCCAATTGGTTCGAATCATAGTATTTTACAGAGCTTTGCCCATTAAATTCTTTGGTATATTCGTTAGCTTGTAGAACCGCTGTAACCTACAGTACAATTATTAATAAACTCAAAGCTTTAAAGCATATATTGATAAGACCTCGTTACCTCCTGCGGCGTAAGTCGTGGTAATGCCATGTACAGTCTTTGGACACATTTACTATTATTCCATTCATTCTGTCTAATACATACATTATTGACAGTTTTAATTAAATTGCTACTAATATTTTGTAAGACCATTCTATTTCTGCGATTTTGCAGTTTATTCGCGCTAGCACATTTTCGTGCTCCTACTTATATAGTACATTTTCTAAGCTTTATAGGTTATGTTAGACATTCATCTTTTTCAATGCCTTGCTAAGGGCAATTGTGTTTCGTGACATTCATACATATGTATATGACACGCATAAACTTCTCTTGTACGATCATGTGTACGGTCAGGTAGTATTAATACTGTATGTGTTAATCAAACTTTACATATACTTTATTATAATTTTATATATATATATATATATATATATATATATATATATATATATATTAATTTTACTACGTACACACATTCTTTTGTTGTTTAGGTATAATAACTATTTGATAAACGGTGTTATTGAAATTCGTGACCATTGATACTCACGCACTGAAAGCCTTAATCTTTATATATATATATAATATGTATATAATGAATAATATTGTCCTTCAGATTATAAATTTCGTCAAAATATAACAAATAATTATATGTTGTATGCAAAGGCTAAGAAAAACGACTCGATTTTCTGTAATTTACATTTCTATTAGCCGTGCACTCGAGCACTCGACTCGAATTCGACAAAATACGAACATGCTTGGATATATTTGTTTGTTACGGTTTTGGGGGTTTAGAGAGAGACTTATAGTTTTTAGTGCTATACATTTCTACACAGACAATTGGCATTTCTGTTGTAAGCGTGGAATAGTAGGGTACCCATGAGTGAACAGTCAGTTTATCCATGTCGCTATTATTGGTCCCTATTCAAGTTTACCGCGCTCAGGTACACGCAGGTGTATCTGCACAAAAGGCGCGTTCACGCATTGCGCATCAGGTCATCAGTTGCGACATCATCGATAGCGATATCTCTGTATATAACGACACACAACACGCTACGCCACCTACTTCCAAAAAAAGTCGCGCGCCAAAAAGTTTTCTTCCCAGAAGAGGAAAAAGAAAGTAGTTATTGTAAGCATAGTTAGATATTGTTAATAACAGTAAAGAGTATTTAAGGACGAAGTCTGTTCAGTTTGAGAGCACCTTTCGAAGAAATGGCGCCACGAGTAACAAAATTTTGGCGTTCCTCGCTTTTTTTGAGGGAGCGTTGATAAATACGGAAACTCGCGTGTGATAATAATGAACTACGCGTATTTATTCAAGAGTCTTTTTTATTGATGATTGCATCATCACCCTATGGCGTCGTACAAGGAAGCGAAAGGGTTTTTTGAAACAAAGTAGGAACGCGTGCTTTGAGCGCTTTTCGTTTTACAAATTATAAATAGAAAATTAAAATAGATGGCGTAACGGTCATCTTCTAGACATGTCGCCAGAAAATAATTTTACAAAGAAGCATAATATTTATTCCAACAATATAATTTGAAACGTAAGCCAGTATGAAAAGAATTGAGAATACGAAAATATATTGCGTGAAAAAAAAAAAACATAAAATCATATATTTTCGATAGAGTGATGATTAATTGGTGCGAGCTTCCGCAAACGTGGATTTCACTGGATATCTCTGTATCTAACGTGACGCATGTAAGATTTGGCATTTCCTCTCTATATAGATCATTTCTTAAATCGTGACGTTTCATGTGAGATTAAACAAACGTAATCGACGAATGAGGAATGATATCACTAGATACATCTATTTCTTATTGGATGGCCTTCTACAGCGTACACGAGCTACCAGAATCGAAGAAACTGTCCGTACATACATATATACATATCGATGATAATGAATACTTTTATACCAGTTCTGTACTCGTTATTACAGCTATTGTGGTGCATGTACTAAACGAAAGAAATTGACAAGTGAGGAAAAGCTTTAGTTTTAACGGGAATTAGTGACACGTATAAAACAAAGAAACTAACGATCACGATATATTTCATTCTTGAATTCATCGAAGAATTCGTATACAATCTGAACTATTTTCACGTCGCGATTTTGAGTCTACTTTTGGATTAAAAGTTAAATTGGTTCAGAATGTCTACAAGATATATGAAGAAACTATACGGAGGCGATATGTTACCCGAGAAGGACAGTGAAAATGAAAGCGAGATGGAAAATTCAATAATCGGCAACATTAAATCGAAAACATTCAACTTGTTCGATGTAGTACGTGTTACAAGTGCTCTAATTTTGATAAGTAACTTTCCATTTACAAACATTATCCGTATGGTCGCAAATGAGTGTTCAAACGATGTCGTAATAATATTTTCTTTTATCAAACTCTTAAAATATTTTACGTTTACTTGAACTTTATATAAGTAAAATATTTTTTCCTCTTTTTTTCTCTAGTTAGATCAAAATAATGAAATTAATGAAAAAGAAAATGAAGAGGAGCAAGTAGTCGAAGACACTCATATCGACAAAGCTAAGCGTAAGAAAAGAAAGAATAGACGAAAGAAGTTGGAAAGTTCTAAAGCGGAGCAAATTGTTGGAGATAAGGAAGATGATATAGATGAAATTGAAAGAACAGTGAGAGAAGTGAACAAATTGTTAGGAGAACCACTTCCAGGCTGTAGCTCTCAAATTACAGATAATTTACAATGGGTTGAACAAAAGTCTAAAGAGAATATTTTGGTGGTGCAACGTAAACACTTGAATCCTTATAATGAACTTAAAAGAATTTTTGGTAGTAAAACAGTGCAGGCTGAACAAAAGTATGTTTTCCATAAAATTTATTATATATATAAATATGTGGATGTAAGGTAAAAAATATAATCAAAATGTGGTATATCGCAATAAATAATTAACTTCAACAGCAATAGAAGAAACAGAGGTCGTTTGGGTCACTTGAAAAGGACATGGCTGGTTTCTGCTAGAGATAATTGGCCACCTATTAATAAATCCAGTCTTTCTATGTCCTTGGACCTTACTATAAAATCTTCTAATAATGTTCAATATTTTGTGTACGATCACAGTCCATCGTACAGACAAATTCAGCTAAAATTTTTGGAAGCTGTTGAAAGCTCGAATTCTGAAAATATTGTTGTATGTTACGTTCCAATAACAGTTATTGAAAAAGTGATTATTTCAAATAATTCAACGTTCCTAATTTCTCCTTTCAGAATATATTCAATGCATACTCTTATCATGTAGATACACTGTTGCAATTAGCTGAACTTTGTAAACTCAATGAAGACTTAGCAACAGCTGCAGAATTTACAGAACGAGCACTATATTGCCTGGAATGTGCTTTTCACCCATTGTTTAATTTTACAACTGCTCTCTGCAGATTAGACTACAGAAAACAGCAAAATCGTGCTTTATTTATAACTTTATTTAAACATCTTAATTTTGTTGGTGGACGTGCATGTTATAGGTAAAAAACAAAGTTTATATATTTCTTGATTTACTTCAGATTTATGCATAAAGGTTTATTCATATTTCAGAACGAGTTTGGAGTTCTGTAAATTGCTATTGTCACTTGATCCAGAAGGTGATCCTTTAGCTGTGATTCTTTCCCTTGATTTCTATGCTTTAAAAGCAAAAGAAAATGAATGGTTTATAGAATTTTGTAATCTTTGGGGTAATGCAAGAAATCTAACACTGCTACCAAATATAGCATTCAGTTTAGCTTTGGCTCATTTTCATGTAAACAATCAAACAGTTGCTAATGAACTTTTACAAAATGCTTTGATAATGTTTCCGGGTGTGCTGCTGCCATTGTTGGAGAAATGTAGCATACAATCCGATGAAACGGTATCTTCATATTATTACGATTTTAGGGAAATGTTTCAATATGTATTCATATACATATAATTACCTTATATGAAAAATATTTTTTAGGTAAACGTTCATGACTTTTTCAATAGTAAAGCAATAATGTCAACCTCACCAGCGTTAGAAAAATTACAAAACCTGTATATCGTGCGTAGCTTTCGTTTATGGAAAGAAACGGATATTCTACCATGGCTAAGAGAAAACGTGCACACCGTATTAAATCGTGTTGATTCGAAAGATAATTATGTTAAATATTGCGAAATAAAGCGAAGCAAATGTTACCAAGGGAAGCTGCCGAAGAATATTTTGCGACATATTATATTGTCTGATATAAAAGATGTTACCGTAAATGTCCAAGAGGTATATGAATTTTATTTTATATTGCGTTTTATCAAGCTATCTCACTGTACTAGGACTTTTATTCAATTTTAGGTACAAAATGATGGTTCTGTTCTTTCACACGATCCTCTGCCACCTGTGGATAGCATTGATATTTACAAACGACCTATTACAAATGCAGGAACAACTAGGACTAGTTCGAATCTTTTGTCCCTCTTTTTTCAGTCTCTTCTCACAGACATGAATAGAGAAGTTGCGATAGGTGGTTTTGGATGGTTAAATTTATCGTAAGTATATAATAACGATGTTTAAACTAATAAATAAATAATAATATGAAATTTTTAGCTATGATAACAATGAACAACCATATCAAAATTAATTCCTACTACTGACTGTTGGTTGCAATACAGAGTAACAAATCAGTGTACAGGAAATTTGATTTTAACTGAAAAAAATAAAAATGAAGTCTATATGAAAATAATGTATGTTTTGCGGCAGGTAATATATCTAATATTTAACAATAGACACCATAAAATTATAATAGTTTAATATTTGTATTATTATTATTACTATCATTATCATCATTATCATCATCATTGTCATAATCATCATCATCATCATCTATATATGGTATGAGACGTCCATACGCTATTTGTATGATCTTATACTTGTTGTTATAATTTTTATAGAATTTTTGGAACAATCATCGCATAACCAATTTTCGAAAAGTTGTAAATACGTAAAATAATACATGTATATAACATATAGTGTAATTGACAAAATTACAAGTTCATCTTATTTTTGGCTAATTTATTATTGTAATAAGACCTATTACTTTTTCCTTTTGCAGGATTATTCAAGGATATGTGGAAGGCAATGTTATGGAAAAGAGTTTTGCAATTTTTACGCAAACGATGCGGTATAACTTTGTACAAAGTAAATACTATTTATAAGTTGGATAAAAGAATAAGATCGTATGAAAAAAAAAATTTATTTACTAATTCTAATGAAAAGTGTTATTGATTAGTTGGAAGAATGCAAAATTCTATTTTTTGGCATTGTTTTTTGTATATTCTGACGTAATACTGTAGAAGAAAGAAATCAGTAGGTCTTAACTGCAAAACTAGACTAACGAAAAATAAGGTGAACTTATAATTTTATCAAATACTGTATATTAATAATAAATAAACTATATTGTTACAATACTTGTATCGATGTATCACTTTTTAGTTATCCTTTATACTTTGTTTAATATCTAAATACATTATACAAGACAATATAAAGTATATACACCAAGAATGTGATTTATTAAAAAAAATTATTGTTTCCTCAAACAGGCTTATTTTATATACAGATCTATACAATCGTCTTGTATTATAATTTGATGAACTATTCTTAATTATGACCATTAATATAGTGTCATCTTCATTTCTTGGTTTAATAATTAATGAGCATACAAAAATTTTTGTGTGCGTTTACTAGTGTTAATGCTGGGCATTTTTCTATAATCATTTCAGTTAGTAACTATGTAATAAAAACATTTGCTTTCTTGCTCCATTTCTCTCTCCCATCTTACCAGATACATTAAAGGTGAAAAATTGGTTTCAAATCGAACAAGTTATCGACAGAATATTTAAAGTTTAGAAGGATGGACATCGTTAGTCCACGATAATATATTTAATTTCGTTTAATTGCTGTTTATATTTTTCTTCATTTTACACCATACTGTGGAATACGGGGTTATAGCGACAAATTCCGGGGCCGTACTCCTGATAAGCTTTTTTAGTATGGCAAACGGTATAAAATTCTGGATCGCTGGCCAATAAAGCACCACCATACCATACTGCCCAACGTTGTTTATGATGCGATATTACATGAACGTCTATAGGTTTTGGCTGGAATAAAATACGGCAAATATATTGAATATTCTTGTATTTCCCTTTTTGAGTAAGATATATAACATAAGGAAATCTATATTACCGTAATAAGACTTCCACTTAACATTTCGCTGAGTTTTAGACGTGCATCAACAATTCGTTTTATATCACGTTGTAATCGTCTACCAAAATCTTTGAACATCGTAGAACCACCCGATAATACAATGTTACTATATAGTGGTCTTCTGACATCTATCGGACAATTTTGTATTACATCGTCCACAATTTCACTTAGAGGTGTTGTGAAGTCAGGATTAGAGAACTAAGGAATACAATAATGAAATATAAGTGCACCGAATTGTATTTTAATTATGCGTGTAGCTGAATTTGGAAGGACGTACTTCAGGGTGAAAGAATATCTCTGGTCCAAGAAACCTTTCATATCCAACATCTACTACAAACGGTTGCTTTGTGATATTGTTGATACCTTCGTATTTTTTTATCTTAGTAGGATCACTGTCGTATTTAGCAAATTCTTTCGAAATATCAGGGCATATGTAACAATATTTTTCTTTTATTGCTTTAGCTGTTTCTAATGATTGTTCGGGTGGTATACCAATCTCACGTTCTCTTAATAAGCTTTGAATAAAATATGTAATGTCTCGTCCAGCAATAGGAATATGCTTTATACAGCTTCCTATAACAAAACCTTCTGCCTAAGCGAGAAAATAAATTGGTTAATTGATACAAATTTTCACAAAGCAAGATTCCCAATTCGAATATTCAGAAAATTATGGAACCTACATATTCAGGTATATGTAGGTATGCATTGCGCAGTTATTTTTGCCTAAATTTATTCTAGGGTTAAAATTGACCCTTGAAAATTCGGCTATTTTTCAATTTTATTTCGTAACTTGCAAACTGTGGGAGGTAAAAAAAACTTAGAAAAATGTTATAAATAAAAATTAATCTTTTCATATGAAATAATTACACAACAGCGTAATCCACTTTTTAAAATATTAGTACAAATGCATTTTTTTAAATACTTTATTGTACTGAACTGTGTTCCTTGAGAATCACAAGTTTTTGAATTTCTGAATTGGGAATCTTCCCTTGTTAGTATGTTTCAAATGTCTGGATCATTTTCCTTTCCTTTTACACTTACCACTGGTATTACATGTGTTACTCCATCTCCACTATCAACAACAACACCTGTTAATGTCCTATCTTCTATTGTTTTAGCCGTCCAAGAGGCAGCTAATGCTAATACTGCTTGCACAGCAATATAGAGTCCTGGGACATTAAATGATTCAAACATTATTTCTGCAGTGTATTCTCGATTCTCAGGAGTATTTAATGGTGGTTCCGTTAATAAAAAATAATGATCTTCAGGTTCTGCCCTAAGATATTTAAAAATACACTGCTGCAGGAATTTTTCCATTAAATCCCAGTCTTCGACTAATCCATGTCTAACTGGATACTAAGTGAAATTTAGTGAAAATTACAAAGCAATAAAATTACATATTCTTCATATACGATGACTAATATTAAACATATAACAATGTATTAATATACCTTTACGGAATAGCCAGTAGCTTCGAAAGCTTCATCTCCGATATAAGCATCTAAATCTTCAACTCCTTTAGTAATCCTTCTGGCATTATTGTCTCCAACTTTTGCAGTTTCTTTAATAGCAATTGCAGATGGTATTATTAATTGAGGTTCTTTGTTGCCTGCAAAACCTAACTTTGTATAGCTGTAAAATCATAAAAGAATATAAATATTTTTCTTATAAAACAAATGAAAACTTATTTTATTCTCCATTTCAATTATCTTTATTACACTTAAGTTCAAATAATTATTAAAAATGATTCATTAAAGCTTCCTGTCTGCTAAATGGGCAGTAATAAAATTACATTTATTTAAAAACTACATTGTTAAAGTATGCATCAACTGAATAGAAAAGTAGATTAAAAAATTATTAACGATATTAAATAAATTCCTGACTATTTTATAATTTTATTTACTCAATGCGTGAGATATTATATGTGTCATTAATCACACTCTATGCTATTCACACGCGTTGAGATTAATTTTTTTAATTACATACCCTGTACCCACGTCAATTACACAGGCTGGAAGACGACCGAGCATCGTGTTATTTTCGATTAAATCGCAAGATTTAAAGAAATATATTTTAACTAAATGTAACTCAAATTTAACGCTCCCACTCACTCGTTCCAATTAACCACACCTCACTATGGAGATAAAGCTGAAGCATACCTTAAGCGGCATATTCAACGAACGTAATTCTCTTTGCTAGATTATAAAAAAATGGAAACAACAAATGGTTAAATCTTCACCAATAAATTAGATTAAACATTAATTTAGGAAAACATAAATTATTATCTATTCCTATGCGGTGGGGATCAGAACACACCCACAATATCCCCTGCTTGTCGTAAGAGGTGACTAATAGGGGAAGAAAGAAAAAAGCGAAGATGTAAAAAAAGAGTAACGAATTTTAGATAAGAAAAAGAATAACGAAATAGACGAAAAGATATTAAACGCAAAAACTGTGCAAAGAGAATGCATGAGGTCAATATGCAACGAAAAAAGTATAGGAGAGGAAAGAAAAAATGTACATAGAAAGAAGATTGTTTAAAATAGTTTAAGAAAAAGTTTTCCGTTGAGCAAAACAAGAGCATTATGCTTTTCCAAACGCTATCTACTGGTATTAAAAAATCCAGTAGAAAATATTAAACCATAAACCATAAATTATTATCTTCGTCCGGTTTTAACTTTAGGAACCCACTGATTCAGAAATTATGTATATGCAAAGTTGAATTTTAGGAAATTTTACAGATTACTTTAACGTCATATTGGTTTTTATCCAATTCAAAATTAGGTATTTGTTAGAATAAATAAATTTCCTGCTGTCGTCAGGCGGCCAGTAAAGCAGATATTATTTGAATGTTTAAGTGGTAAAATCGTGGAAGAGGGCGCTGCTTTTGTGTCTATGACTTTACCGATTGAATGTGTGAAAAGGGATATTTTCATGATGCAACTTACTGATCGTGTATATGAATTTTTATTGCATTCTCTTCATAATCACACGAGAATATCATTATTACGTTCTTACTAATGGAAGTCATATACAATAGTAATACATTTTTTATTAATTTTTTAGTTGTCATTTTCGAGATTCAAAATTAGTTGTATAAAAACTACCCAGGTTGTGGACAGAAACTAATATGGCATCGGTTACCAATTACTAATATGGCACATTATTTGTTATGCATTGGAGTACTTTGTATGTATGATATTAAAACATAACAAATTACAGAAAAAATAATAGTATAAAAATAATATTCTTACAATATAAACGTAAATGGCAGTAAATTCTGTTATGGAAAGTGAATATTTTCATCTTAAAAAAGCTACTTAAATAGCCTTTCCATTTGCTTACAACAATTATATACTTATGGCAATCTTTATGACTTTCACAGATCTTCCCGTTTTGATTTATTTATATTTTGATCAAAAATGATCATAGAGTTTTCTGTATCACTAATATACCCTTCCTCACCAGTGTAATGTATTGGATAAATTAATAATGGGTTTGCAGAAAGTAATATTAAATCTCGTTTTGGGTAGTATGCTTTCCAATCTTGCCTGTATAAAATAAATAATTTTTACATGCAATATGCTATTAATATCATATGCCAGTTTTGTCATAAAACTTATGTTAGAACTAATTTTATTAATTGCTTTTACCTAGGATGAACATCAGATAATATAGGAAGATATTCATCAACAGGTACTAATCGTTTTAGTGGCATTCCTTCTACAAGTTTCCTTGCACCGCTTGCTGATAATATATATCCTAATGTCCAATAACTATAGGCAGCACGTACCAAATATTTAGATCCATGAATCCAAGATTCAGTATCCTCTACTAATCTTTTTCTTCCCAAATAACTAACATGATACATTAAATTTCATATTGATGTAATTAAATTTTACAATCAAACTTATTATTTTTAACATATTGTTTGTTATTAATGGAGCTATTTTAAATGTTGACCACTTACACCAAATCCCATTCAAGTTGAAGATCATTTAACTCTGTTAAAATGTAGTTTACTTTTTGTCGAAAGAATGGTTCAAAATGGACATCATCTTCTAAAATGATACTACTGCCAAAATTATTTTCAATTACCTAATAATTTGCCAATTATATTATATGATTTTAATCTGTTAACTTAATGACTCAATTTTTTCTTTTAATTTTATAATTACCTTATTCCAGATACCATAATGACTTAGAAAACAGCCAATTTCTCCCATAGTCATTGACCTATGATTATTCTTCATTATTACCTATTAGTAATTGCTTACATTGTCTTAAACATTTATCTTATTCACTTACCTTTTATGATAGGGGTCTGTGTATTCTGGTAACATTTCTATTCCTAATTCTTTTAAAACTGATTGATTTAATGCCCTAAATTGATAAATATATAAGCTATATATATATAACAAATTCTCTAAAATAACAATTATTATTACGTTACAAACTACCAATTTTCAACTCTCAGACAGTTATAGTAAAATATTGTATAAAAGTAGATAATTATTAAAATTGTACTTTTCATTTTTCTACATTTAATAAGAATACATTTTATCGAATATAAACGAATGAAACATATGATTCGGTATAGATTTAAATATTTTCTTACTTTAACTTACCTACCATCAACGGCATCGATTGTTTCTGCGCGAATTCCGAGTTCTTTGAAAAGTTTATGCATTCTATCGCGTCTGTCAGGCCTCCTTACAAGATTTATCATATAAATATTGTCTACTAGTAATGTATCTTCGGCAGGATATTGTACAAATTGTTCGAGATGCGTCGACAATGGAATATAACTATTGTCCGCTGAACAAACGAAAAATTCGCGTTGTAATAAACATAAATATTATTAATCTACTTATTTACTAATTTATTCTATGCATGAAAATGAACTTTCTTTCATTTTCTCAATCGGTCTGACTTACATAATATTTCTGTTTTAATATTAATCAGTCTTTGTAGATCATCGGCAATAGTTTTTCCTTCTTCCAACGGAACCATCACGAAACCATAAATATTATCGTTACAGATAAATAATGGCACACCTAAATTGAATGTAAAAATAGAAAAGTTGGAAACAGTAGGAAAGACATGAAACCGAGACAAAAGAATAGAAATTGTTAATGAAAGATAGAAATAAAAATTCTAATATTAATTTACCAGATTTTTTAGCACCGACGGCAAAAGTTATAATGTCATCTATAGGTCCGTCGTATCCATTCAAATTTTTCGGATTGTATGTCAAAAGATCGGAAATATGTCTTCTTAGATTTATAAGAACCGCACTATGAATCATTGGTACATCGAAACATCCTTTTTCCTCTCGATATAAAATCGGTTCGTATCTTTCTGTTCTTAAATAATAATAATCATCTGTCATTCCGGCCCAAAAATTACTATACATGCCATCGGACTTTAGCAACGGAGCGACTACAGTTTGATTTTTTGAAATTAATTCATCAAGAGTATTTGGATTTGTTAGAAAAACGTCTGCGTCTAGCATCTAAAATGGAATATAGAGAATTGAATAATGAATCAATCAAGGTATATATAAACATAGATCATTGTTCGATTATACATAAACGAATGTTTTTAGCTTTTACCAAAACGAAATCTGCCCACACATTTCTTGCCGTATTAAGCGCTTCCTCGCGTAAATTTATCACATGTAAAAATCTCTCTGTTGACCAATGAGTAATTCCAATCTCATCTGCGAATCCATTCGATTCTTCATGAAAATTTATTTGAACTACATGATACTTATTGTCTTGACTTTTTAACCATGTAGATAATATTCCGATTGAGTTATCGATATTATTATCACTATAGATTCTTAAACAAAGTATGCAATCTTTAGTTAAAACAATTTCAAAATAATTTGCAAATATTAAAAAGGGCTATATGTACATATGTAAAATAATTTAGCAATGGAAACTTACACACCTCTGTATTAATAAAAACGATTTAAACGCACGATATCGATACACTTTAACTATCGCATTATCGATTCGCGCATCCGCAGGAGACTACTTTGAATTAATATGTGTAATAGCGCGAAATTACAATTTCTTAACATATTTATTATGTTTGATTATTGAAAGATATATATTGGACTACATTCCGTAATATTATTAATACGCTACATTTAATTCAAACGAAACTCTTTGCTCATATGTAACAATACATTGTTTATAAATGTTGTATTATTTACCTTATGGTTATTCAAAGATAAAAAATTGAATCTTTATAACAATTCTGCTCACTGGTTAATCGAGTACAATGTACACTAAATTCTATTTAATTACATATCACGAAAAGTTTACTAATTTTATTCTAGAATGTTACCGAAAAAGTGAGGTTACAATATATGTACTTACCGGAGATGTATACGTTCTTTGGGATAATTTAATTGTTCCAAAAGAGTGAGAAAATATGGTAATGTATGTGCTTTGTTTCGTACTAAGATCGCTATTAAAACGGTTGGTTTTTTCAAATTTTTGTCCTCAAGTGTCAAAATCGCAGTAAAAAATACAAAGATAATGCCAACAAAGTGTACTAATTTCATCTCCGTTTTTCTAGTTTGTCTAATACTGCTCTTTATCTTTTAGATTTTTATTACTTATTCGAAGCGAAAATATAATATTTAGGAAAATATTAAGAGATCGTGTCACTAAATGATTAAATATTTAGAGTCAAAAATTTTTCTTTTCACTATATTACATTTATTAGTTGTGTACTCTGATAATATACCACCGACGAGGTATATACCACTCCCGTTAAAGATACATAGTCGGTAACGTAGTAAACTTCATTTGGATAACTTTTATATGTTCAACATAAAGAAATAATGTTCATTCCTATTATTTACTATTTTCCTTGTTTTGAGTTGTATCGAAATAATTAAAAATACGGTACATCTCCGTATAGTACAATATTAACTATAATATGCAATAAAATAGTTGTAACACATATGCTGCAAGTAACAATATAAAATACTGTCAAACGCGGAAGGCATTTTTTATTAATTAGTGGAAGACTTTATACAATAAACATATATATAGAAAATTGTTTTAAAAATAATATTTATTTGATATTTCAATGGATACAATTTATCACTTCATTGTTCCTCTGTTTTCAAGTTTTGACTATAAGTAAGGCTTGATTTGTCAAAATCTAACATTATAATACCTAAATCACCGCTGAATCTATTCTTAACTACCTGTAAGAATATATTGTTTAAATTAATTAGTTATTTGCATCGAGATGTTTTTTCACTTTTGTACACATACTTGCAAATATTTCTTCTTTTGAATACTGGTGAACTTTTTGTCTTGAATAATAAGCACATTGTCAGCTTCTTGGCTTGCTTTTGCACTTCCAAAAATGGATGAAATTGATAATACATCGTTGTCACGTTCTTTTCTGGGATGTATTACCATGGTTACATGACAATTGTTCGTAG
The DNA here is from genome assembly GCA_963969225.1 of Xylocopa violacea. NCBI lineage: Eukaryota > Metazoa > Arthropoda > Insecta > Hymenoptera > Apidae > Xylocopa > Xylocopa violacea. The sequence continues at coordinate 14,265,253 of CAXAJV010000005.1, read as the reverse complement.
TAGCAAAGTTCCTAAATTTTGCTATTATATCATCTTGTTTCCAAAATCTAGAATGCAATCATGTTCTTCTAGATAGAAGGAAATAATATCCTGTATAGAAAATATCCTACAATACCTGTCAATGTAGTTTGAACTTTCCATTGTTCCCATCATAAATTGAACGTTATCAATTACTACGTGAGCTATATCATATACATAAGTTGCATGCTCAACTGCCTATAATAAAAAGTACGATAGTGATAAATTTGAATCAAAGACATTAATTGTATCATAATCATATTTGTACCCACATCCATTACTACTTTAATGCTTTGCTGGCCATGAAATGTCATAAAGTAGATTGGCAATTTTTCAAAAGCACTTGCATATGCATCAAATTTTTCACGATTTTTTTCTAAAGGTACACCTACCATTTGTTGTAGCATAGTTTTTACTAATTGTACATTTCTTATTTCAAAGCTACCCCATAAAGTATTGACACCTTGCATTGCCAAATCTAAGGAATATTCGCTCATAAAGGTAGTCTTACCAGATCCTAATTGAAACAGGAACATTATTCACAAAAATGTTGTTGTTGAGATTGGATTTATAAATATTTTATTACATATTTTAGTACCTGTTGGCCCAGTCAATACTGTGAACTCTCCTCTCCTATGACCTTTCAGTATACGGTTTAGAGTAGAATATCGTTTCCATTTTATCCCTTGTACCTTATCACTATTTTGTAAATCACTTAAGACTTCTTCTCTAAGGTTTTCAAAGGTGATTATACTTTTATGCCATACCAACTGAGCGTTTTGAATAATATTTTTTAAATCATAACCCAGTTCAGCAGCTAATTTAGGTCGGGGTTGTAAATCTGTTGGTCTAATAAAATAGCATCTCTTTTCATTCAATTTTTTTGCAAAGTGTTTAGCAGAATACCAACTTGTTTCATCATTGTCAAACCATAAAATTAATTTGTTAAAGGATTCCAAGTATGGTAATACCTCTTGAGGTAAACTTTTTAAATTGTATGGTAGGCAAATGATTGTGCATGCTGATTTTTTTGATATCAAAGCTAGCATATCATCTATCCTTTCTACAACTACAGCAACATTATCATTTTTATTACACTGTTGCTTATACTTAATACACCCACTGGCTCCAAACACAGGAATTGTTTCTTCTTGTTGCAAATTTTTTGAAAATATTTTATACCCAACTACAGTATTGTTTAGGCCTACTAATGGGAAGTATAATACATTTGTTGTTGTTTCATAAAAACAATTTAATTGTGACATATCCGCTTGCAAAATAGGCTGCAAAAGATATTATTTTAAATGATGTTTTATAATTAGAAATATAGTATTCGATTATTATCTACTGTATTTTTTAGAGTACTTATTTCATTACAGGAAATGAAAAATGACCAAGAAGAATTTGATATTCTTCCACAGATAAATCCTTGATGTTTTGACATTTTTTTGTTATATCCTCCCACGTCTGTACGAAACTTTTCTCTGTCTGACAACTAGTTCTTAATATATCAAGTTCTTTGGTGTTTTTATTTGAATTCTCTAGTGATAAAAACTTTTGCAACAAATCCCAAGAACCATTAGTCTCACATTTATCACATACAAAATATCCTGTGATTAATTTAAGAATTTTTTAATTACAAACTTTCACTTTTATCATAATATTATCTTTATAGGTTTAAAAACTATATACCTGTTGTTTTATTTACATAAATTTTTGATACTTTCTTTATATCGTTGCATACAGGACAATTTATTATAAGACACGTGTATCCTTCATTTATAGTCGAGCATTGTTGCTTAAGAATGTGTTTCATATATGATACAGATATGTTTAGCGTATAATCTTCATGCTTTACATGATATTGTTGCCTATCGATATAATATTTAATAATATGTTTTCTTTTTTGAGAACAAATTCGTTGGAATAATTTAAACATTTTAAATAAATATATATGTATATATATATATATATAAGTACATCATATGCATATGCAGATTACTTAATTAACAGTTATATTCATAATGTCATACAGTTCTTTTCTTATGCATTACAGTCCTTTTCTATACTTTCATTAACGATAAAATTTTAATTACACAAATCAATATTTTCTGCTACCATATACTTTGCTTTTAAAAAATTTCAATAATTTGCAAATGAATTCAGAAACTTTAATTTGTATCTGAATTTCGTTATTTTTATATTAGCTTCTAACTTATTTCCATTTTAATTATGTATTTACAATAATTGGACATACCTATATTTATTGTTTCTAATACGACACGTGCAATGCAGTGCACATGCACATGGTTTAAGACGATGGCGCCACTAGTTGTTTACTATTTCACATCAGTCACCGTATATAGTTATATAGTAGCGAAACTCTCCCGATGGAGTGTGCATGCGCGAAAATAGGCATCTGTCTTGCAATGTCATATGAATTCTCTCTCACTTGCTTTTTATTTTTTGCACTCTTTCAAAAAGACAATCAAATATGTAACCAAATCTAAAGCTGAAATTGGAGGGAGTTCAGTATCCATGACAGCTGTTTGAAAGCTGTTCAAGCGGTTTCAAAGGTTTTGAGAGGTCAGAGAAAAAATGATCTTAGATTTTTTTCTAACACCAAATTAATTTTAATGTATTTTATTTTTATTTTGAATACAATTGTTTATTTTATTTAATTTAATAGCACCATTTTGTTAAATATTTTGTAATTATTTTCTTAACTATCGGGTGTATAATATGTATCTTGTATTTTTCATTATATTTTGCTTTTCTTGTTGTTTATCCTATATAACGTTTATGTTCTTATATTTTTATAGTCATAAATATATTTATATATTACACATTTATATTATACGCTGTATTATAACATGTATTTTATATTTTTTTCGACTTTTGCTATTTTGGTTTATTTTTCAGTGTATTAGAAATAATGTATCTATTGTTTTTATTACATTTAAATTAACTGGATGTGAAAATAAGTCGGGGAGACATAGAAAGAGAGCAAGAAATAAAGAGCAACTGAGAGATAGTTCATATAACATTGCGAGATGGATGCCTATTTTCGCGCATGCGAAAGCGCACTTCATCTTGGGCTTCACTGACATCAAAGGTGCCGACAGAGAGTTTCGCTACTGTATACTGTGTCATGGTCTTGGTCTTGGTTTATTTTTTCTACTTTTTATATTACAAAAATATAAAATATGTAAATGGCGTTTGTGAGGGCTCCGCGCCCTCATTTTATTCAACGAAAACAGTCTTTAACATTTTGTATCTATAGTATAAGGATTTTTGTATCACAGTTATGTCTGTGCATACTTATTTTTCACACACGCATTCGTTTGCATTCTTATATCGCTTTTTGGTTATTACATTGCACTTCGCTGTCATTCCTTATTTCTTTTGCACACTCATTCCTTTACAGTATATTTGTTTGCACTTCTTGTTGTAACTTATTTTAACCCTTTGCACTCGAGAGGCGACTCTCAGTCGCCACGATGTTTCATACAGCAACTGGAGTTTTCAATCGACCAGAATCACCATCGACGAGAATACCTCGGTAATCTTTCGATGGCCATATGTACGCTTTTTTTTTAATAGCTCATAACTTTATGGGTACATAACTGGAATGTGGTTTCTTTTTTTACTTTTTAATATTAATACCATAATTTACTAAAATGTGAATTACTCTTCAAGTGTACAATCCAATAAGGAATTGGAATCAAAAGGGTTAAGAATTCCTAAAATAATGATCATTAGATTCTTCAAGAAATAATTTAATCAATTCCTATATATTACAAATTGCCTAAGTTTTAATTATGAGAGGTATCGTGTAGATCTTGCCAACTTATAACCAAGATACACAGTTAGTTTTCTACCATGTCCAGACATCACATTTGATGTAAAGTTTAGTTAATATTTTTAAATGTAATTTCAAGTGAATAGATGAAGAATACAGATGTTCAATGTGATGTAAGAGAAATAAAAAATGAGTGTACTTTGTGTTACTTTGTAGGATATGTCAATGAATACATAGATATAAATATCTCTTAATACTCTTTATACAATAAATATTACACAAAATATCATATCATATTTGACATTGAATGCAAATAAAGAGTGGTTTATTTAAAGATATTTTTTACATTACATTGCATAAATATTCTATATGAAGTTTTCAATGGCAGATGTACAATTCATACAATTTTTTAGATGTATAATTTATATGATTAATTATAGTCTTATAGTCTAACAAATAATAGTATATCATACAATCGTTAGTATTTGCATTACATGAATATATGATATTAATTGAATAGTGACAGTTCAAAAATTTTTTTACATTCCATCATTATCATCAGGAGGATTATAAAATGAGAGTTTGACTTCCTCTTGTCTGTAAGCAGAATAAATTAATATAAAAGTATATTTTTTAGTCATCAAACAGTAATAAAGATTGTTAAGTGATATAAATTAAACATAAAAATTAAGATAAAACAATGTTATCTTTTATTCCTGTTCAAAGGATAAACTGATGAAATATTAGTACATGACTCTAGTAATAAATTAATGACAATCTGATATTACCTTTCTGTAGTATCATTAGTTGTGTTATCTGCATCTGTTAAGATACCAATTTCATATACCATGGTTTTTATGACGTATCTGTAACAAAAGTAGCAAAAAAATGATATGGGACAAATAAATCAATGTAAATGTTTGTTAGAAAAGGATTTTCAACTTTGTTAAATGTTCTTACAAATTATTATCAACAGAATCATGTGTTGCATTATTCATCAACATTGCAGCTGTTTGATTATAATTTTCATTATCTATACTTGATGTTGAACTTAATTGCACAGACATATAAAATAAAAATAATATCAAATATAGTACGTGGTAAATTTTGATATTTTGACTAGTTTCACTGCTACACAACATTTTGAATAGTGCCTTCGATTTTCTAGCGAACATTTTTATATGAATGGATGGAAGACTTTTTAGCACCACTCCCTCCTTTTAACCCATGGCTACAACATGTGTCATAATGTATATGTTTTCATCTTGTTCATAAATAGAAGTGGAAAATTTATGAGTAAGAAATCCTTGCAAATATAGATACTTGTGGTACTTGGTGATACTTGCAGAATATACATACTTGTGGAATACGAGATACATATAGAACATATACATTGAAGAAAAGTTTTAATCGAACATAAATTTGTGTACAACCAAAGCTAAATTAAAAAGAAAAGATAAATTTAAATAAAATTATTACTTGTCACTTATATATTAATATAGCAATTATATTATCAGTTAATTCCATTGTTGTTTTTTAGACGTATGTACATTATAATTTAATAATATTTAACATTAATCAATAGAATAAAACATGGAATATTTTCCGACAAGTTGTAATGTAATATAAGCTTCCATACTTATTGAATTAACATCTAGGTGCAAATAGAGTACTTTATACAGTGAGTATTACAAATATGTATTTGAAACAGATTTAAAAAGATATTGAGAATATAATTTTGTTTAACTACCGAAAAAATAAACATATTTAAGAATAAAAAGGCAGAATTAAATTAAAAATATATTACTTTATATAAATTATATTTTTTTTATTTTGTAGCCACTTTTAATACATTATTTAAATCTAAACTAATGAATACAATTATTATTACTTGTAATTATGTTATTTGATATTCAAACAATGTAATTGATTTTGTTCTTTTCTATTAAATTAAAGTAAAGAATTTAACATTTATGTAAAACAAGAAGTAGTTTAGTGAAAAAATAGAGTAATGTAGTTGCATTTATTTTATTTTATTTTATATTTATATTTATATTTATTAATTGATTAAAAAATAATAATCATGAATAACAAAAATATCATTTATGTCTGTACAACAAATACTTGGGCGATAATTAAATTTGCATAAGTATTAAATATTTAATACTTCTAAAAATGAATTCAAATTTCATTTATCGGGAAAAGTCCATTAATGTGGTAATTTAGTATTAGATGGCATGTAGCGTACATGTATCTAAGTACGATATAAATGTAATTGATTAATACAAATTGATGGTACTAAATAGTCATTATCTATTGGACGACGTCATTAATAATGAAACGTAATATTGTTTATTGATAATTCATTATGTACGAACAGTTTTTGATTCTAATGCTTGTGTAACTAACTCAAATATAATCAACCAATCAGAAATGATACCACTAGATAAATTTGCTTTCTTTTAGTCGGCTTGTCGGTCCGTACATTGTGTCAGTGTTACATGGTGTACCAGAATCAATACGGTTATCTGTACTTTCCGTTTATAAATGCATGCGATAAACAGCACCAACTATATACTATTGGTCAAGTATTACAAAAAAAGTTTATAATTTTAAACAGTCGCTGATGATTGACATTAAATAGTATACTCTGAATTTTTTTCACTTCTTTCACATTTAATATATCGTCTTTGTCAAATTAAGTGAGGTTATACAAAACGTATACGAGTAATCTTAACGATTGGTAATCGTTGTGCATATCGCACTTAGACTTTGTATGACAATGTATCAAAATCAAGAGGAGGCACGCATAAAATTGATTCAGAGATTTGTAAGTAACGGAATAAAAAAATTACTAGGTTTCTGACGTATTTTTAATTATTGTTTTAGGGTAATATTTATTGTATATTATATTTATAGCATTTGTATCAGAATAGTATTGTTTATAATTAGAATAAAAGAATATTAATAAATTGTAGATTCCTAATGCTACGTCAGAGACAGTAGATGTCTTTAATGAATGTATGAAAACAGATGCATTTCTGCATGCTCTTCCTCATGGAATTGCATTTGGAATGCTAACACATTTTATAATTCCTAAAAAATTGGGAAATTTAAGATATTTAGTGTCATGTTCTACTGGGATTATATCGTATATATGTTCAAAGTTAGGATATGTTTCAATATGTTGTCAAAAAGCAGTTAGTTTGACCAATGTGCATAATCAACTTGATGAAGAAAGGTATTATGTAGTTTTTATAATTAAATAATCATATTCAGTATGTTGTTAATGAAAAAACTTAAAACATGTTTAGAAAAGAAAGGTTTTATGAGTCTGATAAACAAAAGCCGGAAAATAAATATTTTGCACCTACCGATAATTTGGCAGAAGGAGAGGATATATTCTGGAGTAATTTTGATAGTGAATTTGGTAGCACTTGTAGGTATATTAAAGGAGGAATTGATTTTTTTGGTTATTAAACTTATGAATTTTATTTCAAGCAAATGAATCCAATGTTATAAATGATAATATGTACGAGGAACTGACTCATGAGACTCAAAAAAGTGAAAAGTCACGTGTGACATATGATCAATTATGGGCGCAGCACAAAGAACAACAATATAGGAATTTCGCCAAGTATAAAAATAAATTTTTAAATAATCAGAGAAAAATCGGTGTTTCTTTTTTTCAAAACTATTAAATTTCTCTTATTTTTTCTTACAAAATACAATTTTATTTACAGTCAGGCATCAAGTGGAATGTCAATTCAAAACCAGCAAAAGAAACCTCACTAGACAGAAGAATTTATTATTCCTGGAACAGAAATTGAAGAGAAGAATATTTGGAACTGAAGCACAAAGCATGTTTTTGATTAATAGATTTCTCTTTAAAGTTTCTATGTAACATGATCGTATGTAATTGTTGCATAAAATAATAAACATTGATAATAAGAAAAGTAAGGAAGTTAATATATAGTAACAACATAAAAGGAATAAAATTGAAAAAATATTGCTAGTTTACAAAGTTAGTAACACATAGTTCATATAATTTATACAGTATAATATTATCTTTTATAGAAATGACATTTCTGTTATAATAATGAGGAATGCAAATACAAATTATTCATTTTCAGTTAGGCAAATCTAAAAGTTATGAATATTTAATTTAAATTTTTGTATTATACACACTATACTATTTGTAATGATTTAATATGTGATTATATTTTTTTTTCTATTCAATATGTTTTCTAATTTGATCGATATCATGTTCTATTATTGACATTCAAAATGATGTTAAGTATCATGTTATACTTATGTTTCTCTTTTAAGTGGTAATTATATATACATTTATTTTATCACATAAGTTGCATCATAAAAACAATTCCAAATATTAAGCTTAATGTACATAATCATTCTAAACTAAGTTATTAATTTGATAGAAAAAATTATAACGATACATAATTATTAATTTACTCAATACCATATACATATAAAAGTAAAGTATAATTCAAGAACATGAAAAAAGAATGTGTAATTTTATTCTAATTATTGTATTTAATGTAGTCAAAGTATAATTGTTGTTTTTATGCTAGGAAATAATTTACATAGAAATACACAATGACAGAAATAGTGGAAGTGCAAATAATGCACATGACGTAGACACGAGATAAGCAATTGATACAGTTTTACTTTATTGGTAACTATAATACAGCAAAGATATTACACATATTACTCATTTTTAAGTTCCCCAAAAATATGTTATTGCCATCCCTGTGTGGTAGGGATTAGAACACACCCACAATATTCCCTGCTTGTGTAAGAGGTGACTAATAAGGGGAAGAAAAGATTAATGAAGATGTAGAAAAGAGTAACGAATTTTAGTTTAAAAAAAGGAATAATGTAGACAAAGATATTAAATGCAAAAAGTGTGAAAAAGAGAATGCACAGTGTGAGTATGCAATGAGAAAACTATGAGGAAAGAAAAAATGTACATAGGAAATAGATTGTTTAAAATATAACATTTGAGAATGGGATAAGTAAAATAAGAAGATATGAAGATAAAAATACAAACTATCCAGTTCAAGTTTAAGCTGCAACATATATACATTACGTTAATCTCAATATGGTGCAGTTCAAGACAGCATATATGTATATAGGTACATAGGGCGACTCATTGAATGGTAACATCCAATGTTACCATCAGCGACTCGCCTTAGTTCGGCCGTTTTGTGCACTAAATGTTTGGTCAGCGTTTCTTGTAACTGATCAACAAAGCCGGAATCAATATTTTCGTAAAGGAAAAAGTTATATGAAGTTACCTCAGAAATCACTCCTTAAATCTTATCCGTCAAATATTGAGATACATTATATATAAATAATTATACATACAGTTACGATAATTATGATTAATAGATACATCTTTAAATCCAGTAAAAAAACTTGTATAGGTATAAACTTTTTTATTATATTATAATAATTTTATTATTATATTATACACATCTTTATTCAATACATCTTACATTTCTTGTATTATCTCATTCAGAAATTCTATTCATATAATTTAAAGTTTGAAATGAATCGTGAAGTTAGAAAATTATTTAGTTTATGAATTATTTATAGTTTAATTCCTGATTCTTTATTCTTTCATAAATAAGGTATTGACTACTTGACAAGGTGTAAGTACATTTTGTATCTTTTTAAAAATGTTAGTGTGATCCATTTCTGTGTAAGTCGTGTAGTATCTGCCATAAAAAACAAAAAAGTATGGTTTATATCTATAATAATAGAAACAGTTAAGTGATGCGATATAATTAATGTGAGCAAACATATGATTAATTATCGGAAGATAAACAATCGATTACGTATGAATGAATATTGCGTTAATAATATCGAGTTTGCAAAGATATGGAGGTTTAGAAATAAATCATGCAACTGATGTGATATTAAGCAATGTATCACGTGTATATAGTTGTTAATGCATACAAACAATACAGATTAGAAGGAGGGACAGAGAGAGAGAGAGAGAGAGAGAGAGAGAGAGAGAGAGAGAGAGAGAGAAATATTGTATTATCACTGTAAACATTTGTATCTTGAAATATTGGAAATTAGATTCCCATTACTTTTTCATTTAGATTAAAAACGTTTTATTTATTTGTACTTTTTTCGTCCATGTGTAAACTAGTGGGTTCTCTGTCTCTGTCGTCTCTCTCTGTCTCTCTCTCTCTTTTTTCCGGTCCTTGTTTCCCTCTCTTTTTACTCTCTTATTTACATGATTATTCGATATTATGGTATAAGGTGCTGTAGTTGAGAATCGATAAATCGGAGCGTGTCATGTTAATTGGTAGTCATTATATAAATAGTTGTTATTGAGCAAGCGTTTGCGCGGCGACGAACTCGCGCGGAATCGTGCAAGGAGGGTCGCGTGCAGTCAGCCATTGGCTATCAAAGGCGACCAATGGGTGAGTACTCCCATTCATAAGTTGCGCTGCTTTCGTCTTGATAGTGGGGAGGTCTTGTTTGTGATGCAATGCAAATTCTATAAAAAAGTTATAAGTTGCTATCATAACCCCGCGGACAGACCCTTGACCATTACGCGTTTGCATCGTGTGGCAATATATTATTCGATACATCCCTGTGCGGTGGGGATTAGAATACACCCATAGTATCCCTTGCTCGTCGTAAGAGGCGACTCAAAGGGGGAAGAAAGGGTTAACGAAGATGTAGAGAAGAGTAACGAATTTTAGTTAAGAAAAAGAATAATATACGCAAAGATATTAAATGCAAAAAGTGTGCAAAGAGAATGCATGGAATGAGTATGCAATGAGAAAAGTATGAGAGAGGAAAGAAAAAATGTACGTAGGAAGAAAATTGTTTAAAGTAGTTTAAGAAATAGTTTTCGGTTGGGCAAAATAAGAGCATTATGCTCTTCCAAACGCCATCTACTGACATTAAAAAATCCAGTAGAAAATATTAAACGGTAAACCGTATTATTTAATATTTATTTTTTTCCGATAAAGGATAAAATTTATTCTCCGCGCTTGCCTACGTTTTGTCTTTCTACCACTATAAATTGTCCTTTCTTCATTTATACTTTACAGTTTACGACGTTATCCGAAAGTTCTGCTTATTCCAGATAGCTTTGTTACCTTGGCCTTGATGCAAGTAACTAAACGGTCATTTCACGCGATTAATTGTTAGTAATATTTGTAAGAAAAATGTGTTTGCTTTACACAGGTTAGGGCAGAAGTGAGGAACTCGTTTTTCTGCAATAGTTCAAAATTCAAGAACGTGACCTGCGTATAAGTAAAATTAATAAACAATAGAATGAATTTCTTACTGGAAACAATACGCGTAATCTTTTTTCTTTTTTGTAATTAGTATTTTTAGTTTGTACGGTTTGTTCTCAATTATATTCTATGCTTAATTTGTGTAATCGATATAAAAATTCTTAGATTTTCGTCGTTAATCCACCTTAATGCGCGCGTGGGTAATGGAAATGGTGTAGATAACGTAATATAGTATAAGAGAAAGGATATATAAATCTTTGTTACTTATTTATTACTGTTATTGTTGTTTTTCAGAATCTATTCCGTGCGTATTTGCTTAATCGATACATTTCTGATCTTTATTTAAAACCGTTGGTACAAGAAAGGAAAAAGAGAACGAATGTGAATTATAATTCTGGAAAAGATGGTGAATTAAAATTCGTAACTTATTCATTTGATTATTATCATAGGTAATGGCTTGCACAGAAAAAGTATCAAAAGAGAGAGAAGAAAAAGAGGAGGAAAGAAGTAAGGGGTGACTTTTATGGGTTTATATATGTGCGATAAAATTCTAATTGCGTGTGTTCAATTTGAAAAAATCTTTAAATTCGGACGTTAATTCTCGTTTACACGGAAGATTTGCGTCGCAGAAAGCAATCCGTAAAGGTTCATAGTGTGAGACGGTTGCTGGTTACGATTAACGTGTCCGCTGGGTTTCAATGATCACGCGTTGAAAGGGGAGTCATGCAGGTGCAGGTCATGTGAAATATTTGCACTTTGTCGTAATTTGCGTAACCTGTTGCATATATAATAAATCCGTAAAGCTAAAGTGCCACGATAGAAAATCGTTTCACAATCTAAAGAGAAAGGGAATCCCTTGTTTCGTGGGAGGGGAGAGATTCGAGATGCTTGTTGCTGCATATATTGCACACAAATATATCGTACTTCGTCCTCCTTACCGAACTCGATGGGTTTTGGCCGGTTCAGTATGAACAGTTTATATCAAAACTTTTAATCCAATTTATCTGAATTTTCTTTATTACCTTTACCATGTTGATCTTTATTGTCATAGTTGGGGAACAAGACATCAATTAGTAGGAAGAAGATCCTGATTCAGCTCGCTGCCTATTGTAAGTTCGTAGAAGCATTTTATTTGGAAAATTGGAACAGCACAGATATCTTTGCACACATTAGATCGCGAATGAAACAAGAGAGAAGACGCGTTCTATAGTAGCCGTAGTAAGATGACGTCAAACGAGCGTTGGTGTAATGGCTATGTCTGTTCCCGTTCTCTAACGAGGGAGATCGAGAGAAGGAGATGGAGAGGATGAAAGATCACGCGACTACATAGGAGCGCAACGGAACACGAGGAAATAAAAGAATTTCTTCGTCGTGCATCTTTACTGATTTTAAATCTTAGCTAATTCTTTTTGACAAGATCGAAATTTACTTCAATCGCATTCGAACAACAAAATGCCTTTGCAATAACAAAGAATTGTATTCGGTTGTGTTCGATTCATACTACACGATTACATATCTATTTTATCTATTTGTTTATAAATCAAGTATTTTCAATTTTTAGATCGCGTCATGCAAGAGACAGCAAAGGAACCAAGTAAAAAAGCAATAACAATGTGATCGTGGACAAGCGTAATAAAATAGTTATTACATAATAGATCTCCCATATGTCTCTGCGACGAAGTTGCACTTTTGAAAAATACCGCCGTTTTCTTCGACCGATCAGGGTGAGATGGAAAACGATAACACACGATTGCTCACGAGGAACGAAAGTGCGGAAAAGGGAAGAAGGCGGGTGCATGTAAAGATATAGAAAAAAAGGCGAACATAGTTTGATGAAAGAGACGAGTTGAATATATAGAGAGGGAGGGAGAGATTGAGAGAGAGAGAGAGAGAGAAAGAGAGAGAGGAGGGGGGAATGACTGTGGGTGGGCGTCGAGATGGGGCGTGTTTGATGGTTGCCTAGACTACTCAGGTCGATCGCGCCTTGGGGCGTGAACCAGCCAGAAGCGAAAGCTTGAAGTGCTTGTGTACTTTGTTGCGAGGGTAAACAAATGAAGAAGGGACAAGATCAAGTTGATGAGAAAAAGAGAGACCGCGCGATGTGGGAGTGGGAGAGAAGAGGGAGAAGACAGGAACAGTAGTCGAGAGAGCGAGAGAAGGTTTGAGCGTGGAGCATGGTCTGCGGAGGGCTGCATTCACCGGTCAGTTACTCCGGAGCCGTTGCCTTGACAACTCGCATCCGCGCATGCGCGTATGCAACACTACGGGTGCACTAGGATCGCGTTGCAAGCACCAGTTGCGTTTGCTACCCTCACCTATAGTACTAATCTAAGAGATTTTCTCCACCTCCACCGCTGGCTGCTGGAACCAGCGCTATTGTCGCTACCACCACCTCCACAGTGCTTCACCACCGTTGCTTACCGTTACACCTTGCGTGGTACCATCGTTCTTGGCATCGGTGTCCGTCATCGTTACGCTGTTACTATTGCTACCACTACCACCATCGCTACCACTTCCATTGTCACCGTCGCTACACCATCATCTTCATTACTATATATCACTACATATATATTGCAGCACTGTCGGTGTTATACAGATTGGTCATCTCTGCTGTCGTATCGTCACTTCCCCGTCGATTATTTTCCTTCGTTGCCACATATCACCACAACAGTCTTTTTTTAGCGATCGCTCGCAAATTTTTCTTTTATTCGTGGTTTTATTCTAGATGGTTTGTTTTTTTAAATTGGAAGATAAAAAGTCTGATTAGAGGATAGTTTTGATGCAGCGTGTTACACAGTGGTATACACGCACGTTGCTTTGAATGAAGACTATGTTCACATATGTCTGTCGTAGTACACATCTTTATGTATCTGTTATTATCTTGTTTGAAAATTACGTTCTGAAAGTTTCATAGTGAAGATTTGAAACGCTGCTATTTACGATTCCATTTCAAAGTTACCCTTCGATTTCCGGTGCTCGTATAGCTCGACCTTCGATTCCACCGTTTCAACGTTTTCTCCTACTCTGACATCTCCACTACCACTACCTCCACCACCATCTCCAATTTCATCTCCACCTCCGTTTCCACCTCCCGCTGCTCATTTTCCCTCTCCTCGGCTGTCGCGTTCTCCACCTCTTCCTCTTTCTTCTGTGCGGGTTCACGTATCGTTACTACGAGCGTCCGATTGTCATGCGTCGACGGTGTTCGCGATAAGGCGCGACTGTATCGAACCGTTTTCGTCGATAGCTCGCGATCGACCCGTCGACTTTTCGTTCTCTGCGGCTCTCGCATGCATCCGCTCGTTGTCAGTGATTTTGCAGCGAAACATCTTTTCGCAAGAAATTAGTTGCTCTTGATTCACCAACGATGATCTACTTACTCCTTTGCGTACATTTGATATTTCTGTAAACATCTCAGTGTCGTGTGGCCCAAACGCAACGATATAGCAAGAGTTGGAAAGGAGACCAACGAAGACTCGAACAGAGAGACCGTGGCTGATAGACTTTTGTGTATTGCCATCGGAGAAGGAAGACAAGCTGCTAGTGGACATCGATTTAGAATTGTGAATATGATATGGTGAAGGATCTCAAGAATATTAGCGAAGGTTAGCGAAGCAGACCACGGTTACGTTCAATGTTTCGCTGTCGCAAAACCTGCCGCTGTACCTTAGCGTTGGAAAGAACAGCGGCAGGTCGACGCCGTCTTCTTTCGAGGTTCTCCCCGAATGTATGACACAAGATTATGCGCCAAGTGGAAGAAACTCGAACAGAATCGATTTGTCGATGCACCTATATAGTCGTTGAGAATTGAACGAAAAAAGTTTGTTTTTATGTGACAAAAGAGGAAGAGGAGAAAGGAAGGAAAGAAGAAGGGGAGAAGAAGGAAAGAAAAAATGTCGGAAAGGGATATTGCAAATTTATTTGTTTTCTCGCAGTGAGAAAAACGCGCACTGAAAACATGGAAATTCTTGATGCCACGCGACACGATTACTCGTTGCTTCTGAAACACGCAACTTTTCTTCTCTATTGTCAGATCAAATAGAATTAACCTTTCTCTGTTTCTCTCTCTTTCTCTCTCTCTCTCTCTCTCCCTCTCTCCCTCTCTCTCCCTTTCTCTCTTTCTGTCTATCCTCTATTTTCGTGAACTATAGAAGATAACACAGACTGAAGAGAACGATGGTGCCTTGGAGTTGTTGAGACCGACGACACTTATTCTTTCCATGGAATGTGTCGTCAACACGATAAATTGGACATGATCGAAGGGTGTCGTGAAAAATGATCTCACGTGTAATTAACTCGGAACGATAATTCAATTGGTTGATTCACGGTGGAGAGCGATCACGGATTATGCTCGTAGTCGAGCTAAGAAAAAGTGGTGCAGATTCTTTCACGTTTCGCTTAGAGGAACACGATTCGTGAAGTTTTGCAACGTCGAATTTGAGAGGAGATTCGAAATTAATCGTGGAGCATGGTCGTCCGTCCGTGAGGAAGGCGCAAAGATAGCTGCGCTAACAAATTTCAGCGTTTGAAGTAACTAGTGGAACGAACTGAACGAACGAGTGGTAGTCGAGAGTTAATCGATTGGGTGGTTGAAGATTCGGCGACGGTCTTCATTGGTCTACGGAACTGCAGCAATCGGACGAGCGATAGTAGTAAAGATAAGAAAATTTAATAAACGCGAATGCGACGGCTTTCCCGTCGTTGTTGCAGCACATCGGACGGATCCGAAAATACGAATCGCTGTAATTCTGAACGTTACGAACAAAGATCAGCGACGAATCGTATTAAATAGTAGAATCTAAGGATACAGTCGTTCGTTGAAGCTGCTAACACTTGGACCGCATCGGTGGATCGCGGAAGGACGGATACGGAGCAAAAAAAAAAAGACATCGGTCGTAGGTTGGATGGTTCTACAGGGGTTAATTGTTGGGAGGTCGAACTGGGAGTATCTAGAGCTAGAGCCAGAGCCAGAGCTGGAGCAGCAACGTTTCTACGACTCTCCGCCACCACGGATGGACGTGAGCGTGTGCTGCTTGCCCGCAAGTGCCGGCTCGGGGGCTCAGCACCCTCATCCAGCAAGTTTGCCTTCCAGCGGACAACCAACGATTCAGCCACCCTATCAGTATGCCGATCAGATAGTGCCGGACCGGGGTCAGCCCGACGGATTGCAGGGCCTCGGCTGTATCGGTCAGGATAACTGGCAACAGATTTCCACTGCATCGAACGTCATTGGTGCTGTCACCGCTACCGCTTCCACCACCACCACCTACATTGATTACTCGTGGTTGCAGATGCAGGTGAGACTATTTTTTTTTTTTTTTTTTTTTTTTATTTCATTCTCCTTCGTGTCACTCGTATACACTCTTTAAACTACCATACGACTCGATTCACGATTACGATGTTTCGAACAAGCTTAGCCCAGCTTATTTCCTATTGTTCATTGATAAATCATCGTAGCGCAGTTTGTTCGCAAAAGGAGGACGAACAATACAAATGTTCGTAAAACTGACGTCGGGATTTCCAATTCCCGACGCGAAGCACTCCATCCATTGTCCGGTGCGCGAACGCATCGCTCGATTTTTCGGTGACGACAACGGGATCTTGGGACAGTATATACCGAAACGCGTGTTTACAGATCGATCGCGTTCGAGAACGAGTGCGAGATAGCGTATCGATTCTGAGCAAGCGTTAGATCGTAAAATAATAGAGCAAAGTAATAACGGCCATTACTATTATCTTGGCCCAAGTAATCGTTTTTCCCTTTTAGACGCAACGCCGTTTCCACATAAAGCCACACGTTGTTGACAGAGGGCAAATATCCTTTGATACGCCGTCTGTCTGGGACACGCGTCGCACGTCTTTCTACCTAACAGACCAGCTACTCTGCGACTGTATAACTGCTCGTTCGTCTGACCTTCGCACTTCTGCGCTATCTACATATATTTAGATTTTCGTTAAATTTCGTTAAGTTATTTCGTTAAATGTATTTGAAAATTTGTTGCTCCTGCTCGATCGGAAATAGTCCTGTTCTTCTCGATATGATTTATTTCTATTTGCTTAAATCTACTGTGTAGATACTTTAACGATATCCCATGAAAACGAGAAGAATTTGAATGATCGAGGAATAGTAATGAATTGCGAATCTTCAACAACGTTAAGAACTTTTATCGGATCTCGTCACGTACTGTTCGTTTAGACAGCATTGATATATGCTCGAATACTTATATTGTTATAAACTTCTCTAGAAGTTTCTTTTCCTCGATCCTATTCGCGAAGACCAATGTGGGATCAGACCGATTTTTGCGGGGTGACTTTAGGACGCAACATGCTTGTGGCCAGCGTATGTTGTGGCAGAAATAGGAAACCGGTTTTTCGATACCGTTACCGATACCAAGTTTTGGCAAGCAAAATTTGCACGGATAGCGCGCGGATATTCGATAAATTTGGATTGAGCGGTGAGCGATCTTGAGCGATCTTGAGCGATCTTGAGCGACGAAGATAGAAAAATAGAGAGGAAAGGAAAGAAGAGAGGGACGAAAGTGGGCAGAGCGTGCAAAGGATAGAGTGTAGGAAACGGGGGTGTAGAGGTTTCTAATTAACCGTCACCGGAATGTAATCTAAACGTATTGTGACATGCGTAGGATAATAAGCGGACGGAAATCCACGATTATCGTGATCAGGCAGAAAGGGCATCCCGACGACGAGTACCGGACGAACCATTTCCACGGTTCACCGCCCTTCGTTTCAGTTCTGCGTATGATTATTGTTCCACCGATTATTTCGCCCGACGTTCGGGCAAAGAACAAACGCAATTAATATTAGACTCGAAGATCGCCAAGGTAAACTATAATGACGATCTTGTTTGCTCGAAGGGAAACTCTCTCACGCGTTTAACGTTACCTACGCGCTGACTATGCGACCGTACGCCTTCTGTCCGCCGTCCGCACGGCAATGGGAATTTCAATCGTCCACCCAGTGTGCATGCTGCGACATATAGATGTTAATTTCTTTTCCGCGCATGCGAATCGTTTCCTTGTCGACAGAAAAATTTCAACAATGCCACTCGAAGGGTAGTAGATAAGGGAGAGAATGAAACGGGAAATCGACGTGTTATTCTCACTGAATCTTTGACTCGACGGAACCAAGATATCGAGCCACCGCTTGCAGTGAGTCACGGCGAATCGTGGATGAGTAGGTGGGTATGCAGTTATGTTGCACGCGTTCGATGTAGACAGGGCCGCAGTCGACGCTTGAACCAGTCTGGTAAATCGTAAACGCCTATCCTACAATTTGTCCAGAGTCCCAAAAGTCAAGCAGATTCGATGAAGTTGATGCAACGCAGTCGAATCGACACTGTGACGGGAGGACGAACGATCGTTTCACCGACCGGATTCCGATGACTGAAGGCGAGCTTCTCGTTATCAGGTCGGTCATGATCGATCCTGGCTCGTTTCGGTCGTTGCGAAGGATCGCAGAGATTCGAACGTTGTCGCTTGAAGCTCGTTTCGGTTCAAGCTCCAACTTCGGCTTCGGCAACCTCGTTTCGTAGTCGTTACATTTAGTTACGTTCGAACTGCATCAAACCAATGTTACGGACAATTTACTCGCGAAATTAGTTACAAAACGCTCGACCTATCTACCCATCAGCCACTTCCTCTTCCTTCACGTTAAATAGATGGACGGCCATTAAACGCTGAGAGTGGAGGAAGAGTTATTGTTCGCGGGTTACCATAATACATTCGAATACGTATATTACGAATCGTAGGCAGCGCGTCCGCCCCGTTTTTTTTTCTCTTTTACCCTTTGGATACACTTTGCCTATACGAAGTTAACTAAATGGATGAAACGTCATGATTTTCCCCTCGCCACGTTTGTTTCAGCGTTTCGGTGGTTAGGAGTCACGGGTCACGATCTCCCGGAAACAGATATGACGCGCGTCGCGGAGCATGAAAAACCTGAACGCACCCAACGATTACGTCCAAATGCGTGTGGATCTGTACAAATATAGGTATATCTGTGCATAAATGTATGTCTGCAGGGAATACGTTTGTGTGCCATTCGGTTACTTCTAATTGGATACAGTTCTCGCGGAAAGGTTGATCGTTACATTATGCCATACCTAAAGGTAAAAATATTTGCTTCAATACGAAACCGTTTCTACTAAAAGTTGAGCTGACCCGTGCTACGATTTTTCAGAAGCATAGTTTCCCATACCCTTAGTCGCAGCACACTCAGTTTCTAGTTTAAATTTATCGATTGTTGATTCTAACAGCAGCTCTTCAAAACCTAAACCACCCTCCTCTGAACCCAGATCTAACAAAGCACACGTTCTCTGCTCCACTTTTTCTTTCGCGCTGAAGACGACGCACATAGAGCGACCAACATTTTCACGCACATAACATAATTTCCGTTCCGCTAGATATTGTACAAACTTTATAACACACCATCGTCTAGCTTAGCTTAGCTTCGCTAGTTCGAAGACAAGTAAAAAGAATCGGTAAATTCGTCCCAGAAATCGAAGGTAACACCATTTCTTCCCTTTCTATTGGTTGTCGTGAAATCTAGTAGGCAGATATGTAGGTGTACGTGCGAAAGTAGAATGTGTGTAGAAAAGCTAGGATATGGTGCTGTGGTGTTTCGATGGTCGATTCACAGAAATGTAAATAAAAAATTGATTCGATAGCGATCGGCGCGGTGAGTCGGAGGCGATGGCGCGGCGTAGCGTTTCCGCGTAGTGGCGCGTTCCAGTCGAGAGGATCGAGAGGGCAACAGGTCGATCGAGAAGGTGCTGCTCGGCTAGCCGATGTTCGGTTGGTACGGTTCGTCACGAGTTACGAACCGTATCGCACGAGTAGCAAGCACGAGTTTCATACCCGTGTGTCATATCGCGAGTCTGGTTGGTCTTCCCTGGATAAGTAATACCTAATCATTACAAGAGGACCAAAGTGTTTCACACTTTCCGGTTCTACCATCGACCACGTGGAAAAGGACTTGATACACCGTTACTTGTTCGACATACGCTCGGGCAATTCATTCCCTAGAAGTTGCACGAAGCGAACGGATTTCCTACCGCCATTTGTCGCGACGTTTTGGCGACAACTCGAAAATGTAACTCTTCCTTTGACGTGGATCGACGTGTAACTGATCTGGCTACTATGTTTCTCGACTGTTGACACTATTTGACACGGAAAAAACGCTAAGGGGACAGTACTTTGTAGTCACCGAGAGTCAATTATTCCGACAGGAAAATTCTCGGCAGGTATATTGTTGTACATATACCGATTACCATTCTTACGTACAAGTGTACATGTATGTAATCTACCCATATGTGATCTGTATACATAATCCGAGCCGTATGTATCTGATCTAAAATGTTTCGATGGGAGGTAAAGACCGTAAGTTTTACAATTCGAGCGGGTAATGGCGTCTAGAACGATTTGATGAATGGCACACGCGCGTTTTAACGGAATGTGTCGTTGAAAATTATCGATCGAAAAGAAACGGTTTAGAGTGGAAGGGGTATGATGAAGGCGAGGCTCGCGGAGCACAATAAGGGTGTTGTAAGAAGCAACGAAGACTTCATAGGAGGTAACCTCGTGGCATCGCATACTTAATGTCCGCGAACGAGCGCTTTGTAGCCAGCACGGAAGTCTCGACTGTATAACACATTAGCATTACGAACTAACACCGGGGACGGATTGTAAAGCATCGGTGTATCGGCTGTAATAACTGTGAAATGACTTTGCGTTCCTCATACTAATGAGGTGGGTTTTAATGCCTCGATTCGCAAACGTCTCTTGTTACCTCGACATTTGCCAAAAATTCACATTTTTCCCATGTTCTCGTCCCTCGGAGGCCAGAATGGTCGTTATCGGCTTTCGCGTTCGATATTCTTTTAATACCTGCTTGAACATGCGATTTTCAATCCGCATTGCAACGATAACGGTATCGTCGATTCGCCACGTAACATCATACACGCTTAATTAGTCCCATTGAAGGAAGATAAGAAGAGCGGGAGAGGAAGACAGTTAGGTAGATAGATAGATAGATAGATGGATAGAGAGAGAGAGAGAGAGAGAAAGAGAGAGAGAGAGAGAGAGACATCGGTGAATGGGATGAAATAGACGAAAGAGATGCGAATCGTTTTCGGTTGGGCGGAGGTTATAAATGTTGATTACCCGCTCCTCTTGTGCTCTCTCGCCAATATACCGTTATGTTCTCGAGGCCCGGGGCCTCGAAGATCCCTTCTTTCCTTTCCTTCTTTGTATCTTTCCTTCTCAAGCCTATTGCCATGCCTAACCTTACCTTATCTTACCTTACTTTACCCCATCTTCGTTCTTCTCTTAGCGAGATCACTTTCTCTCTTCCTCCCTCTCTCTCTCTCTCTCTCTTTCCAGCCCGATATAGCTCGTTCTGCCGTGTCCAACCAATTCTATCCAACTATCCGGTAAATCGTCGAACACAAAAATGAGTTGCCAGCAATTCGATGATGCACTAAGGAAATCCGAAAATCATTCGCACCACAAATATAGTTGCAGTTATATTTAATTGGTTTTTCTAATTTTTTTCAACTAAACGCTTGGCGCAAAGGGAACTAACGAGGAATAGAATGGGAAAATGAATTAATAATGTTAGATGATAGGACTCGAAGTAATCAAAGTTCAAAAATTGGAGCAACGTGTACCGATGGTGTTGTTGAACGAGTGATTTATAGGGAGTGGTCTTTAGGTAACTTTCTTGGGTTGGTAATTACGTAAAAACTGGCCAGTCCTGCGGATATTTCACGTGGTTTCGTTTTTACAGTCACATTGTTTCCTTCCTGTAAAATCATGATACGCAACGCGTCGTTCGAATGCACGTTGGATTCTGACTGTGCACGTTTGAGAAAGTTTTACAAAGTAAAACTCTTCGTACGAAATGATCGAATATTTTCGTATGTTTACAACTGAAAGATAAAATTTAATCGCGGCTTAGCATCCAATCGGAATCGGATTCGAAAGAATTGTATCGGGAAGAAGAGGAGAGAAATAGAGAAAGTGACGAGACCGTCCGGAATCATCTTTGAACGTTAATCTACGATCGTGATGATTAAGGAAATTTGTATCCGCTACTAGAGTAGTGTCTGCACGCACCATAGATCGCGGCGGTTAGAGTTTAATCGATCGGATCGAAGCCATTACGAAGTATGACGTATCGAAGAAGTTTATCGGTAAATATCGATTGTCACGCATGAGTACCTTCGCAGGTATCGTGCGAAATTTTGAACTGTTTCTCGCGCAGAATATCTAGAGGTTCGTAGTTACTGATGATCGCAGTCAATGTACACGTTTAAGCATAGGACGTTCAAAGTAATCGAACGTTTGAGTTTAGTTGGTCACCGTGGGACTCGACACTCGAGAGTATCATAAATTAAGCAGCTTCTTTTTGATATCTCGCTGTGGGTCAACATGGTTTATAAAATTCTCAGCTTTTTTATTATACGAAATAGTTGGTCCAACCTTGCAGATATTGGAGAACGTGAAAATTGAAACTGTCGATTCGATGTGGCACGAGTCTTTATAATAAATAGACGAATGGTCCGAAGTAACGTTTGTCGTGAATCGGATACTTGCTCGAAAATAATCTCGAGTATTGAGGTTTCGTAGCGTGGAATGCGCGCCCCTTTACGAATCCAAGAACAAGATACGTAGCATAGGAGAGAAGAAAAGTTTCGAAGAAGGTCTTTAGCCTTCGACGCGTACCGTGCGGCTTGCAGGAAGACCGATGAGCAGCAACGACTTTTAAGATGCGTACCGACACGCATTCTACGTGTCTCTTGGCTGCGTAGCAATCGTGTCAGCAATGCCGGGAACCGTGAAACGCATGTAAATCCTTTCGTCGCAGAGCCAGAGTATGGAAGTCGATGTAGCACCCATTCAGCCTCGCGCCGTCATGCGCAAACGAAAAGCACGGATACTTCGAGCCAGTGCAAACCGATGCTACTCTTTTTCTTTTCTCGGAAGTGAAGCCTATGATCTTTTCTTTTCAAATTCACATCCGGATGGCAAATGCAATTTCGCGAATGGTTTACAGTTACTTCGAACAAGAGGTTTCTCGCGGCAGCGATATACGCTATGTAATTAGAAGCCTTATCAGGGTTCTTATGTAAGAAAGAAGGAAAGAATTTTGTCTTTATTCGAGATTTTCGAAGGCGCTTTTTGAGAGTGTTACGCAATGATGCAGTGGTGAATATAGGTCAAGAAAGAAGAGATTAGTATCTGCGGAACACGACGTGCAGGCACGAACCACGATCTCTATGCGGTTTATAAAGCTGCGGAGAGCGACGCGCCGCTCGGAGAAAACACCGGAGCTTTCGCGATGTGTGCTGCGCGCTGCTGACAAGAAGTTCGCGGCAGGAATGCGGGTCAGATTCGAAGGGACACATCACACTCCACACACATACATTTTCGGCTCTAGCCAACTATTCGCTGAAGCGATTATAATTGCGTCGAAAAGAATTCCCGCAAAACGGTCGATCGACACCTCGTTACATTTTGCATCTACGAACGAGTTACGTTTCTGTGTTGAAATTTAGAGACAAGTTGGAGACGGAGACTAGAGACGGAGGGAGAGAGGAATGCTGCAAGGAGGGAGAATTTGCAAACACTCTCAAGTAGTATTTTTGATAACAAGTTTTCGACGGGTCCTTGAACGAATCCGTAAATCGTATCTCTAGATAGAGGAACACAGTGTGAGTATCGATTCGCGGTCGGAGGATCGAACTCGTTGATTAGAACGACGCGGAGAATGTGAGAACGGCACCTGAAGAGCAAACCGTGGCGATATTTGCTCGTACACTTTCCGATTTTTTTCGGCTCGATCGGTGTTTAACTTTGGATGACGTTTGCGAACCTTCGACACCGATACGACGTTTAACTCAACCGTTATCTTTTCTCGCGAGTACTCATTTTTTTTTCTATTCTTTTCTCACGCTATAAGCTTCGATACTTCCTCTAGCAAGCAATACCCCGATATCGCGCAGAGAAGCATAAGTAGTACCTGCTTGGATCACGGTTAACTGTGACGATAGCGTGTCGGTATATTGTCAAATAAAAGTATCTATTTCGATTGAAGAGACGAGAAAAAAGGAGATGTGATATGTGACAATGATAAGCTGAAATGAAATCAAACAACGGTTGACCTATTAAGATTACGTGAAATGGGGCGTAGAAATGAAGAGAGATGAGCAAAGGAACAAATATTGGGAATTATTGTTGTTCCTTCGCAGCGAGTAAGAGATATATGCATATAAAAGTGCGAATTATGAAATGCACACTCGACGCAGAGTATGTTTTCTCAGTTTCCCTCGACGAATGGCTTATCATCGGTAAACATGTAACACACATATTTCCGTAAAAGATACACGTCGGTGCAGGTTAGATCGCGACTACGGCCAATGTCACATTGAGATTACATTGTTTGCAATTACTTGCTTTTCGTATTTACACGGATTATCCTTTCCGCCGTTATCGAGAGTCGGCCCGAGAATCGGATAGGATCGAGGTACGAACGAATCGCGATCCTTGTTACGTAATATTGCAATCGTTATTCTCTAGCAGGCAGTGGTATGTAAGAGCATCGAAATAGACCGTAGTAGACGAAATAGAAGTTGGTATTAATAAATGTGCGTACGCGGGATCGTTCGCGAGCATTTAGAAGCGCTATCTCCTCCTGTGCAACTTCGAAAGGTCTCCGAGTGGTGCGAAACCGTTCCCTCAGCCGCTCGTCGCGATCAGCTTGGAACTCAATCGAAAGTAAGAAAAGTGCGATCGAGAATGGTAATTACGATAAATCGGACAGGAACGTGCCCGGGCGGCATTGAAATCGAGAATGTCATCTGGCTACGAGCGACAGTTTTCACTGTCGCTATTCGCGCGTGGCGCGTGGCACGGGTTTCCGAGCCGAGAACGCGGCCGACCCTAACCGCTGTCTGCCCACCGTTCATCTATCTATCGAACTCGCTCTCGAACCGACTCCTTGCAACGTGTACTTCGCACGCTTCTTGTGTCAAGGTTGATCACTATGCCATGAGCACTTTTAATAACCGTGCCATGGTGCTTACCATCTACCACCTTTCCTTTTCCCTTGTATCATTGTTCACTTTTTCCACGTGATTCCCTTAGTCAACAATGCAGAATACAAAGGGATGAGTAATATTGTTTCAGTGTATCGATTATTCGAATATACTTCCTGAGAAATGCACGCGTAACGAAAAGTTTCACCGTTCACGATGTACGTCGCCAATGAATTCCTAGCGTATGTTACGTCAAAGGGTTAACAATTACTCCAACTGTCGTGCTTCGATTTTAACGACTTTCGTCTGACAGGATCGGTTGCTTGGTAGCCTCCCCTACGAAAAAAAAACTGGTTGTGGTAACCGTAGTTTGCGTTATTGCTCGAACGAAGTGTAGCCAAAGTGGTGGATTCGTGTTTATGTGTATCTACTTACATAGCTGATTTCAAGGTCCTGATTTGTGCGGAAACCATGGACGTACAAGATTGATTCATCACGATTGAATCTCACGTCGGAGAAAGCGTGAAAATCTTTGGCCATTCGGCCAAACCTAACGTATTTAATATTACTGGGCGTACACACGCGGCTCGATACATTAATTTTCTCCCAAATATTGACCTTAGAATATATTGAACGCAATTAAACGATGTCAGTTATTCGCGTATACGTAAATACGTATGTATTCTTATTATCTCAGGCGAAAGTCATGGAAACCTTTCCGAATTCTTGCAAAAACAACTTTCGTATAGGTAACTCGATTGTTTGCCAAGATACCG
Source organism: Xylocopa violacea (assembly GCA_963969225.1). Taxonomy (NCBI): domain Eukaryota; kingdom Metazoa; phylum Arthropoda; class Insecta; order Hymenoptera; family Apidae; genus Xylocopa; species Xylocopa violacea. Next base: position 14,239,318 of record CAXAJV010000005.1, on the reverse strand, counting down.
TATGTTGGTCGTGAGAATTAAAATATCTCGTTAAATGGGAAAATTCCTATTCAACGGGAATGTGGAGTCAGTTGTCAAAATTATCTTGTTGCGAAGTTGATAATTTTGATTCTGTCGAACGTTTCAAGATAACGAGAAATCTTAATCCTTTTATTTGTTGAAACTTTGTCACGGGCGTTTTACAGGATATATATATATATATATACACATATATATGATTCTCGTGAAAGATGTACCTCGCGAATACGCGTCGTCGGTTCTGTTTCTCGTTAAAATCACTTTTGCAAATGACGTCGCCATCCAACGAAATATTCCATCGATTTAAGTATCTAATGTGTCCTCTGAAATCGATAGGATCGATTTGAACAATAACACAGCCGCGTGTACCGACATCCGCGCACTGTCACTTTCATTGCCATCCACATGTCTTTAGATGATAATTGCGATCTGGTTGGTGAGTCTCGAGAGGAAATCGGCTATAATGCAGTCAGCTGTCGGCGACAAGGCAAAGTAGTCGATAAAGAGACTTCTGTTGTTTCTTCGATCCGTGAGAACGTACGTGCGCGTTTTCCGGTAATCTTGGCACAGATACGTAGCATGGGTATAGTTTTCTTTATGGAAATAACGCGTACCTCTAGCTTAGCGTCACGTTCATCATTAGTAATATATACCTACGTCAAAGTATACGCTGCATCTAGCAGTTTACGATTTTCGCTGATTATTTCCTTTTCTGTAAACAGTCGAAAAACAACCTTTAAGCCATCTCAAACGCTAGACCGAGGACTCTTTGATTGTTACTTTGAAATAACTGATGAACAAACATAATTAAAGGAATGGTAATCATCGTTCATTACAGTGTTTGCAAGAAGTTCGTAATTGCAAATTTAATCGAACAAGTATGCTAGTCTGTGTCCCTTCTTTCGTTTTCCAAACGATACGGAGTGGTCATCTTGTTCGCGTGACGCTTCAACCCTTGACGTAGCAATCTAGAAACTGACGCAACGTTAACAAACGGCACGCTCGGCTTCCAATAATTTCAATGGACGCGAGATAGATAGGTCGACGAAATAAAACGATAAACAGCGAAAAGAAGAGAGCGCGAGGTAAGAAGGAAGTTGAACGCGTGTCTCTCTCAACGTGCGCGTGTTGCTCGTTGTTTGTCCAGTGGCTGTGCTGTTGGTGGATTTACAGCAGCACACAGGTATACGGGCGAACGTGCTCACGCAGGTGAGTTCTCGTGTCATAGGTAGCCGTGTTCGTGTTGGGCTTCGTGGCGTACGTATACGTTCAGACGCGAAACACTCCGATGAGGTGAACGTACGTGTCAGGTACAAGCGTATATAGGTGTTCGTTATACAACTTTTCCAGCAGTCACGGAGGCGTAGAGGTGAGCCGGTGTCTTGTGGACGATGGAAAGTGGGGGAACAGAATGCGGAATAGCCTAGAATGTGATGTGAGAGCTCTCCATAGCACTCCTCTCCTTCTCCTCTCTCTCTCTCCCTCTCTCTTTCTCTCTCTCTCTCTCTCTCTCTCTCTCTCTGTCTTGACGCGCGCGAGCGCGCGCGCTCGCTCACACCCTAGCCTGCTTAGGCCACCGTTCGCTTCTTCTCATCTAGAACGTTTTAACGACTTCCAAACGAGGACATTTCTTTTTTTCGTCGTTACGCTCTACCAAGCAGATTGTAAGTACACGAGTCTCGCGCCTTTGGAAATGTCAACGAGGGATGTTTGCAATAATTAGACATCTTCTTCAAAGGTGGTTCTCTTCTTTATCGCGCGACTAATATTCCACCGGGAAGGCAACGATTCGTTTAAATCGATTGTTCTACTTACGCGAATCTCCAAATTTCTGAGTTTTCGAAATCGCAGAGGCGTTAAAAATGTCTATTCTAAGAGATCTATCAGCTACTCTAACAACGCGGAAACGATAATCGGTTGTTGATCTCCTTGGGTCAAATTCGACCGTCGATTCGGGAAAAAAGGGATTCCCCTCGAAGAATCCATAATCGTTAAAGGGGTCCCATGGAAAGCACGAATCGGTCAACAGGTGGGCCACCTGTCAAGATTCTGGCCAACAAAGGAAAGCTTGGGAAGATCGGAATATTAGGATAACGTGATTAGTGAACCCAGGCGTAGCACAGGGTGTGATACCGCGCTGCGGGAGCCACTAAAATTTCCTAGCTTTGTCAAAGATATATTTGGCATTTGTCTAGGTTCCAATAAAAGAATCAGCTGTCAAGTTATGTTATTGAAAATCAAAATGTTTACTGCTACTATGGTCATAATATTTAGTCACTTTGGGGGTATCCAAACCAAGTCGAAGAAATCGAGGTTGTATACTCTCCTATATAATTTCAGTCATCGAAATCTCTGATCTTGCACATCTTTCTTTCCGTTGCGTTTCCAAAAAGGAAACACGCAAATTTCTCGAGATGGAAGCAGCGGTTAAAGATGGAGCAGACACGAGTTTGGAAAAGTTGAACGTCTCTGTTTGTTGATGACGAAATCGGGCACTTGTAAAATTCCTGGCGAAGGATTCTAATCGCGGTGCGATAGTTGCGCAACGTGGTTGGTATGCGACTCGACGCACATGCAACTGTATGATTTCAATGACATATACGATGACAGCGTTTGTCGGATAGACGAAGCCAGAAACCGGCTCGCGTATACTCGAAAGGAAAGGTTATGGGGTATACTTTGAAATTCTGACATTTCACGATCGTTTCGCGCGTAAAAAGCGTCCGATTCAGCTATACCGAACGACGATATTTTACTATGCGCCACAGTGGATCGTTTCGGAGCGTTTTAGATACGTTTTATACGTTTAACGCAGTTCCTCAACTTTTCGTTAACCAATCGAAAAGGTAGGGTTGAACGTTAACTAGGGAACTGGCTCTCGAAGTTGTTTTCATTCAGTGTTATTAAAGGCAACTGTGCACGCTGGGACAGCATACCTTCGTTTTCATAAAAATATTATTATTAACAGCATTTCAATGACGAAAAGAGGAGGAGAGGAGGAGAGGAAGTGGAGTGCGCTCGCGTCAAAGAGAAGTCCTTGCGAGATGTTCGCAAAAGCGATTCCAGAGTAACGTGCACAGAACACGCACGCCATGCTCAATTCTAATTTCATTAATGCGCGTATTAATAAATGAACCGAAAGCGTGCTCTTTGGATAACGTAACGTTATCTTTCTGCTTCGACCATGCTACAGACATAATGATTATTGCTCACTGTACGATACGTAAGTTCGATTATATTTCGTTCTTGAGGTTGACGAGTACCAGCTTTTAAACTGATTTAGTCCTCACATTCGAAGATGATTTTCTTCGAGTGGAACCAATGACTTGAAGTCGAGAGGTTCGACCGAAATCAAATAAAGCGGTGCGCTATTGACGCGTGTAGACCAAACAGATTATACAGTCCTTTTCTTTCCAACGCGCGTTGTTGGAAACGGCAATGAGACACGGCCGTAGACGATGTTCCCGTCTACCTGCCGTCTTATCGATGGCTAATCTACACTCTGAGATTTGGCAGAAGCACGCGAGGAATCGACGAGCGTTCTATCGAGAGGACACGACTCTCGGATATTTAATGCCCCGCTGAGATTTCGTTCTTCCTGCTTGCTTCGCTTCGTCGTGCATCGCGTGAAATTCGTGAATGCGGCGATCCATTCAGAATCGACGAATTTCGTTGTCCAACGTGGCCCAACTCTTTTCTCCTTCCGCCCATCTTTTGTTTCTGTAGCTTCCTAATATATCTCTGTTGCTTCTCCTCTGTGTATCGCATTTAAACGATATATCGAACTAGATACACTTTTAGTACGTCTATGACGTGTAGTACGATTAGCGTTCAATAGCTTTTATAGGATAGAGCGAGAGAAAATATTTACTACGACGCAATCCAAAGAAGGCAATCCATGATAAATATCTTGGATATTCGTTCGCGAGTAAAGGCTGATTGGAGCTTATTGGTCTACCAGTCGGTTACCGTCTAATCCACTTCTTATCTTCCCCTTTGTCCTTTACCCTCTTGATTATCTTATTGTATTCGTTTAAGCCCGAGAAGGATCAGTTTTCGACAGGAATCCTTTGATGCGAATCAATTTCCATTTCACGCGCGGAACAACCACCGTGGATCGAATTGAATTTTCATCGCAGACCACCTCGTCAAACTTGTTTCCTAAAAAATAATCCGTTTCGCGCATCTTCCTTTCCGTTGCGCTTTCAAGAAGGAAACACGCAAATTTCTCGATTCTCCCGCCTTTACACGCGGAGTGTCATTCTTCCCCTCTTCCTCCGAATGCAGACAGAGAAATCGAAACAGGGAACGGAAGAACGAAGCAATCGTAAAGGTACGAAGGGACAGAAAATGAGACGGAAACGAACAGAAAAAGAAGAATGAGAAACGAAGAAACGAAGTCAGATGGAAACGTTGGTAGAGAAGCGCATGTGTGCGTGTCACACGAGTCCACCCAGTATGTTAATTCGCGCTGATGACCCCATCAGGAAACATGCTCGTCGCTGGGTGGAGGAACCGAGTTTTCGTCTCGACCGGCGCTCGTGTATACGCTTACCATCGCTCGTGTCTGTGCACACGCACGTGGACGTGGATATACCTGGCTGCCTCCGAACAATCGTCATCCCCGACCATGGTTCACGCCCACGCACTTGCTCAAACATTCCAGACGTACAAAGCGCGTCAGGCTAATCGTAATGGAATTGCTATCTGCTCATTAGGAACCATTAATAGCGACGATTCATACGCGGTAAATGACGCTCCGACGAATAATCGTTTCTTGCCAAATGCAGCCGATTAAACGGCCAATCGGTCGAATCGCTAAATTCACGCAGAAAACTAACGAATCGACCGTCAGATGTTCTCCATGTTTCTCGTTTGCGTTCGCCGCTCGCCGCTCACCGTTCACCGTCCGCTGTTCGCTGACAAGAGTACAGCCAAACGATTCTTCTTTCTTTCCTTATTGTACTTATACCTAGACGCGAATACAGCTTTATCATTATCTCACCGATTGACTGTGCTCCTATCAAATTTTCTCCGATCGTTACAACATGACATCGCTAGAGGGATGAAACGAATAATTTATACCGATGAATACAGTCCCTGACGTAAGTCCTCGCAAGATGACGTTCCGCGTATTGTCATGCGACATCGTCCTCACCTTCATCGAGATATTATCGAATTCTTCGTAGCATTAAAACTTTCCGATCGCTACCATCTGAAAGATGGTGATCGCCAAGGCAGCCCACGGCTCCCTGGGTCGCGAGCAATATCTACGAGCAGGTAGGTATTGAAAACGAAGAATCTAGTCGGATTAAGGTTTGCGATTACTCGCAACCAAACGAAGGTGTCCGAAATCAGGATTAGCTCTGCCACTCGATCGACCTATTGGCGGCAATGTACGTCGCTCGTGTACGCATACTTATGCACGCGTGCAGTTGCGCGAGTCCTGGCGATCGGAGGTCTTGTCGGAGGTTCCTCGTTGCAACCGGTTCTTCTTCCTCGCGGCGGATCCGAGAAAACGGGCGGCACGGGTGCGAAGGTCACGGTGCGATACATTTTTCGGCTAATCAATAAGAGGCGACGGTGGTAATTAGAACGGTGGTCTGAAAACGGTCGGTGGGAAGATGGCAGAGAGGGAGAGTGTCGGGTTGTGGGTTGTTTATTTCCGATCGGGATGCGCACGAGAAGCGAAGGCGCGTGCACGGTCACGGCTACGAGAGAACAGAAACGGAACGGAGCGGAGCGGTGGATCGGGCCGGGCCATGGATGTCGCGAGCCGGTAGGTTTAAGATTAGCCACGGTAAAGGTGAAAACGGGGCAGAGAGGAGATCGGCGAAAAGGAGAGCTTCGAAAAGGTGGAACGGAGCACGGGATCCAGGTTCAGGATCCGTGGCCAGGTAACGGTAGAACGAGCCAACCCGTGTTCACGTTTCAAACCGCGTCCTCTTCTCCTATTCCGCGTCTCCTCGCGCCTCCTCGCGCCACGTCGGCTCCAACGGGCCGGCTGATTTATGGTGGCCATTCATTCTAATCGTCTTGCATCTCGCAGCCCGAAGCAACCCTATCTACCGTGTGTAGTCGCATTTTTCGGGACAACCCGCCCTCGCCTCGGCGATCCGTAGCTAATTGAATACAAAAATTCGAATATTTAGTCAAGCCTATAAACCATTTAATTAACGAGATTCTAACGGCCGCCTGCTCTCCGAGTCACTTTCGAACCTCATAAATATTCCCACGACCGACGCGACGCGACGCTCAGACTCTGCCGTGTATCCGTCGATCGTTCTTTCCCATCCCTCCCTGTTTTCTTCGATCTTCGCATCGTATCTCAATACTCCGTTCGTACATCGGTGAATTGATTCGAGGAAAATGTTTCGCGCCGTTGCTATTACATCTCCATCCAAATCCTACTGACACGTGATTTCGAGCGAATGCAAAAATCGTGTGAAAGCCAAAAAAAACTACGCTCGTTTCCTCGGCAGCTTCATTAATCGAAGTAAGAGTATTAATCGTGACGCTCTGCACGCGGTGCATGCGTTCACGGTTTGTTTAGTTTCTCACATTAATTGAATATGCTCTCCACGAGGATTGTTACGGTACGCTTGAGGGTGTTTGAACGATCTTAAGAAAAATTACATGTTCCCTTTCAGACGACGGTGCTTTCTTAACAAAATGTTTACGCGAAACGTGGGAAAAGTAGGTCTATTGTGTTCAAGCGTACCAGTTATTATAAAGGAGACGGCTGTTTACGCGTAAAAGATCAACCGACGAAATAGATGAAATGACGCCGGTTAATTAGACATAAATATGGGTAGGCATTAACTTTAGTAACCGGTTTGTAAACTTGCGCTAGCTATATTCGTAACAGTTGGAATGGAATAATAGGTGTCCGTAAACTATGTAGCTTATATGAAACGTGTTTCCGTTTCTATGAAGAAAATGACGGTAAAATTGAAACACTTATTTGGATTAGCCGACGAATAGGAGAGAAAAGAATCGACGTGATTGGGAGGCGGATCGCGCTGGTCGTTTGTCAGCTAAAAGCTTTTAAGCGGGGGTTCTAGGAATAACTAACGGAAGCGTCGGGACAGTTCGGAATAGGGTGAAAAAGGAGGGATCAATGAAAGGTGAGGAGAGGAGAGGATACGTAGGGAAGGGAGTTAGTTCTCTCCGGAGGGATGAGTTTGCACCTAGAGCGAACAGCCGACACGCGAGGTCGGCACGAGAATACGAAGGAATAGGGGCCACCCCATTGGCTCGTTTAATTAATTAAAAGTGCATTAGCGACGAGGATTAACCGAGTTTACGGGGGGCCTTCCTAGATACGTGTGTAACGGTCTTTCGACCGGAACAGCCGCGCTATTGCTTTTGTCAACACGAGAACACCTTTGTAATAGACGTCCCGCTTTTAGTTTAGTCACTAAATATTTCCTACCTCGACGCTCCCCCTATTTTTGGCCGATACCAAAACTGTATGGAATGAAACAACTCGTCGCGTTCGTGGCGAGAAATCAAAAAGGCTGCGAAATTCTTGCATCTGGTCGCGTAACTGCTGGTAAAGGGTAGCGGGCGTATTATCAGGATTACGGAGCAAACTGTAGATAGAATCAAAGCACCAGGTGCAAATTACGAGGGGGATGACCAGGTAGCACGGAAGTTGGACTCGCTACCAGCTGACTGGTCTACCAGCAAAGCGTGTAATCACGCTAATGCGGTACATCGTTGCCATGAATGATCCCGGTTTCGCCACAGGGATCACCCTGGATCGACTTTTCAGTGACTCATGCGCGTCATTGCGTAACTGCTCTGACTCGATAACGATAATCTTCATCCAGCGAGCCAGCATGATCGTCGATCATCGTGCACGCGGAATACCGACGATCGTGATCACAATGGACGGGCGAAACGACGAATCATCCGTCTGGCCCATCTACTACCTAATTTAATGATACACGTCGATGTGAAACGGTTCGAAAGAAAAAAGAACAGCCGATCGAGATCAGCGTACTTTTCGACGACAAATGTAAAATGTCTCGTTCGCGCATTTCGGACGGTGTCTCCAAATGGATCGGTTTCACAGTAGATCTGTACAAGCCGGCCGAGCGAACGTAGAACAGAAATATGGGCGCTCGAAGGATGAAGGGGAGAAAGCGTGGAGAACAGTTCGATTTAATGGTAATTTGTTGTTACATGTAAATTTATGCGTTCTTGAGGATGTAGTGTATTCGTGTAATATACGACACGTGGTTCCTAACGAGGGGAGTGGATTCAGGGATCGCGATGCGCGGATCGCGTGAGACGACCGTTTAACAATGAGATCGATGATGAAGCGTCAGTCGAGCCGTGCGGCCAACCAGCCTAACGGCCTACCAGTCTATCGGCCGAATCTATACATACCTATACATACACATATAGGTATACCCAATCGGTCAGAGGTCAGCCACGCAAACTTTAACCAAGTCTTCGTTCTCCTTCGAATTATCGATATCTTCGAAACCGACAAATTCGACAATCCAACGAACGACGGATTCGAAAAGGCATTTCAATCTATGGAGTAGGCGTGTAATTTCCAATGATAGGCGTACTTAATTTTGAACGAAGGGCGTTCTACGTGACGGGTATGGATAGTCGATCGGTCGGAGGTAACGGGTCAAATAGAATATGATTACCTATGTCTGATCGCAGGTATTGACGGCCGAGTTCAGGAGGCCCCTTTGCTCTCTGGGTAAACAGGCTGACACGGTATCTCGATTCCACGACCCATCGTCGCTAAACGAAATGGTCAAGGGGTAGAGGGGTGCCTGGTTGTCACGCGTTGACTAAACGTAACGCAAACTGTCGGACTGTCAAGCTATATGGTGGGGGCGAAACACGAAACAACGAAGATGCGCCCACGCGCGCACGTGCCTTTTAATATACCATAATGCGTTGCATGTCCATATTCATTAAGTAATTTTCTGCCCTGAAAGTCACTGGCCGAACAACTATTGTCGTTGCTCCTATCCGACAAGGCGAATACGTAGGTACACGAATATATATATAGGTATAGATATATAGAGCGCATGCTTCGTGGCTTTATTTTGACATGCAAAACCGAGTTACAAATAAATTTGAATATCTAACACATTGACTGGCAACTAATGTTTCATTTTTGGAAAAGTCCCTAAGTATACGGCCGCCACTGTAGATAAGTACGCGCATTGCTCGAAAGTATGCGGGTTGGTTTTAAAACGGCGGGAAGACGTTGCTGGTGCTCCGCGCGGGGTAGGTATTATTTTTCTCCGCGCATTGTCGCTTGGACGTCTTTTCGTTCCCTTTGTTTCATATTTATGATCCGCTTAACGGCACGTGAACGCGGTGGGTCTGCGCGCATAAATTTCCGTGCCCTGTGGTTACAGTGAAATCGCGGGCGCGCGCGCGCGCGCGCGGGCCGCGTGATTTTCTTTGTCGCGCGGTAAGGACGATTGTCTCGCGGCGTTCAAAGGAAAGGGGAAAGAATAATTTGGACGACGGCAATTTGTCGACGGCACGCGGTAACGGTAACGCGGCATACGTGAGGTCGGTGTCGAGGAGGCGCGGTAATCCGCGATCGCGCAGCTTTGCCCGCGACACGGTTTCACGGGTACGCACGGTTGGTGAAAATGTATGACGAACGATGGCGTGCAGCTGGTACAGCATTCCTTTCGATAATGTCTCGCGACACGATCATTTGTCGAGAGGCAGTATCACCAGCAGCGGTTCAGTTCCTCGAGGAACGAAAGAATAACTCGGTACAGAGACGATTTGTCGATCGGCGTCGGTAGGTATCGGAAATCGCACGGCAGCTTCGACCGCAACGATTTTACACTTGGGAGCTGGGCCTCGTAGACGCGCTCGGAGCACCACGTAGCACGAACGAGGCAACCGAGGAGTCGAGCTCTGAGATCAAGTCACGCGTAGCCTAAAGAAAGTTGTTTAAAGGTCAGTGTAGCTCGACTTGCATCACAAATGCCAATCCAGTTACGAAATGTGTACAGGGAACAATGATACTCTGCCGTGGAGAGCACTCGATTCCCTTGCGCACTGTATTTTCTCAATTGTTGTCGAAACATCCTTTAATCGTTCCGATTTTCTGCAAAACCTCACGCGTTGGTACCGATATCCGATACCACTTTGATGTATTACCTGCAGAAAAATGGGCGAGCACTCGTTACTCTTCGAGAGGTGTTTTTATCATTAACCCCCTTAACTACGGGTGTGGTTTACAAACCACATGCTGAAATTATAGCCAGGGGCTACAAATTTTTGTTAATATCGAGTAAATACAATAAAAAAAAATCTTTTCGAATAGCATATCACTTACTGTGATATAAAACTAGAATGTATATACTTATTTTCATATTATTTTTCGATTGGCTGTGCAAAACTGCAGTTAAAAAAACCGCAGTTAAAGGGTTAAAGGTTTAAATCACTCACTTTCAGTCGCAACGAATCGGTCGTACGCGGACGACCAACTGTTTAAACTTATTTGTCCAAGTACTCATCCATAGATATAACTATAGTCCTGGCGTTTGTAGGTTATACGACCTGCTCGAAAGAGTTCGCGATTTCGTCGATTAACATGTCTCAACCGAACGATTAAGGGAACGTGTTTCTTCTTTGGTGAAGTTTTCGTAAATTTCGCGAATTATACGTCTATCGGTGGGTCGTATCTTTCACGATATTCATATACACGAAATAATGCTGAATAATTTCACCATAAATACGTAGCTCGCCCACGTAGGCGTAAAGTAACGATAATGCAAGTAAATAATGGACGCGCGAGAGTTTTATTACCTAGGCGGCTGAATGGCAAGATAGAATCTACGTGACCGCGGCAGTACAGCCCCCTCAAACACTGAACGCGAAAAGGGAAGGGTGAAGAAGAGAGTCTGGTGGACAAGTCCAGATGAAAGACCAGCAATCCCAACAAGTCGAACTTGGACTTTTTTCCAATCTACTTAAAATTTTGCTCCTATTCTTGATAGAAACGCGTTTTTCCTTTCTTAGCCAACTCATTGCAGTTTCTTCATTCGTGTTTGAATCGCATCGCTTCGAGTCGCTTTAAGTTACCTCTTTCCGTTTCTATTTCGCGTTCTATCGTTGAAGTACCGTTCTTCGTCGACCAATATTATCCCTATTCTGTTGTCAGCTAAATAAATCCTCGCCTCGCCTTGGCGTTAAAGACATAGTTGTCTTCCTTTACGACTGTATAGATTCCGCTCCTTTATTTCTGGCACGAAACGAATTGTTGTGAAACAAATAGTTGTTCGATATATAGGTCATCGTTCATAGTACGTACCAGATCTTGGTTTTTACGATTCTGCGATCACGACCTTCGTGCTCCGGTCACCTTCTGAAGTGATTCGTTGCGTTTGCTTTTTCTCGTCAGAATAGATAGTTAGGCGAGAAGAAATCTGCGTTCACGATCCATCGGGAATTTCCAAGGGAATTTCCTAGCTCGTGATCTTTCCTCCTTCCAAATTATTATTGCGTTATCATTATCCATTAAAGAAGCATACATCTATTAGATGGTATGTTAAGTCTCTATATCTGCTAATCATTCCCATAAATAATAATGCGAGAACTTTCAATTAGATCACAATATTCGCGTGTTTCGGATAAGAATGTATATTGATTGGATTGTTATGTCGAGAACTTGATCACTTTTTCGAGGGAGGAGTTGGAAGTGACATTATCGAGGGGTATAAATTTGCATCTGAACTTAATTCTTGATTGTGCCACGCCTTCTCCGTTTCTTTCTTTCTACCTTGGTCCTAAAACTTTCTTTCTCGCCCTCCTCCTCCTCCTCCTTCTCCTCCTTCTCTTTCCTCTTCTCCTATACTTCTTTCTCGGATGGTAGGTTGCTCGGGCCACAGGCGTCGCCCATCTCGCACCATCATTTAAGTAAATTACCGGCTTGCCGTGCAAGAAAGGACACTATTGTATGGTCACCATTATTTTCGTATAACTTTTTACTCTTCCTTCTCGAGTTCCGGTGACGCGTTCCTTCCCCAAAACTCCCCGGACGCGTTGTCATTCTCAAACGACGGGAGAGAGAAAACGTGCGAGATCATGGATAACGAGGACAGAATATTTTTCTCCGTTAACTTTAATCTCCGTCGCGTAAGTTCTAGCGATGCCTTATCGAATCGACACTCGATGATTTTGGTTACTTCTGAAGAAGTAGAACTTGTACAAAAAGAAAGAAAAGGAACGGTATCATATTTTTGTTATGACGAGTGCGAATACTATTATTGTTAACCCTTTGACTACGGCAGACTTCGAGACGCACGTGCATTTCCGGGAAAGTATATTCGATTATTTAATCAAAACACTGAAACAATATTATTCATTTCTTTGTATTTTGCATTGTTGCATCGCAATTTTCTTAAGCGCCTTTAGGCTCCTACAGTATCACAAGCGCACATAGTATTAGAAACGCAAGTTTTCTAAGCGCCTACAGTATCACAAGCGCAAGTTTTGATGTACTGTAAATCGAACGCGGAGCAGATATCGCGATTTTGGAAACTCGCGCGTCTCCAGCTCGAAAGCTGCCAACAAAAATGGCTGACAGTGCGTGCGGCTGACATTTGCCCGCGCGTTTATATCGCGATAATACGGCTTTAGGTCAGAGGGTGTGGCCAGGTCAGATTGATTCGGCGTGACCGCTTCTGCGCGCTACGCTTCGTTACTGCAAACAGTATGGCCGCTTTCCTTGTTACGGCTTTTCATCCATCTTTCTTGTTCCATTTGCCTTAAGACTCGATAAATACATTGAACGAGGTAAACCTGTCGTAATGTGACTTCTTAAGTTATTTGGCGACTCGCTTTCCATAATTATGATATACGACACGAGAAATAAAAGCTGCGCATTTTTATTCCGCGAGACCCGATACATCGCATGGTCGCTGGTTTTACTCCGCTTTGTGTGACTCCGATCAGATAGTTTTATCGTTCAGAAAATTATTTATAGACCTCCTTATCTCTCGTTATTTTGCGTTTCAATAAGAGCGTCGTCGCAAAAAAATTGTTCTCCAATCGACCGTACTTGCCAAGCTTCGGTACTTTTCCAGTTGTTAATAACGGTCGGATCGATGGTGACAACACGACGCCTCTGATCGATTCGTCGTTTAATTCCAGATTAAAAACTCGAGCTCGTAGAACGTCGTTGAATTCTGTTCGTTCGAACGGGTAAAAATCCGCGTATGGGGCATTATTAAGTGTACAACAGGTATACACATATGCAAATCTATCTGCTTACTTAATTGCAGCAGTCCCGTAAATGGGAGTAGAGCCGCGCGTGCGTTCGCGCGATGCTTTGTCAGTCGCAAAGCGGCTGTTTCTTGCGACAAAAAATGAACTACTTGTATATATAGACGCCGCCAATGATCGTGATCGCGATCGCGAACGCGGACGGAATGGTTTTCCATTTTACACGCCAGCTACGATGACGACGCGGTATACATCGGCGGCGTGGGTGTTCGTTCTCGCTCTGACAGATTCGAAAACGCATTATTAACACCGACGGCCCTGGCTCTATGATTACGCGCATTAATAGCCGGATGGACGAACTTTATTCACGCTCCACACTATTATTATCGCAACGCGAGAAACACGCTCGTACTATATAGATAGGTATGTAAGTTGGACGCCTAAAGATAAAAGGAGAAAAACGAGCGACTTATCGTCGGGGGAGCGTCGATTCAAAAAAGTATAGCAGGAATTATTGAATATTCTTCGCGATAGAATCGCCTTGATTCGGCTGATCTGCTTGTCGCGAAAACCGTGGTTATATATATATATATATAATACCTTCACCTCTAATTTTATTTAACGAATTACTGCGACCATTAATAATAACTATTGCCACAATCAAAATTTTTTTTATTACCGACTAAGTACTTGTTACTTGTTAGGAATTGGTCGCTCCATGGTCGAAGAGCGTTTTCGTGTAAAAGATTTTCCGCTCAAATGTTGTTCACACACAACCGTACACTTTTTCTCTTTTTTTTTTTAAGATACACGCACGATATAACAATACTACTCGAAGGCAGCAGTTTGCGATCATCGTTGATTATATTATCGATAAACGCGTACCGAAGTCCGCATTCTGGTCAAGACGATATAGCATTTAAATATAATGTTTCGCGCGCATATCGTGCTTACCTCGCTACAAACTCCTTTTCAAATTGCATATCAGGTACAATCGAGTGTTGCGAGTATACCAATCTTCCGACGATGAATAATTCATTGTGTAAATAATTCATAAATCACTATATAAGCTTGCTCGATGGTGAGCTCGAATCGCTCGAAAATTTCCGATCGGACGTTTTTTTAATCGATTTGTCAATTTTCATCGCGACTTTTTAGTTTCCGCATATTACCAAAGAATTTTCTCATTCCTCCCTATAAATCGGACACTTTATCGGCGGTGTTTATCCACAAGCGTTTCACGAAATACGTTTATTATTCATTGGATATCTGAAAAATATGTTCTACAATCTACGACGAACGTTTTCACTGTTGGAAAATTTTGTTCGTTACACTTTACTAAAGTTATATTACATTTAAAAATTGTAATAATGTTCGAAGTGGGCCCAATTTGTTCTTTGCGCTCGATGCGCTCTGATACGGCGAACCCATCAATTATCAACGTAATACGAATTCTTTACGGCTCGCTAACAATTTCGAACTATGACGATCGCGTTTAAAAATTCATGATACGTATTCCATACCGTTTCTTTTTATCCACGTCGTAACGGGCCTCTGGTGGCACTTTAAAATTCTTCAACTGAACTTTGAAAGTGCACGCGTGAGTCTCTGAACTCGTTCCAACGCTGTGGGTGAATTTTTCCACTGCAAGTGGGTACAGGAAGGCTTTCGAACGATTCGATCGATGTTTAGAAACATCGCGTTCGATGGAGAGTTTTTATCGCGAGTGTAAAGGGACGAGTGTAAAAACAATAAAGCCTTCACCGATGGGGTCAGGCGGAGAAAAGAGAAAAAGACCGAGAGCGCGAAAGGGGCGTCATGTTGGTTGTAGGTTGGCACATTAAAATATTCGGAATGTTATGCGGTCTGCGCGCGTAGAGCACGAACATTCGTCGAAAGCGTAGAGGGGTCGAAATCACGGGATGGGACGGGACGGCATGGCGCGACGCGGCACACGAGGGCGGCGTTGCGCGTGTACAAATCATACAAAGAATGACGCGGCATTGGTTCGCTTCCTCCCATCTTTGGGACGAAACTGCTGTCTCTCCTCTTCTGTTCCTCTTTGTTTATTTTTTTTTATTTATTTATTTTTTTCATCATCATTCCCCCCGTCCTCCAGTTACGATGTACTATACTTATATGCATCATAGGACTGACCTACGAGGCCCGCGGTGTGGAAGACCTCATGCTGCACAACCCTCGATGCGTTCGTTGCATATTAACCGAGAACAACGCGCCGCATGCGCTTTCGTGAATCAACATACTGCAAGTCACTCGCTCGTTTACTTGTCTCTCGCTTGCTTAACCTACTCCCCGGCTCCTCTCTCTGTATAATATCGACATCTTCGACCGACAACTATCGTCCTGTCTTTCGTTTATTCCCTCCTCGTTCCTTTTTTTTTACTCGGCCGTGGAGGAAAAATTAGTTGGCGCTTCGCAACAACATTCCGATTCTCGATCTTGTCCGTCTTCTATTTCTAGCAAACGTCGGAACTGGACACGTTGCTGTGTAGACAGGATCTCGACGATCGGCTGCAGAAGCTCGAGGAAAATGACCCGGAGAAGGAGCCGCGCGAGCCGTCGGTGCAGATGGAAGACTTCTTCGAGGTCGGTGGGCCGGTGTGTAGACCGCAGGCGAGCTTCGTCTCGTCGAGGAGTCAACCCGCGGGGAACGACGACGACGTATTCCTCAGGCCGCCGCTCTGGGAGGACATCACCTCGAGTATACAGAAACTGGACCCGGAGAATGCGGACATGCTGGGCTCGCAATCGCACGTCAAAATGGAAACGGACGACATCGCCCAATCCCCGGTATTGTCCCCGGTCGAAATTAAGACCGAGCCGCTCGCCCCGCCGCCAACCTTGCACCTCCTCGAGGGACCCGCTTCCAATTCGGTCTCGACCTACGCGAACGGCCACCAAAATCCTTCGACCGGCCCGCAGGTCGTTCACCATCGGGCCGCGCCCACCGCGTTCAAAACCTTCCCTACCAGTAACAACAATAACAATAATAATAACAACAACAACAACAACAACAACAACAACAGCAACGGCAACGGCGGCAACGCGAACAATAACAACAACAGCAACACCAATAACAACAACACCAGCAACAGCAGTAACAACAACAATAACAACAACAATAGTAATACCAACGGTAACAACAATAGCGGTAATACGAACAATAATAACAATAGCCACCATAGCAACGGTAACAGCAACAACAATAATAACAACAATGATTCGACGACAAGTCATCACGGAGGTGGGAATCAGATCGGCGGCAGCGCGACGTCACCGCTTTACAGCTCGATGACTAGGTTAATGTATATTTCCCCGCTGACGCCGCCGATTTCCGATCCCGGCTCTCCGATAGGGGCTCCGCCGAGACGAACACCGCCTCCACCCTATCCCCAGCCGCCCATTATGAATCCACCGCACAGGATTCAACCTCCGCCTATCACTACCAAATTCAACAGGCGGAACAATCCTGAGCTCGAGAAACGACGCGTCCACCACTGTGATTTCATAGGTAAGCCGCCACGACGTGACACGATTCACCTGAACAGCACCTCTGCTTGGATCGCGATCGGTCTGAACGAGCGTATCGAGCGCGTATACGTTCAGGTGACGCGATCCTCTCAGAGATAGAGGAGCAACGCTTCTTACGGTACTGGTAACTATTTTCGATCTTTCCAGGTTGTACAAAGGTCTACACGAAGAGTTCGCATTTGAAGGCGCATCAGCGAATACACACAGGTGAGTCGGATTTCGAGGCCGTGTCGAGGCTCCTTTTGAACGTTCGTGAAATCCCGAAGCCGCGGACGGTGCCGCGGACGGTGCCGCGATCGAACGAAAGAACGTTCGTGGAAATTAGATACGTAGCTCCTCATCTACGAAGCGAAACGAAGCGTTTGAAAGCGCGAGGTCGTGGGCAGGGCGCGGTTCTCGCAGCCTCTCCTTCTTTCCAGCCTCTTTCTCCGTTTAACCTTCGTTCTCTGTCTCGCCTTACCTCTTTCTCCCTCTCGCTCAGCTTCCAATCTTTCTGACTGTGCGTGCGGTGTCGCGCAAAGGAGCCTCTATCATATGTAAACGTATAAGGAACGCACGAAGCGTGGTATGCGACTCTCCGCTCCGTAGACTCGAGCTAGCGACCCACATCCTGTCCGTATCCAAACACACTGCTCGCTAACGCACTCGTACCTACACCTACGTGTATCTCTACGTACACGGCCGTGCACGGAATCTTCTCTCGATGTCGTTGGATCGGGCATCGAAGTTACCGCACGATCGAATCGTTTCGTCTTCCAGTTGATTTGCGTTTATCGAAACGAACGAAAACGAACGAAACGGTAGACGGATTCGCACCAGATCTGTCTCGTAAGAAGTCTCCTTTACAGCTTAACCCTTTTACTACTGTTGGCGCCTACAGACTCTTGGAAAACTTGCCTTTCCGATACTCTGGGTGCTTAGAAAAATAAAGGCATAAACTTTCAGTCAAATTTCTAGTCAGGAGGCATAACTGTTTTAACGACACGCGAAGAACGGTGGATTAAGAACATAGATTTGGTAACGATTTGGTGGAAATAATGTTTCAAGCGATCTATAAAAGTTACCTTCCGAAACGAATGAAAGACTTCTTTTTGGTGAATGAGTACGATAATAACGACGCGGGGTAAAAAGATATTGAATGAACGCGTGTAAACACGTTGTATTTGTTCATTCAAGCAATGTCTTGGCATCGATCCATTGCCGTACTTATGCTGGCCGCGACATAACGCAACGAATTATACGTAGAAGCGCAGGAAGAGCCAAAATCGAGTATGCGAATAACTTGTAATCGTTTTCCCAGTATCGCTTACATCTTTTCTAACCTATCGATACATGGATTTGAAAAGTGTGCATGTGAGCTGTCAAACGCAGCATAAGACTTTTGTTTGAAGTGTTCAAACAAGTGTACAAGTATTCAGATCGCATCGAAAACGTCGGAATTTGTTCTTCGCTACTATCTTTTGAAGAAAAGTGCTGCAGAAGTGTGCCGTTTGCTCGTGGATGTTTACGTCGACCATGCTCCATCGGAGCCACCTTTTAAAAGTGGTGATTTCGATGTCAACGACAAACGTTGTTCCAAAATGAAAATCTTGAGGAATTGCTTGATACCGATCCATGCCACAGACCCTCGAAGAATTGTCCGCGGTATTGGATGTTGATCGCTACACCGTTGGAAAACGCCTACACGCGATGGGAATGGTTTTCTACGTAAAGAACGATTAAAACTTATTCCCATACCCAATGCATAAGTACGTATGCATGGATCGGGTGCGTTCACCAGTTAAGTACGGATAGTCCCGTCGAGATGAACAGAGAGCGAAAAGGGAAGAGAGGGAAAGAGAGAAAGGAAAAGAGAAAGAGAGACGACCGATGTACGCGTGCCCAGTTGACAGTGTCTCGCGGAATGTCAGCCCGAGGCATCTGAACCACGATGTACCACTTTCCAATTGATACCTCGAGGTTTTGCGGTGGACCGTCATCGCGTCACGTCATACGCGCTGCATCACGGATACGCAACGAACGTACCGTACCAATCACGAAATTTCGACAAATTTTCGTTAATGGCTGTGTCAATCTATCCAACTTCCGTTGTTTTTCTATTCTTCTTCCGCTTAGCCTGTCGAAAGTTTCGAATCCGCGTATATTGAACGCTCCTCGCCATTCCCAGACTCGATGTTTCGAACTCCTTTCATTCATCGATACTTCGGAGTTTTGAACAGATAACGGACACATTTGAATCTTGAGAGGAACGCAATGGCGGAGCTGTTAAGTCGAAAGGTACGGGCGCGCGGTGCTCGTCTCGACTGAATCAACTTTGGAACGCCACATGCGATGTATTTTCGAGCATATGATTTGTACGAGCACGTGAATCCCCAACTTGTTCAAAATCTATTCTGTTCGATCTTGAGCCTCGACAAATGTACATCCGCTGATCGTTCGTAAATTCTACGCAATCCACCGTTCACCGAGATGGAACAGTCTATATTCGAGGATCGTTTGGCCGGTCGTGAGCGGACGTCGGTCGATTCTTGATCAACGCGCGTTTAGTATTCCGCTAATGTATTCGAATGCGTTACACCGCGTGTACGCTGTAGACACACGTTGCGTGCTTCTTAATAGGAAAATTTCGTGCGCGTCCACCGATTCCAAGGTTTCGCGCGACGCAACCTTGAGGATTCATTTTTTTCTCATCCACTTTAGATGAACATCGCCTGAACGATTTTGCCGCGACAAACCCTTCGAAAACCGAACGAAAAACAGTGATCGTTTCCAGTGAGCTACTCGTTATCGGTTATTCTCGACGCGAGTAAATTTTGCACTTTCAAAACCAGGTGGCCACGTCTTGCCACGAACGAGGCGAGAATCGTTTCGCGTAACCAACTACACGCTCGGATGGATATTTCAAATAGAAACAGCGACCGACTGGAGCGGTGGTTTTTGAACGGCATAGAAGCGTGTAGGTATCGGACGTATCTACGTTCGCAGGAGGTCAGAATCTCGGTTGCATCGTGGAAAGAACAAGTAAAGCGACGTACAATACCGACGTGTACATATGTATGGGAGTATATGTTGTAGAGATTGGCACGTAAGCGAAGAGAAGTCTTACGGTGGACAGTGCGGGAACACGAGGCAAGCAACATTCCTACTTCATCCGTGCTTTCGACTTGGACAACTTTATAGCCTGCGTGTCTACCCGTTATCGTTTCGCTGGTTTTCAAAACGGAGGGGATCACGGGGATTCTAACGGTGTCTCGCGATCTTTAACAAGCAACCAGCGAAATTGAATAGCCGAAGAGGAGGAAGAGAAATTTCTCGGTGACGAAGCGGAGATAGGACGAATGCCGAGTTCTCTCGGAGCGAATTGTTGGATCGTACGACACTGCGAATGGCAGACACCGCACCGTGGTGAAAGTGATCCAAAATTAACGGGGACGCCTCGAGGCTCGTAGGCGTCGACGAGCCAACGGGCACAAGACGACGGCCGATTCAACGGCACGATACACCACCTAGAACGCTACCAGCCTCGATAAGAATTGAAACGAACGAGGTAGACACGCGGTCACCATCGGGATTCGGTCGAGCATCGAATGTAGTTTCCATTGTAGTTTCGATTGTAGTTTGCTAAAACGAAATTCAAACCGGTCATCGTTCATTTTTCGACTTTCGTTTCGATTCGCAACCGTGATCTTCGTTCGTGCAAAGTGTCCCGAGGTGAGAATATCGTTTAGAAAAAAGAATGTAAACACTGTTAAATTCAAGTAATTCCCCGAAGGAAGCGAAAAAATTGAGGCCAGTTGTTAGCACGATCCGAGTCTAAACTGGTCAAATGACTTAATACTTGCCAATTAAATGACGACACGAGCGAAGTGATTCTGTTTTTCTATTTCTGCGACGATCGATTTGTACGTCATCGTAATTCTGCGATCATTCTCCGCTTTTTCCCTCGCGCGCGCATACAGGCACGAAGGTGAATAGTTATCTTAAACTGCAATTAGCTACTTCTCGATTCGATGAGGCGACGCATGAACGAAGCTTGTCACGATCGATCGATTCTCACGAATTTCGCAAGGCTCGTAACTCAACGGCGATGTCGCGGACGGCGAAGGCACGCGACGAAGATGGCCAGTGGCGAGAGAAAAAAAAGCTGTGCACCTATTACCGGAAAGTTGCTTCGCGCGAGTCCTTTTCCTCTCTGAGGCGCGGTGCGGCACGGGATAATACAGCATCTCGAAGAAATCTCTGCGGAATTCTCATGAACGAGCAATACCGTGAATGGATGCGACTCGTGGTGGTAATACCGATCGTATGAGAGTCGTGCGTGTGGCTAAGACCGGTTGGGGTCGTCTCCATAGCGAGATCGAGCCGTTCCGTGCAGAAGGCAGGAGAGCGAGTCACCGACATGCGTGGGCGTATTTCTCAGCTACAGACCCTTCTCTCTTACTGTTTCCCGATTCGTGCATATATATATATATATATATATATATATATATATATATATATATATATATATACCTCGAACCTCTATTACCTTCCTAAACAATTTACCTTGATTTATCCGTCTTTGAACCCACTTCCGGTACAGCTTTGGCGACCAACTAACAATCATAATACGCGAAAGCTGCAAGCGAAAGAGAATGACCGCGATTCCATAGGCTTCTTATCGCACGCCTCGCGAGTACATGTTCGTTGATAACGGACGTACGATGAAGAGACTCGTTTAAACGGCGTTTCTCTCGTCAGCTGTAGTCAGACGCACTCGGCGAACTTAATCAGTACCGTATAATTGGTGTACCGAGCAGATAGAGCGATAAAACTCATCGTTGCCTGTACATTTGCAAACATTCAATAATGTTTACTCGCGGATTTCAGTGTTTACGTTTTTCCATTTCGAGAATTATTAGGAGACGATAAATGTAGATAGCCGAAGTGTTTTCTGCCTAAAAATGTGTCCATAGTGGAATGTGGTAATCCGAATGGATGACGACGCGTATCGATGAAGAGAAAGAGAGGATGAGAGAGAGGGAGAGAGATAGTCGGATGTAATGCAAGCACAGCGAAAAGACTTTCATAGAAGAGAATTTAGTGGGAAAGAGAGAGAGAGAGAGAGAGAGAGAGAGAGAGAGAGAGAGATGCGCGATACTCGATTCTTCGACAGCTGGGCCAAGGAAAGGGACCTATTAAAGAACAAAGCGGTGCTCTTTGCGTCGACGATAAGTATACGGAGAACCTTAGGCTCCGAGAGATTCCGCGCTGACCTTTAACTGTACCCGCATGCCGCAATACGCTCACCTGTATTCTAGCGCAATCCGTTCGCATTCGCGTTCAAGCAGCGCCGATCCTGCTCCTGCTCCTGCTTTTGCCCTTCGCCTCGCCCCACCCTGTCCTGTCCTCAACCGACTCGCCTCGCCTCGCCTAGCGTTACTTCGTTCCTTCGTTGCGATCGAGCCAACGGTCCCGCGCATACGTTTCAAGTCCAGTTAACTTTTCTCGAGACCGTGTAAACTGCGCGTTTTACCGGGCGGCAAACACGACTGCGCTCGAATTCGTTTGAAAAGCGCGGCTTTGCTCCGCGTTTAGTCGCTTGGGGGTGGGTGGGGGGGGGGGGGGTCCCAGGGGTCGTCGAAAAACATTGTCGAAAAATGTCGAACAGCGCGATAGCGCTTGTCTTAAACGAGTACGAAAAGAGCCAAGCGGCGCGATAACGATTGCCTTGTTCGTGCTAGTCTACGCAAAATGTGAAAAAGTAGTAACACTATTGGTCGACGCGAAATCTAAACAGCGCGATCGCGCTGCGTGGGATCCAAATGGTTAGACGTCAGCCCAAAACGTCGGGGGACCCGTCAAACTTTCAAATTCCAACCGGTTCCTCGTACAACAATATACTTAATATAATACATATGCATGTATATCGTTCGCGGCGCGTTCCGAATGCGAATGCAAAAGATTCCCAAGACTACGCCTCCTTTTCTCTCTCTTTCACTCCGGCTATAGTGAAAGTTACGAAGCACCGATATTTACGCATTGTATCCGTTTCTGTTTTAGGTGAAAAACCGTACCAGTGTCAGTGGCCAGAATGCGAATGGCGGTTCGCCAGAAGCGACGAATTAACTCGTCATTATCGAAAGCACACTGGCGCGAAACCCTTCAAGTGCGCCGTATGCGAGCGCTCCTTCGCTAGGAGCGATCACCTTGCCCTGCATATGAAACGGCATCTTCCGAAGCAGCACGCCAAGTGACCGTATCGCAACTCCGAGACTCCGTCTCCGTCTTCGTCTCCTTCTTCGTCACCGTCGCCGCCTTCGTCCTCATCCTCGTTCTCGTTGTCGTCTTCGTCGACCGATTCCTCGAGTACGCGCGACCCCGACCGCAACGATCTCTTCGAGTCTTTCTCAGGCTGCGTCGATTTGAAGGAAACCTGGGACCGAGAATTGTTGCAAACTTTCTATACACGCGTTCTTTAGTCTTAATCATTCCTCTCGAATTAGTTTCTTGATATTTAGGAACGTCGTTATTCCTTGGTACACGTTCGCGAATGGAAACGCATCGCAGTCGATGCTGAATTCTTTTCGTTGATCTCGACAGAGCGGAAGATCGTCGGAGGTCCATCGGTTTCGACTCGCTTAATTTTCAACGCCGATCGCACACTTTGATAACGCCATCGTCAAGTTGATACGTGGTTACTTCCAAGTACCTATTTGGTCCGCGCAATGCGATGAAATATTCAAGCAGCTGCGAGCATAGTGGCTGGACCACTATTAATTTAACGGTTTCTCTCCTGCTCTCTATTTCGTGTTTTCTTTTACGCTCGCTACAAGCGAGCGAAATACGAACGACAAACATATTTTGCATTCAGCGCCGAAACTCTCAAATTCCATCGCATCGCGAAGTTTCGCTCGTTGTTTGAACAATGCGAAAAAGAAAACGAAAAAAGAAAAAAAAACAATTGCACCAAGCAGCTTAATGTGTACAAATTTCTGTTTACGAATAGCATTACAAGTTTCCTTGGGAAGAGATCAAATGAAACGCGAAAACGAGTCAGCTTTTAGTTGACGACATTCGTCACTGCGAACAAGTTGGGAATACATCTGTATCAAATTTTTATTCGATTTGCGTTCGTTGCTTGAAAGTCTCCGGGAATCCTGAACTGCTTAACAATCATTCTTCCGGTCATTGCTTAACGATCGCAATACAATTTACATTTCGTAGCCTAGTATAAATCCATCTTCTTTCGACAGTTGTATCATTTACAGATTTCGCAGTTACGAAATAGTTATCTATTATTCGAATCTGTTGTTCATCTAAATTATAAAATAAGAAAAACGTAATCGAATGCGCTTCGTTCAACCAGCGAGACATTCGGATGTCCTCTCTGAGGGGACATCAGAATTGATTAGCGATCACGGAGGTCAAACTTCTTGAGAAGTACATGTTTCTCTGAAGTTTTCTATTGAAATGGAAATTTCCTATTACTGGTAAGTCCGAGAAGGCGCCGAGTGCAAAGGGTTAAATATCGTTAAATCGTCGGCGCTAAACGTTGTTAAATTCTCATTTTTATCTATACAATTCATACGAAAGAAACGAATAAATGAAACGCACGATCTAACGCGGATTAATCTGGTGCGAGGGGAAAGAAATATTTTGCGACTGTTACCATCTTTCGTTCCAATTTGTCCAGAGTAACGAGAAAACCGTTCGCAGAAGGGTGCGAGTGTCGGGAACGACGTGCACAGAACCGTTTCGAAGAAAGCGTTTATTTATTTGCCTGTGTACATAACGAGGATGCGTCTGTAATGAGTTATTAGGAAACGGTTTGTTCGCTGGTGATCTTTACGTCACGACTTTCCGTCGCTGGCATACCTTTCCATTGAACTCTCTCCGTTCCACAACAAGGAATCTATTTGCAGTCTACCCTCCTATTACGCGGTACTCTTATAACACGTGTTCCATATAACGCGGAGCTAAAATTGCGACAGCCCTCCTAATTTTATGTACGTACTAAAGTATACCTTACCTTTTGTGTTTAGAAAATTTTATTTCATAACAGTATGCATCGCAGCATTTAACAGTTAAATCTGAGTATAAGCAGTTAAATAGCGCGGTTCCCATATAACGAGGTACGAAATAATCGCGTTATAGGAGGGTTGACTGTACTACTATATAGGTCCTTTTCGAACGATCGCTAACTCTATAATCGTGCTTCTGATGCGATCCACGCCGGAAGAATCAACTTATAGTGATGCCTTATGTACAAATTCGTGTAGGTACGTTTCGTGTACGTGTCTGTATGTACGTATGTATATACTTATATACGCATACACATGTATATGTATACATATAAATATACGCGTAAGCGTTTAGAAAAACTGTCACTTCGCATTCTTTGCGATCGAAAGGTTTACGCACTTTTCTCTATGTGTATACGTGTAAAGAACCAACGCATACCCAATACCTATGTAGTTAGTGTAATATTATCTGTATAATATACGCGATTTGAATATTCGAGTCGACAACCTTAACGTTCGTCGATTCGCCGATTTTATCGATTATCTTATTTACATTTGCGTAAAGTAGCGCGCGTAATACATACATACGTAGATGCGATAGATAAAAAGCGACGATTTCACTTTTAATCGTGAGTTAAAAATAGTTAAAAAAAAAAGACATTCGCGAAGCGATTTAATATTCTTTCTCTTATGTCTCGTCACGTTGTTTTCTTGTTATCAGTTTCTATTTTTTTCCTGTCTTTTTTACTCGGCTATCCCTGATCGAATGTAAGAGGACAACAGTAACGGATATGCATGTCCTTTTCTGTATCATGCGATCTATTGCAAGAATGTAGAAAATATTGTAACTATCGCTCTTTCAAAATATTCCTGTTTCCTGCTATGCAAATGAATAGAAGAAGATTCGCTTAAAAATATCATTGTTCGATTTCAAACAAAACTTTACAAGAGGAATGTATCTCGCGCAACGAGAGATTTCGATTATTTCGGTTACAAAACTTTTATCATTTTAACAGCGTTAATATCGTACGACGTTTTATTACGTTCACAGACATATATCCATGAAATGTCCGTTTTGCTTTCACTTTTTTAGATGAAGGGTTGAACCTGCTTCGCGATTATTCAGCCCACATTACCTCATATCGTTTGGCACTTTTCTTCCACGCCCAATCTTCGATTAATCTATTCACCGAGTCGACATTAATCCTAACACAGATATACCTCATTTATCGAAACAAAAAATTCTACGCAAATGCGACGAAATTTTACGCACCCCCTTACACGATTTCCTATAGTTTTGTTAATAATGTTTATAAATTGCTGTAATTTGTGTGTTGTGTAATTTAAATATATGATGATACATACGTATTGCATATTCGTTCATATAAAAAAAAAAAAATATTTCGTTGAAAATATCGATCGATAATATCGGCTGCGCGCCGTCGATAACTTGATTGATCAGTTTTTTTTTTTTTTAGTAATGTCCGGTTAACAAAGCAGAAACGAACTTTCAAAAAGAAAAATGCTGTTTGAGATTATCTCAGGAATGACCCCTTAAACGTTGTTTGTCGAGATTTACAATTTTAAATATATACACATACACTCTATATTTTTTATTTTAGTATACAAAAATTAATAGAAACTAATAATATACGTTTTTTTTTAGGCGAGACAGTTAATACTTATCTAAAGTTTGGACATGACCATGCATTTGTTATCTTTTGTAGCATCAAACCGAAAAGAAAAGATTGAAAGTAATTATTAATTATAAATGTTTTGTTTAAACTAGGGCTGAGCAGCTCCAAATTCAAATTGATCAGACATTTCCGGTCCCGTTTTAGTTCAAAAACGTATCGCCTATGGCGCTGCAAAATGTTTCACTAAAACTAGGAGAGATACACGTTTATAAAACGTCATTTATCTAATGTTTATAAAAAGAGAAAACGTAGTGATACAAAAAGCGTAGTATTTCTTGTTTATCGTTGGAAATATTTTCTTTAGATTTTTGATTGCATGACGAATGTAATCAGTGGTACCATCTGAAAAACAGCAGGAAGTGCAGAAAATAGAAAGCAGTAAAACATGGACGTAGACACAGCGAGTGATAATACGTCAATTGACGACAAGATAGACGATTTTTGTGAAAATCCAACAAGAGATGCACTGACAGAAGGTCTTATGAGCCTTCTAAAGCCTACGGTGGATCAATTAGATGAAAGAATTCGTGCCACGAGGTATGCGACTTCCTTCCTATACATATGTAACAGCATAGATATAAATATCTGATATCGATGTGATATTTGAAAAGTTTTATGAACACGCAGGTTTCTATTGTGCTCGCAAAGCTTAGGTGGATCATTATATCGATGAAAATCTTTACCCTCGTTTTTACCTACAAATCTTTTATTTGCATAGGATTTGCCAAATAGAACTAAAGCAACGAATTGAATCTTTGACGGAAGAATTACAAAGGATCAACGAATCGTTGCAATGCCCTCTAGAAACGGATTCTTATGTTAAGAAGTTAATTAATGCTAAACACAAGATCACTATTGTCAGTAATATTTTGCAAAGTACACAAGAACGATTGAATAAGATTCATCAAGCAGTAGAGAAAAATACGACTAAAAGGAAAGCTTTGCTAGATCATAGCTTTTCTTGTGGTAATGCTTCTAATATTTTGGATAAGAAAGAACAAACAGAAGTAGAAAAGGAATCTGTTCTTTTTGTAGAACACGACTGAACGATATTGTTAATAATTGTAAGATTGTGATACAGCTTACTAGGTTGGATGGTCTACAAATATTTAAACAAGAAACCTTGTACAAAGATTTTTCTATATTTTCCATTAACATACTATGGAAACACCAATAGTTAAGCTATCAGAGAAGGATTTGGAGTTAGTATACGAACCTTCGGAGGATTCCTTTTTCTTGATAGATGCTCTAGAAAGTGATTTAGAAGTACTAAAAGCTTCAAAACCTGTGATGTGTTTAGAGATAGGTAGTGGGTCAGGTATTGTAATTACAGCACTGGCGATGGCGTTGGAAAAATATTGTAAATCTTATTACCTTGCTATAGATATCAATATCGATGCATGTAAAATATCAAAGAAAACTGCTGTACAGAATTCAGTAGAAATAGATACTGTACAAATGGATTTATTGAGCTGCGTAAATAGCAATTGTGTTTTTGATATAATAGTATTTAATCCACCATATGTGGTAACTACCGATGGTGAGATTTTGGATGATAACGTATTATCCAAAGCTTGGGCTGGTGGTACAAATGGTAGAAAAGTTATGGAACGAGTGTTCCCAAAAATTCCTGATATTTTATCAGACACAGGAACATTTTATTTATTGGTTATTAAAGAGAATGATCCAGAACATATTTTGCGCGTATTTAGGGATTTACATTTGATAGGTAAAATAGTAGCAGAGAGGAAAATTAGGGGGGAATATTTGTATATATTACGTTTTAAAAAGATTAATTAACAACAGTTTTTTTTACATTTTTACATGCTTTTGTTACACAATTCAAAATGTATATACAAAGTTATAGATGTATTTGCTGTTCCATTCCATCTTGTACATATTATGTTGTAATTTCATCCTGTATACTTCTATTGTTAACTGTAACAGTTGGAAATGTATTTAATTTGATGTGAAATATAATGTAATCAAATAACATGATGTGTTATTCAATAATATACGTATAATTTCATTAAAGTAAGTATCTAGTATCTATTGTAATCATAGTTTTCAAACAATTTTGCTAAACTTAATTTTTTGATGCTACTGTAATAATGGAATCAACAAAATATGTATATAACATGTAATGAAATATAACGGAGAAAATATTATGATTTTTCCTATGTTTATACATTGAAAACTGATGAAAAAAAATACGAAAATTTGTTGTTCCGTAAGTTTCTAAATAATGAAATGAATTGGATATCTGCAACGGCTGAATTCGCAGGTGATAATTATATCCCTGTGCAGTGGAGATCAGAATACAGAGTACACAGTGTCTGTTGCTTGTCATAAGAGGCGACTAATAGGGGTAAGGAAGGATTAACAAAGATGTAGAAAAAAGTAACGAATTTTAATTAAGGAAAAGAATAATGTATGCAAAGAGAATGCATGGAATGAATATGCAACGAGAAAAGAAAAATGTACATACGAAAAAGATTGTTTAAAATAGTATAAGAGAGAAAGTTCTACTTTCGGCAAAATAAGAGCATTATGATTATGTTCTTTCAAACGCTATCTACTGGCATTAATAAATCTAATAGAAAATATAAAACCGTATATTACATATGAGACCCTTAACCTCGCATCAAGTTTGGTTGATGATTTGTAAATTGCTTTACTTCAAATTTAGTGCAAATTCAATTTAAACTTCCATGTTTTTAGATAATTTATATTTGCTTGAGTCCCTTTGTAAAAATAAATAAAAGCACATTTTCTATATTCAATTCGTTTCCCCGTAACACGTAATCTTGTTATAACTTTAGGACGCATCGACAATTCTCTGATGTACATGCGGATAGGTTTGCCGTCAGATCCTGTACGTATTCGTTACCAATCTACTACCAAACTGTAGTAATTTTACTCACAGGTGTTGATACACAGAACATAATTAAGGTTATATATAACATAATTAAGAAATAATCTTCAAAATGTTATCACTAATGCGACTTTACGAAACTAACAACATCAGAATTGCATCAAAAATTGTAAAACGTTCATTGTCATCTACGAATATCGATAACAATATAGGTAGTATATTATTCTCATTTGATGTGTTTTTTTATTCTAGTAATTCCTTATGTAAATGTATATTGATATTTAAATATTATCGAGCTTTGTATGCATTTTTCATATCATTTTCTTTTATAGAATTTCGAGTATTGGAATTAGTCCCAGTTAAAAAAACTGCAAAAAAGAAACAGAGTGAGATAAATCTATTACTTGCACCATCTAAAGCCAAAAATATGTCATTTGATCAGGATTGGCAAGCAGTTTGGCCAGCTGCACGAACATTTCATCCTGATGTTGTACCACTTCCTTTACGACAAGGATATAAAAATACTAAAGGTGAACATCCTGATAAATATGCAAATGCAGAACTAATGAAAATACCAAATTTTTTACATCTCACTCCACCTGTAATTAAAAGACATTGTGAGGCAATAAAAAAATTTTGTACAAAATGGCCTAATGAGTTGGAAACAGATGAAGCGTGTGAAAAGTATTATCCTACGGAAATAATTACATCTGATTATTGCTATTCCTCTCCATCGATAAGAGAACCTCTTGCTAGAATAGTAACTCTAAGGGTAAAACTATCTTCGTTGCATTTAGATGCTCATGCAAAAGATAAAATACTTCGTTTAGTGGGTGATAGATACAATCCCCAAACAGATGTAATAACAATAACTGCAGATAGAGCTCCAACTAGAAAACAAAATTTAGATTATGTAAAATACCTTCTAACAGCATTATTTCATGTATCTCGAGTAAGTTCTTTATTCTATCAGTTAATTCTACCAGTTTTCTGCGGTAAGTGCAACGCGTTATTTAAAATAATATCGTAAATTCTTGTAGCGATATGAACCATGGGAGACAGAGAAATCTGAAGCCGACATGGAATACTATGACTGGGTTAGAAACAAACGCAAAGAGACTTTGATAGCTTTATGCAGTTGGCCGAAAGTTCCAGAAGATTCAAATTATGAACATATTCCGCACGCAGTAGAATATAAAACTGCAGTTGAAGATTTAATAAACAAGGGAGAAAATCAAGATTCTCTCAACAATTATAAACATGCTGTTAAAAATGTGTTAAATTTAAAAGGCTCATAAGTCAGACTTATAATGTAATATTTACTAAAGAAAGCAAATACTTTTGTAAAAAAAAAAAACTCTTTTAGTGTCATTAATTCCTTTATTATTTCGTATTGAATTGAATTTTTAAAAATTAGAGAGATTGTAATATATATAAAATTTCTCATTATACAGTATTTTATTTTAACAAACTATTTCTTAATAACTATAATATTTATAAACTCATTTACAATATATCTTATAATTACATCTTAACATTTTACAACATGCATAAATTTGTAATATAAACGTTAATTGCTATTTCTCAAAATTCTTTAGGTAAAGTTTGGAAAGACGTTCGTTATTGCTGCAACGGCGTAAATTTTTAGGAACAAGGAATGCATGCTATTCATTATTTTGTTGCTCTAATTCAGGGGTGACCAAACCACGGCGCATTGAATGATTACGAGTAACACATTGCATCCTTGCGCCTATTTATTCTTTTGAATTAGGCGCTATAACTGAGTCCATCTTGACATTTTCAACACCTGAGTGCTCTCAGTTTAATTTATACAGTCTTCTTACTCATTAGTACGTCCTATTTTTTTGACAGTTTACAATTGTATTGTGAAATTGTGATGTGAACAGTGTGTGTGAGAGAGAGAGAGAGAGAGCGTGAGTGAGTGAGATGCGATACGATTGAACTGGCGCAAATGAGTCAATTTAATTGCGTGATTGAATTATTTCTTTTCCCTCCTTTAAGAGAAACAAATCCTACCCCAATCCCCATTTTCTAACCTCAGTCGTGAACACAAGAAAGTAGAAAATCTTGAGTTGTATGGCGCATCTGAACTTATCTGTGAAAAAAGTGACGTATAATATGCAAAAGATTGGCCATCCCTGCCCTAATTTTTTCGTCAAATTTTATATTTTGCGAAATAATCATTTTTAACTCGCCGGTTAATTTGATAAATATTTAAGAATTCATCACAGTTACCAAACTTAGTGGTGATTATATGTAATAACCGGCAATTATAAATAATCACCAGTTTATTACATTTACTGTAACATATATTTGATAATAAGGAAATAATATTTTAGTCGTGGTTTTCCTTGATTAAATAGCTTTCCAAATATTATCTTTGCTGCGTGTTTTGTAAAATACTTTATAAATACATTTGAAGCCAGACTACTATCAAACTGCAATCACCTTGCTCAGTATGTACGTACAAGTACACACATTATGAAGTAAGGAATTATAATTACTTACTTCGTCCGCTCTTAATTAATAATGAAAGGAATGCGATACATATAGTTTGTACAAAATTTTGTATTGTCAGTCCTACTTGTATTGTTGATTTCTAAGATTTCGTTCATGACCTCGATGGACCTGTAATTCATTAAAAACAATGAAAACCGGTAAGACGCATGAAAAACAGTAAAATTTCAGATCTCATTTTTTTGAGCCTATTACTCTTGAGAGATGAGCATAGAAATTAGCAACTAAGAACAAGAATATCTTGTATACGCATGTATGCAGTTGTAGATAAAAATATCGTATGGTGCAAAGTGAGATGTTTTCTTACCAATAAGACTTAACAGTACTGGTAAAAACATTAGACCATGCGCAGCGCCAAAAAGAACAATACCCAAATACATTCGAAAATAGAATACTTGGAAGATTTGAGTTTTAGAAAATGCCAATACAGCGATTCCTATAATTTTGGTTAATGTAATTCCAGAAAACACCTACAATGAAGAAACAAGTTGAATTAGAGATTAGCAGTTAAGCTTCTTCTTGTTAAAAGTCATCTTGTTTAAATAATTAATAGATAGTGGTATAATTAGCATGTTAAAGTTACATACCGAGCTTCCCATATGATTAAGTGTGTCAGATGCACGATCAATCCTTGTCTTTCGTGGGGATTTTAAATAAGAATGTATAATATGGCTGCAAAATTCCACAGATATACCAGCAGCCTGCAAAAAATTGAAATTGAACGTAATTTGTCTTTTCATACGCACATTTTTATATCGCACTTAAAATATAAAGTATGTCATTAGAAGTCTCACGTAAGTATCATACCATTACTAGATTAACGAGCGATACTGCATTTAATTCGATGTTCCACCAATACATAAGACCACCTAAA
This sequence comes from Xylocopa violacea, assembly GCA_963969225.1. NCBI lineage: Eukaryota > Metazoa > Arthropoda > Insecta > Hymenoptera > Apidae > Xylocopa > Xylocopa violacea. The sequence goes on along the minus strand of CAXAJV010000005.1, from coordinate 14,206,528 downwards.
TTTACAATGATCATAAATACTGTCAGTAATACCATTATTGCCGAAAATAATGATAATGTTAAAATTATAGTCATTATGAAGATGACGCTAAGAGATAAACTCAATGACGTTATTGTTTCCTTCCAGATGGTAAGATATTGCTCATAATAAACATAGAATACGCTGGAAAAAAAAAAATAATTCGATAAGTATTATTTTATTTTATTTATCGAATTATAAGTGATGAAAACTATAGATGTTTTGCGAATAAAATGTACGTATGTAACGAACGCAAAATGGAGGAAACATACCTGTATGGGAATACGGTAATTTTCTTATTCGAGTGAGGCAAAATGCGTAATGCTTTATTATTTATCATAGTTGTAATATTATCAGCAATCTGTCTAACAGACCTCAGAGATTCGTACCAATCAGAAGATTTTTTTAGCGGGGTATGGTAACCCATGAAATAACTGTCTCCAACATCTGTTAATCCGTATTCGTCGGAATAGTAATTTAATGCCTAAAAATACATAAATAACAGCAGCGTAATTAGATATTAAAAAACACAAAATTACGTGTTTAAGAATGCCTTAGAAAAATACAGAAGTACGTAGTAAAGAAGAAAGTACAAGAAAACATTAGTTGAAACAATCTTACATCAAGATATGCGGCTCGACCAGATTTTGAACAAGTAGGGTCTGGAATATCTTGCAGAAAATAAGGTATGTAAGTACGGAAACTGTTTGCGTATGATCGATCGTCATGAAGAATGTAGCAATTGGTGCACGAAACTGCAACAGAATACGATACAACTACGATGTTATTTTTTTGCTTACAGTTAATCTAAGGAGCACGAGTTTAGACCGTTTTTTATTTTTTTCTCTACAATTTCCATTATTTATTGGCTACAGCAGCTAAAACTCGTACTGCTTATCATAACTTATTGATAATCAAAAAATTAGCAACGTTACAGTTCGTATGTGGGCAAAAAGAATTATTGTATTCTTTGCAGCAACCGTCAATTTTTAACCAATCTGTATAATCGTCTATCCATGATGAAGCTGCTTTCGACATATATGACCTACAATGAAAACGAACACTTTATTATAAATGTTACGAATTTTGTATAGTATTGTTATGTACGATTGTTATAATTAATTAATATAAGCAATACGAAATATACGAACGCAGGTTGTTTAGCTGCTGAGTAGATTTGCGTGTACAGAGAATCACTATTGCAACCGTGACCACCACAAATCATGTTCCGAACTTCTGCATTGCTATAATTAAGTCCAGGAGTTACGACAAAATAAACAGGTGGTCCCATTGATAACAAATCTTCCATAAACTAAAAGATTCCAAATTTTTAATAATATTATATTTGCTACACTCAAGTGAGTATGGAAATATAAAATGTGCTTATTATCAATTAGGATTAGAATTATTAATGTCAAGTATGCATACGTTACCTGGAAGTATTTCAAAACATACGAATCCTCGGGCATAGAAAGTTTTTGATCCAACCCAATACCAATACTCGGTACTACAATGACATGTACAATCAACATAACGAAGAATACGATTAACACAATTATTCTGCACACTTTTGTCATGAGATACGGTGTGTAAAAGCGTTTGAACAACGCGTATATAAAACTCCAGTTTTCCTCGACCATAAAATTCTTTTTCTCTACCTTTACACAACAGAATACATCCAACAGTCTGTTCTAAAATATTATAGAGCGTCGATAAAACAATTGTATAATTTTATTTGATGAAAATCAGTTATGAATGTATATATAAGTATATGCATTAAATATCTTATTTACCTCGAATCTTTGCGCATCCAACGATAAAAGGCTAATGAAAGCTGTTATTTGCAGGAGAAAATTAATCAGGATAGATAAAGATGCGTAAAGGGAAAAAGTGTTAACCGCTGGCATTGCCGACAATGTTCCTGAAGATGTGTTAATTATTAGTATAAGTATAAAGCAGAACAACTGATAAATTTGTTACTGGCAGTTACAGCCTGATCAAGTCTGATATAAAATAATGACACGGTATTCGATGAGATGCTAACAAATAATGAAACGCAGAAAATGTTTAACAATAAAATAAACGATCATTAAAGTCAATACTAACCGATTAAGAAGCAGAAGCATTCAGACATACTGGTGAGCAACATTGACGGTCCAACCTGACCCATAATCCTTCCGATGTGATCGGGTATCGATTCTTCGGCATGTTTTGGGTTTCTTTGGTATGTATGAACTAAAATAAAAATATTATCTACGCCCACGGCTAATACTAAAAATGGAATCACCTGTGGATACAAGAAAAATAATTGATTAGACTATATTGTTACACGTGCACGCTTTTTTCCATATTTCACTTACTTCGATTGTAAGAAGCGTCGTGGGTACACCAATATAACCGAAGACACCAAGAGAACAAGCAACCGATGCTATTACTATTGTAACTCCACCGATACTTAGTATCATTTTACTATTTGCCTAAAATCATACAAAAAGATGTATTGCTTTCAGCATGTTGCTGAAAAAGAAGAAACTTACAAAATATCCTTTCACGGAACATTCTAGTCTGCTGAGAGCAAAAGTTACATAAAGAAACATTAATCCGTAACTGAAAATAACTGTTATCGCTTCTGCTTTCGAGGATCGCACTAACTCATCTTCAATTGATTTCTCCGTACTATAGGCAATCTCCATAAACTTTGGCTTCTGTTCGATGTCCCATTTTTTCATAAAATCAAGGAATCTACGAATTTCATTATCGATACATACATATGTATATATATTTCTAATAGTATTGTTTTTTTCAATAAGTCTATATTTTACCGCTGTTCCCATTTTTTAGCTGAATTAAGTACGGTTTCGTTTAGGGAGTTTTTTACAAGGAAAGATAGAACTAATCCGTGTGCCTTGATATAATCATCCGACTCGTAGCTGAATTCATTTTCTCGAAGAAATCCTCCATAAGCTAATGCGGGTAGAACTGGTCCCTTGTACGGCGCTAAACATTCGGGATTATATGCGTTCCTTTGGAAAAAGATATAAATAAGAATATAAGAAACTAATTTTACGTTCTACATTCAATTCTGTTATAGTTGCGGTAATCACAAAACTACTTTCACATAGTAATACTAAAAGATGAACCCGTACAATAGTTACTTACTGTGCACATTTGTATAAATGATCCAAATAATTGATTTCATATGAATCTGATACGTGTACGTTATTAAAAATCGTGAGATTATTTTGGAAATATCCCCACACACTTTGCACGGTACAAAGATCGAGAGTAACGGGTCCGGTGAAATCACTTTGAACAGGAGCATAACAGATATGTTCCAAACCTTCTCCATCGTCTTGACCGAGCTGCAAATTTGATTTGCATTTGATATTCCATTAGTCTCCGGAATTGTCTGTTAGCATCGATCCTTGTAAAAGGGCGTTGTAATGACGCGTGCCAGGGTCATTACACCCTTGGGCATCGACCTCTTTATCAAGAGGCTCAGGATACTGATATCGGAGACCTATATTGCTGTCCTCATCCGAGGATCGATGGTAAACAGTTATGTTTAGAGGATCGGATAGGTTTAGCAAAGCGATAACAGTGTTCTCGAAGGACCTGTTCCCCAGTTAGTGGGGAAGGTGACGAGCCTTCTGGTAAGAGGACTAAGATGAACCCCTTGGCACTTACACCAGAACCGCCGCGAAGTGCACACGAAAAAAAAGTGTTTCTCGCATATCCTTGTCGTGAGAAAAAAGTACTTACCTGCAATACTTTTTTCTGCAGATCGTACACAGCGAGTAAAAATTCTTTGTTGAACACAGGACCGAATTCAAGAAGGCCATTTGTCGTGTTGTGCAATACCTGGAATTTTAACAAAAATGTAGAGGATCAAGGACAATCGTGAAAAAACAAAGAGAAAAAAGAGAAAAAGAAGAAGGAAGAACTTTATGCGTTGAAGATAATTAGAACAATCCTCTATGTACGTGTATAGAATAGTAGCCGTCTGGTTGTGATGATAATTATCAGACAGAATGAATTTCCAAGCATTATTAATTATTTTTTCTCAGTTTTCTTATCTGCGAGTTAGGAATTGATATAAAAATTATTAACAGTATGTAAAGTATAACTGAATTTTAATTTTAAGTGACCACTACCGTATTTATATACATATTATATACATACGTATACACATACATAGATATGGTATATATACATGCCAATCTAAAATTTTATTTCGGTACGATTGACGAGTGTAATTACTAATTTCTTATCGAACAAAAATGTAACGCTTCCTCGTTCTGCTTTACTTTTTTCGCGAATAAGAGCATCTGCCCTGCGTTCGACGCGTATTCTTGTCATTACTTGATTTCAATTACGAGCCCCGTATGCAATTTATAAAATTAAATTCTGTGGTTAACTGATTAATACAGATTGTTGGAGAGGATTTTACCTTTTTGAGGCCCACAGATTTTATATAAATCTGCTCGGTTCTATAGAAAGGTTGGAAATGAGAATCGAAATAATCTTTTTCGATTCTAGCTCTACTAGTAGGTGCCGCCCAAATTTCTGTTGGGTTACTTATCACAGAAAGGTATGTGATTCCATAACTTAATCCCAACATTATATATGAAGATACGAACAATATGGCTAGTGGATATTTTGCGAATGCTGTTGAACGTACGAGTTGGTTAATATCAACATGTAAAGATGTCAATCACATTGAGAACAATGATTTCACGAGTTTCATGTTTCATGTATCTTTGTGTATACATGATCTTATATATCACATTAATTTAATTAGTATTAATATATTAGAGAAACATACCCTTGCCCCACGCAGAAAAGATCGCATGGAATATGTCGTGGAACTTTTTACAAGAAATTTCGCTTACTTCTTCTTCGCTCTCTATTGACAGCTCCTCATTGTTGACCACGCCAGCTGCATTACATTTAATATTTATATATAGGAAGAACATTGAATGGAATTTTATGCGATTCCAATGTTTGTTCGAAATATCAGATTTTTAAATTAGATGCTACGCGTGATTTTCTTTTCTTCGATTACTCTTATCTATCATACATCTGATACGAACTTTTACGTATATGTACCCACTTCATCTATGTATGCAAGCAAGTATATAAGCTTATATCGTACCTGAATGTACGATGCCTGAATGACGGACTCTTCTGCTACAACATCTATAAAAACTACATGCAGCTGTAATGAACAAAACTAGTAAAGCGGTTACAATTCCTGCCACTGTTCCATAGCCATTGTATCCTAAAATGACGAAGCCATCATTGTCTTCTGTTAACGGCACGAAGGGGCAGGCAGTAGGGCAATCGACACAGCTGCAAGCTGATAAATTCTGTCGAATAATTAATTTAGAGTTAATATTATTTATAGTTAACGTAGCGTTAATATTAAAACGGAACAATGCTACAGCAATGTCTACTTGATGTTTTTTATCATACTTGTTGACTACGTGTAATATTACGGGAGTCGTGATATATGGTAAATAATTATTTACCAACACTATGTTTATTGACTGAATACGTATCACAGTTCGTAATGCGAAATTCGTTGAAGTATAGTAAAGTCCTTAGTTAAATTCTCTTATTAAATCTGTTAAATTCTTTGTTAAATCTAAGTGTCACGTCTTTGTACAGTAAGCGTCCAGGGTCGTGTCCTCGTTTACAGTTTCTAATAAGTGTAATAAGTAAGTCTAATAAGTAAGTTCGTCCGTTGGAAAATAAGTGTGGTGTCCTGCTATTTCTTTGCGTCCACTTGCTATTGTGCAGCAAATGTCGAGAACTTAAACTGCCAATTAAGTGTCAGTTGAGGTGTAGTCCTGGTTGTACTCGTATAGTTAATATCATGTTAAAAAAGGAAAGTCTAAATTCTTAAATATAACAGATGTATCGTATTGTTGTAAACTATTGTAAACTCTGGTTAATCTTATATCCTAAACAATACTTGCATTGTATTTTTCGTCACATGTTTTTGTCGCTTGGTTCCAAAACTTCTTCCAAGAATTGTCCTTAGTGATAAAAATCATTCGGAAGCTTATAAAATTATTTGTATCCGGATCACCTTGATATTCATACCACCTAAAATTGTAAATACACTTCGAAATTCGTATCTAATTACTGCTTTGCACATAATTATTATAAATCTCTTGAAATTTACAATTTTGGTGTACATCTACTGGCGCCATGAACTCCGCAAGCCAAATCCATGGCTAAATTTCCGGATGCTGGATAGACGACATTTTTGCACGAGTTGTATGTATTGTTCAGATATTCCTCCGCGACATATACCTAAAAAATAAGGAGTGAATGTAAGAGGATTGAACAAGGATTAATCGCTCGTGTAAAAATACATATGAGATTTTATTCTTGAGGAAAGCTATTTTGAAAGACAGTTAGTTAGATACACATGCATTAATCTCTTCCTTGTATTCGTATAATATGATTTTATCTAAATATGAATAATGAATAATGCCATTATCCAGCTTCTATTATTGCTTATATAGTGTTTTTTTAATTTATGCGAAATCATTTTTTTTAAACACAGAACAAAAGAGATTAATAGTAGAGATTAACCCATTCGAGACGAGGCATTTTGTTGGAGACCATCCTCCTGAGCGAAATTTTTTGTATCCGTAATGGTCCTGGCTGTGAGCTACTCATTTTAACGTCTAACTTAAAATCAATACAAATTTTAAACTTCACGCATCTTTAACCTGTAATTTTTATAAAAATCTTATCCTAATTTTTTACTAATGACTGATAATTCAAGTTCAGTTTCCAAATACACACGGTGTGTTGTGCGTCGTTTTGTATTGGAAAATCACATGTGCCGAATAGCTGATCTAGGTAGAAAAAAGTCAGGTCTAGATTTTGATCGAAAATAGGCTCTTCTGGAGCGAAGAGAGAGGGAAGTAAAGTCGCCCGCTTCGCTATTTCGGGTCATTTGATGCGAGACATCGGAGAAATATAAATGCAGATATTAAGAGTGTTACCAAGTAGTTTTATTTGTTAGACTAATTAGGGCCGCAGTAGGAAGTATATTCACTGCCTATTAAATTATTATTTATTATTATTTGTCTATTATTATTAAATTACTATTGAAAATAGGGTATAAAATGAAGTCGTTACAAAAAAATGGGTGTTTGTAGACTTGTTAGAGAAAAATTTTATGAGTACCATTTAATCACGTCTTACTTTTAACGTCATTAGATGGAAAATTCAATGTAGATTCAGAATATGTTAACGGTTGCTTGCGCACGAATATGCAAAATAACTTTTCCTGCTATTTTCGGAGAGCATGTCGGCATTACCGCCGGAGGATTTTTTTAACTTTTGGCGGGCAAGTTCAGAAGGGACACGTTTGGGACAGATTTTTGAGCATATTAGAAAAAGAATTCGGCCTACAAGCCTTAATGCCACGCAGGTGCAGCAAATCAAGAACATCATCAGGCTTATATCTTTCAATATTAATAGCAAATGAGAGATGGCAGTACGAAGAGAGAGTCGTTTTAGAGTAATACAAAAAAAATAGCTCGATGAGGTGGATTTATACATTTCGGGAATTGATGAAGGCTTAATCAAAAGATATTATATATTGTTAACTGCACTTTCTTCCGACTAGGAAATTAATATTGAAAAGTTCAAAGATTTTGCTGAACGTACCGCAGATTTATACGTTCAATTTATATCCATGGTACAAACATGCCTATCACTGTGCATAAACTATCAGTCCACAGTATACAGGTAATTGAAACTTTTCTTGTGCCAATTGGAACCCTTTCAAAAGAAGTCCAGGAGGCAAGAAATAAAGATTATCGGGGATTTCGTGATCTGCACACTCAGAAATGAAGTCGGAGTTCTACGAATGGAGCTACAATTGAGTATAATTAACAACTTATCGTGTTGTTAATTACACCAGATCCATTAATAAACGAATATCGATGTTGTGTGCCAAATAAAGCCCCAGCTAGATTAACTTGGGAAGTATCAGAGCTGCTGAATGTCTCACGAGATACTGTCTCGTTGAATGAAGAAAATCGAAGCGCTAATTATTACAATGTTATGGACTTTACAGACGAATCGGATAATGATTAAATATAGGATTTTTCATTTTTTTCAAAAATTTCGAAACGTAAGCGAACAAAAACAAGTGGTTGCTTCTGTTAAATAATTGCTCATTCGCACCTGCATTTAACTGTTCCAGACTGGAGCTAGTATTTCACGAACTACTGCATACATAATGAGCCAATGTTCGTTTTGCGATAACGTCGAGAAATCGGAACTGCGCCTGTTTTACGAGGTTTTTATTGCCCTTGATTACTTTACGTCACCCCCACCCCCTTCTAATCCCATTCTCTTAGTCCGCACAAACCAGAAGATTCCAGATTTGAATTCAGCGACCCCAAAAACGGTTTATTACAAATTTTGAATGGGATAGTGCTGCTAATACAGAAGTTATCCGACACACTGTGTGGATTAACAGTAAGGGTAAGGTTTCCCTCTAAATGAACTAAAAAAGACTTGATTTGTTTTTCTTGAAATTCATGTAAACAGTGCAAAGAATATTAGTTGAATAATAAGGGATAGTAGTAATAACAATGCTGCAAATGTAGAGAATGTACAACAGAATTGTTTCAATATTCCACACTTGAGCATTCCCTTAATCTAATCTCTTAGAAAGGCTGTTAAATATACATGCGTTAATTATACAGTTTAGATTGTTAGATCTCTTCCCTGTGTTCACAATTATAAATATGGATTTTATTATTACTGCTACTATCATTCTTATTTAACTCTAAAAAGTGCAATAGTGTTATTTGTATTTATGTGAAATCATTTTTATTCAACACAAAACAAAAGAGACCAATAGTAGTGATTGATGGTAGGGCTGTGGGTTACTCATTTAGAGATCTCACTTAAAATGTCAATACAAATTTAAAGCTTCACGCTCTTTTAACCTTTATTAAGACTTGGACTACTCTTTTACTAATGACTTTTACTAATTCAAGTTTAATTTCAAAACACACATGGCGTGTTGCTCGTCTGAAATGGGTTAGCAGTAAGTGTAAGATTTTCTTTTAAATTAACTAAAAATGACTTGATTTTTTTCTTTTAAAATTTTTGCAAAGTTTGTACTGTTGAATACGAGGAATTGCAGTTGGTTGAATAATAAGGGATTGTAGTAACAATAATGCTGCAAATGTAGAAAATGTACAACAGAATTACCATAATATTCCACACTTGAGCATTCCTTTAATCTAAACAATTTAGTATCTAAGTAACAGAAGTATTTATTGTGAAAAAATTGTACGTAAACAGCGTTCACTTACTTGAATTTCTTCGACGTATTCACCATATTCTTCATCTTTGTTCGTTTTTGTAACATTTAAAAATTCACTTTGTTTAGGACTACAAGTTAAATCGCATAATAGTTTGAATATATTTTTCAAACACGTTGGACATCTACCAAAAACATTTTCGGCCATAGACAATTTCTCGACCAGCGTTGCGACGTTAGCAGCGTCGCAACATAACGGTGGCGATCCATCTGGAATTTTAAATAAATATTTGTATGTGTGCAAAAAATATTACTCATTTTAATATACCGCGATCAGTTGTATCTGAAACGCAAGTAAATTACTAATTAAACTTGTTCGACACTCTTAATCGTTAATTGAAGTATTATGAAATAAAGATTCGAAGAACGCGAAGAAGAAAGAAAGAAAGTAAGAAATGTAAGCGAAACTGGCATCGAAGCGCTCGAGGGTGTCGCCTGGCTTTCGTCACCTCGAAGCCGAGCGGACAAAGAAAAGCGATGGACGCTAAGGGAGTGCATAAATTGGGCCCCTTCCAATGCTCCGTCGTGGAAAGTGGGCCTGGCGAGGGCATTTCACTCTCTCTGAGAACGTCCTAGTGACAATGACTCAGCGATTTTATATTGTATTGTAGCGACATTTTCTGTCAAAGGAAAATAAAGTAGAGCATTTACGCTTACAGAAAGCATTGTTACCTGTGCCTTCGAAGTACTGCGAACACTTGCTGGCAAGAAGCGTTTCCACTGTTCTGTTATTAAGCGGAACCGCTTTGCACTGATTTGATAAACACGTGCGAGGCAAACCTTTATCCGAGAGACCGCAGTCTCCGTACCATACACAATCACAAGCTGCTTTACCTTTAGTAATCGTCGTGCATTGTGTTAAATTTAACGTGTAGTAGAATATTAATATAATACTGAATACACTGCCTCGATTCATGTTGCAAATTTAAAGAAATTTCATCTATTCGCCACTAGTTTGATTTTCTTCTTCGCACACGTGTATATATGTACGTTATATATTATGTTATATATTATATAAGATATTCACTGTATTGGCGCATTGTTTGCACTGTCGTTCGATCAAGCAGTCAACTCGAAGTGATACGAAACAAAGACAAATGCTTATTTTCGTTCACGTGGAAAGAAATTTATTATCGATCGCCTTATCGTGCAGCCGAAAAATGTAACTGGCGGCTTATCTGTATAGCTGAGAATGAATAACTTAATCTTGTGGCAAAAGAACGATTAAGGACAAGTGTTCCGTTTCTCTATCAGATCAATGTGACCACTACAAATCGATAATGAACATTTTAAATGTTCAATCATTTAAGACGTGCACACCTGCGTCTTATCGGCATCTAACTCTTCCGTGACACTGCCGAAATATGGTGCTATATATTACGAAGTTATTAAATCACTGAAGCTTTACCGTATTAACTGAAACAAATTTTCTATTACATACACTTACAGATATTTTCACTAATATTCGGACACCGATTAGCTCTGATTTCTGAGCCTGACAAACTTTATACTGCCCCAATGTTTTTGCAAAATAGTGATATCATACATTTTTGTTTTTCCTTAGCTTAGCTTAAAAATGAAAATTAGCCTTTGCAATCCGGAGCGGAGCCATTTAAAATTTGTCTTCAAACTCGAAGGTTCCTCGATCCAGACATTGCAAATAATTTTTAGTTCATAAGATAAGGACAAAATTAAATCGTAATAATTTCGTTTATGTAATATTATGTATGAAAATTTTGCTTATGTAACTGTAAAAGAACTGTTAATTTTTCTTTCTAGTGCAAATTGGTGTCTGAATGTTAATGACATTAACGCTTGTTATTTTGGTAATTACAAGAAATTAGAGTATTATTATTATGCTATTTACTGTTTGTGTAATTAGTTAGTGCAATATGATATGTTATTTCTTCTCCATCGTGAAATGTATTAATCGATATCTGTATTACGTACGTATTGTATGTATGCATTTACGCGTTTTGCTATGTTAGTGTGTGCATACGTTTAATGTGCGCACGTATGTATGGATGTGGAATGAGAAATGAAAAAAGAGCAGCTGGTGTGACGATCCTACGAGACGACGGTGCACGGTAGTGCATTATCGCACCGTGATTACTGCTTTAAGTTTCTCTGTTAATCAATCATTTTTTAATCAAGCAAATTTGCCCCCCTCCTTCTCTTTTTCTTCTTTCTCTCTTTTCACGTCTATCATGGCCAACAGTATCTTCTAATACACTTGTTTTAGTTACTCGTTCTTCTCCTTATAATTTACATATCCGTCAAATCAAACTTCTGCTTGATTTGGAAAAAAGTTACGCGTAGAAGAACCTTGAAAAGTCGAGCTACAATTCAAATAAATTGTAAATACTGTGAATTTTAATAACTCAGTTTTTAGTATTAATTCGCACGTTTTAATGCTATAATGCTCGTATGTATACTCTTGGGAAGAGTAAGTTGGGAAGAGTATTTCTGTTGATTTTGTACACTTTCTTCAACAATGAAAAATTATTTTCATCTTCAGATGCGTTACCTTTGATGCGTTAACTACAACGTTCGATGCATCTGTATATTCTTATACAGTAAATCCCTCTTATAACACGGTACTCTTATGATACGATTTCTATATAACGCGAAATTATTTTGAAAGTGACGTAAGTCCATTTATGTTAGAATCGAGATATCGAAGGATTTACGTTGGATTAAATTTAAAAATATGGTAATCCGATAACATAGTAGAATAATGTTTTTGGATTTCTAAGGGTTTTTTTAATTTATCATCCCAATTAGCATAATTTACATTATTTAAGAAATAATATGTTTTTGATGGCTATGAATGCACTTACGACACTTTCAAAATCAATGAAATGACGTTTTCAATTCTTAATAAAGCATAAGTCAATAGGAAAAGTAAATTTTCCTTGAAATAAAAATAAATAAATGTTATAACTTTTATGTTATAAAATCAAAAAAATATTCAATTTTTATTCTTTGTTAAATAATTTTTACATTAAAATTAATAATGTTTTATTAATTATTATTCAGTCTTCTCCAGTTTGTGTACGCGGGAGGGATTTGAAATAATTATGGTGTGCAGGTGGTATATAATGTAATAAATCCATTAAGTCTTCGTGCCTTAGGATTACGACTAGTCTCGTTTTTTTTTATACGTGCCAACTTGATATTACTAAAGTTTTTCGGTCTTCCCCGTTGCGATTTTTTTTACTATTATATCGGAATTCATACTCGAAGTTTCACAAGTTTTCTCTACGGATATTTTAATATATTCAATATTCTTATACAGTATTTTAAATTTGTCAGAAACAAATTATTAACAAATTAGAAATTTGAAATTAAATTGTTTACGACAAATTCATTGCACATTGATAATTTAACTGCTACTTTGATAATTAAACATAAAGCTGTGATCTCATCAAATTTTATTGCACAATTTGTTCCATATCCATTTGAAACTCTCACAATGGGACTTACGCCACTTTCAAAATAAACGGCTCATGTACCACATTATATCTTGCCATTTGTATTTAGAAAATTTCATTTCATAATCAGCTCGCATCGTAACTGGCTGCTCTGAGAATGAAATTTTCGTATAACGCAGAACGAATCAAACTGATTTATATTTTAACCATTCCCGAGTTTCTTAAAGCGCGGTTTCCATATAAAACGGTACGAGTTAATCGCGTTACAGGACGATTGACTGCATTGTTATAGGCCTCCGCGAAATTATCCAAGGAGGAGAGAAAATTTCCCGACACATTAAGAAAATTAGAGCCTCTACGTGCTTAGATTACTTATGAGTGTTCTTTTACAAAAAATTGCTATTCAGAAAAACCGAATGCTACTGTTTAGGTATATGTATATATGCGGAGAGAGAAGAGACTTATTTATTATTTAAATTAAAAAGAATCTTGTTTCTGTGAAACGTTCTATGTAAAGGTTTAGACGAAACAAACGAGACGGAAACGAGGCTGCTTTCCGTACGATGTACACAGTTTTTTAGCAATGCCATCAACATTGTATCGACCTACCACCTGTTAATGTGTTATTAATGTGCTTCTTTGAAATTACGTTACTTATTGATAAACGTATTAATGGATAATGTGATTTTTAACTTGGTAAAGATAACGCAGATGTCGGTAGAACATTTTTGCTGATACGAATACGCGCGGATCAGATCAAAAAGTAAACTTTAACCGTGTCACTGAATATGCTACCGTCTACGATGAGCAAAATTAATCATCGAGTAATTTACATTGGGCGATCAATCGACCGATCAAATTCGAGCTTCGTATATGCTCTACTCTCGTTTTCCTTTAAGCAAACGTCTCGCGATTCCACAATTATTTCTTTCTTATCTTTAGCTTGAGAAGTATACTTATTAAATAATTATAGTAATCTCTGAAGTTTTTTAATTATAAAACATCCGCGTCGAAATGAAAAGTGTCGAACATGAAAATTTAATGCATTCGAAGAACAGATTAAAACACGTTTGTAACAAATATAATTCGATTCGATGGAAGAAAATTGATCTTTAAGATTGATCTTTAACCAAAATCAAAATTACTTATTCGATCAAACTTCATCGTGTAATGAAAAAAATAAGCGATAAAGCGAACGCAACGTTTTCCAGTTCGACGCAATCGACTTTTGCGAACGTCTAATCTTTAATAAGTATTCCGCGAATGCCATTCGTACCTGCGTGTTATTCGTATACGAATAATATGGACGCGCATATGTGTATACGTAGGATGTTTTAAAATGTTGTTCAAAAATACGTAAGGACTCGTGTTACTCGTTAAGTGCTTTAAATTATTTACCTCGTTGTATGCGCTTTTGTATATACGTATTGTAGGATCAGAAGATTTAGCCGAAGAACAAGCGTAATTGTAGAAAGTAAATTTATCAGATTTAATAGATGACGCGTACCACGCTGATGTCTTCTTCAACTCTGCCTAACTCTGACTATCGCTGCGTACACACATCCTTATATATATTCAATCATCGAACATTCTACATTCTTTTCCATTCATTCCCTGGTTTTTCCAGGCACTCACATACACGCACACTCATACTCTTTTACATAAAGTTTGGAATATTCTCGAATAATTAATGTTCCAGAATATTCTCAATTTCGTCTTATGTTTTCACGCACACAAAGTCACACGTAATAAAATCATCTACACATTCTTTTGAAATGCTCTCGACTAATGAATACTTGAGAATATTCTAAATTACATTTTGCTTCTTCATACACAAAGCCACGCATTGTAAAATCATTCACACCCTACATTACATTATGTACAGATTTCCCTATCGAATCGTATATTGCCGTCCACGCAGAAAATAAGCTTGAAAATGATAGATTATGATCGAGATTAGAAGCGAGTAGAAATTAATAGCTAATTTTCACACAAATATAAAACAAAAACAGTCTTTACTTATCGATAGCACGTAATAATAACAACAATACCATTGAGCAGTGACGGTGATTGTAGATAAAAGTATATAAAGTTGTATAAAATTCATTAAATTCTTACTATAGTATTTCATAATAATAAAATCTATCCAAGAATCGAGACGGTTCTTGATACCACATGATGTGGTATGATTTACTTAATAGAACTTTTCTTTTACGATATCTATGAAAACTACATACAACTATAGCTAGTACAATGAATAAAACAATCACAATTAGTGACAATACTCGATAGAAAAAGTATCTTACAGTGACTTCTTGTGGGTCATGATCGACGAAGGAGAAGCAGGCAGCAGGACAGTCGAAGCAGCTGCAAGCTGATGAACCCTATTAAATAATTTATTTCAAGTTAATAATTATAGTTAACTTATATTAGTTAAATTATAGTCATAGCAATTAAAACAGTCGACTCCGTGTAATATTATGGGACTCGTGATATATGGTAAATGTAATTAATTATTTACCAACGCTATATTTATCGATCGAGCATGTATCGCAATTCGTAACGCGAAGTTCGTTGAAGTACGGTAAAGTTTTTTGTTAAATCCTCTTATTAACCAGTATTAACTGCGGAATTTAGTTTTAACCATTTGCGCTCGTAGCGATTCTCGCTCACCACGACGTTTCGTACGGCAACTCGAGCTTTTTCATCGACTGATTTGAAGTTTAGAAATCCTACAAACATGAATCTCAGAAGTGAAATTAGCTCGAGTGACGATGAATTTGATTTTGAACCGTTGAAAAACGAGATCGATTGTATTCGTGTAGAAATTAGCGATGGAGATAGTGATGTAGTGTTAGGCAAAAATTAAAGTAATAGACAGGAAATCCAAAAGTGACGGTGTTGCCGTACAAGACTCTAAAATATGTAATTCAAAACGGACACCATGCGATGAATCTAGCAGAATACCACCGAGAATAAAGTTCAACTCTGAGAAATAAAAATCAAATAAAATAGATAAAATATTCAAATATTTTTGTAACTTTATATTTTAATTTTTTGTTACGTTTTTGCAAGTTAATTTGTATAAAAAATCATTTTATGCTACCTGTAAGACACTCGTCATATATGCGCAAAAAAGTCGTCGAGCGCAAGGGATTAAAACATCCCTTAAAACGACGAAGAATTACATTTTTCTTCGATGAAAAATGAACAATTATTAAAGTTTTGGATCGATGCGTGCACACGTCGAATGCAGTTGACTGATTAAATCTGTTTAATTCTTTGTTAAATCTAAGCGTCACGTCCTTGTATATTGTAGGGTGTGAATGATTTTGCGTGAATTTGTGTGAATATTCATTATTCGAGAATATTCCAAAAGAATGTGTAAATGATTTTATTACGTGTGACTTTGTGTGCGTGAAAACATAAGACGAAATTAAGAATATTCTAGAACATTAATTATTCGAGAATATTCCAAACTTTGTGCAAAAGAGTATGAGTGTGCGTGTATGCGAGTGCCTGGAAAAACAAAGGAATGAATGGAAAAGAATCTAGAATGTTCAATGATTGAATATATATAAAGATGTGTGTGCGCAGCGATAGAGAGAGTTGAAGAAGGACATCAGCGTGGTATGCGTCATCGATTTAACCTAATAAATTCACTTTTTGCAATTATGCTTGTTCTTCGGCAAAATCTTCTGATCCCACAATCATTAAGCGTTTAGTGTGCCAGAGGTGTGTCCACATTTAGGGTTTCTAACAAGTAAGTGAGAATTCTTTGTAGGATCAATCTGGTGTCCACGTGCGTATCTTGGCTGGGATGACTTAACGCGTTGCGAGCGGGAAGCAGTGAACACCCTGTGTTCTCAGTTACGTGATAGACAGCAGTGAATCTTTCATTTAGGGAGTTGAGTTGGTTGACTAGCACGCGAAAAGACTGAATTTGCCTGCTGGACGTTCAAGAACATAAAAAATCACGGTCGCATGCAACGTGTTAACCCTTTACACTCGTATATCGCCATATGGTTGCCATCCTATATTTTATTATTATATTCTAGGCACTCAAGTTACAACGTATTCTTTTAGTATCTGCTTAAATATGTGTGCTGAATGATGGTCTTCCCAAATACAAATACGAGTGCAAAGGGTGAAACTTCCGTTACGTATGTATCGGTCAGTTATCTCTTTGTGTCCAGTTCCGTTCGATGACAAAGTTTAAACATGTCACTTGTCATTGAGCAGGAAAGGTCGAGAGTTTAAATTGCCAATTAAAGTTGCGGCGTAGTCCTGGTTGTAAAGTTAATATCGTGTTAAAACGAGAAAGCCTAAATCCATAAAAATAGCAGATTGTTGTAAATTATTGTAAACTTGGGATATATTCTTATATCCTAAACAATACTTACATAGTAATTTTCATCGCATGTTTTTGTCGTTTGGTTCCAAAACTTCTTTCAAGACTTGTCCTTAGTGATCAAAGTCACTCCAAAGTTCATGATCCGGAAGTTAGTTGTATCCGGATCACCTTTATACCATCTAAAATTGTAAATACACTTTGAAATTCTTATGCAATTACTATTTTATATATAATTACTATAAATATCTTGAAATTTACAATTTTGCTGTACAAATACTGTCGCCATTATCTCCGCAAGCCAAATCCATGGCTAAATTTCCGAATCCTGTAAAGACATCTTTGCATGAGTTGTATGTACCGTTCAAATATTCCTCAGCGACATATGCCTAAAAGACATCGAGCGAATGTAAGCGGATTAAACGAGGAGTAGTTGCTCGTGTAAAAATACATATGAGATTTCATTTTTGGGAAAAGTTATTAGAAAGACAGTTAAATATACATGCGTTAATTGTACAGTTTAGATTGTTAGATCTCTTAGAGCACACTGTTCAATGCGCACGAATAGATAGTTTGTCTATTTTGCGCTTCAAGCGGTTTTTCAGTTACGCTTGAATATTTCGGGGTTGGTATAATAATATGCACAGGTAATCGTTGATGTGAATTTTAATATGTTTGATTCGATGTATGACTAGTTATGAACTATACTGTTGTTGAATGTTTTAAGAGTGTATAAGCCTGAAGAGTCAGGGTGGATGTCTGATTAAAATTCTGTTGTTGAATGTTTTAAGAGTTTAGAAGCCTCAAGAGTCAGGGTGGATGTCTGATTAGAATTCTGTTGTTCTGTCTAATTCCCATCAAATATAAACCATCCGATGGGAGTGCCTTACGAGGCCAAGACAAACGGATTCGATGATTACAATGTCACGAATTTTGCTGAGGGAAGCGGACGTCAAAACTGATTGGTTTGCATAGAATTGTTAGAGAAATGGTTAAAAATGACAAAGAAAAATGAAAAACAGTGTCACTCGCAGGTACCAAGTGCACCCTTTCGCGTGTCTTAACCCTCGACCGTAACAGGTAATAACTTTATTACGCACCTTGACCTTTCTTTAAAACATCCAGGATAAAAATGAAATTAACTGAAAGCTGCTTAAGTCGAGAATAAAATGGTCATAGAAAGTATACGATGATCGATGGCCTCATAAGCTTATTGCTGTTACGGATCAGATTAGAGTTTCTTCAAATATTAAATACTATTTACAAATTTGAAACTCTAATCTGTTTTATTATTATATTATGTGTATTGAGATGGTATGCTGAAATATTGATGGACATGTTGTTTCGGATGTAACACACACGGTGTGTCGTGTGTCGTTTTGCCTTGGAAAATCTGAACACACACGGCGTGTTGTTCGTCTGAAATGGGTTAGCAGTAAGGATAAGATTTTCTTTTAAATTAACTAAAAATGACTTGATTTTTATCTTTTAAAATTCTTGCAAACAGTGCAAAAAGTTTGTACTGTTGAATATGAGGAATTGCAGTTGGTTGAATAATAAGGGATTGTAGTAACAATAATGCTGCAAATGTAGAAAATGTACAACAGAATTACCTCAATATTCCACACTTGAGCATTCCCTTAATCTAAACAATTTAGTATCTAAGTGACAGAAGTATTTATTGTGAAAAAATTGTACGTAAACAGCGTTCACTTACTTGAATTTCTTCGACGTATTCACCATATTCTTCATCTTTGTTCGTTTTTGTTACATTTAAAAATTCACTTTGTTTAGGACTACAAGTTAAATCGCATAATAGTTTAAATACGTTTTTCAAACACGTTGGACATCCGCCAAAAATATCTTCGACAATAGACAATTTCTCGACCAGCGTTGCGACGTTAACAGCGTCGCAACATAACGGTGGCGATTCATCTGGAATTTTAAATAAATATTTGTATGTGTGCAAAAAATATTACTTATTTTAATATACCGCGATCAGTCGTACCTTAAACGCAAGTTAATTACAAATTAAACTTTTTCTACACTCTTAATCGTTAATTGAAGTATTACGACATAAAGATTCGAAGAACGAGAAGAAGAAAGGAAGAAAGTAAGATAGCATTGTTACCTGTGCCTTCGAAGTATTGCGGACACCATCTTGCAAGAAGCGTTTCCACTGCTTTGTTATTAAGCGGAACCGCTCTGCACTGTTTTGATACACACGTGCGAGGTAAACCTTTATCCGATAGACCGCAGTCTCCGTACCATACGATATCACTATATGTGATATCTAGATATATATCTATCATATCACTAATCGTCGTGCATTGTGTTAAATCTAACGTATAGTAGAATATTAATATAATACTGAATACACTGCCTCGATTCATGTTGCAAATTTATAGAAATTTCATTTATGCGCCACTATTTTGATTTTCTTCTTCGCACTCGCTTCTTTGTTTTTTCATATGTACGTTATATATTACGTTATATATTATATAAGATATTCACTGTGTTCACTGTGTCGTTTGCACTGTCGTTTGATCAGCTAGTCGAGTCGTCACGT
Source organism: Xylocopa violacea (assembly GCA_963969225.1). Lineage (NCBI taxonomy): Eukaryota > Metazoa > Arthropoda > Insecta > Hymenoptera > Apidae > Xylocopa > Xylocopa violacea. Next base: position 14,186,786 of record CAXAJV010000005.1, on the reverse strand, counting down.
CCGTTTACGTAGAATGAAATTTATCATCGATCGTTTTATCCTGTAGCTGAAAAACGTAATTGGCAGCTTATCTGTATAAGTGTGATTGAGTAAGTTAATCTTGTGGCAAAAGAACGATTAAGGACAAGTGTTCCGTTTCTCTATCAGATCAATGTGACCACTACAAATCGATAATGAACATTTTAAATGTTCAATCATTTAAGACGTGCACACCTGCGTCTTATCGGCATCTAACTCTTCCGTGACATTGCCGAAATATGGTGCTATATATTACGAAGTTATTAAATCACTGAAGCTTTACCGTATTAACTGAAACAAATTTTCTATTACATACACTTACAGATATTTTCACTAATATTCGGACACCGATTAGCTCTGATTTCTGAGCCTGACAAACTTTATGCTGCCCCAATGTTTTTGCAAAATAGTGATATCATACATTTTTAGCAAATTTTCTTTTGCATACACTTACAGATATTTTCACTAATAGTCGGACACCGATTAGCTCTGATTTCTGAGCCTGACAAACTTTATGCTGCCCCAATGTTTTTGCAAAATAGTGATATCATACATTTTTGTTTTTCCTTAGCTATCTACTTATTTAAAATATAAAGCTTAAAATTTGTCTTCAAACTCGAAGGTTCCTCGATCCAGACATTGCAAATAATTTTTAGTTCATAAGATAAGGACAAAATCAAATCGTAATAATTTCATTTATGTAATATTATGTATGAAAATTTTGCTTATGTAACTGTAAAAGAATTGTTCATTTTTCTTTCTAGTGCAAATTGGTGTCTAAATGTTAATGACATTAACGCTTGTTATTTTGGTAATTACAAGAAATTAGAGTATTATTATTATGCTATGTACTGTTTGTGTAATTAGTTAGTGCAATATGATATGTTATTTCTTCTCCATCTAAAGCTTTGAAATGAAAATTAGCCTATGCACTCCGGAACGGAGCCATTTAAAATTTCTCCTCAAACTGGAAGGCTCTTCGATGGAGACAATGCAAATAATTTTCAATTCACGAGATAAGGACAAAACAAACTTCGTTTATCCCGTTTGTAAATTAAAGATTAAATCTATTCAGATTTTGTTTATGCAACTGCGTAAAAAAAAACTGTTACTTTTACTGTTACTTTTTCTTTCGAGTACAAAGGGTCTCTGAATATTAATGGTATTAACGCTTGTTGTGTCGGTAATCGTAATAAATTATGCTATTTACTGTTTGTGTAAATCAGCTAGTGGAATCCAATAAAAAGGATGGGACAAGTACATTCAATACTGAATAATCATATTTTAATGACTCAATGATTGTACAAATGGATCACTCTTGAACATTTCCATATAACTGAGGAACGACAACAATAAATACAGGAATTATCGTAATTATAATGTTCGTTACTAATGTATAAGTACACCATAGATGAAAACGTAATTAACACGTTTACACTGCGCCTGCGTTTTTATTTATACGTACAGGGCTTCTCATTTCTGATTCACCGTGCAACATGAAAGGAAAAAAATTTGGGAGAACTGATTACATCATTACTGTATCCTATCGTTTTTTGTTTTTTTTTTTTCATTTAAACACGACCAACCCACCCTGTTCCACTTTGCCTTCTACTCTCATATTTTATTCCCGCTTACACAATTAGTAAATACAGTATGTAATTCTATCAATCTGCTCAATAGCCTTATCCCATTATCCTCTCTATCTCTCTCTATCGTTCCTTCCCACTCTCTCCCTCCCTCCCTCTCGCTCTCTCTCTCTCTCTCACTCTCTCTCTCTCTCGCACACACTCTCTCTCGCTCTCACTCTACTCGCTCTCTCTCCCTCTCTCTGTCTCACCCTTTCTCTTTCTGCTTCCCTGTCACACGTAAATACGCATACACACAGGCACGCATGCACGCACGCATACGCGTACGCGCGCGCGCAAACTCGAAACTCCCTCCGCGTCGCTCTAACAATCATTCTCATTCTTTCTCACTCTTGCTCGCTTGCCCGTTTACCCCGTTTATTCGCTGCCTTTTCTTCTTCCCGACACACCCAATACCAGTAACAATATCGAAGTTGTCGTCGTCATAATTTAAGTACATTATGTTCAACGGTGTCGATAAAGTTTTATTTCAATAAAATTTGTGGATAATGTCAATAATATCGTATAATAGATGATAATCGTTCGACGATTTACTGCGATTCAGGACGAAAAATATGAAACTCGTTACTAGGCCAACTATGTATTTAAGATACGTCTCCGGGCTAGAGTGTTTCGAAAATTTGCCATTTTTCTCGCCGTCCGCGTTGCGCGCTCTACGAAATCTCGAGGAACTTTACGATTCGCTAAAAATTTTTAGGGTCCGCGTTCGCAAGACGCTCGACAAGTTACGTCTACGAGATGCGCCGGATCTTTACCATTTCCTCCTTCCCTTTCCTTTACCCTCTCTCGATTTAATCTTATCATCAGCTATGATATTAACAATATCATTCCTTTACTAATATTATTAATGTTATCATAATAATTGTCATTATTGTTCCTTCAAGCTTCTTTCTTTCTTTCTTTCCACCAATTTGAAACAGAAAATACACTGGTTTAAGGATTCCACTGATTGTCACGTATAAATGTAGAGACTTAAATGGAACGTTACGCGTTTAATGTATCTCATCGTGTAAATTGCCATATTTCATTGTTCAAGCATCAACGTTCAATAAGCCAGCCCGATATTCTGAGAAATGATGAATAATTAAGTAGCTGAACATTTTCGTGTAATACTCTGCTTATTGAACCGAATGCTTCACCATTAATTTCCATCGCGACGCTAGTTTCTTCTTTATCTACGTTAATTCCGAACGAGGTGTGTAAATATCATTCAAAGAAAGAATCTCATCGTACAGGGTAAGGTGACGATGTTCGAGAAAAAAGGAAACATCGATTGTGCCTCGGAGACGCGCCTCGACCAAATTTATACAATAAAATTCTTTATATATATAATATGTAGTAGACAATGCAATAAATTCGAGCAACAGAAGGTCTCCTGTAGATTCTGAAATCCGCACATATGACATCTATAATAATCGATAAGTAGGTATCTCATTATTTCTTCTCCGTCATGAAATATTAATCGATATCTTATTACGTACGTATTGTATGTATATGCGCACGTGTGCGATTACGCGGTTGTCTATGTAAGTGTGTGCATACGTTTAATATGCGCACGTATGCATGGATGTGGAATGAGAGAAGAAAAAAGAGCAGCTGATGTGACGATCCTACGAGACGACGGTGCACGAAAGTGCATCATCGCACCGTGATTACTGCTTTAAGTTTCTCTGTTAATCAATCATTTTTTAATCAAGCAAATCCCCCCCCCTCCTTCCCCTTTTCTTCTTTCTCTCTTTCCACGTCTATCATGGTCAACAGTTTTAGTTACGAGTACGTTTTCATACGGTTTAAGTATCTACAAAATAAAAGTCCCGCTTAATTTGGAAAGAAGTTACGCGTTTTGCGCGTATACCTGGAGAGTTAAGCGTTTCAGATAAATTGTAAATACTCTAAATTTTAATAACTCTTTCAACAATAAAAAATTATTTTCTTCTTCAGTTGCGTTATCTTTGATCCGTTAACTACAACGTTCAATGCATTTGTATATTCTTATACAGTCAATCCTCCTATAACGCGGTACTCTTATAACACGATTTCCAAATAACGCGGAGATAAAATTGCGACGGCTCTCCTAATTTTATACATGTACCAAACTATATCTTGCCATTTGTATTTAGAAAATTTCATTTCATAATCAGCTCGCATCGTAACTTGCTGCTCTGAGAATGAAATTTTCGTATAACGCAGAACGAATCAAACTGATTTATATTTTAACCACTCCCGAGTTTCTTAAAGCGCGGTTTCCATATAACACGGTACGAATTAATCGCGTTACAGGAAATTTGACTGCATTGTTATAGACCTCCGCGAAATTATCCAAGGAGGAGAGAAAATTTCCCGACACATTAAGAAAATTAGAGCCTCTACGTGCTTAGATTACTTATGAGTGTTCTTTTACAAAAAATTGCTATTCAGAAAAACCGAATGCTACTGTTTAGGTATATGTATATATGCGGAGAGAGAAGAAACTTATTTATTATTTAAATTAAAAAGAATCTTGTTTCTGTGAAACGTTCTATGTAAAGGTTTAGACGAAACAAACGAGACGGAAACGAGGCTGCTTTCCGTACGATGTACACAGTTTTTTAGTAATGCCATCAACATTGTATCGACCTACCACCTGTTAATGTGTTATTAATGTGCTTCTATGAAATTACATTACTTATTGATAAACGTATTAATGAATAATGTGATTTCTAATTCGGTAAAGATAACGCAAATGTCGGTAGAACATTTCTGCTGATACGAATACGCGCGGATCAGATCAAAAAGTAAACTTTAATCGTGTCACTGAATATGCTATCATCTACGATGAGCAAAATTAATCATCGAGTAATTTACATTGGGCGATCAATCGACCGATCAAATTCGAGCTTCGTATATGCTCTACTCTCGTTTTCCTTTAAGCAAACGTCTCGCGATTCCACAATTATTTCTTTCTTATCTTTAGCTTGAGAAGTATACTTATTAAATAATTATAGTAATCTCTGAAGTTTTTTAATTATAAAACATCCGCGTCGAAATGAAAAGTGTCGAACATGAAAATTTAATGCATTCGAAGAACAGATTAAAACACGTTTGTAACAAATATAATTCGATTCGATGGAAGAAAATTGATCTTTAAGATTGATCTTTAACCAAAATCAAAATTACTTATTCGATCAAACTTCATCGTGTAATGAAAAAAATAAGCGATAAAGCGAACGCAACGTTTTCCAGTTCGACGCAATCGACTTTTGCGAACGTCTAATCTTTAATAAGTATTCCGCGAATGCCATTCGTACCTGCGTGTTATTCGTATACGAATAATATGGACGCCCATATGTGTATACGTAGGATGTTTCAAAATGTTGTTCAAATATGTAGGCATTCGTTAAGGGTTTGAAATTATTTATCTCAAGCAAGCGTTTCTGTCCTCGGAAGTGAATACGAAAAACTAGAAGAAACGTATACGATGCGTGATAATATACGCGATATTCTATCCCGTTTAGCGGTAATTCGTTTAGTATATACGCTTAGATTTGCTCAACAACCAATTAATTTCATCCTGTATATACGCTATGGTATACACACACCTACGGGCGCGCTCACGCGCGCACATACGCATTAAGTATATCTTATTTTGTGTTGCACGTTGCAGATGTTCACCTGCGTACATAGTAGACAAATATATACACATATATATACATATATACACACAAATACACACATATATATATATGTATATATACACGTATATTTATATAGATAGATGTAGATATAGATATACTTTCTGTTTTCTAATTTACAAGTATTAATCACTCGATATCGTGTTAACTTAACTTATTATTTGTTAACAATGCGTTATAGGTCAAGTATCGTTAATTGTTGTCGTACGTGTATAAATCGTCGATATTGCGATGGTATTCCACATGTACGTTTGCGTCTCGCTCTTTCGGGAGTTGTGCTTTTTTTGTAGCGATGGATCCTAGGCTTAAATGGGTATGTTATCGTATAAGGATTTCCTTCAAATAGATGAGATATCGTTACGCGAGAAACACTGTACGAACAATGAACATGACCTCTTTCACTTTTCACCCGCACGAACTCGTGTCCCTCGTATTTCCAGCCTCGAGTATTCTGTTCCCGATTGTAGTTTAAGCAACGTTAAAAATAAAATTTCCTATAACGAAGAGAACACTCGAGTCCGAAATATACTTAGAACATGTGGAAAATCGCTATCATCGGTACGACGAATGTATGTATCTAGGTATTAGTTTATGTTTGCATGTATGTGTGTAGGATTTATGTACGCGTGTGTGTGCACGCGCGTGTGTGTGTACGTATGTATACATGTACTATTCGTGCATGCACGCTGGGCGTGCGCGAGTGTGTGTGTAGATACGTATGCATATGCGTCTGTGTGTATATATATGTGTATATATATATATATATATATATATATATATATATATATATATGAACGTATGTATCTAACAGCACGGACGTATACGCGCGAATGTGTGTGTGGGTGTGTGTCCGTGTGGGTGTGTGTGTGTCTGTGCTCTTGTATATACGTATGTATACAGATTACGCATTACAAACGTATCTATACTCTATGTATGTCTGCAAGTACAAACGTATGTGTATAGGATGCATACCCAAACGCGTGTACATACATACACACACGATTTATTTCGTTTCATGTTTTTATGTGATTACGAAATTTACTCATTACGTCGTCGTTTATTTTTTTTTCTTCTTTTTTTACGGACATTTTATATATCATGTCTTGGTTTTGTTCGCCCACCATAGCGATATCGTATCACTAACAATGAGTACAGTAATGGTAACGATGATAGTGATGATTATAATAATAATGGAAATAGTACTTAACGATAGTAATAATTTACAGCAATAGCATTAATGATAGTAGTATTAATGATAGTAATGAAAGAAGCGATAATAAGGATGACAATGTTTTGAAATAATAGAATAATAAACAGAAGAGTAGACGTAATTGGTAACAATGACAGTACTCAACAAGCGACATGGATAAAAATGAGGAATAAGAAAAAAATGAAGAAACTGTTCATAATATTGTTGACGCTGCTGACGATGATGAAGACAGTATGAGTCGGTGATCGTGACGACGACGACGACAATGATAGTTAGTAATAGTTATAGTAGTAATAATAATAATAGTAATAATAAAAATAAAATAAAATATGCTGATAATAATAATAATAATAATAATAAACATAATAATAACAACAATGATCATAGTAACAACAACAGCAATAATAATGATGATAATAATAATGATAATGATGATGATGATGATGATGATGATGATAATAATAATATTAATAATAATAATAATAATAATAATAATAATATTAATGATAGTAAGAATAATAATAAGAATAATAATAATAGTAGTAGTAGTAGTAGTAGTAGTAGTAGTAGTAGTAGTAGTAGTAGTAGTAGTAGTAGTAGTAGTAGTAGTAGTAGTAGTAGTAGTAGTAGTAGTAGTAGTAGTAGTAGTAGTAGTAGTAGTAGTTGTAGTAGTAGTAGTAGTAGTAGTAGTAGTAACGATAGTAAGAATAATAATGGTAATATTGATGGTATCAATATTACATTATGTACAGATTTTCTTATCGTATCGCACATTGCCGTCCACGCAGAAAATAAGCTTGAAAATGACAGACTTGGATCGAGATTAGAAACGAGCAAAAGTTAATAGCTAATTTTCACACAAATATAAAAAAAAACAGTCATTACTTATCGTAGAGTATACATGCTTGCATGGATAGCATGTAGTAATGACAACAATAGCATTAATTACTGATGGTGATCGTGATAAAAGTACATAAAGTTGTATAAAACTCATTAAATTCTTACTACGGTATTTCATAATAATAAGCTTGATCCAACAATTTAATAGTAGAGGTGGGGAATTCGGAAATAGCTAGCGAAAAAACGGAAACAGAAATCCAAATTAGCTATTGTTTAAGATTCTCAGTGTGTATGTAGGTATACGCATTATAAGTATGTGTGTAGGTGTGTAAATTAAGTATCACAACGATTCGTTTTTGTTTCAAGGGAAACTGTTCCCTGAAAACAAACATTCTCGTCTTTCCGTATCGTCTCTTTCAGAGTTATGCGGACATCCGCGCGCGAACGCTTTTAAAGTGCACACACATCGACCGGACTCTATTCAATCGAACATTCAGTTTGAACAACCGCCGTTCCCGCAGACAAGTATCGTCAGCGAAATAATCGTGTGATTGCTAACGATTGTCGCGCTGAATGCCCAAGTGTATAAACCTTAATACCGTAGATACGAAATTGCTGAATGAGTTATAATCGCTGCTGTAAGTTTCTCTGATTTTTATGCGTTAAATAACGGTTTAAATGTAGAAGTAATTCAGCGGTATAACATTGCTCTAAAAACAATTCATTGGTCAAAATACGGTTCGACGCACAGAATTTCTATTCCTTGATTATTCGTTCTAGAATTTTAACGACCACTAATTACATACTTTCGCGCGGAAAGAGTTAAATATTTATATTACGTATTAAATTTGGTTCACACAAATCTATTTAATTAAAATCTGATAAACTTAATCCATCAAATTTCTAATACTTAACATTAGATGTAAATATGTAACTCTTAACTTGAGAAATTTCAATCTCAGATTCCTCAGGTTCCGCGTATTTCGGTTTGCCTTCGGTGCAACGGTATTCTGCGTAAGGCCCTCCACGCGCCTGTTTCGCCTTTCTTTTCTGCAGCGTGCCTTCATCGTCGAGGAAACCGCGGGACGCTAAAGAAGCGATTATAACAGACTGAACGTGAGAAGCGTACGTACAGTGGCGGATTTCTAAACAGGCTTTTCGAAGGCGGACATTTTATCCGCGGCCACTAAAGTGGAGAATTTCTTATCTCTCTTTTCGATTCTCACATTAGTAAACCCGCCTCTGCGTACATTCGTACGTTCAACCACATCACCATATTATGTTAACGGCGAACAACGCTGGGGACAGTGTTTGCTTTTCGAAAGGCAAGTCTGAACAACACCACCTCGAGACAACGTTCGCGCGCGGTCTTCCGCACACTCTGAAAGGGATGCGAGAGTCTCTTCTGTTAATCAATTGAATATTGTTCGTTGTACAGAGAAGGAATAGTGGCACGACGTGACGCGACGTGACGTTTAATGACGACATTCTGTAACGTGCGTCATAATATGACGCGTTTGGAAGACGAAACGAGAAGATGTGCAAGTATTGAAACGCGTATAGTATTAACGTTGAAGTGTTCCGCGTGGGCGGCAAGCGCGTGCTAGTCTTTAAATCGAATAATTTTCACGGTTTTTAAACTTAACTCAATAGTTCGTTAATCAGTTAACATCTATTTAATTTAAACGTGGTTATTACAGTTAGATTGTTGAGCACAATTATTGATTTCTATCAGAGACTTTCGGGAGGCGCTATGAGATGAGCTTATATCCCCAAACTCGCTGGCCGACTTACCCTTACGTGGCAATGTCGTGGACTCTCCAAGAGAGGGTAATTCCCGCGGCTTCCAAATCGGCGAACCTTCAACGCATAACATTCCATGTAATATATATAGGCAACAAATTAAATGGTCAGTATGTAAATCAACTTTTGGTCAGAACTTTGTACCAAGAAGTTCAGTATAAAAAATATCAAACGATTAGTACATAAATATCAAATAGTCAGTATAAATAAAAAACGGTCAGTATGGAATTAATTACTATCAAGTATGTACGAATGTAAAATTTTTAACAATGATAACAACGCCTTGACTTGATATAAACCAAAGGTGTAATACTGACCATTTATATTTAAATTAAATATTGACACTTAATATTCAAATACTGACAAAAAGGGATTAAAATACTGACCAGTAAAGTACAACCCATATATATATATATATATATATAGTGTAAGTAAGTAACAATACAGAAGTATAAGAATAGCGAAAGCAGCACGCGGAGGACCATCTCACTCGCATCGCGCAAATTTCAATTAAACTTGAATTGTACATACATTGTACGCGTTTAATTGATGATCAATTTTGACAACACTATTCTTACCAAGTTCCTTGACTGCGATCGGCTGATAATTCTCTGGCTGATGGGAGGATTGGATCAGCCTCGCCTGACTACCCGTACTTCCTGCTGAAATGGTTGAAGCGGTGCTCAAAGTCAAATGATTCGGTGTGCGGCCCAAACTCGTCTTCTTCTCACCTAAAAAAGCTTGCGAATCTTCTTCCCCCTCAGATTTCGTTCCCGAATCCATTTCGACCTTCACCTCCCCTATATGTTTCGAATAAATACAAGTTACATGTGGCAGAGGTATCATTCTGTGTACACGCAAACGTGTCAGATTGCCGCAACGTGAACGGTCTTACCGGACGTATCGCTTATAGTCTTGCTACGGGAACGAAACGTGGTTTGCTGTTGATTAATCGCGGCTACCGCTGCTGCCTCCTCGGTGTCCTTGTCCTCGGAGCTTTCGTGCTCCACCGTTTGCTTCGATTGGCTGTATTTTCGCTTTACGTTATGCGAAGTAGTAGGCAGCAGTTGTGGTTTCACCGTCTTCTTGGATAACGTACTGGTAGACGTAGCACCGCCGTTACCACCGTTTTGTCCTTGACTCACTGGTTGCTTCTCAAATTTTTCAACGTGGCCGGTTGACATACGGGGTGAAATCGTCATCGTTGGTTGGCTCAAGTTCTGTTTCGTTGACGGTATGCTCATATTTCGAACGGACTCTCGAATAATTTGACGAATCGTCCTCAAAAATGCGTTTCTAAATTCTGTCGTGCTGAGGATAAGAAAGAGATTAGCATACATAAAGACCTAGTTCTACAAATTGCTTTAGAAATCGTATCGAATTGTTTTCATCTGCATTTCTCCTTTTGAAAGAAATTTTTATTCGCTTAATTATATTTTAACGTTCATTTTAATATGTTAATGTTTCGACTGGTTAATAGAAATGGATTCCATCTTCTCTTTCCCTACCATCGAAAAAATTTAGCTTTCCTTTTCAATTGAACATTATTTTTCTGCTCGTGTAGCTGTTAAGTCTGTTTATGAAGTATATCTACGTATGCGCATATAATGTATGAAATGTACCTGACAAAGATTCGTGACATAAAAATTAATACAGTCTTTAAATTTAACTTGACAGAAATACTGTTACGCAATACCTGTTAGATAGCACATATACTTTCTCCGATCTTCTTTGTAATTGACTTCTTAGATGGATCAATTCCCATAAGAAATGCGATTCCATATCTTTGGCGGAACTAGCTCTAACTTGGACTTCTGTTACAGGAATCAACACTTGATAGCGAATTATTTCTACCTCGCTAGAATTTGCTTTCGTGGATACTCCCTGATCAATGAGAAATTTGTTACATAAGTATGCACGCTATCGCGTAAGGTGATGAGAGAAAATTATTAATTTACCATAAGCTTCTTCTTTTGCCTCAGTCTTTCCTTGCACAGGAATACTACAGCTGATTTAAACACGAAACACATCGCGTGCAGTTCCAGACCTTTCTTGATTTTACCAAGAAAATCAGAAATGTTGAGCCACTCAACTCCTCCGTAATAGAGGAGATCCCCTGGACTTAAGTCGATCGGCTGGCAACGAAAAATGATCATTTCAATTATCGTTCGCGTGAAATATGGAGTTGAAAATATGGGAATTTGACAAAGAACACTATCTTTTCCCTACCTGTTTACAAGATTTTTGATGTTGTCTAAATAAGTGATCAAAAATGGCTCCGTATTCTTCATGAATTCTTTGCATTTCGTTTATATGTTCTGCTACTTTCTCCATACCCTTTAAAGCTTCTGTAATTGACATCAATTATCGGTTAACACCGTCACAAGCTACCAAATAATTATTCATTACATCCAGTCGTAGTAAATCGTGAATCTTGATTTAACATCGTAGTAGATGTATGAAATACACGCAAGTGTATTGTATCTTCTTTGAAAAAGATGCATATATTAATGAGAAAAAAAAAAAAAATAGAAAAATTGACAAAGATTGAAACAAATATTTACGTGCGCATTCTTCTATGTTAGATCTCGAAAAATGTATCATTCGTGTAATTTTGAATGTCTTGTTCGCCAATCATTGAGTCGTTTACATAAACTATTAAATAAAATTACGTTTCTCATATTCTTACGTGTTTATTACAAGGAAGCTTATATTTACCGATCAAGTGCAGGTGTTCTTCACTTCGTTCATCAGTCAGGTTTCGAAGCTGTTGTAGTAGCAAGGGATATTTCAAAATTCGTTGAATGGGTTTTATCAAGTACGATTCTAACGTTGACGAGTGTTGCTGTCTCGGGTTTCTTGCTTGCAGGAACTCTTGTAAAGCTTGGTTTCCTTCGTCTATAGAAATAGATGGAATCAGGAACAAAGATATTATAAGTTTATTCAGCAGTTTAATAGAATTTAAACATTGGAATTCTACTCACTTGGATGTAAAACCTTTTGCGCCTTTGAGTGGCTAGCACAAAACGAACTGTACAACTTGAAATGATTTACGTAATACAAGAAGGCACTTCCAATAGAAAAGAGGACACCCTATAAAATAATGAACATATTGCATCCAAATGTTTCTTTGTTAGATTAACCAGTTAACTGCAGAATTTAGTTTTAACCTTTTGCACTCCACCCCTTTCCAGACGTTAATTATCAACAATAGAAAACTTCCATTTCAGTAGAAAATTTCAAGGAAACAAGCATTTCTCAAAAAGCTGTGATGGAATAATTTTAACTTCCGTAATCACTAATCAATTCCGTTGTCCTCTCGGAGGGGACATCCGAGTGCAAAGAGTTAAAAATCCCGTACGAAGCGCGTGATTAGATCAAGCAATAACAAGTATTCAGATCGAAGAACGCAGGCCAGATGCTTTTATCATAAATTTTACGAAAAAAAGGTAAAGCTAAACGAGGAATGCATATCATCTTTTGAATACATATCACTATCTGCATACCTTAAATTGACTGGGATGGTCGAAATTATTGAAATCAGCTTCCATCTCGATGGCATGATCGAGATTTTGTAGAAACTGTCGTTGAAACGTAACGATCTCTTGTATATTTCCAAACAATGCGTTTATCTCTGCATTCGATAGGAAGGTTTCACGTTTAAGGGGCTCCAAGTAGTTTTCCAACAAATTATTTAAATTCTAGAAATGTTTCATAAGATGCTGTTTTATATACAACAAAACATAAGCTCGCAGCTTCTTTTTGAAAGCGAAGTTTTAGCATTCCATTAATAAAACTGCTGTATATAAGTCATGATTAGACTGACCTTCACGTATGTACGTTCAGTCTCGATTAATTCTAAAATAACTTTTTTCAATTTCTCAGCATCGCTTAATTGCCGACTCGGCGTCATCGCTTGGGAATGAGAACTAACGACACTTCCAGTAGGACTGGACTTCCTCGTTTCACCAGGTGATCGACAGATCCCTGTTACTTGTTCAGCGGTTTTTAGCAAATTTTCGATCTCAAATGAATTTGTGCGAGACGTTTGTTTTCCATTTTCTATGTGTGATGTTGATGTACACTCTTGCGCAAGACTTTCTTTGCCTATACACATTAACATACGCGTATATAAATGTACATTTATACATATGCAGCTATATACATACACATAAATACAACTATTACAATACATATGTATCCATATGTATCGTACAATCAATGAGCCTATACTGAATATATGTATATTTTAAGTAACACTTTTTGATACGCGTTGTTCTTTTTTCGATATTCTTCTTAACACATTCTCATCGGGAAACGAAAATTCTCGTTTTGCGACACGTGTGTACACGAAAATTTCAAAAATAATTATTGTAGCTTTAATACACACTTGTTAAAATGTCTTTAGACCGCTAAAATACCACGATTTATATGAAAAGTTTGTAAAAAATAGCCCGAGGCGAATGGGTTAACACAGGATGAGAAGAACAAGATCCGAGACTTTAATTCACCAAGAGAAAGATAACAGACTAAATCAATAAGAATAAAGAAAAATATGGATGCTGAGCGCAACTCTTGATTAGAAGATCACACGATTGTTCCTAGTCCCTCTAGATAGATAATCATAACACATTTTTGTTTACAACTATTGAATGAGAAAATACTATGTATTTCTTACTCCATCCAGGAGCTGGAACGATTAAGCCAGAAATCATTTCTTCACTTATAACCGGCGGATCGGAAGGCGGAGGTGGACAAACCAAACTCTCGATTATATCATCGGTTACTCTCATTATGCCTGTGAGATCTGGCGGTTCGGTTCGAGATGATCTCATCATCATACACAAACCAACTTCTTCTTGCAGAACACTTTCCAAGTACATCATGTCTAGGTCGCTTACTATAGCACCGTTGATCACCATGATTTCATCGCCTTTGATAATTCCTTGCAAATAAATAAAGGAGATAATTACAGTGTATTTCCGATAAGACGACCTTCAGATAAACATAAACATAACTTTTTGTTTTAAATACATTGGTGAGTGATTTGTTTTATTTTATAATGGTTTCAATTTATATAAATTTCAATCTAATTGTTTTGCATATGTCCTATACGACGACCGCGAATTTTGGGGGCCTTTTTTTATGATTCAACTATCGTTTTATGTGCGGAAATGTACGATGAATTAATTTATCGTCTTTGTTGGAAAACACACACACGCGCAACAAAATACCGTTATATTCCGCATAGTTTTTAGCCTTTAAAACACGATTCTATTTATATGCACTGTGCACATTAGATAGGTATGCTGTAGATATGTTTCGCTTCGTTGAAGGATATGTATAATAAACTTGTGTCCGTTCAGTCAGCAGGGAATATGATACAGAAAATCAATGTTTTTCAATGTCATTCTCTGTAAGATATTCTGTAGATGCAAGAAAAAAGGATCTGATTAAGGTCACATTCAGCTTTGTGTTTCCATATGTGTCTCACCTTCATTCTTAAAATAGATGGAAAAAGGGGTGGAAAGAGGATCTTGAGCTTGACTAGATGATTTCCTATTTATATGCTACACATCGGATTATTTTATATTATAGAAAACAACGTAAACATGCGATTTCAACGATGCTATCCTTCGAAGAATATCACAATTTAGAACTCGTATGCATTACTGTTTTTTATCTTAATTATGTACATAAGTAGTTATGCAAACCATGTGACTATTAACTAAACATATATTTACTGAAGATTTATACTCTTGAACGAGAGTTGTTTACTTACCATTCTGCATTGCTACGCTCTTGTCTTCAACTCTGCTAACATAGCAGCACAATTCATCCTGTCGATCGGAATTTTCGATCAATTCTGCCTCCACAGAGAAGCCCCACATTTGTTCGAGAGTGTTTCTTTGCAATTCTACTTGATATAAGATTTTCGCGCAAACTTCAACAATTTCATGCGTATGCAACTGAAATTGTGTAAATAATTACTTAATTCATTCGACTGTTCATTTCCAATTAGTGGTAACAATTAATCGAAGCATAATAACGCAATACTCACATAAGTTTCTATCAGATCGGTTCTATGCGGCACGAAATAATTATGATCTTCCATATCGCGTCGTTTCTTCACGCGAACAAAATGTTCCATCGGATTTAAATTTTTCCTATTACAAGCACTTGCAAGGAATTCCTCTACTGTCATTGCATCGCGCACAAATACGGATACCAGCTAAAAATGTATAGAGGACAAATGTATATGTATATTTCGATACTGTATTTTCACCTACTCTGATTTAACCCTTTGACTATTGTTGGCGCCTAAAGGCGCTTGGAAATCTTGCGCTCGTGATACTAAATTAGACACTTGCTTGGAGAACAATAATTGGAATTAATGGAACAATATGGAAAAACACGGAATGCAAAGAAATGACTAATATTGTATCAGTGTTTCGATGAAGTAATTGAATATACTTTCTCAGAAATGCACGTCCAACGAAAAGTTTCACCGTTCACAGTGTACATCGCGAATGAACTCCCAGCGTATGGTACGACTGGTGCGTCCCAAAGTCTGCCGTAGTCAAAGGGTTAAAGATATTTTACGCATACGTCGATTACCTGATTCTCCGGTACACACACTTTCACCGTTTTCTCATCATCTCTGGACGAAATCTGAAGAGATCTCCTACTCGACCCGCTATTAGATCTCGATAGTAACGGTGGTCTTCGTTTGGTAGCTCCACGACCTGCTAGTAGATTGTTCAGCAACGAAGGACTCCGTGCACATATAAAAGCGTGAAACGATGACACGGTAAAAACTCCTAATTTGTTTAATGTCTGCTTCGTAGCACGAGATACGTGCGTTAATAAACTCTGGAGAGAAAATAAGAGATTCGAATCGAGGTGATTCTCGCATCGAGATTATTATATATCGGCTGCCCCTACTAATCTAGCGGAAATTAGCTCCGGCTTGTTCTGGTTCAACTTCTACAAGATTCTATTTACGGTTCATCGTGGTCGATACAAGCTTCCGATACTCGACAATGTGGGTACATATAACGCGTGTAAACTATGCATGTTAACGTTGGAGAGAAAAATTATATTTCGCGTCGTGCACCCTTTAAAATACACAAGCTATTATCCTCGTTAATTCTACTTGTATACAACTTTTCAGTCGACATATATACACAGGACTATGTGCATATTGCATTCCTATTTTTATATCTACACATACCCATGTATATACATTAAAGTGACCGGATGTCCCACATTAGGTGGGACTGTTCCACATTTGGGTCTCTTGCCCCACATCGAAAATTGTCCCACATTGGACAATTTTTTGTCTTTTGGATTAAAAAATTTCATTCTTACAATTGATGTTCCATTGTGGTTTACAATATGTATGTATATAAAATAGAACATTTTTTTTTTGGACCTGTCCCATGTTCCATTGTAAAACATCTGGTCACTTTAATATACTTACACTTACCTTTGGATTAGGTAATTCACCGCTTTGTAAACTAGCCATGTAGCACCTAAGGCGAAATTGTTCGCAATGTAGCCGTTCTAAATTCTCTTCCCACTGAACAATCTGACTATTGATTTGCTGTTTCGTTTCTACATCGGACACAACAGACTGTTGTAGATCAGCCATGTGTTTTAATTTGTGATCCTGGAGCAAAATAAAGGGGATAGATTTTAATCACTTGTTAGTTTCTTATCTGTTCTATCGAACGAGCGAATGAAATTAACATTCGAAATCCGCTTACTGATTCTATTGCTTTCTCTAAACGAAAGATTTCTTCTTGCAATAAATGAAGAGTTCCAGTTTTACCACGATGACGTGCGAACGCGGCGGCACAGGCCGAATGTATGCTGTTCACCCAGTTTTCAAGTTCCACTTGACATGGTGCCTAATGTAAAAATAAAACGAGTAATAACGCGAAGTAATCCGTACGTTTCGTCACATGAAATGCTGTACACTTACTTGGAATAAGTAAGCATCGCCGAATGCGGTGCTCAGGCAAAATATGTAATCACGTTTCGGATGTTCCGGAATAGGTTGCATGATCGCACCGTCGACTATGATCAAATGCTTGGGCGCAGCCTCCATGGCCCTGCTCTCTTGCGAATCGCAAGGATAAAACAGCAGCGTAGTCCCTTTCAAGCAAACCCAATAACCTTTCCATCCTCTTTTCCTTGCGAGCTCAATTTGGTGTTTCTTTCGCAACAGCCATTTCTTCACGCTTAGAAATCTGCAATTCGACGTATCATCGGTCAAGATGAACTTTTACGTTCGAACCGTCCCTTTATTCGTACTGTGTAATATAGTATTGGCACTTTAAATTCACCCTTTTGCAAATCAAATTCATCCCTTTCCAAATCAAGTTCATCCTTGACTTGCAAAAGGATGAATTTGACTTGAAAAAGGGTGAATTTGACTTGCAACAGGATCAATGCTATTTACGCCAAAGCGTGAATTTGATTTGCAAAAGGATGAATTTGATTTACAAAAAGGGTAAATTTACAGTGGCAATAAGTTGCTAATTATTGCGTTACACTCACCCAGCCTTTCGAACTGCCCCCGTGCAATTGAACGAGGCCGCAGCCGTGCCAGGCTGTTTCTCTCGATAGGGTGAATTTATTACGCTTTCACCATCGTCATCATCACTAACAGCAGTGGTTAATGACATTCTGTCATCGTCCGACATCTAAAACATTTACTTATAAGTACTATTGTCCGCTTGTTGCGTTCCATGTGATTGTCCTCTCTTTACTTTCACCGAAATATACAATTTTAATTACACACTTAACGAATGATCCGTGTATATAGTTCAAACGAGTCTTGATTGTAACGATTTTAAATGCTAGGAGATCGGTGGCTGTACACTTGAACGTGATTTATTTCTCAGACAGAAGTAAAATGCATAAGATGCGATTGGAGAATCGAAAGTGGAGATAGTAACAGACGAGGTGGAAAGGAAGAAGAAAACGGATGTAAACGGTGTATAACAGACATAAAAGACGACTGCATCGTTATTGATTGCAGTACCAAACCAAAATTACGTACTATCCACGAATATTAGTCTACCAGGTGTGCTTGGTGCTTGCAGCATACTTACTATGCAGATATTTTACATATCGATAGTCCATGCTTGTTTAACCCTTTGCACTTGGATGTCCCTTCTGAGGGGACATCAGAATTGATTAAACTTATTCCACCGCAACTTTTTCAAAAATTTTATGCCTCCCTGAAGTTTCCTATCGAAATGGGAATTTTCTACTGTTGGTAGACGTTAGCAATAGTTCCGTTTTATCGATATACTATAATCAATCTCTTGATTTGTAAACGGAAATCATTGTCCTAAAATATCTTAATCATTATCTCTTAGCAATTTCGTAAGTTTCAAAGATAAATATATAGAATACTTTTGCAATATATGCGTAGAAACGAACTTTCTGTATAAAAATATATTACATTTCTCTTCTATCATACGTAAAATGTGTTTACCGTAAAATGTACAATACAGATATTCCCTTCGAACACACTTTACGCATCGATCACTCGAGCAATAGTTTCTATTGCTAACGCCTGGGAAGCCGCCGAGTGCAAAGGGTTAAACACGGAAGAATCACGTATAAAAACAGTGAGAACAGTAATGAAGATCCGAAAAAGTACAAGCAAAATTAATGATCGATGTCGATATCGCTATCAGCGATGATATCGGTTGTGGAAACGAAGTATATATGTAGGTAAACAGTGGGCAATGGATAACGCGGAAACTCGAGCCTCTACCTTTTTAGCATAATTTGTCATACCCCGAAGCTTCTCGCGTATTCCCCTAAGGCCTTCGCCGGCCCAAAAACTTACGACTTTTTTCAGAAAGTCGGCGTTGCATGCATCCGCTGTCATATGCGGATGGTAATGACAGTAGCAGCCCTCCTTCAAGAGCTTCATGTTTTTCTTGGCGGTGCCGTTTATCTTGAACATGATCTCTCTACGAGCGATGGACAGACCGTCGATGTAGTGCTGTGCCCAAGTGTTCAAAGCACCGTTCACAATCCTGAGCAACTTGTAATAATAACCGTCGCCAAGACCGAAGTTAACTTTCTCTCGTACGTTCTTGCAATTAAACCAGTACAGTTTCCTCGTCTCATTGATACATATCACGCTGATCGTGTGCCTCCTGCAAAGGCAAAAGTACCTTCTGCAATGTTTCTTGTGAAGCGTTTTCAAGTCTGTGTAGCTACTGCTCGGGTTCAACAGGTTCAAAGTGCTATTCATACATTTGATCAACCATCTCGGTTCTACCATTATCGTATGCCTTCACGTCGATACTTTTGCTAAATCAAACGAAAAGACGTCGAACGAAGGAGTCTCGGAAGGAGCAGAGCGGCTATGTTTTTTTAAACGAACGATTCCGTGATCTCGACAGGACGTGACAGTTTCATTCGTCCCGACTCGTTCGTGGTTTTCCATCGATGCTTTTATTGTCTTTTGGACGGTGGAAGAATCGATGACATCGTTCAACTGTAGAGTCACTCGTTCGACTTTACTTGATTCATCTGATTTAAGCTCGAACCTGTGTTAACATTTGATCTTCCACTGGATAGCTTTGTATTATTTTTACTTTCTAATAGAAAATACGAAACGCAATACGTTTTCATAACGGAACGTTCCGTTAATCATTCTAACGCTCAAATGTTTTCTAAGTATATGTAGTATCCCACTTGGTATCCCACAATAAGTAGAACTGTTTTCTAAGTAGATGCAACATGTTGATTAAGAACGTACATACGAAATAAAAAAAACATAATCGCTGTGCATTGTGCATTTTCCACGCGTTGGCCGTTAGATTGTGTTACTTCGACCATTTGTTGACCATTAATCTCTATGAGTCCGTGAAAACCACGTAGCCATGTGGAATAGTGAGAAAAGACAAGAGCAGAGCAGACAAATCTCTCGATCGGTTTTTATCGTAGTAATCCCTTTCATATTTATCCGAAGTAACACGAGAATATACCGCTATGTCTTTTGTTTTACGTCTCGTTACATAGAAGAAAGCACCATCGCCGTGAATCGAAAACCCTCCGAGTATTTGTACATTTTTAATCTTTACTTAAGGCAAATCGTTTTTGCACTTTACATATCGATATTAAGATCTATCGCTTTCATGATTCCCCTTTTTTTTCTCTCTCATAACATTAGAACGAATCTCTTTTAGAAAATCGACAATCTCACGGGTATTCCGTAACCTTATATTATATGTAATTTTGTATGCATTTCAAGGGGTAACTGATTTTATTCCGTTCAAGTTGATTTTTTCAAGGTACACACAGAATAAAGTATGCCCTTTCTCTCTCTCTCTCTCTCTCTCTCTCTCTCTCTCTCTCTCTCTCTCCCCATCTATCTATCTATCTATCTCTCTCTATCTCTATCTCTCTTTCTCTCGTTCCCTTGAGTTCTCTTCCTCCCTCTCTTCTAAAAATTTGTCATCTCTTAGCAATTTCGTAAGTTTCAAAGATAAATATATAAATACTTTTGCAATATATGCATAGAAACGAACTCTCTGTATAAAAATATGTCACATTTCTCGATATCACGTACTCTTTACCGTAATATGTACAATATAGATATTCCTAATCGAACACGAAATATAGCTTCCCTTCGGACACTCTTTACACATCGATCATTCGAACGTTCTATTTAAAAACCTCTATACTTTTTTTTCGATCATCCTTCCTGTCACTTGTTATCCATTTATATCCATACTTTGTCTTGTTACTTTATTTATTTACTTTTTTTTACGTATATTTTATGAATACGCATAACTTTTGCATATATTTCTTGCACCTTTATTTCTCCGGTTATTTCTTTTCTTCTCTTTTCCTCTTTCCTTGCGTTTCCTTTGTACTTGAGAACATTCGTTAAAATGAATTGATCGTTTACATCTCATAAACCTGCTATCTTCCTCTAATTCATAAATCTATATATATATATTTAGAAAAACGCTGCTAAGCAAAACAGAGCAGAGAAACGAAAATAATAGATATATTCCAGGTACCTAATTACCCGTATGTACGCGTGATCTATCTAAAATTAGTTAAAGGGCTTAGTACATAGCTGTTCTTCGTCAACACCACGTGAGCCCGCACGTGTCGAAGAACTTTCGAATATAATTCCTCCACGAAGACAGTTTCTGTAGAATAGATCAACGAAAATATTCTTCTCCGTTTTGGTTCTTCGAGCGGGGTATACAACTATATAGGTACGAAACGGCAAACTACAGGTCCGAGTACTTTTCTGATTAAATTTTACTTGTACACTACGAATATACTATATATTCCGCGATTAACCAAAGTGTTTTCCTGTTCAACAACAACGTATGATAACCGAACTTTGCATATGCGGCCGATCTTCGAACGTGTCACTGGTATCCCCATTCATGGTGAAATACAGCTGATGTTCCGCTGGATAGATTCCAAACGGTATTGGTCCTCTGCCCTCTGGAGAACCAGCCGCTAATCGTTAATTAATCAGCGGACAAACGGATTGTTACCACCTTTCGCTAGCAGAGAAATCGATCCCGATTTCTCGAAAGCTTATTCGCAGAGCTCGATGGGAATCGAGCTCACTTTTTTGACTTTGCGCGAACGTGCGGCAAATTAGTGGTCCGCAGCCACGAACGTGAGTTGCTCCAGACTGGTGCGCTGGAGAACAGAGAAATGGAGCTGCTACCGCGAGGGGAATCAATACCTCGCTCACTCGTTCCATGGAGGCCGAATGGGAGCTGGGATAGGCGCGATAGTAGGGGGTCGTAAGGGGTAGTAGGGAAAGGAAAGATAGACGCGGGGATGCGAAGAGACCGGAACCAGGAACTGCCGAGAGTTGGAATGGGAAAATGGGTGACGGCATCAAATGTGGAGGGGGAAGAACATAGGGGGGAATCACCAAAGGGAGTAGATAATGCTACTGCTGCTCCCCATCTCCTTCGTCCTCCTGCGTCGCCTCTTCCTCGCCTAACTACCCCCTCCTCTCCACACCACCTCCATTCACCCCCTCCTTTCATCCCTTCCTCCTCCAACTTCTCCTTCTCCACCTTCTTCTTCTCCTCTTCCTCCTCCATCTCCATCCCTTCCTCCTTCTCTTTCTGCACTACCTCTTCGTCCTTCGAAAACTTCTGGTGGGGAGAAGAAAACACATCGAAAGCAGCAATATGAGCATTGGGAAAACGATGCTCTAATACACACAGATTACAGAATGGAGCGAGTGGCACCGAATCCGTCGAGGCGACATCATGACCAACCGATGCATATATATAAGTCACTCGTTGCTAAAGTATTTTCGCGCTATAACTATCTTGCAATTATCGATCTCCAAAGAATGTATTTATTTTTCCGCGCTTGGCTGAAAAAGCTGATTGACTCCAGTTAGGAGCAGTTGCTCCTTCTCAATATTCAAAGGGACAAGTATTACATATTAATTCTATATTTCTGTATACATCTGTCGTCGAGAGCAGTCTATTTTCGATTCTAAATTTACCAAGCATTGTTTAAACATAAACGTTCGTTTGTTCCTTCTTATCTTTGTGATCGTATGATATTGCGGCAGAAAGTAATGCATAGAAAAAGACAGAAAGAGATGCGAGATATCGAATTTCAGAAAGATATATCGAAACAGGCTGGGACGTACATACATACTTCGTTCATGTAAGAAATGCGTAGGCAGTGTCAGTAGAATATCGATGTCTGACCAAACAGATATATGCCACTTTTGCAATCTCGGCTAACCCATTCGAGACGAGGCATTTTTCTGGAGACCACCCTCAGGAGCGAACATTTTTCTTTTTATTATATTCATTATTTAAAAAAAAAAATTGTTTGCAATAACAATTTCTCATCCTATTATTATTTTTAATACCAATACACTGATAACACACCGTGATGTATCTTATCCTCACAACTACACTTTTACTAATGATTGATAATTCAAATTTAGTTTCGATACACACGCGGTGTGTTGCTCGTCTCGAATGGATTAAATGTGTTTATTAACATGCAAAAGTAGTCCTTCCTTGTATGCCACTATTTCTTTGCGTACACCTAAATAATTGTAGCCAGTAACACAAAGTATATTACGCATATATACATGTGTAAAAAAAAAAAAATTTTCAAATTATTTGGTAATAAATATAACTAATATAAATAGCTAAAAAGCGAGCTCCAAGTAAACAATATAATAATCAACTATTGTTTCAAATCATAGGTATGCATTTACAACTTATGGATCTTAACTACGTTCTTCGTGTGTAGTCATCTATACATGAACAATATATCTGCACCAATATGTGTATAACGATATATCAGTTACAATAATAAAAATTACCCTTTCTCTCTTTCAAAAGTATTAATTTTATAAGAAAATTAACTAAATTCAACTTTGCATTTTGCTATACTGATTATTTTAAACGTTTTATTTTCGTCTCATAAAATTTGGCAAACTGAAGAAATAGTGAAACGTTCAAGTGGGATATTGATATATCGAGTTGATAAGGTCGACAGCTATTCAAGGTACTCACCTCTGAGGAGGTTAAGTAGCAAAGTCTCGAGTCTGTGCTCTCCAAAGAAGCTTGTTGAACGATTCCATATCTACCATCCCTATCGGACATATAATCCGATCTCACACTGTCCTGCCTGTCAAAAGTGCCCCTGGGAAATTGAAAGAAAAACAGAAAACGTTACATCTTGAGAGGATAGGTCATTTAATTAAATGTTCAAGCACTACCGAATAAAACAAATGCATGTTAAAATGCAAACGCGTAAAGGTAACATCGTCGACTTGCTGCCCAAACAAAGTAAGTACTTTTTTGTCATTTTTACATTAAATGCATTTCCGTTACCAATAGCGGTCTACGAATGTAATAATGGTAATAATTATGTTAATAAACATATTACATATGTAGACCGCTATTTGTAACGGAAATAGACTTAATGCAAAAATGACAATAATGTACCTATTTTGTTTTATGGTATTATTATATAATAGTTTATGTTTCTCATCACTTATTAAATGTTGTCTCTAATGTAGTTGTTTTGCTGTAGGTTAAAACATAAAATTAACAAAATGCTACTTATCTGGTTTTGGCAGTGAGCCGACGATATAAGTAACATTTGCTTTGCTACAAATTATTCACCTTTGCTCTAAGGAGTCGGTTCGGTTTGATTTGTACCCGCTATCGTTGAGGCTACCTTCGTGTCTTAACGATGGTAAAGAATCCCACGGAGAATCTCGTTTGTGTCCCGAATAACTTGGATTCATTGAACTGGAAGCACCAGAGCCAAGTGTCGAACTGCCAGATTGCCATCCGTCAGAATGTCGAAACCATTGTGCGCGTGCAGACTCCCCGACGCAACTGGCACATCTTCATAAATTTTTACACGATTGAGTGACCGATTGTATTGAAGTTAGTTGTGTCTTTTGTCATTTTAAACATGGTAGAAAGTTCATTGAAAAAAGCATATGATCATGATATGTTAAGTTTGTTTATTTTACATATTAATCAGTAAAACTTAAAACTGGTTTGCTAATGGAAGGAAGTTTAGTCCGTTTAAAATGTTATGAGAGTGAATTAATTGAGAGAAAGAAATATTTGTATAAAAGGAAATTCTTTTAGTGCCACTTCACTATACTTATGTAATATATATATATATATATATATATATATATATATATATATATATATTATTTTTTTATTTGTTTTGTCTTTTGTTTTATTTTTATATTTTTTTCTTCTTCTAATAAAATAGTAATAAAATGAAATGAAAAGTTACCTAGAATTATAATCACTGAGATATCCACGATCTCGGTCAATATCTTTGTCCCTTTTCTCTCTGATCATTTCATTACGATCACTATAGTAACCGTCCCTATCCTTGCTATTCTGTCTCTCGTTGCAATAACGATACGATAACGGTAACGTCGACGATTTATTGGAAGTAGAACCTGCGAAAATATCGGAGATGATTTAATTTCCGATTAAGGTTGCCTGATCGTAGAAACGTTTCTTCAACGGTCCTCTCT
Organism: Xylocopa violacea; assembly: GCA_963969225.1. Taxonomy (NCBI): domain Eukaryota; kingdom Metazoa; phylum Arthropoda; class Insecta; order Hymenoptera; family Apidae; genus Xylocopa; species Xylocopa violacea. The sequence continues at coordinate 14,161,517 of CAXAJV010000005.1, read as the reverse complement.
TTTAAATTACCAAATGTAGAAAAATATATAATTCTGATGATATATACGAATATTTTTGGGAATATAAAGTTGAAGTAAGAAAACCTTCTAAAACTTACGTCTTCGTGAGACGTGGGGTGTGCGTTGAACATTCAACGGTATATTTTCAGCGAATTCTGCAATGGTTGACACAGGGTTTAGTACAGGAAAAGTAAAAGAATAGAGCAAAGTGGAAACTTGATGGAAGAAAATGTGAGAAGCTTTACCGCTCACCTAAATTTTCCATGCTTTGCGTCAGCAGTGCCTCAAATGTACGTAAACTGTAACTTTCAGCGTCCATACCCTTGGCCAACGTGTTCCTTAGATGCATCTCATACTCGAGAAGTAGTCTACTAGTCGGACTGCCTGGTGTCGAGACCGATTGCATGTTTTGCTGTTGATAAGTCTGTGCAGCATTGCAACGACGCGAATTACAGTGGGCCGGCTGTTCCATATCTGAATTTCCATTCGACGAACTTGGGGTGGTCGCGTAACACTGATTATCGAAGATTACATTATCCGACGGCGGCGACATATCACCTGTGCACCGATTACGTTCCGAATCTAAGTAGGTCCTACCTCTGCCGCCTACGACAAACAGGTGCTTCATGCAGGAATTGGAAACGGTGTGGTGATTGTATTCAGCTGTCGGATGAAAAGAATCGTTACTTTGTTGCGTTCAGCACGTCCCGACGATGTGTGTTGACATGCGCCATGCATCCCTGTTAACCAACTACGCACCCCATTGCATATTATATTTATTTATAGAGTACACTGTACTTTCCTTTTTTTAAACACGTAAAACGTTACTTTGTACATAAGGTTAACACGTCCGCGAGCCTACCGTATTCCAATTAATTGGATAAGGGTTAAAATCTCAAGAGTTGTCGATAAATTAATGGCAATGCATTTTGAGATGAAAAATTTTGCTTTCGATGCAAACAGGGATGCTGAACACACATACACACATACACACACACGCACACACATTCATGCTTAATTTGTTTCTCTCTTCTTTTTTCCCATTTGCGCAATTACGTTTAAGAATTACGCTTGATACTGTATGCCCGTATTAAAAAAAAACAATCATTCGTCCGTTTTTGTACTTTAAACAAATATATAGAACAGACGTGCATATTATGTAAGTACGTGGATTATTTAAAAACAAGTATGTATATCGATTATTGTAGTAAATGCACTGTTGAGATTTGACATATGCAGATGTGATTTCGTCTTTTCTTAACTTTGTACCGTCCACATATGATTAAAAGATAAAATTGTTAGTGTACGCTAACAAGCAGTAATAATTAGATCCGAGTAATAAAGAAGAAAGAAGATAAAAAATGAAACAAATTAGTGCAATTTAATGTCAGAAAATTGCACATTTAGTAAGTGGATCGAGTTGTCGTGAAAAATAAGGATGTGCAAATCAGTTTCACCGAATTATACGATTGTACGGAAAGGCTGGAAAAAAAATGAAATAAAATCGAAACATATCGAATAGAATGTAAAACGGAATTGTCATCGTATGTACCAGCGTATTGGCGTCCCATGTCATGCACGCTTCTAGATGCCTGGAACTTGTTATTATATGGTGCTCGATATGGATGCGCGTAATTTTCGTTTTCAGTCTCTTGCATAACGTATTTCTGATTATTATTGCTCGGATGATAATGATAACTATGATGGCTATGCCTCTTTCTGGTCATCTCGGGTGATGTAACGGGACTATCGATACTCGACATCGGTTTCAGCATTCTTTTCAGAGTATTCGAATCTAAGCTAATTCCACCGTTTTGCGCATTCTCGATCCTCATGTCGTCTGTACTTTTGCTCTTTGATTTCTTCCCGCTGTGATTATTGTTCACTATATTGAAAATATTGCCGTTTTGCATCTCCATGTCTGTATAATCGGCAGACTTCGTGTGATGCAATTGTTCTTTTCGCAATGACTTATTTTGTAAAGTACCGCCCGCTTGTGTACCCTCTGACTTTAGCATTTCAGTACCATTTTGTTGAGTAGACGAGTCTTGATTTTGCTTTTGAGCTCTTTTCGGAGAAACTGCGACGCCCTTTTCTTCCGGGCTATCGATCTGTAATTCAATTTACGCAACAACAACAACCAAAACTTATCATCCTTATTCTCGTTTTGCATTTTACTTAGTTACATTGTTCACTTAATTTCTTTCACGCCAACTTACCTGCGATCCAACGGTGACCGTTTCAATGCCTACATTTGCCGTCTTTGGTGTAGTCTGACACGTTTCATTTTGCTTCTCCTTTTGTTTCGGCTCACCAGCTTTCGGTGTTTTCCCCGGCGTTACATTTGTATTGTTAACATTATCATAGAGAGATGCGCTGGACGTCGCAGTGGTTATTTTGTCACGAGCTGGTGTCATTTCCACCTCCGTGGATCGTGCCATAGTCCGCGGAAGTGTAGAAGTACCTGCGTGCACATCAGAGTAACTGTATATGCCGCAAATTGAACTACAGGTATTTCCCGTAAAACGTTGTCAAATAAGTATCAATGCATTGTACGAACTATCTGTTTGATTTGTTTTTGCTATTGAAACAATCTTTGAACGCATACGCTTAAATCCGTTTAAAAAGCTTAACCCTTTGACTGCTGTTGGCGCCTAAAGGCGCTTAGAAGACTTGCGCTTATGATACTGTAGGCGTTTAGAAAAATTGCAACGCAACAATGCAGAATACAAAGAAACGAATGATATTGTTTTAGATTTTCTCGGGAAAGCACGCCTAACGAAAAGTTTCACCGTTCACGACGTACATCGCGAATCGATTCCTACCGTATAGTACGACTGGTGTGTCTCAAAGTCTGCCGTAATCAAAGGGTTAAAAGTGGTCGTTTTTGATAGAACGACAACGAATGTAGGTAGCGTACGTACCGTACAAGCCTCTATATCTGGCTTCTTGATTTCGAAATCTGGCAAGCTGTTCCGGAGTCATGCAAGTGCACTGTGGCTCCCTGGACCTACTTGGCGATGCCGGTGTCGATAAGGGCTTTCTCCGTGTTTTGATCTTTTGTTTGTTAGGTGGTTCGAGCTTCAACGAGTAAGAAGAGGACGCTTTCCTTGAAATCTTGAACGACGGTGACTGTACGAAAAATTAACTAATGACTGTAAATGACTCGAGTTCCGTGAAATCCATTTGTCAGTTAATTCCCATCAGAATATCGAGCAAGTGTTCCAAACGAAATCAAAGTAGAGAAATCAACTGTTCAAAGCTCATAAGAAGGGAATACTAAACGGTAATAAAATTATGTAAAATAGTTGATATCTGTTATCAACTCTTAATACCGATATGCTTGTGTATACTTGTGGTCGTTGCGTTCTCATCATAATAAAACAATAAGGAGGAAAATGTATTAATTTGTTCCAAGTGTATGATATAAATATGCGTATGACAAATTATATTATTCTTATAAACTTACGCAACATTCTCTGAATTGCTTAGCATCTATCGGAGAGGTAAAATTCAATCCCCACGTATCGTTGGTCATTGTATCTTTCCAATACACAAAACATTCTGACGCCTGCCCAATACGTGTACCTGAAATAATATTAACACGTATAATGAACTGATCGCATTTCAACTTTTTCCCATAGTTTCCACGTGTGCAAGTATTAATAATAGAGATACAAACTATAAAGGAATCGAGCAATAATTTAAATGATCTTACCTGGTTGAACTAATCGCACATCTAAAATTTTGTCAACCTGGCTGTTGTACGCGGTAATATGGAAAATACATTCTGGCGAATCTTGAATGCATGTGATATTTACAGGAACTAAATCCTCGGAGACCTGCTGCCATTTTACAGTCCCTGCTCCACTGGCACTTACATGGAACACTTCAGCCCATAATCTAAAAATGTTTATTACTCGATTGTAAGTTGCAGTAAGGATATTTCTTGCGGTGAAACCTATGTATTATGTACATAGATAATTATGTACATAAGCACATCAAAGAGGTAAATACTAAAAACAAACGGCAAAAATTTCAAATTTATTGCAACTTGAAGTCTAAGAGGTTTCGTCTTCTAATTCTTTTCCTTCTTCCGTTTGTTTTAGCTTTTCTACATTCGCGTTCAACAATATTGGGAAAGTGATTTACAAATGTCTGAGTAAAATACCCGACTGGCACAATAAATAGCAAAAAGGAAAATTACAAGATATGTTGCACATACATATGTATATGGAAAGGAAAGTTATACTCTTTATTTATTTTTATTTTTATTACTACCTTTTGAAACTAAACATTGAACGTGCACATTGGTGTATTCCATTATTTTTTGAGAAAACGTATAGTTATATGTATGAAATGTGATTAAGTAAATTGCAATGTGCGTGCAATGTGGTACTACTTTCAATAGGCAATATTACAAAATGATAAGTTAAGAACATGCAAGTAAGATACGAATAAATAAGTAGAATATAAAATGAATGTACCTATTGTATGCAAATACATATTTACATATGTAATAAAGTTAAAGAGATTGATGCAATATTTGACACAAAACAATGTGCTTACAATCTTTTAATAACTTTACGATTGTATTGATCTCCATATGTAGGAAGCATAATGAGACTGCATAGATGTATGCAGCTGACCATGATGCATCATTAAAAAAATGTTCAAACGGATGAACAGAATTAGTACATCATGGAAGATGTTCAAAAAGTAAAGGTTCTTCTAAATTGCTACGATATCAAATATTTTGTGTTATCAGCTTTGGACAAAATAGAGATACAATAAGATGAATTTCAAGCTTAAACAATATACGATATGGTAGACAAATGATTTAGGACTAAAGATAGATATACAAAGTATGGAGGTGGAGTACACATGAAAAGTAAATAAAGTTAGAAGAGAGAGAAAGGAAGAGAAAGTGATTTGACTACATAATCTCACAGATGACTGTAAATACGACTATGTACGTGTCCAACAGATTGATAATGCATGTAAAAAGAAAAACAAGTAAACGTGTATACAAAGAAGAGAAGACGAGTAAAAAAATGTAATTAAACACGTTTTTGACGAGCATCCTCATAGAATGTTTTCCAAAGATATAATACAAAGAAAAGTTAAAACAAACGAATACCTTCATTCTCACAAAATTTTTTACAATTTTATCCAATTGCACCCATATACGTAAGTATATAGTGTATAAAATCTGTTTTTAAGCTTTCTATTAACCCTTTGCACTCCGAATTATTTTTCAATTTTCTTGCCAACAATTCGCTACTATTTAAAGTATTTTATTTGAAATTTACTTCAAAGGACAGTTCCTCGACTGTTACTTGTAATTACCATAAATACAGTTCTCAAACTTTATTGTCATTACTATTGAGATTTATTGTTAATTAATATTTTACGTTAAGAATATTCTAAATGTAAATAATATTATGGATTATGGACCTTATATTTCTTCTTTTTATTTACTGATGTCGAGTCATACTCGACAAAGGAGTGTAAAGGGTTAAATCCGCATATACGTACATGTATGTATATAAACTATACATGTACGTATATTTACAGGTCTAGCAGAATACATACGCATTACTGGATAGAGTAAAAAGATCCAACTACTGATGAATGAAAATGTTGAAACAATGAAGTTCAATTGATTATTAACAAAGAACACGAGAGGAAAGTAAAAGGTTCGAATAATTTAAAAATAGTTTAAATAAATGTATTCTATCCGACGAGAAAAAAGTTCAAGTGCATTCAACATGTGTTGTGGACGAAAATCTGTGTGTGTGTGTGTGTGTACGCGCGCGCGCGCTCGAGCGCGTGCGCGTATGTAGCCTTCCCAAAAAGTAGAGATTGATAATGGAGTCAAATGGATCGGTTGAATGGTTGAATGGTATGGTATGCGCACCTCTTCCTTTCTCTTAAGCTTCCGCACCTGAGCAAGTGGCCAGTGTCACCCCTGCGACCTCCGCTGCCGCCCATTCCGCCCCTCGCACCAGCCTGCCATGGAGAATCTTCGTAACGATACGCTTTTCTAATAAGAGGTGCACAACTACAAGACAGCTTATTGCCCATTCTATTCCTGTTACTCTCTTCCACCACCTGCGATCCTTCTTTTATTTCACCTATATTACCAGTCGAGTCTCCTTTCCTTTTTTCCCTTTTCGATAACAATCCTTTTGTTCTGTGCGTTTCGCGGTCAACGGTCAATATTTTTGTTCTCTGTTGTTTTGATCTTCTTGGTCTTCCGCTGGTTAATTGTCGATGTTTATCGAAATATCGAGATGCTGCGTATTCCCTTTGATTGGCTCGTCTATCGACGTTTGGCACTGTTTTTTTGTTCTATTAATCACCGATAATAATCGATTATTGTTTTTATTTCATTCTCTTGTTTTATTGTGGGAAGCACTGTATAACAGGGGCAATACCCCGCGATATGAGAAAGGATGTAGGAGAAGATATCTTTATTGTCACATCATTGCAGGTGTTCAAAAGTTCATCAGCTTGTCCCTGACATGATCGCTGAAAATATATAACAATAATATTAATTTCGAATGTTTCCATTCTCTGTGTTTACAAATTTTCTTCGAGGGGATGTAAGAGAGAAAATATTGCGGATGCGAAGATGAAGTGATACTAATGACGATTCATAGAAATGTTCTTCCTGTAACTTGCTCTATCGTATATCTACTTTTCCTTCTTTCTCGGACTTACGCAATTATTCTGATAATTAAGAAAAATGATTGTAATGCCATGCGATGGTACAGACATTACTGTGATCAATGAGGCGGAACAAAGTGTTGCGTGGACGTGTCATGGATAATAATAGGGGTGGCGTCACAGTGAGGGTTACTGAACTGATGCCGACTTTTCACCTAGTAGGTAGGGTATATAATAATCACTGATCTACGATACTTATGTTCACTACTTGCTGTTTCAACTATTATTTCACGGTAATGTTGCTCACTGTTAAAATGCACTATCACATACACTATAACAGCCGTCTCGAAAGAAAGAACGAAACAATCACTAGGGCCAATCTTTGGGAATCGACAATTAAACATGAGATATCGGAGAAGAACGTTAAAGGTAGCTTCTATGTAAGAGAGATTTAATATACTCTCGTTGGTCCTTTGAAAAAGTAAGAAAATTACAAAATAAGGGAACGACACCATTAGTTTCATCGCCAGTACCACTGAAAGAGCTAATCTGAGAAATATTCAATGAAAATAGGTATATTAACATCGATGGGAATAACAAGAACTTACTAACATAACTATTGCAGCTGTGTCTCGAGTGAATCGTTTTTTAAACTGTTTAGTACGATTGTTAAGCAATTCGCAATGAACAACACACGTCACTGTAGTGATCATTATGAAAACGTAGAAATACCGTCACCACCTAGTCAAAAGTACAGGCATTTCATCCTGGTGTTCGAGTAAACACTGCACCAGGCAGAATGCACCACCCCACTGTCTGGTACTCAATCAACGCCCTTTCCTTCCCACCTTTCAAGAACGTTTCCCCTTTTCTGGACACTCTTTAAAACACTTTATATCGTATACTTTTGATTCTTGTTCGTTCCATGATTCCCTCTCGCATTTCCGTCCTCTCTTCCTCCGCCAATTTCCGCGTATTATTTTGCTCGCGTGCAAACCTCCTACTCGTTCGTACGTTCGCGTGTGTTTCGACTTATCGTTAGCTGAGCCGCAAGATGAAACTCACCATTGGCGATATCTTCGCCACAGTTGGAAGAGGATATTGTCTCGATAGTTTTAAAGCGTTGAACGTTCTACCCTGTTCTGTGTTACAGTAACACGGTAAAAGTAGGCGGAAACAGAATAAAACGTCGAGTGAAAGAAAAGAGACGGTGAAGAGGAATACGGAAGGGAGTGGTAGAGCGAAAGAGTCCGATCGAATAGGGTACGTGAGGTAGTAAGAGATAGAACGATAAACGAGTAGGTAGGAAGGGGCTTGGGACGGAATCAAAGAAGGGATGGGCTACCGTGGTCGTAGTAGAGGGGTGTAAGAGATCACGGTATCCACCCTTTCCAAAAGCAAATAATTCGCAAGCGATTCTGTCCGTCGAACCGTAATCGGTGGTCCGCCTAACGATTCACGTTCTTTGCTAGAATCTAAAACAGCTGACAATTCACTGACAGAGTATCCAAAATGATAGATCACGCGCCCGAAATGTCCGGTATTTCGCGCGAAATCCTCGCGGACGACGTAGCCATGGATACTGCAGGATCGGGCAAAAGAGGCGACTGCCCCGTTACCCACCACCCCTTCGTCGACGAATGCGCGCCCCTCGACCGAAAATGTCAATATCCTCTCTCGCTGCGCCCGCGATGCGCTCCATGTTACTCTGCACAGCCCTGTATGCGTTTTCCACCCTCTAGCCCCTACCTCTACCATCTCACTCCCACTCCCCCTCGACCCCTCCCACACTGCCTTACCTGTTCCTTCATTCTCCCGATTTTTTTTTTCCTTTCTTCTGTCATACCTATTCCCCTCACCCGCCAATTCTCTCTCTTTTCATCTCTCTTACCTTACTTCTTTCCCACCCTTTTTCCCTCCGTCTGTCTGTCCGTTCGTCTGCTCGCCCGTCTATCCGTTTGTCGATTGTATTGCTCCCCACTTTGTTCTTTTGGTAAGTAAACAGGAGAATCGCGCGAGGATTAGAATGTTCTTACCAAAATTTATCATTCGCATCATCTTTCCTTTCTTTCGCTCTACCTTATCTTCCGACTTCAAAATCTTCACTTACATCACTTTTGTTCGCTTTAACGTTCCTTTAATCACACTTAATCGAACTGCTCAATCTTTCGTCGAACTTACCGTGAAACAAGTACAGGGTGATCGCCGTCGTCGCCGTCGTCGTCGTCGTCGTCGTCGTCGCCGTCGTCGTCGTCGTCGCCGTCGTCGTCGTCGTCGTCGTCGCCGTGGTCGTCGTCGTCGTCGTCGTCGTGGTCGTCGTTGTCGTCGTCGTCGTCGTCGCTGTCGCTGTCGTCGTCGTCGTCGCTGTCGCTGTCGTCGTCGTCGTCGTCGTCGTCGTCGTCGTCGTCGTCGTCGTCGTCGCTGTCGTGCCTCTATACCAAGGCGTAACCATGGTGATTAGCGATCGATAAAAGGCATGCGCATTGTCAAATTTACTTGCAAAACGAAACAACCACCCTCGCGTTTCACTTTCTTATGTCATTATTAATAAAGATGAACAAAATTATATTGGCGATGATCCACACGTACCGCTTACTATACCATGTACCATTCACAGCAATGTATATACCATAACACTATTTTAATCGTCTCATTTTTTCACCACCTTTATTTTTCATCGTGTTACTAATTCCGAACACATTTATACACATATATACGTAGAGAGTAAACTCGTTTTTACTTACATTGATGGTAATTATATTTTTCCTACGTAATAACTCAATGATAATAACTTTTCACGAAGTATTGAGAATATACGGATTTTACTAGAAGATGTTGAATAACAAACTAATTATTTACAGTGAACTTCATCGATTTTTGTCCAATTATTTTTAACTTCCATTAGATAAAAAGTTATGTTAATATAAAAATATAATCGCGTTAATTCATTCTACTAGGTAATACTCACATTTCACTGACAGAATAAGGAACAGCGCTAATGGCATTGCATTGTGTCAGTTTTCATTATATTCCACTGGTTCGATCAGGTCGTAAGATTTTCTTATTAGAAACGAGTCGACCTTAAACGTACGACTTAAAATGTTTAAAATAATTTTTCGTACTTTATAATCTGCCATTTCGTTCCTGTTCCCTATTCCTGTTTCTATATCGGAAGGAAGCTACAGACAAGATATTTAAGCGCGGTATATTTGAATTCAAAAAATTTACATTATTATTTTTATATGTATTTCACTACATATATATGTATGTACGTATATGTATATATGCAAAAGTAGGCAATATATCTTGCATACAGCATATTTAATCATAAAGTTATATACATACATACATTAACATTGAAAAAAAAGGATATGTTGTTAATGTTTTAACGAATTTAATTTATACAATTTCATCATTGAAAACTAATTAAAGCAAATTTATTACGCAATGAATTATTAGAACAAAATGTGCGAATTTATATTGTAAAATTTTTCTAGGAAATACAGCCTCGGCGTTCCTACAAGTCAACTTAAAAATTCTTTTGAACATAACCTAGTATCTTGCGTTCTTCGGTGTAAAATTGTGAAGTCAATTTGTAGAAGAATGTTAAAAAGAATAATATTCAAATTTAAATCAAATATTAGAAACACACAGTTTCGTTTCCTCTGTAATCCATCGGTAAAGCATAAAGAGAATACTGAACATAAAATGCATGCTTGGCAGATTCATTCATACGATGGCTTGGAAGGATTAAAACTTTCAAATGTCAGGATTCCTGTAATTGCTAGACCAACAGATATTCTTGTGAAAGTTGAAGCGTCGAGCGTAAATTCAATAGATATCGCTATGACAAGTATGTGACCAAAAAGTACTTTATGTACTAATTATTTATTTTATAATTTGTACATGTGTGTTGTTTCCAAATATTTAACATTATAATATACTAATGATTTCTGATTAGGGGGATATGGCACAGTAATTTTAAACTTGATGAGGAAAGCAAGAAATTTCAGTGGTGGACAAAATGATGAATTAGAATTACCACTAACTTTAGGCAGAGATTTTTCTGGTATAATAATATCAAAAGGACATGGTGTCGGAGATAGATTAAAAATAGGCGATGAAGTATGGGGTGTAGTTCCTGTAGAACAACAAGGTTGTCACGCTGGTTATGTAGTTGTTGATAATTCATTGGTAAGTGGTATCATGAGTTGTCTAATTATTTATTAAATATATGATGTAGAACGAAAATATTGTGTATTCAACCATAGGTAAATTTACGTCCTAGAAACTTATCACACATTGAGGCAGCCAGCATATTGTATGCTGGCCTTACAGCATGGTCTGCATTATGGATTACTGGTGGATTGTATTGCAAAAATACAGTTGATATAAAAAGAAATAACAGGGTTCTGGTATTAGGTGGTTCAGGAGGAGTAGGAACTTTGGCAATACAACTTTTAAAGGCTTGGAACATGCACGTATGCTACTTGTAAGATCATTAAGTCTTATTCTTCCTTTATATTATAAACCATAAATCAAACTGGTTTAGGTTATTACTACATGTAGTAGCGATGCTATAAATTTAGTACAAAAGCTGGGAGCTGATGTTGTAATTGATTATAAATTAGATGACGCAGATACACAAATTATTGCAGAGGGACCGTATGTAATTTGTTTATAGATTTTATTCTATATCAAAAACTGTGACTTTCTTTTATGTAAATTCTATTGGTTTCCAATGTAGTTACAACATAATTTTGGACTGTGCTAATCAAGGACCAGATCATATACGATCGAAGGGATATCCTCACTGTACTTACATAACTTTAAATTCTCCACTACTAAAAAATACTGATCAACATGGATTGATAGCAGGAACAATAAAAAATATAGGAGAATTGATCAAGTATAATATCCCAATTGTTGAAGCTAAAAGTACAGTTAGGTGGGGATTTTTTATACCTTCTAAACTAGGAATTAAAACACTTCAAGAATTCATTGAAAGTGGAAAGGTGAGATATATGTACCCAACCTACTCACAATAACAGCTTTTGTACATACAAATAAAACTACTTCACTTTGTTTAGATGGTTCCTGTAGTTGAAAAGATATATCAATTTCAAGACTTACCAGCAGCATATGATAGAGTAACTCAAGGTCATCTACGTGGTAAATTGATTATTGATATGAGATAGTTTTCTCAACAATCATTGATGATTGTTGAAAAAAATTAACAATTTAAAATAGTGTATAATAAAGAAATATAATTGGTTGATATAACTAAACTGTACATTTTACTTTCAAATAAATATTTATTTTGCATTATACTTTCTGCATTACATTTTGTACTTGCCTTTTATTTCTGTGAAAAATGTCATTTTGAAAACCAATCTTATACCGAACTTCATTCCAACACTTGCTAGCAATTTCAGTGGCTCTTTCTGTACCATTTTTTAAGATTTCTTGCAAATAAATTGGCTCTTTCATTAATCTTGAATATTCTTCACGAATTGCAGTCAATTTTTCTATAACTACATCTGCTACTACTAATTTGTACCTGCAGCGTAAAAACAAGGAAAGTGACAAAAATATTTAAGATTACAAAAACTCACTCTCACTCTGCTAACTCATAATATACATACTTTCCAGTATCTAATCCCTCTGCTTCAGAACATATTTGATCTGGTGATTTTCCAGTGAGCTTCGAATGGATAACAATTAAATTTGCAATACCAGGTCGTGTTTCTGGTTCGTAAGTTACTTTTGATGTACAGTCAGTAACAGCTTTTTTTATTTTTTCGAACAATACATCAGGTTCATCCAATATTTCCAATCTCCCTTTTGAATCTTGACTAGATTTTGACATTTTTTTTGAAGGATCACGGAGTGATTTTATTCGTTCACCTGCATCTACTACATATATTTTATTAGTAGAATACATGATAAAATATAAAAATACTTTAGTGAAGTGAAATAAACCGTTTACCATTTTTCAAAGAATGAGGCACAGGAAAAGTATGTCCAAATGTTTTATTAAATTTAATAGCTAATTCCTGAGCCAATTGTACATGTTGAATTTGATCTTCTCCAATTGGAACATACGTTGCTCTGCAATACACATTTAATGTACTAGATCTCTTTATAAAATTAATTTCAAACATCCAGTATATTACGTAATACTTAAATATGTATTATAAAGAAAAAATATATTTTAATTTTATTAATTTATCAACCTGTATAACAATATATCAGCAGCTTGTAAAACAGGGTAAATATATAGACTCAAAGGAACAGTTTTCTGGTTTTCACTTTTTTTTTTGAATTGTGGCAAATGTGCTAATCTTGCTAAAGTTGTTTTGCACGCCAATATCCACAATAACTGTGTATGCATATTTACAGTAGATTGCTGAAATAGTATACTCTTTTTTGGGTCAATACCACATGCTAATAACGTTGCTGTCATTTTAAATATATTATCACTTAATTCCTTGGGATTCTGCAATAATAAACTCTCATTAATTTATATTTTCTTTTCATACATGTGTGTGTGATGTTACATTATAAAACAAAAACAAATGAAAGAGGAGCACAACAATTAATGCTCATGGTAAACACAATACTAGCATACAACTTCGTGCCAGAGCTTGTGCTTCATTGTTGAACAAGATGTACAAATTCCATAAATTCTTACATGTGATAAAGTAATAGAATGCAAATCTGCAATGCTCCAAATAACATTTTCTCCACTGTTTTGAAGTTTTATCCAATTTTGTACAACACCAATGTAATTTCCTACATGTAAGTTTCCAGTTGGTTGAATTCCCGAAAATATTTGGTTTGGAAAATCACTTTTGTAAACCTACAAGATACTTTATCACATAAACAAAATACAGATTAAAAAATATGAAGTACAGTGAAAATTAACCTTTTGATTGCACTCGGTGATCTTTGTATATTTTGAACTAATCCTTTCAAGAGGACTAATATGTTTCCACTTTCTAAACATTTTTATAAATTACCACATGTGACTGAAATGTTATATACACAAATTCAAATACATGATACTTATTTTTAATTTTTCACAATCCAATCAAAACTGAATGTGATTGTGTATACACATACACATTCATTATTATATATCCGAACAATTTATATATGAATGGAACACTAAGAAACATTACACCATAGACAAGATATGAAATAGACCTAACATTCTATGGAACATTCGATTACGCGAACAGAAATATCTAGCTTCTTATTCAATATAATTTACAGAGGATTGGTTGAATTCCACTAAGAAAAGTTTATATTCTACATATACTCGCAACACAACAGCGTTCACTAGGTAGATGGAGAAGGGTAATTTCTGCAATCGTAGATATGTGTGTAATGAGTTTAAATGAAACGCGACTTAACATTGTGTTAACTTACGGTTTAATATTTTCTACTGGACTTTTTAATGTCAGTAGATGGCGTTTGAAGGAGCATAATGCTCATTTTGCCCAACGAAATACTATCTCTCTTATACTGTTTTAAACAATCTTTTCCCTATGTACATTTTTTCTTTCCTGTCTGATAATTTTCTCATTGCATACTCACTCCCTGCATTCTCTTTGCACACATTTTACATTTAATATCTTTGTCGACATTATTTTTTTTCTCAATTAAAATTCGTTACTCTTCTCTACATCTTCGTTGATCCTTTCTTCCCCCTTCTAGTCACCTTTTACGTCAAGATCCCTACCGCACAGGGATAAACGCAACTTAATAATTATTAATTTGTAAATTATTACTATGCAAGAAATTCCAGATGGTGATTGTAAAAAAGCTCGATGACCTTTTCACTTTCCCTCTCTCTTTCTCTTCATCTTTGTATATAATTTTTGAACTTTTTTAAATAAGATAATTAACTCAGCATTTACAGTGCATATAATTTAATGTACCCATTAAATCTATGAACTTGTGTATATATCCGCTTTTGCCTTTTAAATAACGCTTCATAAAACATTCTCATCTGCGACAAAGTTCTGTAAAATTAATTATATTTTAACACATTATAAGATGTAAAATTAAAGTATATTATATAGTCAACGTCATAAACGAACGATAGACTTGATAATAGTGATCAGTATGATAATATAGAGCTAATATAGAGCTCCAAATATATAGAGCTACCAAATATAGTGTAAGGGAGGAAGTATACCATAAACTACGTTTATTTAAATATTTGTTATATGTATTAAGAGAAACTTTAAAATGTATATATTTTTAGACGTTCTCTAGACGTATTTCTAAACGCACTGATGACCTTACAAAGAATGTCAAAGAATGTTCCATCTGGTTCTATCCAAGAGTCGCATGAAAGTTGAATTTTCTGACTATATCTATAGCACGAAGATGGACTTAATTTATGACATCCTATTATTATCTCCTGTTTTTCTTTTCGATTAAGTTCTGTTGCGATGAAAATCAAGCGCTAATTGCTGAAAGTTTCGAAGGAAAGCATCTGTTTTTTGAATAATATAATTCTTTATACCAAAAGAAACATGATTATGATACGAATACGTGACGTATTATATGTTTAATTTTGTCACCGATAGATGGTGCGATTTTCCTAGAATTCTCTTTTCTAACATCTACACGTCCTCCGAAAAAGAAATTTGCATTCCAACTATGCACAGCTGATCCTGTAATAGGTACCGTATGTGTATGTGCCTAACCGCGACATTTTTTACGTGTTTTTGTCAACGAAAGATTAATTGTGAAATAACATTAAAAACATCTAGAAGTTTTATGTTTGTAGTGTTTCACCGTTCATCGTACATGCTGACGCATTCAAGAAAAATGTATTAAGCAAGTTATTCAGTAACATTGAATGGGGAACGAAACGTATCGACAAAATACATAGAAATACAAATTGTACAAGAATTTGTTTTGGTGTTTAAGTTTTGTTTGTAAGCTATAGTTAGCGGTTATGGTATATTTGTCGGGTGTTTGTGGTATGGGAGAAACTAAATCGCAGTGTTATAGTGCAAATAGTTCCTCCTTCCTGCAGGAGAATGACGAAGAAGTCGCATTATTGCCACTTAAGAATCAGGTAAGGTGACGATTTGAACTAATCTGAAAGTGTTTTTGTTTTTATTGTTACAGCTCGTTTCTTATCCGTCATGTTATTTTATATGCCATACCCTATTGTTTCCAGTGTTAAAGAAGCTATAGTTAATTATATGTAATTTTTATTGTAAATCGTGTCAATTCTTATTCACTTAATAAATTCATATGTAGTTCTTAATAAAACTGTTTCACTGTCATGTAAGGTATACCTTATGTTTAAATAAATCTATGTTAATAAAATGAAACAATGCATGTATATAATATTTGGACAATTTGCCCTGTTAAAAAAACTATTATTAATATATGAATGGAAAATACATATTTTACAGCTTTATTAGCTTCTTACATGTAGGATTCATAATGGAGAAATATGAAATAATTGCTTAACATATGCCATACATAGTTTATATATGTTAGATTTTTTAGATTTTTTTCATACATTTTAATTGGGAGAATAGAACAAAAATGGATAATATGGGTTATTCTTGTTGCTTGGTGAACTTGTTACTTTTTTGAATGAGGTATATTTATTACAAATTTCATTTGATTTCAGAGCATTTTTCAGACATTTTTTTGGAATTACATCTTTTTGAATTCTCATTAATTTTAGGAGTACTAAGCCATGAGATGATCACACAAAACTCTAGAAGGGGCTTATTGAATTCACATTTCCTTTTGTATATTTACTATAAACAAAATTATTTGAGAAATGGATTTTAGAATATTTTATACCGTTTGTAGGTTGGTGGGCATACGCGATTACTATTACTCAATCAGAATACCATCTGTAAGCCATTAAACTGCAAAGAACTTGACTTTTATCAAAACATTCCACAAGATATACAAATTTTTGTCCCAAAATTTAAAGGTAAGCTGTTTTTATTATCTCATTTTTATGATTTTCTTATTATGTTACTTCTTTTGCTGCGTAAAAGGTATTAATAACCATGCAACAATATAATTGTACGATAAATATATTTGTGTTTAAAAATAACAGATATTATACTGTTGAGAATATAAAGTAGTCTAATAATATATTATTCAATGTTTTAGGTGTTTTGCAAGCTTCCAATAGTGGAGGAGTTACATTAGACAAACGTTATAGTCCTAGCTTTAGAGAACAGGATAACAGACAGGGTCACAGTTCAAGTAAAAGGAAACGAGAAGATGTACTGAGGTTTGTTCTTGAATGATTTTTTATAAATTACACTAATATTATTTGAAATCAATGAATGTATGTAGAAACATAGATGCATACAATATTGTGTTAAAATTTCAGTTTTATAACAAAATAAAAATATGCGTACTGAAAATTTTTTACACGATTGTACATGTATAACTATGTATATATCAATTTTAATTAAAATTAATTGCTACAATTTTTTTCTTTCAGAATGAAAATTCATCGTGACAATACATTAACAGGAATATTAAAACCAGGAATGCATTTAGACAATGTACCAAACAGACAGTGTATGTACAGTAAATGATAAATTAAATATGTTATATGTAAGAAGAGAGAAAATAAACGAATGCTATACTGATAAAATTTAATTGTACTATTATTAGTAAATTATATTTTGTTTTTATTAAAACAGATTTCCTTTTGTTGGAAAATATAACATCACAGTACACTCATCCATGCATATTGGATCTTAAAATGGGAACCAGACAACATGGTGATGATGCATCTGCTGAAAAACGTAGTAAACAAATTGCAAAGTGTGCTGCTAGTACATCAGCCTCCTTAGGTGTTAGATTATGTGGAATGCAGGTTCGTTGTTTTATATGTACACTTCATATATGTTATAATAGTGTTTTAACATTTAAATGTTATAAATAATATTATACATATATGCAAGTAATAATAAAGGTAGTAATAAAAGTAATATTTTTTTAGAATTAAACAGTAAATAACTAAATATGTTATAGGTTTATCAAGTCGATACCGATCATTATGTGAAAAAAGATAAATATTGGGGCAGGGAGTTGAACGAAGAGGGCTTCAAAGCAGCGTTGTATCGATTTTTTCATAACGGTTTTTGTTTACGAACATTGGTTATCGAAAAAGTGGTATCACGATTAGAACAATTACGATGTGCGATCGAAAGGCAAAGCAGCTATAGATTTTATTCGTGGTAAGCCTTTTCAAATATATATAATATCGATATCTTTTCAAGTACTCTATTTGGCGTCCAAAAATGTCTGAAAAATATTGTAATTTGGAATCTAAAAAATAACATTGTTTGAAATATTTTTAATACATACATATGTACTATAAGACAAGTACACACACACACTCTCTCTCTCTCTCTCTCTCTCTCTCTCTCTCCCCCTCTCATTTTAAATTGGATACCTGCTGTATTTAAACACGTTTCAGTTCTTTGTTAGTCGTTTACGAGGGTTATCAAATGGATTTTTCGGAATTTGGTAATTCATCGCCCGCGTTACAACTGGATGAAGACTCGGCCAATTCTAGTTTTGTCAGTGATGGTCTTCACACTTTGGACGGGTGTTACGACAGTGACATTAGTAACAGTTCCACAGACTGTAATGTTTCCATCGAAGAGGAAATTAGCCAAACTACGTTGCACAGGGGATTTGGCGAAGCAACAGCTATAGCGGCCAAAAATATCGCCACTTTTTACCCTACAAGGTTTGTCATCGATTATTTTTCTTCGTTTTTTAATGAATATATATTTTCATTAACATTTTCCAAAATTAAATTATTGGTCGTTCTGTTCCGATTCGTCCTATATATCGAAATCCATAAATTTAAGAATAAGTTATTACTCTTTTAATGAATACAAAAAGTTTTTTATTAAGATGCTACGTATCTCAAATCAAAGTATCTCAGCAGCAGCTTACGAATAATTATAAGACATGTTAAGAAAATGTCAGACGATTCAGTATGGAAGGACCTGCATTAAATTTCTAACGTTGTGACACTATAAAAAATGTACAGTAAATTAATTATCAAAGTTTTTAATTCTACACTTATATATACATATGTTTAATTATCAAGTAATTTATTTATTCAGTACATTCTCTTATTTCTTTATTCATATATACTATTCTTTTCTTTTCTAGGTCTTGTATTATTTTCATGTGTTACAACACTAGAAATCTAATTAATAATTTCTTTTTCTCTTGTCTTGAACATTCTGGATCAAACGTAATAGCACATCTTTATTTCCTTTATTATCTCTAAAAATTTCATGAATATAAACATTTTAATTCAATACATTTAGCCCTCCAATATCTTGAATAGAAGGCAGAATATGTATAATCTGGTGAAGTATGTTTTTACACAATCACAAGGTACTGGATGAGCTGCATATATTTCATTTATTAATATATCTTTTATTATGGTGTCCAAATTGCATCATATATCATATATAACAGATCTTAGTTACTCACACACACACTAGTTCTCTTTCTGTTCTCTTTTTCTTTCTAATATCAAAACTTATTGTAAACCATTAGCTCCTCATCTTTTAGTAAACTTAAACCAATTGGTAGAATTTAATTAATTATAAAAAATAATATAACAATAACTCTGGCACAAGGATATGTGTTGGTAATATTTAATGAAAATAATGAAACAATATAAATGATATTTTACAAGATTTTAGAACAATCATATTATACATATATACTAAGCATGTATACCATACTCCACCAGAAAATTGGAGGGTTAGTTATTACAATGATTTCCAATACATTCATATTGCTTATTTCAACTAAATTGTGTTAAAATCAGTTTAGAGGAAATATCGCATGTTCAGCAGCTTAGTGTATGAATACAGAAAGTACTATCAATAGTACAAAACTAGTACTACTAGTGGTAGTACTAACAGTATTAATATTAGTAATAATAATACTGAATTATAAATGTTCTTTAGAGTACATGTATTATTCTTATTTCTATAAGTATGTGCAAATATTATTTAATTGGTATATGTAGAATATCTAGTTCTCCTGAAAAGGACAGCTGATTTGTAAATTTATTGCAATTAGATAGTATATATATTCCTACATATAATTACAATAACAATAATTTATACTCCAATTACAATAGCTCCCCATTATTTATATATTAATGTATTCATTTACAATATTTGACTTAATAATGTTAGAAAATTTTAAAATACACATACAAAATTTTTCATTATCCTTGCATAAATTATATGCATAAATGTTTATTTCCCTTGCTTTCTGTGGAACTCATCAAGACAGGATAGAAATCATACACTACTTTTTGTCATGGCATTACACTAATAAACTGATAGTGCGATATTTTCCTAATTTAAGCATGTATATTTCTGTGTACCATCACTTTTTAGAAAACTACTCTTTATTACGGCCGAACTATAATAAAGCACGGCAATACCAGTTCCTAATCGAGCCCGATCAGTTTCTTACTAGGGGAGGATCAGAGCTGAAAATGGTGGATTTCAAAATCCTTTCGTAGGTATATTGTTGCTCATGAGTAGAGTACAACTCTACAAAAGTAATTGGGTCCAAATATGTACATATTGAAGTCAAAGAAATTAAAGGAACATTTGGACTCTGATTTTTATAACAAATTCTCTATACTGACAAGCTTCCAATGCAACCCAGTAAATTTGTTATGAAAATCGCAGTGTATGTTATGTCATGCATATACATATATTTATATATGTATTAGGTCAAAAAGAAGTAATGCATCTAATTTTATAATTCATCAATGGTTGACAGCATATATGCGTTGTAACATTTACTTATTTATTAATATCTCTGCTATATGTCTGGTTAATAAGTCATAAGCAATTATGTGACCAGATTGTATATTTATACTTTGTGACGTAAAGTTTCATGGTGAATGTTCTTCAGTGTGGTTTAAGAAAAATGCATCCTAGTGAATATTATGAGTGAGTTTCTGAATTACATAATCTTTTTCCATTATTATTTCTTACTTATCACATATGAAATAAAAATATGAATGGAAAAATTGGTATTAAATAGCAATGCATTAGTGTTCTCATTCATTGCTGAATTATAAAATTGGAAGTACTACCTTCTATTCGATCTACTTATATATATGCATATATGGATATGCATAGGAAGAATGTTTCATAAGATGTAGTGTATTGATACAGGAATAGTCTTTTTACTAGAATAAAATGATTCTCCACGAGTCAAATCGGATAATGTATTTAGTAAACCTTTAGATTCTCTCAGACTTATTACATCTAATTACTTTTCGCATTTCGTAACTTGCATGTACAGATAGTTACGTTAATTCTGACGGATTCTGTTATACTAATACAAACAAATGACAGCAATTAACCGATGAGAAATGATAGTACTAAAAAGAACTACTTCTCATTAGATAGCTGTGAACTTACATTTGTGTTATTATTATAAAATCAGTCAAAATCAACGCAACTATAGTTACAGGCTGTACCAAGAATTCTGTTACTTTGCATAACGCTAACACAAACATATAATAACTAAACACGAACACCCAATGAGAGATAGCTTCTTCTAGTAATATCGATACAGATGTTACTTTCTATTAAATCACAATATCACCATATGTTTGTGTTTGTACTATATGGCGCGACAGAATCATTGGCACAGTCTGTACACATACAATCGTTTAAAATGTGCATCTCTCTCGAGATATGATAAGATAGTTTATAAAAATATATGGACAAGAGATATTTGAATAATCATACAGTGCGCTTTAATAATAATGATATTACAATTGAGAATATCAGGAATTATTTGGTTTTCCATGCTTTTGTTTCTCAATAGTGTTGCATTTTATGTTACATTCCCCTTGCCTTTACATACGTGCACTCGCATGCGCGCGTATGTATGTATGTACATATGTATGTACGTGTATAGCAGTCTGTCGGATTTAGATGCCTTATATGAGACTAACAGACAAAGCTGTCCAATGAGAAATGATGCCACTAAATAAAAGTAATTCCTATTGGGCGGTTACCGGCCTATGCTCATGGTTAGTACCACACAAGGCATCAGAATGCAAGAAACTGTCTGCACGTGCTCTGTATCCTACTCTATGTATTACATAGCCAGCCATACGCTAAAAGCATACTTTTCTCTAAGAAATCTTGTCGCGTTTTCCGTTATTGTTCTCCTACCAGAAAGCTAAGAAGTAATAAGTCGCCATGTCTTTCCGCAGTACTTGACCTTTTCTAGTTTTTCATAAATTTCTAGAATCTGAGAACATTTACATTAATTTAGTACGTAAACAAACAGCATGTATCGATACGAAAAAGTTCGTTCATTGGCATATTGAATATGAAAGAAACCCTATTATTTTAAGTATTTAAATTGTCTGTACATGACTAGAACGGTTACATTAACTGAAGCATTCAATGCCATTTAAAGTATACCTGCAGCACATTTTTAATGAATCTTTATTATGTGATTTAAGTTATTATTGTTAAATGGTAAAAGTTTATTCGTAGTACACTAACTAGCATTTGTTCTAAATGAATTCTATTGATAACAAATTGTTAACCCGGAAAGAATGTTAGTGTATGGCTAGGTTATATGCATAGTACTTCTTGACATTTCAATGAATATACACAACGTATATATTTTTCTTTATTTTAACTCAATTTAACGTTATATTGTACGCAGTAAACGAAATCAAGTATACAAGATGTTCAGTAAATGGTGGATTTTTTATACAATTTTTCAAGTCATCATGTACCTACATATATGTTAGAATTTAAATAGCATTTATTAAATTCATTTATAATAGCTATAAAATTTGAAAAGTTACATAAAATCCAAAAAAATTATTCAATTGTTATTTTGTTGACAACATACATATAGAATGTAGAGTCAAAAGAGATTCAAAAGTATCATTACTTCTAAATCATTTTCTAGATGTAGTAGCATATAGCTAATACAAAATTTTTAAAAAAGTGCAAACAATATTTGTAACTATAATACCTTAAATTTAAACGATTCATATATTTGTAGCGGATACAGTCTCTTGGATCCTAACGCATTGTTTGACACTACATAAGTACACAGGCCGGCGGCTGACCAATAGGAAGTAGGTCTGCGTAGTGGCATCGTTTCTCATTGGTTATACATAACGTACTTAAACATATTATAATTTTAAATATACTAAAAATTAAAATGTTCCTTACTCGAAATGGTTCTTTTCCGAGTAATAATGCTTACAATTTACAATTTTATTTTTTATTAAAAAATAAAGAAAAGATTTCTTTACAGAAATCACCATTTATTTTGCATCTTGTATATTGGGATATAAACATTCTCTTTTATTCGAAAATATATGACCTACAGGGCCTGCATGCCCGCTACGGTCTATGGGCAGTAAAAGGGTTATTAATACTATAGATGGTAAGAGGTTATATATTGTATCCATGCGAAATCTAATGAAGGGTTGCGTAAAAACTTCGTCGTATCCCCGCCCTCGTTAGATTTGAATTCAAGTACATGTTATAATTGAAATGATAGGATCACCAACAATTTAATTACATTAGATTTGAACATCACTCAATTATTTTACTATATCTCTATAGGAACACGTTCCTTTGATATATAATCATCCGAAAGTTAATATCATTACTTTCATTCGCGATTCTACTAACACGTACTATATGTTTACATGATTTTATTCAATTGAAATTAATATATAAATTATAATATAAACAAGATGCAAAAAGCGAAATTCGTTATGTTCATTTCAATAGTAATAAAGTAAACAAAAGACAATAGATTAATAGATATTCTTCAAATATACGTTGCATCTTGTTTTTTCTGTAAAGCAGCTCAACCACAATGAATATTTTTATTCAAACTACATAATGCAAGAGTAACTAGTTAAATAGTGAAAAAAGTAAGTACAATTAATTTGTACACCTTTGTACAGGACACACACTATGACCAAGTCAGTTACTACTGACACTGCGAACTTTTTACGCACCTTATACTATATTAAATCTTTTACGCGTTCTAATATTCAATTCTGTTAAGAATATACATATACAAACAAGCAATAATAATTAATGTCTTCTATGCGATGACCAACTGATTGACCCCGATAGCGAGGAGACCGTTTTCGTCGAATCTACGGACTGCTTGATCGATAGAGTACTTCAGTCTCCCAGATACGAACAGTGGATGCTTTACGGAACATCGAACGACAAATTTTGTTTCGGACAAAACTCGGATAACGAGACAGGAGATGCTAGTTCCGATACTGAAATTAGATCGGATTCTGGAGTGAAGAAACAAAGACACGAGCGTCGGTTATTCCATCTGTACGAGAGGGAAAAGAGAATAGAAGGAGGTCTGGAATGTACTAATATGTCGAACAGGTATGGGTGTTAATCAAAATTTAGTACGGAAAAATGTTTATCTGCTGAAAGTATAAAAAAAAACTAATAGTATATGCAAGTGAAAAGGAAAAAAATAGCTTAATATTTTTGTTTACAGGTATATGTCGTCTTATCCTTATCGGTCAAAAAATGTACAACAGAAATCACAAGAGGCTCAAGTCGATGTAAGAATGATCGATTTTGCGCATACGACATTCGTTCACAATTCTACCATGGGTTGCAATTCAACTTCCATGGTACATCAGGGTCCAGATTGTGGTTTCTTAACTGGTCTCGATAGTTTACGACGACTTCTTCTGGAAATTTTAACCGAAGGTTAAAATTTTGTACACACCCGGTCAATATATCCGTGTGTATGTACAGGACCACAAACTTTTCTATTAAAAAGTGAAACGGAATATGAATTTTAAGGATAACATAAATGAAGAATTGTTCGTCCGTACTAAAAACATTATCGATAAGAATTCTAAGAAATCGTGAAATGTGATTACTTTCTGCGAGACTGGTCTGTACATATGTATTTCGAGTATGTGATTTTATACAGCAAAGTCCCATTAAGTACACAAGTGAAGTGCACATGTGAAATTTACAAATATGCCAGTAGCAAGTATGAAAGCGAACTGACATTCACAAAGTATTATATAATTTATAGAAAAAGAGTGAAATCAATGCGCGAATCGTCTGTCGTACTGTTACTGTATGTATATTATAATTCTTAATACAAAAGATTTGAAAAAAGCTACTTTTAAAAGAAAAAGTGTACATTTTCCTCCTTTCCCGATTAATATAAAACAATTTATGAATCACATGTAGATAGATTAAAATATGACCTATTAGACAAATACAGACATTTTACAAAAAAAGATAGAAAATAACAGTTACTATTCCACCACCATTGCAACCTGATAATGACATGTACTTTGCACAAGTATAAATACAGGGGAAAATAGAGATTCTTTAATACAAAACCTATTGCTTTTTTGACAGATTTTCAAAATCGTTCTCTTTCAAACATCACCTCGTACATAAAATTTTTATTCTGTTATTTCAATTTATTTTAACATAAGGAATCATTCGCTGTCTGATTGTACCATGATAAAATGGACATGCAACTTACCAAAAGATGCAATAACTTAATTAATATATAATGCGGAAGGAATCATCAATGATGTTGTTGAAAAGGCCAGCAGAAAATTATTTTAAAGATCAGGATGTCAAGGTGAAAATAGCAGTTGTGTGAAAAATCTTTAAAAGAAGCGAAATTATTATAAATTGATTATGTAATAACTTTAAATAAAACTGAACTCAAATTCAATTTCATACCAAAAATTTGATGCAAAAAAACATCTAAAACAAACATCAACTGCTGCTATAAAACATTTAAACATCAGTAAACATATAGCAGTGACATATATATTACCCAAACATTAATTTCTTTTCGAAGAAAGAGGTTGTAATGTTATACTATGCTTTTTCCTTTTGTAATTTTGATCGACTCGTCGAAATAGAAAAACAAAAATTATTACATTAGAATAAGAATCTGATTAGATCATCGATGGCGTAGAAAGGATAAAGTATCATAACAAAAGTACACAAAAAAATTATACGACATTCGGTATATGTCTAAAGATCGTATTTTACCCCGTAAAAAAATAACCTCAATTTGCAATTTGTAGTAGACATATATATAGAAACATGTATGTATAGTTGGTATACATTTCAATTATCATAAGATATCCTATGTAATTTGTATAATAGCGTTCTTTAGTCTTTTTATGCTTGTGAGTATTACAAATGACTTCTTCTTCGATGTAATAATACATTTGTGCCATTTCTGTAATTTTCTTGGTAACCAAAGAGAGCGCTATCATTTGTTTTTGTATTCTGCTGGTAACATTGCGAGTGATATGAAAATGATAATGAGATTTTAGACAACTCCAGGAATTCACTATGAACACGATCTTAAAATTAAAGTACGAACGAGGACAGAACCGGTGTACAAGGTGACATCAATACGCGTCGGTCACGGCTCACGACACACTGACATAAGCGTGCGAGATCCGCTGCTCTTTCCTATCTGCGCGCGCAGCCGCATTTCGCATTTATATTTTGAATTTGAAGCTAAAATTTGGACAATAATCAAAAATCAAAATTTATAACATTTACATTTCATAATTTAATTACTAATAGAAAATATGCACTTCTTTTTTTTAAATAAGATTTTGAACATTTATTCCTGTAATACCATTGTTAATAGATATTAAATTGTATAAATTCGTATAAATACTTCTACATATAACAATATGACAAGAGATAGAATTGTTTAAAAATTTAAATAAAATATTAGTATGTCATAATTGTGTTATAAGTGCTACAAGCGTTATTTCTATATAATAACTGTTAAAGTTCATACAAAATATGCAAGAAAGTTGTGGGCAAAACAAAAGAAAATATAATAGAAAACTTTTGAAATAATTGTAGTTATTTTCGAGAATAAGAATAATGGAGAAGATCAGTATCGTAGGTTTTGATGTACATATAGACTACATATTGTACGTATTTGCAAATAAAATTTGAATTAAAATTCATAAATTTTAAATCTGAATGTGTGCAAGATTTAAGTTGGCTGATTATGCCAAATTTTCATTCAGTTACATTTTTTTCTCTTCCTCTTTCCCACCTATGCGGGTGTATCGATTTTCTTACGTTAAAGGTAACGAAGTTGAACTATTCCTAGGAGACCATTGCCTCGTACTAAATCGTATTCAGTTATCGATACAACGCGAAAGAGAAACGGTACGTCGTTCGTGATTGCACAATAAAAACCAAAGACGAACAAAAATACAAAACTGCCAAAAATGATGTTTCGATTATGTTAGGGAATCACAATGTGATCCATAGTGTGCTTCTTATATACACATGTGTTCAGATGTGAAATCGATTATTCTTATCGTGGAGTTTCCTACACGTATACTAATGTTTGTTTCGTAACCGCTTGCCGTTGGATTATAATTTTGATACTTATATATATACAATTATGGCAAAAAAAGTAATATTATCGGCGCTCGGTGTGGTTTTTAAAATCAAAATGAAGCAAACGTGTACTTCTATTTCTTCTTCTACTTTTTCTTCGTTTCCTTGCCGAACGTACAAATAAAAATAGGGATGAAACAAAGTATTTGTAAGCAATAAATAGCAATAAATAGCAATAAATAAATAGAGGATATAACGTTATTTGATATATAGATATTTGTAAAACTAAAAAACACAAACAACGCGCTAATACAATGCAACGTATCTGCTGAAGATCAAGCATTTAATGAGCGATGAAGAATTTGTGGGGAAGGCTGTTAAAATCACTGAAAATAGGAGTACGCGCGAAAGACTAACAGCGGAACGCAGGAGCGGTGCCTTTAATAAAACATGTATCATACATGTACATATGTACATGTAGACGCATCTCTGTATATAGAGTCGTGTAGTGCATCTCTAGTTTGATTATATATTATGTATACGTATACAATTTTACTATAGCGTGCATCGGACGTAACGTTTTGTTTCAGTATGTAGCGTGTGTCTGTGTAAATATATCTATTTACACTCCTATGTGTGCATGCATGTACGTTTCTTATAACTAGACGAGTCGCGCGACTTTCGTGTTACCGCACTCTCGTTCGCGTTTAAACCTGACAACGTTTCAATTGTAAAGAGAAATTTCACGTTGAAAATCATTGTAAAAGAAAACTACAACAGCGCTCGAGAAGTGTGGATACCTATCGAAGAAAACGATGGAAACGATGTCAGCGCGCACCGTACCGTGATACGATAAGCATTACGTTAAACAAACTCGATCAGAAAATGGCCTTCGATTCAGTCTCTGAAGAGCAGAGGAAACGACTTTTCAGACAGAATTATGCCGCTCATTTGCCTGGGTAAGATTGCACTCAACTCTTTACTGCGAGAATAATAACGATATTTTCATAGAGCCATTCGATTTTCATCCTGATTTGAAAATCATTTTCTGTTCGCTTTTTTTTTTTTCGTTTGAAAAGAATTTCGCGCGCAACAAATGCGTTGTATATATATATCGTATTGTTATTGAACAGTATTAATTAAATTTGCAACGCTTATCATGAACCTGAAGTATTTGGTGGTAGCACCTGTTATGTATGGTTGCGAAATGTGCGTACGAGCGTGGCACGTGACACAGCTTCCAAAAATATAGAGAAGAAAAAAGCGTTTTTAAAATTACAAACAGCTCCAGAGAAGAGCAACGACTTCCCTTGTGTAGAGAGAAAGAGGAAGAAATTTTGTCTGGAAGAACTTACAAAATATATACTTGTCCGTAGACGAATCAAATACGTACACGTATAGAGTCTTTACAAGTAAATGGAACGTGTAAAATTTATTGCTTTTATTTTATTATTTTTCCGAGGTTTATTGCTAGTGAGTTAGTCATAATATAGTAATTATTAAGACGTGCCGATTATTCGACAAACTTACAAAAGACGTAATACAATATGCGGTATATGGTCTTTGAGGATAGAATTTTGTGCGTTTCCTTTTTTCGACACGTTTATGATTGAAATCTGATAATTAGGATCGCATAGCTTTCTATTTCATTTCTTGATGAAAATTGAAACTACGCTATAGGAAAGTAAGATGTAATTTGAAAAGTGCATAAGCATACATTATCATATAGTATATCTTCGCTGAGAAAGGTCATGCAAATATCCCTTTTATTTTTAATAACACGTAAAAAAAACAATGCAGTGGAAAAGCAATTTTTTGTGTTGTTTTTTCAAGGTCTTTAATAGATTTTTATTAAGAAAGCATATACTTTTTGTATTATATCATATAGTGGATACGAAATTATATTAGCAACGCGTGAGTCATAACCTTCTCAGGTGACCTTACACCTTAAATATGATGGAACTATAAGATAGTGTTCGAACAGTATATGTGAACTTACTGCCAGAGCATAAAGTAATGTTCACTGGTAGCAATATACTTTCTAAAAATATTTATATATCGTAAATTCGCATACTATTCTAACGCTAACTTTATATTTTTGGTATTCAGGATCATGGCTGGATGGTCATAACTAAAGCACTGCTAAATGTATTTTTTTAATCACTACGCGATATAATAATAAAAAAAAAAATACACTTTCCTAATACAAAATTTGTAACATTGAAAAATCAATCGAATAAAGATACAACAAAATTTCTCTTCCACTGCATTCCTCTTTCAAAACCATTTAAACTATGCCACGAACATTCTGTCATTTAAAAAACAAAAAGTATATTTAGATGGTCTCCTTTAGCTGAGATAGTCTTTATTTTTTTTCTAGAAGATAAAGCCACCAATGCAATATTGTTATTCTTGATTTCCATCCTATTTTGAGCTTAAGAATATCTACTTCACCCATTCAGTATGTCTCACGACATACGATTTCTAGTGTATAAAATATGAATGTGTAGACATTTAGGTATACTTGTTAAATGAAACGCTTTATACCTACACATGGCAATTAAAGAAAGAGGGTCGTGTCTTAACGATAGAGTTGTAACGTGATGCTATTGTTATGATCTATCCGGTTTCATCGATCGGACATGCAATGACGCAGACACTCTGACATTGATCTTATAATAGGTAACCAGAAACTCTGGCGGATGGTCTAAAGTATGTATAGAATATACAGATAAAGGCCCATCCTGGCCGCGCTTGACTTGAATCCGAGAATTCACGCCGAGTGCTTAAACGTTTGAGCTTGAGACACCAACGGTTTGTTTCTTGCTTTCTGTTACCTCTGATACAATTATCCCGTACTTTACAACACCACGAATAAAATGGACATCGAATGATTATCAATTCAGTTAATAAAAGTACTTTGTTTTGTTTCAGCTATACGGGACACTGTCCTACTCTTAAGTTTCGAGTTGGAAAACGATTCGGAGCATGCACCGAAGAGATTATGAAGGTAAGAGTGATCGAATAATACGTGAGGATTTTATCGTGCATAGTGTGTGCGTAGAAAAGCTAAAAAGAAAAACGAGCAGAAAATAGGAAAAAGCCAGTAGAATTGTTTTATAAAGTTAATCAAAGCTTCGATGAGTGTGTTGCATCTCATGCAGGAATTACTTGAAAAGAAAATCTTGAAGGCAGGACCTTACAGACCCAATTCCGGGAGGGATAAGCGTGAAAATTCGACGATTCTTTATGAAGAAGATAACAATAAAAGGGATTGGAAAAATGAAACGCATTTTATCAAGGCATCACCGTATATCTTGGGATATACTGGTAATTAGATTAAAATACGTAGTTTTTTGGAGAGAAAAATTTGGAAGTAGATTTATGCAATCATTGTATCTTATCGAACGCAATTAATTATACATGTGATTATTTTTTTGTAGGATATATTCCTGGATTTAACAGCACATACGGCTTATCTTTTATGAGAGCCGTGGAAGAAGGTATCAAAGAGTGGCGTGAAAATCAGAATAAATTGAGAACTCGTAAAGATATTATGCGGGTTCACGTCGAAAAAAATGCTACTCCAAAAAGTCTCCTGTCCGGTGTGAAACCCGAAGATATAACTGTTCAAATTGATCATGATTATCATCATGTTAAAAACCGACCAACCACATTTCGTACGTACTATTTAGTATACTTATCCTTTATCATCCTCAATTGTTAATATAGTTCCAGTGAACGAAATTTGATTGATACTTACAATTACACAAATACTGAACAGGAAGTGTCTTGACCGCCTTAGAATGTATTTTAGTTCATAGATAAATAATATTGTTACAGATTACGAAATTTCTCCTGAACGACCACCAATCGTCGGTTATACAGGTCATATTCCAGGCGCGAGAGGAGAAGTTGCGCTTTCAAAAGGATACGCGCAAGCTGCAAAGAAAGGATTGGAATTTGTTCGGAAAGAACGCGAACAAAGACTCGGCAAATTAAAAGCACGCGAATATGGTACAAACAATATTAAATACAACCCATTTAAACGAAACTGATTTAGCGCGCTTATAATTTCCGAATTCTAATACTATCCAATCGCTCACAGAAAAGTATTCAATGACCTCGTAATGTACCGACAATCATTTTTAAAGGCAACTACACTCTAAACTCTAACTAAACATATTTCATTAATTAAATATCATTTATGTTCCGAAATTATTTTTAATTTCAAACTGTCGATGATGGACAACTCTAAATAAAATTATATCAACAGTTTTTCTCCTCAATTTTTTTTCTTTGCTTTTCACGCGTACTCTTATTAATACTTTGTAAAAAGTGTAGGATTTTAAATTATTTTTTCTCAAATGTAACAACTACATAGAAGCAAATCGATACATTTTACCTCTTTTTTCCGAAATGCTAATTACGTATGCATGCACGTATAATTCCAGCGTGCTCAATCGTTCAAATCGAAACATTCTTGAAAGTATTTCTCAAACGGAAATATTTTTAAAGAATAAACTAGAAAAATAAAAATATAGTGCTGTTTCCATTTCCAAATTGTTAGCAAATGCAAAACTGCGTCCCTTTGTATCTATGAAGTGGAAATGAGCAAATATATAAATTGATATAGGTATGTATACTTTACTAGGTATTCTAACATTACATTCAAAATAAATATTAGCTTACCTGGGGCAAATTTTTCGTCCTGAATGTTACAAATGAATAAATTAATAGCTGCACAAGTATTAAACAATTTAATTTTTATTAAAAAATTATTTATTTAAGATGCATGAAAAAATAACAAACTTCCATACAAATATATAAGAGTATACTGAACAAATACATTTACTGTGCCTTCTAATCACATAAAATTCATT
This sequence comes from Xylocopa violacea, assembly GCA_963969225.1. Classification (NCBI taxonomy): domain Eukaryota; kingdom Metazoa; phylum Arthropoda; class Insecta; order Hymenoptera; family Apidae; genus Xylocopa; species Xylocopa violacea. The sequence continues at coordinate 14,129,473 of CAXAJV010000005.1, read as the reverse complement.
TTTTTCCTGGTAATCTACTTAATCTTTCTGTTTCCATTTGGACAGCTTTTTTCCAATATTCTATGGTTAAAGTGTTTGATCCGTAAGACAAAGACAATAATCTAGCTAATACCATTAATGAATGTAACTGATCAACGTTTTTGTTTATTTCTCTCAATCGTATAAAATCATTTTGAATTTCCTAATGAAATAGAATTTTGATAAATATGTGTGCATGAAACATCATACTAACAAAATCTGATTAATTACTAATATATGAAATAATGTTGAGTACCTTTATGACATCCTCATTATTTAGTTCAAACTTGGCATCTCGTGCAATTTCTAAATATTGCCGAATGTTTATTAGTCGATTTTCATCTTTCAAATATTGTTCTGCAATTTCCATTATCTGCGGATAAACATTTTCTGATTCCGATTCTACTTTTAGTACAACTTGAGTTTGACACTGCAATGAACATACGTTATTTACCTTTTTCCAACAGTTCAATCTTTTATCAAAATAGTTAAATGTTTTTATATAATTAAAGCTGTTTCATACGGGAATAAAAGATTTAGCTTCAGATAAAATTAAGACGGGGATATCCGTTTCATATTCCAATTTGTAATATTTAAAATCATATTGTACTCTCTGAAAGTTAACTAATTCGCAAATCGAATTGTAATTTTCGCGCCCAGCTTGTGTAATGTGTCCAGTATTTAATCCTGTTTCATCTATTACAAGATGAGTGTTATTACTAAGTTGGAGCACACCACTGGTTAACCTGTTACAGTCGTAATCTTTCCTGACGATAAAGATACAAGTATTTTAAATTATGTAATTTATAATGTCTAAAAGAAAAGATATACTCACTTTGGCGACAAAGTTAAGTTGTTCAAATTTTCCAAAGTAATTTCTAGTAAGTGACTTTTTTTTATGATTAAAGTTAAAAATTTATATAGATCCTTTGCATATTCCTTGTATTTGTTTAAAGAAAAATGTGTTATATTCAGTGGATAAGTACCAAGGCAGAAGTAATCTCTTCTCATATAGCTAGATTAGAACAATATATTTTTATAAATGCATTAATCAATTCCTTTTTTATTATAAAATAATTTAACACAAAAAATTAAATATACTTACATTGATGAAAGCAAATGACAGATTAGGTAATCTGCGGCCAAACAATCTCCAAACAAAAGTTGATTTAATATTAAGTGAAGATCAGTTCTTATTGATTCTATTTTAGACATTATTTGTGGGACAGCCTGTAAGTCATGTTTAACTAAATGAATTATTTTAATAGCATGTAATCGGGGAATAAGCGAAACTGGAGGATGATGAATAGTTATTTCAGCTTCTGTCATTGTCTCGTCTGCTTCGGGAATAATGTTTAAATGGGGATCTAAAGATATAAAACCTATTATCTCAATAGTCTCATTTAGTTTTAAACATGTATCTTCATATACCTGTAATTTGATGTATTAAGAATATGTTAAAAATTTTTGTCAGTTATCTATATGCCATTTCCATAATTATTAATATTACATTACACGAAAAATAAATCTTATAAATTAGTTAATAACCTTTACAATACAAGCTTTACCATCATCCATAGGAATTGGAAAATTTAAAATATATTCCTTTGAAAATGCACAGTGCATTTCCCCTGCAGTGTCCATTGTTTCATCACTCTCGTTGAGTAAATTTTTTCCTCTTTTTCGTAATGACTCCAAGCAATCTGCAGTCTCACAACTATGGTTGTCTAAACTCCTCTTAAATTTATTTATTGCTTTTGTGCTTGGACAGACTGAGTGTTCATAGCTTTCTTTTGCCCACTTGTTTAAGCCAGGTATTGATATTACAATCCATGTATGCCTTTCAGAACTTTGGTTTTTTTCAGATTCCAACAAAATCTCTTCATGTGGCTAAAGAAACATGTATGAAAATAATAATGATTAGATTTCAAGCAAACAAAATATTAGACATGTTTTTATTTTAAAATATATCTACTACAAATAAAAAATTGTAGGTAGTTGTATACATGAGACAAGCTGTTCTATACGCATCTCACACCTGAAACTACCATATATTTGCTATGGGCTCTCACATTAATTTTAAATATCCATACAAATTGAACTAAGGATATAAAATAAATGAGAATGTGTAGAAGAGCCGTATAAAAAAGAATTTTAATCAAATAATCACCAAGCATTTAGCAGAATCTGCATACATTCCACATCTAACTTCATACGTTTCAGTTTCAGTATTTTTCACCTCATATTGTTGAAAATAATATTCAGGATCGTGCATATCCTGAACCATTCCTTTAAATTTGACTAACTGTCGGTCTCTAAATTTATAAAGTGGTGCACTATTTAGCGAAAGAAGTTCTTTCGAAGAATCTGGATTTTCCAATATTGCATTGCATTCAGATCGATTTGCGATAAAGTACTCAGGAGTCCAATCTCTTATTTTAAGTAAGGCTAAAACAAGATAATTACTATTATCCAATACATTCCTCAACCTTGATATAACAGTCACATAATAAATTTCAATAAAAGTATTTACTTACACATGACTCTGAAATTATTCGTTTGCCGATATTTTAATCAAATTAATCACAATTTAGTGTATAAACAACAAAATAAACGTTGAGAATCAAAAAGCGCGAAAACTCATGTACACACAATAGACTATACTCAATTCTATTCAAACCAAGTAAATGGTACTAGATAAAGTCGTTTCTTATGGGACAATAACGCCAAGGGTCTGTACAGTAAGTACAGTAGTAGGACAGCAATCACTACTACTACAACATTACTACTCGCATTTGTAATTTACTTACAGTCTGTTTTGTGCATTTTGCCGCTCCATGTAACGATGCCAGTAATCCGAGTACAGCCAACCAATGAAAAATAATGCCACTAAATTAAGCCATTTTCTGTTACTCAAAGTATGGTTATGTTGTTGGTATAGCAGTATAGCACGTGGCGCCAAACTCCAAGAAAGCATCTACACAAATTGACAAGTTATAACAAAAAATATAACTAACAAAATAACAGTAAAATTTATTACCAGTTAAAATTGTACCTTTGGTTTTAATATGTAATAATACATGTTAAGATTACGAAGGATATGAAATAAAAAATACCGTTTCATTCAATGTAAAAATATATTCATAATTTCAATTATTTACCGATTACATAAAAGAATAATGATATGTACAATAATATGCGACATGACTCTATATTATAAATATATTTGATAATATTCAAGTCTTTTATATGCTTTAAATATGGAATTTATGAATACACTATTAATTTATTAAACTAGGAAAACAATATTAGAAAAAATATTAGTCGCTAATTAGTACCTAGAAAATAAAAATTTCACACATACGTCATATTATATGGTAATTATGTCTAATCAGGTCTCCAAAAGTTCAAATATTGTAATCTTCACTGGTATCCATAGATTTTAAATCCCTCTGTTTCAGTTTAACATATTCTCCTCTGACAGGAATATTTGGACCAATTGAAATTTCATTATTTGCAAATTCTTGTTCTGATAAATATACATTGGTTTTAATTAACATTGCTTCAGTTGTATCACTTTTAGTTGAGTCTTGAATTAAATCTTCCTTCAATTTATTTGTCACGTTTTCTTCCATGTGTTTGTTTTGTTTGGAGCATTTTTCGCGATCATCCTTGGTAATTAAGTTTTCTATTAAATAACCAGATTTTTTATTTGAAATATCACTTGTAACTTTGGTATTGGTTTCTTCCATTTTCATATTAATTTCTCGTTTTTCACGTTCATGATTCTCTAATATATCTCTATGAATCACTTGAACGTTCTCTTTAGATTCACTTTCTATTAGAGCTAATGTATTTTCTACGTTTGTTTGATTTCGCATTTTTAATGCAATCGGTAAAGAATATTCATATTGCGTTTTTTCATCTTTTGATTTCAATCTTTCATGTAAATCAGAAACTATGCCAGAATTATAGCCAATTATAGAATTATCTTCATTTTTATGCATGATTTTATTAGTTTTATTATCATTTAGTTCAATATTGTTAGAAATAGATCTTTGTGATATCCGTTTTGTCAAAGCATTTAAGATAGGACCTTTAGGTAATTCTTTTGAATCATTCCGAGTTGTTTCTACATCTTTAATATGTTCACTGTTCAACTTGACGTCTAACATTTTATTGCTTTCTATTTGGTCTTTATTCGTTTTTTTCTTATTAGAAAAAACGGAATTAGACAATTTACCATTGACATCTTCTGCTTGCTTCCCTAAAAGTTTGTTTTCATTCCTATTACTAGTTAAATTTGAAAAACTCTTATTTATTTGTAAATTGAACTTCTCATTAGTATCTTTTAATTTTCCTTCATCTTTATTATGTTCTTCTGTATCTTTTATGATATTTTGCATCTCAATTTCTTGTTTCTGTATCTTTAGGTCTTTCAATATTTCCTTTTGTTCTTCCATCATTTTCAATTGTTCTTGTTTGTGTTTCTCTAAAGTCTTCCTGAGATTTTCATGTCTCTCTATGGCCAGTATATTGGCAACTTCCGATTCAGCAGCTAATTCTGATTCTTCTTTCTTAATTGCATCAGAATTTATAAGATTATAATTTTTGGTTGTGTCTACAAAATTCTCTTTCATCTCTACAGGATTATTTTTCTCTTTGTTTTCAGCGAGTGACCCTGTTGCTGCTAGAATATCATTTTTTATTAAACCGTGTGATTGTTCGTGAAAATTTTCATCCATCGTTCTTATTTCATCTACTATTTTCTTAACAACTGGGGCAAATGTAACAAGTATGTTATCAACCGACTTTTGTGTTTCTACCATTGGTTTTTCTGTGATAACGATGCGTTCGACAGGTATCGGCGGTTCTTGCCGCATATCATTTGCTTTAAGATTTAAAGAATTTTCAAGAACATCTAAATCTGGTAATTTATCTATCTTCTCTGAAAATCGTTAATGTTATTATTAATAATTATATCTGCATATTTACATACTGTGTATTATAAAAGAAAAAGAAAAAATAAATTAGTTTTTCATACCCTTAACATCAGAAAAAATTTCAGGATTATTAGGAATATTTGCTATTGCATTAATATGATCTTTGTTCAAGTTATTTAGTTGATTGAAAGGTTTGTTTGCTGGTGTTAGTACTTTTGCACTGGTAGATTCCTCCAGTGCGTACAAATTTGCATATGTACTCAGAATCATAATACAGATACCAATAAACAGAATTACCTATCATAAATTATAAAAAAAGAAGATTAAATGTGAATAATTGAAGAATGATACATAATTTATGAGTATAATTAAAATGATCTTACTTGGGCTAATAATCTTTCATTAGTATGTTTACTACTGATAGATATAAAGAATATTGCTGGAAATATGAGGCAAATCATTATTCCAATAGTAGATCCTACTAAGCCAAGAACAAATTCAATATTTGGTATTAGAATGCCAGTAATCAGAGAAACGGCTACAATCATAATAGTAAGACATCTAAATCGTGTTTCTGGCAAATAATTTATAGAAGGTTCATGAGCGTATACCTGAAAAAAATGATATATGAAACAACTAAATAGTATTACTTCATTATCACGTTTTATTGCTGCAATTAATACAAACCCTTCGAAACAAGAGAGAGTTTAAGCTTGCTCTGCATGGAAAAATGACTAGAGGAAAACTGAATGCAATAGAAAATACAAATCCCATTTTAATCATTTCAGACGATAAACTAGGCTCAAAGCTCATTAGTATATTGCCTGTAAGTTTAATAACAAATAAGCAAAATATGGAAAAGCACATGGTGTTAAAATGTAATGAAATACCTGTAAATGGTTGTGTGCAAAATGCGATATAACCAAAGAAACCAACACAAAGGTATACACTAGTGCATATATTTAATGCACCTCGTACAACTTGATTCATCTTTTCCAAAGACACATTTGGGATAGTTTCGTAAATTTCAAACAATTGGGTTTGACAAAACAATGCCATAGAGAAAATAGGCACACACTGTAGTATACCAGATGGTCTCCAATAATATACATGTTCATACCAATCTCCAGCGAAAATGTGCTGCATAGATTCTATTATTATCTGTCAAAGCAGTTAAAGAGACGTTTACCCACTCAAACTTTTAATCTCTAATAAATTTAAATATAAATTATTTACCTTTAACACAAGACAAAGATAAAAGATAATAGTAGCGGTACAAAGACTAGACAAACTGTCAATATTTTTAAGCAATCCCAGTGGTAAAACTATGAAAATGCTTGTTGTTACAAGTAAACTGGTCCTGATATCTTCTGGATTTTTGTCTATTACTTTCCCCACAATTTGTGGTCCTAAATCACCCATAACAACAAAGAAAGCGATACATGTTCCCACAAGAAAACCAATAATAAATAACTCCACCAAGAATTTGCCCATATGACCAAATGCATGAAAAGCCAAGAGCTCGAAATTTCGTCTTCTTGACATTACAGCTGATTTGATAAGAAAGTGACAGGCAAGTCTGGATAAAGTACTACTCGATATTAAGACTAAAGTAGCTAAAACAATACCACATTGCTTGAAACAAAATGGCATTGCAAGAACGCTTACACCAATTATACTGTTCGCAAGAGTCATAACGTGTGACAATTGAGAAATCATTTTAACAGTTTTTATGTTTCTTTTCACGTCTCTGAAACCTATGTAGTCTCAGTTTGTATGAAACATGCATGGATATTGATCTTTTAAGTTTTTCAAAATCGACGTATTTGTCAATATTTCGAAACTTTTCTTTCTTGAATTAATATTTCGAACAAGTAGCAACACTGTGATACGTTTAACGAATATTCTAAGATTTCATAATACATGTTAATACAAAACATGTCCGTACATTGTTTTCAATTGTTTTCAAAATATAAACACACTCTTGATTATGAGGTTAGACTTAGAATTCCGTTTACCAGTATTGCGTGTAGTTGATAGTATTACTTATAAAACGAGTAATATAATTTCTTATCATGTTGAACATATCAAGATCGTGATTTGAACATCACGTTTCTGATAAAACACATTTTTTATGACGACAGTTGAAAAGAACCATCGAACTTTTTGTTTGCCTGTTAAAACTACCACCATTTTGACTCGACAAGGCATGCTTCATTAAATAATCTGTGAAAAAGTAAATTCACCGGTACGCGAAGTAGATTTTTCTTTATTTTTTATTATAAATATTTAAAAACATTTGTGTTATTCATTTATGTATATATATATATATATATATATATATATACATACACACATTTATGTGTATATATATATATTATATATATATGTATACACTTGATTATATATACTTGATCTATCTCAACCGACTTAGGTGTATGCATGTACGTAAATATTATGTCGAATTTGTCTTTGTGTTGTGGGCAATTAATTACAGTAAAGGTGTGTAAAGGTATGTGTAATTACAGCTAGGTAAATCGACATATTCCTTTTACAATCAGTTATCTGGCATCATGCAACTAGTCGAATTGAATCTGTTTTTCAAGTACTTTCGAGGCGCGAAAAGTTAAATTTATATACACAAAACTAGTGTATATATACTCTCGTGCAATTGTCAAACTAACACGGTTGGAAAGTAACAATTTTAATAGATACGCCTGTGAAACACTTTCAATTGTTTCCAATTTTTTTCTCTTATTTGCTATTGTCTCTTTGAACCAGAATGCTTTTGGAACCTCGATATAGAAATCGATATAGAAACAGATAAAAATCGATTTAGTCACATACACAGTTTGTAACTCTTAATATTATATTTTCACTTAATTTATGATTAAAATTCTAAAGATTTATGCTGGAGTTCAATATGTTCATTGACTGTCCTAACTTCTCCATACTTTCTTGTTTACTGATCATTTAATTTTTCACGTATAAAATAAAATACTTTACATATAAAAAAGAATATCGTTATATTGTTATTATATAGTATTGCATATTATAGGACATTGTTTAAATCTGATTTTATGTTATGTACAAGAATAAAAAGCAAAACATTTGTTGATACATAATACTTGCCCGTTGTATAATCACATTTCCTTTCAATTACATACAGATACCACTTAGTAAATGATTTAATCAAGATCACATAGTGAGTGATGAATAAGAAGACAAAGAACCGCGCTCAATCGAAACGTATCTTACAATTACAGATATATTTTTGCATGATTTGTCGAAATACGCTGAATTTAAAAATTAAATGGACTATATGACCAGTTGATATATGACTCAAAAATTTCGTTTGGTGCAACAATCAACTAATTCGTTCGATTCATTCTATCAAGGCAATTTTTCAAAACAATTCAACTTTTCGTACATTTAAGATACCTGTCACATTTGACTAGTTAATTTATCGATTTTAAATTAAATCAACACGGAGATTTTTTTAATCTGATCATAAGTTTCGACCGATTACTCAGGATATTATTAGTTCGTACAATTTCAAAAATATTTCAAGAGAGTTGATTACTCGCGATCAATTGTCAATTTCAGAATTTCAGCACTAATATTAAACGAAATAACAATTGAAATTGTCGAAGGGTTCGCAATGATGTCAATTACACGCTTAGACGTGTATGTAGGTAATAACGATGTTATTTGCCTCGAATTCAATCATTGTACATAAACGTGATTACCAAAGAGAACATGTTTTTGAATAAAATAAAATAAAAATGAGAAAATCATCGAATAATTGTGTGGAATCGTATACCGAGTTCGAGGCAGTGAACATCTGCATACCATTTATTGACTTAAGTTACCTACACTTATCTATGCTTGATTTAAATAAGAAATTTTTCCATTAAAAAAAAAAAACCTTTTATCAGGGATTCGCCCCACTCTCTTTCTTTGTTTCCTCATTCGTAACATTCGATTTTTCATCTTTTTCGTTTTCTATAAAATAGTATCATTTGTTATCATAATGAAAGTGAAAAGAAAAGCAAATCTAAAATATACACAAAATCATCTACATACCTTTTGGTTCTGATTTTATGTCCTCTTCTTTTTTCAGATCAGCGTCTAAGCCTTCTTGTCCCTTTTCTAGACGAGGTCGTTTTCTGGAACCCTTTTGTATAAGAAAACAATTGCTGTTTGAATATAGTAGTATTTAACACAGATAAAACATTACTGATATTAGATAAAATAAAAATTCGAAATATTAGGTTGACGTATATACATATGTAACCAAAATGATTTTCACGTGATTGTATATACCTTTCTCAGCAATTAACTAATTTCATTCAAAAATCCAGTTGATAATAATCATCTATATTAATTTGTGCATATTTGCAAAAACAATGAGTTTTACCTTAAACGATCTGTTATCTCTTCTGCCACCTTCTCCTTCTTCCTCACTGTCACTGTATTCGTTTTCATGTTGTATTCTTTTGTCCAAATCGCGCTGTGGTAATCTTTCGTCAGGATTTACTTTTTCCTCAGCCTCTGAATCTTCGATAATTGCACCATCTTCTGGAATTGGTTGAACCTGAACTCCCGGCGCATGAGGTAACATTCTTAAATTTTCAAATAATCTGGTCCTATAAAAAACATGATGTATGAGAAACGGAGAACCGTTTAGAAAAATGGTTACTTACTTATTTGCAATCAATACAAAACTTACTTAATTTTCTCAAGGTATTCAGGAGTATTTTGATTTGCCATATTTGAAGGACTAATGTGTAACTTGAAATCAGGTCCAAAATATTCAAAATAATCATTGTAAGGTAACTCGTTTGCAATTTCAGAGCCAAGAGCTACCGATGTTTCGTATGTCCAACATCTAGATACATTTCTAATTGTGTACCCACCCCCACCAACCATTAAGAAAGGCAAATTATATTTTTTTACAAATTCAACACATTTTCCATGACCTCTTACTGTTAAATTGAAGCAACCTAGACGGTCCCCTATAAATAACATGTATAAGGTTTAACTATTATTTTATTTCCTTAATCTTACTTTCTAAGATTTAACTTTTCTGTATACCTGTCAGTGAATCTGCACCACACTGAAGAACCACAGCAGAAGGTTGGAAAGTTTCCATCACTTTTGAAATAATAGGTACAAATATTGACTCATAACTTTCATCGTCCATACCATCCCTTAGCGGTATGTTAACTGCATAGTATTTTCCCTATAAAAAGTACCAAAGTGATATATTATGGTACCTCAAGTTTTGAAAATCTTCAAGGATATAGAATCTGCATTATTAGCAGAGCTATTACCTTTCCTGCACCAATATCACGTAGATCACCAGTGCCAGGAAAATATTCACCATATTTATGAAAAGAAACTGTCATAACTCTATCAGTAGTATAAAAAGCTTCTTCTACACCATCACCATGATGAACATCGATATCAATATATAAAACTCTTTGATGATACTTGAGCAGTTCCAATATTCCTAGTACAATATCATTTACATAACAAAAACCAGAAGCTTCACTCTTTTTTGCATGATGTAAACCGCCGCCCCAATTTATACAAATTTCTGAGGCTTGCTTGTTGAGTTTCACAGCAGCAGCTACCGAACCTCCAGCTGATAATTGACAAAATTCATACAGACCATCAAAAACGGGACAATCTTCTCCAACGTTAACTGAAAAAAAGAAGACACAGGGCCTTTGAACATGACTAGAATTACTAAATATAATATGATCTATAGCTGAATACATGTATAGTCTTACATCGTTGCATTTGTTTATTATACTCGGACATATTATCAGGTCTTATGGACCTTAAAAACCTAATATAGTCATCACTGTGAAATTTTGTCATTTCATCTGCAGTAGCTTTATGTGGACGCTGAATAAATGAAATAGAAAAAAGTTATTTTAAATATTTATACAATATTAATACCTTTATATTGTTTTAAATTGGCTAAAGTAAATATTTAATATTACGAAATAAACTATCGAAATATTTAAAATTCTTACATATATTTCCATTTTTCTATAAAGGCCATAATTAAGAAGTAAATTATGTGTCATCCTTATACGATGTGGCTTCATAGGATGTCCTTGTCCATAGTAATAATTTCCTATATCACCTACAGCATAATTATTGTTATTTTTTATTTTATTATTCGCCAAAAATTCTTCAATAGTAAAAAGGGTAAAATGTTTGTTTTATACATTCATAGCGACATTACTATCATACAACAGCTAAATTTCGACGTGCGCGCGCGTGTATATGTACATCTCCTTCTCTCTCATTATGGTATAGACAACTGAAATACACTTGAGAATTTTTCGCATAACTCGTAGGAAAACAGTGCTATCATTTAAATATTCGACTGAAACCGTATTAACTGCCACAAATTGATAAAGCTTTTAACCATCTCTAGAAATTTATTCGATGGCAATCATATAAATTAATATCCTTTTTCACGCTTCTTGGAATTATTTCATAACCTTCAATTAACATTTTCAGATTAGAAAATCGACATACATTCGCTCTCGTGATAACATTAATAAGTAAAATCAATACTAAAAATACGATCAGGGCATACATGTAGAAAATAACTATGATAACTAATAACATTTAAGAGTTATATTTACTTATATTGTCTATAAATCAGTCGAATTTGATTGTCGTAAATGCACATAGATAAAGAAAACAACAATGTATAGATCACAAAATAGTCACATATAAAAAAGTAAAAAACGAGAAGAAAAAGAAAGTCTGTTATCGAGTACTAAATGTACAAATGTCTATATTGAATCGTGGAAAGCCGACGCTCTTCCTTCGTTCAAGTAAGGGAACACGGAGCAACACTTGTGAATCTCTCACCTTAACGCGTCTAAAACTGTGCAAACAATTGGAAAAAAGATGAAAAAAGACGGACAGTCTGAAATAAAGATGTGTTTTTGACGATTGAATAAACCTATTAGAATAAAAATGGATAGAAGAGCACAGGTAGACGTAAAATAAATGTATAATACACGATACAAACGCGAATAGCACAAACACATTTTGACAATTTCTCCGTGCGTGTACGTTTTCGCGGGATCTTAAATAACATTGAAATTTTTAAATTCTTTCACTCACTATCATAGTAGTAGCAGACACGTTTTTTACTGTGTGGTAACGTCGACATTTTTACCGATTTTTTTTCACTAAATTGTAAAATATCTGATATGAATCAAATGCGGACCGCGGAGTGTCGCGGCACCCATAGACAGGACACAGCGTCACTAGATCTCTCCGTTACGCGTGCGCAATGTTCCGTAGTTAAGCTTACAAATTTCTTGTGGAGATGGCGTTTCGCTTAGAAAAGGAAAAGCGAACTTAACCATAAAACGAGTAATGTCGAGAATAGATACGTTGCTGCTAAAATTATACTAGAATTATTGAAATTTATTCTATACTGAATGGTGAAATTTGTAGTGGCCAATGTATTAAAAATTAAAGGTTTATTATTATATGGATCCAATAGCCCATAAATGACATTTTATTATAGTTTCTGTGTAGTTGGTGAACAAAATATTGTGTTCTACACATTTATTTTCTAATGAATGACATATGTAAATAAAAATAATATGTTATATAGGTATTTATATGCTATATGATTTTCAATGTAACTGTTTATATATGTAACCATTGATTGATCTTTATTGAACTAAGAGAGGAAATACTGTGATATAATTCTTTAAAAAATATTAATCTTAATCTAAAAAGACTAAATATGGTAGCTAATAAATAATTTTTGCAAAAATAATGTAGATGAAAACAGTAATACATTTTTAACATTTTTGGACTGATCAACTTAACAAACCGTCTCTTTTGTCTATTCAAAGACAGGAATCCATTTCGAGCTTCGAAAGTAAATTATAAATGGAATATTAAAGAATTTAAATCGGAAATAATAATTTTCCTATAATTTACTTCTGTGATAGATTTCAGAGCATTTGGTACAATAATGCTCGGCATAGTTTGTATAAAAGAAATATATGGTATAGATAAACAATTACAAAAGAAAGTAAAGAAAATATCAAAATAGCTATGACAATAACTTGCTAAAATATTAGGTGGAAATATATAATTCTAGTATTGTATTCTCTTTTGCTAGAGAATATATTTGTGCTAGTATATATACACTGTATGATGTAATCATCTTGGAGAGATGTACAATGCAATTGAAATAACATATCAAATGATATCTATTGTATATATATGTATATACTGTACTCAAAAAGAATACACTAAAAAGAAAGTTATTGATTCGCATAAATGCAACAGTATCGATTTTGGCAGTATAACTTTTATCATTTCAAGTAAATTGCTTAAAGCAATTATAGTAATCTATGTTTTTATTGTAATATTTAAAAATTCGACAATGTTATAATTAAGCGAATATGTATAATAAATGCACATAAAGCAATGAAAATAGTCATTCTTATTAAAACGAGCATACCGAACATAATTCGACTCTCTCTCTCTCTCTCTCTCTCTCTCTCTCTCTCTCTCTCTCTCTTTCTCCTCTCTCTGTTTCAAAGGAAAATGCGATGAAATAAGTTAATGTGAGATTAAAATAAACTCCATTAACGTTTTGAGTATGCTTATAGTTCCTCTTTTGCGATGACAACGATAACGGGATGGAATAAAAAATACATACTGAATATATGAACTTGTAAAATGTATATAAAACCACTAATAATTAATATTATGAAAAAAGTAAATATAAGTGCAAATGAATAAAGGAAATATCGGTAGAGCTGCCGAGGACGACGATACCACCTGGACGTTGTGAATAATGCCTTACCAAAATAACACATACATACACACCATAGAAGTTCTTTCAATAACTAATGTTCAAGTAGTATCATTGACGATAATCGTGTATCTGCAACAATAAAATTTTTCTGCTATATTAATAATTATTACGTTTAACGTATCCAAAAAAATGGATGAATTCAATATTTAAATATAGTTTAAATAAATTCGTTGACACATTCGTAAAACGAATGGGCGGCGTTGAATGAAAAAATTCCATTCATCTCGAAAAGGACAATGCACTGCAGTGTTGCAGCTTAACTACAAGTAGATAAAGAATAAACTGTTGACTGCACGATATACATCAATTTTCGTTACGTTATTGTAAGTCGTTCGTTTCGTTTGGTTTAATAACCTTTACATGGACGCGATACTTGAAACAATTTAAGCTTCCGTTTTTTAATATAGGATTTTTTAAGCGATAACGAAATGGACACGATGTTTTCTACTTATCCGAGATTGGAAGAACAAATCGGAGTGGATCGTGAACAAGAGCGAAATTTGTTCAACATTATACCAAACATACACGTCAGATTGATGAAGCATATTACAGAAAAAACACACAACGCGCTTTTGAGTGCGGTATAATCGTCGGGGTCATGTTAGTTACCGAGTCGAGTATTGTTGCTGTTCGTACACATATGTATACCTTCATAATCATATTTTTCTTTGTCAACTGAGGGCTAGACTGCAAGGATGAAAACATAGGCTTGTTGCATCCTTTTCTCTGTCTGACTGTTTCACAGAGAGAAAAATTTAAGAAAGGTCTGCGGAGGAATCGGAACGTGAAGAGAGGCTCGATCAACGTCCGCCAGCTTCTCTTGAAAGGCTGGATCCTGATCGGCGATGCAGGGATGTCCGAGGGATCGCCAGAACAAGCAACGGCAATTACGGCACAATTGAATCATCTCTGCATATTCTTCCCGTAAGCCAAATGACCTGCAAATCATTCAAACTAATCAGTTTCGCGAAAAGGCAACATCAAACAATACAAATCAAGGGTAAAAATAGGTGTACTTTCTAAAAAATAACGCGCACCTTCGGGCAATAGTGAATATAGTTTTCCAGTCTTTTCCAGGATTGTGTTGTCTAGTAGACGTTATTTGTTGGGGTGTAAAGTGGTATTGAGCGAGTTCCCGCCAAATTCTCTGCTCCTGTGCCAAAACAGCTAGATGCTCGCATGCCTCCGATGAAGCTTCGATGTCTCGTGGATCGCTAAGTCGAAGGAGTACCTCTCGACGACACTCCGCGGGCAAATCTGACCATTGCGGCTGCTGTTTTTCGTCCGGCTAAAACAAGAACAGGGCAACGCGATATCTTGTCTCTCTTCTCCCTCGTTTCCCATTTTCCTACCTGAGTTATAGTGATGGAAGAGGCAATTTGTAAGATTCTTTCTAATGCGGCTTTATGTTTTTCCCATAAGATTACAGAGCCCAAAGGTCTGCCACCCCAGCAACATCCAGCGCTGAAAGCTCGAACTCTTTCAATCAGTCGACGAAGCCTTCCAGTTTGTTGCTGCGATAACGATACTGCCAACAATATTGTAGCAGCATATGTATATATCAAAAAACTTGTAACCACAGTTAAGCGTGATTAGTAACTGAAAATCCTTTACCTTCTAACGCCACTTCTTCTAACATATTGAAGAGAACCCGCTGAGCGCATCCGCTAAGACCACCCATCCTGTGACTGACCAGAAGATCCAATAATCGTACAATATAATTGAAACGTCGGCAATCGTGTACTGCGGATAAAAAGTCCAGCCTTTTTAGCGCATCGCTCAAACCGTTGAAACCAGCGATCTTCAAATATAAAGAGATACGCGTTACAATCATGCATTCTATCTTTATTTAATTATGTTTAGGTAAGCTCGCGATTTAGTATTAATAATATGTCCATATGTATACATATGTATGTATGTATGTACAATGTATACGCTTTTTTCCTTTCTCCTATTCTCTTCATTTCTGCTTTGCACCTTATATGCTTTTTTTCTTCTTTCCTTTGGTTTCTACTTTCGCATTTCTTCTAAGCATACGGATGGAGCAAGTCACTCACCTCACGCGTACACTTCAGCGTGATACGGCAATGCGGCTGGACGACGTTTTCTAAAATTATACACAAAAATAGATTATTTTACTAACCATAAAAAAATTTTAACGGCAATCATGGTTCCTCTTACAGTTTTATTCACATCTGATATACGTAATAATATAGGAAAAGAAAGAAGCCTCGCGTTAAGATTACAAACATATTGCTTACCTTTCTTTTTATCCTTCTCCTTTTTGTCAAACGCATCCTTATCACTGCTATTACTGAAAAAAAAGAATATATGGAATGATAATATTACAATTGTCCGTCATAAGACCAAATCAATTAAAAATTTTAACTATCAATCTTATTAAATTTTAATTAAAAATCTGGCCGTGCGCATAAGGAACGACATTAAAATTCATGAAAAAATCGCGACATTTCCTTCTAAGGATCGGAGCAGATTCTTTTATCATGTACTTGATGAAACGCTTAAATTGTTGAATCGCGTCGATACGTGCGATCATCGACAAAGACCTTGCACTAATACACCAATGCGACGCAAGGGGAGAAACTTCGCACCAATGATCTATAACATTACATAACTATCGGTAATATAACTTTGTTCGTGAAATTAATCGTGTACAATATCTACCTCATTGCTTGCACGTTACATGAAAAAATCAAAAGAGTTTTCAAGTTCCTCGAACGACCATTTCAATATACTTTGAAGATTCTTTACTCTTTAACAAGTTGCTGGATACTACATGAAACGAATCAATATGGTTTATCTATAATGCATCAATAAAAGAATCTGGAGAAATCTGAGAACTCGCATGGAACAAGTTACACCGAGCCTCGCGTATTCTGTTGTCTATGTTACCATCCAGTCTATAAATGATCTTTCCAAAGTTGAACGTAAACGAGCTATTTCATAATAAGAACATGAGTGGCAAGATGCTTGCCAAGAAGCGTCTCATCGATGATTTCAATGTCTCAGAAAAAGAGGTGATACGATAGATTTGTGAAATTGGTATAGATCACGTTTGCTAGGTCACGACCTACTTTTATGTACGCAAGAACAAACAGCTTATTGTCAGTGGAATCAAAATACATTTTTCTTCCGCGATTTTAGACAATTTCTTTTTCCAAGAACAAAAATACAATCCCTTCGCAATAAATCGCGATCGTAGATACATGTTTAAAATAATGTTATAAAGTGAGAAATAAACGAACGAGCAAGAGAAACACATTTTCTAAGAGAAAATGAGATTCTATACGTTACAAGTATCAAGTTTTTTGGACAAGCATAAAGGGTGAAAGAAGAGAACTGTTTCTTTCGCGAAGTACATGAAAATGTAGATCTTTACAAAACTCCGTCGATTCGCTTCTCTTTCTCTCTCTCTGTCTCTCTCTCTCTCTCTCTCTTTCTCGTTGCCATATGCATTAGCATGAGCTTTCACGGTCTCGCGACGCCAATGCTTAATTCGCGAATGAACGCGAGGACGCGTTTAACTTCATTGTGTGTGTATCTGTTTCCGAACCAAGACAAAGGAGAAAAAGCACAAAGCGTGTACGCGTGCGTTGCGAATCGTGTACACATGAATACACGTAATATATAGTGAACAAGCGAAATACATTTACACAAATACCTATCGTTGACTGACAAATTTAATGTTTTGTCATCGTAAGAAAAATTAAAAGTATATACATATAGTAGAAAGGAAAATGTTGAAAATCAGATTTATACGTAATATAATGTATCCTCGTCTTTCCTCCTGCGAGGAAAATCGTACTCCCTTAGAATGAAGCAAGAATGCATGAAGAACAGCGCAGACAGGCTATTTTTGGCACTATGTTGGTACTACCATAAAAGAATAAGACAACTTAGGATGTTCTCTACCGAAGCGAATAAAGTTCTGTTTCTGTTGTTCTCTCTACACATACATACAAATGTGAACACTTTGTGCATTATTGAATCGATACAAATCGTTATGAAACTGACACATGTATAATTGAAATGAAATTATGAATATTATATTGTAAAAAAGAGTATTATTCGCAATATGTAACTTTGCACCAAAACATTTAAAAGTCTGTTCTGTTACTACCATTGCATGTAAAAAATTTAGTTGCATATTTGATAATTATTAATACTAATGACAAATGGAAAAATTGACAAAAGTTTAATTTCATACGAAAACTACTGTTTACTTAACGTCAATCGGATACATATTTGTATGATGTTAATTAAACTTCTATCTACAAGCAAATGAAACGCACATTAGCAAAGTTCGTGATAGTAAACAAACCAAGAACTGTCACTTAATTGATCTAACAGCTGTGAGATAGGTAGAATAGACGGAACCGATTAGTCGTGTTTTTCTTTCCGCTTAAAACGATAATACAGCACATAGAAAATGTGAAAAGAAATAAATAAATAAAAGTTGATAATGGCACTACTTACCGAAGTAAAAGAGAAAGTGTTTTATTGTTGGCGCATTCGAGGATTTTCTTCTTTTCCCAACCCTCGACAGTTTTCACCCATTCTTCGCCAGGACTGCGCCAATCCTTTGATATGAATGGCATCGTTCGCGATGAAACCGTGCGATACCGTTGCTTTATTCACGTACACAAATTGTGACCAGTCGTGCCTATGACTAATAGATATTCTTACTGAACGCACTTCACTATTTTATAGACGCTCAATGTTTGCTGGCAAAACGTTTCGGACTGTATGGTTTACTTCGCGGCTGCGATCGACCGCGCATGGCTTTGTTTTACTGACGTCACACAGGTATCAGCTGTGCAACTCACGGACTAGTTCACTTTCGATAAGCATACGGCCATCTTGAAATTCTTATATTACGCATGCGCGATTAAATAACCAAATAATCGTAACAGTCGAAAACCATTCGACCAAAATATCTACATTGATAATTGTGTTTCGATCTCGTTCATTTTGTAATTTATCTTATTTTTATCTAGTTTAATCTTATTAATTACGAGAAATCTACTGATTAATTTTTTTAATCGATTAACTATAAAATAAACATTGTATAAATTTTTATGTTCATTTTTAGCGATGGATATTTCTTGGTTGTATAAAAAATGATATATATACAGGTGCATTGAAATCATTTTAATGTTATATTCATGTCCTTTACTTGTTTATCTATTTCAGAAATAATATTTGCATGCACTGATTCTTCGCTTTCGTCTTCTGTTTCCGAGTCGGTTGGTGGAAAATCCGAAACAGCTGTTGCATAAAATCAAGTTATGATATTGACCACAATTTACCACAAATTGTGATGTTCATTATGCAATGAATTAGTAAATTGACAATAAGAAAAAAAGAGAAACATAGAAAGAGGAAAGAAAAAAGAAAATTACCATGTCTATTTAACTTTTCTTCTGTCGCATCACTGAGAAATTTCTCTTGCGTGGCTATAATTTCTTCTGCATTTCTACAAAGTGAATACTTTTTTAATATTTCCTCATTCAATTCTAAAAATGAGTGGCCCCAAGAGAATTTTCCAAGATAAAACTTTGCCTCTTCAGGAAAGCCTGTTATCATTAAAGTAGCAGCTATAGCTTCTACGCAACTTAATTGACAAGGTTTGCCATAATTTATTGGATTTGCAGCAACTAGAAATGGCAAAAGACGAGGATTGGGAGTTTTCATTTTATTAAATGGAGTATCATCCAAACGTGCCCAACTGCAATCAACTACTGCACAGCCATACTCTTCTATAATAGCACGATCTGTTGGGCTTACACACTACAATAAAGCATTACAATATAAAGTATCGAAAATAGTCTTTTATCGTGTATTATGTGACTTATCAACGGTATTTTATACCTTTTGACCAACCGGAGTGAGAACTAATCCTGGGAATCTAAGTCCTAACCTTAATATTTTTATCAATCCATGTCTAACTAATTTTCTACCGGAACATTTTCTCGGATCACAATGTTCAAGATCCCACATAGCGACTGGAAAAGAGATGGGCCATTCTTCGCCTTTTTGTTCTTCATCTGAAAATTAGTACAGTCTTTTTCTCTGAAGTTGTATAACCAAACATTTCTTTAGAACCTGTTTCTTTGTCTTCTGTATCCGATTTGTCTCTTTGTTGACAATATTTTTCTTCTTTTCCAATGACTTGTCGCGGTCGTCTCGTTAGTATTCTTTTTTTATTCTTTTTCGCGCGAGATGACATTTATGAAACTCCAAAATCTCTCGTAATGTATAAGTTTCAACGAATATATACGCATGCATGAAGATTTTCCTCTTCGAAGGTTATGCATCAACGCAATAAGTCCAAACTCTGTTGATAACTATAAGTACATACGTAGATATACCATGTATAGACATATATACATGCATACGTCTATAAATGATTACAGCGCGGGAATAGACGAAGTTATTTCCAACGAAACAACATCATATAGTACATGTACATATAAGAAAATAATATTACGTTACAAAAACATCTTCATACACTACGATTTAATATTTTCTATTGGATTTTTTAATGTCAGTAGATGACGTTTGGAAAAGCATAATGCTCTTATTTTGCCCAACGGAAAACTTTCTCCCTTACACTATGTTAAACAATCTTTTTCCTATGTACATTTTTTCTTTCCCCTCTCATACTTTTCTCATTGCGTACTCATGCATTCTCTTTGTACACTTTTTGCATTTAATATCATTGCATACTTAACTAAAATTCGTTACTTTTTTCTACACCTTCACTAACCCTTTTTCCCCCCTATTAGTCGGCTCTTATGATAAGCGGGAGATACTGTGGGTGCATTCTGATCCCCACCGCACAGGGAACTGCATACACTATGATTTCTTATCATGGCATATCCCTTTATCTTTACACTATTCTTTGCTTTACTTGGCAATAGTATGTAGATACAAAATTATTGTTATACATTTAATATACTATTTGTGATCGTATAAATGTTAAATTAAATTTCTATGTACAGATGATATTTAATAAAAATGCGATAATTACATGTACGGAACTATGCACTGTATGTGGTAAACTTTGTAAAAGTGCCACAGCGTTAGACGGCCCTGAAATATTGTGTTAGAGTGGGTAACAAGTGGCTGTTCTGTTCTCAATCGCTCCGCGGGACACAAATCATTCAGAGAATGGTGATCCTTTGAACATGTGTTTAAAGGCGTTTTAATCCGAACTGGATTATTTTGTTTATTTATATACATATCTATTATACATATATATCTCTTAAATTCAAGGTAAATGTTGGTTTCTTGTGTTTTGCATATTACATAGTTTTGAAAATCAACTTCATCAGTACGTATTATTTACATTACAATTTTGTAATCGTATAAAAACCGATACGATATCTATGAAATTAAATACTTTTAGTTTTTATTTAATTTTAATTATAATTATATATTGTACATGCTGCTTAAAGGATATGGATTCAGGTATTTTGTTAAGAAAAAATAGATTGTTCATTGCTCTGTAATTATTCCGGATATACATACATATGTATATTAATAACGATGTCTAAATTGTTTAAAATTATTATCAATGATTATTAAATAGCTGTTTAAATTCTCGTATCAAATTTCTTTTAATGCTTTTTATATAACATATGCATGTTGCACAATTTTCATAAATGTACTATAAACTTAATATACCATGCTTCATGGCTGTTAGTTGATTTACAAATTACAATTATATTCATTATAAATCAATTTTTCTGTTTTCAAATGGTAATCATGGATCTATTCATTTTCAAATAGCTAATATTTATACTTTATTAGAGAACACTAGAAAAGAAACAATTATAAAGGTGACAGATTGGTTACGAGGAATTTGGGAAATGAGACGTCAAACTGGACCTGTTCAACAATGGATAGATTCAATACCATCACCTATCAAATCAAATTTTTCAGTAAAAAATGAACATCGAGAAGAATCAACTAAAAAATGTAACGTTTCATTGGCATCGACAAAGCCCAAGGACATTCCATATTCTATAGGAGCGAACCAACCACTTATGACTGTATCTGCACCTATTAATGTTCCTAATACAGCAGCAGTTAATACAACAGGCCTACCTAGGTAATAAAAGGCAGGAGATAGAAAGAAAATAATAAAATCTCTGAGATAATAGAACATCTATAATTGTATAAGTACTTTTTTATATTTTTTACCTTCAGCTCATTACCGCACAAGCTGGTTCGAGATCCAAGTTTACAATCTGATAGTAGTCGCTGTAGTAGCGTGGAAAGCCTATTAGAATTAAGGAAAGCAGATCCAGAAGCAATTCTGCTTGGCCTTGGATTTGGGGGTTGTGCAAGCAGTCCACAAAAGAATGGTTCCCTTTCACGTATACCAAAAAGATTTTTGCAGCCATCAAAATTAAAAGGCATAGCCATTAATGATTTTATGAAACAACAGCAAGAAACTAGCGAATCTTTTGATTCTGTATCTTTAGGGTACAGAGGTTTGACAGGTAAGACATATATGAAACAAATTGACAATTAAGTATACTAAATGTATACTAAAGTGTTAAATAAGTTATATATTATAACATTAAAGTATTGCAAATTTTAATGGTAGAAAAAATTGTATGATTACAATATTCTAAATTGAAGATTAATTTATATTACACAAATAGTAATTTTATAGGAAGCGACGACACATTGTCTGTGTCTAGACTTTGTCCACGTCGCAGACATTCTGGACCAATTAATTTTGTAAGTCTTATGACAACTAGGATTTCCGAAATTTTCTTTGGTTTTAAAACAACTTTTATTTCAGATTTAGTTAAAATTTTAAATTAACAATATGTAAATATATACATACGTATATGTGCATGCATACATGCGTGTGTACATTATAAGTATAACTGAAATATTTAGTTTACTTCTCAGATATGCTTAAACATCTAAACTTATAGATTCTTGTTTTTTGCTTATTATTGTATATTTGCAAAGAACCATAATATGCATGAAATAATTCTATTATTGTTGTGAAAGTATTATTTAACAATTATTATAAATCTATAATTACTTTATATTGTATTGGTGATGATTATAATTGTTGCTGATTAGATTATAATATTAAGTATGATGTATTAATGTTAAGTATTTCAAATTGATAATATGTTTAGTCGTAAAAATCAAATTACATAACTTATAATTTAAATAGTATACTTTTATACCAAAGCACTTTTATCGGTTGCTTTCAATTCTTGTTTGCAACAGATAATTTTATTATATTGTGTTTTATATTTCTTACTGTTGATCTTATTGTTAACTAACGTGTATATGTAACGTATAATGGTTTCTTTTCTTGTGTAAAAGGTTCACCATACGTAGCACCATCGGAAATCGTACAGAAAATTATGCAACGTTTGCGGGAACATGAAAGTCATGAACACGATCCGTATGCAATGTACAATTCGTATGAACAATACAGTCCTGTACATTGCAGTGGTACACTTTCTGTACTGTCACACGACAGTAGACAATTTTTGGAACGACCACGTTCAAAAAGTCCTGACATGCGTAATAAACGTATGATTATTGGTAAGAACTGGTTATATGGATCATTCGCCCGTTATAGTAGATATTTTCTAAATAGAAATACTACCTTTTTAAACGAAATTTTCGCCATTTCCAGGACAGAAATCGTTTGCATTTGGACACGACGGTGATCTAATCGAAATCAATTCTTCTAACGCAAATAGATCATTTGAAGATGCCATAAGTAATAATTATAACATTGTAGAACATTCAGAATTACCTAATAATTTTGCAAATAATGATGATAAGATATTTAAGCAAACAGCTATTCAAGACAGAGACAAAATATTACCAAAACGATTGTCATTCAGTGACAACACAGAATTTGATGAAAATGATGTTAGTTCACCAAAACCAGTGTTCAAAGAAAATTCAGATGCGCAGAATAAAAGTTTGGTTGAAGATATTTCTAATACTAACGCAGTTTCTGAGAATATGTATGATATTCGAAGAGCAAGCGATGGATTTTGTAATATAAAACATGAACAGGATTTATCAACACTACATGAGCGAAGACATAGTGATGGCTTTGTTCAAGTGACCGAACACAAAGACGAAGCGGTTCTAGCTCGAAGAAGGAAAACTTTGAAGCGGCAAACTAGAATAAGCGATACAGATATGACGAATTACCACGATTTAAATGTCTGTATGCCTGATACGGTGCAACATAAAGAATTAAGATGTAATTTGAATAAAGATTCACATAAAACTTATAAGCACAAAAGCATTTGCACCAACTCAGATAGAAATAGTGACAAAAAGACAAAATTAAAATGTCCACAGATGTTATCCACAGAAACGCATAAATGTATAAAAGCAGCAGACGACAGTTTAAGCAAAGTTAAAAAAGAACGAGGTAACAGTGAAAGCTGTATTGAGGAAGCTCGATCTGCAGAGCAAACCTGTATAGACAAAGAAGAAACAACAACGTGTTGCTGTCATTCTGGTAATAAAAAATACTGGAAGAAAATGGAAAAAATTATTCAAGAAAATAAAAATTTAGAAAGTATGGTAACAAAAAATAGGAAAGAAATGGCAGAAATTCGTGAAATGTTAAATAACGTATTATCCGTACGACTAGAACCTGGCTTTTAACTTCAGTCAATTTAAACACACACAAAAGAAAGTATGATGTAGGTATTTCAGATTTCTGAACTTATTTTGCACATTTTGAATATATAGTGCTTTTGAATGTATTTCAAAATCACTATATACTTGATAAAAACGATTTAAGCTAAATTGTCTTAGGATCTGATAAGCATCATGAAAGACATTAATATCGATCTCGTAAGAATGTATCTGTTTATAACAATAGTTTCAAGTTATAAATAAAAATGTAAATATTTTGTTACAATGTCAAATTTTATTTCTTAGTAAATATGAATGAAATACCAATGTTCATTATCAAATTGTATTTACAAATAATGTATATGATTGAAGTCATTGCTATGAGAAGTGATTGTAAGGCTTCGTTTTGTTTGAAAACTATAATTATATATTATGGTATTATTTTTGTTACTACTTGTAGAACATATTACATATTTGATTAGTATTATGATATTTTCATGTCAATTTTAAGTTCATATTAATACATGAATCAGTTTTATCGTTGTTAAATCGTACATAATATACGCGTAAACAGTGAATCGTAAGTACAGTTGAATTTATTATTTTGTGACTTTGTATTTTATACTTGATTAAATTTCAAAATAGTACTAGCTAACAGGAGGCATATTGGGATGCTCGTAGTCAACAGAAAATAATTTGACATACTAATTATATATACTTCCACATTAATATTGTACTTCAATTATATATTATTGATAAAGAAATTCCGGAAGCGTGTTAATAAATGTATGTTTAACACATTTTTCTAAGCGTATAAATTAATTTTCAAACAATTAATAACTTATTGTAAGAGTGTACCATGCTTGTGAATGTTAACAAAAGTGAGGGAGGAATGAAAAACACGAAGGAAAAAAACAACGAAAATGTAATTTTTGTGCGTAAGAACTATTATATGATTTTCAACCTGATCTTGCTAAAGTAAAATTTTGCGATCTTGTATTCTAACCTAAACATTCACATTTTCAGAAAAGTTTAAAATTTGTATAAACTAGATAAGTATAATTTACATGAATGATTATGTTTGCACACACATAGCATTAATTTTACAAGTTTATTTAAATATCTTTGATCAAATATTGTATATAGTCTTGCTATTATAATTTATCAATTGTTCTTAATACGAATTAAACAGTTTTATTGGGGCTCTTTGCTAATATTAACTACAATTCAGCGTTTAGCCTTTGTAATTATACACATAGTTACAAAAAGTTATATGTATGTATTATTAAACAAAAACATTTAAAGAGTACAAATTTAAAGGGGATTTATAACGGAATTTGTGTGTACGTGTGTGATTGTGTGTGTGTAAATACTATAGTATATATACACACATATTTTTACCTAATTTATCATTTTATATTTTAATCGTTAAACTTATAACGAAAACTATGTTCCATATTATGTCCCTAGATGCCGATAAATTTGACCTATACAGATTATACAAATAGGGTAGGAGCTTTGTAGAAAAAATATGAAATGCACAAATAACCCAGGAATATTGAATAAATATTTGATGCAATTAATTTTTACTTTTTTTTTTTATGTACGTGATCTATAATTTTTGTATCCATAAAGCTAGACCAACCATGATTGATGAAAGTACAATTCATTTCTTATTCACATTGTTGCTACTATTATAAATTCATTATACATAAGTTATGACAAAAAATTTTTGTAGTTTCAATAAAAAATTAAAAATAGTATGATTTTTCCCAATGAATTTACACGATAGGAACACAAGATCACAACGGTAACTGACACTGCGATTTATCTTCTATATATCTAATGGTTTGTATTTAAATGACTAAATATAACACGGAATCTAGTTACTTAAAGTGTTCTTACAATTGGGCGTCAAATTTGAAAATTGGAATCAAAACTACGCGAAAATTTGTATATCGATATTATCGTTTAATATAAAGGAAGTAATACGCGAAAATATTTTAAAAGTAGCATGCAGTCAAATGTAAGAAAATTTAGATAACCTGTCTAATTTATAGAAAAATAAAATATGAGTGGATATCATACCTTTTAAGGAATCAAATAATAACGCGGATTTTGGATAGCTTGACTGTTAATTAAAACACGCATAAGTATTTCACAGAGTTATCAATTATACATACAGCTACCCTTGGTAAAGAACTGAGGTCCATGGTCCACTCAATCTTATTTTTAAACACGAATTTGCTAGAATATCATTTTATAAACTGCATCCACGTGTTTGCGTAATATGTCTGTGTAATGTTGACGTGTACCTGTGAACGTAGATGTATTCTTCCTTAGCATACCTTAAAATGTATATAAACAAATATGATCAAACATGATCTGTGTTTAGTCTTCTTTTTCTTCTCTGAAAAATAAAAAAGGACCAATCATTGTGTATTATTCTGTGATTATAAGGGAATTTATTACATGAAAATGAGTAAAAAATAAATAAATAAAAAGAAGAAGTATAAGAGACAGAAGGTAATGAAACATACTTTACAACTTCTTGTTGCTGTTGATCGAGGTGAAGTTCAACAATGGTTTCTGTTCTACTTTGCACTTTGAAAGTAACTTGTGCTGCCAAGTATTTATCTTTGTTATTTACTGACCATCCAGAATACTGAAAAATATTTTTTTAAAATAGTAGAAAAATATGAAATGTATGGATTCCCTAATGAAACTAACTATGTAAAAGCCATACCGTCGATGTACTTTTGTATAGTGTCTTTCCATTTTCTTTGAATGGTAAAAACTTTTGAAGTAATGCCTTCCCATCTATCCTCCACAATGTTGGATCTGTATTTCCACCAATGTCAGCTTTTGCAACTACAAATGCCCCAGACTAAAATAACATATACACAAATAATAGTTCTTCGTTAGATAAATAAATAAATATAAAGTGTTGTAAAATTTCATAAACTATAAGGCTTACGGTAAAATCTTTTGGTGTTTCTCCTGACGATTCGTTAAAACTATTATCATCGGAGTCCTCTTCGTCTTCATCTTCCTTCTCGTCTTCCTCTTTTTTAGATCGTCTTTTTCTTTTAGGCTTCTTTCCTGTGTCAGAATCAGATTCCTCATCCTCTTCGTCGTCTTCTTCTTCATCCTCTTCTTCTTCTTCATCTTCTTCCTCTTCTGAATGTTGCCGCTTTTTAGCAGCTTCTCTTTGTGGCCTCTTTTTAGCACCACTCTAATAAGTAGTAAACATTAGTATTATCCAGATAATTGATAAATATCTGTATAATAAAAAACTAGTTAGATTACATGAAACTGAAAAGGGTTTACAAATTATTTTATATACATATGCATGTTTGCATGAAAAATATTTTTATTTTGATTATAATGAACATGGACAATTAGAGTACAAGTTAAAATATAGATATACAAATGAAGTAAGAATTGGTTAAAATTAATATTTGCAAATAATATTTTTTTTCTGATTTATCGTATAGTAATTGTTTGGTATGATAATATAAACAGTAAAACTTTCAGTCCAAATCACAAAAGATTTGCAAATATAAAGTGGAAGTAGAAAGGTTGTACAAGTAGAGTTGCATTGTTTTGAAAAATTCATTGGCCGGCGCCACCGACCGGCCGGCAACGATAATTCGTTAACTGTAATAATATTTCCAAGAATAACTGATTTTCTTATGAAAGGGAAAACAGATTACGAGTTAACCACGCAATCTTTATTTACGTTAGTATGGCGGTAAATCGCTCTTTCCGTGAGAGACATTTTATTAGTGGTACGATGCTCCACAAAATACGATATTAAGTAGCGTGCTTGTCACGGTTACAACACGCATCATCACCACATAACTAAATCGACTCGTGTTTCTTCGTTATCTACCAGCGAGAACTGATTGATTAAAAATAATTTTTTTCTGACAATAAAGAAAACTATACAATTAGCAAAAGGACACGAGCAGTTCGAACGATAAATCTGATGCATTATTCAGAAACATTTCCGTTTGTTGTTCTTACTCGAGTGAAAAATGTAACGAATCCGAGTAAGAAAGGCTATTCGAGTGACAGATCTTTGTTTGCATATAACGGCGTATAAACATTTTCGTGCGCAGAGTGATTAACAAAAAGCATAACAGAAGAAGCGTGTAGTAAGAATTAATTAAAGGAAATAGTGAGAGAGAAACATTTATGATACAAGCAAAGAAGAGGAAGAAAGCATTAGTAGCGTGGGCTTACTTCGACTCCGGCTTCAGGAGTCCACTCTTCTTCAGAGGCTCCTTCCACTTCTTCTGGATCATCCGCGGAATACTCGTCTTCGTCTGACACGTCCTTTGTTTTCTTCATGTTGCTTTTTCGCGAAATGTTTGCAAACTTTCCCAATGGGACTCACTGGAGAAGAAAAAACTAACGAGATCACGTACAAGAACAGACCAGCTACGTGCGCGACTGCCGCAAACAATATGGCGGTATGTGGCGGTGGGAACCGGTTTACACGCATATCCTCCTGCGCAGCCTGGAAGCGACGCGTGCTTCGCAATTTCCTGCGCGTCCGTAGAACCGCGAGATACACGATTTTTAAATAGCTACCTAAATCGTTTTTGCAATTTTTCCATTTCATTCGCGAATCACGATGACATAAAGTAGTAATACACAATCATGCAGCAGAATATTAAACACGTTAAATTTCAAACAACAAGTTTACTCAATATGATTATTGATTGTTTCAGTATTATCAATGAAAAGTTGTCCACGTTTTCAGCGCGTTTTAATCGTTCTATACAGTAATAAGTTACTAACTGAATAATGAATAAGATAACGTGTTATTATAAAAAAACAATGGGAAAAAAAGTCGGAAAGAAAGGAAAGAGAAACAGAAAAGTAATTAAAGTAACTTAAAGCTAATAACTTACATACCGATATGTGAATCGCATAGTGGTTTAAATAAGTGTATCCTATCATATAAATGGAGGTAATTAGTTAGTAATTAATTAGTTTTAACTTGTACCGTTTCTATTTTAATGTCTTCGATTACTTAAATTTGTCCAAGTTTGAAATCTTTCATGACTCGGGTCGATACGATGGCTGGCGCATGCGTTAATAGTTCACAGAATAGGACGCTCCCTTTGATATTTACGGTGGTAAAAAACTCGCGGTGCAGAGGAAACGAACGATTGCGAAAAGAAGAAAAAGATGTTCGAGTTATATGGTATGAACAAAGATGGTATAGTTTATCGGTCTCCACCGCCTAGAAGAAAAGAAGTTGATATATTGGAGGTAATTTTGTAGAACCACTTGATTTAATTGATTACTACGTTAAGCGTTATTGTGTTTGCTGACGCCGGTTTCTCGATCGGTATGGTAATTCGAGGATATAAGATGAATTGTACTGAGGGATTCGTGACTTATGTACCATTCATATTGTACAATAAATGCATACGTATTAGGGGACAATTAATCGAATATTATAAGAACACGAAAGAACGGTTTACAAAATAGGTGTATTAAATATTTTGACTACTTGCAGATCCAAGAAAAAAAATGATGTTTTTGGTAGGTTAAATGATTATTTTTGCAGACATGCTTGCAGTTATCGTCCCCAGAGTTAATAAGAAAATTGCCAAATGGTGATGCTATACACCATGCGAAGGATACAGGTGTCTCCACTTCTTTGGATACAGATAAGGAACCATCGAGGGAAAGTGGTACGTTTTTTATTACTTCCCTGCATGATACAGGTATGCCTTTATATGAACTGATCATCAAAAGGATTGATCGATCATTTGTCAATTTCTGTAAGTACTTGATCGCTGTGCGTACATAACTGTCGTTACCATTAGGATAGAAACCAAAAGTAAATGTTGTTTTATCGTTGGTTGATCATATTTCGTTTTTCTCACTTTTTTTTCTAACTTGACACGCTTCAGCAAATTGGTCCAATGTTACAATTCAAACAGCATATTATATAAATTTCCAAACGATAGAACCAAAAATTACGATAAGGTTTAAATTAAAGAAATTATGATTCACTAATTGAGGGCATAAATAATGAATGATGTTGAAAAAGAAGAAAAAACTGTCGTGAAAACAAACAGAATTTGCAATTGTTTCATTGTTATATTTACTATTTTTTTAAAATAACTTCAATGCAATTGTAAAAGAAGATATGGGGGTTATGTGACACAGAACGGAGCGTATTGAGGAAATGGATAGTGATGGCAGGCTTCTTTTTCCTTGGATGTGCCTTGATCGCTGGCGTAGGATTACCTTTAGCTTTAGAACTAAGAAGCTCGCATTTATTAGAGGCCAGGCTTCAAGTTGTGCGGCGAATGCTCTCTGAAATACCTCTGATTGATGGGTAAGGTGTTACTACTATATGTATATACATGTATCAGTATCTAATGGATAAAGATAAGATTGAGTGAAGCGTGAGCGAACGTTTCAGGAATAATGATTTCGCATGGAACCTTCGGAAACATCGAGGAAGCACAAAGTTACAAGATTTTCCTTTTGACGAGGATTTGTCCCGTAACGTAAGTTGGGGTTCCCAATGGCAAACCGATTTGGTGCGGTTGCGGCAAGGTATAGTTGGCGGACAATTTTGGTCCGTGTACGTTCCGTGCGAGGCACAATTTCTCGACGCCGTACAGCTTACCCTGGAACAGATAGACGTGGTACGTAGACTTGTTTCGAGGTATCCCAATAAGATAAGACTCGTGACAAACAGCAAGGAGCTTGAGAAAGCACACAAGGATGGCGTGATCGGAAGTTTAGTTGGAATCGAGGGTGGTCACAGCATTGGAACATCGATGGCAGTGTTGAGAAGTTTCCACCGACTAGGAGCACGTTACATGACCCTGACACACAAATGTAACACTCCGTGGTAAGCTTACAGTAATACATGATTTACACGTACTGTCTTTTTTTCTTATTATCTATTTTTTAAATACTATACTCTATCTTCATTATATGTTTCATGACTTTCGCTGGCTGACTTCTATATCCTCCATATACAGGTATTATAGTATTGATGTTTGTTATGATTGTTCCTAGGGCAGATTCGTGCTCGGTAGAAGATCCGAATTCGGATGCGCCGTTGGATTTTCACAGCGATGGATTATCGGTGTTTGGAAAAGCAGTAGTGAAAGAGTTAAATCGGTTAGGAATGCTTGTAGACCTATCTCATGTATCAATAAGGACGATGAGGGATGCGCTCGCGATTAGCAAACCACCGGTGATATTTTCTCATAGCGCAGCAAGGGCCCTCTGCAATTCATCCAGCAATGTTCCGGACGACGTACTCCGTAACTTGGTGAGAAGAAAAATTGAACAATGCAATTTCTTCAATTGAGCTTCCTTCGCTTACAATTATAATTAAATTTCGATCGTGTCCTTTTCCTACGTTTCAGTCACTGAATGGTGGTCTGGTTATGATCAGCTTTGACAGTGCGCATTTAAGCTGTGGCGATAAAGCTTCAATGCATGATGTGATAGGTACGTCTGGTTCGAGAAAATCCTATTTTATTAAAAAAAATAATGTTTCGTATAGTGCTCGAAATGACATTGTATAACAACCATGCGAACGAATTTAAGAGGTGCAATTTTATTTGCAGCTCATATCAATCACATAAGGAGAATAGCTGGTGTTAATCATGTGGGACTAGGAGCCGGTTACGATGGTATATCGAAGTAAGTATGAATAAATGGTTGCATATCATTGTATATAAATATATATTAAGGTAACAACATGATAAACATGTCTTTCCGTATCTCTAGTCCGCCAGTCGAACTTCCAGACGTTTCCGGTTATCCCTTGTTATTGGCCGAATTGACTAGAGACCGAAGATGGTCAGCTTCAGACATCAAAAAGTTAATAGGTGGAAACCTGTTGCGAGTATTAAAAGAAGTGGAGATTTATGCAGTGACCATGTCGCATCAATTTCCAGCAGAGGAACTGATTCCTCAAGAGCTGATCGAGGATACCGCCTACTGTAGATACCACGATACCTAGAAACAATTCGTTGTTATAATGTCTACATAATTCATGTTTTTGTACCTGGATTATAGTAGCATCCACCATATAGCGAGGTCTGAAATTGAAAAGTCAGATAGCAGTTTTGACTAACCGCTGACGCTGATACCGAAAATTGTATACAACACTGTACCTACTTTTATTCGATGGTGAATCTTGTAAACCGCAAACTGTAAGGATTACATACCTCCTAGCAGCTCGTTTATCGAGACATCGAACGGGAATGTTTAAACTTTGATCTGTGGTCTGACAGATTTTACATCCTCGCTATACTGTATTGTGGCCGCCACTATACTCTATTTTACATTTTTCAATAAACTATGCGGGTTATCTGATGTCCACGGATCATCGTTTCTCTTACTCCTTGCGTGTGTTTCGAAATCAGTGGTCTTTCAATAATGTTCATGGTTTTCCAAAATAATTGGCCGTGCGAATGCTTTGCAATAACTGCAAACAGAAGCATATGATGGCTACTCAAGAGGGGGCAGTAATTGCCACATTTTCCAGCCAATAACAATACTTTGTACATATATGATTTGTTTATTTCTCGTGACTTGTCTCGTTGAATAAGGCATAGGTACTGCTTGATTTGAGTCAATTTACCTTGTATTCTGTGTGACATCTGGCTTAATGGCCAGCCACATGACATGCATGTAGTTATGTTCCATGTATATACGTATGTACGTATCATAGCAACTACTTCGTCTCGCTTCTATTACACTACACTTAAACATGATATGACTTGATCATATAATGAGGGAAAAATACATATCTACAAGGAAATCAACATTAAATGTAGTAAGTATTTTGCTTATCACTATGAACATTACATTCCAGTTTTAATTTAACAAGTCATTATTAATACATTCTCTATTCTAATATAGAATTCTCTTCTATAAAATAATCACCGTACAGAATTGGTACATTTTCAATTACATATTTTACAATTGTTACACATTGTTACTATTCCACATTCTTTTCTTCTTCTATTATGTTTCTTAATTCTTCATATAACGATACACTTGTCACAACAATCTACGCGTACAATCTCAGTTGACATTTTTCAGTAATACTATATTAAAAAGGAAAAAACACCAGTTTCTTGTTTCGATAACGTTTTTTTTCGCTTATCCGCTGGGATAAGTAGCTGGGTTTAACTTTAAATATCACGCTTTTAGCGAGTAAACTAGTTTGACAATCAAGTGAATTAATTAATAGCAAATAAATTAACCTCGTGTAATCGATGTTTGAAATAAATGTTACAAACTAATACTTTTTACTAGCTGACTAGTAGCGATTAAACTACACTCGTGTAACCATCGTTCTAGTTACAATTGTAACTGCTGTGTTTTCCTTTAGTTTTAACCGATCCTAAATACACGAGAAACTGAATGAAACATATATTGGTCGATACTTATTCTAATTTTCCTATTCACTGTAACTATAAAACTGTTCTATTTACACATGTCATTCTGTATAAATAAGGAAACTATAATTAAATTTTTACATTCGTAAAAAATATATGTTAATTTTGGTGTTATTTTAAAGTAAATGATATGATAAAATTATAATCATTTTATAACTCTGTAGATCTTTTATTCTTTTAATTATTACTGTTTAAAATTTAATATAAAACCTAATATAAAGAAAAGCACAATTGACAGCAAAATTTTTAGAAATATACAAATAAATTAATTAATTAAATTCCCTATCTTTTAATATGATTTTTGGTAAGAAATGTAATGAAATTTATTACTACATTCTTCATTTCTTTACGATTTATAATGACCTGGTGGTAATGTTACATCAAAGACTACAGGTAGATTACTTGGTAAATAATTTAAATCGCATGTCGACGCGTTTACATATATTATTTTCCCATCAGAGGAAATGCCATATCCTGTAACATGGAAAATATGTAACTCATATAAAAAGAATAATTTTAATACCATACCTTCGTGTATATGACCAAAAACATGATACTTTGGTTTAACTCGATTTTGTACTGTAGAAAGTAACTCTACACATCCTGCTCTTACACCACTACAGCACAAATCTCCATGTCCTACAGGAGGTGTGTGTGTTACTAGAATATCTGTATCTGATGGTATCATTTCCCACTTTGAGAGACAAGCTTCTCCACGAGGTACATTAAAAGCCCACTTACAAAATTCTGGTTGCCTAACAATGTGAAAAATATTTTTTTTTTAGAAATACTTTATACGAAGCATTTATATAATATAAATAAAATATTTACCATGGAGTACCATATATTTTTATACCATGTATTGTAACTTCTGAATCTTCCAAGTAAGTACAATTGGTCAAATAATCTTTAACATTACTAGTTTGTATTGCCTCTGCAAGAGTATCTTTGGACATTCCCAATGTGGGTATGCTGTCAAGAATACTTGTCCCTGTATGTTTCTGACGGTCCCCACTAGTTTGTAAAGAAAACGGATGAGTAAATGTGGGATCAAAGCTAAGTTCATGATTGCCAGCTATTACGATTTTATTTTTATGTGGCAAATTACCTATAATAGAATAATTATTAGCGCAAGTTAATACAAAGCAGAAACAAATGTTTCTATTTCATATTACTTACCAATCCAATTGTTAAACTCAATAACTTCTTGCAAACTACCACATTTTGTAAAGTCTCCAGCGTGTATAAAGACATCTCCCATGGGTATATCAAATTTTATGAATGGCGTTAATGAATGAGTATCACTCATACAAACAACGCGTAGCTAAAATATAATTAAACATTATAAAAAACCGTTTTCTAGTTGTATTGTAGTATCGTACAAATTTTTATATCGATGATTTTAGGTTAGTTTTTACGGAAGTTTTGCAATTAAATAATTACGAACAATCGAAACGTTATACCTTGTCACTTGATGCATCGGTTGTTGGAAGTTTAGTGTTTATTTTAATAACTTTTTGTTCTTTTGACAATTCCCGCCAAGCTGCTGTCGGATTATTTGTTAGTGGATGAATTTCTATCTTCATACTGAGAGGATTGTAATAACCGCTTGTGAACTTCAATGATTATGTTAACGAAAAAATGAAATTAATATAAATAGCATTCAACTGATTTGTTACGTATATTAACATAACTTCACATTGTTACTTTCAAAAGACAATCATTTTGTTTTCTATAATATTATATTTTGTATAACTTGCTATGCACCGGTTAATTAACTGTACAGATATTAAGATAATAATTAATTCATTAATATAATCTTTTAATTTTATGAAAAACGTTGAAATTCTAGCATAATAGCTAAAATCTTTGTGCCTATTCGTCACTAATTTCCGCATAAATTAACAATAATATTATATAGTGTTCGAATAGCCCAGACAATACAAACTTGACACGATATTGGCACTGTACATATTGCCTTCGTCTGCAATATATCTATATCAATCTAAGAGGGAAACTTGCGAACATTTAGATTCGATTTAAAATATTAAACTAATTTAATTTTATACATTAACTACTCATTCACTTCTTTTTTATCAATCTAACAAAGAAAAACGAGTAGATCGGAAAAAATTAAGAAAGTGAATTTCATGAAAATTGGACTCATGTTTCTGAATGAATCACATTAAATAGAATTGTAAAAAAATGCTTAATATATAAATTTGTATTTATGAAATATATTTATTTGCAAAGATGCGGAACTACGTATCGTAACTACTATAGTATATGATAGATCAATTTTCTCTATTTTTATATTTCAGCATTCGTCATTGATAATCAATAGATGATTTCATCATTGTATAAACATGCACTATACAGAACTCTAAAGAAGTCTTTCGAGACGTTATAGTAGCAAGAAGAGGTCGCTTGTTCGGTCCGTCTACTCTCACTTTTAATACTTTTTATAGTCTGCATATTTAAGCTTCATGTTATACAGTAGTAAAGATTTCAATTAGTATGTGTAACCATTTCAGTGTACATGCATGGGAGGAGACATTACCTCCTCCACTTTGATAACGCTGTTGTACTTTAGTCTTTGTCATTTTTTTATGGATATCTTTGTACGAATATCTTTATTATATTGACAATTAATAAACAGTTAGTCAGCACTTGCAGTAAAAATTTGTGTAGTAATTTTATCCAATATTCATACATTTAATTGATTATTTAAAATAAATAATACATAAATTAACGAATTTTTCAAATTAACAATACACTTGTATATGTATTGTGAAAATTTTTTAACAGGCGCAGTACATTTTTAATTTATAAAGTGAAAATAAAGAAACGTTAAAATGTTTCCAAGATCGGTAAGTAATTCTTATAACAAAAAATTTAATGGAAAGCAATTAAAGCAAATATTAAAATAAATTATATAAAAATATTATCATGTAAAAATATACCATTTACATAACAATTGTTAAATGTTTAAATTTGTTTTAATAATCGATGTACAAAAGACCATATGTTCGTTAGGCATTGAAATATGTAACATACAAAGGAGCGCTACGTACATTTTCATCAAGATCTGATAATGCTTCAGGATGTAGTTTTGGTTGGTACAATAAATAAAGCAGAATAATACTAGAACAGAGCTTATAAAAAATAAAGTAATTTCTAATTATATCATTATTATAACATTTACTTTAGAGTTAAATGATATGCAGAAAGAAATGCAAGAATTAGCTCGGAAATTTACAAGAGAAGAAATTATTCCAGTAGCTGCTGAATATGATAGAACTGGAAAATATCCATGGGATATTATCAAAAAATCATGGAGTTTGGGCTTTTTGAATAAACATATTCCTCAACATTGTGGTATAATTGTAGATTTATGCAATTTTATAGAGAAAAATGTTAATAGATAACTGAGATACATGTTAAGTACTATTACAGGAGGAATGGAGGTTGGTATTTTTGACGGCGGTTTAGTTGCAGAAGAATTAGCATACGGTTGTACAGGGATCGCAACTGCGATAGAAGGAACAGGATTAGGTGTAAGTTCAATTACTTATTGTTTTTATTAATATAAAGTATATCTACTTTGAATGTTTTTTTAGCAATCTCCTGTGATTCACTTTGGAACAAAAGAACAACACAAGAAATATCTTGGAAGACTTCTTGAAGAACCACTTGTTGCTGTGAGATATTAAAGTTCAAAATTATGATAACATAATTGTAGTATTTATTACTTTCACAATAAAAAAATTGTAGGCATATTGCGTCACTGAACCCGGAGCTGGTTCAGATGTTGCAGGCATTAAAACAAAGGCTGAAAAAAAAGGAAACGAATGGATCATTAATGGAACAAAAATGTGGATAACAAATGGAGGAGTTGCTAACTGGTATAAACAATATATTAATAAAGTATTATTTTATTATTTTCATGTTGATTATACAAAAAATTTTACCTATATAGGTATTTTTTATTAGCAAGGTCAAATCCAGATCCAAAAGCTCCAGCTAGTAAAGCTTTCACAGCTTTTATCGTTGAACGTGAGAGTGAAGGTCTAACACCTGGTCGTAAAGTAAATTTTATTATTGCAACATTTTCGTATTTAATATTAATTTATTTCATTTTTTAAATTAAAGTAAATATGTCTTTCTTTTAATGAAAAGGAAATAAACATGGGT
This sequence comes from Xylocopa violacea, assembly GCA_963969225.1. Lineage (NCBI taxonomy): Eukaryota > Metazoa > Arthropoda > Insecta > Hymenoptera > Apidae > Xylocopa > Xylocopa violacea. Next base: position 14,091,290 of record CAXAJV010000005.1, on the reverse strand, counting down.
CAAAGAGCTTCTGATACTCGAATGATAACATTTGAAGATGTGCGTGTTCCAGAAGAAAATGTTTTAGGCAAAGAGGGTGAAGGATTTAAGATCGCTATGGGTACTTTTGATAAAACTAGACCATTGGTAAGATGAAGAAGGTATTGTTTGAAGAATAGTTACAAATTAATCTATTTCTGAACATTGTTTTCTATTCTTCCTAAAGGTAGCAGCCTCATCTGTCGGTTTAGCTCAAAGAGCGTTAGACGAAGCTTTGAAGTATTCAATGGAACGTAAAACTTTTAACAAACCCATTGTTGACCATCAAGCTGTGGCATTTATGCTCGCGGATATGTTAATTGGTGTCGAAACGGCAAGACTTGCATGGATGAAGGCAGCTTGGGCTTCCGATCAGCAGCTACCAACAGCTACAATGCTGGCCAGCATTGCAAAATGTTACGGTGGCGATATAGCTAACAAATGTGCAACAGATGCTGTCCAAGTATTTGATTTACTATTATACATATTTGTTTCACTTGGAAAGTACAAATAATAGTCTTCATTTACGACATTTTTTACAGATTTTTGGAGGTGCTGGATTCAACAGTGAATATCCTGTAGAAAAATTAATGCGGGACGCAAAAATTTATCAAATTTATGAAGGCACTGCTCAAATTCAAAGACTTATAATCTCGCGTTATCTGATAGACAAAGCGAAACAAAAAACTATGTAATTGCTTTAATGGGAACTCATATACTCCAGTATAGAGTCTGGAATACTTTTTAAAGAAAGAATTATTTTTAATGAATTTTAGTGGTATATAAAAAATACTCTAACTTATATATACTCTACTCTATTATTTAGACTATATGTATATATATATTTTTATACTATTCTACACATCTTTTATAACACCTTGTATGTTGTTAAATGCGATTATCTAATCTATTAATTTTGTATTATTCTTTTCCATCCTGTATTAAAAAATAGCATGCAAATCGAACATAATTGTTTTACGGTTTATATTTCGCGCCTTACAATGTTAGATGGCGCTGCAAACGTGGTCCGAAAGCGTTAGTCAAGTGTATTGTACAATGAAAAGGGATTACATCGCATTATGTCCGTCAGGTCATAGTTTTTACACGGTTATATTTGGTGAAGTCGTGCGTGACGAGTTATGCAACATTTGGTGTAAAAGCGCCCCATAATAAGACGTCCAGATATTGTGACACCTGACCTACTTAGACGGTATAGTAGTATTTAAGACAGTGGTATATTGACAACATTTATAACGCGAACAACGCATTTGACAGCCTTTCAATTTGCAGATTCTAAATGCCTGTAAACACGAGAGAACAGGGAAATCTTTCGGAAATTGCGTCTTTCCGTGTTACATTATTGGAACACAGTGCCGTGGCTAGTAAATCCTGGTACCCACATAAAACCTCGCTCGATACGTTCCTTCTTTCGAATTACTTTCCCTTTTGTTATTCTTCAATGTGGTATAATTAAAAGTAAATAGTTACTATATTAGTCTAGTGTTCGTAGCTTTGTATGTTGAACGTAAAGATGTATTTGATTAAGTTCTTCGTAAAATATGTGACATTTACGACATCACAGTATAATTCATATTTTCCCTTTCGTTATCCACTGCTGTGTCTATGTATCGTAAAGTGGGGTGCAAACTAAATCGTTGCCAGTTTAATTATATGCGGTATACCATCGACAAACAGATAGCGATAAACATTCTTTTTTCAACTTCGAATCAAGTGATCGATTTTTTGCGCATGTATATTCAACTTTTTTAACCTTATATCGTGTGATTCACTAGTGTCTTTTAATTTTTTTTTTTAATGATGGATGAAATTATTGGTTAGATTTAAAAAAATATTTAATACCATTAATAATTCGATAAAATCAGATTATGTTTCTAAAAATCGATGAATCAAAATTGATATTTTCCTGATAGTGTGAAAACACTGTGCACCATTTGTTTAAAAATCATCAAGTATATAATACTAATTGTTATATGGATTGTAGAACAGGAAGGAAATGTATGAGAAGATTTAATTCATTTTTTGGACTTCAATGTCACAAATACGTATAACGCCTACACGTTCACGACAGATAGATCGTTTTAACTTGCCGTTAATTGTCGATCGAATCAAAGTAGTTGTATATCGTGTTATAGAATTCGAGGAAAGGATAAACATAGTAATATCGATAGATGTATAGCAATGGCAAGGATTATTGTAAGGTGGTTAACGAAAAGCGCGATTTTGGCGCGCGGTACCAGTAGAGCGAATCGGCTGTGGGTACCGGCGCTGAGCACACGGCCCTGGAACTCGTGCTGTCAGAGCGCAACGGTGCGCCGGACGCTCGCTTGACTAAGGGAGTGCCCGTCCCGATGCAAAGTGTAAGTGAAGTGGCCTACAGACCTACATTTGTCTAACGTTCGATTTTTTTCGAGCCGGCGGACAGGAGGTTAATAATCCACGCGGGGCTCATTTTTCCGCGGGCGTGTGTGATGTCGCTGTTGTGTGATATACCGATGTTTAGTTTGAAAGAGACGGTGTAGTTTCGGTACGCTCAGACGGCGCTGGCCGGCGCGGGGAGCGTAGTAGTAAAAAGAGAGGAGGACAGCAAGAGCGTGCGCACACGAGGAGGAAGAAAGAAGGATAGAGGGAGAGAAACACGCATAAGCGGGAGTGAAGGAGAGAGAGAGAGAGAGAGAGAGAAAGAGTGAGAGTGAACGGGGGAGTGAGAGTGAGCGAGAGAAAGAGAGTGAGAGAGGGAGAAAAAGAAAGAAGGAACAAGAGCGAGTGCTCGTTTCTGTGGGCTAGACAGAGAAAAAAGGAAAGAGACAGACAGATAGATAGACGGGGGTAAGAAAGAGAGCGAGTGCACGTAAGAGAGTGTAGGTGTTTCGAGAGAAGTGCGTGCGCTCGGGGACGACGAGCAGGAGGAGGGACCCCCGTCTGTCTGTCTGCTGGAATGCACGAGGGCCGAATGGCTACGGGGACAGGGGAAGGTGGGGGCCACACGGCCCTCGAGAACACCACCACGACGGCCCTTACGGAATCATCGTCGTCCTCTTCCTCCTCGGTACCGACCATCCTAACTGAAAACAACACCGCGACTAATTTGCCTTTGGCGGGACCTCAACAACAGACCCTTCATCAGGTGCAACAGCAACAGGTTCAACAGCAGCAACAACAACAACAACAACAACAACAACAGCAGCAGCAGCAGCAGCAGCAGCAACAACAACAACAACAACAACAACAACAACAACAACAACAGCAGCAGCAGCAGCAGCAGCAGCAACAGCAGCAACAACAATCACACTCGCGTCCACGGGTCAACTTGGTCACCGATCTGCCAGCAAACGATACATCAGGTAACCTCAACCACACATTTCTATATTCTTTGTTGCAGTCGTAGTATACCGCTTGCCAAACTCCCTTCATTTTTCTTCTACTACTTCACCTTCTCTGTGCTTTATTCTCACTCTTTTCTCGCCGTTTCTCTTGTTTGCTTTCGCTTTTAAAATGTCTCCCTCTCTCTCTCTCTCTCTCTCTCTCTCTCTCTCAATCTCAATCTCGCCCTTTCCCTCTCCCTCTTTCTCTACTTCCCTTTCTCTCGCTTCATGCATACTATACCTTTCGTCCTTTGAAACTTTTCTTTTCTTGCCAACGTTTGCAGGTTGCCTGGTCTCTTTCTCGTTTTTACTTTCGCACATTTATTCTTTCCCATTTTCCCCTCAATATTACTCTCTAATTTGCCTGCTTATATCCGCCTTGCTCATTCATTCTTTTGATTCAGTCCACTTTCGAAGTTGTACACAATCTTATTCTTCCTCATTATCGTGACGTATAGAGAATTTCCTCGTTTCATACTTCATTTACGACGATACTTTTCTTATGCTCACAAATGAGTACCAATTGCATTATACATCGTAAAGGTCGTAATAGAAACATTAATAGCCTGATCTTATTCGCTAACAGTCGCTGATAATCTTTATTAGTACCAATATCTACATTCGAATAATTAGAGATATTGAGTTTAATCGTAATTGCAGTTTGAATTGCGCGCTGTATAATTATAAATAAGGCAAATGTATAAAAACATTATATCGTACATCCCACATATTTTGCTAAAAAACTCTTGGAAACAATGTTAAAGCATAATGATAAAACAATGTTAAAACAGCAAAAGTGATAGAAACTATAAAGAAGTAAAAGGTATGCGAAAAATATGGAATTTATAGCTTTATATCGAAGCTGAAGTTAAATAGCATCTTTAGGTAGCGTACGCATAAGTTCTTGGCGCGCGATGAAAATTCTATTGGTCTCACCCGCGGAATTGAGGGTTGCATTCGACCTACGCGATACCTCGAACGCCGCTCGTGGCTGCCGCGCGCAACAGGCGTTTCGCGGCGAATTCTGCAGTAGCGAGGATGCAAACGAGCCGCCTCAGATTTAGAACAAACAGCCTTCGAGCGTTTCTTTATGAACTCGTACCGTCGACCCTTCGCGAACGAAGCAGCAGTTCGATGAAACGGGACTCGCTCGCCTTTATTTGCGTCCACGATGTCACGTTCCCTCGCATCTAGTTTGCTTTTGCGTAGATCGCGATACACCGTGAACAATTGTTAAGCGAATTTTTTTGAAACTATAATTTGCCATCATTATCTTTTTCATTTAATTTTTTGTCAGATTATCTCTTTTTTTCTTCCTGTTTATTTCCGTCTCTTTTCGTGCTTGGGTTCGCTAGTTCGAGACGAACATAACCTCGCTGTTCATTAGAAGATTAGTAAGCTAGGTAAGCAGCCAGGACATTTGTTACTCGCACCGTTAGACATTCTCGAATCCGTGTCAAAGTGCTCCGGCTGACAAGAATATCTAATTACTCGGTAAACAAGTAAGTCGTTTTGCCACGAAGGCAGCCGTTTCTACTTCGCGAACGCGAAAACACTTTTCTCTTTTTCTTCAACGGATTTTTTTTTTACCGTTGAATCTTGGTTCTCGTCCTGTACGGCATTGGAAGAGAACCTTTAATTTCCTTGATCGTGATACGGGTATCGATTCGAGGGAAGGTAGGTTAAAAAGTCTCCTCTCCCCCTCACACCCCTCGCCATCTTACGTATAACGACTCCAATTTCCCACTGCTCGTCGATAAAGATGTCAAGTATGAATATTCATGGCTCTCGCCAGCATTAATGCAGATAATTAGCTGCATTGTGGCATTGCACGATTACGCGGGCTCGTTACAAAGATATAGGCTGCTCCTCATCCGCGTCAAGGGCAGCTCGCACTCTATTTTCTCGATCCGTGATCATACGTTCCATTTCTTTTACGTTCGTTTTTCTTCTCCCGCTCTTTTTTTTTTTTTTTTGTTGTTGTCGCAGTTTTTTTGTTTTGTTTGTTCGTTCGTTGCACACCTCTCCGACATCTCCTGCGCCGTCCCCTTTAGTCGCGTTTACAATTAATGCTCCCGTTTCTGAGCTGCCGCTGGTACTTGCGCAGCCGGTGTTAAATCCACTCGAGCGTGGCAATTCGTTCGCAATACGGGCCCGAGCTTGGTCATGGAGCACCCGAGAAGAATGGAAAGAGTAGTTGAAACGCTTCAACCCCCGTCGAGCCTTTTTCAGAGGCATGACCGTGTCAAGAAGTCTTGCTTATATTTACGGTAGAAGCACGTATCAATCTTTTATATAAATTGTCGCTACCGTTATTGAGCAATACTTTATTTCGAAACTTAAGATTTCGGCCATATTCACTCGATGTTCGCTTTCTCAAATCTACATATTTCGTTTCATCGATTTCACGAAATCTACGCGCGCGCGCGCGCACACATCATTTTAGGAATAAAAAATCATCAAACTTATTCAAATTACCAAACTAATTTTCAATTTCCTCTCTCTTCCGATTGCATAGAACGACAGGATAAATTGTAACTGGACGCGCGATAGATGGCATCGTTTGCGAAATTAGTGGTGCACCGGATAATGTAGGAAATGACACGAAATTATCAACCGGAAGTATCGTTCCGATTCAGTTGTTGAGATTTGATAGCGTAACTGTTGTTTCTTCTTTTATTTTAACTTTTAACGCGTATTTTTCGCCGCCTCTTATAATCGATCTTGTAATTCGTCCAATTCAGTGGGATAATCGACGCAAAACAGGTTGGCGTCGATTAAAAATGGATCTATGTTATGACAGGAACGCGTCCCAGTGATGTTGGTTACATCACATCGGTTCACGATGCTTCGACATCGGTGAAAGCATCCGACAAATATTGCGGTGCCACTTTAGAAATGCTTTTGCACGATTTTAAAGGTCGGAAAAACGCGTTACAAGTCGCGTCCTCTTTCCACGTTCGCATTTCACGCGACCAGGCCGCGACACATACTTTTGCTCGTTCTCGGTCTATGTACTTTTACTTTCATCCGGATTCTGATGATACACTTCGACAACGAGAGACCCGAGTGACACGAAACCTGAAAATGTTTCTCTCTCTTTTTATAAACAGACTCATCATATCCTTCAATGCTATTATTAGAACGCAACATATTAAATGTCCGTTTTCTGCGGTTGAAATAAATACACTTTCATCTCTAATTAATCTTTTTTCAGTCGAAATACGAACTATTTGAATTTATCAATTAAAATTACCAATCATAATATAAAATTAGCAATTATCGTTCAAAATACTGTTAACTGTATACTGTTTGAAAAAGATTTACCCAATATTTCATAGTTGATAATTTATGCTTTAGGTAAATATGCTTTTAAATACATTGCACTAAAAAAAGAGTAGATATTCTAACGGAACTATCATACGTTACGACATTACATACCTAGATAAGAAAGCTTTAGAATTGAGTAAACGGAGCTCGATTCGTTTCACTTCAGATGCATATCATTTTGCAACTGGATCTAAAGAGTCACAATCATCTTGTAGCTCTTCCTTTCTCTTCAATCAACGAACGATCATTAAACGTGCCATTCGTGTATCGAATAAAGGGAACAATTTTCGTAGTTTCATAATGATCCTATTTCACTTCGAACAGAGCACCTCTCGAAGATATGTTGCATTTCCTGTCAAACGTGATCCTCTCTTACCCCCTTTTGAGTAAAAGTAAAATATTAGCCCCGTAAAGTTCGATTGCGACTTTTACTTTTACCACACCGGCCGGACTGAGAGATCCTATGAAAGGGACACAGGTTTCCCGGATTTTCGTAAGCGTGGCGGCGCGTGGCTGGCACGAATTCGTCGCAATCCCTGGCCGAGTGGATGGGGTCGTTCTTCCGGGGGATGTATACACCCTTCTCGACAATGGGGCACGTCAACATCTACCTGCTGCGTCTAAATGCACTTGTTGCGTGTCTCAGGGGTCGGGTCCGCTGTTTGCGCACCGTAAATCACGATCATCCCCTTAGTCAGGTTCAGATACGTAAAGCGTGCAGCGGAAAGCACGTTTGGCCTCCGCTTTTCTCTGATGGTGAAAGCTATTTATTTTGGGCACGCAGGGAATGTTCCGCGAAAAATGGCCACGAGAAACGCGTATTCGTCGTGTAAAGTGCAAGGGGCACAATTACAAATAGAATGCAAACACGCGATACCTACAGACGAGAGGAATTTAAATGTGATACCATTCCGAAAAAGTTGTTCAGTATTCATGAATATTCAAGGCTGCGTCTTCGATACATCGTTTAACCTGCTTTACATATTCTTTAGGTACTACCCTTTTTGCAACCGCCTTGAGTACTTGTTTCTGCTAAGCTAGAACCGGCATACGAAACGTTGCGTAATCCTGGCAATTTTTCATGTGTTTTTTGGAGAATATTCATCCATACTCTATAAATTTAGATACCTGTATAACTACATTTAAACGTATCTTAATTCGATACGTGTCGTTTGAATTGATCCTAATATCAAAACTAGCAGTTCTTAAGGAGTTGAGTATTTAAACAACGCTATAGGGAATCGCTTTATCTCGCACGCAGCTCGAGAAACGCGACAAAGATCTCGAAACGTACACTCGTTTTCCTTTTTCGATATTGCTCGTTGACTTCGGGTGTAGGTGTTTGTCCAACAAAAGACACACGTCCCTTTTCATTTTCCTCGCCTCTCTTGCAGGCCGTTCCACGTGACTCCGAGTTTTTTTTCCTTATTTAACTATCAGTTGACACTTGTTTCGCCGTGACGTCTCAGTCGGATCCTCTTAGTTTGTTTATTGTCAGTCAGATGAAAGGTGGTACAGTCATCTCCGCCTCTCGCCATTGTCCGTATTGTGCAATCGTTGACACTGTTGTCCCAACTCTCACCGGGAGCGAAGAAAATCCGCTTTCGTCGCTTTTCCTGCGGAAATTTATAGCTGGCCCATCGATGTACCTGTCTGCTAACGCGAAACCGGATAATTGCTCTTCGACTACCTGCTAGAAATCTCGTAACAGTACAAGACTAGTTGCGCGTTGCGCGAAAATATGTCGATCGACAATTGCAATTCTGTTCCCGTGATCGCAGCCGGATTTATTATAATTAACGGTGGATAATAAGCGCGCGATATCGAAAGGTGGAAAGAGTGAGTCATTATTACAACAGGCTTTGTAATGCGAAGAGAAAATGTGTACGGAGAGACCGTCCCGACTGTCCCGATCGCTTCTATTCGAGATTCATATACATAAGTATGAAGCTACGAATTTAATTTTCGGGGATTTAGTTTCAACGTTTGCTGTTTTATGTTGTTGGTGTTTCGACTCTGTTGCTTCTACGAGCAGCAGGTCCTTGCATTAAACGCAAAAATGGTTTTCCCCTAATCGTAACAAATTTAAGTATCAGAGAATTTAAATGATTATTTAAATATCCATGTACAAGAATAAGTACTTGCTGAAATATCTTGCTTTCGAAAAAAATATTTTTCTTCGAAAATTTCAGAAATATTTTCAGTTAGATTATAGTCAATAAGAGATAAATTAAAGCTACTTTTAGACTATTTTGATGTTGGAAATATATATGTTACCAATTCCATACCAATTAATTTCCTCCAAGCAATAGGGAAAAACGTAGTACCGTTGTAATTGTTCGTTGCGATAATAATGCCGATTTTGTAGTCTGATTTTATTTTGGCACTTTTTATGTGCATCAATTCGGTAGCGTCTACGGGTGTGTGTTTTGTCGTGTGTACGACATTGTACTGCTATACGTGGTACACTCCCACGCCACGTTAAGACGATGGGTCGTTTCTCCTCCACGGCGGTCGCTATTGAATCGCTTGACCCACTTTGATAAACTCGCATTGGAATAACTCAATAACACCAACCCGAGCCAACAACAATAATTATTATTCAACGTTCCCAGCGGGCTAAGGCACCGGTATAGACACGTCGGTGATTACGCTACATTATAAGCCAATTCCAGCGATACCATTTTAGAACTAAATTTGGTAGGCCAGTTGTTAGATTTCCGTTTTTCTTTTCACATGAAATTATAGAAACCAACGGAAGAGTTACGTAAATAAAATGTATCAAAGAATGGTAGTGATTTTACTCGTTTATACATAATGTTTTTTCTGTTATCGTATCGTTCTTAGTAACAAGGATAAAACAACTTTTTCCGCACAGAAACCTCATCGTTCGTTCATTAGTTATTCTGTAACATCTAATTAAAATCGTGATTTGTATATTGTGTGTTGCTGGAAATACCCCAGCTCGCATTCCCATTCGGTTAGTAACAGCTATTATTCCGTTATTACCGATTTATTGGGAGTACATATAATTGCATGTAGCTCGCTTGCATAATTGCATTGTACTTGCAAATGCAAAGCGATATGTATTTGAATGCGCGCCCGAGCCGCATCTACGCGCATCGACTTTAAAAAGTAGACCATATATGCGTATCTCGCATCGCCAAATTGCTTCTCCTAACTTGTGGCGCCCTCTGAATGGTATCAACATCTAAAAGCTTGCCCAAAGGATCGCATATAAGAATTGCTATCCGTTCTGCCGGACGCATGCGCGCGACATTCAAAGTGGCCGGGGCGTGAAAATGTTTAGCGTCGCGGAAACGTTCGATTTATTCAGTCATGCGCATTGAACAAGCTGGTGTAATCGTATCAACTGAACAAAAAGAAGCTTTATCAATTTCTTTTACCTCTATCTGTATCGTTTCTTAGATTTACGAGCGTTCGACACGCTAACGAGAACGTTTCCTTTTTCCTTGATCGATTCCTTTGATTATGTCAATCTTGTTCGATGCGAAACCTTTTCCATTTCTCGGTGATTCATAGGCAACTATTTGGTGAACAGGTACGGTTATATCTATAGATCAAAGTCTAATTTAACCGTAGTCAAAGAATATTCGATCAATCGTGTACTGTCGATGCGAATATTCTTCAAGCTCTCACGAGCAACCCTTCAAGGGCACGACCTAGTTCCGTGAGAAAATTCATTTATCCGTTGCGCGATACTTTGGCGTCAGTTTCATTTTCAAACGTAATTAAGGATCATCGATTGGAGCGGAAAAGGCGCGCTTGTAGCTTCTATAATTCTCGCGATCGCCGCGACACGGCGTTACTCTCGTTCTTGATCAGCTGCTAAATTTAGCGCTCGGGTAATATTTCTCTGGAACTCGTGCGTGAAAAATTTCGCTCAGGAATGCAATAATGACAGGAAGCAGTTCATTTCTTCTCCTCGGCTGGACGAGAAAAGAAGAAGAAAAGATTTGTTGTATTACTTTGTTTTGGCGTAACGCAGATCCCTGGAATCGAGGTATCGAAATCGAAAGTCTTATCGTAGATCGAAAGAAGCTAGGTGTCGGTGTTTCCACCGATCTCCGCGCCATGGCGCTGATCGTGTTTATCATTGAAATTGCCTCTCTCTTTTACATCGTATAATTCTCCGTTTCCCTTTCCATCTTTCTATTCGTCAATTCGTTCAGGACTCTGCGCGTCTCTTCGTTGTTCTCCGTTCGTTCGTTCGTTCGC